>VIBL01000122.1:0-1314290 GCA_008271625.1 Lutraria rhynchaena | reverse complement strand
TTATACATATCGATATACAGGTATGCGTGTAGATAGTTATAGATTTTAGAATGATGTATCAAGTATGAAATTATGGCTAATTTACAAAATAGGTAGTACTGGTACGTTTAAAAATCATTGAATCCAGAAATTTTAGTTTTATAGGACAATGACAATGTTGAGGAGTTAAATATTTTCAGACTAGTAAAAGGTTTTCAACATCAGGTATATTTGATATCATTTCACAGGAAAATGAACAAACAAGTAAAAAATGATTTTCATCTTCAACTACACTCACACTACAAATTTCAGCATTTTCTCAACTTCATTCATATTACAAATGTGTTTTATACTTGAACGTTAGTCATAAATTAATTAACGTCATATGGAACAGATTTTAACACTCTACCAATTTGCATAATAATCACCGACTCTCTAGACAGTACGAGCGCGTATTTCAGTGAAAAGTTAATTAACTAATACAATGATAATATGATTTTAACACAAATGTACTTACCGAAAAAAAACGGCATGTTCGAAAACACATGATTTCAAAAATAATCCCCAGGACCTAAATTATGATTATTTAATATAATGTATCTTGAAAAAAAAAGAATAAAATTTCATTTACCTGGTGTATTGGGATAACTGCCATTTTGTGTTATTACTGATACAAAACTTTCTGTTTACTTCAATTATGTGAATCGTATCCGCATTTGTTTAAAGCTACAGGGCATTTTTGTGACACCATGAAGTCTAGTTATGTTTTCATTTCTTATGATCACTAATTAATGACATACATGGGGGTTTTATATAGTATTACAACAAAGTATGGAGAACAGTGTTTCATAATCACAAAACATGTCCATTGACGGTATTTGTAAAGCATCACGATATGTTCACTGATCAAATTATAAATTAGTTATAACGAGAACAAATGAAGAACATATTTAGAAAAGATCGTTTACATAGCAATACATCATGAAGAAAGGAGTTGGTCTGTATTTTGTTGATACCTTCATTTTATGTTCTTTTTAATCAGCATTTATCATTTTTTTCTTGCATGACACCAAGGAACAAAATTGTTTTGTACTTTCATAGATTTCAGCAAAGCGTTTGATTATGTTGTGAGAAACAGGCTTTGGCATAGATCAATTTAAAGTAGGTATTCATGGGGAAATGTTTACTATCATAAAAAGCATGTACGCAAATATAAAATCTCGTGTAAAATTCAACAACATACTTAGAGAGGAATTTACATGTATGTTAGGTGTTAGACAGAGGGAGTGTTTATCACCTTTTTTATTTCCATGTTTATAAATGATTTAGAAGAACGTTTAATTTAGAATAAACTTACATTGATATTGTGAGCACTAAGCTTTTTCCCTTACTATATGCAGATGACATCATAATTTTCTCTTACTATATGCAGATGACATCATAATTTTCCCTTACTATATGCAGATGACATCATAATTTTCTCTTACTATATGCAGATGACATCATAATTTTCTCTTACTATATGCAGATGACATCATAATTTTCTCTTTCTCTTACTATATGCAGATGACATCATAATTTTCTCTTTCTATATGCAGATGACATCATAATTTTCTCTTATTATATGCAGATGATATCATAATTTTCTCTTTCTATATGCAGATGACATCATAATTTTCTCTTTCTATATGCAGATGATATCATGTTTTTCTCCAAATCAGCCGAGGACTTTCAAAGAGGTTTTGACTTATTGTACGACCATTGCAACAAATGGAAATTAGATTTAATTTTAAAAAAAACGAAAGTTATTTTTAGAAAAACTGGTCGATTACCTCATAATATCGCAATTCACATTTAATGGTGAAATCACAGAAGTTGTCACGTCACTGTAATTTCAAGTATGTATTTGTATATTCACTTGGGCCTCAGCGCATACAGATTTCTAAATGAACTACATGTACACATATAATTTTATTATCGATATATTTAACTCTTAATCCATTAAAGCAAACTTCAAGAGGGATATTCACCAATTGTTGTTCTGATTCTGTGTAGTATACTTTTCCATATTTTAGCCAAGGCTAGTATCAGTTCCGTGATTCAGAAATCCAGTTTTGAGTATTCGTTGATTTGTTTCTAATTATTTGTGAATGAATTTTGTCGTTTTCGTCTGAAATACCGTTGATAAATATTATATTTGACTTTATCTATACTTAGAATATTGTTACGCTCCACTGAAGCGTATGTGTATATGTGTGTGTATGTGTGATTTAATTACAGAAAAATAAAGACAGACTAGAACTTTAAATGTTCAAAAATCTATTTTGCAACATTATGCAACAATACAACAATGGATAATATAACAAAGTTTCAATGCCCAGTCTAACTAGATAAAAGTAAAACAAATAAAGCTGACTCCAAAAATGGTGCTTTGCAAAATTTGTCTATTTTACATAGATTTCAATAACAATAATCTATTGCTAAAAAAATCAACAAAATGTGGAGATAAATAAATTTACTTAATAAATATTTCGTTAGCATGAAACGTTTCCGATTTATTAATGCTAAATAACCCACATCCAAAATATTTGGGGTCCGCAAAAAAGATGTGCGGGGTCCACAAAAAAAATGTGTGGGGTCCGCATCGAAAAATTGAGTCCGCACAGAAAATTTGTGGGGTAAAATTAAAGCACTATTTACTAATTAACTACTGGACTAATATCGACGAAACTTGACATTTACATAGGAAATATATAATAAAACATGACTGCTACCTGAAATTTCCTCTTAAGTGTGTTTTTAGCATGAAACATGTTTCTACACTATTCTGACAGTTCGGAGAAATTCTATTGTAAACAAAAGATAGCAACAGTAACTAAGGAGAAATCCCATAATGCCACGCGATACATGTATACAATATGGCTGTCGACGCAAATGTGCAAGTTGATAACTACAAATTAAACGGGTTTACTATTCAACAGATGATAGTAGTAAGTGATTTCCTATCTGCATGCAATCTAAAAATGACGTACACTATAACTTTAAAGTGAAAATGCATGACATTGCGTAATAGCAAAAGTACACAGGTTTAAATACGCGAAACATAAAATTAGGTCAAGTTACTGTGGGTTCAAGTGTACTTAACGCATCGGCTGCTAAATACTGGGGCATTACAATATTAAACAGTCATGTATCTTCCGTTAAAAGAGTCGGTAACTAGTTTTCTAATATTATTCCAGATATTTTTAATGAAATTCGCAAGTTAGCCATCAAGTCCAGGACAGTTTTTCATTTTGTCTTCATACTATTTGACGAAACTGCATTTTCGTATTCTGTAATATCTACTCGCCTTATAACTTGGCATAGTTTTGCATTATCATCGTTTAATATACAATCAGGTCTTACACTTTTAAGATGGTCATTAATCTTATTATAAAACAAGATTTAGACGTGAACAGTGCTTACCTTGTTGTAAAATTATTTTTGTTCAGGTGATTACATGATCTCCTGCTGTCAAAGTATTCAAAACTTTGGTGCTTGTCGAGATTGTTCATGACTTAGGAAATATTTGATATTACATGTTATTATATGCGGGCCTTATATCGTAAGTTATTTACTGAAGAATAACTGAATGTGAGTTGTCAGTAAATATCTTATGAAGTTTTTCTTAGAATATATTTCTGTTTCATTTATCGTTATTAGCGTATATATTAATTAAACTACATGTATTGTCTTCAGTTGAAATATTTATTAGCATATATCGATCATATTCAAATATCGCTATGTATGACATACTACATGTTACTTTAAGAGAGAACAGAACATCCGGCACAAGGGATGTACCGTTGGAGCGAATTTTTTTCTTTAAATGCATCTTCGG
Organism: Lutraria rhynchaena; assembly: GCA_008271625.1. Lineage (NCBI taxonomy): Eukaryota > Metazoa > Mollusca > Bivalvia > Venerida > Mactridae > Lutraria > Lutraria rhynchaena. The sequence goes on along the minus strand of VIBL01000122.1, from coordinate 1,310,431 downwards.
GGTTATTGCTTGTATCAACATAAAATGAATTTCTTGTTTACTCTGTATTTAGTGTTTACTCTGTATTTAGTGTTTACTCTGTGTTTAGTATTTACTCTGTATTTAGTGTTTACTCTGTATTTTGTGTGTTACTCTGTATTTAGTGTTTACTCTGTATTTTGTGTGTTACTCTGTATTTTGTGTGTTACTCTGTATTTTGTGTGTTACTCTGTATTTAGTGTTCACTCTGTATTTTGTGTGTTACTCTGTATTTTGTGTTTACTTTGTATTTAGTGTTTACTCTGTTTTGCGTATTTACTCTGTATTTAGTGTGTTACTCTGTATTTAGTGTGTTACTCTGTATTTAGTGTTTACTCTGTTTTGCGTGTTTACTCTGTATTTAGTGTGTTACTCTGTATTTAGTGTGTTACTCTGTATTTAGTGTTTACTCTGTACTGCGTGTTTACTCCGTGTTTTGTTGTCTTCCCTGAGTGTATCACTTATGTGTGATTTGGCTACAGTTGATGATCGACTTGTGTAGTTTCTTGGTGATCTTTGGTTGTGATGTATTCACCTTGTTTGTGACCTATTTCATGACATGTCTTACATTTCCAGTCATTCTCACAATCAATGGTGTTATATCCTTCCTGTAGGCACTTTTTGAATTTAACAGTTTTTGAGAGTTGGCCTTTGTGAATAACTTTTGACTTGATTGACCTACTGAGCAAATCTTGACAATGGGTTAGTAAGAGTTAACCGTTTGTGTTTTGATAACCGCTAGTCTATCGCCTGTAGCGCAATTTGTCAGCTTGCCATCTATTCTCATGTTTTCATGTTTGTATTCAATGATTTCAACTATGGTAAACAATATACATATAAACATGTGGTATGATATTATCATCTACATACAGGGGAACATTTTGTATTCTCGTGTGGTTGGCTCACTATCTGAGGGGATTTGTACTTAGTCCTTCGGTAACAAGTGTGGCTTCATCTTTTATATTGTTGAGATAAATTCTCCACATAGCGTCGACTCGCTTCAGACCAGTACTGTGTGATTCATCAATTATCTGTCCAACTGAGTGATTTATCGCTGCATGCTTTATATTGTCCCTGTAGTGAGCCTTTTGATCGCTAAACATGCTACATTCACAAATAAATACTAGCGGTATGTTTACCTCCTGATGTCAGCCATTATAGTCTCCTTTGGTTTGGCTTTTGCGCCAGTGAAAAATGTTACGAACCTCACTATTAGCATCCACAGTGAGCTCTTTTTTTGTCAGGGTGATATTTTGTCAAGACCAGGAAACTATTCTGCTTCAAATATATTTCACTATTAGACAGTATAATCTGGTAACTTTTCAAGAACATCTTATTTATCAGCTCATATGTAAATAGCAACACCTTAGCATGACCACTTACATCAAATTCAAGCCGCAGGACAATTAAGTTAAATGAATGTATATTGTACATGTATCTTAGACAAATATTTGTCATTCAACCAATCCAAAATTTTACATAACGTACAGTTTAAAGCTTATATACTGAACAAAGAAAGAAACTTCCTTTGTGTTTAAGTGAAGATATACGTAAATATAGAAAAAAAGGTTAAATTATTTTTACTTGTATTCCAAGAGTTTTTCAATGTGAATTTGTGGGTAAAATTTTATTTGCTCTACGTTCACGGAAAACTGATGGAATGGTTGACTAAATGTGGTAGGGTCACACATCAATACCGGGTATGGCCACCTAGAGCATCAAGTACTGCCCGGCATCGTTGGCACATAGAACCGACAAGTGTGTTGATTTCTGCCTGTGGAATGTTATTCCACTCTTGGATTGAGGCTTGAGATAGTTCATTGATCTTCGACGGTGAAACAGGGCGACGTCTAAAATGTCTAACACGCTGATCCAAATTATCCCACAGGTGTTCGATGGACTTTTGGCGGGTCAATCATTAATGAATGCAATATTACTGGTCCAGCAATAGTGTGCACGTACCCAATTAACACGATTTACGCGGTGAAGTCGCGTCAAGACACTGTCAACGTAAGGACAACGTCCACGTAAACCACCCTCGCGCAACGATTGCGTACAGTTTGGACAGATATTCGGTTGTTATGTGTACCAGGGGGTGTTAGCAGCAGTGGCAGTTTGAAAACAATTGCGTAGGTGTGTGTTCATGATATAGCGGTCTTAACCAGGTATTGTGACGTGCGGACGTCCACTATGTTGTAAATCTTTTGTACGCACTGTTGCTTGAAAATGTTGCCTAAGGTTTCGATTAGAACGACTAGAACTACCAACCACCCTAGTAACCTCATTCGTCGCCATACCAGCATGAAGCATTCCAATGGCACGTTCACGTAAAATTAATTCGGTGTAATTATAGGCATATCAAAAAGAAAGAAAACTTAATGTTTTTTTTGTCTTCTTTCTTACTGGCCACAAAGTCTATAAAATCAGACTGAAAGTTTGATTTTTATAAACAAGGATTGTACCAATCCGTGCATACATGAAAAAGTCTAGTTAAACGTTTTTTTTGTGTAGTGACAAAAATTTAGAATTTGGACTACTTCGCCATTGGAATTGCAAACTGCGTACTGTGTTCCAGAATGCAGTTCGCATTTGAATCGCGGACTGTGAACTGTGTTCCAGGACGCAGTTCGCGATTCCAATTTCGAACTGCGAACTGCGGTCCAACTTTATGCGACTACTTCACAAGACCATGTTTAAGGTCTATAAGATATTTACTGCGCGGTCAAACCAATCGTGACCACTATGGCTGTCACGTTATTCCGGTCTACCGGTATGCATGGAATAAATACCAAACCGAGATACCGCTAGTGTGTACCGGTATTTCGCGGGTTTATCATCAACCTGTTAGATTGACGCTTGATATTTTATATTTCCAAGCTTGACTACGAGCAAGGATCAAAAATCCAAGCGATCAGTGGAATACTTGTACAATTCCTGTACAAAGTGGGTTTGTTCGAAGTGAGCAACAATCTGATCCAAAGTACGATGTTATCACTCACTTAGGCACTTGTAGAACTAATACACTTATACCCTAGTAGCCAACTATATCTGGGATAACACTCCAACCAACTTAACACCGGTATACCAGCATTATTCCAATTATGCTAGAAAAACAGTCACACTTAGTTTTACCTAACGTGTAAGAATACAAAACATGATTCATCTCCATATGTTATTGCGCTTTGAATTTTGCCATTAGAAACTAGGGTCAGCGCTGAAATTAGCGTCGTTCGAACTTTTTTCTGGGCTTATGAACGACAGAGAGGTGATGAAACAAGAGAGGTGATGTAACAATAGAGGTGATGAAACAAAAGGGGTGATGTAACAATTGATGTAAAAAGAGAGGTGATGAAACAAGATAGTTGATGTAAAAAGAGAGGTGATGAAACAAGATAGTTGATGTAAAAAGAGAGGTGATGAAACAAGAGAGGTGATGTAAAAGGAGAGGTGATGAAACAAGAGAGGTGATGTAAAAAGAGAGGTGATGAAACAAGAGAGGTGATGTAAAACGAGAAAGGTGATGTAACAAGACGGGTGATGTAAAAAAAGAGGTGATGAAAAAGAGAGGTGATGAAACAAGAGAGGTGATGAAACAAGAAAGGTGATGTAACAAGAGGGGTGGTGTAACAAGAGAGGTGATGTAACAAGAGAGGTAATGAAACAAGAGAGGTGATGTAACAAGAGAGGTGATGAAACAAGAGAGGTGATGAAACAAGAAAGGTGATGTAAAAAGAGAGGTGATGAAACAAGAGAGGTGATGAAACAAGAAAGGTGATGTAACAAGAGAGGTGATGAAACAAGAGAGGAGATGTAACAAGAGAGGTGATGAAACAAGAGAGGAGATGTAAAAAGAGAGGTGATGTGACAAGAGAGGAGATGTAACAAGAGAGGTGATGAAACAAGAGAGGTGATGTAACAAGAGAGGTGATGTAACAAGAGAGGAGATGTAACAAGAGAGGTGATGAAACAAGAGAGGTGATGTAACAAGAGAGGTGATGTAACAAGAGAGGTGATGAAACAAGAGAGGAGATGTAACAAGAGAGGAGATGAAATAAGAGAGGAGATGTAACAAGAGAGGAGATGTAACAAGAGAGGAGATGTAATAAGAGAGGTGATGTAACAAGAGAGGTGATGTAACAAGAGAGGAGATGTAACAAGAGAGGTGATGAAACAAGAGAGGAGATGTAACAAGGGAGGTGATGTACCGGTTTTAAGGTACATGGTAGTATTCTGCTTTGACGTAGTACTGATGGATATTTCTTTGCTGATAATCGACCTTCATGTGGGGTATGGAAATCAAAATGACGTGATTGAAAGATATGCTGACTGGCATAATTGCTGAACAGTCGAATAAAAACATCTCCAGCTTGTCATTTATTTTATTTTTTATTATTTGTTGCAGCGGTGTTTTTTCTGTAAAATGCACAACAACGTGCATAAAGAATAGACATGCGTATATGTATTAATCGCACTAAGTTGTATCGCTTTTGAATGTACTGATTTCTGCGCATCAATGTAGCTTTACTAAAGTAATGCAACAATCCATGAAATCATCTAGTTATTGAAAGCATTGACGCCATCTAACAATACAGTTAAACCAAAGTTCACGCAATTATCGAAATTGCCTTGAAAGATCTGCGCCTGTAGGTCACGTTGCGAGCATATGCATCTCACCAAACTTATTCTGGAGTCACAGCCTGCGTTAAAGACAAAACTTATGTTACAATAACGAAGTACATTAACAATGTACCAGTCTACTGAAACGGTCCGATTCTTAAATATTGGGACTTGTGGTGATTCCAGAAAATGTTGAAACGGTAGCCGTACAAGTGAATCATAAATTTATCTCTGACGTGAATTTATTTAATGACTTAGAATATGATATGGTGTGAATCTGCAGCAAACATGAACACGCTGTACAAAATAATACTTACGGCGCCGACCTTCCGGGACGTCAAAGTACTCAGCGATAGCATTGTCTTCTGAAATACAATATGAAATGAATGTACAAAAGTATTAATTTGAAATTTTAAGGTCCAGCAACCGCTTCCTTTTAACCGACCCGAAATAAATGAATAGGAGCAAGTGTCCGTAATGCAAATAATAAAGATTAAGAAATTATTTTCCGAATAGCACAGAATATCAATGCCGGTGATAATCTTTAGTGATAGTATATCCTCAACTGCCGGACGGCAACTTTTTTAAATCTTGGGCTTTAAAAAAGTAAGAATTAACCTGAGTACAAGAACCTCTTTTGATGTCCAAATCTAAATGTGCTCGTTCTTTTGTTACGGAAACACAATCTTCATCCTTAATTCAGCTCTTAGATTTTGCATCATAATAAAAGTGTGTGTTGTTTCCTTGGAAAAATTCCTGCGACAAATTTGTTTTTTTTAATTAAGACCACTATATGATATCAACTGTTTTCCGCTCTCCGCTTTTTTTTTTGAATGGGTGCACTTGAACGAGCTATATCAAAATTTAATGGCAACTTTGCACAAAGTAAATTTCTTATAACAAGCAAGCTTCACAGCGATATAAAATACGAAGTATTAATGTTACCTCCGAAACACGCCAGCACAACATTGGCTGTAGTCTGAGCTAATCTTGCAGGAGTACCCGCTGGGAATGCCGCTATTAAATTTTCAAGATATCCGTTGACGATTCTCCGAACATCACACGCTTCCTCTAAAACAAAAGCATATTTCGTTTTACAGCCTATCCATGATAAAGCTGTATTAGGTTATAAACAATTTCAGATGAACCGCATATTTACATCATTTTATCCATATTTCACGACATTGATGAAAGCAAAGAAAGGCATGGTCTAAAAAATCACTTTTTCAGATTTTAACCTCATCAGAATTTACCGAGACTGTATTCTGCTGCATATGCATTTGCAAGCATGAGTGAAAAAAGAAGTTATTAACATCAGGGAATCAATAATGAACTTTCATTCGTGTTGGATTTAACATCGAACCAACAGCCAAGGTCATTCATCGTCTTTTTCCAGCTTTAAAGGGTACACCTGAGTATAATCGCCTTCCGTAAACCAAATAGAGAGCTTCCTTACATGTGAATATTTGTTCTGGTCCAGAGTGGGATTCGAAATCGAAGCGGTGAGGGGGCTAGTGATTACTAGTCTGAGATTATAACCATTTGGCCACGGATGCTCCTTGGTGAAATTTTAAAAAGGCACTTTGATCATAATATCGTTTATAGACACATAAACATTAATTGTGTTATGTCTGGTAAAATGACAATAAAGTATAGCTATATCTAAAACTTGATTTAAGTTTTTATGTCTCCTTTACCACTGTTTTTTTCTGTATAGTCTTGTCAAGTCCATTTAAAATGAATGACAAAGCAAACTAAATTTGTAAACTAATTGCAACAAATTAGAAACGAATTATTTAGTAGTTTATCCATAGCGATTTCTAAATTAATATCTCTATATTGTGATCACTTCCACTGATCTGTTTACCCAGCCCCATTGTCTGTTTCATGTTCGTCATTTTTCATTCACATATCGCAATAGCATTTTGATATCACCTCTCTATTACTCATACTCTCTCTAACATCCATCCTCCCCTTCCCGTCATTTCCCAACCACCCTTATTCCTTATCCCTCCGCCTCTCTTCTTTCCTCCCCATATGTTTATCCTTTGTTCCTTCTTCCTCCTCTTTCCCGATCACTCTCTATTCATCAGCCCTCTCACACTCCCCACTCTTTCCATATCCCCTTGTCCCCTCTTTCTATCTCACTTGACCAGAGGGCTTTCACTTCATCAGCTCATCTTCGTGGTAGGTATCAGGCTCATAATGATTTATCGAATACAAATTACCAACGCAGACTTCCGGCTCAGCTTGTCCAGGACATGACATCGCGCATTTACCAGTATCTGGGCAAATCACCTCTCTGTATTGACATTCCAGAACTGAAATATCATTTTAGAGAGCTTCTGAGGAATATTACAGAAATACTTAACTGCATTACTTGATCTCAAGTCACGTGATCTCCGATAAGTATTTATTGCTCTTCTGCACTAAAAGATGGAAATAGATGCTACGACAAGCAATAAAGACACATTTCAAAGATGAATTCCATGCAATATCACACTGATTCAGTTTTAAGCGCCTCAAATAGGAGTTGATACGAATGCTATAGGCAGGATGTAAAAAATATTTTTACATCGGATGTAACATCCCTAGTTCAGCTCCAAAAAAACATACATCGATTTTAGAACTAGATAACATTAGTTTTCTTTTACAAAAAACAGCAGGAAAATATTTATTTTTCTTTCATAATGGAAATGATAAGTATTGTGATGTCATCCGCTACACACGTCATACTGTGTACTCTACTTACTACAGCGCTCCTCATCTTCACCAAGCGGACAGTCTTTCTTTCCGTCACATATCGATGCACATTTGTTATTCGAACACATCAACTATTTTGTGCCACATTTTATTTCATCTTTTTGACCTGCAGACAATAAATAAAAGGTTCAATGTTTCTAGAATTGAAATTAACTCACCAGTATCACCCGATGATAAAAATAAACAGGCCAGAAAGAATCATGTCTACGGTCGGTCAGGCAACTATAAACAAGACTTTTTATCAGCTTCCAATAACTCCTATAATTCAACCAGAAAATGTGACCACCTCATCATTACGACCGGTTTACGTGTCCTGATGGTGGTCACAATATCGGGGTTTTACTATATCGGGGTTTTACTGTATCTATTATTAATACTATATCATTAAAATTGATTGTGTATGTTTTTGTAATAAAGATTTTCTGATAACAATTTAAAGTAAGAATCCTTTAATAACTGCGAACTGACGCATATTATTACATGATTCGACTACCCTTACATTTCAGTTCATCTGTTGCGTACAAGCATTCAGGCACACCATCACAATTTGTCACACATTCGCCATTTTCGCAACGGATCTTGTCAGATGGACAGATGTCTGCACGTGATCCTATGTGGAATGGAACAAATTTGAACTAAACACATTCTACAAAATTCCATTTAAAGCTACATAACTTATTTATCTCCATAGCTGGTGATTTTATTATTTTGTTCCCATAACCAAATAAAAATAAAAATTAATTCCGTTTCTCAAACTATGGACCGGTATAAACGGTTTTTAATATGCCCTCAAACCGAAAGTACCGTACCTGTCATTAGACCGTAAAAGAAATCTTGAAGTTCTTCGAAAATTTGTGTTTCTCTAAAAAATGTCAAATTTTGTCAACGAAAAACCGTTTCGTCGGCATCAATTTTCTTCTAATGAATCGCTGAAGTTTAATTTTTTAAAAGTCTGCAGCTTTAAAGCTTCTAATGCTCTCTGGCGCATCTTTCCAAAAATTCAACCATTGACGCCATTTAACAAATAACACGATTCGCGCTCAACGTATTTCGTCCTTCCTTCCAAGACGTGGATGAACTATGTAAGATTTATGCAATGTCATTTCACAAATATAATGGATATTTGTGTAAACATAGTGTGTGTGTATGTTTGCGCGCATGCGTGCGTGCGTGTGTGTGTTAAGTTTTAACATTCCACCATTTCTCATTAAGATAATATTCAACGAGGAAGAAGGGTGAAAAACCTATGCATTTGCATTTTTCAACAAACATTGCCTTTACATGCCTTTCCTTTATGTACATTTTGTGGTTTCGGGAATTAGAAATCATACACGTAGTATACAAGTGCAAATATCAAATCGTTTTACCACAGTGTCCGTCCTCGTCGTCACCGTGTGGACATTGTCGAATACCGTCACACACTTCTTGCTTTGATATACATTTAACATGGCCATCGAAGAAGCGAAGGTCGACCTTGCACGGGTATCCCGCCTTTGCATGGCAACTCACTCAAAACAATAGAAAATAAATGTCATAAACGTACTGGTAAGAAGACTGGAGCATTGCTAGCACTAACCAAATGAAAGAGAAACAAATAATCGTGAAATAAATACACAAGTCGCTGCTTCGATTTCACATTCAACATTGATGATCGGACAAAAGGTTGTTCAGCATAAAACATTGAACAGTCAGGTTTGATATGTAAACACTCTCTGATTTATGCTGTCGTTATCAGAACTAATATTTGAATAACTGACACCAATATCACAATATCGATCTTGTTCAGATGAAGGAACTTAAATATCAAAAATAACTAAAAAAAAACCGGTGTATTTATAAAAAGAATACACAGTTTTCCTCTTTTCTTTTAGTATATGCAGAATATTATCCAGCAGTGAGGTGTTTTTGGAAATGAAGTGTTTTAAAATTAAGCTGCTTGCTTCGGTTTTATCAATGTACGTACTGACTCCATACAGATAAGTGTCCATGATTAGTTTCGGCTTTGTCCAATGCACGCCATATGTATAAGGTGTCGCGTGACGATTTTGTGCTCTAAGTTGGCCGAATTCAAGTGCGTTCAGAAACGACACAGAAAGGAGAGCCAAAATGCTCGTCACCTGAAAATGATAACAAAATCACTTAAAAGTTTCAAAAGTCAAAAAGTTTATCGAAACAAACTTAATATATTATGGTAATTAAGTACATCATTTTTTCTGAACTATTCGTGGTCAAGCGGTTGTTGTCTCTGACTAGTAATTATTAGCTTTTTACCGCTGTGATTGTGAATCCAACACGAGACCTGAGCAAATTCATGTGTGAGGAGACTGTCTATTTCCTTTATGACAGGCGATTATACCCAGGTGTACGCATGGGGTCTTCTTCCATCGTCAAAGCTGGAAAACTCACCGGATGATATTCACTATTTGTTCGACGTTAATCCCGAGACAAAAAAAGTTCATCATTTGATTTCTTGTTAATAATTTCTTCTTTTTTCACTCATGCTTGCAAATGTATACACAGTTAAATACCGGTCACAGTAATGAAATGGTTAAAATCTGCAGAAGTGAATGTTTCTCGGGCCATGCCTTTCTTCACTTCAATCAATGTCGTGAAGTATGGATAAAATGAAATAAATATTCAGGTCGTCGTAATTTTTTATAACCTACTGCAACTTATCATGCATACGCTATAAAACGATTTTTCTTATTTGAGAGGCTGTCAAACTGGCTAACGGAAGTTCGGTGTTTTTTTTTCTCATTTAAAAGACTGTCTACTGGCTAACGGAAGTTCGGTGTTTTTTCTCATTTAAAAGGCTGTCTACTGGCTAACGGAAGTTCGGTGTTTTTTTTTCTCATTTAAAAGGCTGTCTACTGGCTAACGGAAGTTCGGTGTTTTTTTCTCATTTAAAAGGCTGTCTACTGGCTAACGGAAGTTCGGTGTTTTCTTTCTCATTTAAAAGGCTGTCTACTGGCTAACGGAAGTTCGGTGTTTTTTTCTCATTTAAAAGGCTGTCTACTGGCTAACGGAAGTTCGGTGTTTTTTTCTCATTTAAAAGGCTGTCTACTGGCTAACGGAAGTTCGGTGGTTTTTTTTTCTCATTTAAAAGGCTGTCTACTGGCTAACGGAAGTTCGGTGTTTTTTTCTCATTTAAAAGGCTGTCTACTGGCTAACGGAAGTTCGGTGTTTTCTTTCTCATTTAAAAGGCTGCCTACTGGCTAACGGAAGTTCGGTGGGTTTTTTTCTCATTTAAAAGGCTGTCTACTGGCTTACGGAAGTTCGGTGTTTTTTTTCTCATTTAAAAGACTGTCTACTGGCTGACGGAAGTTCTGTGTTTTTTCTCATTTAAAAGGCTGTCTACTGGTTAACGGAAGTTGGGTGTTTTTTTTCTCATTTAAAAGGCTGTCTACTGGCTAACGGAAGTTCGGTGTTTTTTTCTCATTTAAAAGGCTGTCTACTGGCTAACGGAAGTTCTGTGTTTTTTCTCATTTAAAAGGCTGTCTACTGGCTAACGGAAGTTCGATGTTTTTTTTCTCATTTAAAAGACTGTCTATTGGCTGACGGAAGTTCGGTGTTTTTTTTTTTCTCATTTAAAAGGCAATCTACTGGCTGACGGAAGTTCGGTGTTTTTTTTCTCATTTAAAAGGCTGTCTACTGGCTGACGGAAGTTCTGTGTTTTTTCTCATTTAAAAGGCTGTCTACTGGCTAACGGAAGTTCTGTGTTTTTTCTCATTTAAACGGCTGTCTACTGGTTAACGGAAGTTCTGTGTTTTTTCTCATTTAAAAGGCTGTCTACTGGCTGACGGAAGTTCTGTGTTTTTTCTCATTTAAAAGACTGTCTACTGGCTGACGGAAGTTCTGTGTTTTTTCTCATTTAAAAAGCTGTCTACTGGCTAACGGATGTTCGGTGTTTTTTTCTCATTTAAAAGGCTGTCTACTGGCTAACGGAAGTTCTGTGTTTTTTCTCATTTAAAAGGCTGTCTACTGGCTGACGGAAGTTCTGTGTTTTTTCTCATTTAAAAGGCTGTCTACTGGCTAACGGATGTTCGGTGTTTTTATTCTCATTTAAAAGACTGTCTACTGGTTGTCGCCACGTCTAACACAAGAGTAAAGATTTATCTAAATAGGCACTGGACTCATGTTTGAACCCAAAATTACATTATAATGGATTATAAATGCATTGTTGCTATTTTGCATCCAACATACATACTCCCAGGAAAGTCTACAATATCTAAACTACAATAATGCTCAAACTAGTCCGGACTGATCCTCGGTTAACAGAGCTCATCAAAAATATTAAAACCACATTTGACCTCTGCGTAAAGTTAAAACCTTGTTCTTTCACTCTATCTTTGGAAGTCATCGCTCACAGTTACCGATTGAATCATTTAGTTTTGACAGCAAAATGTGGTCTAGCAGTTCAAATACTGTGTTCGGAACAGGAAAGTTTTTATATAACACAAGTTCGGACAAGAAGGATACCAGTGTATTATAAATCTGTTGTTTAATTGGTCATTTTGTAAGATTAATATGTAACAAAAGTATATTCACTTATATTAAAGTAGTGGTGAAGTAAGTGGCAGTGAAATATTTTTCGTGAATGAAATTGTATAATAAAAAGTATAAATCTCACGATGTTTTTCATCCATAACCTAAGGCCACAAACATCGTACATTTACTTCATCAGGACATAGAATAAAATTTAGATATTTGTCACTTAAAATCGTACAAGCCATTCATTTATTTGTAAATTCTCACGTTGATTTTTTTTCAATATTTATTCCAACCTAAGGCAAATACGTGATTGACTGATTTATCAGAATTTATTTGATTCTCCGGGCTATATGATAACATGTATATTGATATTTTTCAAAACTGAATAAAGTCCTGACAAAATAAATTTCTACATGACGATGATGATTTGTCCTAAGCCTGATTTTCGATCAATGCCTTCTTTAGTCCATTCTTATAATAACGATGACGTGCAGTTACGCGCATCCAACTTTTAACAGTGGGTCAGTAGGAAGGCATTTTTCTTGCTAATTTTTATGTGTGTATTGAAAAATATAAGCTGGGCTACAGAACGAAAGAAAATTGTTAAAATCGCTAAATATATTTTTAGTCGTGGGTCTTTGAATGAGCAGGTAACTGCAAACCTACAATTTTTTAGGATATTCAAGAATACAACAAATATGAAAGAACCCGCTTACTCATAGAACATATATTTTAACACGCAATCTAATGAACACATGCATTTATCATACTTGAAGTATTTAAGCTTGCCAATATGACATTACGTGACTCCCCTCGTGCTGCTTCATTTTAGTTTGTTTTGTTGTAAGAAATGGAAAGAGGAGGAATCCTTATAATAAACTAATTATTTGAATTAGATATGAGTGATGCAGACAAATAGTGTGTTTGGAATATTTGATATTTGACAAATTTCAGTTGTTACATTTAAAAATCTAATTTAACCGGTGTAGATTATTAGTGATTTTTATTGCATGTAGAATGACCGGGTCTGACTGGGGACTGAACCCGGTACCTCTTAATCTGACGAACAGCACCCTAACAACTGCGCTAAAGTTTTAACCTATCAGTACAGTGGTATATTGTGCTGTTATATTTTAGATAGTCACTACACTCCCCCCTCTTCTTCTTGAGGAGTCAGGCATTAGCCTAACAGTACCACCGTTTAGCACTCACCCCTGGGTGCTACGGCACGTACTAAAATCCAACTTGCTGCAGGAGTAATGAAATCCAAGCACATGTCAACAGACCTACCTAGATAGATATTTAACCTTGATCTTGCATCTATCCTAGGGTTGAAAATTAACTGATGTTGCACCTCGGTATGATCACAAAACGTAAATGTATTTTCAAAATCTATCAAGTTGTTTTGGAGGAGATAGCGTATAGGATTTAGGGAGTCAATAACAATATTGCAGTCACATTGCCCTTCATCATCGATCATCTTTGAAATTCTGAGTAAAGATTTCTATGCTGGCTTAGTTTACTGAAAATTATATTTTTGTGGTAATTATTTTTCATAGTTAAGCATCAGACAGCTGTTATTAAACTTGAAATTCTGCTTGCTTAAACAATATTAAATTTGGCTTATTATTTTTGTTACAGTTGTTAATTTAAAGTTGTATAATTTTCATTCAGTGATAAGGAACAAGTCCTGCAAATCACGGATCTACTGCCTCTGATACATAGGTCTATAACAAAAACCTTATCAGCTTATTTATTGTTAACTAAATGTGACTGATTTAACAACTGCGTAGTATGCAACAATTCTCAAACACAGAATAAGACATATATCCCAACAGATGATTGTAGTTACTGACTTAGTCTCAGTACAACTTCAAGTCACGTGTTTGGAAAAATGATTCAGGTTAGGGCATAATCGAGTTAAAAGACTGCTAATATTATACATTTCTGCTTTTTACTCAGTTGAATTCGGTAATGTTGAAACATTCAAAGATAATAAAATGGAGAAATCTACGCAGTTTTATTTAAATTTTCACGCTACTGAAACGCTAAACTCAACTGTCCGAATTTGGGTCCAATTGGGGTTTTTTAGTACACCGTGAATATTTTATCAATTTTACGGAAATTGCCGGGATGTCTGGTTCCCAGTTATCTATGAATGCGATATTACAAATGGTAAAAGCTCATTTGATTAACCTTGTGTTGCATAGTGCTTACTTTGTACCGTTTTCGCCTTGCATAACTATTAATCATTTAATGCCTAAACTAGCATTGCTGAATATCTTTGTACGTAACCTACAACAGGAACCAAAAATGCTACTAAATGTTAACATGCATGTGTCAGTATTTAATAATAGGGAAACAGTTAAACCATTTCACAAAGTAAAACGTACTAAGCAATAAGAACTTGTTGGCATAAACATTTTAAAATGACAACGAATTGATTCCTTTGTCCGAAAGAAACAAGCAATATGAACTGCTTGTGCAACAAATGTCCGAAAGTAAAATGCATGTGTCATGTTTCAGAGCGCATATGCAATTGATTAACATAACAATGTCATTTGGAAGCATGCATGTCCTGGAGGATATTCCCTTCCATAATGAACGCGTATTTATACCACAGCAAACATGCATGAACGCGTGTTTATACCACAGCAAACATACATGAACGCATGTTTACACCACAACAAACGTACATAAACGCGTGTTTATACCACAGCAAACATACATGAACGCGTGTTAATACCACAGCAAACACACATGCGATACAAACCATATGCTAAGGAGAACATTTTCAGACAGTGTCTTTGTTTTAAGAAGAGAGATAATAAAAATTTCGATCAATGCTAATCAATACATATTGAAATGCTAATTGAAAGAATTTAAAAACAACTTCGAAGCAAACATAGATAACGCATAGTCTACTCTGACTCATCCCCAACTGTCACATAGTTTATCATGACTCATCCCCAACTGTCAACATCCTTTTTACATTCAGACTGCGAAATTGTTATGACGGTCAAGCAAATTTATTTTCAGCGGTCTCGCGGTGTTCCACAAAGTAAATATTTCAGTTTCTTCTCCTATCTTTATCAATTACATCTGTTTTAGCTGATATGATGTTACCGCTGTTTCTCTGTGTAAGCCGGTTGGGATAGCTGACTCTAATGGTTGATCGCGGTTTGATTAAGAATAAAATAATGAAAAAATAAAAGTTTGACTTACCTGAATAAAGAACATATTTTAGTTGTTTTGCATCAAACACGACACATCCGAAACCAAACATGTATACACGTATAACTGATCATTACTATTAATTTTCATTTCCGCATTCGAACGTAAATATACATTTGTATTTTGAACATGAATGTTGGTCAAATTTAGTCAATAAAATTGCATTGAATTCTCTCATAGCGAGCATTTCAATTTCAAGACCACTTTATTAGAACGACCACTAAAGAGGGAGTGACAGAAGGGGAAGGAGAAAGTATCATAACACATTGCAGGAACTGAGATGAGAAAAAAGTACAGTAAAACCTCATGTTGAGACCATCTCGATAATCGATTTTTTGTTCAGAACATGGATTTATTATAGAGATTTTACTGTGCCAGAACAAAAAAATAGTGAAAAATAAAACAGAAGTACAATATAAAATACATGTACAACTAACGAGTGACTTTGAAGTTTGTCCGTCCATTCTGCTTAATGTGTGAATCTGTTTCGTGTCGTCTCTTAAGTTTTATTCTTTTGAACTCCAATACTAAAATAATATTAAACTTGGCTCAATGCGAATGGATTTTATGATAAAACTTCTTATTTTATTAATAATGTGGCATTTTCGATGACAGAACGAAAACAAACAAGCTTTTTAACAATTACGAGTATTGATGAATTGCTGTTATCATTTTAAAAAATATGTGTATTATATGTTTAATTCGTAAGAACTCATATTGTATACACATTGCATATTTAAGTGTAAACCTAATTGTAATCACATGTAATTTCATGCTGTACAATAAAAATGTTAAAGTATCACTAATTCGTTTATTTTGTTGCAAACATACATATATGTAAATAAACATTTTGACTTGACTTTGACTACGATGCAATTACCCAAATCCTAACGGAACCCAAAGAAATCATATTCAACTTTGCATTTTTACCTTAATCTAAGAATCCTTGTCATTGTCATATTGTTTGTTTAAAGATTTCCTGTCATTCTCCTAGGAAATCTTTCTTGTTAACGAAACCATTGTGTTTTTGTATGTGTTTTTGTATATACAGTAAAACTTAGTTATCTCGAGGAGTCATCGGAACAGACGAAATGCTCGAGATAAACCGAGTGCTCGTAATAACGAGGCTTTTGTTTGTTGACTGAAAATAAACTGTGCATTATGCGCATAAATGGGCGTGTTTACGATAATAATACGAAATGCTTACGTAAATTGTTCTCTATGATGTCTAAGGTGAATAAACATGATAGTTGATTGCTGAAATATATATTGATCATTTTTTCTAAGTACTTTATCCACGATTTTTTCGTGTTTTCAATTGTACAATGTCATGTCCGAATATCGTGTCACTGACATGCGGTGAAACGTCATAATGACACATCGTGAAAGATACATGTGTTATGTACGTCTGTAGCAAAAAAAGACGCGTGCTAATAAAAGATTTGTCTCTGTTTTATTAGTATCTGCTTCTGAAACTTGTCATTAAGTTCTCATAATTAAGGTCTCGTGATTAAATTCTCAATAATTATTAACTTTTATAACATTAGTCTTTGATCTTAAAAATTTTACTGCAAACTTACAACAAACAAATACATGTACATGTTTCATTGTCATTTTATGTCACAACATGTGAAAT
The DNA here is from genome assembly GCA_008271625.1 of Lutraria rhynchaena. Lineage (NCBI taxonomy): Eukaryota > Metazoa > Mollusca > Bivalvia > Venerida > Mactridae > Lutraria > Lutraria rhynchaena. Next base: position 1,293,672 of record VIBL01000122.1, on the reverse strand, counting down.
ACAAAGTACCCGATTAAGATTCGTTCTTTTATTGTGTAGCTTGAACGACGTGTGAAAAACAAAGTACTCGATTAAGATTTGCTCTTTTGTTGCGTAACTTTAACGATGTGTAGAAAACACGGCGATCGCCGGCGCGCAGGTGCGAACGATATCCAAAATGACACCCCTCGAGGTAATCGAGGTAATTAACGCTTAAAAATAAGTCAAGGGACCATGATTTGTGCTCGAGATAACGAGATAACGATGCTCGTAATAAACATGGAAATTCATATACAACTAAGAACAAAAAATGACGGGACTTCAAGATCTCCTCGAGATAAGCCTTGAGCTCGTGATATCGATGCTCGTAATAACGAAGTTTTACTGTACACGTACACGTGTTTCTATGTTCAGAGGTATACACACTTCCCATTAACAATTATACTTAGTACATGTAGTTTGTTTGCCATGTTTGAGAGTGTGAGGTTGATCATGCTAACTCGATTTACACTTCCCACGGACATTACATTTTTCTTGCTCTTTCTACTGTCCTCCTCATTATCGTCATTATCATAATATTCTTCTTATTCTTTGGTTCAGAAGCTCGCTTTTCTGTTGGTGCGTGACTGTTAGTGAGAAAATTGCCCATTGCTGTGTAGACTTTTCTATTTGTTGATTTGTCTAGAGGATTGGGCATAAACAAACTTTCATAGTCTAATAAACATGCAGACATTATAAATAAAGTTTAAATGTAATGTATTTTTGCATTTTTCTTGGTTCTTTGTTTCCTTACAAATATATATATGCCTATGTATGTCATGGTTGTATAATGTGTAGTTAAATGAAATCCTTTTGCATTTTGGGGATTCCGATTTTTAACTTTTTAGTTAAAATGTTCTATGAAAAATCATGAGCCACTTCTTCAACGTCTACAATTAGAAGTGCTACTGTTAGCCAGAAACTCTATCTAATGCATATAAATTTGATGTCTATTGAAAATTAAGGTGTGTTATGTCACAATAAAGCTTTCATAGAATAAAAAAGTCAGGTTACTCATCTTCTACAGAGCATATAATCTATTAATTTATTCTCGTGTATGTACGCGCATAACATTGTTCACATGTCGGTGGAGTACCTGAATGCAATTTTGGAGATCGATGTCAAGAAAACATTGAGAATTATGCCAAATTTCAGACAAATCTAATAATGATTACAATTTCGATTAATGATTACTTGAACAGTCAAGTCGCTTGGTTCAGAAATCTCCCTTATTTGGAAATGTTTTAATTGGCATAAAACTCACTACGTAGATTTGATTGACCTGCCAAATTGTACTATATACTCCAGTCCTCAATGCGAGTGATAAAATAATGTTATCCAAGAAAAACTTCCCTTTGATAACACAAAAAGAAACTTAAATTACTCGAAAATTTTAACCGCCCCTCCATTGTCCAGAGTCGGATCAATAGCATCATCCAAGACACATGCTCCTCCCTTTTTCAACAGGCATACAAATAGCATCATCCAAGACACATGCCCCTCCCCCTTTTCAACAGGCATACAAATAGCATCACCCAAGTTACATGATCTTCACTTGTTCACAGTAAGACTAAAATTACAGCACCTGAGTCACAGAAAACATTTAGACTGTGATGTTTCAAGCAGTTTTTTATATTGATTGTTTGCTATGTATATGAAAAAGGAAGACATTACGCTAGTCAGTTTAAATTTTATTGCTCTCGACAAACACGACAATAGTGCATTTATTGTTTCATAAAATGATTCGCTTGAGATGATCGCAATATCGTAGCTTGCGCCGGCATGAGGTATGCTATCTTTAGCTGTTAAACCCCTCCACACCTGTAAGCAGCTGAATATTAATATCGAAGCAGGTATCAAATGGCATGCCCACAGTAAATAGCGGGTCTGCTACAATGGGATTGTTTGAACACATACATCTTGCCAGATTTTCCATCGTATCGCATCCTGCAGTGAAATAGTATGTAATAAGTGGTTAAGTCAAGTCTGTAGAACACGGATATTTGCAACACGAGCGATGGGCATGTTTCTCCGGGCTAAATGAATAAAAATTACCACATTTCACATTCAATCACATCATGCAGGGGTTGATAATAGCTTACAAGGGGAAGAAATAAAAACTAACTGTTAAAGGCAACAATGGAACATTGTGTAATATATTAATAACGGGCCAAGTGACCACATAACTAATTTCACATAACGGATTCCAACAAACCCGGTACAAAAAGACTGCTATTTGTGAAGCTAGCAAAAGAAAAAAATGTATTCTGATCACTAAACATGTAGCGTGGCCGAGGAATGTGGCTTTCACCAAACAATGCTCTCAACCAAGCTTTTGATTGGGGGGGGGGGTTCAAAACCACGCAACATGCATGGGTGCTCAGTTAGATAATGAAAGATGAAAGAAGAAGCAGATGATAATCTCGCTAGATTTTAGACGTTGGCATCTTTTTAATAATTTGTCAGTTATCTGGTCAGCTGGCCTTAAATATCCCCTAATTATCCATAATTACAGTTGTAATATTTTGTTTCTCTGGTTACAAATTACATTGTAGTATTATTCACTTACGACGTAAATCCCTTGGGACTGAAAAAAGATCTGCAACGCCGTTATCTTCTGAAATATAAATATAGATGCCCTGGATGGTACAATTAAAATTATCAATAATGACCTCGACAGCAATGGGTGAGACAAAAGTAAACAGTTTACACAGAAACAGAGCTTTACTGGCGTTATATATTACCAAATGCGTTTTCAAGAGTTGTCCGTGCTCATGTGCTTACTTTTATACCCTAAATGGCGTTAGCCCAGGTTGTAGCGCAGACAGAACATGAACTTTATACAATTGAACATCACTTAGAGGTCACCTAAATATTAATTAGTTTTGTTTTTAGTAATACAAGTCTTATCATTGAAGATAACACTTAATTGAAAACCTCCACAAACTTAAAAAGGAAATACAAAAGAAGATTTACAGGAAATGACGGATGAATTTAAAATGCAATAAGACTTTTTCTGGGTGAAAGAGCAGATTCGTATTAAGGCCGAAAAAAAAGGCTCTTGTTTCTGGTCACGGTCATCAAAATAAACTGGGTCGGTAGGTCGGGATTTTTTTTTACACCCGTCATTTGTAATAACTGCTAATGTATGCAAAGCCATTGCTTTGATAAATTTTGATGAGCTTCATGCTTATTCAAATAAACTGGACACACAATAAAATAGAAAATGGACGCATTTATCTGCTTTTACAGCGAGCAAGCATCGTAGTTGTGCAGCCATCTTAAAATTCCGTTTCCAATGGTAACGATAGCGCGGACTATTTTCCGGTATACGGAACTGAAATTCCGGAATATTTCTATATTTTTTTTCAGCCTAATGCCATTGACACTCTCTATTTCATGAATCAATAAATGTTACCTCCATAGCACGTCATAAATATCCTGCTTATAAGCCGAGCGACAATATCGTTTTCACAAACGTCGGGACGTATATCGCAAAGGTTCCTTCGGTAACCATTGAAAATTCTTCGCAAGTCACACGGTAGCTCTGTGATATGAACGACGTACAACATAACATCAGTATACATTTCTTTTGCAAAAAAACATGGCCCCTTCAAACTTTGATCACCTAATGCCTCGGACTTCTTGGACAGAGTTAAAGGTCAAAGCTTTAGAGGAGACATCAATGCACGGTAAACTACTCATATACCAAGATATAACTTTTGTATTTTTACATTTTGTATCAAATTTTTGTATTTATCCAAGTGAATTATTTTCTGAAATTAGACACACACTTCTAGGTTTGAAAACACATCTAAAACTAGCATGCATGGTATCCATTTGTATCGTTTGTTGTCATAAAAAGCCATCAGTTATGGATAAGATAAGAATAGATACAAGTTAAATTACCCGGGCATTTGACAGGATCAACACACGATTGCGCACATTTTCCAGTAGCAGGGCAAATCACCTCACCAGGTTTACATTCTGGAACTGAAATACAAAAAAATGTGTATTACAAAATTCTGATCTAGGAATCAGAATATGATTCAATGTTAAAAGATCATTAACCCAGCATCAGAATCTCAATATCAACTCCAACAAGTATGTTAGTTTAAATAATACCACGTCCACATTACTGTTTCTGATATTAGTGGTATTTTCTTCTTGTCTAGTTTTCCGCACACAGTGGAACCATCTGATATGAAATTACCCGGACCTGGAATACACTATCACTGTGTCGTAGGGTATGCATATTTCATTCGAACGGTATTGAATAAAAGACAATGTACCGACAATTTGTTCAAATTGTGTCAATGTTTAGGTGACCTTTGAACTCGGGAAAAAACAATGCATTCAATCAGTGAATAGACGACGCCGTTTGGCTGCAAAGGGGTAAATTACATTTCTACTACTTTATAGACAGAGTGGTATGTGGAAAGTGGCAATCTTAAACATACATCGTACACTGGTTCGCTCTGGGAGACAGTGATTTGACCTCAATTCTTTGTCATTTTTTTTCTGTTGGATGGGTTTGGAGTTGGTGTATTTTGGGGGAGGGTCGGATGTTTTGCATTTTTTTTCTAGAAATTATTTTCTTCTCTATATTTTTAGGAAAAGATGGCGTAAAATGTAAAAAAAGGTTTCAAGAACTTGAAATACTCACGGCAATTTTTCTCGTCTTCACCAAGGGGACATTCTTTCTTTCCATTACAGATTGATGCACAATTGTTGTTAGAACACATCAACTCCTTTTTACCACATTTGAGCTCTTCCCCCTTTTGACCTATGATCCGAATTTAAATATACTACATGTACTTCTCTCAAATAAAACATTTAAATATGTTTTTCTTCTTTTAAATACCATTTAATTTGGTGCCAGTGTTCTTACAAAACCAACGATTTATAGAGCCATACATCAATAATAGTATTATTGAAGAAACCTCGCTGAGCGTGTCAAAGCAAATACCATAATGTTATTATTATTATTTCTAATTATACCATCGTAGACGCGCAATTCCCCTTCGTAAAATGGAAATAATATATACATATATATAAACCATATCTATAAAGTATGAAAGCAGACATTATTACACGGTTGTATTAATTAACGTAATCATGAGGTTATTTAGGATATTTAGCTACCGTACATGAACAACCCAATTACCTGTACATTCTGCAAAAAGCATTCGCACTAATGTAATATGGTTGAACTCCTTTGTCATACTATGAACTTTGAGAGTTAAGTTTAGCATGGGTTGCGGTGTTTACGAGGGAATATACGGCAATATATAACTTACAGTTCTTTTCATCAATCCCGTACATACAGTCAGAAAGCCCATCACATTTGGTAGCACATTTACCATCAGCGCACCTGATTTGATTGGACTGACAATGCTCAGCAAATGGCCCTGTTTGATACAAAAGTATGTAAAAACAGTTTCGAATGAATACATTCAGTATAGAAGTCATGTGGCAGGATATATCATAAATGTCTTCCACAACGAGTAAATATCAATTGAACCTGAAGGAGTGCTTGGCGTATAAAATTCAGTATAGATCTTTGCATAATGGGCGACCTCTGAGTTAATCGTATACATGTACTTGAAGTTAACTATTGCAAGAATAGAATTAAGGTTACTATCATTATTGTATGATAATCTTTAGATAAGATATGCAGCATTTCTTTCAAACCCAATCCCTGGTGGCTTGAATTTATAGCGATAGCTTTTCGATGGATTTTATTTATGGCTGAATAACCTATGTTCAGACAGGAAATTGCAGGTCTGAATACTAGCAAATCTGCCGTCCAGTCCGCTTTAAACGAAACTTAGAACAATAAAACATCAAGATATATTACCACAATTTCCAGATTCATCGTCACCGTGAGGGCATTGTGCAATTCCGTCACATACTTTGTTTTTAGATAAGCACACCACATGTCCTTTGGCGAGGGTCAGATCAAACTTACATGGATATCCCTTGGCTTCGTAGCAACTCACTAAGTGCGTAATTGGAAAATAAACAGTACAGTGAAACCACCCTAAGCGACCACATGGTACGCGTGCTTGTACCTCCTTGTTATAAGCATCAATTACTTTAGATCATTGACCAATATTTGCTTTTGCGCGTTATATTAATAATATGCAATGGTATTATATTCTTGTACGTTGAAAACAGTCTATGAAAACCACGTTTTGTAGTTCAAACAATTAGTCTCTATCTGATGTGGTTTATATTCAACCGTCATGAATCTCTTTCCATTAGTAATCGGTAAAACAAATTCGAAAGTAGGTGAGCTCTGTTAAATGGTGAGCAAAAAATAAAATCGAACAATACTTATGTAATGAAACCATGAATAATATCGTCATTAAGTATACATGCTAAACATTAAAACGGCACGTACTGATTTCATACACATACGGGTTATAGAATGGTTTCATGCCTGCCACTAAGGCGCCATCTACACTCGGTAACATATAATCCCTGCTCATATCGTAATACCCGTAAACATGGCCAGATAAAAATACTGTAAGGCACACGAACTGCAAGAGAATAGAAAGAAAATAGCAGGTTCATTGAAATTGAGGTACTTTCACTCCCACTATTACCTCCAACGTTATGTAATTGGTGTACTTTTACCTCTACTATTACCCCCCTCGTTATGTAATTGGTGTACTTTTACCCCTACTATTACCTCCCTCGTTATGTAATTGATGTACTTTTACCCCTACTATTACCCCCCTCGTTATGTAATTGATGTACTTTTACCCCTACTATTACCTCCCTTTTTATGTAATTGATGTACTTTTACCCCCACTATTACCCCCCTCGTTATGTAATTGATGTACTTTCACTCCTTCTATTACCTCCCTTTTTATGTAATTGTACTTTTAATCCCCGCACTATAACTTCCCTCTTTAAGTAATGGAGAACCAAATCTAAAACCCAACAAAAAAGACTCATATTGACAATTACAAACAATGAAGACCATGATGGCCCTGCATCGCTCACCAGAATAATTATAAGTTAACTCGTTAGTAAAAAAGTAATAAAGGTACACTGTCTGGACAGATAAAGGGGAACAGTAATAAACGTGATGAAGGACAGTCAAATGATACTACAAAGAATATTGGTAATGACTGGAGGATGCTACGGACCAAATTTGGTGACAATCCAACCATTGGTTCATGAAATTAAATTTATTTTAGATATTTCAATTTTTAGCTCTAGCGGTCCCTGAAACGGGACAACCATTTTTATTTGAGCAAACATGATAGAGGACCATCTAAGGATGCTAAGATGCTAATAAGCAAGTCTGATACATTCATTGGTTCATGAGAAAAAGACATTTAAAGGTATTTCTGTTTTTAACTTTGGTGACACCTAAATGGGGTCAACTGGTATAGTATGGGCAAATTGCAGTCAGAATGTCAAAAGGATTCTATACAGCAAAATTGAAGTAACTTTGACCAGTAGTTCCAGAGGAGACCATTGTTGACGTCGGACGATGGACGACCAACCCATCCTAACATCTACTATCGATGGACGTAAAAGAAAGTGACGGTAATAGCAGCAGCGGCAACAGTGGCAACAACAACAACAACAAAATGTTATTATAATAGCATCACAACCAACATTACATAACAGAAATAATAACAACAAGAACAAAACAAAAACAACACCGCCAAGAACAATAAGAACAACGCCAAGAACATCATCATCATTATAAACAACAACAACAGCAACATAAACAACAACAAAATAAACAACAACAACATAAACAACAACAAAATAAACAGCAACAACATAAACAACAACAACATAAAAAATAAAAAATAATCACATTAATACAACCGCGACCAGATCCCATGCGCCACATAATGTCAGGCTTATGTCAAAACAAATCAATTATTATCAGTTAAACGTAAATAAGACCGTTTTCAACATAAATATATCTCTAAACTCAAGACTTATGATGGAAATTCTCGAAACTGGTGTTCAACACGTTTAGCCCTTTGGCTACAGAATAATCGATTTTATTTACGTACCGTAAAATATTTTCATCACCTTCTCGGTGATTTGGTCCACTACATGTACGTATTAAAATGTTGTTGACATTGTATAAAATCATATGAATTATACTCGAGGCATGTTCTGTTTTGTAATTTATATTCATGAAAACCAACGTGAAGTATTTTTGGTTGAATAAAAACTAAAAAATGAGAAAATAAATCTGATGTTGTGCAATGAGATCAACAAATGAACGGTGATAATGTTAATTTTGTGCACAAATTAATTATGGAAAATGTAATTTTCTTAGTTTGAATTTATGAATACAAAGAAAATTAATTCCCCCTTAGTAAGAAGCATTGACCGCTAGGTGTCCTTTATGTAAGCATGTGAAAATTGATAAGATTTGGTCATTCAGCTTCAGTCAGACTGGATAAACCTGTTTTTAATAACATTATTTTATCTTCAGTATTGCAGTACTTTGAAGAGTAATTTTAACACGACAACCTAATAATTGGTATAAGTAAATATGTATAATTATTATGATATGATGAATATGATTTGTATTGAGTATATGACAATGTTGTTGTATTTATGCTGAGTGTCTAGATACATACTCGTATACAGTACTTGTATTTTCAGTGTTTGTTTTATTATTATAATGATAAAGTATAAGTGTCATGGTCATCTTAAATGGAAAGGAATGGTACGTTATTTTTAAGTTTTTATCATTAACTCTGCACTGCAAGTTTTTTTTAGGTTAATTATATAAATATTCATTAATTAAGTCACTATTTTACAAAACAAACAAGAAACAAACATAAAAGAGAGCCCTCGACGTTTAGAACAAACTGGAACCATTAGAGAGAAATACAAACGTTTCATTTTTGGCGACGTTAAAGAAAAAAGTATGGACCCACCGCCGTCTAACAAAAACATTTTATGCGACAGAATGGCACAACAAATACGACCAATTTTCTAACTTAGTTATCACAACATCCATTCCCCGAAAAGGTCCCATATTTCACCGTGATGAGTTGATTTTCATGGCACCTCACAAATGACAGAATTTATTGTTTCAACGTTGATAAAATGAAATTTAGTACTTAAAAAGTGTTGTTTTAATACATGTATATGCCAGGTAACTTCCGGTGACGGCAACTCTTGAAATTTGATCAAGACACACTAAGTTGTATTAATACGCGCAGGCATATTTTAAAATAGAACTACTTCGTGTGGTCATGATTTTCTTAATTTATAATTAAGCTGACCAAGCGCTGTGGAACATTGTATATAAAACTTAAAATTATACGTACGAAGTAATCATCATGCGGTTTTGAAAGTGTAAAATGATAAAACAGGGAGAAGGTACCAAGAATCAAGCAGACATTTCCTCATTGAAGCTGTGGAACTTAGTTTTCCCCATCGCATAGTGTTTTATATTGGCGACCCGAAATCGTCAACACCGAATTTGATTTCTTAAAAATATATCATGTATGTACAATTTATATGGTTTAAAATCAAATTAAAATTTAAAAAATTAAAACTAAAACGTATTTATGGTTTGGATATTGAAATGTTCAAGAAATTCTTTGAAAACTTATTTGAATATGTATTTATTAACAAGTCAAACAACTAAATGAAAAACATAAATTCATCGATTGGCTTGAATAGTTTCCTAGACGAATTACACAGAAACAATTTTACGTGCATGAATAAAGAAAATACGACTAGCTGGGAAAAATTCCTCCTCTTAATAATTCGTAATGATGTAACGAGTACACAAACTCATTTGTAACTGGTGTTGTACAATGCGCGAACTTTGGTATAATGGTTAAAATGAACTGAAAGCTTTACATACCGAGAGTATTGAAATGATATTCATTTTTTTAGACGTTACCATCCTGACTGTCCTAACATTTAATAAAACAGGATAAAAACGCCATCTACTTTACCGTACCTCAACTTTGTTTTGTTTTGAAATGCTATTTCCGCATTCGATATTGATTATCGGAAATCCCGCTAGGTGGTTTTGGCCGCACAGTAAATAAACGCAGATGTTTTAAACTTAAAATATAATCCCGAGTTTATAATTTTATACGAAGTACGCAGCGTAATACATTTCAAAAATTGGAGACAGAAGTTTGATGTTATAAAGCTACAAAAAGCAGAAAAATAGGCATTGATTATCATTAAATACTGCACTCGTTGATCAAGCGGCATAGTCATACTTAAAGTTATCATATTCGCTAAGAGTGAATATAGTATATGATATTGTATATACGTATTACATACTGTAATCATAGTCCGGCAGAATAACAAAGCACACAAGACAAACCTTGTCAAAGGTTAACAAAACGATCGTATGCCGCGAATTAATCTTATTAAAAAAAACAAAGGTAATAACGGACGAAAAAACTTGTACTCATAAACAAGTTATTATCATATTCTAAACATGTACTCATAAACAAGTTATTATCATATTCTAAACATGTACTCATAAACAAGTTATTATCATATTCTAAACATGTACTCATAAACAAGTTATTATCATATTCTAAACATGTACTCATAAACAAGTTATTATCATATTCTAAACATGTGCTCATAAACAAGTTATTATCATATTCTAAACATGTGCTCATAAACAAGTTATTATCATATTCTAAACATGTGCTCATAAACAAGTTATTATCATATTCTAAACATGTACTCATAAACAAGTTATTATCATATTCTAAACATGTACTCATAAACAAGTTATTATCATATTCTAAACATGTACTCATAAACAAGTTATTATCAAACTCAAAACTTGTACTCATAAACAAGTTATTATCATATTCTAAACATGTGCTCATAAACAAGTTATTATCATATTCTAAACATGTGCTCATAAACAAGTTATTATCATATTCTAAACTTGTACTCATAAACAAGTTATTATCATATTCTAAACATGTACTCATAAACAAGTTATTATCATATTCTAAACATGTACTCATAAACAAGTTATTATCATATTCTAAACATGTGCTCATAAACAAGTTATTATCATATTCTAAACATGTACTCATAAACAAGTTATTATCATATTCTAAACTTGTACTCATAAACAAGTTATTATCTAACTCTAAACTTGTACTCATAAACAAGTTATTATCATACTCTTAACTTGTACTCATAAACAAGTTATTATCTTACTCTAAACTTGTACTCATAAACAAGGGATTATCATCATTTCATCATTTCATGATATCTCAATTGTCATGAACGATTCTCACAAAATGCAGTGTGAAATGACATTTTACTCCTTTTTTTCAAACACCGCTGGGAAAATAATTTATTGTTGATTTGTTTTTATTGTGTCTTATTTACAAATGCTTTAAAATGCCTGCGCGTATTAATACAACTTAGTGTGTCTTGATCAAATTTCAAGAGTTGCCGTCACCGGAAGTTACCTGGCATATACATGTATTAAAACAACACTTTTTTAGTACTAAATTTCAATTTATCAACGTTGAAACAATAAATTCTGTCATTTGTGAGGTGCCATGAAAATCAACTCATCACGGTGAAATATGGGACCTTTTCGGGGAATGGATGTTGTGATAACTAAGTTAGAAAATTGGTCGTATTTGTTGTGCCATTCTGTCGCATAAAAATGTTTTTGTTAGACTGCGGTGGGTCCATACTTTTTCTTTAACGTCGCCAAAAATGAAACGTTTGTATTTCTCTCTAATGGTTCCAGTTTGTTCTAAACGTCGAGGGCTCTCTTTTATGTTTGTTTCTTGTTTGTTTTGTAAAATAGTGACTTAATTAATGAATATTTATATAATTAACCTAAAAAAAACTTGCAGTGCAGAGTTAATGATAAAAACTTAAAAATAACGTACCATTCCTTTCCATTTAAGATGACCATGACACTTATACTTTATCATTATAATAATAAAACAAACACTGAAAATACAAGTACTGTATTTAAGTATGTATCTGGACAGTCAGCATAAATACAACAACACTGTTATATACATAATACAAATCATATTCATCATATCATAATAATAATTATACATATTTACTTATACCAATTATTTTTAAACAGGTTGTCGTGTTAAAATTACTCTTCAAAGTACTGCAATACTGAAGATAAAATAATGTTATTAAAAACAGGTTTATCCAGTCTGACTGTCTAAAGCTGAATGACCAAATCTTATCAATTTTCACATGCTTACATAAAGGACACCTAGCGGTCAATACTTCTTACTAAGGGGAAATTAATTTTCTTCGTATTCATAAATTCAAACTAAGAACTTTACATTTTCCATCATTAATTTGTGCACAAAATTAACATTATCACCGTTCATATGTTGATCTCATTGCACAATATCAGATTTATTTTTTCATCTTTAGTTTTTATTCAACCAAAAATACTTCACGTTGGTTTTCATGAATATAAATTACAAAACAGAACATGCCTCGAGTATAATTCATATGATTTTATACAATGTCAACAACATTTTGATACGTACATGTAGTGGACCAAATCACCGAGAAGGTGATGAAAATATTTTACGATACGCAAATAAAATTGATCATTCTGTAGCCAAAGGGCTAAACGTGTTGAACACCAGTTTCGAGAATTTCCATCATAAGACTTGAGTTTAGAGATATATTTATGTTGAAAACGGTCTTATTTCCGTTTAACTGATAATAATTGATTTGTTTTGACATAAGCCTGACATTATGTGGCGCATCGGATCTGGTCGCGGTTGTACTAATGTGACTATTTCTAATTTCTATGTTGCTGTTGTTGTTTATGTTGTTTATGTTGTTGTTTATGTTGTTGTTGTTGTTGTTGTTTATGTTGTTGGTTACGTTGTTGTTGTTGTTTATGTTGTTGTTGTTTATGTTGTTTATGTTGTTGTTGTTGTTTATGTTGTTTATGTTGTTGTTTATGTTGTTGTTTATGTTGTTGTTTATGTTGTGGTTTATGTTGTTGTTGTTGTTGTTGTTGTTGTTGTTGTTGTTGTTGATAATGATGATGATGTTCCTGGCATTGTTCTTATTGTTCTTGGCGGTGTTGTTTTTGTTTTGTTCTTGTTGTTATTATTTCTGTTATGTAATGTTGGTTGTGATGCTATTATAATAACATTTTGTTGTTGTTGATGCCACTGTTGCCGCTGCTGCTATTACCGTCACTTTCTTTTACGTCCATCGATAGTAGATGTTAGGATGGGTTGGTCGTCCATCGTCCGGCGTCAACAATGGTCTCCTCTGGAACTACTGGTCAAAGTTACTTCAATTTTGCTGTATAGAATCCTTTTCACGTTCTGACTGCAATTTGCCCATACTATACCAGTTGACCCCATTTAGGTGTCACCAAAGTTAAAAACAGAAATACCTTTAAATGTCTTTTTCTCATGAACCAATGAATGTATCAGACTTGCTTATTAGCATCTTAGCATCCTTAGATGGTCCTCTATCATGTTTGCTCAAATAAAAATGGTTGTCCCGTTTCAGGGACCGCTAGAGCTAAAAATTGAAATATCTAAAAAAAACTTAATTTCATGAACCAATGGTTGGATTATCACTAAATTTGGTCCGTAGGATCCTCCAGTCATTACCAATATTCTCTGTAATATCATTTGACAGTCCTTCATCACGTTTATTATTGTACCCCTTTATCTGCTCAGACAGTGTACTTTTATTACTTTATTACAAGGAGTTAACTTATATTTATTCCGGTGAGCGATGCAGGGCCATCATCGTCCTCATTGTTTGTAATTGTCAATATGAGTCTTTTTTGTTGGGTTTTAGATTTGGTTCTCCATTACTTAAAGAGGGAAGTTATAGTGCGGGGATTAAAAGTACAATTACATAAAAAGGGAGGTAATAGTAGGAGTAAAACTATATCAATTACATAAAAAGGGAGGTAATAGTGGGAGTGAAAGTACATCAATTACATAACGAGAGAGGTAATAGTAGGAGTGAAAGTACATCAATTACATAAGGAGGGAGATAATAGTGGGAGTAAAAGTACATCAATTACATAACGTTGGAGGTAATAGTAGGAGTAAAAGTACATCAATTACATAACGAGGGAGGTAATAGTGGGAGTGAAAGTACATCAATTACATAACGAGGGAGGTAATAGTGGGAGTGAAAGTGCATCAATTTCATAACGAGGGAGGTAATAGTAGGAGTGAAAGTACATCAATTACATAACGAGGGAGGTAATAGTGGGAGTGAAAGTGCATCAATTTCATAACGAGGGAGGTAATAGTGGGAGTGAAAGTACATCAATTACATAACGAGGGAGATAATAGTGGGAGTGAAAGTACATCAATTACATAACGAGGGAGGTAATAGTGGGAGTGAAAGTACATCAATTACATAACGAGGGAGGTAATAGTGGGAGTGAAAGTGCATCAATTTCATAACGAGGGAGGTAATAGTGGGAGTGAAAGTACATCAATTACATAACGAGGGAGGTAATAGTAGGAGTGAAAGTACCTCAATTTCAATGAACCTGCTATTTTCTTTCTATTCTCTTGCAGTTCGTGTGCCTTACAGTACTTCTATCTGGCCATGTTTACGGGTATTACGAAATGAGCAGGGATTATATGTTACCGAGGGTAGATGGCGCCATAATGGTTGGAATGAAACCATTATATAACCCGTATGTGTATGAAATCAGTACGTGTCGTTTTAATGTTTAGCGTGTATACTTAATGACGATAGTATTCTTGGTTTCATTACATAAGTATTGTTCGATTTTATTTTTCTCTCACCATTTAAATTTAAACACCACCTACTTTCGAACTTGTAATAGAGATTACTAATGGAAAGAGATTCATGATGGCTGTAGAGACAATCAGTAACATTTTGCCGAATGATGATGGCTGAATATAAACCACATCAGATAGAGACATTGTTTGAACTTCAAAACGTGGTTTTCATAGACTGCTTTCAACGTACAAGAATATAATACCATTGCATATTATTAATATAACGCGCGAAGCAAATATTGGTTAATGATCTAAAGTAATTGATGCTTATAACAAGGAGGTACAAGCACGCGTACCATGTGGTCGCTTAGGGTGGTTTCACTGTACTGTTTATTTTCCAATTACGCACTTAGTGAGTTGCTACGAAGCCAAGGGGTATCCATGTAAGTTTGATCTGACCCTCGCCAAAGGACATGTGGTGTGCTTATCTAAAAACAAAGTATGTGACGGAATTGCACAATGCCCTCACGGTGACGATGAATCTGGAAATTGTGGTAATATATCTTGATGTTTTATTGTTCTAAGTTTCGTTTAAAGCGGACTGGACGGCAGATTTGCTAGTATTCAGACCTGCAATTTCCTGTCTGAACATAGGTTATTCAGCCATAAATAAAATCCATCGAAAAGCTATCGCTATAAATTCAAGCCACCAGGGATTGGGTTTGAAAGAAATGCTGCATATCTTATCTAAAGATTATCATACAATAATAATAGTAACCTTAATTCTATTCTTGCAATTGTTAACTTCAAGTACATGTATACGATTAACGCAGAGGTCGCCCATTATGCAAAGATCTATACTGAATTTTATACGCCAAGCACTCCTTCAGGTTCAATTGATATTTACTCGTTGTGGAAGACATTTATGATATATCCTGCCACATGACTTCTATACTGAATGTATTCATTCGAAACTGTTTTTACATACTTTTGTACCAAACAGGGCCATTTGCTGAGCATTGTCAGTCCAATCAAATCAGGTGCGCTGATGGTAAATGTGCTACCAAATGTGATGGGCTTTCTGACTGTATGTACGGGATTGATGAAAAGAACTGTAAGTTATATATTGCCGTATATTCCCTCGTAAACACCGCAACCCATGCTAAACTTAACTCTCAAAGTTCATATTATGACAAAGGAGTTCAATCATATTACATTAGTTCGAATGCTTTTTGCAGAATGTACAGGTAATTGGGTTGTTCATGTACGGTAGCTAAATATCCTAAATAACCTCATGATTACGTTAATTAATACAACCGTGTAATAAGGTCTGCTTTCATACTTTATAGATATGGTTTATATATATGTATATATTATTTCCATTTTACGAAGGGGAATTGCACGTCTACGATGGTATAATTAGAAATAATAATAATAACATTATGGTATTTGCTTTGACACGCTCAGCGAGGTTTCTTCAATAATACTATTATTGATGTATGGCTCTATAAATCGTTGGTTTTGTAAGAACACTGGCACCAAATTAAATGGTATTTAAAAGAAGAAAAACATATTTAAATGTTTTATTTGAGAGAAGTACATGTAGTATATTTAAATTCGGATCATAGGTCAAAAGGGGGAAGAGCTCAAATGTGGTAAAAAGGAGTTGATGTGTTCTAACAACAATTGTGCATCAATCTGTAATGGAAAGAAAGAATGTCCCCTTGGTGAAGACGAGAAAAATTGCCGTGAGTATTTCAAGTTCTTGAAACCTTTTTTTACATTTTACGCCATCTTTTCCTAAAAATATAGAGAAGAAAATAATTTCTAGAAAAAAATTGCAAAACATCCGACCCTCCCCCAAAATACACCAACTCCAAACCCATCCAACAGAAAAAAAATGACAAAGAATTGAGGTCAAATCACTGTCTCCCAGAGCGAACCAGTGTACGATATATGTTTAAAATTGCCACTTTCCACATACCACTCTGTCTATAAAGTAGTAGAAATGTAATTTACCCCTTTGCAGCCAGACGGCGTCGTCTATTCACTGATTGAATGCATTGTTTTTTCCCGAGTTCAAAGGTCACCTAAACATTGACACAATTTGAACAAATTGTCGGTACATTGTCTTTTATTCAATACCGTTCGAATGAAATATGCATACCCTACGACACAGTGGTAGTGTATTCCAGGTCCGGGTAATTCCATATCAGATGGTTCTACTGTGTGCGGAAAACTAGACAAGAAGAAAATACCACTAATATCAGAAACAGTAATGTGGACGTGGTATTATTTAAACTAACATACTTGTTGGAGTTGATATTGAGATTCTGATGCTGGGTTAATGATCTTTTAACATTGAATCATATTCTGATTCCTAGATCAGAATTTTTGTAATAAACAGTTTTTTTGTATTTCAGTTCCAGAATGTAAACCTGGTGAGGTGATTTGCCCTGCTACTGGAAAATGTGCGCAATCGTGTGTTGATCCTGTCAAATGCCCGGGTAATTTAACTTGTATCTATTCTTTTCTTATCCATAACTGATGGCTTTTTATGACAACAAACGATACAAATGGATACCATGCATGCTAGTTTTAGATGTGTTTTCAAACCTAGAAGTGTGTGTCTAATTTCAGAAAATAATTCACTTGGATAAATACAAAAATTTGATACAAAATGTAAAAATACAAAGTTATATCTTGGTATATGAGTAGTTTACCGTGCATTGATGTCTCCTCTAAAGCTTTGACCTTTAACTCATTAGGTGGTCAAAGTTTGAAGGGGCCATGTTTTTTGCCAAAGAAATGTATACTGATGTTATTTTGTATGTCGTTCATATCACAGAGCTACCGTGTGACTTGCGAAGAATTTTCAATGGTTACCGAAGGAACCTTTGCGATATACGTCCCGACGTTTGTGAAAACGATATTGTCGCTCGGCTTATAAGCAGGATATTTATGACGTGCTATGGAGGTAACATTTACTGATTCATGAACTAGAGAGTGTCAATGGCATTTGGCTGAAAAAAAATATAGAAATATTCCGGAATTTCAGTTCCGTATACCGGAAAATAGTCCGCGCTATCGTTACCATTGGAAACGGAATTTTAAGATGGCTGCACAACTACGATGCTTGCTCGCTGTAAAAGTAGATAAATGCGTCCATTTTTTATTTTATTGTGTGTCCAGTTTATTTGAATAAGCATGAAGCTCATCAAAATTTATCAAAGCAATGGCTTTGCATACATTAGCAGTTATTACAAATGACGGGTGTAAAAAAAAATCCCGACCTACCGACCCAGTTTATTTTGATGACCGTGACCAGAAACAAGAGCATTTTTTTCGGCCTTAATACGAATCTGCTCTTTCTCCCAGAAAAAGTCTTATTGCATTTTAAATTCATCCGTCATTTCCTGTAAATCTTCTTTTGTATTTCCTTTTTAAGTTTGTGGACGTTTTCAATTAAGACTTGCATTACTAAAAACAAAACTAATTAATATTTAGGTGACCTCTAAGTGACGTTCAATTGCATATAGTTCATGTTCTGTCTGCGCTACAACCTGGGCTAACGCCATTTAGGGTATAAAAGTCAGCACTTGAGCACGGACAACTCTTGAAAACGCATTTGGTAATATATAACGCCAGTAAAAGCTCTGTTTCTGGGTTAACTGTTTACTTTTGTCTCACCCATTGCTGTCGAGGTCATTATTGATAATTTTAATTGTACCATACAGGGCATCTATATTTATATTTCAGAAGATAACGGCGTTGCAGATCTTTTTTCAGTCCCAAGGGATTTACGTCGTAAGTGAATAATACTACAATGTAATTTGTAACCATAGAAACAAAATATTACAACTGTAATTATGGATAATTAGGGGACATTTAAGGCCAGCTGACCAGATAACTGACAACTTATTAAAAAGACGCCAACGTCTAAAATCTAGCGAGATTATCATCTCCTTCTTCATTTCATCTTTCATTATCTAACTGAGCACCCATGCATGTTGCGTGGTTTTGAACCCCTCCAATCAAAAGCTTGGTTGAGAGCATTGTTTGGTGAAAGCCACATTCCTCGGCCACGCTACATGTTTAGTGATCAGAATACATTTTTTTCTTTTGCTAGCTTCACAAATAGCAGTCTTTTTGTACCGGGTTTGTTGGAATCCGTTATGTGAAATTAGTTATGTGGTCACTTGGCCTGTTATTAATATATTACACAATGTTCCATTGTTGCCTTTAACAGTTAGTTTTTATTTCTTCCCCTTGTAAGCTATTATCAACCCCTGCATGATGTGATTGAATGTGAAATGTGGTAATTTTTATTCATTTAGCCCGGAGAAACATGCCCATCGCTCGTGTTGCAAATATCCGTGTTCTACAGACTTGACTTAACCACTTATTACATACTATTTCACTGCAGGATGCGATACGATGGAAAATTTGGCAAGATGTATGTGTTCAAACAATCCCATTGTAGCAGACCCGCTATTTACTGTGGGCATGCCATTTGATACCTGCTTCGATATTAACATTCAGCTGCTTACAGGTGTGGAGGGGTTTAACAGCTAAGGATAGCATACCTCATGCCGGCACAAGCTACGATATTGCGATCAACTCAAGCGAATCATTTGACGAAACAATAAATGCACTATTGTCGTGTTTGTCAAGAGCAATAAAATTTAAACTGACAAGTGTAATGTCTTCCCTTTTCATATACATAGCAAACAATCAATATAAAAAACTGCTTGAAACATCACAGTCTAAATGTTTTCTGTGACTCAGGTGCTGTAATTTTAGTCTTACTGTGAACAAGTGAAGATCATGTAACTTGGGTGATGCTATTTGTATGCCTGTTGAAAAGGGGAGGAGCATGTGTCTTGGGTGATGCTATTTGTATGCCTGTTGAAAAAGGGAGGAGCATGTGTCTTGGGTGATGCTATTTGTATGCCTGTTGAAAAAGGGAGGAGCATGTAACTTGGGTGATGCTACTTGTATGCCTGTTGAAAAAGGGGAGGAGCATGTGACTTGGGTGATGCTATTTGTATGCCTGTTGAAAAAGGGAGGAGCATGTAACTTGTGTGATGCTATTTGTATGCCTGTTGAAAAAGGGGAGGAGCATGTGTCTTGGGTGATGCTATTTGTATGCCTGTTGAAAAAGGGGAGGAGCATGTGGCTTGGGTGATGCTTTTGTATTCCTGGTGAAAAAGGGGAGGAGCATGTGTCTTGGGTGATGCTATTTGTATGCCTGTTGAAAAAGGGGAGGAGCATGTGTCTTGGATGATGCTATTGATCCGACTCTGGACAATGGAGGGGCGGTTAAAATTTTCGAGTAATTTAAGTTTCTTTTTGTGATATCAAAGGGAAGTTTTTCTTGGATAACATTATTGAGGACTGGAGTATATAGTACAATTTGGCAGGTCAATCAAATCTACGTAGTGAGTTTTATGCCAATTAAAACATTTCCAAATAAGGGACATTTCTGAACCAAGCGACTTGACTGTTCAAGTAATCATTAATCGAAATTGTAATCATATTAGATTTGTCTGAAATTTGGCATAATTCCCAATGTTTTCTGGACATCGATCTCCAAAATTGCATTCAGGTACTCCATCGACATGTGTACAATGCTATGCGCGTACATACACGAGAATAAATTAATAGATTATATGCTCTGTAGAAGATGAGTAACCTGACTTTTTTATTCTATGAAAGCTTTATTGTGACATAACACACCTTAATTTTCAATAGACATCAAATTTATATGCATTAGATAGAGTTTCTGGCTAACAGTAGCACTTCTAATTGTAGACGTTGAAGAAGTGGCTCATGATTTTTCATAGAACATTTTAACTAAAAAGTTAAAAATCGGAATCCCCAAAATGCAAAAGGATTTCATTTAACTACACATTATACAACCATGACATACACAGGCATACATACATATATAAGGAAACAAAGAACCAAGAAAAATGCAAAAATACATTACATTAGTACATTTAAACTTTATTTATAATGCCTGCATGTTTATTAGACTATGAAAGTTTGTTTATGCCCAATCCTCTAGACAAATCAACAAATAGAAAAGTCTACACAGCAATGGGCAATTTTCTCACTAACAGTCACGCACCAACAGAAAAGCGAGCTTCTGAACCAAAGAATAAGAAGAATATTATGATAATGACGATAATGAGGAAGACAGTAGAAAGAGCAAGAAAAATGTAATGTCCGTGGGAAGTGTAAATCGAGTTAGCATGATCAACCTCACACTCTCAAACATGGCAATCAAACTACATGTACTAAGTATAATTGTTAATGGGAAGTGTGTATACCTCTGAACATAGAAACACGTGTACGTGTATATACAAAAACACAATGGTTTCGTTAACAAGAAAGATTTCCTAGGAGAATGACAGGAAATCTTTAAACAAACAATATGACAATGACAAGGATTCTTATATTAAGGTAAAAATGCAAAGTTGAATATGATTTCTTTGGGTTCCGTTAGGATTTGGGTAATTGCATTGTAGTCAAAGTCAAGTCAAAATGTTTATTTACATATATGTATGTTTGCAACAAAATAAACGAATTAGTGGTACTTTAACATTTTTATTGTACAGCATGAAATTACATGTGATTACAATTAGGTTAACACTTAAATATGCAATGTGTATACAATATGAGTTCTTACGAATTAAACATATAATACACATATTTTTTAAAATGATAACAGCAATTCATCAATACTCGTAATTGTTAAAAAGCTTGTTTGTTTTCGTTCTGTCATCGAAAATGCCACATTATTAATAAAGTAAGAAGTTTTATCATAAAATCCATTCGCATTGAGCCAAGTTTAATATTATTTTAGTATTGGAGTTCAAAAGAATAAAACTTAAGAGACGACACGAAACAGATTCATACATTAAGCAGAATGGACGGACAAACTTCAAAGTCACTCGTTAGTTGTACATGTATTTTATATTGTACTTCTGTTTTATTTTTCACTATTTTTTTGTTCTGGCACAGTAAAATCTCTATAATAAATCCATGTTCTGAACAAAAAATCGATTATTGAGATGGTCTCAACATGAGGTTTTACTGTACTTTTTTCTCATCTCAGTTCCTGCAATGTGTTATGATACTTTCTCCTTCCCCTTCTGTCACTCCCTCTTTAGTGGTCGTTCTAATAAAGTGGTCTTGAAATTGAAATGCTCGCTATGAGAGAATTCAGTGCAATTTTATTGACTAAATTTGACCAACATTCATGTTCAAAATACAAATGTACATTTACGTTCGAATGCGGAAATGAAAATTAATATTAATGATCAGTTATACGTGTATACAGTTTGTTAACAGTTTTGGTTTGGTTTCGGATGTGTTGTGTTCAATGCAAAACAACTAAAATATGTTCTTTATTCAGGTAAGTCAAACTTATATTTTTTCATTATTTTATTCTTAATCAAACCGCGATCAACCATTGGAGTCAGCTATCCTAACCGGCTTACAAAGAGAAACAGCGGTAACGTCATATCAGCTAAAACAGATGTAATTGATAAAGATAGAAAAAGAAACTGAAATATTTACTTTGTGGAACACCGCGAGACCGCTGAAAATAAATTTGCTTGACCGTCATAACAATTTCGCAGTCTGAATGTAAAAAGGATGTTGACAGTTGGGGATGAGTCAGAGTAAACTATGTGGCAATTGGAGATAAGTCATGATAAACTGTATGACAGTTGGGGATAAATCAGGGTAAACTATGTGACAGTTGGGGATAAGTCAGAGTAGACTATGCGTTATCTATGTTTGCTTCGAAGTTGTTTTTAAATTCTTTCAATTAGCATTTCAATATGTATTGATTAGCATTGATTGAAATTTTCATTACCTCTATTCTTAAAACAAAGACACTGTCTGAAAATGTTCTCCTTAGCATATGGTTTGTATCGCATGTGTGTTTGCTGTGGTATAAACACGCGTTCATGTATGTTTGTTGTGGTGTAAACATGCGTTCATGTATGTTTGCTGTGGTATAAACACGCGTTCATGTATGTTTGCTGTGGTATAAATACGCGTTCATTATGGAAGGGAATATCCTCCAGGACATGCATGCTTCCAAATGACATTATTATGCTAATTAATTGCATATGCGTTCTTAAACACGACACATGCATTTTACATTCGGACATTTGTTGCACAAGCAGTTCATATTGCTTGTCTTTTTCGGACAAAGGAATCAATTCGTTGTCATTTTAAAATGTTTATGCCAACAAGTTCTTATTGCTTAGTACGTTTTACTTTGTGAAATGGTTTAACTGTTTCCCTATTATTAAATACTGATACATGCATGTTAACATTTAGTAGCGTTTTTGGTCCCTGTTGTATGTTACGTACAAAGATATTCAGCAATGCTAGTTTAGGCATTAAATGATTAATAGTTATGCAAGGCGAAAACAGTACAAAGTAAGCACCATGCAACACGAGGTTAATCAAATGAGCCTTAACCATTTGTAATATCGCATTCTTAGATAACCGGGAACCAGACATCCCGGCAATTTCCGTAAAATTGATAAAATATTCACGGTGTGCTAAAAAAACTCCAGACGATTTTCTCGTATCCTGCGATAAAGAGCGTTTTACCATAGATCACGACAGCTTTTAGGTAAGTTACAAAACCACTTAAAGTCTTTGTGACGGCATTGTTTGACCTTTGTCAGGAAAAGAAATAGTATCACTATGTATGGATAACGATGAAGATTAAATTACATTATTCAAAACACTGCCAGTTTCGGAATATGGCCCCAATTCGGACAGTTGAGTTTAGCGTTTCAGTAGCGTGAAATTTAAATAAAACTGCGTAGATTTCTCCATTCTATTATCTTTGAATGTTTCAACATTACAGAATTCAACTGAGTAAAAAGCAGAAATGTATTATATTAGCAGTCATTTAACTCGATTATTCCCTAACCGGAACCATTTTTCCAAACACGTGTCTTGAAGTTGTACTGAGACTAAGTCAGTGACTACAATCATCTGTAGGGATATAAGTCTTATTCTGTGTTTGAGAATCATTGCATACTACGCAGTTGTTAAATCAGTCACATTTAGTTAACAATAAATAAGCTGATAAGGTTTTTGTTGTAGACCTATGTATCAGAGGCAGTAGATCCGTGATTTGCAGGACTTGTTCCTCATCATTGAAAAGAAAATTATACAACTTTAAAATAACAACTGTAACAAAAATAATAAGCCAAATTTAATATTGTGTAAGCAAGCAGAATTTCAAGTTTAATAACAGCTGTCTGATGCTTAACTATGAAACATAATTACCACAAAAATATAATTTTCAGTAAACAAAGCCAGCACACAAATCTTTATTCAGAATTTCAAAGATGATAGATAATGAAGGGCAATGTGACTGCAATATTGTTATTGTCTCCGTAAATCCTATACGCTATCTCCTCCAAAACAACTTGATAGATTTTAAAAAATACATTTACGTTTTGTGATCATACCGAGGTGCAACATCAGTTAATTTTCAACCTTAGGATAGATGCAAGATCAAGGTTAAATATCTATCTAGGTAGGTCTGTTGACATGTGCTTGGATTTCATTACTCCTGCAGCAAGTTGGAATTTAGTACGTGCCGTAACACCCAGGGGTGAGTGCTAAACGGTGGTACTGTTAGGCTAATGCCTGACTCCTCAAGAAGAAGAGGGGGGGGAGTGTAGTGACTATCTAAAATATAACAGCACAATATACCACTGTACTGATAGGTTAAAACTTTAGCGCAGTGGTTAGGGTGCTGTTCGTCAGATTAAGAGGTACCGGGTTCAGTCCCCAGTCAGACCCGGTCATTCTACATGCAATAAAAATCACTAATAATCTACACCGGTTAAATTAGATTTTTAAATGTAACAACTGAAATTTGTCAAATATCAAATATTCCACACACACTTTTTGTCTGCATCACTCATATCTAATTCAAATAATTAGTTTATTATAAGGATTCCTCCTCTTTCCATTTCTTACAACAAAACAAACTAAAATGAAGCAGCACGAGGGGAATCACGTAATGTCATATTGGCAAGCTTAAATACTTCAAGTATGATAAATGCATATGTTCGTTAGATTGCGTGTTAAAATGTATGTTCTATGAGTAAGCGGATTCTTTCCTATTTGTTGTATTCTTTAATATCCTAAAAAATTGTAGGTTTGCAGTTACCTGCTCATTCAAAGACCCACGACTAAAAATATATTTAGCGATTTTAACAATTTTCTTTCGTTCTGTAATCCAGCTTATATTTTTCAATACACACATAAAAATTAGCAAGCAAAAATGCCTTCCTACTGACCCACTGTTAAAAGTTGGATGCGCGTAACTGCTCGCCATCATTATTATTAGAATGGACTAAAGAAGGCATTGATCGAAAATCAGGCTTAGGACAAATCATCATCGTCATGTAGAAATTTATTTTGTCAGGACTTTATTCAGTTTTGAAAAATATCAATATACATGTCATTATATAGCCCGGCGAATCAAATAAATTCTGATAAATCAGTCAATCACGTATTTGCCTTAGGTTGGAATAAATACTGAAAAAAAATTAACGTGAGAATTTACAAATAAATTAATGGCTTGTACGATTTTAAGTGACAAATATTTAAATTTTATTCTATGTCCTGATGAAGTAAATGTACGATGTTTGTGGCCTTAGGTTATGGATGAAAAACATCGTGAGATTTATACTTTTTATTATACAATTTCATTCACGAAAAATATTTCACTGCCACTTACTTCACCACTACTTTAATATAAGTGAATATACTTTTGTTACATATTAATCTTACAAAATGACCAATTAAACAACAGATTTATAATACACTGGTATCCTTCTTGTCCGAACTTGTGTTATATGAAAACATTCTTGTTCCGAACACAGTATTAGAACTGCTAAACCACATTTTGCTGTCAAAAAAAATGATTCGATCGGTAACTGTGAGCGATGACTTCCAAAGATAGAGTGAAAGAACAAGATTTTGACTTTACTCAGAGGTCAAATGTGGCTTTAATATTTTTGATGAGCTCTATTAACTGAGGATCAGTCCGGACTAGTTTGAGCATTATTGTTGTTTAAATATTGTAGACTTTCGTGGGAGTATGTATGTTGGAGGCAAAATAGCAACAACGCATTTATAATCCATTATAATGTAATTTTTGGTTCAAACATGCGTCCAGTGCCTATTTAGATAAATCTTTACTCTCGTGGCGACAACAGCTAGGGTAGTTTAGCAACATCCCAACTTTAATGCTGAAGGAAGACCACAGGCATATAATATACCCGAGAAAAAACACCGAACTTCCGTTAGCCAGTTAGACAGCCTTTTAAATGAGAAAAAAACCACCGAACTTCCGTTAGCCAGTTAGACAGCCTTTTAAATAAGAAAAACCACCGAACTTCCGTTAGCCAGTTAGACAGCCTTTTAAATGAGAAAAAACACCGAACTTCCGTTAGCTAGTAGACAGCCTTTTAAATGAGAAAAAAACACCTTACTTCCGTTAGCCAGTTAGACAGCCTTTTAAATGAGAAAAAACACCGAACTTCCGTTAGCCAGTTAGACAGCCTTTTAAATGAGAAAAAACACCGAACTTCCGTTAGCTAGTAGACAGCCTTTTAAATGAGAAAAAACACCGAACTTCCGTTAGCTAGTAGACAGCCTTTTAAATGAGAAAAAACACCGAACTTCCGTTAGCTAGTAGACAGCTTTTTAAATGAGAAAAAAACCACCGAACTTCCGTTAACCAGTTAGACAGCCTTTTAAATGAGAAAAAAAATCGTTTTATAGCGTATGCATGATAAGTTGTAGTAGGTTATAAAGAATTTCGACGACCTGAATATTTATTTCATTTTATCCATACTTCACGACATTGATTGAAGTGAAGAAAGGCATGGCCCGTGAAAAATTAACTTCTCCAGATTTTAACCAGTTCATTACTGTGACCGGTATTCAACTGTGTATGCATTTGCAAGCAAGAGTGAAAAAAAGAAGAAATTATTATCAAGAAATCAAATGATGAACTTTTTTTGTCTCGGGATTAACGTCGAACAAATAGCCAAGATCATCCGGTGAGTTTTCCAGCTTTGACGGTGGAAGAAGACCCCATGCGTACACCTGGGTATAATCGCCTGTCATAAAGGAAATAGACAGTCTCCTCACACATGAATTTGCTCAGGTCTCGTGTTGGATTCACAATCACAGCGGTAAAAAGCTAATAATTACTAGTCAGAGACAACAACCACTTGACCACGAATAGTTCAGAAAAAATGATGTACTTAATCACCATAATATATTAAGTTTGTTTCGATAAACTTTTTGACTTTTGAAACTTTTAAGTGATTTTGTTATCATTTTC
The DNA here is from genome assembly GCA_008271625.1 of Lutraria rhynchaena. Classification (NCBI taxonomy): domain Eukaryota; kingdom Metazoa; phylum Mollusca; class Bivalvia; order Venerida; family Mactridae; genus Lutraria; species Lutraria rhynchaena. The sequence goes on along the minus strand of VIBL01000122.1, from coordinate 1,266,495 downwards.
AGGTGACGAGCATTTTGGCTCTCCTTTCTGTGTCGTTTCTGAACGCGCTTGAATTCGGCCAACTTAGAGCACAAAATCGTCACGCGACACCTTATACATATGGCGTGCATTGGACAAAGCCGAAACTAATAATGGACACTTATCTGTATGGAGTCAGTACGTACATTGATAAAACCGAAGCAAGCAGCTTAATTTTAAAACACTTCATTTACAAAAAACACCTCACTGCTGGATAATATTCTACATATACTAAAAGAAAAGAGGAAACTGTGTATTCTTTTTATAAATACACCGGTTTTTTTACTTATTTTTGATATTTAAGTTCCTTCATCTGAACAAGATCGATATTGTGATATTGGTGTCAGTTATTCAAATATTAGTTCTGTTAACGACAGCATAAAATCAGAAACTGTTTACATATCAAACCTAGCTGTTTAATGTTTTATGCTGAACAACCTTTTGTCCGATCATCAATGTTGAATGTGAAATCAAAGCAGCGACATATGTATTTATTTCACGATTATTTGATTCTATTTCATTTGGTTAGTGCTAGCAATGTTCCAGTTTTCTTACCAGTACTTTTATAACATTTATTTTCTATTGTTTTGAGTGAGTTGCCATGCAAAGGCGGGATACCCGTGCAAAGTTGACCTTCACTTCTTCGATGGCCATATTAAATGTGTATCAAAGCAAGAAGTGTGTGACGGTATTCGACAATGTCCACACGGTGACGACGAGGACGGACACTGTGGTAAAACGATTTGATATTTGCACTTGTATACTACGTGTATGATTTCTAATTCCCGAAACCACAAAATTTACATAAAGGAAATGCATGTTAAGGCAATGTTTATTGAAAAATGCAATGCATAGGCTTTTCCCCCTTCTTCCTTGTTGAATATTATCTTAATGGGACATGGTGGAATGTTAAAACTTAACACACACACGCAAGCACGCATGCGCGCAAACATACACACACACACTATGTTTACACATATATCCATTATATTTGTGAAATGACATTGCATAAATCTTACATAGTTTATCCATGTCTTGGAAGGAAGGACGAAATACGTTGAGCGCGAATCGTGTTATTTGTTAAATGGCGTCAATGGTTGAATTTTTGGAAAGATGCGCCAGAGAGCATTAGAAGCTTTAAAGCTGCAGACTTTTAAAAAATTAAACTTCAGCGATTCATTAGAAGAAAATGCCGACGAAACGGTTTTTCGTTGACAAAATTTGACATTTTTTAGAGAAACACAAATTTTCGAAGAACTTCAAGATTTCTTTTACGGTCTAATGACAGGTACGGTACTTTCGGTTTGAGGGCATATTAAAAACCGTTTATACCGGTCCATAGTTTGAGAAACGGAATTAATTTTTATTTTTATTTGGTTATGGGAACAAAATAATAAAATCACCAGCTATGGAGATAAATAAGTTATGTAGCTTTAAATGGAATTTTGTAGAATGCGTATAGTTCAAATTTGTTCCATTCCACATAGGATCACGTGCAGACATCTGTCCATCTGACAAGATCCGTTGCGAAAATGGCGAATGTGTGACAAATTGTGATGGTGTGCCTGAATGCTTGTACGCAACAGATGAACTGAAATGTAAGGGTAGTCGAATCATGTAATAATTTGCGTCAGTTCGCAGTTATTAAAGAATTCTTACTTTAGATTGTTATCAGAAAATCTTTATTACAAAAACATACACAAGCAATTTTAATGATATACATGTAGTATTAATAATAGATACAGTAAAACCCCGATACAGTAAAACCCCGATACAGTAAAACCCCGATACAGTAAAACCCCGATACAGTAAAACCCCGATACAGTAAAACCCCGATATTGTGACCACCATCAGGACACGTAAACCGGTCGTAATGACGAGGTGGTCACATTCTCAAGTTGAATTATAGGAGTTATTGGAAGCTGATAAAAAGTCTTGTTTATAGTTGCCTGACCGACCTTAGACATGATTCTTCCTGGCCTGTTTATTTTTATCATCGGGTGATACTGGTGAGTTAATTTCAATTCCAGAAACATTGAACCTTTTGTTTATTGTCTGCAGGTCAAAAAGATGAAATAAAATGTGGCACAAAACAGTTGATGTGTTCGAATAACAAATGTGCATCGATATGTGACGGAAAGAAAGACTGTCCGCTTGGTGAAGATGAGGAGCGTTGTAGTAAGTAGAGTGCGCAGTATGACGTGTGTAGCGGATGACATCAAAATATTTATCATTTCCATTATGAAAGAAAAATAAATATTTTCCTGCTGTTTTTTTGTAAAAAAAAAACTAATGTTATCTAGTTCTAAAATCGATATATGTTTCTTGGAGATGTTACATCGGATGTAAAAATATTTTTTACATCCTGACTATAGCATGCGTATCAACTCCTGTTTGAGGCGCTTAAAACTGAATCAGTGTGATATATTGCATGGAATTCATCTTTGAAATGTGTCTTTATTGCTTGTCGTAGCATCTACTTCCATCTTTTAGTGCAAAAGAGCAATAAATACTTATCGGAGATCACGTGACTTGAGATCAAGTAATGCAGTTAAGTATTTCTGTAATATTCCTCAGAAGCTCTCTAAAATAATATTTCAGTTCCGGAATGTCAATACAGAGAGGTGATTTGCCCAGATACTGGTAAATGCGCGATGTCATGTCCTGGACAAGCTGAGCCGGAAGTCTGCGTTGGTAATTTGTATTCGATAAATCATTATGAGCCTGATACCTACCACGAAGATGAGCTGATGAAGTGAAAGCCCTCTGGTTGAGTGAGGTAGAAAGAGGGAGCAAGGGGATATGGAAAGAGTGGGGAGTGCGAGAGGGCTGATGAATAGAGGGTGATAGGGACAGAGAAGGAATAAGAACAAAGGATAGACATATGGGGAGGAAAGAAGAGAGGCGGAGGGATAGGGGATAAGGGTGGTTGGGAAATGACGGAAAGGAGGGGATGGATGTTAGAGTGAGTATGGGTAATAGCGAGGTGACATCAAAGTGCTATAGAGATATGTGAATGAAAAATGACGAACGTGAAACAGACAATGGGGCTGGGTAAACAGATCAGTGGAAGTGATCACAATATAGAGATATTAATTTAGAAACCGCTATGGATAAACTACTAAATAATTCGTTTCTAATTTGCTGCAGTTAGTTTACAAATTTAGTTTGCTTTGTCATTCATTTTAAATGGACTTGACAAGACTATACAGAAAAAAACAGTGGTAAAGGAGACATAAAAACTTAAATCAAGTTTTAGATATAGCTATACTTTATTGTCATTTTACCAGACATAACACAATTAATGTTTATGTGTCTATAAACGATATTATGATCAAAGTGCCTTTTTAAAATTTCACCAAGGAGCATCCGTGGCCAAATGGTTATGACCTCAGACTAGTAATCACTAGCCCCCTCACCGCTTCGATTTCGAATCCCACTCAGGACCAGAACAAATATTCACATGTAAGGAAGCTGTCTATTTGGTTTACGGAAGGCGATCATACTCAGGTGTACCCTTTAAAGCTGGAAAAAGACGGTGAATGACCTTGGCTGTTGGTTCGATGTTAAAGCCAACACAAATGAAAGTTCATTATTGATTCCCTGATGTTAATAACTTCTTTTTTCACTCATGCTTGCAAATGCATATGCAGCAGAATACGGTCACGGTAAATTCTGATGTGGTTAAAATCTGAAAGTGATTTTTTAGACCATGCCTTTCTTTGCTTTCATCAATGTCGTGAAATATGGATAAAATGATGTTAATATGCGGTTCATCTGAAATTGTTTATAACCTAATACAGCTTTATCATGGATAGGCTGTAAAACGAAATATGCTTTTGTTTTAGAGGAAGCGTGTGATGTTCAGAGAATCGTCAACGGATATCTTGAAAATTTAATAGCGGCATTCCCAGCGGGTACTCCTGCAAGATTAGCTCAGACTACAGCCAATGTTGTGCTGGCGTGTTTCGGAGGTAACATTAATACTTCGTATTTTATATCGCTGTGAAGCTTGCTTGTTATAAGAAATTTACTTTGAGCAAAGTTGCCATTAAATTTTGATATAGCTTGTTCAAGTGCACCCATTCAAAAAAAGCGGAGAGCGGAAAACAGTTGATATCATATAGTGGTCTTAATTAAAAAAAACAAATTTGTCGCAGGAATTTTTCCAAGGAAACAACACACACTTTTATTATGATGCAAAATCTAAGAGCTGAATTAAGGATGAAGATTGTGTTTCCGTAACAAAAGAACGAGCACATTTAGATTTGGACATCAAAAGAGGTTCTTGTACTCAGGTTAATTCTTACTTTTTTAAAGCCCAAGATTTAAAAAAGTTGCCGTCCGGCAGTTGAGGATATACTATCACTAAAGATTATCACCGGCATTGATATTCTGTGCTATTCGGAAAATAATTTCTTAATCTTTATTATTTGCATTACGGACACTTGCTCCTATTCATTTATTTCGGGCCGGTTAAAAGGAAGCGGTTGCTAGACCTTAAAATTTCAAATTAATACTTTTGTACATTCATTTCATATTGTATTTCAGAAGACAATGCTATCGCTGAGTACTTTGACGTCCCGGAAGGTTGGCGCCGTAAGTATTATTTTGTACAGCGTGTTCATGTTTGCTGCAGATTCACACCATATCATATTCTAAGTCATTAAATAGATTCACGTCAGTGATAAATTTATGATTCACTTGTACGGCTACCGTTTCAACATTTTCTGGAATCACCACAAGTCCCCATATTCAAGAATCGGACCGTTTCAGTTGACTGGTACATTGTTAATGTACTTCGTTATTGTAATATAAGTTTTGTCTTTAACGCAGGCTGTGACTCCAGAATAAGTTTGGTGAGATGCATATGCTCGCAACGTGACCTACAGGCGCAGATCTTTCAAGGCAATTTCGATAATTGCGTGAACTTTGGTTTAACTGTATTGTTAGATGGCGTCAATGCTTTCAATAACTAGATGATTTCATGGATTGTTGCATTACTTTAGTAAAGCTACATTGATGCACAGAAATCAGTACATTCACAAGCGATACAACTTAGTGCGATTAATACATATACGCATGTCCATTCTTTATGCCCGTTGTTGTGCATTTTACAGAAAAAAACACCGCTGCAACAAATAATAAAAAATAAAATAAATGACAAGCTGGAGGTGTTTTTATTCGACTGTTCAGCAATTATGCCAGTCAGCATATCTTTCAATCACGTCATTTTGATTTCCATATCCCACATGAAGGTCGATTATCAGCAAAGAAATATCCATCAGTACTACGTCAAAGCAGAATACTACCTTGTACCTTAAAATCGGTACATCATATCTCTTGATACATCACCTCTCTTGATACATCACCTCTCTTGTTACATCACCTCTCTTGTTTCATCACCTCTCTTGTTACATCACCTCGCTTGTTACATCACCTCTCTTGTTTCATCACCTCTATTTTTACATCACCTCTCTTGTTACATCACCTCTCTTGTTACATCACCTGTCTTGTTTCATCACCTGTCTTGTTTTATCACCTCTCTTGTTTCATCACCTCTCTTGTTTCATCATCTCTCTTGTTACATCACCTCTCTTGTTTCATCACCTCTATTTTTACATCACCTCTCTTGTTTCATCACCTCTCTTGTTTCATCATCTCTCTTGTTTCATCACCTCTATTTTTACATCACCTCTCTTGTTTCATCATCTCTCTTGTTTCATCACCTCTATTTTTACATCACCTCTCTTGTTACATCACCTCTATTTTTACATCACCTCTCTTGTTACATCACCTCTCTTGTTTCATCACCTCTATTGTTACATCACCTCTCTTGTTTCATCACCCCTCTTGTTACATAACCTCTCTTGTTTCATCACCTCTCTTGTTTCATCACCTCTCTTGTTACATCACCTCTCTTGTTTCATCACCTCTATTTTTACATCACCTATCTTGTTTCATCACCTCTCTTGTTTCATTACCTCTCTTGTTACATCACCTCTCTTGTTACATCACCTCTCTTATTTCATCATCTCTCTTAATTCATCACCTCTATTTTTACATCACCTCTCTTGTTATATCACCTCTCTTGTTTCATCACCTCCCTTGTTACATCACCTCTCTTGTTTCATCACCTCCCTTGTTACATCACCTCCATTGTTACATCACCTCTCTTGTTATATCACCTCTCTTGTTACATCACCTCCCTTGTTACATCACCTCTCTTGTTACATCACCTCTCTTGTTTCATCACCTCCCTTGTTACATCACCTCCATTGTTACATCACCTCCATTGTTACATCAACTCTCTTGTTACATCACCTACATTGTTACATCACCTCTATTGTTACATCAACTCTCTTGTTACATCACCTCTCTTGTTACATCACCTACATTGTTACATCACCTCTCTTGTTATATCACCTCTCTTGTTACATCACCTCCCTTGTTACATCACCTCTCTTGTTACATCACCTCTCTTGTTTCATCACCTCTCTTGTTACATCACCTCTCTTGTTACATCACCTCTCTTGTTTCATCACCTCCCTTGTTACATCACCTCCATTGTTACATCACCTCCATTGTTACATCAACTCTCTTGTTACATCACCTCCATTGTTACATCACCTCTATTGTTACATCAACTCTCTTGTTACATCACCTACATTGTTACATCACCTCTATTGTTACATCACCTCTCTTGTTACATTACCTCTCTGTCGTTCATAAACCCAGAAAAAAGTTCAACCGACGCTAATTTCGGCACTGACCCTAGTTTCTAATGGCAAAATTCAAAGCGCAATAACATATGGAGATGAATCATGTTTTGTATTCTTACACGTTAGGTAAAACTAAACGTGACTGTTTTTCTAGCAGAATTGGAATAATGCTGGTATACCGGTGTTAAGTTGGTTGGAGCGTTATCCTAGATATGGTTGTACCAGCACAAGCGAATCAGCTCTACAAGTGCCTAAGTGAGTGATAACATCGTAACGCAATTTGGATCAGATTGTTGCTCACTTCAAACAAACCTACTTTGTATAGGAATTGTACAGGTATTCCACAGATCGCTTGGATTTATGATGCTTGCTCGTAGTCAAGCTTGGAAATATAAAATATCAAGCGTCAATCTAACGGGTTGATGATAAACCCGCGAAATACCGGTACACACAAGCGGTACCTTGGTTTGGTATTTATTTCATGCATACCGGTAGACCGGAATAACGTGACAGCCATAGTGGTCACGATTGGTTTGACCGCGCAGTAAATATCTTATAGACCTTAAACATGACTATCCATTTCTAGCCTAATGGTCTTGTGAAGTAGTCGCATAAAGTTGGACTGCAGTTCGCAGTTCTAAATTGGAATCGCAAAATGCGTCCTGGAACACAGTTCGCAGTCCGCGATTCAAATGCGAACTGCATTCTGGAACACAGTACGCAGTTTGCAATTCCAATGGCGAAGTAGTCCAAATACTAATTTTTTTGTCATTACACAAAAAAAACGTTTAACTAGACTTTTCGTGTATGAACGTATTAGTACAATCCTTGTTCATGAAAATCAAACCTTTCAGTCTGATTTTATAGACTTTGTGGCCAATAAGAAAGAAGACAAAAAAATATTAAGTTTTTTTTCTTTTTGATATGCCTATTATTACACCGAATTAATTTTACGTGAACGTGCCATTGGAATGCTTCATGCTGGTATGGCGACGAATGAGGTTACTAGGGTGGTTGGTAGTTCTAGTCGTTCTATTCGAAACCTTAAACAACGTTTCCAAGCAACAGTGCGTAGAAAAGATTTACAACATAGTGGACGTCCGCACGTCACAATACCTGGTTAAGACCGCTATATCATGAACACACACCTACGCAATTGTTTTCAAACTGCCACTGCTGCTAACACTCCCTGGTACACATAACAACCGAATATCTGTCCAAACTGTACGCAATCGTTGCGCGAGGGTGGTTTACGTGGACGTTGTCCTTACGTTGACAGTGTATTGACGCGACTTCACCGCGTAAATCGTGTTAATTGGGTACGTGCACACTATTGCTGGACCAGTAATATTGCATTCATTAATGATTGACCCGCCAAAAGTCCATCGAACACCTGTGGAATAATTTGGATCAGCGTGTTAGACATTTTAGACGTCGCCCTGTTTCACCGTCGAAGATCAATGAACTAACACAAGCCTCAATCCAAGAGTGGAATAACATTCCACAGGCAGAAATCAACACACTTGTCGGTTCTATGTGCCAACGATGCCGGGCAGTACTTGATGCTCTAGGTGGCCATACCCGGTATTGATGTGTGACCCTACCACATTTAGTCAACCATTCCATCAGTTTTCCGTGAACGTAGAGCAAATAAAATTTTACACACAAATTCACATTGAAAAACTCTTGGAATACAAGTAAAAATAATTTAACCTTTTTTCTATATTTACGTATATCTTCACTTAAACACAACGGAAGTTTCTTTTTTTCTTCAGTATATAAGCTTTAAACTGTACATTATGTAAAATTTTGAATTGTTGAATGACAAATAGTTGTCTAAGTTACATGCACAATATACATTCATTTAACTTAATTGTCCTGCGGCTTGAATTTGATGTAAGTGGTCATGCTAAGGTGTTGCTATTTACATATGAGCTGATAAATAAGATGTTTTTGAAAAGTTACCAGATTATACTGTCTAATAGTGAAATATATTTGAAATAGAACGGTTTCCAGATCTTGACAAAATATCCCCGTGACAAAAAAAGAGCTCACTGTGGATGCTAATAGTGAGGTTCGTAACATTTTTCACTGGCGCAAAAGCCAAACCAAATGAGACTATAATGGCAGTCATCGGGAGGTAAACATACCGTTAGTATTTATTTGTGAATGTAGCATGTTTAGCGATCAAAAGGCTCACTACAGGGACAATATAAAGCATGCAGCGATAAATCACTCAGTTGGACAGATAATTGATGAATCACACATTACTGGTCTGAAGCGAGTTGACGCTATGTGGAGAATTTATCTCAACAATATAAAAGATGAAGCCACACTTGTTACCGAAGGACTAAGTACAAATCCCCTCAGACTAGACAGTGAGCTAACCACATGAGAATACAAAATGTTCCCCTGTATGTAGATGATAATATCATACCACATGTTTATATGTATATTGTTTACCATAGTTGAAATCATTGAATACAAACATGAAAACATGAGAATACAAAATGTTCCCCTGTATGTAGATGATAATATCATACCACATGTTTATATGTATATTGTTTACCATAGTTGAAATCATTGAATACAAACATGAAAACATGAGAATAGATAGCAAGCTGACAAACTGCGCTACAGGCGATAGACTAGCGGATATCAAAACACAAACGGTTAACTCTTACTAACCCATTGTCAAGATTTGCTCAGTTGCTCAATCAAGTCAAAAGTTATTCACAAAGGCCAACTCTCAAAAAGTGTTAGATTCAAAAAGTGCCTACAGGAAAGATATAACACCATATATTGTGAGAATGACTGGAAATGTAAGACATGTCATGAAATAGGTCACAAACAAGGTGAATACATCACAACCAAAGATCACCAAGAAACTACACAAGTCGATCACCAACTGTAGCCAAATCACACATAAATGATACACTCGGGGAAGACAACAAAACACGGAGTAAACACTAAATACAGAGTAAACACAAAATACAGAGTAAACACAAAATACAGAGTAAACACTAAATGCAGAGTAAACACAAAATACAGAGTAAACACTAAATACAGAGTAAACACAAAATACAGAGTAAACACGAAATACAGAGTAAACACAAAATACAGAGTAAACACTAAATACAGAGTAAACACAAAATACAGAGTAAACACGAAATACAGAGTAAACACTAAATACAGAGTAAACACAAAATACAGAGTAAACACTAAATACAGAGTAAACACAAAATACAGAGTAAACACTAAATACAGAGTAAACACTAAATACAGAGTAAACACAAAATACAGAGTAAACACAAAATACAGAGTAAACAAGAAATTCATTTTATGTTGATATAAGCAATAACCCCGAAGATGCATTTAAAGAAAAAATTTCACTCCAACGGTACATCCCTTGTGCCGGATGTTCTGTTCTCTCTTAAACTAGCATGTAGTATGTCATACATAGCGATATTTGAATATGATCGATACATTCTAATAAGTATTTCAACAGAAGAAAATACATGTAGTTTAATTAATATATACGCTAATAACGATGAATGAAACATAAATAAATTCTAAGAAAAACTTCATAAGATGTTTACTGACAACTCACATTCAGTAATTCTTCAGTAAATAACTTACGATATAAGGCACGCGCAAATTGTATAATAACATGTGATATCAAATATTTCCTTAGTCATTAACAATCTCGACAAGCACCAAAGTTTTGAATACTTTGACAGCAGGAGATCGTGTAATCACCTGAACAAAAATAATTTTACAACAAGGTAAGCGCTGTTTACGTCTAAATCTTGTTTTATAACGAGATTAATGACCATCTTAAAAGTGTAAGACCTGATTGCATATTAAACGATGATATTGCAAAACTATGCCAAGTTATAAGCCGAGTAGATATTACAGAATACGAAAATGCAGTTTCGTCAAATAGTATGAAAACAAGATGAAAAACTGTCCTGGACTTGATGGCTAACTTGCGAATTTTATTAAAAAATATCTGGAATAATATTAGAAAACTAGTTACCGACTCTTTTAACGGAAGATACATGACTGTTTAATATTCTAAGCATGGATAAAGTCAAATATAATATTTATCAACGGTATTTCAGACGAAAACGACAAAATTCATTCACAAATAATTAGAAACAAATCAACGAATACTCAAAACTGGATTTCTGAATCACGGAACTGATACGAGCTTTGGCTAAAATATGGAAAAGTATACTACACAGAATCAGAACAACACTTGGTAAATATCCCTCTTGAAGTTTGCTTTAATGGATTAAGAGTTAAATATATCGATAATAAAATTATATATCTACATGTAGTTCATTTAGAAATCTGTAGGCGCTGAGGCCCATGTGAATATACAAATATATGCTTGAAATTACAATGACGTGACAATTTCTGTGATTTCACCATTAAATGGTGAAATTGCGATATTATGAGGTAATCGACCAATTTTTTAAAAGAACAATAATTTTCGTTTTTTGTAACATTAAATCTAATTTCAATAGATCAAAACCTTTTTTGCAAGTCTTCGGCTGATTTGGAGAAAATGATGATGTCATCTGCATACAGTAAGAGAAAAAGCTTAGTCCTCACAATATCTTTACCTGTAAGTTTATTCAAAATTATACGTTCTTCTGAATCATTTATAAACATAGAAAATAAAAAGGGATAAACACACTGTCTAACACTTAACATACATGTAAATTCCTCTCTAAATATGTTGTTGAATTTCACTCTAGATTTTATATTTGCGTACATGCTTTTATGATAGTAAACATTTCCCCATGAATACCTTCTTTGAATAGATTTATGCCAAAGCCTGTTTCTCACAACATAATCAAACGCTTTGCTGAAATCTATGAAAGTACAAAACAATTTTGTTCCTTCGTGTCATGCAAGAAAAAAATGATAAATGCTGATTAAAAAGAACATAAAATGAAGGTATCAACAAAATACAGGCCAACGTTTTCCTTCATTATGTATTGTTATGTAAATGATCTTTTATTAATATGTTCTTCATTTGTTCTCGTTATAACTAATTTATAATTTGATCAGTGAACATATCGTAATGCTTTACAAATACCGTCAATGGACATGTTTTGTGATTATGAAACACTATTCTCTATACTGGATAACCCCTTGTGAGTCATTAATTATTGATCATATGAAATGAAAACATAACCAGACTTCATGGTGTTACCAAAATGCCCTGTAGCTCTAAACAAATGCGGACACGATTCACATAATTGAAGTAAACAGAAAGTTTTGAATCAGTAAGAACACAAAATGGCAGTTATCTCGACACACCAGGTAAATTAAATCTTATTTTACCAAAAACAAAATTTGCGTTTTGATTGATAGTGAAGTTCGCGCCTTGTATCAGTTATTCTAATATTTAGAAACAAGGTATTTCAATATATCGTACAAATGACTGTGGAGGAAAATTACCATATTTTTGAAGTTGAGCGTATTTTTACACGTTTTTTCACGCATGTACGACACAGTACGAGATATTTTAGTGTTTTTTTCACAAGTCTTAGTCGTTTTTTGTCAGCATTTTTATTTCGCAAAATTGCGCATTATTTAAACAGCGTATTGACGTTATGTCCCGTAAAAGTGAAGTTTATAGCGTTTTTGCTGATTACTAAATCAGCAATGTTCATCTTGTGTTTGGTAAAATATCTATATAGAATGACATCAACAGGCGACCTTGATATTTCCCTTGTAGGTGGGTTAAGGAAGCTTTCATTAATACGGACTTGATAATAAAATCACCTTTTTATTTCGATCGGTTCTGGTCGAATTATTGAGGTTTTACAGAAATTGTATTGAGAATGTTGTGCTACGGATGTGAAATATGGTGCCTCCACACAGCTGTTAATATTAAGCACACACTTGGGTACTGTATATATTATTTTTGTTTTGCATGGACTTGTATCCCATATTGTCACCATCAATAAAAAATGGGTGGTGTTATTGATTTTAGCAAAGCTTTGTATTATGTAGTAGGACCAAATTTAGGCCTAAACAAAAAAGGTTTGTTTCCGGTTACATGCCCAAAAACATATGGGTGGGTATAGGTAGGGATATTTTTCTTTTTCGTTTTTTTACATATATCGCCAACACTGTTGTGAAAATTAGGCAAAGTGTATTCCCCGGCCCTATAGCTTAAATGAAATTTTTGATGAATGTGTTCCGAAAATATGTTTTTGAATCATGTGAAGGCAGGCAGGCAGGCAATTTATTTCAATCCAGTACGGCAGACCTGTGAGGAGAACATACAACGTATAAACGAACATATATACAAACAAACATACATACACACATAGGTACAAAATGCGGAGAAGGCAAAAGACAAATTAGAATAACATTCACATACTTTCACAAGGCATAAATAAATACATTTACAGGAGTATTAAAGACATGTAATAGTACGTTATTTTGCACCGATAATTATTAACGACAACCGCTGTATAGCATCATATATAAAATATGTAGACATTTTCAGTTTAAATATATAATATAAAATATATAACAATTACTCTAAAGCAGTAAGGTATCAAAGTAATCAAAATGAGTACATCATACATGTATATATGATTTTAAATATACATATCATGTGTATATTATATAAATATGTAATATATATTAGGACTATTAAAAGTAGCTTTGATAAAAAAGTGAACGGTAAGCATTTTTATTTTGAATTATCTAAGTACCTTAGTTGTAAATATGCGTATACATCATAATTATAATATATATCACTTTTTGTCCCCTTTTACTTAGTTAATTTTATGGCCCTAAAAAGTTAGCCGTTTTTTGTTTGTTCACCGGGAAGACATTACGTTTTATTCTCTATTTTTTAACTATTGTTTTAATTACTACACAGAGGGTGAACAAAATGTTTTAATAACTACCAGTCCTGAATTATTCTTTTTTTTCAAGATACATTATATTAAATAATCATAATTTAGGTCCTGGGGGTTATTTTTGAAATCATGTGTCTTCGAAGACGTGCCGTTTTTTTGTGTTAAAATCATATTATCATTGTATTAGTTAATTAACTTTTCACTGAAATACGCGCTCGTACTGTCTAGAGAGTCGGTGATTATTATGCAAATTGGTAGAGGGTTTCAAGCGTGACCTTACCCCAGCCCTCATTTTCCGCCCCTGAACGCCGGACGCAGTGTTTTTAACCATCTTTTAACTATAAATAGTGTCATTTTAACCTAACACTATCACACTTTTACTTCATTCTCACTTTCATTACTTTTGAGGTCTCACTTTCACAACTTTTACAAACTTTTATTCTGCACTGACGCGCACCTGCAAGTCTATACTCGCAAGAGGGTCAAGCAGTATAGATAGGTATGTAGGTAGGTAGGTAGGTAGGTAGAGTTAAAATCTGTTCCATATGATGTTAATTAATTTATGACTAACGCTCAAGTATGAAACACATTTGTAATATGAATGAAGTTGAGAAAATGCTGAATTTTGTAGTGTGAGTGTAGTTGAAGATGAAAATCATTTTTTACTTGTTTGTTCATTTTCCTGTGAAATAATATCAAATATACCTGATGTTGAAAACCCTTAACTAGTCTGAAAATATTTACCTCCTCGACATTGTCATTGTCCTATAAAACTAAAATTTCTGGATTCAATGATTTTTAAACGTTCCAGTACTATCTATTTTGTAAATTAGCCATAATTTCATACTTGATACATCATTCTAAAATCTACAACTATCTACACGCATGCCTGTATATCGATATGTATAATGAAGGTTAGTAGATTAACGACTGTGAATGACATGTGTAGCAAATAATGAGGTGATAATTATGAATATTGTCGTTAGTAATGATTCCTCGTGCTTATGCAGTGTTAAGTAAGGTGAATGTTCATCCCCATTATTATATTGAACAAAATGTAATTTTTAAAGGGACTGTCGGGTATTATTAATACTCGACGTTACATCGTATAGTCGAGTATTTTTGTCCAATCGTAATTGATTACAAAACCGGATTTGGTATGCTCGAGTGAATCGAGAGTTATTGTATTTATCCGGCGTCTCCGCTGCTGACTTTTTTATTTTGTTTGTGTCAGTTATAACCATTCGTACAATGTAGTGGGGATAGCCAAATATTCTATTAAAAAATCGGTAAACGTGTTAAGCTACCAGGAGAACCGTATTTTTGAAACACCTGAAGCGGTCCGTGTTCACGATAGTTGTCTTGTCTCTAAGTTAAACGGTTAAATTTTCACCAAACTTGGTCAAAATTTTAATGAACAAAACATCTCGGACACGTTTGAAAACTAGCAAAATTGCCCCCGACACTTTTGAATTATGGCCCCTAATTCATAAAAATATAATGAAATAGACCTTGGATGCTCTCTAGTTTGAATAGTTCCCATCTAATCTTCAACAGAAAATTCTAACGGGCCTATTTTGTGACAATTTGGAAATTAAGTTAATTTTTAATCTAATAAAATATTATTGGTCAGGTGAATGAAAAGTCCAATAATAAATTCCAAGTTTTTGTTCATGTTTAAATACACATACCCATCAATTTAATCGGTTTACATTTAATCCCAGTGAAATTGTTTATGGTTTTTGGCGACTTTTCTACTTTTAACGGTGAAGAACGACCCCAGACGTGTGCCTGGGTAGAACCACCGGCCGTCCACCAACAACCTAAGCTTTCTCACATGTAAAATTTGTCTGATTCGGATGTGATTCAAACATGTTGTGGGCTTGTGAATACTTATAAGGGACCATAACTACTCGACCACGGACATGTATTGTAAATACTAGAACTTTAAGAAGCACATTGAATTGTCATATTATTTCACACATACTCAGGTGACGTAATGTCAAACAAATAGATTCTGACTTCCGCTAACATCCTAAAAATGTTGGGTAGGTAGGTCGGCAGAACTTTTAAGTTTTCAAATTTTATTTTAGTTTTGAGATGTTCATTCGAAATGAACTGATGAAGGAACTCAACTTATTGAACGATACGAAATTATGATAGACACAGTAATTTCAGTTTTGTACTTCCGACAAAAAAGCGCAAAGTAATGAAAATATCGACGAAAATAATTGACAGAAACCGAAAAGGGTCGACAGAAAAGAACAGAGTTAAAAGGAAGCGGGAACATTTCACGGCCTTGCACATTTTTATAATTGTTAAGATTTGAAACTATTATTCATTGACATGTAATGTGTATGAACGAGATATTTAAATTTGCAGGTGATATGCCTTATTGTGATGCTGGGTACGCTGTATCCCGCTGTACATGCCGACATCAAACGCTATTTTCAACCAAGATACACGATGCCTAAGATTTCACATTGTGGTCTTTTCATGTACGAAATCAGTAAGTGTGTGGATTAAAAATTATAAATGTTTGTTTTTATATGATAAAAATGTATTCATGGACTGGCAAAATCCTAGGGTCAGAAGGTCGATAAATCTTTTTGTTCAAATATATGTATACCTTTAAAGTTTGCCGGGAGAATTTATCTGCAAATATCGGCAAGACCAAAAATTGACCTGCACAGAAAAAAGGCAGATGCTCGGCAAAAAATTAGAGCCGGTCCGGATGGTGGAAACTGGAAATAGTGGTTGAAACCGGGAAATTTTTATTTTACGTCGGATTGTCAGTGAATATCACATATCGAAATGATTTTGGCATAAACGAAATAGACTGTGACACATCTTTTCTCATACAATTATTTCCACAGTTTTGCTGCAATGGATACTGATGTTCATTTTTAACAAAAACAAATAACTAATGATGTTCTATAAATGTGAACAATCTAAATGTGAAATCTTAAAGGGTGTAATGTACTAGTGGGAAGTTGGCTGGTCACTTGTCTTTCGAACAATGTTTTCATTTAGTGTATTGTCGCATAAAAAGTGCAAAATGTAAATTCATTCCTTTTTTTATTTTGCTATGAATTTTCCAAACAGTGTAAATAATGTCATAGATCTTAGAGGACGTAATGTTATTGTATGATGGTTATAGTGTTAATATGCTGTAACACATGTTCAACGTACACAGAGCAATTCCATTGTATTATTCAAATAAAGCCATTACTTAAAGTTACCGTTATTGTACAAAATCTTTTGTTGATAAGTTAAATTTTACTAATTGTAGTGTCTTGCTACGCTGCAAAGGGGTATCCGTGTAGTTTTGATATCAATGACCCTTATGACCATGTTACATGTGTCTCAAAAAGCAAAGTGTGTGATGGTATCAAGCAATGTCCACATGGCGATGATGAGAGCGGGTTCTGCGGTATGTGTTAACAATATATTTAATATTTACTTGCATTTGCTTAGATGAGTATTTCTAATCATTTCGACAAGTTCTCCTCATTTTTCATAACGAAATCTTAACGGAAGCAACTGCTTCTTTTTCCTACACATCAAGGTAATACGGCATATTTTACATTCATTGTCTTAGATTGGCACTATAACTTTAATATTTCATTTTAAACATTAAAAGTTATATACTTGCCAAAGCCGACCTTATGTCTGTCAGCGTTGACCAAAATAAGATGTCATACATATGTCATCATAACGTGTCTTATGTTGGACCGAACGACTACGACCTTAATTCTTTAAGAACGTTTTATATACTGCAATTTTAAAATACAAATGATTATTTAATAATTGAACAATGTTCATTATACATATATGTATATCAGTTTTCCTTAGGATTATTTAGTCCGCTTGATTGTTTAACTTAACTAAGCGCTACATTAAATGCAAAAAAATGAGTTCGAAATGAAACGAAATATTGCACTGGATTTGCCGACGGCCCGTTCTTATATTAGGTTACAAAAACTTCCGTCATGTTATATGCGGCAATCAAGAGGATCTAGCTGGGCTAGAATTAATTGCTTCTATCATTTCACCCTGAATACCAGCACTTGTATATATTGATGACTTCCCAGCAAACACATGAAGTCGGATAGACGTCGGATTGTCGTCGGATTTTGGTCACGACCGTCGGTGACCAAAAATCCGACGTTGTTCCGACGTCGCACATTGACGTTGGATAGATGTCGGAAAAAATCGTCAATATGACGTCGGTTTTCAGTCGGGAACATGTTTTGTCATTATTATTTGAGAAAACTAAGATACGGCTTAGAACTAACAGCAAGCATCTTGTTTGTGGTTGTTGAAGTAGCAAAGGTACTTAAATCCGTTTTGATCATTATATCCCCTATCGGTGCTGTTTTTAGATTTGACCCAAACCTCGCAATTTCGAATTTCGCGGTATTTTTATTGAACCCCTTTAAATGTGAGAAAATCTGCTCTAAAATATTTTTGACATTTATTTTCGAATTCTGGTTGTATATAAACCTAACAGGTCAGATAAAAAGATTAAACCAAAAAAGTACGAACAAAGAAAATAAATTCTCGCGCATGCGCAATGGTTTGCGCATGCGCAGTCTCGCGCGGTTTTTTTAAACGGCTCCATTTTCAACGAATCAGGCAGTTTCAAGCTTCCCTGATTCCAGAAATCTTTCCATCAAAAAAGGTATTTTGGGTTATATATATGCATGCAAACAATATATCGTTGCTCGGTTTCTTTAAATCAAGACAGATAGCATGTATTATCTCTCTTGTTTTGTGCATGCATGGATGAAAATATTTTGCATGCATTCCCCACCCACCCTAGGCCCAGGGCGTTGAAATTAAATTTTGGCGCATTGAGACAATCCATAGGAATTCGAAGTTTTACAACCAGTTGTACTCTCGTATTGCACCTGCCTTTATTTTGGATTGGTTGATATACAAACGAACTGTTAAACTGTTAAATTGTTTTCATTTGTAGTACTCCAGTAGCAATTAGTACATAGATCACTCATTGGTCTGGATTGTAACTAACTGACCTGATTTCGTGTATATACACAACTGGTGTGGCAGAAGTAAAATGGTCAGTGTTTTGGTCTGAAAAAGTGTTCCATTTGGTTGGTCAAAATGGTCGGATTTTGGTTGGATAATAGTCGGGTTTAGTCGGATAAATGGTCAGATATGGTCGGGAAAGCGGTCGGATTTTGGTTGGATAATGGTCGGGTTTTTGGTCAGAAATGGTTAGATTTATGGTCGGATGTTGGTCGGAAATTCGGTCATAACCCGACGTCTATCCGACGTCGGAAACTGACGTCTAAAAGCGTTTCATTTCCAACAATTTTCCCGACGGTCATCTGACGTCGAAACCCGACGACTATCTGACGTCAATCTGACGTCCTGTGTTTGCTGGGTTGGCTTCAAGCAGTTTGCAGCCATTCTCTCTTTGAAGATTAATGAACTCCTTGTTGATCCTCATAGGTAAGTTGTGCTTAGCAACAAAGTATACAGTCCTCAATTGAGCGTCCTGAAAGACACAAAAAGATCTATGTTAACAATATTGAATGAATTAAGCAAATGACTGTTTGAAAATAAAACATACTTGTACACTATTTTTTCAGTACTACTTAAAAATCACATGTAACTTTCATAGATAAAAATCATATTGAAATAAGTCAGCTTCACTGAAATCAATTCTTTAACATAAAATTTCATTTCATAATAAAAATAATAATCATAAATCAAAAATGCATTTGAATTTGCTGTTTTTCCAACACTGGATTTATCTGTTGCTTTGGCAAAAAATGGTTACTTTATTTCTTCAATGAAAAACCCAGTGTTTAAGAACATAATGTAGTAATATATACTACATATATTTTAACATACACACCTTTGACTCAGCATTTTCAACAACGGTTTGGAGTCTTATTTTGTGTATGCTTATCATATCTAGTGTGGTCGAAAATGGCTTGGAGTCTTAATTTGTCCATATTTATCATATATAGTGTGGTACAAAACGTTTTGGAGTCTTAATTTGTGTATGCTTATCATATCTAGTGTGGTCCAAAATGGCTTGGAGTCTAAATTTGTCCATATTTCTCATATCTAGTGTGGTACAAAACGGTTTGGAGTCTAAATTTGTCTATATTTATCATATCTAGTGTGATACAGAATGGTTTTTTGAACAACTTTCCAGACGTTGACAGAGATGTATGTGATAGACAACGAACGACAACTCCAGATAGAGATTGGGTTCATGTACCACAATATAACCCTTATTTACACAGAAAAAATGCACTCGTATACAAGGCTGATTTTTGACGCTGTTTTCTTGATAATCAAGTCATGTGTTCTATTTTATTTAACACAGGGCCACGTATGCAAAACTGCCGGTCAGATCAGATAGTTTGCGCAAATGGAGATTGTGCTGTACGGTGTAATGGAGTACCTGAGTGTTTGTATGCAACGGACGAGAAGGATTGTAAGCAAATAAGTTTCAGTTTGGTTTCTTGCTCAGTATAAGGCAAGTTCTTGTGAAATGCTTTCGTTGGAAGCAAACCATCATACTACGCGTTGTACGGTTCTGAAACCCCAAAGTTATGTATTTAGCGCAGTCAGACGAACCGCCAGAAAACAAGAGCCACGCATTCCCTATTCAATGTATTTCTTTTTTTAAAAAAATTACAAATCTTCTATACAAATGTCAAACCAGCATCCAAATAACTGATTTTATACATGCGACCAGTTCGACCCAAATATGGGGATTTTTTCATGGAATCAAATTTATTAAACTTAAGAAACATTTTGCTGATGTTAAATCGATGAATATCATTGCACAAATGTTTGATTTTGTCGTTAACATAAAGTACTAAGAAAACAGTTCAGCTTTATGGAAAACCACTAAATGAACATCTGACAAATGCAAGCTTAATCATTTGATAAATAAAGTACATTTATGCATGTAGATTCAGTCATCTATCATATTTATACAAGGTCAGAAGGATGAAAAATTCAAATGCGGTTTAAAAGAAGTGATGTGCTCCAACTTCAAATGTGCATCTGTTTGTAACGGGAAGAAGGAGTGTCCGTTTGGTGAAGACGAGCAACAATGTCGTAAGTAATTAATCTCAAAATCAAATAGACGTACGGTAAAACACGGTTATAGCGAATTCCTGTGAATCTGAATGATTACTTCATCATATCCGCATTTCATTACACCCATAATGTTACCATGCAATAAAGAGCGACGTATTAGGTGAAAATAAACATTTCGCCGTATCCCGATTCTGTACGAGTTTACTAAGATAGCCTTTTGTTGTTAACATTATTTTGATATGTTTCTAATTTTACCATTAATTCTCCTCTGAAAGAAAAAAATAAAATAATGATGTAGTGAAGAAGAAAGAACGCCATTCTGATCAAACTTAAGAAACATTTTTCTGATGTTAAATCGATGTATATCATTACACAAATGTTTGATTTTCTTACTGGTCAGCTAAATGGCTCGTACTCATCTGAAAGTTATTCACCATGAATCCAATTTACGTCTGAACAGAAACCAATATTTTCATTGCAATGTAGTTTAGCCATTACCGTATACATTATATTTGCATATTGTAGCAATGTAGAACATTATACCATGGGAATATTGAATAAGTAGACAGAAAGTTCATTTTCTCTTTAAAATATTGCATAGCTTAATCAGCGCACCAACTTCTCTTTTATTTCGTTGATCAAACATAAACATAAAAACAGTAGTATGTTGCTTCGTGCTGCTCTGTGTTGATTTGTTCTGTAATGTGTTGTTTTGTGCTGTAAAATTTGCTGCTTTATAGAAATTTATTGTATCAACATTTAATAGATGTCTTTATGCTTAATTTCAGTTCCCAAATGTAAATATGGGCAAGTGTATTGTCCAGATACTGGTAAATGTGCTGAGTCCTGTTTTGAACCAATAGTGTGTCCAGGTAATTATTTTTGGGGGCTCTCATAGTAAAAACAGCTTTTCTATTCAGAGACGTGAGATATGTGTCTCCTGACTGTTCTGTGTTTTTATTTAGTTTTTATTTGAATCATGATAACCGCCATCTTTTGCATACAATACTTCTATAACGTACATGTTTCTGCGAAATGTGCACGATAAAACAATTCCATCAAACTTTAGAAATGTTTTGTTTTATATGTATGATTATGTACAATGAGGTACACAATATGTAAAGTATAAGCTGTCATTCGGCGCACCTCGACGGACTACGTCAGAACAGGTTGGGGCATTCTGCATATATAATTGCTGCATGACATTTTTCCATCTGTTTCATGAAATTCATGCGCATGAAATTTTATTTTCCGTTATCAGTCGAAGAAAGCATTTTTTGTTTTGCTCATGTAATTAGATGCTGATATGGGTGTATGTATGATTTAGATTGTTACGTGTCCATTAATAGACTTTGAATAAATGGGACTTGGTCGAAACCCTTTGAATGCACTTATGCGACATAGAATATGTATTTCTGTAAATATTTTGAACGAGCTGAAATATGTTATGGTTATCTTGCATATGAGAGAGAAGTATTGAGAAATAAACTTTTCTTCATTGTAGAGCAATTCTGCGACTTGGCGAAAATAGCCAATGGTCTTCTTGAGAATACCTGTGAAAATTTTCCAAACACTTGTGATAATCCTAACGCAGCTACGACTGCATCACGACTGCTGTTGGCTTGTTTTGCAGGTGAGACAACTTCTGATATCATTATAATCTGGTCTAATGGTAGTCTGAAATGTTGCCAGAGAAAGCTGTTCGATTTTACAAACTTTTACAGATATATGTCACACTATTTCAATGTTTAGTCAGGGCACAGAAATGAACCCATGATTTTTTGTGCAAGTAAAGAGTATTTTCTAAGGGTAGATCAATGTCTTTTTGGAGCCACAATCGAATAATAGATATGTAATCAATTTCTAATTGTCAAAACTTATCTTACATTTCAGAAGAGAATACTGTCGCTGATATATTTGGGGTTCCAAATAATCAACGCCGTAAGTAAAATGTTGCTTGTTTAAAGCTAGGCTTCTATCTAAAGTACAATAATTACTATATCGTAAGGTTCATTTAGATTGACAGTATGTAAAAAAGATAGTGGTACGCATCTTTTAAAATCTTAATGCATTAATGCTGTTTATAATTTTTATCCTGATAATAGCTTGCCTTTCATCATAACTTGAACATATGTATCGGCTGTAAATACATGTATGTGTAGCGTCTTGTATTACATGTATATGTAGTGTCTTGTATTACATGAATATGTAGTGTCTTGTATTACATGTATATGTAGTGTCTTGTATTACATGTATATGTAGTGTCTTGTATTACATGTATAAGTAGTGTCTTGTATTACATGTATGTGTAGTGTCTTGTACTACATGTATATTTAGTGTCTTGTATTACATGTATGTGTAGTGTCTTGTACTACATGTATAAGTAGTGTCTTGTATTACATGTATAAGTAGTGTCTTGTATTACATGTATAAGTAGTGTCTTGTATTACATGTATAAGTAGTGTCTTGTATTGCATGTATGTGTAGATTCTTGTACTACATGTATAAGTAGTGTCTTGTATTACATGTATGTGTAGTGTCTTGTATTACATGTATGTGTAGTGTCTTGTATTACATGTATGTGTAGTGTCTTGTATTACATGTATAAGTAGTGTCTTGTATTACATGTATGTGTAGTGTCTTGTATTACATGAATGTGTAGTGTCTTGTATTACGTATATGTGTAGTGTCTTGTATTACATGTATGTGTGGTATCTTGTGTTACATGTATGTGTAGTGTCTTGTATTGTACATGTATGTGTAGTGTCTTGTGTTACATGTATAAGTAGTGTCTTGTATTACGTATATGTGTAGTGTCTTGTATTACATGTATGTGTAGTGTCTTGTACTACATGTATAAGTAGTGTCTTGTATTACATGTATATGTAGTGTCTTGTATTACATGTATAAGTAGTGTCTTGTATTACATGTATGTGTAGTGTCTTGTATTACATGTATGTGTAGTGTCTTGTATTACATGTATGTGTAGTGTCTTGTATTGTACATGTATGTGTAGTGTCTTGTGTTACATGTATAAGTAGTGTCTTGTATTACGTATATGTGTAGTGTCTTGTATTACATGTATGTTTAGTGTCTTGTATTACATGTATGTGTAGTGTCTTGTACTACATGTATAAGTAGTGTCTTGTATTACATGTATGTGTAGTGTCTTGTATTACATGTATGTGTAGTGTCTTGTATTACATGTATGCGAAGTCTTGTTATACACACAGCTTGAGTTGTCCGAGAATTGACATCGTTTGCGATGCGTGAATTTTATTATTTTGTTACGAATTATGATCTATTTCAGGAAATTTTACTTTATATCGTAGTTTCGCTTGATATTTGTACATGTCGGGGCTTTACGACTTCGTGTCCGACTTGTGAAATTTTGACTTTTTACGAATTGAAAATTTTAAATATCGAGTTTTACATAAATTTGAAGGTCGTAAACGCGTACATTTTTGGTTAGTGTGTGGACATATCTACATGTTGCACTATAAATGAGCAATTTTTTTGAACTGCGGTGCGATAACAAGGGCAATAATAACATACGTTTGAAAAATACAATTATCGAAGTTGTTTCCCTGCTATTATATATGAATTATATTTGGAAGAAAAAAATCCAGACATTGATATACGTAACAAACCCCTTTGGAGAAAACTGGTTGCCAAGCGCTTCCATTTCGTGATTTCAAACGAACAAAATGCTATTTTTCGTTTATATTATTATTATAAGATTTACTTTCCACAGAGTGCAACACGAGGAATGGTCTAGCTAGGTGTTTTTGCTCACAAAATGCCCAGCCAAACATTTTCCCTGACGACTTTAACGATTGTGTTGATTTTGTTGAATCTCTGCTGGTGGATAGCTTCGACGAATCCTGAATGCCTGTTATAATATATGAAATCTCATGATACACAATGTGTATTTGGCTGTTATCAGCGCAATAAAGCATAATTAAATCTCTTTGTATTTTTCTTCCATTTTATATGAAATTAAGAGATACATGTACATAAGTTTATAAGCACAATATATACCAGAATAGATATTATCTTTGTTAATGTTTTTACCATTTATGTTCTGCAATTCCCGAATCATCATCAGTGTGTTTTGTAGTTGTCCCGTTAGTATTATGACATGATAGATCGGGGGTGTTCGTTTTTACAAGAGCTGTAAGGTGTGTTAAAAGATATACTGAACCAAAAAAGACACTTTCGCGAGACTTTAATGGGACTGTTTTCACATAGGTGTATATCAATAACAATCAATATGACGAAATATGTCAACACTGCGGTGTAAACAGTTGTTGAAACTGGAAATGCAACTGACGTCTTCAACAGGGGACGTCCCTTTAACGAGTGTTTCGACACTATGACCCTCGGACCTTTTCCAGGCGGCTGGCCCGCAACAAGATAAGTGGAAAGTATCCAGCTCTACTTAATGTCACGGGGTTTAAAGCCGTTTTTCAACATTTTTTTAGTTATAAACGGCGATCGGATCACCTAACCAGTTTCTAATCTGACTAAATTTACAAGTTTCAAAATACGTAAGTCACCTTGTCTGGTTTGCGCTATAGGGGGCTAGCACGTTGAAGGGATGCTGTAAAATGGTGTATTAGACCAAGAACACATATATCATATATATACATATATACAAGAGTTAAACTTCCGAAATGACAGTTTCTGCACCGGCAAGTTTGTTCACTTTTTCAGAAATCACTCAAATTTCTAATAACTGGTGTCAACAGATAACTAATACATTATACTGTTCACAACATAAAATAATAATCCATGAATGTTCTACTCACGTAAAATTAACAAAATCGTCGACTCAGTCATTAAGTGTAACGTAAATGCAGGTTAGAAGTAGAGAGTATTTCTGTACAGGCATTAAGTATACAATTTTGGGGGCCTTAAAACATCTATTCTAAACGTCCTAGGGAAGTAAGTCTACAATGGTCGTAGTATACCTGATCTAGAACATCACCTAAAGTTTGAATTACAAAAGTTGTCTTCTTTTATTTTGCGATTATTCCGACAAATTAGCGAGTTCATTTCATTCCCGGTCAGTCCAGAAAGCTAGGAAAATTTATTAACCATGAATGTTAAGAATGAAGTGTAGAGTATTCAAACCTTAAACTTCAAAATTTTGCAAACTATCATCTATCAAAGTCGATTGAAGAAGAAACGATTACCAGTCCTTTGGCTGTACGGCGAGTGTAAATTACGACATTTCAGAAATGAAGCCCTCATGTAATCTCGCCTAGGCGGGTCCTACCAAACCTCGTAAAAGACGGTGTAAACTATGACAAAGATATTTAATAATCAAATATGCAATTTTTTGGTGTTATTACATAATAAAGGGACGTTAAGCTCTATATACGGACATAGACATGCAAAGGTAGTATCAATTATGACAAAGACACTCAATATTGATTCTTACAAAGAACATGATTTAATTATAACACATCAAGATAATTTTCTCTGTCCGTTATTCAATAACGCTGTCATATATGAACTTAGATACGCAAAGTCGAGAGGTTTGATTGATCATATTTGCTTTAAATTTTGGGAAAAAATCGTTTTATAATGAAATTGTAAATAAACATGATAATAACATGAAGTAAAATTGTTGTCGCGTTATTATATCAAGTCCACGTTTTTTCTTGTCGCTCTCACATTTGCATACAACATATGAAGCGTCAAGGGTTTTTGGTATTTTTTCTTTATTTTTTATCATTTTTTTGGCTCAAAATGATTTTCAATAATAAGTATGATTCTATGATAAGTATGATAAGTATTGTTATTCACTGTTACTAGATCTATATCGAGTCTACGTATTTCTTGTCGCTTTCAAATATACTGGCCGTCATAAGAAAGTAACCAGTAAGTGATGTTGGTATAAAATAGACATAGCGCATGTAATCGAGATGAATTTAATTCTGGAAATAGCTGAAACATTTCATGATATATTTTATTGTTATCCATTATTGACCATAAAATTATTGTATACCATTAAAATTTCAAGGTCAGTATATTGGGCCAAAATAGAAGAATTTTTTTGATGGTTACTTCCTTATGACGGCCAGTATATGTACATTGTGTTCAGATACGAAGCACCAAGAAGATTAATTGATTACATCTGTTATCAACTTGAACTACCAATACAGATTACAACAACACACGTTTTTTCACACCTGCCTTATAACACGAGAATTAATAGTTAATAGGCAAACAAAAGATGTTCCCTGTGTCGATTTTTTAATTAGTAGTTGTTGATAAATACTCCATTTTAGAATACTGAATAAAATATCTTAGAACACTTGTAAGCAAAACTGTCTTCGAATGTCTTTATCATATTTAAAACTGTATTCGTATATCTGTGTGCACAGCGTCTTCGAGTATTTCAGACTAAAAACGGTCAGTTTAAGATATTTATGTTTATCATACTCATGTACTTAAATAATACAAACTTAAACACGGAAGTAATTTCTGTGTGAAGTTTTGCGCGTTGCGTATCCCTGAAATATAGGGTTCCTGTCCAGCCTCACCTAGAGACTTGAATACTTATACAGATATCCTGATATCTTTTGTGTGGTTAACAATATTGTTGATATTTAAATATCTTTCGGCTGAATAGTTGCAAGAAAATGAACGAAGAGGCGAAAAAATCTCGCTCTGTGTTACCGGAGGGTATGGGTGGTGGCCCAAAAGGTTTAGGTATGATAAGATTTCATTATTTCTGTCATATTGTAATTGTTTACAAAGATAAAGCAGATGAGTTCTGTATTATGTAATGAAGTCGCAAACTATTACATTTTTCGTATAAGTCATTTTCGGATACCTATATGTCAGTGGTCATTTACAAATCAACAACATGCTGATGAATTAAAATCTTTGTCAAATTTGATGATTGAGTATACATTTTATTTTGGTATATCTGATATGAATGTATGCTTGTCCACAAACTGAAATATATACCTCAAATAATGTGAAGGTCACTTTGTGTAGCAACCTGAGTCAAAGTATTAAGTAATTCATTTATCATATCTCAGATTATTCTGCTTGTTTCTTCTTTCTATGTAATTTACACGACTGGATATTTGTTTAAATTGGTAGTATTGTTGAATAGTTTGCAATAACGAACTTAAAATTTCTCTTAGCCTTATTGTTGTTATGGGTGTAATTAACAGATTATTTTTCTTAAAATGTACATTACCAAGAATTTTTGTGAATAATACTGTCAACTTATAAATTTATTTTGCCATAGTTTGAGACATTTATGGAATTCAATTTCGTTCAAGTTAAACTGTTATAGTGTTGCTCTTTAAAGTTGATTAACCCTTTACTTCATAATCCCGGGTTTTCACGTGTCTACCGGATTTTCATAATACCGGGTTTTCACATGTCTGATCTTCAACCTAAAATAAATCCCTTTTCCAGAAATATCACCGACTTTTTATTACTACAGTCATAAAATTCAATCTTTCATGAAGACAAACATCCAACAAAAATATTTGGTTTATATTTAAAAAAATGCCGTAAATACCATGTAAACACAAGACGTGTCATGCGCCGATACGATCACTCGATGATTACACAGTTAGTTATGATCACACGGTAGTCTGCGGACATGCGGTTTATTTTTAACATCAATTATGCTGAAATTTTGTTGAAAGATATGTAAAACAGCAATTGTTTGATATTTTCAAACATTCTTTGATGCTGTAAAAATTGTACACCACCGTTCCCGCTCTGTCTTTGAAGTCGTAAAACAATAAAACTGCCACAGACTCGCGACGAGTTCACATGAAAACAAATTCAAATTTCACCATATTTTGTGCTAATTGATGCAGTCATCAAGGAGATTAGGTCGGCAAAACAGTATGTGTCCTTGAATTTTTATAAAGAAAAGTTCACCCGGTGTTTTATGACCCCCCCCCCCCCCGCATAGTTTTACAATCTGGCACGTGTGACAATTACTTGACAAAATATATGACAGTAGATTTAATCCATGCCTGGGGGCCTTACAATTTAAGATCAATCAAAAATATTGTCCACGAATGTACTGTGTATGATCAACTTGCATAAATTTGGTACATGTACACAACCTTTGATTCTTTTAACAGCATTAGTTGAACTTGACACATTTAGCAGACACTGTCTGGGTCACGATGACATTAATTATGGGAAACAAATTCCTCAGCTTATAGAGTCAATCACTGGCTCAGAGCCAATTTGGCAGTGGGCCAATTTTACCCTTCACATTTTTGATAGTTGATTATTTTAGGTTTTAAATTTTGTAGCTAAAAGTGAATTTAGTGGAGTTGGCCATAACATTTCTTGTAAAGAATTTTTGACAGTATATCATCCTATGGTAAGTTCATCCAAATATGAGATTTTTTATTTATGACATGTACAATAAAAATTATTCTAGTTTATATGTTATTATTCTACGTTGAGAAAATAATTAATTGTCATTCTTCAACATATTTATTGAATTATGTTTGATGAAAACCATGTGCCTGTGAACAGAAAAGGCAAAATAATAAAGTTGATGTGTCCAGAATCCAACAGAATTTGTGTCACCTTGTACTCCTTATATTTCCCTTTAATTTTTGCCCAATATCAAAACTTTCCACATTAGAAGAAAGATATTTTAAACATCAACAAATTGGCATAATTTAAAACTCATAGAATCATTATTTAGCACTAAAATTAGGTGATGAAATGACCAGGTATCAAATCAATATAACAGAGAGTAAAAAAATACACTTTGAAATATTTATGTAACTTTTGTTCCTATTTATCTCCCTTAATATTTATCCTACAATTACAAAATTTATACCATAAGAAAGGCTACTTAATTATGAACAACTTTTGTGTTCACTCAAATTTGATTAGATGAATAATTAGTATAGTAATCAAGTGATGAAGTAGACACATGTCAAAACAGTAGCATTTTCCCAATAACCTGTATGGAGATAGTGTACCAGTTTATCTAATCCACTATCAGTATACAGTAGGTATATTGACTAAGGAGCTATGAAGTAAAGGGTTAACTGGATTGATCATAAAAAGAATTCTAGTCCTTTGATGCATTAAATATTTTGGTTACAGGTAACATACACCTGAATCATTATGATAAGCAACACATCTTGTGTGTTTTGTTAGATTGAATTTTCAGTCATTGATTCCTTTCAAATGGATTTTGTTACTGAAAAACAGTGTGTAGAGGATAGTTGTTACTTAACAGGATGCCTTGAATTTGTAAAATAATGTATTTGAAGGAATGAATAGAAGGTTTTCTGTGTTCCCACTCACTTTGAAATTAGGGATAAGCTTACCCCTAGGTCTGAAATCTGGGGATAAGAGAAGTATTTTGTGGGTATGAACATTTTTTAAAAAATTTACAAATTACAAATGTGTTTCCAATCTACCGAAGGTTCAAATTGTTCAGATATTGTAGTTATTGTGCCCAATGGGTTTTAATTTGGGATTTTCTGCACACAAATATGCAGTTCTTTGTTAGACTGAGCAGAATGGGGTAAAAAAAAATGTCTTACCTTCACAAACAGTCTAATTAGTTGGACTACCATGAACATAGTCATATTTTCTAGCCCTGCCATTACTTCTCTAAAAAAGTAAGGTTGGTGGGTGAAAAATGTTCTTTTTATCCTTTGTTATTTACATATCTTTCAAACTTCAGAGACATGATGCCCTAGTATTTTCATATGTTGTATTTTGGTTGGTACCAAAGTATAAGGTTGGTTTGAGGTGAAATTTGTGAACAAGAACTTTTTTAAATCAAATTCTCATATTTTCAGGTGATCCTGATGATAGATCTTTACGTACTGTTGAGTCTGATACAATAATCCACAAAATGATGAGGGAAAAGTCAGAAGAGTTATGTCGTGTTCAACGAGATGGTAAAATCAATATAGTCAATTGATAATCTTTTAGTTACATGATTTTAATTTATATTGTGTGGATAGCGCTTTAAGTTCTTTTACCTTCATGTAGTATTCTTAAACCCCCTCTCAATTTGTTGATCAAAACAATTTGTGGATAGTTGTTTATACTGTTTTAATATTAATTGAAGTCATCTTTAACACCCACTTGGTTCAGTCACAACTTTGAGGGAAAAATCAGAAGAGTTATGTCGTGTTCAATGAGATGGTAAAATCAATATAGTTAATTGATAATCTTTTAGTTTCATGATTTTGATTTATATTGTGTAAATTATGTTTTAAGTTCTTTTACCTTCATGTAGTATTCTTAAACCCCTTCTCAATTTGTTGATCAAAACAATGTGTGGATAGTTGTTTATACTGTTTCAATATTAATTGAAGTCATCTTTATCACCCACTAGGTTCAGTCACAACTTTTTTCTCATGGAGTCACGGGAAGGCTGTTTGATGATTCCTAATAGAACTCTGTGTCACTAGTTCCGAAGCAAAGGGGCTACCCAGACTCATTTTGTTGTTTTGAATAATTATGAGAAATTACAAGATAATGATCTGATCAAACTATAATATTGTAGGCTCATGACATTCAGTGGGTAAAACTATTCATAAAATTATTGTGTATACAGATTTAATAGTGTGGTTTTGAGTGTTGACATTAAGGGTTTATTAATACCACCAAACATGTATTATGATGTATTTGATTCAGTGAACTTGTATTTCAATACACTGATGTAAGTTATAATGAGAAACCTAAGTAAAACTGACTCCACTTTAAAATGAAAATCATTTTAGAGGCAGCATTAATTTCATATGTTTGTAAAATGAAAGAACAAATTGGAGGAGACATTACCCTTCATGCATTGCGAGCTGTGACTATAATTTTGATATTTGATTATTTGTTCTTCTGCGGGAATGAAACAGACTTCATCTTTAATTAGTTCATTAGTGCTCCAATATTATAGAAAATGGTGCAATACAGTGTCAGGTGGATGCATGCTCTGTTATATATTTACAGTAACGCACTTTGTTTAGACCAAACTCAGAATCACAATATATCAGTATACATGTATATTATTGAACCCTGTTTGAAATTATTAGAAGATTATAAACTACATTTCAACATTTTTTTTCATTTCCGTTTTATTTTTTCCGTTTCAGCCCTTTCAGAATGCTTGAATAATGCCGGCAATCTAGTAACGATGTTACGGTGTCGAGCTGAGACTAAGGACCTGAGGATGTGCCAATATAATTGGTATTTATTTTGATTTGTCTAATTTTTACCTTTCATTACTATTCTGACATTCTCCACTGCTGTAATGTCCGAGGCATAGCTCTGTAACTCCCTCCTGTGTTGACTTCTTACTTGAATCTTTATTACTTAACTTTTCAGTAAGTTTCTACAATTCGACCATTTTTTAATTTTTTGAATCTTGATGGATAGTCATGTTTTTGTTGTAATAAACACATATTAAAAATACACTGCTTGTGTCCTTACGGAAATGTGTCATTTCTGAGAAATGATGCTTTACACAGGTTTTAATGTTTATGAATTTCAATGTACAGTCAAATGCGTCTACATAGACCTAAAGAGAATAAAAATTCTGAACTTTGTGTACAACAAAGTTGTAAGGGGGGTATACTGTAATCAGCTTGTCCATCCGTCTGTCTGTCTGTCCATCTGTAGACAAAATCTTGTGATCACTACTTCTTTTAAACAACTTGTTGGATTTTTATAAAACTTTACCAGCATATTAGGTATTAGGTCTATTTGCACATTTTTTTTAGAAAAATATTAACATTTATTTTCACGGAGTTATGCCCCATTTTTATCTTGTGTGTGCTTTTCTCCTAAACGGCTTGTTGGATTATTATTAAACTTTACCAAGGCATATAAGGCATTTGGTCTCCTTGCATATATTGTAAAAAAATCATTCAGATTTATTCTCATGGAGTTATGCCCCTTTTTAGCTCACCACAAGAGTTAGCTGTTACGATGGTTGGGTGGATGCTCCGGCGTCCGTTGTCTGGTGTCAGCAATGGTCTTCTCCTCTGAAACTATCTGTCAGATTTACTTCAAATTTGCTGTGTAGAATTCTTTTGATGTTCTGACTGCAATTTGCATATATTATACCAGTTAACCCCTTTTAGGGGTCACCAGAGCTAAAAATAGAAATACCTTTAAATGTCTTCTTTGCATGAACCAATAGATGGATAATACTTAAACTTGGTTTGTAGCATCCTTAGATGGTCCTCTCTCAAGTTTCCTAAGAAATATTTGGTCAGTCCCTTTAGGGGCCGCTAGAGCTAAAAATAGAAATATCATAAAATGACTTTTTATCATGAAACAATCGATGGATTATTATCAAACTTGGTTTGTAACATTCTTACATGGTCATCTATCAGGTATGCTCAAATAAAAATGGTTGGCCCCTTTTAGGGGCTGCTAGAGCTGAAAATAGAAATACCTTTAAATGTCTTCTTCGCATGAACCAATGGATGTATCATCTTTATACTTGGTTTGTTGCATCCTTTGATAGTCCTCTTTCAAGTTTGCTTGGTTCTCTTTTAGGGGCTACCTGACTGAAAAATAGAAATATCTTAAAATGACGTCTTTTCATGAACCAATGGTTGGATCATCACCAAATTTGGTCTGTGGCATCCTCCAGTCATCACAAATATTCCTTTGTAGCATCCTTTGATGGTCCTTTATCAAATTTATTATTGTTCCCCTTTATCTGCTCGGAAGTGTACCTTTATCACCTTTTTGGTAACAAGTTAATTTACATTTGTTCTGGTGAGTGATGCCGGGCCATCGTGGCCCTCTTGTTTATTTGTCTGTAGAAAAAACCTTGTGTGCGTCTCTTCTCCTAAATGGCTTGTTCTAAGTTATTAAGCTAAAAGAATGGGGGCTCTGGGGGGTATTTTACCATCTCCAGTAATAGTTCTAGCTAAGAGGTTTGTTTAGTGCTCTGTATTGTAAATGGTTGATATACGAAGGCCTTCACTTCAAGGTGGTCTCTGTTCACAGATGGCTGATAATGCAGATTTCATCACGTTAATCTCTTGTCCCTGACCACTGTAAGTTAAAATCCCACTTGGGATCAGAAAAATTGCACACATGAGGAAGCTGTCCAACTTAAAGGGACTCTGTGCTTCGATCCAGATGTACACCTTTGGTCTTCCTCCACCATTAAAGCTAGAAAAGTTGTCTAATGACCTTTGTTGGTGGTGCTATGTTAAACTTCAGTGAAAAAGTAATTGCATTTTATGTTTGAATTTTTATAAATTTCTTTGTCATGAAAGTTGTTTGTATCCTTGTTGTTCTGGGTCAGTGTTCCCACTCACGTAAAATCGGGCGTAAATCACGCAACAAAATCTGAAATGTTACAACACATTTTGATCTAGTGCAAGATTACACACATATGAATATGTTTAGGTACAAAAACCGTTTACAAAACAAAAATAGACGTGCTGTGATTGGCGCGCTGTATATGACACACTGGGCTGGTTTCGTTTATTCTAGATAGTGTCTATGCTTTTATGTTTAAAATTGATAACTTTACAACTTGATGAGTTCTGTGTATTTACTTCAAGTTTAAGATATCTAGAGAGAAAACATGATAACCTTTCTTGTTTGTACAGAAATATCATATTAAAAATATTGAAATCTAAATACATTATCTGTACAATGGCTTAGCTTACCCTATCGAGTTTTGGGGTTAAAGCTAAGGAACCTTTGACCCCAAAGGCTAAGGATACATTGTCTATCAACGAACCAGTACAATCTTTGTCAGTCATACTTCCCAAAATACTTCTCTTAGCCCAATTTCAGAAGTGAGTGTGAACACTGTGGGTACATCGTGTATCCTCTATTTGTACATTTTTCAGGTTTCAGGACCCAAATTTTAAAAAGGAAGTGACTGAACAATACATAGAGCTGAGATCAGAATACAGGCGTACTGGTATAAATAAAAAACGGAAAGATTATATGGCAAAAAAAGAGGAGGAATTTTTAGAATGGCAAAGACAGAAAAACAAAGCGAGTAATACACAGTAATATATAGAATGTGTTTAACACCTTACTTGATAAACAGGTTTGTTGATGTGAAATTCATAGTGGTCTCAGTAAGCAATTTTGGGCTCTTAGACATAATCTGTTCTCCTGATTTTCCAATATCAAATGTCTGAATGTGACTCATGATCATACTGTGATGGTTAAGTCTTTAAAAGCATTTTGTTTTATGGCCCAGACTCTGCTACAAGGTTCATAAGGAATAGGACTCATGATATACTGTGAATTTTGTCGTAGACATTCAAATCTGACAACTGACTGAATCAATGAGTAAACTTACAACTAACCATTATCATATGAAATGTTTTAGCAGCTGTGAAGTTGTTTAATGCTTAGGGAGGTGATTGATGTGAGGGATTTACCAAACAAGATAAAAGTTTTCTTGCACACAAATGTTAAAGAAGCTGCAGTGTATCTGTAATGATCACGTGCAAATAAAGTGCTACATTGTGAATGCCAGCC
Source organism: Lutraria rhynchaena (assembly GCA_008271625.1). NCBI lineage: Eukaryota > Metazoa > Mollusca > Bivalvia > Venerida > Mactridae > Lutraria > Lutraria rhynchaena. Next base: position 1,231,262 of record VIBL01000122.1, on the reverse strand, counting down.
CACATTAAGCTCATGATTATAAATGTAAATGATCAAACAAACCTCTATATGAACATTGAGTGTGTATAAATGTGACATTTCTTCTCTGCCTTTGGTGACCTTCTGTTCCTGGAAGTTGTTACAGTTCATGTTTCTGTTCTTAAGTCATATGTCTGGTAATTTGACATGATATGATATGATCATTTTCAACATGTAAAAATTTGTTACATATTTTGTAAAATATTGAGTTATTGTTTATTAATGCAAATTTGGCTGTTTGCCATAAGTTTGTTAGCACTGATAACATTTTATTGAATAATATACATGTACATATAATTATACTGTGGCTTTGTCTCTGACCAGTAAGCATTAGCCCATTACTCCTGTGATTTCAAATCCCATTGTGACCAGACAAATTTAACATGTGAGAAAGCTGTCCATCTAGCAAATAGAAGGTCTGTGGTTCTACCCTGGTGAAAGCTCTACCTCCACTAAAGCAGGAAGTCACTGAATGACCCTGACTGATGGTGCTGTGTTAAACCCAATGGAAAAACAGTATAAACAACATTGATATTAAAACACAGAGTTCCCATTCACGTACACATGTACGTAATTTGCACACTGTAAAAGAAAATCACGTAAATTTTTTCTACCATGTACGTACGTGCACGTACGATAATAATCAATAGAACTGTTATAATGTAGAGTAAAATGTCAGTACCATTTTACTGTTATAATACATGTACAGTAAAATGTCAGTACCATTTTACTGTTATAATACATGTAGAGTAAAATGTCAGTACGATTTTACTGTTATAATGTAGAGTAAAATGTCAGTATGGTTTTACTGTTATAATACGTGTAGAGTAAAATGTCAGTATGGTTTTACTGTTATAATACATGTAGAATAAAATGTCAGTATGGTTTTACTGTTATAATACATGTAGAGTAAAATGTCAGTATGGTTTTACTGTTATAATACGTGTAGAGTAAAATGTCAGTATGGTTTTACTGTTATAATACGTGTAGAGTAAAATGTCAGTACGATTTTACTGTTATAATACATGTAGAGTAAAATGTCAGTATGGTTTTACTGTTATAATACATGTAGAGTAAAATGTCAGTATGGTTTTACTGTTATAATGTAGAGTAAAATGTCAGTATGGTTTTACTGTTATAATACGTGTAGAGTAAAATGTCAGTATGGTTTTACTGTTATAATACGTGTAGAGTAAAATGTCAGTATGGTTTTACTGTTATAATGTAGAGTAAAATGTCAGTATGGTTTTACTGTTATAATCAGACTATTTCAGTTTTGTATTGGTGTAAACAAAAGAAATTCAAGTAACAAAAATTAACCTTTGACATACTGATTAAAAATATGAAAAAAACTGGGAAGAAAAGGCAATGAAACAATTTTATAAAGAAATTAATTCTAATATGATTGATCAATATATGCTATACAAGTAATATGAAAAGATTTTGGGGGAAGATTTTTAAGATACATTGAATTATTCTGTTTTGTTTTAATGGAAAAAGTGTCAATTGACTGCATAATGATAATACCTTTCTTCCGTAATGAATGTCCTCTTAGTGACTGCTAGCATCCACTATTTTTTTTATTTTAAATAAAGAGTAATTTTGTATCTAATGTGTTCAGGGCAATTTCAGACATTAGTATAACCAGGGACTCTATATAACCACTCGACCACAGAGGCCCCTTAACAAACATAAAGTCCCTGGTAGAACATCTCCGCATACGTTTGATGGATAGACTGAAATCCTTGATGTTTCATGAATGGACTGCAACCAATAAAATAACTCAAACGGATTGACCGATATTGCTCCCCACAACCATTAGATTTCTGTAACTCCGATATTGTCATTTTGAAATATAATATAGATATAATATTGTTGTTATAATTAATCATTTTAGCGTCTTTTTAGGCTTTAAATTCCATATAAAACAATTATTTGCATTCATGCAATAAATACATTGCTTGTCTCAGTATGATTGTGTTGTGTTTAGGTTATATTTATGAGGTAGTTTGTTCATTTTATTTCTAATTGAAACACTGTACGATCACTGGTACACTGGAACTCGGTCTAAAAAACACAAAAACCGAACCTGTGACAGGAGCATTGCTACATAGAACCTGGGACCAATATTGGTCCCAGATAGAACGGGAACCAGTTTATCTGTTGCTAAACGGCCTAGTAGTATCATCTGAATGTTTGAAGTTGTGTATCAATTTCTTGGACTCGTCAGTATTTTTTTTAACTTTATACTTTTCCATATACTATATGTAGTCTTAGAATTAAGGATTAAAATCTCTGATTACTATTACTATGAACAAGGCTTCTTTCCCATAACAAAGATATAACGAGGTTTCTTTTCCCATTGTAGTGATACAGTGTTTTTAATTGTTGATATATACGAGTGCATTTCTACGACTTAGGTCAGCGTAAATAAAGGTTAGGACATCCCGATTGCGGCATATGTACTATGATGGAAGTCTCTACTCCCAAGTACCAGTATTCCGTAGTACTCTCTCTTATTTTCGTATATTGCATTTGATGTCTGGGACTTTGGTTGGAGTAAATGTTTGATTAAACTGGTCCCTGTTCAATGTTGCAGTGCACCAAAGTCAGCGGAAACTAGTTGAGAGCTATATCCACTTTATTGCGGTATACATGTAAGTACCATGACAGCAGTTTCTTTTCCTTAATACAAATACGGAGTCATGGTCGTTTGTAGTGCATTAATATTTCACATTGCATTTAACAAAACTGATACTTCTCTTTACTGAATATGTGTTGCTCGAATCTTGTCTCTTGTATTTATAATGTATATATCATTAGTATAATATCTTTAACAGTAAGCATGAATCGTCCATCATGAGTAGCTTGGTGCGACTGAAAACAAGTTGCAAAAAAATTTGAATGTCTTCCGAAGTTCAGCGGAACTTTTAAGTCCTACAAATATATATCGAACTATCAAAATCAGCTTCATCTTATATATTACCCAGTCCTTATATCAGTTGTATCCTATACGTGTATAATGGTCTCAGATCTTATATTACGACCAGACTATATTACTGACCAGACCCTGAAATGTCAACATCATTATTATTATAATAACCAGCTTTTAAATACTGAACATGGGATCACGTGATACGCTGACATGAAAAATGAAGTAGATGCTTATTTTTCACAAATAAATGGATCCTCATAGTCTGAACAGTCCCAATTCTCAGCGTACCAATTCGAATCTTTTACCAGCTGAGTGCATTTGTGACTTTCCTCTTTATTTGGAAACCCCGATCCCCAAAAAGATGCCGGGAATGCTGCAATGTCTTCGTTATTGAAATACCAGGTCCCTGCATCATACACTCCATCCACAAAGACATAGTCACTTGGCGTGAAACCTGTATAAAAAGATTAAATCTTTTTAAAACATTCTTTTCAAGCGCGTACAAGAACATACAGCAAGTCAAAGTAGGGTACCAGCCAGCATTATCATCACAACATCACCTTGCAGTTTTAGAGCCAACAAATTTATTGACACAGCCACTATTACCCCAACAACAGAAGATTTCAAGTTAAAACATAGAAAGTATCCAAATACAGTAAAATACGGTTACAGTGAACTTGTATGTAGTGCAGAACAGGATACAAAGAAGTACAAGTATTTATTCTTCCACAAGTTGTTTTTTTCTTTAATGGACATAATAAAGTTTGGATATGATTAAACAGTCATTATTTGGGTCCCCCTTAAATATATTGTATTCATGTTTACTCTACGCATAAAATAAGCTTTAAATAACAGCCAACTGTATGGAAACTGTACATAAAGACTCGTTCATCTCTTCCTTTGGTGACCTTCGTTCACATAATTTTATTACATGTACACTAGTATATACCTTCACATTCATTTGTAAAATTACCTTCACAGAGGAGAATTTCCCGCAGCATTTCAAGTTTAGCTGATGTCGTTATTTTCACCAGGTGGCCTGACTCGCTCGCACAGGTACTAACTGCTTTATCGTAAATTAACTGAACTTCGTGGAACCTGAAGAAAACTTGAGATTAGATGGTGATGACATCCACGAACAATCTTTAACAATTACATTCAGGATAAATAGAAGCACAGACAATTAAACGCAAACTGACATTAGATTAGAAACTCTAGCCATGATGAAATAACTTTATTTCATATATTGTTTATATACCTATGTATGGTAAAACTTCAATAATGAGACCACCTTTGGGACCCGAAAATTCGGTCGTAATAATGATGTGATCTCATTATTAAGTTGAATTATAGGGGAGGGGGGTATTAATAGCCAGTCCGAATGTAAGTGGTCGTTATAACAAGGTGGTCGTAATATAGAGGTAGTCGTTATGTGAAGTTTTACTGTATACGTCAACATTTATGATACATTTATATATAAATACTGATAATAAACAAACAGTGAACAAAATGATGTGTCAATATGGAATGAATTTACCTACAATTTGGTTAATGTGACAAAAATCAAGTACAAATTGATAACATTAATCAGTACAGAAAATTCGCCACAAGTTGAAACAGCGCAACAAACAGACGGGCGGACGGACAAGCAAACAAACAAAACGATCAGACTAAGTCTTACTTGAATGTGAATGTCGAAGAATCTGCTAGCGTCACTGAATGGTATTGGTCATCTTTTGTTTGGCACAGAGATGCTGTTGATGATTGCGATATCAGTAAAGTTGAAGAAGTTGACGAATTTGGAAAAGAATAATTCGCTGGAGTAAGAAGTAATACAAAAGTAAATTGACTAAAAGAACCTGAGAAATAACAATCAAACATACACAGTCAAACCTATGTTTGCGGCCACCTCCGAATAAAGACCAGCTTGTGAATAAAGGTCATTCTTTGAAAAACCGTCACTAATTATTTAAAACAAACTGACGAATAAAGGCCATCTGTCAATAAAGACCACATTTTGTCTATCCCAAAGGTGGCCTTTGTTAACAGGTTTGACTGTATACAACAATACAAATCTATTGATTAACTATTGTCGTAAGATTTAATGAAGGCTTACAGTACCAACCCCGCCTTTCTAACGCCTGTTATAAAGACCACTTTTGATGAACGGACTATTAATTTAAATAAACTGAAAATTGTGTCAGTTTAATGGGTGCTCTGGTATTCTGGAAGTCCGGGTGACGTTCATTTAACCAATTCAATGTACTTCCTAAATCACCCTCCCAATTATGGAAACCATATTTTGAATATTGTTATATATAGTGGTAAATAATTTAAACATAATGATACCGCTAAAGATAGCTCCGTTCCATCTTTTGATGATGATGATTTTTTATACACTGTTATTAAGTACATATCGGCTTTCATTATTTCATTTGGCTGATCCGGTTTATAAGCGGTACGTATATCGTTCCACTGGAGCTAGTATTGACATTTATCTATACAGTCAGTATCGGCACTTATCGATATTGATAAGCATGAGACAAATGAGTTTTCCGGCATAAAGAGGAAGGAAATGCAAATCCATAACGACATGAGAAATAAATACATTTGTCGGCCTATTTCAGTGTTGAAATGATAAACATCTGATAGACAGAGCTTGATTAATGTTTTAATTAACTTGATATGTTCCAATGTCATCAAATAATCAGTGGAAATTGGTTTTATGATTTCAAAGTTGTCAGTGATCGCAAATGGATATTTCTAAATATTTCAGAAGTATGTAAATGCGTATCGTTCAACCCGTATAGTGATAACATATGATATAAGGTAATATTGCATGTATTTAACGACACTTTTATGATGAAATACCTGTGTTACATTGCATGTACAAAAATTGTACATGTATAGGAAAAATGTGCATGAATGTGCATTTTTTCATGAATTCAGGTCGAAAATTATTAGTCTGGGACTTTAGTGTCATATACAAAATTTTTTTGTATCAAATACATGAACAAGTTTACATTTCATATCAGTATGGTTATTGAATCGTTATATACAGCGTATATGATCATAAAGCCGGTTCTGCAAAAACCGTACCGTAGTGAAGTATGTTATGTTCTCCTAATTGCGATATCTCGGTACATTGATATACCATCATACTCCTAATACAGACGATTCTCGTTACGGCGAGCTGATTTTATGTGAATTTTTCGCAATGTCGAAATAAATTTGAGGTCCTACTTTTCTTTTCGAATTGTTTTTATCAAAATATACTTTTGCCGTCCGAGTATGACCAACATACGGCAATAAAAGCAATGAAAAAAGAATCCTTTCCACCCGGTTTATCTCGAATTTTCGTTAGAAGTACTTTCTCACATCTCAGAAAACGAGACACTTCCGTATATATAATTACCCTCGAGTTCTGTCGCGCCACAAAGATGACATGATTTAAACCAATGATGACCCAGTTAAATACCGTACCTGGAATGAAGTATTCCACGTTAGGAGTTCGTATCATTCCGGAACTTGACAGAAATACGTTGACATGGAGATGACAGTTGTAGACTAGTTGCCCGGATGTGAAGAAGAACGACTTACACCCAAATTCATTGGTACATTTAATTCCACATTGCACATGACTTCTAGCAGTCTTGTTGGTACCAGTGGGTGCTAGAAAATCACCCAAAGATGCAAATTTCGTCCAAGAGTATGTGACGTGATCTGAAACTATGAAGGACTGCCTGCTGAACAATGTTCACGACATTCATTTTCAATGGCTCCGAATCCACAGCTCTTCATTTAGGGAATTAGTAAAAGGTGTTTTGTTATAAATAGAAACTCAAAATAATTATAAAGAATCGCAGGTAATTCAAATACTCTTTTATTCGTACTAAGCAGTTACCTTGTCGCATACAATGTGTACTTTCTCGGGTAATTTTGAAATCAAAAAGTTACTGTATGCTAACATTAGAAAGCATTTTTGTAAAAAACAAAAAACAAAAAAAAATAAAATTTTCCCCACATTACGTTACCCAAAACAATTGAGAAAAAAACAACAAGAAAAAAAAATATCATTAAGATAATTCACTTACCTGCTAGCTTCAAAAATACGGACAAAATATTTACGAATACAACAGCTTTCATATTTCACAACACGCTATCACTGTCTAAATTAAACATCTGATTACAAGTATTTTAAGATCAATTTTGTTTTTAAAAAAAAACTTCTCTTTTATACAACTAATTCCAAAATAGAACTAAAATTGCATGTTAGAATTTTTAAAGAACAGGTTTGTTTGAAAACTAAAAATATCGAGTACTTTTCCACTAGAATCACCGTCAGATATTCTCTCCCTGCAGACGGATAAACATGGCTGGTTTGTCACGTGCAGCCCGACTCATTTTACACGAACAGATTGATTAACCACTTCACGCTTGATTCAATCAACTTTTGTTATATCAATTCATAATTCATTTAAATCACTTCGGGATACATTGATCACGCATTTTATGTTTTTCCCTCCTTTTCAAAACTGAGTTATCTGTGTGAAGAAGTATATTTAGTTAGGCCAGAAAATATATTCGTGTTCCTGGTTACCCGACCGAACCTTAATTTAGGCACCGACCTTTTTGTTGGACAATGCTTTGGACGAATCGTGCCTCCGATACACAAAAAGTATGTTTAGAAAAAGAATAGAAAGAAGTTTTAACCTACGTATTTGAGGTATTTTTCTAGTCTTAACAAGTACTACTCGTTTTTTCTCACCTAACTCTAGTGTCAGTATAACGCGCAGTGTATGATGGGATTCAGACAATACAATGCATGTATCGAAATATAAATCTGCTTTTTTTGACTTCGTCCCAGTTACCAGTGTTAACAATATTGCGCTAGTGTTTTCCCATTAACATCGCCAGCCAAAAGTTTGTTTTATTATAAAAATGCAACAATGAAAACAATGAATGATTCTAGAATTCACTTTCCATCGGAAATAGCGGAGTATTCTGTGAAACTATTCCATATCAATAATTCCATCAAGTTTATACCGTGATAAGTGCCATGTTTATGTCGTGTGACAAACGCCATGTTTGATCAGTTGTAGCTGGTAGTTAGGGTGATCAATTATGTTTTGTTTAATCGATTAGCATTGTTTTTTTCTAGTATTTCCATTTAGTCAGCTAAAAAATGCAAAAAAATTCATCTATCTCTGCAATTTCTCTTGGTGATATTCATTTCGATTTCATTGGAATACAAAGCGTCGTCAATACAGCCTCGTTGTGAGTTTCAACCTTACGTTTATAGTAAGAACGTCATTGCAGCCTCGTTGTGAGTTTCAGCTTTACATCTATAGCAACAACGTCATTGCAGCCTCTGTGTGAGTTTCAACTTTGCGTTTATACCAACGACGTCATTACAGCCTCGTTGTGAGTTTCAACCTTACGTTTATAGTAAGAACGTCATTTCAGCCTCGTTGTGAGTTTCAGCTTTACGTTTATAACAACGACGTCATTACAGCCTCGTTGTGAGTTTCAACCTTACGTTTACAGTAAGAACGTCATTGCAGCCTCGTTGTGAGTTTCAGCTTTACGTTTATAACAACGACGTCATTACAGCCTTATTGTGAGTTTCAACCTTACGTTTATAGCAACAACGTCAATACTGCCTCGTTGTGAGCTTCAACTTCACGTTTATAGCAACAACGTCATTACAGCCTCGTTGTGAATTTCAACTTTACGTGTGTAGCAACAACGTCATTACAGCCTCGTTCTGAGTTTCAACTTTACGCCTATAACGACGACGTCAATAAAAGCCTCGTTGTGGTGTTTTAGCGTAACTCTATCTAAAACGACAACAGTACACTGATAGACATTTCAAACGCAACATTTGTCCTCCCTGAGCTCAAATAACCTTCACACATCTCTGTCTCATAGACATAACATAGTTCCTCACAAATCTCCACCGTTCCTGCACCAGGGCCTGCTCCAACTCTGGTAGGTTCCACCGTTTACACCGCTCGCCTGCGCACCCGCCTGTTTTCTGTCAAAGACTCACATCACTTGAAAACATACAAACAAAGTGATTTAGCTTATTAAAATAAAAGTGAATATTATATTTTAAACTAATTGTTTATTTTACAACAAAAAAAACATAAATTAAGGAATATTAACATGGCATCATTAGTATTTAAATTTATATTGCAAACTTACGTATCTGACTGAATCTCCTGCCTGAAGCATGCTGATTGCGCGCGTGCGCGCTCTTGTAATTGCAGGCGAACCGTTTAACGTGTTCCAAGATATCGATGATTTACAATGTAACTTAATACTATAGTTACATTGAAATAAAATCGATAACTTTCGCCCGAATCAATTTCCTTGTGCAGAAAGTTTAATTTATACCTATACAACGTGCGAAACTGATAATTCGTCATAGATGAGTGATTTAATTGAAAATATTTGCAGAAAGTAGTCAAATCGTTTCTGGTAAAATGTAAGTAAGATATCTTGAACTGTTTTGTGAAAAAAGATTTTAAAAGTGTTGCGTTAGAAAAGTTTTTCAGTGTATTTTTACACGCTGCATTCTGACCGTAACTCTTGTAGCAAGGAGATAATCACAACCTTATGTTAAAGTGTTTTTCTTACAAGATGTCATTTATAGCCTCATTCTAGTGTTCAAAAGTCCTTGTAACAACATGCCAATGACATCTCGATTGAATTTTTTAAAGTTACTACGTTTTTCTTTCGGTGTGTTGCCTTTTTCTGATAAAAAATCGGGGCTTTGAAGTCGCCAGGAAGCATGAGACGATACGACACGTATAGAGGTATGGACCGACCGAAAAATACAACTCGCGGTGCACAGTACCACTAAAAGCACCATTTAGTGTGTTTTGGAACTTAGAGACTACATTTGATTAATTATAAATAAACAGTAAGAGATTACAAAGGCGTTTTGCTAGCGTTTGTCTTTTTACGATGACGTCAATATAGCCTCGTTTTGTTTTGTTTGCGATTGTACGTCTTATAATAGCGGCGTCAACATGGCTTCATTTTGATTTATTAACGCTTGTCTCATGACAACGACGTCAAATCAGCCTCTTTATTATTGATTCCCGTTAGTGTTACAGACGATTTTTTCTTGTTTCGCCATTATTTGACATTCATTAATTGTATGTAAACTTAATTGACGGCCGAGATATCTACAGTTTAGTCGAAAAATTATATTTAAAAAACCTTATGATTATAGAATTCATTAGGAAAATGTATAACTTTAAGTAAAATAAAATGCAATTTGAGATTTAAGTTATTCGCGAGTTCATTCTTAGCACTTGAAATTATCAGACGCCGTATATACAGTCCCCACGTATTTTTATATTCTTACAAAATGCCTGAAAACTCGTTCAGGATTTGTTTGGGTAGGATTTAGGCTCAAACATTTATAAACTTACAATAAATTCCTATGACGAAATCAAAATTAACTGAAAGTTGACAGAACGAGTCGACCGCATATTAAAACAGACGGTCAAAGTACGACTCGATCCGGAATTCGGGAAATAGCGCCGCTCGTTTTCTACAATTTAATAGATACGCTTTTATAAGCGTTTAAAACTGCTTTATTTAGCTCTTCTGATCTTTCCTGGACATAATGTTCTGTAACTCACGTAAATACTTCCAACTGTTCGGTTTTAGTCATTCTATGGACTTGTCGCATTGTTGGAGTATGTAATTTCAAGTGGGTAAGTAATATTTAAATTGTTTATTTTTGAGTTGTCACAAACCGAAAGTGAAAATAGAATATAGTTTGTTGTCCTAATTTCCTGAGTTATTGACCTTCTGATTGAAGTGGTTCGTGTCGTCTTTATTGCTCTAATCATGTGATATTAAAACTATTTGATGTAAGAGATTTTCTTTACATAAACAGTAATACTTCGTATGTAGACTCATTACTTTATCTAAGTTTCATTCGGAGATAAAGTCGTGACCGTGTATTAAGATAAATTTAGAACGTGTTAACGATTTGAATTAGATATATTTTGTATGTATGAATGTCTTAGACGTTCTGCGATTGTGTGTGAAGTTTTACTGTTACGTCTGATTTTTCAAGCACTGACTAATATACACTTGTCGTGTAATTTTCATCTTATCTTGTGAAAAAAAATAATGGAATTTGTTCAAAACAGGAAATAAATCTGTAAGTTTTTTTGTTGACGTCCTCTTGAATGACTTCATAGTACTTTCGTTGATGTTACACTAGTTCAACTATTTTGGCGTAAAAATTGTTTGTTTCTGGTCACTTGCTTATTAAAATTGGGGTACCAATAGTTAGGTCAGGATTTTTTATATAATTTTTTTTTTCTTATTAGCAGCTATTTTTTATTCTTGATAGCAACTATTGACATTATTTTTGTGTGGAAAGGTAAAAAAGTGAGACAGTGGATGTACCGTTCCTCAGGCTTAATACAAAGTCTCAGGTAGCAGGGAAAATTAGGGTAGGGTAGGTCAGGCAGCCAGAAACAACTTTTTTGTGTCTTAGACTGTTTGTGACAGCGAGACATTTTTCTGATTTGACCCCATGAGGGATGGTCTGTTGAGTTCATTCATGATATCAGCCAACTGAAAGCCAAGTAATGAAAGCTAATGTTACAGGAAGCCAATGTAGGCATTCATGTATCTAAATGAATGACTTTTTTATTTTATATTATCGGCTACTACCTCAATATTAAAATGAATAATTGTTTACTTTTAGTCCTAATGATGGTATATGGATCTTTATATGGAGGTTTTTTCATAACACTTCTTTATTCTACCAATTTCTTTAAATTCCCTTTTCCTTCAAAGCATCTCATTATTGGATTAACTCCAGTGCTTCGATCATAATAGAAAAAAAATTGGTATTATGGGAGATTCACGGACAAGTTTAGTAGAGGAGCACTCTGGGTATTACCACTATGCCCTGTCCTATCCTGAAGTTTCAAAAATCAAAAAGCGAAATCCCAAAATGTTTGGGGCGAATTATGCCTCTATGATACAAAGGATATATTTAGAAAAAAATTAAGAAATTTCAACGCCTATCATTTTACTGGCTTGTTAACGTCCCTTTGTATCTGCCCCAGACCTGTGGTGGTGACCTTTGTAGTGTTCCAGCTCAGAATGACTGGGTGGAGCAGCTGGTACCATACCCGCTACATGTCCATACCCGCTACATGTCCATACCAAAGAAAACTGTCAGTCCTCCAGTCCTGACTGACAAGAATGGATTTGGTTGTTCAAAGTTTTCTTATTGGCGTCCTTAAAGAAATTGTTGGTTTGCAAATGACTTATTCAAAAATCACCTGATCCTATATTATTTTTAGTGATCATGACATAATTTTATTTTTCATTCTTTATTCCAGGTTTTCGTCGTCAGTAAAAGCATGTAGTGTTCACAAAAATGCTTACCTAACTACCCACTATTATAAGCATGGGTTGTTTAATCACAAACAATGTTTTTTTATGAAGACCTGATATTAGAATTTTTTGCATGCTATAATCCGGTGATGTTCTCGTTTTTGTTTCATTTCATCATGGTCATTGATACTTGTACACAAATATAAACTTCCTTATCCCTTAAGTTCCTGTTTTTGAACTGTTCAATGTCATGTAACAATGAGGTGTGTATCTAATCTTGTATATGTATTATTGTCAATGTCCATTAGTTGTACTGTTACAACCCTGATGACATTGTGAACCCATCCTTTTATTGATAATGCTGTAACAATGTTTCCCTCAATTGTTGTCCCTTCCCACCTTTTAGTTTCAACTGAACATTCTTTCTCTGCATTTTTCAGCTTCTGCATCAAAAGAATCATTGTTTGTATCCTGTAAATGTTAGCATTTTTGGAAATGAATAAAGTTGAAATATCGAGAAAAAATTGAAAATGGTCTGAAAATAAGGGGTTATTACAATGAGGTGGTCTTAATATTGAGGTGGTCACTATATGACGTTAAACAACAGGACAAAAAAGTATTTCATGTGGCCTTGCAAAGTACTAGTATATCACCAGTTAGAGTTATCATTCACTGTGGTACAACATATTTGTTGTAATCCATATCTCAAATTAAAGTCCATTTTTTCCTAATATCAAATTACATGTAAATGATTGAGAATTAAACGTCAAACACACTTATATCTGTTATATACATTTTGTATTCTTTTGGAAATGGCAAAAATATAACTGGGCTCTTGGTAGAAATGAAAAACCAAAAAAGGTCCTCCTAACATCTGGAACAAACAGTAAGATGGAGGTTTCTTATATTCTGTTATCATTCACTTAATAGTTTTATTTCTTGTTATCTTTAATTTACAGAAAAAGGTAGGACTGGAGCAGTCTATGGGTTGTCACGATGAAAATAAGCTGAATATTATGATTGTGCATTAATTTGGTGATGAATATTCATGTTTGGACACTTATGCATGTACTTAGTTACGTATGTTTATATGTTGGATATAGTTAAAAATTTACAGGGTGTAGATATCAAGGTTACACAGTTTTGTGAAAAGTTGGACTTACTCCCTGTTGGAACTTCTCTTCAATGTGATCATTTCTTCTAATATAAAATTTGGCTGAAGGCCAGGTCATGTGAACAGTTACCTGACCAACACTATTGTGTGAAAATTGTTTGTTACAAACGTCATTGTGTGATGAACGTATTCTTAAATTTCAGGTGCATGATTCTATTTCATGAATTTTCCTTACCTGACATCCTTTTAAGATGAACATTTTCTCAAACTCTGGACATAAAATCTGATGAAGTGAAGTTTATTCTGTATTTTGTTGCGAAATGTTCCTCAAACTTTGAATATTTAAGTATCTATCGGTTTGTTGACATTCTGAGTGGATTTCATAGATATTGATTGCACATAGTCTCACTGAACATAGGTTAACATTGTCAAGTTGATGGTGATTGGATAGAAATGTCGCCTATTCATGAAGTGTGATTGTTTGAATTCAAAGTATGGACCATAAGAAGAGCCATGTTGTTATACCAAATTCATTGGCTGATGTCATCTTATTGGTTGGCATCGACGATTCAACTGGATTGACACCATCTGATGAAAATGTTTGTATCCCATATGCAAAATGATTTATCTGATTTTTTTTGGGTGTGTCTTTGGATAAATATTGACATGGCATTTACCAATGGTTTCAAAGGGGTGTTTTTAAACTATATGCTTTATTTAGTTTAGTCACATATTTTGTTTTAGTTTTGAGTCACAGCCCATATGATCTAGACCTGAAATCAATACTAAACACCCACTAAAAAAATTACCTAACTAAGTGTCGGTATTGAGTGAATGATGTAAGGGCTAGTGATCCTTCCATGGTCACTGACCATCAAAACGTCGTTGCTGATACATGAAAAATGGCAACAATTAATAATTATTCTTAGACACATAATTGATTGTTGCTATTTATTTGATTTGTATTAAATTTAGTATTATTTGAAGCATCTGTTCAATTTGTTAAGTTTGATTGAGAAAACCTTGCATTCTATCTTTCAAATTCAAAATTATTAATTAGTGCTGATGCACTCCTGGTTGTAGATATAAATATTTAATACAATGTGCTATAAATAATCATAGTTGCTGAGAAATGTTTGTTGTCAGATAGCGAACACGGTGAAGTCAGTTTTTAACATTGGATACATGTATTAAGGTAATTCCTCATTGCTTGGAAGCTTCAATCACAATCAATTGTTGTCTGGTGATTTGATTCAATGATTGACTGTGACTTTGGTCTGATTTTCACATTCCACTAAGTTACACTTCATGATTTTCAGCCATTTAGTCCATGAAAAAAAACAGAATTTAGTTTTTTGCTGTTACATATCTACAGTGGTTTTATTTCAGGTGGATGTCAATGTGTACGATGCATTATATGAACTACAGTATGAACCACGAGTTATCTCCGCTATCAGTGCCACAGATATGGTAAATTTTACACCATTTACCCACAGGGTGGAGTCATACCCACCAGCCTTTACAAAGGTAAGACTCAACTTATTAAATTTTCCCAAAGATAACATTCTGTGATTTTTATCCTGTGTTCAAATATTGCGTTTTATCATCCTTATTGCTACCTGACATCAGTCTTGTAGAGGAATTTCATCAATAAGTTGATTAATACTCAAATAATTGATAATAAGTTGATTAATCATAGGTAAGCTAATGAGTTACCAGTTACCCTCAATTATCCAGACACCCAGCCAAAAAAAAATGCTTAGCAGTGAAATTGATAAAAAAATTATAATGTTCGTATTTAACATAAAACTTCTATACTGCCCATTTTCAAAATGAAAGAATAGTTTGTTAATATTAACCTGATAAGAAACCATTCCTTTTGATGAATCATCATTTACCCAAGTATCCAGTAATGTGGACTTCATAGAAAATGTAGATTTCTATTTTCTTCGTAATAATGAGACTTTTGGAATGCATTCCTTTTTGTCTAAATCTGTCACACTACCAATATTATTATTCTAAGTTTACTTAAGTAAATATCACTGTGGTATTATTATTTGTACAAATTACAGTGTATTCAAGCAAAATATTGATGTGCTAACATACTTGTGTTCTCATGATATTTAAAATCTTAATACTGTATATTGCCTAATAAATGCCCCCCGGGGGGTTACAATTTTGAAAATTTTTGTGTCATTCCTTGGGAAAAAAAGTTTTTTCTTCTAATTTCTATTGTTCATCTCAGATTAAAATAGCCTGTCATGGTAAGTCACTTTTGTTTTCTCTTGTCCAAAAAAGGGCGAGTGTTTATTAGGGGAGGGACATTTGTAAGGGAATATACGGTACGTCCAAAATTGAAAATTCTGGAATTTAAGACCTTGTTTAAATGTCCATTTTGATGTTTGTGCAAAAAATTCAGCCTGTGAATTAACATGATACCTCAGAATTGATATGAATAAACTAGCATTCAAAGTATGAAACTCTCATATGGTCTGATTTGAATATTAAAATGAAGCATTGTTATTTGTGAAATTTAAACAACCAATCAGATGCTGGTATTTTGTGTTAATCTCCAGGAAGCCCTTGAAGTTCATCAAGCTGAAGAGATGGGCCGTCAGAGAGATCGAATGTTGAGTGAATATGACCTTGGAAGTAAAAAATCTATGACTTTTCAGTAAGTAGAATGTTCTAGTGTTTTCTTTCTATCATTGAACCCTCACCTCCAGAAAGATTTTGTCTTCGAGAGCGCGTAGATGTACCCAATTAAGATGTTTTGCTCGATGATGTTGCGTTAGAACGCAACTGATGCATGTGGACATACTGGCATCAAGGATG
Organism: Lutraria rhynchaena; assembly: GCA_008271625.1. NCBI lineage: Eukaryota > Metazoa > Mollusca > Bivalvia > Venerida > Mactridae > Lutraria > Lutraria rhynchaena. The sequence continues at coordinate 1,214,976 of VIBL01000122.1, read as the reverse complement.
CCGATTGTACAGTCAGGTATTTTTTTTAAAATCTTGACATTGAGTCACCAAAAGGGGAAATCAATGTTCTGAATGCATTGATGACCTTTATTCAGTCATTTATCTAGTGTAAAACATCAATAAATTTTTATATGCCCGAAAGGTCGTATTATGTTATGGCGCTGCTCGTCTGTCTGTCTGCTCGACTGTCGATCTGTCCATCCATTTTCCTTGTGGGAACAACTCCTCCTTCCTTACTTGACCTATTTTGTTCAAACTCTCACAGATGATAAGTATTGATGTCTTGTTGTGTGTGAAGGGGAGATAATTCACATTGCTGTTTTTTACTAAGTTATTTACCCTTTTTATATTTCTACAGCAAATTCACAGACAAATAAACTTTTATATTTCAATTATAAAGTGTCTATTTTAAACTTTCACAAAGATCACTAAGTGTCTTAGTTGTGCAAGAGGGAGTATAACTTATCATCATAGCTTGTTATGGTGGTACTCATGGTAACACCGCCTTCAGGCGTATTTTGCCCCGATTTTCAAATATGAGACCATTGTTCGCAGGATGAAAGATGACAGATTCTTGTTATCTTAGATTTAAGTGTATATTTGGAAGAAAATATTACCAACCTGGTGGATTCAGTAATTATTTTTCTCATTGAGCACTTTAATTATATACCTGGGTAGTACCACTGACCTACCATAAACCAGCCAGGCTGCTTCATCAGGTGTGAAATTTTTTTCATGTGGGGAATTCAGACTCACAGGCTCTAACCACTTGTGCATTGAGATGCCTTTATAATTTTTAGAATCATTTAAAAATTTACATAATTATAAGATATTATTTGCCAAATCTTATTTAAAGCTCAAACATTGTGACCATGCATTTTTCTGTTTTTAAATATACATGAATTACCAGTGTGGTTGACCAGACCAGCAGATATGGTGTAAATTTCATCTATTCACAGATGTCAGTTTTATACCCATTTTTTAACAGCCCATATAAGATGAATCGAAGTGTTTCTGTCAGTTCGAAAATGTTGCGGACCATGTCCATCGTAAAGCATCCAGTAAATGGCGGAACTTTACCACAGATACCTGAGTTGCCAGTTAGCGATGAAGTGATAAATTCAATATCATCATTTTGTTTTCCTGGTAAGTGTTTAAGTGTAAATATTTAAGCATTGATTTAATTTTTCTGATTAGTTGAGTTTTAGCACAGCTTCTGACCCTTTGATATGTTTTGACAGTGGTTAAAAACAATCTCTAATAGTTGTAAACTGTCATTACGCAGACAGGACTTTTTCCATTTTAAAAAGGAATTCTGCTTTCCAGTCGTTATTTTCTAACTTCATTTTTATAATTCTGTTTTTCTGAGTTTCTTGGCATCATGATTTTTTCAGGTTTATACGTTTTTGTATACCAATGTAACACAAAATTTGATTGGTTAATGCTATCCCTGATGTCCAATGGGTGCCCTTTGTACATAACTAGCTTGGAGTATTAATTTCACATGGTTTCTGGGGTAGTAGATCCTGAGTTTGATGCATTTGCAAATCTGTTTATCTTCTCAATTGATATTTTCAGCTTTTTTTTCAATCTTGCACAATCCTGTCTAATTATAACAAGTGTTCAAGCCCTGAGGTTATAAAATTGAGGCCAGTCTCAAAGCTCAAATCTTGATTTCATTCTCATTTAGTATTGAGGTTGTATAGATATTATTGTTTGATATTTAAGTACATTTTCAGATGAATCATGCTGACAGGATAATATATGTGTAGTATCATCATTATTTTAACATAATTAACTTCAAAATATTCAGACAAATGTCTCAAGTTTTAGAATTTAATTTAGACCCACTCTTAGCAGAAATTGTAACAGTTTTTGTTATTATTGTAATTCCCTACTCCAATAAAATTGTTTTAAAGTAACCCTGGTTCATAGATTTTACTATTCTAAATTCCTTACAGCAAAATGTTTCCTTTCCTAATTTGATTCAAACATTCCTAGTATCATATCAGCCTACATCTAAAACCACCTGCCAATCTTCAGGGGTGTGTAAAAAGTGTCTCAGACACAAATTTACTGTTTTTCACATTTATTATTGGTATGTACTTGTTGTAAAATAAATAGATTTACCATTTCAAGTAACCAGTTTCAAAAATTTTAATGACTCAAAGTTACATAAATGATAAAACTAATCTTGCTTGATTATCAATACTGTACATTACTGTAATATCAGATAATTGGACTCATTTTTGTAATAAATGTGCTCTCAAAATTTAGGATCCAGATGCTAGATTATAGTTTTATTGATTGTAAAGTTTTAAACTATCTGAGTCGTTCATTTTACAATGATGACAAATTTTATGACATTTGATTTTATTTTGATAAGTGGAGGAATTAGGTCGAAGTATGAACAGGATATTTACAGTAAAGTCGGGATATTATGACAACCCCGGGGACCTGACAAAACTGTCCTAGTAGTATGGTGCTTTCATTGTCATGTTGTAATGTAGAGGAAGTATTGACGTATGGTCTGAATTGAAAGTAAGGGGTCATTATCAGCCTTTTTATGTCATTTTTGCGTTCAGTGTAAGGACCAGTTGCCTTAGTTGAAAATAATGTATTTTTCCCCAACTTTCCTAAACAATTCCCATTGGGAAAAAAAGTCATGAAATTTAGGGACATTGATCTTTGAAGTTTTATAGTTTATATGAGCCTTTTCTCTGTGTTTTGTTAACACCATGCTTAATGGTGTTCTCTATATGTTCTCTATTATATAACGTGACAAATATTCCAATTCTGCTAAATTATGACATATATATACATTTTGCCTTCCTAAGGGATGTTTTACCTTTCCCCAAAACAGTAAAAAGGGGCTGGTTGTGGGGGACTTGTTGTGATACTAAGGTGAAGCTTGAAGCTCGTGTCCATTTGTTGGTCTTCATTCACTAGTGGCCATTAAATCAGGTTTGACTGTATGTTTTATCCAGAAATGTCAATAATCATGTTTTGCATAATTGATTGAAATCTGATGATATGAAGTTGTACTCTTTAATTACATTATTACATGAACAATTGAAAGCAGGAAGTCCATTAATGGGCAGGAAAATGGCTCTTTGTTTTAAAAAGTGAACACACAGTGGTAAAGGCATGTAACAGAAGATAGACAAAAAATGAAAATAAAAACTTAAATGTTATAAAAACTTAACAAATGTTATAAAAATTTAACAAATGTTATAAAAATTTAACAAATGTTATAAAAATTTAACAGATGTTATAAAAATTTAACAAGTGTTATAAAAACTTAACAAATGTTGTTAAAATTTAACAAATGTTATAAAAATTTAACAAATGTTATAAAAACTTAACAAATGTTATAAAAATTTAACAAATGTTATAAAAATTTAACAAATGTTATAAAAAATTTAACAAATGTTATAAAAATTTAACAAATGTTATAAAAAATTAACAAATGTTATAAAAATTTAACAAATGTTATAAAAATTTAACAAATGTTATAAAAATTTAACAAATGTTATAAAAACTTAACAAATGTTATAAAAACTTAACAAATGTTATAAAAATTTAACAGATGTTATAAAAATTTAACAAATGTTATAAAAACTTAACAAATGTTATGTTATGTCTTGGTTGTCATCCATTTTAACTTAGGCCATCTAGAAAATTGTTGGTTGTTAGATATGCTAACAAATTAACTCTTTCAAAAATGCACACCCTAAAAATATTTGACATGATTTTTTTCCATTCTTCGTTCCAGTTTTTCATGGTATTATGTGGTGTTATATGATAAAATGGTTCTGATAAGTGCAAATTTAACCATATTTATAATGTGTGACAGCTATAAACATGCTTTATTATCAAGAGTAGTGTCCATTTGTTTGAGGTCAATATTTGCAAACAAGATAAAAGCTCATCCAAGATAGCAATTTCTTTTTGTTTATACCAGTGCATTGATTAAACAATTATTGCAATGATAAAATGTTACCATGTTTATATCAGTGCATTGATTAAACAATTATTGCAATGATAAATTGTTGCTATGTTTATACCAGTGCATGGATTAAACAATTATTGCAATGATAAAATGTTGCCATGTTTATACCAGTGCATGGAGTAAACAATTATTGCAATGATAAAATGTTACCATGTTTATACCAGTGCATGGATTAAACAATTATTGCAATGATAAAATGTTACCTTGTTTATACCAGTGCATGGATTAAACAATTATTGCAATGATAAAATGTTACCATGTTTATACCAGTGCATGGATTAAACAATTATTGCAATGATAAAATGTTACCTTGTTTATACCAGTGCATGGATTAAACAATTATTGCAATGATAAAATGTTGCCATGTTTATACCAGTGCATGGATTAAACAATTATTGATAAAATGTTGCCATTTTAAAGATTCTGAAGTATATTTTCTTTTATTTTCTTTTAACATATCTTAGCAACGAGGACACTTTTTTAAGTGAAAATCTCGCTACCCTTCAATTATGAGGAAAAATGCATTAATTCTTAAATCTGATTTCTTACTGATTTTAAATGAATGACTCAGTTATATGGCATTAGCATGTTGTTAAGTAGATAACTGAAAACCTAGCTAAGATATGTAAATGAAGCGACTCATTGATGTTTTTATTTTAAATCTTTTAATATAATATTCTACAGAAACAACGGGAAATAGAGTCAGTGATGATGAATCAATGAAATCGAACTATTTAACATTCATATTTTTACAGATGGTTTGAAAGTGTATGAACGAAAACCTGAAAATACTTCTCACTTCTTTGTCCTCACCAATATCTCGGGACATCGAACCTACGCTACCTGCGTTACCTTCTACCAAGTCTTCTTAGCAGATAAGGTGATCTTCAGCACGGAGTCATATTTAGTCTCCTAGAGTATTTTCTTTCTTGGCATGATTTTAGTGTACAGTTTTTTTCTAATCAATAACTCCTACTTTTCCTGCCTGTTTTGAAGTATTAACTCCCTAACTTGTATTACCTGCATCACTGGCTACTAACATACAGTAATTCTTCTTCTGAATCATGAAACCCCCTTAAACATGTCTGTAGCAAAATTAAAGTTTTGTAGTCTGAAAAACCTCGTGATTTACACATCATACATAAATCTTTGTAAAGTTGGATTTGTGGTAAGCAATGGTTTTTCCTAAGAATAAATTATGATAATTATTTGTCAATATTTATTTAACTATCTCTCATTTTGCTCAACCAGTTTATTAATCCAAGATTAAGAATAAAAGGAGACAATTACAGCCAGGTGATTGGTCAATTTAGAATTGTAATTCAGGACCATGAATTTTGGTCTCCTAAATTCAGAGTTTTAACCTTACACTTCTACATACATTTTTTTCAGGTACAAAATGCAGTACCAAGTTATAATCTTACAAATGTATTCCAAATTAGGATTTTTATCCATATTTACACTAATGCCAATATGATATACAGTTGATAGAGCAGAAGTTGACTGTTAGAGACCAGTCTGTGGTTTTCTAGCCTTTGACCTGGATACCAATGATTTTAGTCTGGTTACCACATGTAATTTATAGCATAATACAGTTATGACTTTAAAATGCAAGTTTTCCAGTTGGTTTAATTTGATTACATTAAAGAAGAATACATACAAATTACTGTTTTATCACATTCCAGTAAATTAATTGACAAACCAGTCATGTCCAGTTAAACGTTGTTGTTTGTACCATTTGTAATAAGAGGCAGAAAATAAAGTTTCAGATGTGGGGCTCAAACCCGCGACCTTCTGTTTGCAAGTCAGCTGCTCTACCAACTGAACGAATTGGGCTGATAGGCATACAAACTACTCTAGTTACACATTTTTAGTCGCAGAGATGTAAAGTATCAAATGGGTGTTTTCAGATCATGCCCAAAGATACAACACATTTTTAGTCACATAGATGTAAAGTATCAAATGGGTGTTTTCAGATCATGCTCAAAGATACAACACATTTTTAGTCACATAGATGTAAAGTATCAGGTCATGCCCAAAGATACAACATATTTTTAGTCACATAGATGTAAAGTATCAAATGGGTGTTTTCAGGTCATGCCCAAAGATACAACACATTTTTAGTCACATAGATGTAAAGTATCAAATGGGTGTTTTCAGATCATGCCCAAAGATACAACACATTTTTAGTCACATAGATGTTAAGTATCAATTGGGTGTTTTCAGATCATGCCCAAAGGTACAACACGTTTAGAAACTTCTGATTAAGTATTATATGCATTTGTTTCATACCTGTAATATTAAATGCTGACCTAACAACTTATGTATTCCTGGTCAATTCTGCATAATTAACACCTAACAGCAGTAATGTGATAATTTCATGTTTTGCAGAGTGATGGTAAGGTGTATGGGTCTCTGAAGAACTACACATGAAGTTCTATTTTATTTTTGCTTAATCAGCAATTTGAATTTTGTTCACTATTTGCCTTGTAACATTTTTCAATTGGACTTTTTATATATTGTATATACAGTAAAACTTCGTTATTACGAGCATCGATATCACGAGCTCTAGGCTTATCTCGAGGAGATCTTGAAGTCCCGTCATTTTTTGTTCTTAGTTGTATATAAATTTCCATGTTTATTACGAGCATCGTTATCTCGTTATCTCGAGCACAAATCATGGTCCCTTGACTTATTTTTAAGCGTTAATTACCTCGATTACCTCGAGGGGTGTCATTTTGGATATTGTTCGCACCTGCGTGCCGGCGATCGCCGTGTTTTCTACACATCGTTAAAGTTACGCAACAAAAGAGCAAATCTTAATCGAGTACTTTGTTTTTCACACGTCGTTAAAGCTACACAATAAAAGGACGAATCTTAATCGGGTACTTTGCATTTCACATGTTGTGACAAAAAATGACAATGAAACATGTACATGTATTTGTTTGTTGTAAGTTTGAAGTAAAATTTTTAAGATCAAAGACTAATGTTATGAAAGTTAATAATTATTGAGAATTTAATCACGGGACCTTAATTATGAGAACTTAATGACAAGTTTGAGAAGCAGATACTAATAAAAACAGAGACAAATCTTTTATTAACATGCTTCTTTTTTGCTACAGACGTACATAACACACGTATCTTTCACGATGTGTCACTATGACGTTTCACCGCATGTCAGTGACACGATATTCGGACATGACTTTGTACAATTGAAAACACGAAAAAATCGTGGATAAAGTACTTAGAAAAAATGATCAATATATATTTCAGCAATCAACTATCATGTTTATTCACCTTAGACATCATGTATAACGATTTACGTAAGCATTTCGTATTATTATCGTAAACACGCCCATTTATGCGCATGATGCACAGTTTATTTTCAGTCAACAAACAAAAACCTCGTTATTACGAGCACTCGGTTTATCTCGAGCATTTCGTCTGCTCCGATGACTCCTCGAGATAACGAAGTTTTACTGTATATGTATTATGCATTGAGAGGCTGAGAGAGGAAAATTCCTCCAGTGCTTTGTGTTGCAAAACGTTGCACACTACAGACTATCCATATTATACTACTCTAGGCCCTGTGTATAAATCTATAAAATGCTCCAGTTATTTGAATCCTTTACAGAATTTTATGAACTATTTGATGTTACTACTGATCTTGAATTTATCTTAACTCTACCCTCTGTCCTTTGATTCTGTTAAAGAGAACTATACTATACTGGACCTTAAAGTGATAATTGGGTGGAAGTCATACACGAACTTAGTCGTTCTTTTACAGATTTTCTCACATCGTCAGACCCTAAAAATAATGTTTGGCTCACCAGATTCAGATGAAATTTACTCATGTGTCCTTTCATTTGTTACACAGTACAACCTCTCCAAAATAACACCCTTTGGGAGAAGCCAGATTATGTTGTTAGTGAGAGGTGTTGCTCTAGAGAGGTTAAATTAATAGTTAAATCTCTAGAGAGGTTAAATTAACAATTAAATCTCTAGAGAGGTTAAATTAACAATTAAATCTCTAGAGAGGTTAAATTAACAATTAACTCTCTGGAGAGGTTAAATTAACAATTAAATCTCTAGAGAGGTTAAATTAACAATTAAATCTCTAGAGAGGTTAAATTAACAATTAAATCTCTAGAGAGGTTAAATTAATAGTTTAATTTCTCTGTGGGAAAAAAATATGCTGTTGTTGAGGGGAGACTGTTGCTCAATAGAGGGCCACTCTGGAGAGGTTGCACTGTAGCTGATTATGTAAAACACTGTACCATGTAAATTATTGCTTGTTACCCTGACCATGTTAAATGAGCGTTTACTACACTGGACTTTGCCTATATGCATATTTCAGCTTTCTGTTACAGCTGGCTTTGTATCACACTGGGCCATGCACATTATTGTTTATTTCACCAGACCTGGCGGAGTCCTACATTTTAAATCATTCTATTACAGACGGTTATTTTTTACACCGGACATATATACCTCCTTGCTGCCATTCCTTTGTACTCACAGATTTACACGGACAAAAATTTGCTTTATGTTTGACCTTTTACCAGCCATGTTTATGGAAAAAGGTGAATTTTAGTGTGTTTAGTATTTCATATTTTTTATCAACTATTTTTGCTCAGTAATTATTATTTATAAGATCATATTTGTATCATAATTAGCATTTTTGATCTGATTCATGCCAACTTTCTTGGTGTATAATCCATATATCAATCAGTGACCGCATATGTGGTCTAGTGGTTAGTGCATTTGACTTGGCGGATTATACTCTTCTATGAAAATTTGACAAAAATGTCAATTTTTCTCCATATGTTCCCGGCTTCTTTTGGAGGGTGAGGAGGAAAACTGCTTAGACAAATTGGCTGCCGTATATAACTGAAAAATTAAGTTAAATCCGGTGAAAAAAAAGAAAATAACAATCTATAGTGAAAATTTCAAATGAAAGTAAAAATTTTCGGACTTTCTTGTGGCATTTCAAACTTTCACTGTATTTGATTATAATTGAACAAACTTTTTTTTTAAACTCAGTATTTGTCATATAATTGATTACAATTTCAACAGTAATAAGATTATGCTATTTCAAGTTAAACTATTTTACCTTTCATTGAAATTGCTATATTTTTGTTGGTTTATTATGCTTAGTCAGCTTTTTGCTTTTAATACGTCATACAGTGAAGTACATTTCTTATTGATTAATTTCATGTTCCTTATCAATATCCTTTGGTTGATTTTAAGATTGAACGTGGAAACATCCATTCTAATATTTCAGTTGTTTGTCTGACCTCAAAACGCAGTTTCACGAATTTCAGTTCTGAGTAAATCTGGATATCGCCAGTAAAATATTTATACCTAGAAAAAAAATGTTGGTTTGCAGTTTAGCAGCACAATTTAAATGGTATTTTTGTTGTTTTATTAATCATATAATGCTTTTACATAACTGCAAACCAGCTATGTATTAAGGATGGCCCAGTTTGTGATTTTTATTACACACACAATATACATTTTAATATATATTTTGATATAATCGTGATCAATAAGAGGTTACTTCAATGTATGATTTTGTTGTGTTACATTAATACCCTGTATGTAGATCCACCTACCTAGATATCTTCCTGTACAGTCACTACATATCTATTCAACTAATGAATAGAAGACAAAATTATATTTAAAAACAATTTTTTTTAACTAATGACTAGTAATTTACAAAAAGTTTTTTTCAGACTAAATTTATTTTACCAAACATGATTACAGTGTATCAGGCTGAATTAATTTAATTGATTTGTTTGCAAGTTTTCAACTGAGTGTGTTATAATGTTTTCATGTAATCATTTTGTATCCACACTATGAGGTCATCAAATATTATCAGTTATTATCATAACACCATTGCATATTTTAATGTATTTGTATACTGCAAACTTTAGCTCTAAATTTTCTAAGGAATCTAGCAGATGGTCCAGGATATCAAAGAGTTATAATAGATTTTATTAATCCTTTGAAGATATGTGCACACAGTGTATATGAATGTTGTGTACATGACAAGAAAATGCTGATCAATAATGTGAACATCACAATGTGGTTCTAGCACATCATCACTATGATGGAAATTTGAAGTCAAGAAAATGCCCTCATTTGAAAAATGCACTCATTTAAAGTTTTTGGTAGATCCCCTGCTATCTGGAATTAGTGATTTTAACTATGTGTTTTGTTTGCCTAAACAGAGTTAACCAGACCAATTTTTACAAGACCAGGGATATTTTGTCTGCCTGCCTCACCAATCATCACAAGACTAGATATATTTTGTTAATCCAGATCATGTGCTGAAGATTTGAAGCCAATTCAACTAGACAAATAGTACAGACAGATTTACAGACCAGACAAATTTTACTGACAGATTTACAGACCAGACAAATTTTACTGACAGATTTACAGACCAGACAAATTTTACAGACAGATTTTACAGATACATTGCATGGACAAATTTTACAAATAGATTTTACAGGTAGATTTTACAGGTAGATTTTACAGACCAGACAAATTTTACAGACAAAATTTTACAGACAGATTTTGCAGATAGATTTTACAGACCAGGCAGATTTCACCGACAAGTTTTGCAGTGCAGACAAATTTTACAGATAGATTTCACAGACAGATTTTACAGTCAGATTTTGTGGTACAGACTTATTTTACAGATAGACTTTACAGACCAAAAGTTTTTACAGACCAGACAGATTTTGCCTGACAAAGTATGGTATAACTCCTGAAAAGTGACATTTGATCAAGTCCGGGGAGTAAAGATTCTGGGGTTTACTGTACTGCTCTAGAACAAACAGATTTCATCAGAACAGAAAAAATATAAGTCAAGACTTCTTGATCAAGAATTGATGATTACCATGAAACTATTAGTCTTTTATGTAAAACTGCTGATGTCTTTATTTAATCTTTAAGTCTCAGTAATGTTCTACGTATATTGTGATAAAATTTGGAATATTTGGATTTCTGCCTCAAGTAAATGTGAATGGTAAGCATGAACAATTTAATAGAAGCAGTGAACTTCGCATTATTTCGAAACATACTGTATCAGTGGGGTAAATTCAGCCCCTGTCTGAAAAGTATGTTTGTACGTTTTTCCCCTGAATTAATTAAGAATTCCCCTTCAATTGAATTCTATTTTTCTTGAAGAAATTTTTGGCAAAACAGAAGATTTAATTTTCCTATATGGTAATTCTTTAACAATCAAGATTATAACTTATTAGTATAGATATATAAATTATTTTGGCAGTAAGTAAATGTTAGGAGGATATGTATGGTTTGTCATATAATTGTTTCCCTAGTTCACCTCAATTTGCTATTTTTCCCCTTTTGAAGGGCTTCCATCTTTCTCTTACAGTGAAAAAATCACTGTATGTTGTACACAATCATCACTCCCCCTCTAATTTATACCCCACCCAGAGTTTTTTACACAAAAAATCTCACTTAAATGAGGGAATGTGCCCATAAAAGACTCTTTTTGATCACAAATTCACAAAACACATTACAAATTAAATTTAGGTACTAAATTACAGGACATATTAAGGTATTAATTGCCAGAGACTATTTATGATGGTACATGTATATGAAAGAAGTTATTCTTAGCACACCTTTTTTAAAATTGTCACATTCCTGTTGACGCTAATTTGAAACAAAAAGTTTATGTACTCAACCAAAAAAGAGAATACCCATCACACACATTGCTATCTATATACTTGGAATTAGCATATATTATGACTATTTGTTCTGTATTCCATACAGAATCATTCCCTTATGACGTTCTGTGAAAATTTGAAGTTACTGCAATATTTGTTTGATTGAATTTTAGTGGTATAACATCGGGGACGATTTCAAAAATGACAATTGCTTCGTTAAGACTCAGTTAACAAGCAGAAAATGTTTAAATTCATTTTGAATGGGATTTGAGCTGCAAAAATGGGTTGTAAGATAAGGGAATGGTGTCAGTATTTCATGTGTCCACCATTTTATCTGATGCATAATATGATTCACCACTGCATGCTGTTGATGTTTGCAATGCTGTACAAACAGCACAGGCAAATTGTCCCTTTCAATTGTGAGGCTGCTGGAAGGTCACTTACTTTGTTTATTGCATGATTTTTTTTTAACATGACCTCCTAACATACTCTATAGTGTTCAGGTTGGGACTATTTGCATGCCAGTCTAAGACATTGATGTTAGTAGCCACCAAAAACTGTCAAGTTGCTGTAGCCATATAGGGATGGGCATTATCGTGCATGAGGGTTACATTTTCAGACCATGGGACTGAATGAAAGGAATTATGATTAACTCATAATCCCTCCCCACACTAAGACTCAACCACCTCAACAATGGTCAATTTCAGTGATGCATACATAGGCATAATGCTGTCCCTGATGGGGATAAACTCTTTTATAATTGCGCCTTACCACCCAATAATGTTTGGTGAGAATTTTTCCCAAGTACAGTCAGTATGTGTGAATCGGTTGAACATCCTGTCTCAACTGATTGTGGACAGTCTGTGGATCAATTCCATGCTGTCTCTCAGTTGCTGCTGCAGACAGGCGTCTGTTACGGAGATTGTGCAAGATGATATACCGATTTACCACTTTGGAAACGGTTCAGACATTTCCCATGACCTGTAATCCTCTGTGCAAATGCTCAATCATCTTTCAAGTGCAACCAAACAGCCTTTGATATAACATTTACTGGCATCCTGATGATTTGGTTTTGTTGAATATTGTTTAGTTTTGGTATTTTTTATTTTACTTGATTTGGCATGATTTTATTCATTTGTGACTTATTTCTAGTCAGTCTGTGCTATCACATACTACCACTTGATATCAACCTGTGCTGCATGAAGTGCACGTGCAAAACCAACAAACTGGATCTTTTTAGCTGAAGGGCATGGTTTACTACTGGTAAAACTTAGGTCAATAGGTACCCCAACAATTTCATGTACATTGTTTATTAGTTAGATTTGTGTTAACATGATATTAAAAGAGATATTATGAATTGAAAAGTGGGTACTCTCATTTTTTGGGCTGAGTATATATTTTCTTTTGCAATTGTCTGTATAATTAATATACCTTTGAGCATGCTCCTTCATTTGTGATTGTATGATAGATTTCTATGTAAAATTCCATTCACTAGGATGGTGTTGGGAACATGTACTTGACACGGGATGAAGGAGGGAGTGATAAGTTAGAGGATGGACAACTAAGATGTTACATGCCGCAGTGTTGTGTTGCTATATCAAAATATCCCTATTATACAACACTTAAGGAATGTCTTTCAAGGTAAATATTTTGTGTTGCTTATACTAAGGTGATGACATTTAGATAAACTCCTGAATTCGGGGGTCTGTTTCTCAGTCTTAGCTGAAATAACAATTTTGAAACTTAAAAATCTTGATACCCCTTTTGTAAACAGAAAGTATTTATCTTGTTGATTGATTTAGCTGTTCAAGGTAAATTTCTTAAGATTCAGCAATTCAGAAATGAGCAAGATTTTTATGTTCAAAAACTGCTAACTGCTTAGCTTTGTCAATGAAATGTGCTCTAGGTTTACATGCTGTCAAACCTGTGACCAATGGCCACCAATTAGAGAGAAAAAGTGGTCTTTATGGAAAGTTGTTGTTTATTTGATTTATGATATCGTTAATGTGTTCTAAAGAATAAACATTGTTCACATGGTGACCTTGATTCACCTTGTCCCCTAACTATAATAACCCCTGGATTTGTTGATGATTTTAATTTTAAATCGATCTAGATGCTGTCAGTCAACTGCATAGCAAAAGGTTTATACTAATATGGTACTTAATAACATTGGTGGGATGTAGCATTGTTGATAAGCATAATAAAACCCTTTTCATATAAGCTTAATATTGTAAATTAGGTCAAGATGTTCGTTTTATTATTTTCCAGTATGTTAATGTACATTGAAAAAGACCCAGAAGAAATCGTGTCATTTTTGAAGGACTACGCAAACATAATGACACATACTCCCGTACCTCCGGCAGGAAACATTGCTGTTGTATGTATTAGTTTTTAGGGGATTTGATTTTATGACTTAAGGTACAAACTTCTATTTTTGTTCAATATGGTACAATTGAAGAATGAAGGAATTTAAAGAATTAAGTAATGGATATGATATAGTCAAACCTGCAAACTAAAATCATCAGTGGAAAAACATAGTGCTGCATATGGCCTTCATGTTTTAATAATATCATTAACATCCAGCTGTGTTTGTTATAGATTAATATTTTTATCTGGTGGGTAGAATGTCACAGTGAGCCATTTTTTATTGTAGAATAATGTATTGATTGTTTTCCTATATGCTTATATCGGAATCACTGCTGACCATATTAGAATATATATCTCTTTCACAATTACAATATTTTTATGGACAATATTTTTATGGACAATATTTTAAGTTTAAACTAATTTATCCTGACTGTTGTAAGTGAGAATTATTTCATTTGTATTTCTGTATTTGTATTAACTTTTCATTGTGATTTTTTTCAGAATTTTTGCGTGTACAACATGCCTGTGACAATACTTCCACCAACACATCCTGATAAACCTGTCATTGATCTTCCATTACACTTGACTCTTTCTTGTTTTCAAGCTGAAGAGTTCCTGAAAGTACTCACCTGTATTTTACTGGAGGAAAAAATTGTATTCCTCTGTTCAAATTATTCTCTGCTTACCATTGTCATGGAGGTTAGGAAATTTTTTAGACTTAGATTTTTATTTTGCTGTTCAAGAAATTTTTTGATTATTGTTGCTTATACTCAGATGTATAAAATTTGATAAGAGTTTTATAGTCATTGTTTGAACATTTGAAACCTTCAACATTGATGAGGCCAGAAAAAATTTATGTTTACCTGACTGATCCTATTTTTTATTTTGGCGCCAGCCCTAAAGTTCCCTAGCTACTATATCCTAAGGGTGAAAATACTCAGGGACAAATTGCACAGTATGAAAGGTATGTTTAGAAAAAAAATAGAAAAATTTTGAGACCCTCTTTTGGTCAACTAACTATGAACATGACATAAACAGAATGAGCTAAGAAGACATGAGTTGGAGTTTGTATGGTCATTTTGATAAGAATTGATTGTTAAAATATCCCAGAATAGAGCCGAGCTGTGGTCCAGTGGTTAGCGTGCTGGATGTGTAAACCGGAGATCCAGGTTCGAATCCCGGTCGCGGCCGGTTATGCCCTTCTATGAAAATTTTACAAAAATGTTGATTTTCCTCCCATATGTTGAGAATTTGCCAGCTCCTTGTGGAAGGGTAAGTAAGTACTGGTTGGTATACAGTCCAGGAAAACTGGTTTGGTAAACTGGTCGCCGTATATAACTGAAAAGTTGTTGAAAAACAGCTTTAAAGCCCAGTGACAATAACTCACATGAAAAACAAAAAAAATCCCAGCTTAAAAAGTATGGTGTTAAGTAGGTGTGATAATCTACAGGTAATGTCTTAATGAAAGGTAAAATGAGTTAATATGATGTTATGCTTTTTATTGTAGTCATTAATGCATCTTATCTTGCCTTTTAAATGGAGATTCACATATTCAACAATCCTACCATCAGCAGCACTTGGATTTCTAGAAGCTCCTGGTATATTTATGTACGGAGTACATCACCGACATAAAGAAGAAGTTGAACAGGTTTTATGTCATCTGCTTTTTTCTTGTTAGAGTCACGTATGGAGGTCACTTGAACTTCTTGTCATAAAATGAGGATGCTCATACAACACATGATCGTTACATTTTTTGTCCTTATTATACTTACCTGACTTGAAGCTGTTAAATAGTAAACTCAGCCACAAAATGTTGAATAATTACATTTTTATTTTTTTACATTCAACACCAGTTCCTGCAATTTTACATCATTTCCTACATGTCAAAGTAATTTTGAAACATCCCGTACATGTCAAAGAAATTTTGAAACATCCCGTACATGTCAAAGTAATTTTGAAACATCCCGTGCATGTCAAAGAAATTTTGAAACATCCCATACATGTCAAAGAAATTTTGAAACATCCCATACATGTCAAAGAAATTTTGAAACATCCCGTACATGTCAAAGTAATTTTGAAACATCCCGTACATGTCAAAGAAATTTTGAAACATCCCATACATGTCAAAGTAATTTTGAAACATCCCATACATGTCAAAGTAATTTTGAAACATCCCGTTCATGTCAAAGTAATTTTGAAACATCCCATACATGTCAAAGTAATTTTGAAACATCCCGTTCATGTCAAAGTAATTTTGAAACATTCCGTACATGTCAAAGTAATTTTGAAACATCCCGTACATGTCAAGGTAATTTTGAAACATCCCATCTTTCAGGTGGATGATCTTGTATTGGTTGATATTGATGATGGTACAGTGTACTTCTCTCAGCCAGAAAATGACCTGAGGTTGAGGAACGAAACGGGGGAGAAGATGAAAATACCTAATATACCTGTTGCCATGGCGAGAGCTTTTACGGACAAATGGAGTAAATTATGTCCAAGATTTGAACTTGATGATACTAAAAGGTATATCCATTACATACAATGGAAAATCGAGAGAATTATGACTGTTTATGTATTAAGACAGATATTCATTAAAATACTCATTCCATGTAGAATTTTATGATGAAACTATTGTTTGTTTACCATTTCTGATCCCTGGTGAAGGTCGCTCAGTAGGTAACATTATATGTTCATGAGTTAGATCAATTCATTTACCATGTTGATCAAGTCAAAAAACTTACTATTTGAAAGAAAAATTTCTGGGGAAAGTGAATTAGGCCTGGTTAGTCCGTTGCCAAAAAATGATACAATAGATATTATCAGATTCAAAATAAGCAGAGTAGAACATGATTTTAGTGAATCCTTGGGACCTGAATAACTATTTCATTGTATCTATATCTATCACTATGTCTGGTTATTCACTATGTCCGGTTATTCACTATGTCTGGCCATTCACTATGTCTGGTTATTCATTATGTCCAGTTATTCACTATGTCCAATTATTCATTATGTTCAGTTATTCACTATGTCCAGTTATTCATTTTGTCCAGTTATTCATTATGTCCAGTTATTCACTATGTCCAGTTATTCATTATGTCCAGTTATTCACTATGTCCAGTTATTCATTATGTCCAGTTATTCATTATGTCCAGTTATTCACTATGTCCAGTTATTCATTTTGTCCAGTTATTCATTATGTCCAGTTATTCACTATGTCCAGTTATTCATTATGTCCAGTTATTCACTATGTCCAGTTATTCATTATGTCCAGTTATTCACTATGTCCAGTTATTCATTATGTCCAGTTATTCATTATGTCCAGTTATTCGTTATGTCCAGTGTCCAGTTATTCATTATGTCCAGTTATTCATTATGTCCAGTTATTCACTCTGTCCGGTTATTACCTATTTCTGATTATTATCTATGTCTGGTTATTCACAATTTCTCGTTATAAATTCACTATGTCCCGTTATTCACTATGTGCCATTATTCACTATGTCTAAGTTCACTGTAACTGTGTTATACTGTATTAATTTTCATTTAAGACCATTTTGTTATGACATGGAACAGCATAGACAATACCAGATGAGAAGAATCCGTGATCAGAATTTTGTTATATCGTCTGCTTGTCTAGAATTGATGGTGACTCTGTATAAGTAAGTTTGTTTGCTTTCACTAGAGTTTTGCTTTCAGTACATGCTGAATGACTGAAGTATTTGATGTGCCATAAAACAATGTGTGCTCTTGCTAATCAATTATTAATTAATGCTGTAAATTAATGATGTCAATTAATGCAGTAAATTGATGAGGTTAATTAATAATGTTAATTAATGCTGTTATCCAGAGCTGATAATGAATAAAGTTAATGAATTTCGTTAATGAGTTATGTTAATGAGTGACATTAATGAATGAAGTTAATGAATTTTGTTAATGAGTCATGTTAATGAGTGATGTTAATGAATGAAGTTAATGAATTTTTGTTAATGAGTGACATTAATGAATGAAGTTGATTAATTTTGTTAATGAGTGATGTTAATGAATGAAGTTAATGAAATTTTGTTAATGAGTGACATTAATGAATGAAGCTAATGAATTTTGTTAATGAGTGATGTTAATTAATATCATTTGTTCCTCTTCTATGTTACAATTAAATCTTATTTATCTGAACCTGTTTTATTAGAAAATCTGGCATCATCCGAAATAGACATCTCGTCATGATTACACTCATATATAATTCAATATAAATAAACGACTCATCTGAACTCAATTATTCAAAAGGCTAGTGTTATACAAAGTGATTATCTGGTCCACACAATTAGTTACCTTCCTATTACCTGAAGCTAGTTGACTTAAATGTTTGCATGTGTCTTTATGCTAACATATTAAGATATACACAAAACAAGAAATGTGACATTTTATAGGACAAATAAAATCTATTATCAGACAAATTTGGGTTTATTCTTTCATACATGAATGTGCATAACGGAGGAAGTACACATTGATGATACACTGTCTGTATACGAACAAGAATTGTAAATAAGGACCCAAATCTCAGCATAAGTTCATTAGGATTATATCATGTTGCACTGTTCTATTTAAACACGTTTTGTACTGATACTCTATATTTCAGAGATGTTGTTGGGATGCTGAGGGTTGAACACAACCATTTTAATAAAGAACAGTTTTTACAGGAACACTCCGCTGATAGAAAATTCTATGAAAAAGTAGGATGGTTTCTGGAGCATTTGTCTCAGTGAGAGAGTCTGTGGTTCCCTTACTAGATTTTAGTGCAGGCAGTTTTTATAAATGATATAATTTAGAATCAGTCTGAAGCTCAAGCTTTCAAGAACTCATTTAGAGTATTAGAGCTATTAGCCATCTGACAATGATGCTACATGTACAATTTTTTGTACAGACAAACCTTGACACCAATAAAATAAAAATGTTATTTGTGACACAATTGTTATTTTACAAGATATATTTGATATTAGACAAATCTTATTTTCAAGAATTTTTGTGACAACCAGGATTCAAGAAGATCCATTCCTCTATTCACAGTTTCATTTTTGTTCTCAACTTATTTCCAACAATTTATACATTTGCTATAATTGTGTGTAAGTAAAATGTCAAATAAATTGAATTCTGTGCAAAATACTATTTTTGACAATTGCATGTGTGTGTCATGATTAACCTAGGAATATTTAAAACTCAAAATTGAGATTTGAGCTTTGAGATCAGTCTCGAGTTTAGTAATCTTGTAATTTATACCAGTCTGTGAAGAAATATTGAGCTTGTCTCACGAAAGTAAAGTCAGTGTGTATCAAGTTTCAGTTTCACAAAACCAGTCTAATTTTCACTTATGTTTTATTTTCACCATCCAGGTTTTTAAGACTGATATGTTCAAGATATTTCTGACTGATCGTATAAAAGAGAAACCAGACTATTGGTCAGATTTAGAGATGAAAAGTCGTGGGTACGGACAAACTAAAACTACGCCAAGCAGTCTGACATAGTAAGTTAGTTACAAAATTTTCAAGAAAGCAGAGGCTAAAATTAAATTCTGATCTTATAAATACATGAGAAGTATTTCCATTATGAGATAGAAAGATTGATCACCTACAGTGAGGTTATAAAAAAGGAGCACTAGACTGTGAGGTTATAAAAACACAGAGTACCTGACTGTGAGGTTATGAAAACATGGAGTAGCAGACTGGGAAGTTATAAAAAACACAGTACCTGACTGTGAGGTTATAAAAACACAGAGTACCTGACTGTGAGGTTATAAAAAACACAGAGTACCTGACTGTGAGGTTATAAAAATACAGAGCACCTGACTGTTAGGTTATAAAAACACAGAGTACCTGACTGTGAGGTTATAAAAACACTGACCACCTGACTGTGAGGTTATAAAAACACAGAGTACCTGACTGTGAGGTTATAAAAACACAGAGTACCTGACTGTGAGGTTATGAAAACATGGAGTACCTGACTGTGAAGTTATAAAAAACACAGCACCTGACTGTGAGGTTGTAAAACACAGAGCACCTGACTGTGAGGTTATAAAACACAGAGCATGTGACTGTGAGGTTATAAAAACGCAGAGTACCTGACTGTGAGGTTATTAAAACACAGAGTACCTGACAGTGAGGTTATAAAAATACAGAGCACCTGACTGTTAGGTTATAAAAACACAGAGTACCTGACTGTGAGGTTATAAAAACACTGAGCACCTGACTGTGAGGTTATGAAAACACAGAGGATGTGACTGTGAGGTTATAAAAACACTGAGCACCTGACTGTGAGGTTATAAAAACACAGAGTACCTGACTGTGAGGTTATGAAAACACAGAGGATGTGACTGTGAGGTTATAAAAACACAGAGTGCCTGACTGTGAGGTTATAAAAACACTGAGCACCTGACTGTGAGGTTTTGAAAACACTGAGCACCTGACTGTGAGGTTATGAAAACACAGAGGATGTGACTGTGAGGTTATAAAAACACAGAGTACCTGACTGTGAGGTTATGAAAACACAGAGTACCTGACTGTGAGGTTATAAAAACACTGAGCACTTGACTGTGAGGTTATGAAAACACAGAGTACCTGACTGTGAGGTTATAAAAACACAGAGTACCTGACTGTGAGGTTATAAAAACACAGAGTACCTGACTGTGAGGTTATGAAAACACAGTACTTGACTGTGAGGTTATAAAAATACATAGCCCCTGACTGTGAGGTTATAAAAACACAGAGATCCTGACTGTGAAGTTATAAAAGATATTTCTGACTGATCGTATAAAAGAGAAACCAGACTATTGGTCAGATTTAGAGATGAAAAGTCGTGGGTACGGACAAACTAAAACTACGCCAAGCAGTCTGACATAGTAAGTTAGTTACAAAATTTTCAAGAAAGCAGAGGCTAAAATTAAATTCTGATCTTATAAATACATGAGAAGTATTTCCATTATGAGATAGAAAGATTGATCACCTACAGTGAGGTTATAAAAAAGGAGCACTAGACTGTGAGGTTATAAAAACACAGAGTACCTGACTGTGAGGTTATGAAAACATGGAGTAGCAGACTGGGAAGTTATAAAAAACACAGTACCTGACTGTGAGGTTATAAAAACACAGAGTACCTGACTGTGAGGTTATAAAAAACACAGAGTACCTGACTGTGAGGTTATAAAAATACAGAGCACCTGACTGTTAGGTTATAAAAACACAGAGTACCTGACTGTGAGGTTATAAAAACACTGACCACCTGACTGTGAGGTTATAAAAACACAGAGTACCTGACTGTGAGGTTATAAAAACACAGAGTACCTGACTGTGAGGTTATGAAAACATGGAGTACCTGACTGTGAAGTTATAAAAAACACAGCACCTGACTGTGAGGTTGTAAAACACAGAGCACCTGACTGTGAGGTTATAAAACACAGAGCATGTGACTGTGAGGTTATAAAAACGCAGAGTACCTGACTGTGAGGTTATTAAAACACAGAGTACCTGACAGTGAGGTTATAAAAATACAGAGCACCTGACTGTTAGGTTATAAAAACACAGAGTACCTGACTGTGAGGTTATAAAAACACTGAGC
The DNA here is from genome assembly GCA_008271625.1 of Lutraria rhynchaena. NCBI lineage: Eukaryota > Metazoa > Mollusca > Bivalvia > Venerida > Mactridae > Lutraria > Lutraria rhynchaena. The sequence continues at coordinate 1,193,301 of VIBL01000122.1, read as the reverse complement.
ACCTGACTGTGAGGTTATGAAAACACAGAGGATGTGACTGTGAGGTTATAAAAACACTGAGCACCTGACTGTGAGGTTATAAAAACACAGAGTACCTGACTGTGAGGTTATGAAAACACAGAGGATGTGACTGTGAGGTTATAAAAACACAGAGTGCCTGACTGTGAGGTTATAAAAACACTGAGCACCTGACTGTGAGGTTTTGAAAACACTGAGCACCTGACTGTGAGGTTATGAAAACACAGAGGATGTGACTGTGAGGTTATAAAAACACAGAGTACCTGACTGTGAGGTTATGAAAACACAGAGTACCTGACTGTGAGGTTATAAAAACACTGAGCACTTGACTGTGAGGTTATGAAAACACAGAGTACCTGACTGTGAGGTTATAAAAACACAGAGTACCTGACTGTGAGGTTATAAAAACACAGAGTACCTGACTGTGAGGTTATGAAAACACAGTACTTGACTGTGAGGTTATAAAAATACATAGCCCCTGACTGTGAGGTTATAAAAACACAGAGATCCTGACTGTGAAGTTATAAAACACTGAGCTCCTGACCCTGAGGTTATAAAAACATGGATTACCTGACTGTGAAGTTATGAAAACACAGAGTACCTGACTGTGAGGTTATAAAAACACATAGCACCTGACTGTGAGGTTATAAAAATACAGAGCACCTGACTGTGAGATTATAAAACACAGAGCACCTGACTGATAGGTTAAAAAAACAAATTCTTAAATTTATTAATGAATTTATTGATAATCTCAAAACTGGTGCAAACTTATTGTTGGATGTTGGATTTGATATAAATCTGCATTATTTCAGTCACAACAAACAACAGCGTCCCTCAAAATATTTTTTGTGCCCTGTACATGTGTTTTTCACAAACTGTTGATATCATGTATGCTAAGTTATTGCTTGTATTGGTTGCTGTACATACTACTGTGAAAGTCTTTTTCACATCATAGTCATGATTTATTATTAATAAGAATTACAAAACCACCTATTTTACTCAGAAGTTAATTGATTATTTTTGTGGCTCGTTAACGACTCATATCTTATTATGATTTGACAATAGTGAACGTAGTAGCAAGCCTTATTAAATATTCCTCATGAATTCCATACAATATGTGTCCCCACTTGTTTATTTACTGGACAATGGTTAGCTTATAACCAAGTTATCATATCATCAGGTTTCTTGGTGAACAATACATGGTCATCATAGCCCTCTTGTTTATTCAGCATTACACTGGTCAGCATATTATCATGGAAGTGGACTAGCGTGTAATGAGATGTGACATATCTGTGTTAAATTTGAATCTGTAATATTTCAGTCACAACAAACCACGAAGATACACGTTATCTCATATAACACCAGGCGATAACAGGGAGATAACTCTGTTCTGTCTAAAAGATATCGAAGAACTGAAGACACATGTTCAAAATACCATAAAGCAGATAACCAGAGCAATGGAGGTAACTCATTTTGTCATTCTGTGTTTGTTTGACAAAACCTTTTTGTGATCTGATAGCAAACTTGTGCTAATAGTATGTGAAAACTGCTTTCTCATAAGATCAGTTTCTAAACTGAGTTAATGATGAATACTTGATATCAAGGTTTTTGTTGTTTGTGTAAATTATAAAACTATGTTTGTGGACCTGTCTTAGAATAAAGGTTAGACACGTGTCAATCTTGGACCTGTACATTTGTGTCCATGTGTCCTTTTCAAAATTTTGTCTGGCTGTTAACTTTACCACCAGTAATTGGTCACAGAAAATATTTTTTTTCAAAAATGATCATGATGATGAGGCAACATGTCACATCTAACAATCATGTCACCATCACAAATGTCAAGGTCACAGTGGTCGTTTGAGCTAACATGAATATGTTTAGAATAGTTGGACTCTGCATGGCTAGAACTACTCAAATGTGCAAACTAACAATCAGGTCCCATGCTCAATATTTGGTTATTCACATGTCACTTTTGAACATTACATTGTCACTACTTCAAAATAATTGGCCTTCAGAATTCACTGGATTTGATATGGCGCGTGAAACTGACATGCATGTAAAGATAATATTGCAAAGTTAAGACGGTAACAATGGTTTGAATTTGTTTGCAACCCGAATATGTTTTGTAATTATTAAACGAGTGATTATTTTATAATTATTTGTGAAACAAACTAACAATAACGAGTATGAAGTAACAAGATTAATGTTCCTTATACAACATATATATATATATATATATGTTGTTTTATGACCAGGATATATCACTACAATTAACATGAACACAATACAAAATATACGAGGGAAACAACTCTATTTTACGGATTAAAATTCATTTGGCTAGAACTCCAGAGAACTGGAACTAATTCTGTCAGCCCCTGTGAGTTCAAGCCTCTGAGAGTCCCCTGTATATCAGTGAACAGTGGTATTAAATTATGTCCAGCAAGATGGGATTTTATAGTATTTTGCACAAATACTTAGATGCTACAGCATCTAAGAATCAGGTCACAGATTGCTTTGGGAGGTTTGACTGTATTGAGAAATTTTGCTCCATTTACAAAATTCCATTACACTTTTCTGTGTCTTCACAATGCATTGTGGGTGCATTCATGTCCTATTGGTCACATTTCTAGCCATGTATCGTTATATCACTGTCTATTCTTAATATGTTTCTGTTTTTCAGGCTTCTAACGATCATGATAACTGGACATCATTACTTCATCTAAAAGCTTTATATCAATGTGGAGATGGAAACAAAATGGCTGCCATGGATGATTTTATAAAACTTTCCACAGCTAAAAGTAGGATTCTTCCTACGAAGTATGTACTTCAAAACCATAAAAATATGACTTTTGGTGATGATATTTTCCCATTTGTTTATAATTCATATTTTATTTAATGTCCAGTAGTCTAACAGGTATGTATAAACTTTTCCAGAAGCATTTTTTACCAAATGCAATCAAACTTTCTGTGTGTTCTTGAAAACTACCGTACTACTGGCTGTGACGTAGTTTAAGACTGAGACCATATGATAAAAATACATGTACACAAACTGTTGTAATAAGCCAAAAAAAGTCATAGTTACGTTTCCGGTTACTTGACTTCATTTCTAGAATTTTTTTCTAAACATGTCTTTTACACTTCAGAGGCTAGATTGTACTTCATTATTTGTAAACTAGTATTTTCATTCTTCACTTTAGACCCCGAAAACAGGATGAGCAGGGTAACCAGAAACATGAATATCTATTTCCTGGCCTTACCTGTCCATTCATTATAATGTGTTCAACATTTCAGCGTTATCTCAGACTTGTATAATAATCAAATGACTGAAGAGGAGAGATTGCTTTTCAAGAAAAAACAAGGACATGAACTGTTACTTAATGTTATTGAGAATGATTTGGAGGGACAAGAACGGGCCAGAATCAGGATGGACCCTATAGAAATACCTGATTCTGATCTAAGTAAGTAATGCATTTGTCTGCGCTTGCTAGGCCAAAAAATAGATACCTGGTTTCTGCTCACATTACCAAAAAAATATCATTAGGTTGAAAGAGCTGTAGTTTTTTTTAATTTGGAGATAAGATTCATATGAAGCTGATGTCCACAAGGAAAAATGTCAGATCTAAAAAAAAGTCTCTGAAAAGGGGTAAGTTGAATTAACAGAAACCAGGAAGTGTTTTTTTTGCCTTATGACAGACAGCATGATATTGATTGATACAATTTTAAGAACATATTATTTGCCTGTATTGACAAATTATTGGGACACCTGCACTGAGCATCCATAACAAGTATCTGCTGTCTAAGCTGAATTGTTCCTATCTTCACCAAACTATGTCAAAATGTTAGCTAAGTTTGATAATTAGCAAAATCACTCCTGGCACTCTTGAATCATAGCCCCTGGTTCATCAAAAACTGATAAAATAGACCCAGTCTATTCTCTTAATTGAACAGTTTCCAATCTTAAGCAGATAATTTCAACATGCATAATTTGTGAGGCTCACTGCTGGTTTTACTTTCAGATTTTTCTAAGTTTGAAGATTTCGTATCTCTGAAACAGATGTCAGATGACCACAAAACTATCCAGTTATTATTTGAGGCCCTGACACAGGAGTGCCTCACTGATACAGCAGGTAGGTCCTCTTTCAAGTACAAAGTACTTCACACATACCCTGTGAGGGCCTCATTTAAGTTTTATTTAATTTTTTTGGAAAAAAAGACTTAAATGTTATATAATATTTGTTGAAAGTTGTTTTTTGATGACAAAAATGAGATTTTTTCATCAGTCTCAGAATAATGTGCTGCCATTGGTCGATTTAAAAGTATGTTAAAAATCAGCCAATCAGATGCCTGGATTTTATTGTAATTATTTTAATTTTACAGAGATCAAACAGATCACTTTCCAGATATTTGTTTTATGTTGGGAAGAAAATAGACGTGATTGTACGCAACTCTTACCAAAGGCTGTAAAACTCCCTGATGAAATCATTCTGAAAATATCAAGATATATAACTAAGACTGACTTTGGATTAGGGAGGATCTTTCTTACCAACAAGAGGTATTTATTCATAAAAAAAACAATGAACTTTCCAGCTAGCTAATGGCAGGTTGGTGGTTCTATTCAAGTGTACATCTGTGGTATTCTTCCCTATTAAGAACTGGAAGTGACTCAGTGACACTGGCTGTTGGTGCTCAATAGAACAAAATGGCAATTTTAGAATTTGTGAAAGTTTTATTCTCAATATGTTTTTCCAGTTTTTTGCCTGTTTTCATTAGTATTTTGGATACATAAAAAGTTGATTTTTTATGTTTTTTTTCAGACTGTTCTTCATAAGTGATGTGTCAAATAAATTCAAAGAAATTACTTTATTAAGGGATATTACAGCTTTAGAGAAATCAGAATGCTCAAGTTTGTTTAGTAAAGTTCCTACGCTGAAGATAATCAGAAGAAATGGTAAACTATTATATTTTAGTACATTAAAGACACAGAACTTTTTTTATACTGTTCTATGATATTTATTATCAATCAAAATTGATATAATTCTTACTGACAGAATTCTCAGTCCTGCATTTTGTTTCATTTACAAGTGTGTGAAAATGTTAGAGTTAGTGTTATTACAGTATAATATGTCAAACCTATTAGCAGGCGGCATGAATAGATATGAATAACCTTTATTCAGAGATTTAATACAGTTTATCATATCAGTAAATACATGCTGAGGAAGGGCTTTTTTTTAAATAGTGGCCTTTGTTTAATAATGACCATGATCTCCACCTCGTACATTTTTTATTCTTTCTTCAGCCAGTCCATTTACAGTACATTTGAAGGATGAACGTAATTGGTGGTACTTGGTTATAAATGAGATGTGGGCGGGGAAAGTAATGGCGGAAGCTATGAAAGATGTTATGATGATACACCATGCTGTGCAGACTACACTGCTTGTAGATGCCATCATTGCCAGGTAGGGCAGAGGTCATACTACTGGAGCATAGTGTCTGGGACTTATATACAATATATATATTAGTCCCAGATACCATGTTCCAGTAGTATCTCTTGTTTATGTCCGCACATTTATGACCCCTGCATATATATATGTATATTAGTTCCAGTAGTATCTCTTGCATATATATATAAATGCAGATGTATATTGGTCCCAAATGGTATAAAACATAGTTTATGAAGTTCATTCAGGAAAAAGTATGTATGGGGGGTACAAAAATGGTGTAGAATAGAGGTTGTACACAGGAACATAGTGAAATAAGGAGTTATGAAGGGGCGGCGTTGAATACATGAGTTACTGAGGGGCTAGTGATGGAAAAAAGAAGTCAGAAAGGGTCATGTATAAAACAGGATTATGATACAGTCTTGTATTGAATAGCGATCACTATAGAAAAATTAGTCCAGTGGTTACAGTATGGTCTCTGACTAGTAATTTTTAATTCCATCTGGGACCAGACAAATTTCCTACAAAAGAAAGCTCTCCAGCTAGTGTACTGTAGGTCAATGACTTTACCAAGTATGTACACCTAGGGTCTATTCCCACTGTAAAAGCTCATCAAATGAGCCTGGATGTTGGTGCAACATTAAACCCCAGTGAAAAGATAGACAAATTATTGAGGCAAACATTGTGACATGTAGCCAAAGATGGCCATTTACTGATGCTTTACTGTGTCACCTCTAACTAACTGACACGTATCATAATCCCTATTTTCTTCCTCTACATTCTTGTCAGTTTTTGCTCTGAAAACGGAAACTTCAAAAGTGGATCAACTTTTCAATATTGATGGGTCTGTGTGCGGTGTCGGCATTCACCTTGTGGACACTCTAGAGGTCACATTTTTGGTCAAAGGATTATGAAAATTGGACAGTGGCGTAGTCTTAATAACATTTTGAACAAGATGGAAAAAGGACTATGTGGGGTCAACAACTAGGTCACTGGGTCAAATGGAAGAAAAACCCTTGTGAACACTCTTAAGGCCTCATTTTTCATCAAAGGTTCTGGAAAGTTGGTCAGTTGCATAATCTTGATGACATCTTGGACAAGTTTGAAAAAGGGCTATGTGGGGTCAAAAACTAGGTCATGGGATCAAATGGGAGAAAGACCTTGTTAACACGGTGGAGGTCACAGTTTTGATTGGATCTTCACCAAACCTTGTCAGAATGTTTGTCTCAGTGATACCTTGGACAGGTTTCAACATGAGTTATCTGAGGTCAAAAACTAGGTCACCAGGTCAAATCACTTGAAAACTTTTTAACACTGTAGAGGTCACTGTTTTGATTGGATCTTCATCAAACCTTGTCAGAATGTTTGTACTAATGATATCTTGAAAAACATGGGTCATCTGGGGTCCAAAAAAGTAGGTCATCTGGTCAAATCAGTTGCAATCTTTACTCAGGTGAACAAAAGGGCCATCTTGTTAAAGTAGTTACTAAGCCAATTACTTCCAATTACTGAACTGTACAAGTTGACAAAATTGATGTTAAGTTTGATAGTATTTTTTCTCTGTAAATGTTTCAGTGGACAGGAAGATTGTACAACACATGGTCAGAATGCTGACGTGGCAGCTGAGATGTTGTGCCTATACAGTGACATGTTAAAAAAGGAGAAACATATACTCCCACAGGAAACGAAAGAAGCTCTGCAGAGAAAGATAGATGTCAACATTGGAGAAAAGGACAGTAAAACTGTGCAATCATTACTGTACACTGGTGGGGGTTAGTTTATCATTATTGTATTACTGGAAACTTTCACATAATTGACATCACCTGGTACCCTAGTGCATTCTGTCAGGGTTTTGTGATTCACTAATTTTTTTTGCAGAATTATGGCCCTTTGTGTATTTTGTGCACATGTAATATTCTGTGTGCAACTTCTCCTACTGTTCTCAAGAGATTTCAACAAAACTTTCATCGAACTATTTTCACTGAGTACCCCAGTACTTATTTTCTGGGTTTGTGATTCATCATTTTTTGGCAGATTTATGGCCCTTTATTTATTTTCCATATATGCCATATATGGAGAAATACTCTCCTGTGTACAACTCCTACATTTCTCACGGGATATTGATAAAATTTTCATAGAATCATTGTCGTCAAGTGACCCAGTCCATATTGTTGGGGTTTGTTATTTGATTATTTTTGACGGAATTATGGCCCTTTGTTTAATTTGATGGTATGAGCTATTAAAATCAGACTTGTCGTAGGCAAAATGTTTCCATCCTATGACTGAAGGTAGGAATAGGGTAAGCATCTGGAGATTGAAAACCTGGTTTTTTGACAGTTCATGTCATCTTGTTTTATTTTTAATGTTTCACTAGAAAAAAAGTTTCGTACATCTCTCAGACTTTTCATTATTTATCAACTTGTGTGTTAATTATATGCTGGTAAGCAATTAACCTTACTAGAGCTCCTGGACTCTGAACCTTTTTATGTTTGATATTCTTCCTGCTGTAGAGCAGCACATGGATGTCTCAGTATGACATTTATTTGTTGTCATATATTTGTATGACACTATTTGTTGTATATTTGTAAGTCATATCTTTGTATGACGCTATTTGTTGTCATATATTTGTATGTCATGTATTTGTATGACACTATTTGTTGTATATTTGTAAGTCATATCTTTGTATGACGGTATTTGTCGTCATATATTTGTATTTCATGTGTTTGTATGACCCTATTTGTTGTATATTTGTAAGTCATATCTTTGTATGACGCTATTTGTTGTCATATATTTGTATGTCATGTATTTGTATGACACTATTTGTTGTATATTTGTAAGTCATATATTTCTATGTCACTATTTGTTGTCATATATTTGTATGTCATGTATTTGTATGACCCTATTTGTTGTATATTTGTAAGTCATATATTTCTATGTCACTATTTGTTGTCATATATTTGTATGTCATGTATTTGTATGACACTATTTGTTGTATATTTGTAAGTCATATCTTTGTATGACGGTATTTGTCGTCATATATCTGTATGTCATGTATTTGTATGACCCTATTTGTTGTATATTTGTAAGTCATATATTTCTATGTCACTATTTGTTGTCATATATTTGTAAGTCATATATTTCTATGTCACTACTTGTTGTCATATATTTGTATGTCATGTATTTGTATGACCCTATTTGTTGTATATTTGTAAGTCATATCTTTGTATGATGCTATTTGTTGTCATATATTTGTATGTCATGTATTTGTATGATGCTATTTGTTGTCATATATTTGTATGTCATGTATTTGTATGGTACTATTTGTTGTCATATGTTTGTATGTCATATATTTGTATGTCATGTATTTGTATGGCACTATTTGTTGTCATATATTTGCAAAACTTTACAAAGCCATGAATGGATGTTAAAGTACTATCATGAACATCAATGTGAAGACACAGAACCAAACAAAATAGTCTTGATATTAATGTGGTCTCATGTTGAAGTTGAAGTATGATATCTATAAAGGTTGACTATGTTTAACATGTAGATGGATTTTTGGTTAGTTTTACCAGGATTTTTAGTTTATACAATAAGTTCTAGTATAGGGACCTGTTCCCAGTCCAAAATAATGACAATATTTCCCAAAGCGTGGGGAATAAAATAACAAAAAGAAGAATTATTAACCAAAGTTTTTAATATTACATGATTTTACTTGATTTACATAATTCTTTAGTGAGAGTAACAAAGCAAGTGTGTCTTTTTCTGTAACACATTTTGTATGAAGTGTGTAATGATTAATTTTTATTAAACAAGTGTGTCTTTTTCTGTAACACATTTTGTATGAAGTGTGTAATGATTGATTTTTATTAAACAAGTGTGTCTTTTTCTGTAACACATTTTGTATAAAGTGTTTAATGATTGATTTTTATTAAACATGTGTGTCTTTTTCTGTAAAACTTTTTGTATAAAGTGTTTAATGATTGATTTTTATCAAACAAGTGTGTCTATTTCTGTAACACATTTTGTATAAAGTGTGTTATGATTGATTTTTATTCCTTTTCATGTAGCTGTGAAATAATGTAAAGAACGATAATATGATCTGATTTTTCCCATTAGGTTGGTACCAGCTTTTTTCCCAAAAATGTGGAAAAATCTCCATTGTATTACAACATTTTAACTTGAAATTCTGATCTTTTTGCTTATACTTTGATAATATTTCAATAATTCAGGTGAAACTACATCACCTCGTTTATGGTGTGGATTTACGGATGGGAGAATTAAGATATTTAATGCAATATCCTGGGTGCCAGAGAGTGAGATTTTCCTCAATTATAACCAGGTTGTGGTAAGTACCCTTCATGGTCCTCATGTTGTACTCATTTGTATGACTTAAAATGTCTAAATGTCAGTTCTCCTCATTTTACTCGGAGATATTTCTTAAAACGAGGCTGGCGTCTATACACATATTATGATCTAAAAATATGGGTGTGAATATCCCAGACTTGTTCTGGTGGCTGTGGTGTGGTGTAGCTGCTAATCTGTAGAATGTTCTTAATGTTTTGGATTAAACACAAAGTTCTGTGTATCTTTAATATGATTTATTTAATTGACAGTTTAACAGTTCCTAAGTGTTCAAATTCATGAAGTTCAAAATAAGTACACAAAGTATAACTCCAATATTTCTAAATAAACACAAAGTTAATTCAATGTCGCATAGACAGAATCTAAAAGTATATATATAAGTGTCACAAAGACAAAACATAATATTATGTGTCACAAAGACAATTTAAATATAAACTATCTTTCTATTTTTTTTAAACTAAACTTTTCCATTATTTATAGGGCCTTTTTGTAGGAGATTTGGCTTATTTCTTAAAAAAGCACAATTTATTAACAAATTAGCAAAATACAAACAATTTAAGATACTTTGACACTTTTACAGGTGGTTTGACAAACATACGAGGGTTGTTTGATGTGCAATGTGTATTGAACCACAGCACAGTAACGTTTTGCACGATTTCATAGATTTTGATATGCCTGAATAGCTCTATTCAATACCTTTCCAATGGTATAACTTGAACCTTCAGCTCTTTGCAGTTATAAACCTATAGTCATTTTAATAGAGACGGTCATTGACCACTGTTGCAAAAATGGTGGGAAACGGGTTGAGAATATTGAAGAAATTAGAGCTTGTATTAAAGTTCACACAAAACTCGGTCGTTCGGTAAAGCAGATTTTTACTGAATTGGGAGAAGTTTATGGGTGTGATAAGGTATCTTATGAGATAGTTCGTAGGTGGAGAAATAAATTTCTCACTGGCACAAAGTCCATCAAAGATGCAGCAAAATCTGGCTGACCTGTGACTGTAACAGACAAGACGAATGTCTCAAAAGTCAGGGAAATGATTGAAAGTGATGGCAGGTACACGATTCGTGATATTGCTAAAGCTGTTGGCATATCTCTATTGCGGATGCATTTCATTTTGAAGCGTATTTTAAAAGTATGGAAGATTTCTGCCACATGAATATCCCATATATTGAAAGATGACCAAAAAAAAGATATGCATACAAACTGGTAAACAATTGTTCAAAATGTTTCCAAACTTCAATCAAAGACAATTGGCAAACGTTGTTACTGGTGACAAAACATGGGTTCACTATTTCGAACCAGTAAGAAAAATTGGAAACAAAATATGGCTCACCAAACACGGTAGAAGGCCTGTAGTTGTCAAAATGACCATGAGTACAAAGTAGGTCCTTTATTGCATATTCTTCTCTTGTGATGGTATTGCCGTACAAATTCCGGTGCTGAAGGGCAAAAGTGTTACAGGTCGGTATTACCAAGATGTTTTACTAAAAATGTTCAAGAAATATTATCAGAAACGATGCCCTGTGTCAGGATTTAGGCATGTTCGTCTACTACATGATAATGCTCCATCATATACATCTGAGCTTGTGAAGCAATTTTTGAAGTCGGAGAAGGTTACCGTCCTGCCACGCCCACCATACTCTCTAGATCTATCCCCACACAACTTTTTCCTTTTTTCAAAACTTAAAAAGTTCTTATCTGGTTGTTGATACAAGTACAGACAGGCCCTTGACTCAGCCATCAGTCAGTGTCTAAGAGGTATACCTAAATCAGTGATGCATTTCAGAAATGGATTCAGAGATTGAAATTATGTATTTCAAACCGCGGAGAATATTTTGAAGGGAGGTAAAGTTCATTTCACTCTTTGAGTTAAAAGCTTTTACACATTACATATCGAACAACCCTCGTATGTAGTTTTACTCAATATTAGATTAAAATTTCTTTTTTATGTGCCTTCAAGTCTATAATTAATAAGTAATTGGACAAAAATGTATTTAGACATTCCTAACTTATTATCCAGGCCATACAAACAAAGAGGTGATAAAAACAGTACATTAATCTACAATAATTATTAATATTTAAAAAACTGTCGGACTTTTTATACCATATGTTAATTTTACAACAGTTTGATTTTTGGGCAATATTTCATAAAAAATATAAACAAGTAAATTTAAATCTTTACATCAAAATATATTTTAAAGAATTGAAATCTGAATTTTGAGGCATTAGTATTGATACCAAACATGCCCTGATTATCTTTAATAACATGTAAAATGTATTGTACTAATTTTATAGCAATTTAACAACTTATGTAATACATGTACAACAAAAGTGAAAAAATATGCATCATAAAACATGTATCAGGTCTTTAACGGCAGTTTACCTAACTTTTTTTCCAAGATTCTTTACCAGTACTAAACTTGTTTGCTGCTGGTGACTGCCAACTTCTTTTCATGAATCACTTGAATTAGTGGTTGAGGTCTGACGTTCTTAGACATTAACATATCTATGACCAAATTGTCGCGGTGAAGTGTGCTGGACAAAGAGTTCAAACTTACAAAACTGAGGCCTGTTGTTTACTGATTATTTCAGGCCTGTTTGACAGATGTTGGTGGCAATCAAGTGTGGGCGGGAGCTTACGGCATTTATATCATAGACTCGCTTACCCATACGTCAACTAAAACATTGCTAGATCATGCTGACCTTGTTGTTAGCGTTGTCGTATATGATGACAGGTATTGTCTGGACTGCAATATATGATACATCTCATTCAAACTTACAATTTCTTTGATGGTTATGCTTACACAGGTTTTATTTGGTCCCCAACTGGTCGCAAAACAGTTTCAGGGATTATAGCTTTTTTTGTCTGTCCGTCTGTTTGTCCAGTCCCTTTTCCATATCTCTGCTAACCATGACAGGATTTCAATTTAACATTACACAAAAGTTCCCCATAATAAGACAACACTTTGTGTACAATGCCCAGATGTCTAGCTCATAGGTCACAAAGAGTTCTATGGTAAACAGGTATTGTTTCTGTCAGGTCACAAGAGGAGTTAGTTCTATGGTAAACAGGTATTGTTTCTGTCAGGTCACAAGAGGAGTTAGTTCTATGGTAAACAGGTATTGTTTCTGTCAGGTCACAAGAGGAGTTAGTTCTATGGTAAACAGGTATTGTTTCTGTCCTGTCCATGTTTCTTCTCACTTTGCCTCAAACAACAGTCACAGAATATGCTGCCATTGTAACTGTTAATACAATATTTATATGACTGTACATCCCTCCCAATACAAAATAGAAGATTGTGAAACCAGACAGACTTTGTCCAATAAATTCTGTTTTATCTAGTAGGGGACTCTGTGATGTAAAACTCCATTCTCTTGTTTCCTGATTTATTGTCTATTGTTCGTTTGGTCTGTTGGCTGTGGGTTGTTCTTTGACATTTAATATTGGTCAACAGGAATTCAGTTATATTGTGCAGAAAATTCACCTTACAAATGATGTAAGATGCATTAGCCCAGTGATATCGTAACGAATAGCATGTGTCTTATTTGTAGTTTTTCTTGTTTAATCAAGAAAAACAAATCTGTCCGCAGAGACCACAGTTTTGAGGTATCAACAGTACAGTAAACTCTCAAATAATCACCTCTACTATTTAATTAAAACTTTGTTCTCACAAGTTCTGAATATTTCGGCTCTATTTTAACCTGATGAAGCATCTACCTGCATATCAAGATCATACAAATATTGATGTTTTATTGTATTTTTGTATTGGAAACTTTACTGAGCTGCTAAAAACTAAGTGCCATTTTAGAGATTGGGAATAAAATGTAATTAAGAGAGGAGGACTTTATTCTGCACTTTGTTCTGTTTCATGTGTTGATTGTTGTATTTTCAGATCCGTATATACAGCAAGTCTTGATGGTACAATCATCAAGTGGAACAAACAGAGGCTTACACATACCAGTGAAATAAAACTGACCAACATCAAGTCGCTTAGAGCATTGAAAATATTTAATGATAGGTTGATCTGTGGTGAGATATCTAATTATACTCTTCCTCTAGATGTGGCTTTATAAACTGATACATTTAAGTTTAAATAGCTCTTTTTAATCTTAGAAATTATGCCACCCCTTTGTTGTAGATTTTATGACCTGCTGTTTAGATAATTGATGGATGTACAGTAGAACATGATAGTAGTGAATTCCTTGTGACCAGAATAATAGCTTTACTATAAGTATAGTATTTTACTGTATCCTTTACAATGAAATAAAGAAATGATTAGTAAAACAAAATTATTTCACTATATCCAAGTATTCACTGTATTTGAGTTTATTGTAACTGTGTTCTACTGTATACATATTCTGAATTTTATGTTAGCATAATGTTACTAAAAGTCATTCCTGTATTGTTGAGTAACATCTCAACGGGACAAGAAATGCCGTCATCTTTGAGAGTCTGTACTGAAGTATTTTGTTATTAACACTTAATAAAACGACATAACCAAGTTTCAATGTATATGTACATTTCAGGGAGTTGGTCAAATATACAAATATGTGATTTAGAAGGTACAGTTCTCTCTGTACTTGAAGCAAGAGAAGATAATCGAGTGATTGAAATTGATAGTTACACTGTCACCCCTAATGGTCAGGTATGTAAGATAACAGGAATCACGATAGATAACAAGTATGGCTAAATTGTATAAGTTTGAAACTTTTAATATTCATATGGCATTTTAAACATTCACAATTCAACTTCTCATTTTGTTTAACTTTTACATCTTTCTATTTTTGTGAAAAAGTTGTGTGTAAAGATTGTCTTAGTTTTATGGCCAAGTGATTTCTTGTTAACAATGACACGTGTCAAAATGTCGGGTAAGTAAAGTCAATTAGTTCTAAGTGTCAAACAAATTGAAAAGGTATTAAACACAGTATATAGTTGTTTCAAACTGTTACATCTTATTATAGTGGAATCACAGATGTAGGGACTTAAATTTTGTTACACTTTTTTGCATTTCTCTGAGTTTTGCATTTCAAACTATCATATCAAATCTGTATTTAACATGAAGAAAATAAGCTTGGACTGGCAGGATTTTGAACTTTCATAGCCTTTTGAATTTTCAAAATTTAACTGTATTATGTTTATGTTGCAAATCTGATTCATGAAAGAGTTAGCCCTGATTTAAAGTACAAATTTGTGTGAATGCATTGATAGATTTTACTAAGTCCAAGACTTATAGTATTTTTATTTACAAAACACCATTTTAACTTTTAATTATAGAGTAAATTAGTACCAGTTACCTCCCTTTTAAGTGAGGTGATATTAGCAGGAAAGTTGAAAAGAACTTCAGTTGTCTCCCTTATGTTTAGTGAGATTTTGTTGTCTTATACATTTGTATATATTTAGTAAGAATTATTTTTGTTAAAATTTTCTCCCATTTATTCAGTGACTGATAATTATTTCTGGTTGTCTCCCTGACATGAAATAAGATCAAATATGCTTGATTAGTCTCCCTTATATTTAGAGTAAATTACACTGAGTTGTCTCCCTTATTTGTAGGTATGGGCAGGTGGAAGGCGACTAGGAAAGGTGTACATATGGGATTTGAGCACAGGAGAGCTTAAAACATGTATTACTATCAATGATTGTCGTGGTATAAGCAGCATGGAAGAAGTGGATGGCAGGGTACGTCACATGTTGTGTTAAGCAGTGTTATATTTGATGGAAGCGATTTTGTTTATATTAGAGATGCTAGCCTTGTAATTGTAGTCAATATGAAAGAACATGTATATTGTACTATGGTCCTCCAGCAAAAAAAATTTGATGATGTCGGTAAATATGTTTGATGACGTGTGGTAAAATGTTTGATGAGGTCTGGTAAAATGTTTGACGATGTCTGGTAAAATGTTTGATGATGTGTGGTAAAATGCTTGATGATGTGTGGTAAAATGTTTGATGATGTGTGGTAAAATGTTTGATGATGTGTGGCAAAATGCTTGATGATGTGTGGTAAAATGCTTGATGAGTTCTGGTAAAATGCTTGATGATGTGTGGTAAAATGTTTGATGAGGTCTGGTAAAATGTTTTATAAAGGTCTGGTAAAATGTTTGATGAGTTCTGGTATAGTTTCGAGAAATAGTGGTTCTCATGTTGTGTAATATTTGGTAGAGTTCAAGTGAATATTTAGATCTGATAGCAGTTATGTTTTCAACCTTGTCAGTCCACATGTCCACTAATTGTCTGTTGTCTTTCATAAACACAGTAATAGGCAGAATCATTCCTCTACAGCAAAACTAGGTGCTTTCAAATAAAATGAAGATTTGGACACTGTGAAGTGCATATACAGAAGGACCTCAATTATCCGAAATTGATGGGTCCAAAATAATATCTCAGATAATTCATGGTTTCAGATAACCTTAGGGTGAAGGAAATCATGACTGTGTTGTATGAGAGCAAAGGGAGATCACTCCCAAATAAATTGTGAAATACATGTAAATATATTAACAACAAACTGTATGTGTCATAATGTATGTTTTATTTACAATGAACAATTTGTTATAAACATGCATATATGAGTAGCAGATCAGTTATCAGTAGTCAACTGGATCTGTGAAACTAGGCATATGAAAACAGTAGCAGATTTTAAAATCCATTCATGAAATCCACCTGCTGTAGGGTAATTGTGTTCGTCTTCATTTTCCAAAATGGAATGATTTTGAACTCCAGTGTCAGTAATTTATAGAGGGTGTTACAACACGGTAAAAACCGTATTGCAATATATTACAATACGCAAAACCCATATTCCAATATATTGCAATACATATTTTTTTTTTCATGTGGAAAAGCAAAGCAGGAATCGTCTTAAATGAATCAATATTGTAATTATATACATGTATTATATATGAAATTCATATGTAGTTTCAAATGATCCTTAATACTACTGTTTGAATGATTTGTGTAAATTGAACTTTCTGCCAGAAAAATGCATATTTTGAGCCAGAATTCACAAGAGATTCACCCTTTCATTTAATGAAGTGTTTAAACTTATTAAAGCACAATAAAATCATTTCATGTTTTCAACACATTTTATTCTGACCTTGAAATTTCAGATTCCAATAAAAATGTCTTTTGATTATTCAGAATGAAGCAAAACAATTGGTATGGCAAGTAATATAACAGAATTGAAGAACTTAGACTGGTCCCTCTTATGAGAGCAAAACAAAACAAAATTTTAAAAGAAAAACGTTTGCCTTGAACATTGTGTGTAACTAAAAATCATCAGATTATAAGAACAACAAGCCCTGGAGTGTGATAATAGATCGTATTGTGACTCAACCGAATTTGAACCAAAGTCCTAGAATGAAGTCAGCAATCCTTTCATTTATAAAAATGAAATAGCGTTCATTTGATGTCTTCCGGCATTTACGAAAATGTAGCGATGCATTTGTTTGATAGTAATTTTGTCTTATTTCTGAGATCTTTTATCAGAGGTGTTGCCATGACTACACAAACCGGTTCAGAGAAAAACATTCCAGTAAAAAAAGCGTCAGAATTCATATTGCAATATGAACCGGTATATCGGTTAATTGTTGCACCCCTAGTAATTTATAATGGTCGTGTTTTATTTGTTTTTAGCATTTCATGACAATTTATCAAGCACTGCAAAAAAGTGGACACTTTTAATGTTAATTGCTTATTAAAATGAAATTACATTAAAACTTCGTTATCTCAAGGAGTCAATGGAACAGACGAAATGCTCGACATATACTTGATGCTTGTAACTTTTGACCTTGATCTTTTGATTTAGAGGTTCAAGGTCATTTACCTCTAGCCCCAGCATTTATATTTTTATTTTATCACTATTTGTTTTTTGTTAATTTACTTGTGTGAGTAGATTCATAGATTTACAAGTGGCATGGGCCTATGCCTTCTGAACTCTTAAAGAAATGAAATAAAAACACACCCTGGTATTTTCATTCTTCCCTTATATCTTAATTTTGACACTAATGGAATTTTCTGTTTATTTCTGCTGTCTTCCCTAGTTTAACCAGAAATCTCCTGAGAAACAAGTAAAAAAATGTCCGGCCTTATTTGCAGATATGGACTGGAACCAAAGACGGTGTTATTTATGTGTATACAATAAATGACAGGGAATTATGGAAGACACTAAAGGGACATGATGATGCTGTTAGAGTTCAGTGTGGTGTCAAAGACAGGTACGGTATTTCATAGTCTGAGATCATTAACTTGAGATCAATCTCAAAGGCATATCTCATTTTTGTCCTCAACCTATTTCAGAGCAATATATACACATGATTGTTGCACGTGCATATGAGCACATTTTGACCTTAACTTGCATACTGAGTGCTGTTCAAAAAGTTCTACATGAATAATTTTTGTTGTGATTAACTTTAGAATATTGAAACACAAAATTGAGGTTTCAACTGGGAGATCAAACTCAAGTTTTATAACATTGGATCCATGTTTAAAAGGAAACTGTATGTTTTATGAGAGAAAAAATATATATACATGTTTTGTCTGTGTGGAACAATTCCAGTCATTTTCAACAGATTCCTTGCTTTGTGAATCTATTTAATTTTGCAGCACATTTTATTTTTTGGGTATTTTTTTTCATTTCTAAATCAGTGTTGCTATGGCATGTAATATGCATGTATGTGGAAAAATCAGTCTTATGACAATTTGTCTGTAGTATTCTACCAATGATATATTTCTTTCCTATTTTTCTTATATTTCTTATTTTTCTAATCTTTTATAACATTTTTTTAATGATGTGGCTTAAATAAATGTACAAACAAAGGAAGTCTGACCAGTGAAATGGGACTTGAATGGCTCTGAAAATATACGATTATTTATGCAGAGTTTTTAGCATTTTAAATTCTTAATATAATCCAGATATAAAACATTTCATTTTGATTAACTTTCATGTTTGTCTGTTTTCACAGTGTCTTAGTCTGTTTATAACTGTACATGTCTGAGTGGTTATGGTCTCTGAGTAGAAATCACTAGCTCCTCACTTCTGTGAGTTCATATCCTATGCAGTACTAAATTCCACTTGTGAGGAGGTGTCCATCATACAGATAGTCATTGTTTCAACCCCAGATGTACACATGCAGTACTAAGAAATGCTCTTAGTTTACTTAACAGTACATGCTAACCAGCTTCTTTACTTTTTTTGTAATGGAATGCTTTAAATTTATTGAAATTGTCATGGAGAAAAATTTGTGTTTTAAAAATTACTGTTTGTAATGTATGCATCAGGTTTGTCGCAGGCAAAGGTTCTCACACTAGTTCAAACAGGTAAAATTGTCCATTTCCCATATTTCCATCCAACTTGTTGGTTATGATATTCTTTTAGCTGACCTCATGCTAATGTACGTAGGTGCAGGAGCAATTCTAGGGTTCTGATTGAACTTTTTGTAGATTTTGTTTCCAAAGTAGGGTTCTTTAACATACGAGCTTCAGTGTTTGGGACCAGCTCCCATGCTCCTACACCTATGTATTTATATGTTACTTACCAATCGCAATACATTTTGTCTGTTGAAATCCCCATTTCCATATATTTCCATAAGCTCCTTAAAAAATCATTGAATAAAAACTTCATGTGTCATGTCATTTCATGAGAACTCTATTTAATTCTGTCTTAAATATGTATGGAAACTATTGACAGTGTTACTTATAGAAGCACAATATAATCCCATTTAGCAACTAACTCAGTATGTAGACTTCTTTATTATAAGAACCATTTGTTTTCAGACCAGTTTCAATATACATGTATTCTCTGTACTTCAACTTGACATGGAGGCCATCTCAGTTCTAAGATTTATACCCTTGGAAAGATGGCGCTTTTATTGATAGCTTCCTGTCAGTTGTCTTCTTGTTTTCCTGTTTTAATATCATCCATGTACATAGTTATAACTTCTAGATAACCTGCCATGGTGTAATTTTATCTAGTAGTTAGTTCATTAATATGTGACTATATGGACTGGTGCGCCAACTGCCAGAAAATAAAATACATGTGTTTTGGGGGAATCAGCTCATTCAACCCTACACATCAGCAGCTGAAAGTTATGTTTTTGTTGGTAACTCTTGAACATTAAGGTACCAAGTATGAACTTCTAGGAATCATTCGCAACCAGTCCAATTCAGATTTTCAGTATTTAATTAAATCCCAACAAATGATAATGTTCAGTTCCAATAGATATAAATTTAAACCGAATAAATATTCAAATGTAACTTGTTTAAAAAATTAATGAAGACTCTCTGAAGAGCCACAGACTAATTTAAAATTAAGCAATAAAATAATAATTTAGAAACAAGGACTGGACACTTTATATTTGACCAACAGAATGGCAGACTTAAAACGAACATATTGACAGGAAATACCTAATTACTAACTTATGATAACTTATTGATGCCATGATCACCAATTGACCTAAGTCTACTTTGATGAAGTTTATAACTAGTTGTATAATTTTAGGTGATAAAAATATCTATAGAAGTATTTGAAATATGTAGAATTGATTGGTGTGGAAAACTAAAGTGATTGAGACACATAACTATGAACAAACATAATCTTTTTGTGTGTCTGGCAATAACATTATACACATAAAGAAGCTTAATGTAGAGGAACTTCATATAATTGATTATATTAATTGATATCAAAACATTTCACAAAATAGTTTTATATCTTGTTATAAATACATGCACATCATTATCTTTCTGATATTATTCTATATTTTTATGTATCATTTCTGAACAGTTTATCTTTGTATTTTTCATGAAACAATAACCATTTATCAGTTTGTTGTTTTTAGCCAACATAAAACTCATCCATCGATTGTTAAATCTGTTCTGTTCTTACTTAAACATCATGTAAACAAAAAATGCCATCTTTGTTCCTAAAGTGTGTTTTTGAAAAACATCAGAAGAATGTTCTAAGAATTTGGTTATTAAAACCCATTTATTATGTGATTGAAATATCAAGTAATGACACCTCATGTTGGAAATTTCCTTTTCCACATGAACAGAAAATAAATGTGTTGGCTAAAAGTCACAGGAGTGATTGTGTGTTTTAGGTATATGGTATCAGGCGGAGGCAGTAAAGATGGCCGTGTGTGCATTTGGAGAGCAACGACTGATCAGCAAGATCTGAGCCAGTATTTACTGAATTCTGGTGAACAAAATTACTCCAAATGATGCCAAATTAAAAATATTCAGGAGAAAGTAGGAAGCTTTAAAGATAAATGTGATATTCATTTGTTCATAGGAAAGTGCAATGTGCAGTGTGATATGTTTGAACACGCATTGTGACAATTGTTTGTCTCTTAAAAGTGTGAGATCTTTTGACGTGAGGTCATTATTTACCATAGATATTAATGACAGAGAATCTGATCTTTTGATTTACACATAGTATATGTAAACAAGTATATATTTTTTTCAAAATATGTATACTTTGTATATAACATTATTTTTTTTTAAATTTTCAGTTAATATTTTACCATGTGTTTATATTTTTGGATATATTCACACCAGTAACGTCTGAATCTATGTATAGAAAGGGACATGAAGATCATTTTCAATTATGTGTATTTTTATTTGACTTTGTCAAAATCTGATTATTTCTGGATGTAATTCTTATGAAAAATGTACATATTTAGGACCCAAAAGAAAACTTGCTATAAATGCTGCAGCCTTTACACCTGGCTGAAGTGGAGATCACTTTTTGTAAATCATTCAATTTGAAATGTAAAATGTACCCTGTAAGTACATGTGTGTTAACTTGCTGTGTTTTGTTTGGACTGTTTAACTGAAGCTCAGTGCTCTGTAACAAGCTGTTAAATTGGCAGTTTAAACCAAGATTATTGAAATTGTCACAAAAAGTTTTATTTTGACATAGATTATGGAAACACCCATTGTGGCATCCCCATCAGTTATCTTCTCTCCTAGTTCATATTCAATCTTCATCAAAATGTTATAAGACGTTATAACATCTCAGATAAGGTTTATAACCAGCAAAATCACCCAGGCCACTGATGCAGCAAAAATAGAGCTTGTCTACTGTTTACGTGGAACAATTCCCAACCAATCTTCATCAGCTAAATTTATTGGGTGTATTTTGTAACAATTTAGCTCTGTTGTGTATTAATGATTTTGTGAAGGGGATGGTTTGGTATCTGTTATGTTTTAGTAATATTAGTAGGATTTATTTTTACAAATGATCATTTTTTGTAAAACTCACATAAATTTTGTTGGTAAAGCCTTTTTCGTTGCTTATAATCTGTTACTGATAAGCATAACTAAAAGAAAATGAGATTATTAAAAAGTGATTAAAAATGATATGTGTATGTTCTGTATAATTCTCAACTTGCTGATTCAGTATGAATCTTGTTTTGTTAGCTATACAGTAAAATCTTGTTGTGACGCCAAAACTAAGACTACTATAACATAAAGGCTTCTTTATTTTTGGACCAGTTCTATAGATTTCCTATATTCTTCATCTAGATATACAGCCTGTCTTATTTTTTCACCCTGATAAACAGCCTGTCTTATTTTTTCACCCTGATAAACAGTCTGTCTTATTTTTTCTCCCTGATAAACAGTTAGTCTTATTTTTCACCCTGATAAACAGTTAGTCTTATTTTTCACCTTGATAAACTGTCTGTCTTATTTTTTCACCCTGATCAAAGATATACAGCCTGTCTTATTTTTCACCCTGATAAACTGTCTGTCTTATTTTTCACCTTGATAAATTGTCTGTCTTATTTTTTCACCCTGATAATCTGTCTGTGTTATTTTTCACCCTGATAATCTGTCTGTCTTATTTTTCACCCTGATAAACTGTCTGTCTTATTTTTCACCTTGATAAATTGTCTGTCTTATTTTTTCACCCTGATAATCTGTCTGTGTTATTTTTCACCCTGATAATCTGTCTGTCTTATTTTTCACCCTGATAAACTGTCTGTCTTATTTTTCACCTTGATAAATTGTCTGTCTTATTTTTTCACCCTGATAATCTGTCTGTGTTATTTTTCACCCTGATAATCTGTCTGTCTTATTTTTCACCCTGATAAACTGTCTGTCTTATTTTTCACCTTGATAAATTGTCTGTCTTATTTTTTCACCCTGATAATCTGTCTGTCTTATTTTTTCACCCTGATAAACTGTCTGTCTTATTTTTTCACCCTCATAAACTGTCTGTCTTATTTTTTCACCTTGATAAGCAGTCTGTCTTATTTTTTTAGACTGGTTGTTGTCTCAAAGGTGGCCAATGCCTAATATAGGTAGTGGTAACGTAACCTAATGATAAACCAGAAATATACAATGTTGTGGATACATGATATTTTGGATACATGATATTGTGGAGTCATGGTATTGTCGAGACATGGTATTGTTGAGACATGGTATTGTGGATACATGATATCGTCGAGGCATGATATTGTCGAGATGATATTTTTGAGACATGGTATTATTGAGACATGGTGTTGTGGATACATGATATTGTCGAGACATGGTATTGTTGAGACATGGTATTGTTGAGACTTGATATTGTCGAGCCATGATATTTTTGAGATATGGTATTGCTGAGACATGATGCTGTCGAGACATGGTATTGTTAGACATGGTATTGGTGACAGATAGTGATCAGTCAGTGTACTCCGGCATCTGGCGTCTGTCATCCACACCTGGGGGTTGTTAACACGCTAGTGGTCACTCATTTTAACGAATCTTCATCAGACCCGGTCAGAATGTTTTTCTCAATGATCTCTTGGACAAGTTCGAACATGGGTAATCTAGGGTCAAAAACTAGGTCACCAGGCCAAATCATTGAAAAACCTTGTTAAGCCTCTAGAGGCCACAATTTTGATTGGATCTTTGTAAAACTAACTATCTTAAAATGTTTTCATTATGTTTTGGACAGGTTTGAACATGGATCATCTGGGGTCTCAAACTAGGTCAACAGGTCAAATCTCAGTCAAAAGTCACAGTTTTGATTGGATCTTCCTCAAAGGTTGTCAGAATGTTTGTATTAATGATATCGGGGACAGGTTTGAACATGGGTCAACTGTGGTTAAAAACTATGTCACCTAGTCAAATCACAGTAAAATCATAAATGTTTCAATCTTTACTCAGGTGAGCAAAAAAGGGCCATCTTGGCATCTTGTTAAATTTTGTATATATTTGATGCCACAAGTTCTAAAAATAACAATTCTTAACATAGTTAAACTATTTATCAATACAAATATAAGTCCGTTTATATGGCGCAAAAGTTTATGCGGATGTTAGATTACGCTTCACACGGTCCCTTTAAATGTTAGTCTTGTGTTATGTTACTTGTGGAATTTTGAGAAAAAATATGTTATGAGTTTTTGTCTGAACTGATTTTCATTCGAAACACATTTCAAGTCACATAGGATAGCGTTCCACCATTTTGGTCCCACTACACTTATGGTTTATATGTTGTTTTCGCCTAGTATGTAAAATAGTATCTTTATTCTTTGTTGTTAATCCGAAATATGTCACATTTCACCATTTGTTTGGATACCGGATGGTTATACCCGTGTCTCTACACCGGTGTCCTTACAGTTACTTATTTTATAAGAGTATTACACACACCTACAGACACTTCAGAAGTATTTATGATGGTCCTATTAATGGAGTGCTACGGTGTATATGTAGGGCTGAGTGTTTATAGGGGTATACAAATGTCCCCTGATGTAAGGGAGACAACTCGTAAATAATTTCGTTATAAAACGTCTTGTGCAAATTAGTTTGTAAGGCTTTGAAACATTCTTTGCGACATTAAAATAGTACCAACAGGTATATATATATATATATTGAGTAGTATATGCGTTGATTACTGCCTGGCATCGTCTTCTCATGCTACTGATAAATCTGCGGATGTTGCCATGTGGGATTCGAACCCACTCATCAAGGAGGGCCTGTCGTGGCTTCTCGATGGTGGTAGGCTTAACAGGGCGTGCAGGTGTTACAACCTGAAGCATATCCCAGACAGGTTCTATGGGGTTGAGGTCTGGAGACCTCGCAGGCCATTCCATCCTGACGATTGTTTAAGCTTGTACTCATTGGTCACTCTGGCTCTGTGAGGTCTGGCATCGTCGTCCATTAAAATGAAATCTGGGCTTACTGCACCAGCGTATGGACGAACGTATGCATTCAAGACATCCCCTGCGTGCAAATCATTACTGAGCCCCAACCGATGCATACCGGTTCAAAACGCTCATTGATTGTTCTCCACACCTGGGCACGCCTGTCTGTAAAGTCAACACAGAATCTGGACAGAATTCAAAGTCCATGTTACATGACCTTGGGCCCATTGGAGACGTGCCTGGATGTGGTCGTGCATCAATGGAATGCGAATTGTGGGTCGTCTAGCCCTCGTGCCATTACCATGCAATCTGTTTCGAATGGTTTCAGTTGAAACTCAAAGCCCTGTTGCATTCTGGAAGTCATCCTGGAGGGCCGTGGCGTTCATGAAGCGATGACGTTGGGCTTGTACCACAATAAAACGGTCTTCTGCCTGCGTAGTATCCCTCTGACGACCCCCCCCCGAGATATCTGTGTATTGTGAAAAGAATACCCAAAGTTGAAAATAGAGTACGCCAGCAATCAGATGATAAAGAACCTCCCAAAAAGACAGAGTGAGCTTTAGATAAAGCTGATTGAAACTGTAAGAAAATTCTGCAGAGACTAAACAAGTGATACAACTTTCATGAACTTAAGAACGAACGTGCAGTATCAGAATTTGGAACTTTGAATGCTAACCCTTCTGAAATCAGTCTGTATTCATATCTTTTTTCGGCGTAGCTCAGTTTTTATCTACATTTCTTGGCATGACGTATTGATGATTAAGAGGAAAATCCTCGTTCTTTTGGATAATTTCATTAGCGCGAAAATGACGTATTAATATATCAGAGGAAATCCTTCCTTCTATTGGATAAAATCTTCAACAGTTGGTTCTTGACAAATATTTTACATTTTATCTTTGATATGAACTCAGTTTCTCATTGTATGTCGTAAACAGCATTTAATGTTCGTTCACAAAATACAATAATCATTTAGTACAAATTAGAATCCTCAACGTCGTAATTGCACATATCCGGGTTCCGGGTTTTACGCATTTGCTTTCAAAATTATAGTTCCGCATAAATTAATTAATCCGCATAATTATGTAATTCTCGAGTTTTAAGAACATTTTACAACATTACAACTCTATCGATACTGGTGTGTTTTTTTTTTCAAAATAATACGTACAGCATGTGGTTAGGATATGCATGAAAGAAATGATGCAACTATTTACAGAACTACTTTTTGTGTAGTCCTTTAAAGATGCTTTATTCATTGTACCGCGGTCGATTGTACACACTAACAACGCGTTTTATGGCCGAGTTATGCATATCGTCAGGAATTTCATGCAGATAAGAATGCAAAACAACATTAATCATACTTTTAGTTTCAACAGTGTAAATAACATCAAAGAACAAAATTAATTTTTATTCCTACGCCGTTTGTCTTTTTTAAAGACATTTCTTGTTTATTATGAGAGTCGACAGTAAATCGTAAAAAAAACAGAAATTTGGACAAATAGTTTCAACTGCACGAGTCTGTTATTCATATCTATGGTGTTGTTGACTATAATGGTAAACCATTGCTCTTAGTCTTATCTATTCAACATTAACCTTACCACCGCCATAGCCACACTGAGGCACACCTCGGTTACAATTTGGGCCGGTAATGGGGGAAAATGGCAGGTTTTAGTAAAAACAATTCCAGGGGAGCATGCCCCCGGAACCCCTAGATTGCCTCTATTCAAATATGGGTCTAGCTACGGCACTGCGTACAATAATCGTTATATCTTAACTTATCGTAACTTCTGAATACTGAACCTTTGAAAACCGGAAACTTCCGAAAACCGAACAAGTTTCTCGGTCCCGATTTTCCCTCTAATTTCTGTTCAGGCCGTACTTCTGATTACCAGAACTTCTGAATTCCGAATACCGAACAGTGATATGAAGATGTTTGGACAGTTCTCGCGTAAATTTACTAAGAAAAACGAAAGAAGCAAAATACCGTGCGGCCAAAGTGACATCGTTTACACTTAAAGATGACCGTTCATTTTGACACGCATTAGAATCACTTAGGATTATTAAATTTAATTGCTTTATCATCAACATGTGCTGTAAATACTAATTTGGTCATCCCTTGACACTCACAATAAATAGATACAGTGGTCGATTCTAGAAATCTTAGGTAACTTCCGAAAAACCGAACTTTTCTTTTGGTTCCACAGTTGTTCGGTATTCGGATGTTACACTGCGTCTATGAGTACAGGTTAATTAGAGTACTAAGGGATTGTATCGCCAGATAATAATATCCATATAGGTCGACATTTCACATGTAAATGAAGGTCGCCATGTGAAAGATGTCCAGTTTTTAGTGCACAGTTTTTGTTAGGTGAAAATATTCACTTGAGTTCGTGCTTTATCTGTCTACCAGAGAGAGATAACGAGTTTGGAGTAATCACGTGATAATGATGCAGTCGTAATTATTGTTTTTTTGGGGGGGATCCGGAATGTGAAGAGAGCAGAGAGTGGTGACTGAGAACCTCGGGAGAGTGGTGACTGAGAACATCGGGAGAGTGGTGACTGAGAACATCGGGAGAGTGGTGACTGAGAACCTCGGGAGAGTGGTAACTGAGAACATCGGGAGAGTGGTGAATGAGAACATCTGGAGAGTGGTGAATGAGAACCTCGGGAGAGTGGTGACTGAGAACCTCGGGAGAGTGGTGACTGAGAACCTCGGGAGAGTGGTGACTGAGAACCTCGGAAGAGTGGTAACTGAGAACCACGGGAGAGTGGTAACTGAGAACCACGACTACAAAGAGACCAAATCATCATGTAACCACATTTCCTCTTCGTACTGTAGCGCCATGACAAATCTGAAAATAATTTCTGTTTTATGATAATTAATAGAATACTGCATTTATGTCTACTCGTTTACAATGATTTTGTATAAACCATATCACTTTTGGATATATAGTGTCCATTTGATTTTGATTTTATATCCCGACATGGCAACCTTTTCACGGCACTATTTTCTTTATGGATTTTTTGTATAAAGCGTTTAAGCGCCCGCTGAACGTAAAAAATCACATTCTGGCTTTAGAACGCCATTCAAATTAGCGATGCAGTGTCATCAACGTTGTAAACTATGTAAAACTGACCTAAAGAACAAAAAACAAAGAACGGAGAAATTTCTTATCTCCTATTGAAAGCATTTCGAACAGTACTATCACATAAAAGTTAAGCCACAAAAAGTTCAAGGACGCTGTGCAGTTGGTAAATTAGTAATTAGATTAATTATTCAGCATAAATTTGGGCTACACTTTCACAGCTGTGACCAAATAAATGCTTTCGCATGACAAATTTTAGAACAGTCTAATATTTTTACTGTATCCTTTAATAGAACAGGCCAATCCCTGTATCTAATGAGACAATTATAATGTGAACTTCACTAAACTGTGGCACAACCACCTGTCGTATTTTCAGGAAACTACGAGTAGATCTCGTCCGTCCGTCCGTTCGTTCGTTAGGATGTATCACTCAAATTCATATTTGTGTGTTTCGTTGGGTTTTAAGCCCAGGATCAGCAATCCTACGCAATACCGATCCCGGACAGGCACACTGACTCGGTGCGTTTATCATGAGCTGTTTAGGATCGTCTATTGGCCTAAAAAGTGTTTATTATTTATCTTACGGGTACATCATGTTCCTTATAAAGTCACCGATTGCTTCCCAGCATGAAGTTATGAAACCTGTGAAGACGTATTCAGTCCAACATGTCTGCAAAAACCAACTTCAGTGCAGTAAAATAGTGAGTTGTGGTTACAATTAATGGAGATATAGTTAGAAGTTTGGTATAGGGTCACTCCTTCCGAAAGAACCTTGTATAAGTAAACTGGGATCCACGTAAGTGGGTATCACTACTAGTCTGACTATCAAACGACCTCTGTTCACACTTTGTCCATATCACAGTTTTGGCTGTATATTGGATTGTAATATTTTCAGACAAACAGCAAAAGAGAAAAAACAACATGAAATAGCAAATTCATAGGTTTTTAGTTCACAACACGCTTCAATTGAAAAACAATATTGCGTACTACAGGCTGCGCTAACAGATCGGATTTGTTAATACAATGTGATTGACATATCTAAAGACATTGCGAATATATTTGATTATTATTTCGCAATTTGTGCCGTGAAAATGAAACCCATACATTTTGACATTGTTATTTACTTAGATACCAGTCTTATAGAGGTAAATCGTGTTTGCACTCCTGCCAGATGAGATAAACATACTGAAAGCGTTAGATGCTCTCTTACGAGTACATGTATATCATGCATCTTGGTCATGTTTATCTCTTATCTCTGTATCACGTGCCTAGACTAGTAAAGTCAAATAATCGGGGTTTAGTTTAGAAGTTAGGCCATGCTAATTTTGTTATTTTTGCGATTGTTCACAAAATACGACCAGATTTTGGTGCGCTCCATTGTTTCCAGCTGTCCCATCCGAGGAGCAAACTTATCTTGATGAAGTGATACCTCGATATTAAGGCGTCTTAATATCGAGGACAGATCAAGATTTCCGAACATAACGTTTGTGTCGTAAACGATGTAGCGGACGTAAGGAGATTTCAAGATTTTCCCTAAATGCATCTACTTGGTTATTAAACCAGTTAGCAGAAAATATTAAAAAATGTACGTGTGTCGATTTTTTAAACCTCATATTGCACAAGAAACAAATATAGATAGTCTTGGCCTTGTCCACCACAGTACATTGTTATTATGTATAAAAGACAAGAACAACATTTGCTAAGACAGAACGAACTGAAAACATGATGCCAACAATTGTTGTGTTTGCTGCTGTTGTCGCCGTTGGTAAGTGAATTTTAGAATTTATTTTTTCAATCAGTACATCGTACTTATAGAGGCATGCCTGAAACAGTTCGACAGCAGAATTAATTTATGACTTCATTTGCCCAAATGTTATAGACTGCAGATTTATGATCTTTACGAAATTTGGAAACTCTTTACGAGAATAATTATAAATAAAAGTAGACCAAATGTTATTAACTGTAAAGCTATCGATATCCAGTCAAATGAATGCCCTTGACTTATGGACTGAATACGGAAACTATTTAAGGTTTTGCTTCCAATCGAAAAAAATATTTATACACAGAGACATTTCTATTCTAAAGCGACAAAACATTGACATATTTATTCTATAGCGGCAAGAACACTATTCTTACTTGGCTCTCGGATTTCACTTCACTGTACGAAACAAGTACAAATGTTGCTTCAAAGACAGAAAATAGGAAGCTCCGCGCAAAAAGATTTTTCGTTTGCACATTTCATATTCTTATCATTTCGACGCAAAAATAAAGTTAAAAATATCAGCTTTCAAAAAAATGTAGACATGAAATTGGTAAATGATAAATACGAGGGTTCTTGGATTATGTAATGCGTATTGAACCACAGCGCAATAACGCTTTGCATGATTTCATGGATTTTGATACGCTTGAATAGCTCTATTCAATACCTTTAGCGCACTTTAGAAGGCCTGTAGTTGTCAAAAGGACCATGAGCACAAAGAAGGTCCTTTAGGGTTTAGGCATGTTCGGCTACTACATGATAATGCTCCGTTACATACATCTGAACTTTTTCCGTTTTCCAAAACGTAAAATGTTCTTATTTTCTGGTAGACAGGCCCTTGGCTCAGCCATCAGTCGGTGTCGCTAGAAATAGATTAAGAGATTGGAGCTATGTATTTCAAACCGCAGAGGATACTTTGAAGGGATGTAATGTTCATTTCATTATTTGAGTCGAATGCTTTTGCAATATCATACATGTACATTACACATTACATATCGAACAACCCTCGTATATATTTCAGTGTTTTGAATTTGCACCTGTAAAACTTTCATACATGTTTTTGTGTTGGATTTTTACAGTCAAATATTAATCATAATGAATACATTCAACATAAAGTCATTACAACATCAATCAACTACGATGATGTTCATTTTTGTTGTTCAATTGCATGACATACAGAATGGAACAATATATTTACAGGACAGAAAATAATTATATACAAACCAAAACAAAAGGTTAACAAATGGCAAAACAATTAATCAAAATTACTTAAAATTTATAATTACACAATCCTTGCCAAATCACACCATTTTTATATAGAATTATATACGAACTGTATATTGGTCCCAGGTTGTATATACATGTATTTCTATTAAAAAAATATATATATAGAAAATAATTATACAATGTACTAGTATATTGGTCACGGATACCATTGTAGTGACTTTAACAATATATGAAGCAATGAACAAGTGGCTTAATTTCTTCCTTGTGTATCGTTACACGACGGAAAGTCCGGAAGGAATTGCATATTTGTTTATCCTACCAGAGCACGAAGTGCTCATAGTGAGCTATGCTGAAGAGTCTATGTCCGGCGTCCGGCGTCGCGCGGTGTGAGTCGCGCAGCGTCGGCATTCACATTTAGAACACTCTAGATATCACATTTTTGGTCAAAGGGTTATGAAAATTGGTCAGTGGCTTAGTCTTGATAATATCGCGGACGAGTTCGAAAAAGGGCTATGTGGAGTCATTAGCAAGGTCACCTGGTCAAATCACAGGAAAACCTTGTGAACGCGCTATTGGTCACAGTTTTGATTGGATGTTCACCAAACCTCGTCAGAATGTCTGTCTTAATGATATCTTGGACAAAATCGAACATTGGTCATCTGGGGTAACAAACTAGGTCACCAGGTCAAATCAATGGAAAACCAATGATGTCATAATGACTTAATGACATCTTGAACAAGGGTGAACACGGATCATCTGGGGTCAAAAAGAGTAGGTCATCAGGTTAAATATGTTGCAATCTTTACTCAGGTGAGCGGAAAAGGGCCATCTTGGCCCTCGTGTTAATTAGCATACATTTGCATTTCATTAATAACAATGCATGTCAACTATTTGATCAGCGTGTCATGCATATATTACGTGATGTTTGTTTACATATAACTATATATTGGAAAAAAATCTACAGCTTCGCTAT
The DNA here is from genome assembly GCA_008271625.1 of Lutraria rhynchaena. Classification (NCBI taxonomy): domain Eukaryota; kingdom Metazoa; phylum Mollusca; class Bivalvia; order Venerida; family Mactridae; genus Lutraria; species Lutraria rhynchaena. The sequence continues at coordinate 1,161,309 of VIBL01000122.1, read as the reverse complement.
GAAAGAAATGTGACACAATTGATTTAAACAACATATCTATACATACAACATGTATGTTGTCTACACGTGTTTGACTCATTTATAAATCAAATCATCACCAAAACATGTTTATCATTATCCATTAAAGAAAACAAAGATCTTTATAGATTACATTAAAAATGTATGTCAGAAATCAAAGTACTGGATATCTTATTTAACGAAATCAGCTCGAGTTTAATTAGTAAAGCTTTTTCAAACAAAATAATAAAACAGCGAACATTATATGTACATAAATCTATTTATTAACAAAATAAACAACTATGTAATCATAGAACTTTACATTTTAATGACTGTCGAAAAAGCACTACTAATTCGAACATTTTTTTCCGATTACGTATTTCAATATCAATATACAAATATATTTATCAATGATATTAAAAAAATAAATGATGATTTATTGTTGTGTTATAGAATGCTTTACCGTCCGTACGAACATTCAGATTCATTTCTATAATTTAGGAATTCAATAAGACACTTGTCCAAAGTATTTTTTTGAAAACATGCATCATACAACTATTGGTCATTTATTACAAATTTATGAAAAGGTCATCACGAAATGAACTGTAATATCAAAATATGATTTAAAACTTCAAAGATAAGTGCTTTTGTAATCCAACTTATCTATTTTATACTTGTCTGGTAGGAAATTTGGAATGTTTTTTTTTACATTTTCTTAAAGCAAAGAGCTTCATCTTTTATTTGATATATGATGTATAGAAACCGATCGAAAAATAAAAAATAAAACCCCAGGGCTGTGAAACCAATTTCTTTTTTCTTATATAAAGGGCTAGGGACGGGGAATATTCTGCCAATTAAGCGTAGTGTGTAAAAAGCGATGCCGGGAACTAATATATGACGCTATTATAATAAAAGTCGAATGAATTTTCCGTATCCGAACTTATTTTTGCCGTCGATCGAAAGGATTATAAAAAAAACAAATACGAGTCCAATGACGAAAAAAATCACCTACACAAATGTCTCCCCGCCTGTGGGCAATAAGTCTCCGGTGATTGTCAGTACCATCTGAGATCATTATACACCATAATTGATACGTGACAAATGTATATTTAAAATGAAACAGCCAGCCCTACTGTAACAGAATAGTGTATGATTTTACCCAATATGTCCATATATGTATTAGGAATGTTATGAATCATGTAGAATTTTAAATTGTGATATGATTTATTACTGTAGGGTTTGCGATCCCATGTCATGATGACCTGTCTTCTTGCACTATAACATGCCAAAATGGAAGTAGAGTAGCTTGTGAACATAACACATGCAAATGTGGTGAGTTGTTTTGTACAATTTATCATATCTAGCCGCTGCCACCGTAGCTGTGTGGGTTCAAAATCATGCGTGTAGATTGACATGCACGTATCTCGTGTATTGAATAAGTGTTGTCAGTTTCTGATGTAATGCTTGTACATGTATCATGAAAATAAAATAGGGGTTGTTTGCGCAACCCTTTTAATAGTTGTTGCTTGATCGGTAAAGTAGATGGGTTTTAAATAATCGGGCAGCTGTCAGTGTAGCTTTGCGTGTTGGGTCTGTGCTCGGTCTTATAAAATTTGAAATAACACTTCAATCAACATACTAACATGTTTTATTTTAGAGCTCACGGAAAATGGGGGACATAAACGAAAACGGCCATTAATGTCACATTTCATGCAAAACGTTTATGAAAACGGCGGAAAATGGCGAAAATATCTGATTCTCTTTATAAACAAAGAGAGCTTTGCATAAAATGAGAGTCAATATAATTTCAAATATATTTGTGCTATATCTTAAATGCTGGTGCAAACATTTCCACGTTATCTGCCAATAGAATAGAAAAAAGTTATTTCTGGCTTTGTTCATAATTTATTTATAATGCATGTAGATCTTATTGCATTTCGAATAAACGCGACCTGATATTGACACTAGCAATGTCATAGAGAGTACAGATACAGTGACTTGCTGATTGAATTCGAACCCCTGAGCTGAATCGGACGTGTAGATTACAAATTGCATTGAATATCTTACCAGGCGTTATTGATTTCTTTATGTTTAAAAACGTTAAAATAATCATGGGATCAGTGTACCTTAGATACTTCAGAAATACTTAGAACAATGATTATCTTTTTTGATAGAGCATATTTTTAGTCTTGGTTCTGAGATGACGAACAAGCAAGATCATAAGCGTGACCAGTAAGTTCAGTAGAATACTATTAAAGTGCATTTTCGTGTAAACTCGAATAATTCCATTATTGTATCCGTATTCGCTGTATCCAAAACAATGGAATAAAGAAGGTCGTGCCCGGGAAAAAATCATTAGCATCCAATACTTCACTCCATCCGAGTTCATTTTAATCGTGTTTTACTGAATAGTCATTATAACCGTGTTTTGCTGTATTGTCATTATAACCGTGTTTCACTGTTTAGTCATTATAACCGTGTTTTACTGTTTTGTCATTATAAACATGTTTTCCTGCTAAGTAATTATAAACATGTTTTACTGTTTAGTAATTATATCCGTGTTTTACTGTTTAGTCATTATAAACATGTTTTACTGTTTAGCCATTATAAACATGTTTTACTGTTAAGTCATTATAACCGTGTTTTACTGTTTAGTAATTATATCCGTGTTTTACTGTTTAGTCATTATAAACATGTTTTACTGTTAAGTCATTATAAACATGTTTTACTGTTTAGTAATTGTATCCGTGTTTTACTGTTTAGTCATTATAAACATGTTTTACTGTTTAGCCATTATAAACATGTTTTACTGTTTAGTCATTATAAACATATTTAGTCATTATAAACATATTTTACTGTTTAGTTATTATATCCGTGTTTTACTGTTTAGTAATTATAACCGTGTTTTACTGTTTAGTCATTATAAACATGTTTTGCTGTTTAGTAATTATATCCGTGTTTTACTGTTTAGCCATTATAATAATGTTTTACTGTTTAGTTATTATAAACGTGTTTTACTGTTTAGTTATTATAACCGTGTTTTACTGTTTAGTTATTATAACCGTGTTTTACTGTTTAGTCATTATAAACATGTTTTACTGTTTAGTCATTATAAACATGTTTTACTGTTTAGTCGTTATAAACATGTTTTACTGTTTAGTCATTATAAACATGTTTTACTGTTTAGTTATTATAAACATTTTTGACTGTTTATTCATTTTAACCGTGTTTTACAGTTTATTCATTATAACCGTGTTTAACTGTTAACTCATTATAACCGTGTTTTACTGTTTATTCATTATAACCGTATTTTACTTTTTATTCATTATAACCGTGTTTTACTGTTCAGTTTTTATTGTTATTAGCCGAAGAGTGTCTGTTACGAGATGATTGTTCAAAATGCCCACCTCACACCGACCACATGGGGAATATCAGTTTGGAGGAGGCGCATTGCTACAATGGGGTGTGTATCTGCATTAGGCCACACCCAATTCTTGGTGAGTATTTAAATTGTTTTATCAAACCAAAATAAAGCATTTTATGGTTTTACGCCGTTTGTCAACAGTATTTTAGTTATATACACCGGCGGGCAGTTTACCCGTGGATGCTGTGCTGGTACTGGCCTTGTTCCTTATAGTACTTTTTCTATACGCTTTCAGGCGCAGTATGCAAGGTTGACAAGGACTGTCCAGACTGTGGTGCACACACAGACCCAGATGGAGATGTACATCATGAGCAGGCAATATGTGTTGAAAACCACTGTATGTGCAGCCAAACCACCCACCACGATCATTAAACCCAATTATATCATATTATATTAATGTTAATTGTACCAAATTATCAAATAAAAATTGCAGTAAGAATTGTTTTGTGATGTCCTAAACACGAACTTCTCAATTAGCGTGTGAGGCTACCAAAATGAAGTAGCAGACGACACGAATATTTCAACCGTCAGATTTGAATTTGATTCCGTACCAGGTTTACATATAATGAATACGTGTATGAATAGCTAAGTAAAATGAGGATTCCTTCTTGTATCAACACCAAAGTGATGACATAAGTATGAATGCAATCATTTCTAACAAGGGTCTATAGCCCTAGACACGAATTCAAAATTGGTTGTCCACTCATTCACGTGATTTTAAGGCATAAAAATATGATCAGGGCAGGTTGTCTCTGACAGTCGAAGCGTCAGCTTCAAATAGAGAAACAGTTAACCGATGAATCTTGTTGGTAGATTCATTGTCTGCTAAAACTTTATTATAATGTTGGTAGATTCATTGTCTACTACAACTTTATTAATATTGTTGTTAGGTTCATTGTCTATTATAACTTTATTAATATTGTTGGTAGGTTCATTGTCTGCTATAACTTGATTATATTGTTGTTAGGTTCATTGTCTGCTATAACTTTATTATATTGTTGTTAGGTTCATTGTCTGCTTTAACTTTATTATATTGTTGGTAGGTTCATTGTCTGCTATAACTTGATTATATTGTTGTTAGGTTCATTGTCTACTATAACTTCATTTATATTGTTGTTAGGTTCATTGTCTGCTATAACTTTATTATATTGTTGGTAGGTTCATTGTCTACTACAACTTTAATATATTGTTGGTAGGTTCATTGTCTACCATAACTTTATTATATTGTTGTTAGGTTCATTGTCTACCATAACTTTATTATATTGTTGGTAGGTTCATTGTCTACTATAACTTTATTTATATTGTTGGTAGGTTCATTGTCTACTATAACTTTATTATATTGTTGTTAGGTTCATTGTCTGCTATAACTTTATTATATTGTTGGTAGGTTCATTGTCTACCATAACTTTATTATATTGTTGTTAGGTTCATTGTCTACTATAACTTTATTATATTGTTGTTAGGTTCATTGTCTGCTATAACTTTATTATATTGTTGTTAGGTTCATTGTCTACTATAACTTCATTTATATTGTTGTTAGGTTCATTGTGTGCTATAACTTTATTTATATTGTTGGTAGGTTCATTGTCTACTACAACTTTATTATATTGTTGGTAGGTTCATTGTCTACTACAACTATATTATATTGCTGTTAGGTTCATTGTCTGCTATAACTTTATTATATTGTTGTTAGGTTCATTGTCTACTATATCTTTATCTATAATTTTGGTACGTTCATTGTCTACTACAGCTGAGTAATTTGCACTGGTCATTGAGTGCAACTGAAAAAGCGGCATGTGTTGAAAACATGAACGTGGAACATAGGATTGTTATTTGTAACAGTTGTATCGAAAGCATAGCGTTGTATATGTCATGTATATGTATGTGTGTATATTAGCTAATTATTGAATTATACGGAATCCTGTTTCGTCCACATTAAATTTCGCCAGTTCTACGCGATAATAATTGGCAAAATCAGAGACATTTATACCTGGCCTAACCCATCAGGCCTCTAAAACGATAATTATCGCGTGCTACAAACGAAACAGGATTCCGTAGAACCAAGTTAATTCATTCATTGTTATGTTATCAATTTTCTCAAGATAACCAAGAGGAAACTTTCTGAAAGCTTATTACTAAGGGCTGAGATTTAAAAGCCAAGATATGAGAACAGAGATTTTGCACTGAAATTTGATTACTGAGATTTGAGTACCGATATTTGAGAACTGAGATATGAGTACTGAGATTTGAGTACTGAGATATGAGTACTGAGATTTGAGTACTGAGATATGAGTACTGTGATTTGAGTACTGAGATATGAGTACTGAGATATGAGTACTGAAATTTGAGTACTGACATTTCAGTTCAAGAATTCAAGTGTTGGTGTGAGAGGTAAGATTTTAAAGTTTGTCCAGATTTTTGACTTCGAAGTAAGTCACTGTTAGCACACTCATTGTAAGTTACTTCCTAATACAATGTACATGACGTTAGCCATTTGTTCGATATGCTTCGGATATGCACAAGTTTTCCTTTACCTCCACCCCATCAAGCGCTTCTAGTTACACAGGATTACAGAAATTAACTACTTCGGACAAGCTTCAAAGGCTTATACCGCATACAGGACATGTGTACGAATGAGCTTAGACAATTATAATAGGTAGATACGTCCAAAACATGTTTTTGTATATATACTATTGTTTAATTTTGGACATCCATTTTGTTTGTATTACACTTCAAAGCCATTTTGATATTGTTTATCTTTCTAAATCGGGAACAGTACACACAGAATCAAAATTGTTCAAATAAGATCATTTAAACATAATCATATTTCTGACTACATGTATACGTAAAATTTAAGTAAAATAATGACCTTATCAGACTATCTTCATCGAAATGCAGCTGTTCAGATACAGATTATGAGTAGAGTCTAACATTTCTTAACGCCCATCTTTTTAACGACCAAATTTAGTCATGAATACAGTCGAACCTGTATCGAAACCCTCCTGACTTCACGACAATCATGTAAATAATGATTTTATCAATATTATGCGACTGGATATCCGGATATCAATGTAAACCGGACAAATTGTCGGAATGGGGTTTTTTATTGAGTAAAAAGCGTGCATTGTTGTCTAAAACACTTTCTGATCCGGATATCTATCTTATCCGTAATTTTCCTTTGGTGCGGAAAAGTCCGGATTAGAGATGGTCCACAGTGTCTTGAGTTTTATACAATTCTTCTCTTCTACAGCTCATGAATTTTACATGAAATGCGATTTGGTTGAGGTCGTTAACAATTGTTTGTAAATTAATTATCATACCTCCACATAGCACCATAAACACACGCTGATTGTTCCACAGACTGTCGTATTACATCTAATACGTCCCCGGAGTAAAATATAAATATTGGAGGAACTAGTTCATTGTTTCAGGACATAAATTTCCATTTGTTTTTTTTTTTGTCTCATGCTAATAAATTGCTTGAAATTCATTCATTCAAAAACCTAATGCATTAAATATGTGTGTTCTATTGAAATAAATGCAAAACACGGTCTTTATTTTTTCTTTACAAATATTTAAATTCACGACGAATTGAAATATTGATCTATTTGTGAAAGCACTGTAAATTTTCTATAAAAGAAAAACAATTAATATTACATTAGGTATATGATACTGAATGATTAGCATTGTCTGCATTGATTTCATTTTCATATCTGAACACCCAGAATGGAGCAAGTGCTTTGTGTTTCCTCTGAATTTGCAAGTCATTGAGAGCTTTTACCCAGTCTCATTTACGGAGGAAAGTGTCTGTGTGCCAAGTTTAAGAGTCAGTGAGGAACCAGTTCATACTTCATTAATGCACTTGGAAGGTTTCGTCTTGTCTCTAACTTCTGACCATTGACCGAGTGTTTCGAATCACAGTAGTATAATAATCGCAACATCTTGGTCATAATATTACCGTCATTTAGGTATAGCGAAACTGACTTCATGCACGTAAAATTTTATGATTTATTGTAGTTCTTACTGTGTCATGCTTATCAGTAGCATATCTCATGAAAGTTTACAGTCCAAAATAATAATATTAATGGAAACTTTCGAAAATGTCACTTTTAAGAATTAATTACAATTGTCAATGATTACGGTCGTTGTTATTTTATGAATAAGAAAATGATGAACGGACAAAGTTAACATTATTTGTACTTCGTCACTAATACTGTGCTGTTAACCCAACTACACAAAAACCTAACCGGGAAGAATTGTAGTAAGTGAATGTTGTATTCATAATCTGACATACAATTACTTACTTTTTATTATCATAAAATAAAACAGGTTTCAAGATTTTAAGAAAAAAATAAATACAATCTGCAGTACAGCCTCTTTAAACAATGCGTATTACAGTCACACAAGCGAAGTGAATTAATATAATAACATTCTTTCACTCTGCAATATCAGTTTCAGAATTCCTCCATTTCATATCTTAAATGCAGGGAGAGTAGGACCGGAATTTACCGAGTTCTGCCTTGTGTAATTATAATAATTCCCGTTTTATGTTGCAGTACAACTACGTACTGAGTCAACGGGGAACCATTTCCCGAAACCATCTAAACTGGTTCCCGTGGACTCTGGCTGTACAGAGACAAAAGGTATGGCCTAAAATTTTCTGGACGTTGATTGGTCAGTTTTGGTCAAAATCCGGGCAGAATTCTGCCCGCGGAATCTCGCGAGACTTTCCGTATTCGCTCGATTTCACGCGTAATTTAAAAATATATCAAAATTAATCATTTACTTTAATCAGTAGATGCTGTACACGTATTTTTACATGTTGTTTTAATTTTTTTTTCTTATAATACAAAGTGTGTCTATAAATAACATATTAGTCATATTTTCGTTTTTGTAAATGAATGCTCTCCGAGTAAAATCTAGCGTTCACTGTTTTATTTTGATTAAAGGGTGCAATTTGTATCTAAGTTATTCGGGATTCGATAACATCTTCCTATATACTTAGGCGTAAAAAATTAGGTTTGTTTCCGGTTACCCGACCTATCTTTTACCTGCCGACTCAAAGTTTTTACGGCATCCAAATCTTAGTAATATATTGTCATTGTCTCAACAGTGTTGCCGATATAAGTTAAAACAAAAACGTAAAAAAAAATCCCTACCTACCGACCCATATTTTGGGGGCATGTAACCGGAAACAAACCTTTTTTTGTTTAGGCCTTAACAAATATACGAAAATCCCTGATGTTTTACGAATGGATAGCCAATTACAGAGCCCCAGATAATTTAGCTATACCTTTTTCTTTGGTGCACTGCAACTTGAAACGGGGACCAGTTTAGAAGCCAACCCGAGTTGCCTTTCTTGTTTTATTTCCCATGACTCTCAGTTTTGTGCAAGGGAATGAACGGTAATTGGGGTAATTGTATTGGGGTTTAACGCCGTTATTTAACAATTTTTCAGTTATATACTGCGACCGGTTCACCTAACCAGTTTTCCTGGACTGTATGCTAACAAGTACTAACTTACCCTTCCACAAGGAGCCGGCAACTTCTCCACATATGGAGGAAAATCGGCATTTTTGTCAAAATTTCATGGAAGGGTATGACCTGCCGCGACCGGGATTCGAACCCGGATCTCCTGGCTGCAAGTTCAGCGCACTAACCACTGGACCACGGTCGCGGCTACGGTAACTCCGAAAAGGGATTAGCGCATAACTTGACATGACCATGACACGAGCGCTTTTACTTGAGCACAAATCTCGTCTTTTTGGAAACACAACAGTCTTCGTAAATGAATACTTGTATACTCGAAAACACGTATAAACAATTCAACGATAGTTTTATCTGTTTGTTCAATTTGTTTGACGCTTAGAAGTGTCTGATTGTCGGGATTTATCAGTAAATTATCAGAACAAAGGGTTCACTTCATTTAAAGGCTATATCAGTTTTTGCTCGCAACAAATGATGTCAGAATTTAAATCAATGATATGGAAATCATATTAATTTACCACACTCTCAGTTGGTCAGAAAAACACTGTATTTTAAACTCGTATAAAATTTATGGCCGTTGCGAAAAACTCATAAACAAATCGTCTGTGTTTCAAACCAAAACTGGAATAATCGGGCATTGTAAAACTAAATTGAAATGTCGAATTTGTGATAAATATTGAAAGTGTTGTTTAATTTGATATAAACTTTCGCTTAACGTATAACGTGACAATATGCTAGATTGGTTTGATATCTGATTTGAATGTCTAGTTTCCATTGTTCGGACAACAGGACGTTTGGAATGTTTCAATTGGACGATCAGATTGAACAGATGAAGGAATAAGGTGGATTTAGTTCACTCTGCGAAATTGGCTGATTATGAAGTGGAATTTAATCTATGACGCTTAACATAACATAAGCTCTTTGCTTCTATGATTTATATTGGCTAAATAATTGATGAGTCGAGTGTGATTACAATGATAACAGCAGTGGATCTAGTAAAATTTTCATAGCTTGGATAATGATTTCGTATTCAAATGCATGGACACTATTATTTAATATTGATTGTGGAAACTGCTGACAATATTTTAATCAATCACGTTCACTGAATGACGTTTAATTCTACTGATAAACGAATTGAAATCGTCCTTGACAACTGTAGTCGTATAAGCAGCAGCAGCAGCAGCAGCAGCAACAACAACAACAACAACACGGTGTTATTGTCTACATTCGAGTAGAAATTCGGTTAAAATCTCACTACTTAATAAAGAAAATCGATATTTTTATGTTACTTAGGGCAACATGAAACATGTACACATTCTGTCAACAATTTTAAGATGAAGAACTCTTTTTTAATATCGATAACTTAAACAAAAAATAGCTATGAACTGTAACTTGTAAGCAAGAAACGGACTTCGTCCTCGTTGCAAAATGTTTTATACTTTTTAACAAACATGATATAAATATTTGGCATGTACAAACTCCAAGTCTTAACATTGAAACTTGAAACACCTTAGTTTATCGGTAGGCAGGTCCATTTTAAACGCTTAATCTACGGCTTGAACAACAAAACAAGAATGCGTGCATCTGCATTTAAATTGATTGATTACATATCTGGCTTTTAGCGAGGAAATTAGGATTGAATTAAGCAAGAAGTGTTTGTATAATTCGAAATGAATTGATTGGAAATTCATCACAGATCTATTGAATTTAGATTTTTTTTATTTTTACATCTGTGGCTTATTTCTGTGTATAAAACGTGGGACTATTAAATTTTGAGAGTGTAAGATCGTGTGCATTAATATATTTGCATGGCAGGTAATTTAATCCCCACCCTGTGTGACTAGGGTATATTCAAAGTGAAGTAAAACGGAATGGATTCAAATGGGATGTAAATGTAACGGATTATTCAACCACTGGTGAGTGAATTAATTCAATAAATATCAGCCGCACGTAAATAAATAATATTCTAAACAAATTTGTCGATAGAGATTATGACGATAATCACCAACCTGGTTTGTCAACTGACGCAGACATTGATGGCACTTAATGCGTGTCGTAGAATTTAGTGAATATTTTACTATATGATCCGACATTTTTGTATTCTTACGTCACATCACATTCAATAGAAATTTATGGGAATCGTATATCATAAAATTCAATAGTTCATTTTCTCCAGTATTTAGACTGAGATAAAGTTATAACTTAGTGTTTTTTTTTTTCTTTAGGAAAAGTGAATTTAAAGACTTTTTATCTCGCGGATGTGTATGTATGTGTGTGTTTGTGTGAAGTATTCCTATTAATGTATATAACGTATACACAGGGTGGGCGGTTTATGTACTTTTAGAATTTTTATTTAACCGGGGTTTAAACGTTTATTTAAATAAAGACTTTCTTCTATTCATTTTATGTCATAAAATTTACTTTATTTATAGGCGATTATTTCACACGTATTTTACACGGATAAAAAGAGACTGAAATTTGATGATTTAATTTTGGATTTTTATTTCTGAACAAGTGTTTCCTAATTCTGTGAAAAACGATGCCAACTTCACAAATAGAGCCCCGGGCTCATAATCCCCTACCGGATATTTTCCAAACTCTAAACGGAACCAGTTTCGACATTGGAATGTTTGATCATCTACGGGATGCGGGGAACCAGACACACACCGCACCCTGGGGCAGAGGGGCCGGGCAGAAGCCTGACCCTTTGGAGAAGACTAGTTTCCCGAGAATTGTGCTCCGTGACGCATTAGGTCACGAACTGGACACATTCACGACCCTACAAGAGGCGATATATCGCGCTAAATGGAATATTAAACGAACAGGATTGGCGAAAGAACCCCTGGAATGGCGACTCCCAAAAGCCCCACCCCCAGCGAGACCCGACCTCACCCGGACATTTCCGCCCGTGAAGCACCCACCCATAGTACACCCTGACGGTCGTGTTAAGACAAAGTGGGACCATTCTAGAGTTCTGGTAAGAGTTTTATTTCTTACATTTTCCTCGTTAATATTAAAATTTTAATGTACGTGCAACGAAACCTAGGTCGTAATATTGAAGTGGACTCATTATCAAGTTAAAATACAGGAGAAATATTGAATACTAAGTAGACGTTATAATGTGGACATTTATAAGGTGGACAAGGATGATAATGATGATCGTGTTGATCATGTAGTCAGTCATAAAATCGTTGTGGCATAAATAAGATGCTCAATAAATTGTGGATGTTTAAAATATTGTTTCTCTTTCAAAACGGATGACGAATGTGATGTATTCGATGCCAATTTCTATTTCATGCGTCCATTTTTACAAATCGGACATTTGTCCAAATACAGTAAAACTTCGATATGAAGACCAGCTTTATTACAAATAAGCCGTCTGAGTATTAAGATGATCACATTATTAAGTAGAAAATAGAAAGAGAATATCGAAATCCTAAAATAAGTGTTTGTGGATGTTAAAATATGCTGTTGGTATTGCGGTGGTCGCTCAGTAAGAATGTAAGGCGTCACTGTATATACAGTCAAACCAACGAAATACGGTCACCAAAGGAAGAGACTGTGACATTTACTGTCTGTTCTCCTTCACTCGGAGGTTTATTTGGTCCGTTGTATCAATTAATACGTATTAAACACTGGTCACTATTCTCATAATGGTCTTTGTTTACAGGTGGTCATTTAGTCACTTATTTACGGTACGTTCTTGATAATATTCATAAACTAACAAAAGCAATTGATAATTTTTACATCGATGTCTATGGTTCTCATTAAATATTTGTTTTTGGTTTCATCTGAGACTAATGTATAACTTGGTTACAGGTTAAAGTCCCTTTAACGTTTATGTGAATTATCAGCGTATGATAAGAACAACTCTTCAGGAAAGAAGGTTGAAATACATCATGGATGCTTAAATGGTGAAAAACAAAACATATTAACACTTTAATACCGAGTGGGCAATGTCAAACCAGTCCATGCCTCGGATTATAAAACTTGAGAACAGTCTCCAAGCTCAAAGGTCAATTTCGTATTTTAGTTAAACGTACTTAGATGTTTAAAGTTTGAATTCAAATTTCAGATCTATGAAGCTGAAGGAATAATGTGTGATTGGTATCAGCATTGTTTTATCATAACTAACAGAAACAACATACTAACAGAACAACATACTAACAGAACAACATACTGTATCAAAGCTCGGAGACAGATCTCAAGTTTAATCTATAAGACTCATACCTTCTTAAATATCTAACTGTCCACAGTCAAACCTAAGTTAACGTCCACCTGTGAAACAGGCGATAGTGTCAACACAACCCACCCTTTAGTTCACCTTATTTGATTTAACAAAATAAATATACCTCTAATTAAGACGGAGTTTGGGGGTGTTGGGGAAGGTAGTATTTTGGGGATGGTGGAATTTTTTATGTTTTTTTTTATTTTCTAGAAATCCTTTACTTATTTGTGTTCATAATTTGTCAGTTCCTCTGATGTCTTTTCATGGGCTTGACTATAGTATTACATAAATAAAATTTATAATTATATATATTCAAATAATAAAACCATGCAATCCACACCAATACCAGGGATAACACAAAAAAGAGGAAAGGATTCCTCTTATTTCCATGTACATGTATCATCAAGATGAACTTATCTGTTAATCAGTTTTAATGGTGTTAGGTTACTTCTGTGGTCTTACATCAAGGTTCTATTAATTTAAAAACAAATTTTTATGGCTCGCTACTATATCCGATGGTTATATTTAGATCTAAAAATAGTTTCCGCTACCCCGACCGACCCTATGATTTTTTGATAAAATTATAGTTTTGCCGAATAAAAATAATGTCAGTCATATTCAGGAATAAAAAAAATAAATCCCTTCCTACCGACCCTATTTTTTCAGGGCCGGTAACGGAAACAAGATATTTTAGGCCTTATTAAGGATGCACAAGATATTAGAAGTCTTGGAGACCTAAAACCTACCCTGTTAAGAGTGGACTTTTGACCTGTTGATTTAAATACACACGTATAATTATTCCTAGATTCAAGTATATTTGGCTTGTTTAATTTCCATTCGCTTAAATTTTTTTCTTTCGCTTTACAAATCTCAAGTTAATTTTGCAACACGCCTTGGTAACAAGTCAACATCACCATGCGTTGAACGAACACTGTAAATACCGTCTTAATTTAGCACTCGACAAATACTTGTCACGGTCCATGTTTAATCAATGGGCGCGATCTTTGCATAAATTTATCATTTTGGGTATAAAATAAATACAGTTAAATATGATGAAAATGCATAATATGTCTAATTTGGTCTGTGTTTGTAATATCCGACTCTTGATAACTTTTAACAATCTTTCCACCAGAAGCAGACGACAATCAAAGGATCTATTCATCGCAAACTTCTCTCCATTTTATTTTTCTACTTGATAAGTAAAAATATTCAGCTTAATATTTGCTATTCATATTTACTGCTATAACGCGCTTGTGTTTCGTACTTAATATTCGTCGCGACAATTTAATTCGCCGCACATTTCTCAATGCAGTCAATGCGTATATTTTCACACATAACGTCATTCACAAGACCTTTTGCGAAATAGCGTATTGAAAGAATATTAATTTTGTAATTTTCCGAAATGCTCAACAATTATATATTTTGAAAAGAATTCCATGCAAAAAAAATAAAATATAGGTTAAAAAATTTTCACCGATTGATTTTCACCTGTGAACCTATTTAAGATTTTGTATGAATCAGCTTACACACAAAACGTCCTTATTAACCTAAATTTGTATTTCTTAAAGCACTTGAAAGTTTATGATAGCTATATTCTATTCAGTTCAATGATGTGAGAAAAATCAAAGCAATATTTGTTTTGTACAAAATTTGTTAAACAGTGCAATACTTCGGTTATGGCACACTTGATTTACAATGTACAATTTCAAAGTACACACACGCTTATGGCTGTTTTATTACATAGACTGTGTCTCAAATCGTTCAAATAAAAATAGTATGACCGCAGATATTAAGTTGAAGACTGGTATACAAACGAGAGTCTTTGATTGGGCTTTTTATATCTCAGTCATAAAACAGACTAATGACATTGCATCATTTTGAGACTGGATCTCAATTTAAATTTATAAGTCTAGGAAACTAAGAAAACACGGAGATCAATCCATATAAAGAGAAAAAACTCATGATAACGCATTGATTCGATTTAACGTACATTTAATTTTTGTTTGTTTTGAAAGCCCACAGGCGCTGTTGGTACTATCTCCTAGAGTCCGATGTTCAGATGTCTGTGGTAGACAGTAACTGTTTTTCTCTTAAAAATTAATTTTCAAATATTTACAAAGTAATTTTAATACGACGTTAAAAGCCCCATTAACACAAGTTGTTTGTAAAATTATAGGCAATGATTAATGTAAACAGACTAACTAGGTTCAAATTGTCATTAGAATACCCTTTTAAAAATCAGCGATTATCGTTTGTTTAACAGAGATAAGTTTTAAAAGTATTTATTCTGCCGAGTCAATAGCCAAACACGTTTAACAGCTTAATTAGTCACTACTAATGATTACTTCGTGTGATTTCTAAACTCATACTCAGACGCAATGGTAATGGTCAAAGGACACTTAAATTCTATGAGCTTCGATATTCAGATGAACGGCTGGCGCTTAAAGAGGGAAAGTAGAGTAAACAAGATGACAATTTCTGTCCAATGTAATTGCCAGCGCGTTACTGTAATTTCCGTGACATGATAATGATAATCGTTGTTTATGTTGTATATATCATTGATGTATCCACGACTTTCACTTGCATCTGCCAGGTTATTGAAAAGTGAAGCAGTCGATATTGATTACTGAAACAAAAGAAACATGAATGCTTACAGCGATATCTAGAAACAATGAAGCAGGTTTACACGTTTTGTATGAAATACTGAGGAGCAAGAATCGAACGCAGCTATTGTCGTAGTAAACGAGCGTCTGAACGATCTAGATATCAAAAATGTCACACGGATACATTAAGTCTCAAGTGCTATGTCGGAGGGCTTTGAATTTACGGGTTAAAATTCATCAATTCATTCTAAATTTTATCTAAACTTAAATTTTAAAATCGAAATATTCAGGTGCTTGATTTGCTTGATAATTAAAACATTTTTTCAACCGGAAGTGCTGAAAAGTAGCCGGAAGTTCTAAATGTATTGGTGTTATAGATACTCTTGGTTACGGAGTACTTGATTTCATTAAATAAAGCTTTCAATTTTATTAATCGTTAACACTTAGCAAAGGTTTTATTTTAATTTCACTTTCTCTGAAAGCAATGTCACAATTCTGACTTGTAGTTAAAATGACAATTTTTGTTTCACCAATTTTGATCAACTTTTGTTTAAATTTTTAAAAGGAAGATTTTTCTGTTTAGAAATGCGATATAAAATGAAATAAATTAACCAGTCGTGTTGGTTAAATTGCAGCACTTTCCGTTTGAATTTCGATGAAAGATTAGATGTTTTACATAAATCAACGTTTTCCATTGATACGGTCACGGTTTTGAAGAAATTTATCAGTTTCTATTTTAGATGCAAATTAATCTTCATTTTAATTCAGTCCTGAAAAAATAAGAAAAAAAACGGATGTATATGTCTGTGACAGCGTGTGTTAAAAACGTGTTTTTCCTATTTTTCCGTAATTCATTATTTTTTAAGCAAATCTTTTAATTCATAAATTTCAGATAAAATGGGAAACACCGACAATAATATTGCATTGAAGTTTCTTTTCGGCATACGCGTGTTTATGCACACAAATTAGTGTGTCAGATTATCCACTGTAATACTACCAACATTCGACATTTTTTAAAGAATATCTAAAACAATCTATGAGTCAGTAAAATTGTGAATGTTTCATTTATATGAATATACATGTATATACATGTGTTATAAAGAGTGTAATCGCGCAATTTCTTTCACATTTGGTGTGGTTGTCAAATTAAAAAATAATGTGAAATTTTAAAATGCTTCAACATAAATTGTAATCATTAGTACCGTCAGGGTATGTCACTGATCTCATTCAACACGATTTTCTTTAAAGTCTGGGAATTCTCATTTTTAAAGATTTTATCAAAGAATATTTTAAACTGACAACTGAGTGAATATATGTCAATTCTATTTAAAATCACTAATCATACTGCACACGTTAACTGGCCATTAAAATACAGTTTATTAATTGGATGGTACACGATTTCAGCAGTAAAGTCACTTACACTTAAACGGTGAGGTGCGTAACCAGTCTAGTTTTTCAAACTGGTTACTTTTGTTCTAATGTTTGTACAAAAACCGTACCACGTTTGTATTTTAAATGCCATAAAACGTATAAGTTACCGATTTATTGTGTTAATTAAATAAAATACGTACATAAAAATCATTTTCGGCCCCATGTGATGTCGGGGCTTAAGTTTTTGTTTACTAACGGAAACTCGGCCCCATTAGTTTCAAATGCTTGTTAATAATATATCACTTATATAACATTTAAATCTAAAAACATACTTAAGTCATAAATCTTTTAAATCCCCAATGGAATTATCAGCACCGATATTCGTAAGATTTCGATCATTGTAAATCTGACATTGATGGGTTGTAAACATCAGATATATTAATTAAACTATGAAACTATTGAGACAAATGGATACATCAATTCTATGGGCAATACTCTGGTTTTCGAGTTAAAAGAGATAACCTATCAGTTGAGTCTTCTTTCCTTTTTGTTTTGGCTTTTTGATTGAGGGTCGAAGAGGTAAATTTTTCGTGGACAAAATTCAAGTTGAGCACATGACAGACAGACATGTATAAATACTTAGATTGACGTTACGTGTACCCGATAAATACATCTTTATTTGTTCTCAAGTATTTAGGTTTAACGATAGGAAATCAATTTAAGTACTTGGTATCAAAATGTAATGGTACTCGATGATTTTTGATACCAACTCGAGTACTTGTTTTTATGTAGATTACATGTGTACTTTGTGTAAATATGATACTATTAACACAGATGATAGATATGGTACAATCCTTTATTTTAAAGGGATCATACCCCATAATTATGTTTTTTTTTCAAAATATGGAAACTCCCTTCATTTGATTGTTTAGTATAACATGGTTAAAGTGAACCGGATATAGCGAAGTATTCCCCCAGAACACCAGAACACACCCTTCTAGATTCCATTGTTATGGATATAGTGATAAAATTTGGTTTTAACAAAACATAATGCAGTTTATTACGGTTATATTTAATTCTTTACGACCTGAATGAATGCACCATTATTGTCACCGTTCACGGACGGCGACATACGCAATTAACCAGATTTGACCATTTCTTCCCTTACACCGCCTGCTCTAAGCCAATCAGAAAGGAGAATTTAATACCACATGATCAAAAAATGACATATCACCCGCCATGTTTTTGTTGGGTTATCGCTTTGTATACTTGACATGCCTTTTTAATGTATAAAGCTCGAAACCAGTTTACGAGCTTAATGCGGGGTAAACAATATTACGAATATTTAACTCAAAACATTTTTACAGCTTTTATTGTTCAGAAACGAATCTTTTCTACAAAAAGGAGGATTTTATAGGATGAATATTTAGATATGAATGCTTGTTTAATTCATCATGAAATCCTTAGTTTCCTTTGAATGCGATACTTTAATATTTTAGTTATGTGTTTCATATATGCTCTTTTGGAGCATTTTTATATCATAATTTTTTAACGTATGTTCGTTTGGGACAGTTTTATATCGTCGTTAACTGGTTCCCGTTCCTTGTTGCAATGCACCAATGGAACGTTGTCTTTGTAAAACCAGAGTCAACGGGAACCAGTTTAATATCGTCGTAAATATAGAATGTGAAATGTAAATATAGAACTGAAACCAGAAATGAAATCTCATGGAAATCTTTCTTCAATATTCTATCCATAGCTCGTATACTTGGCTGAACGGCGATTCCAAGCATTTTTGGAAATGCTAATACTTGTACACTTTTGCACTATACTCCCAGAATTATCTCAGAATTAAATGTGGTCTGAATAAAACTATGTAGTACATACATAGATACCGTCCAGCTACATGATACTCTGTAAGCTTGAACTGTGAATAAAAAGCTGACTTGGTCACTTTACCATAATAAGCCATTAAGTATTTTTGGTCTATTAATATAGATATAAATGTACTAATATTTTTACGATTTCTCGGTATTTATAATCACTGTGTTCGACACTGAATTTTTCTCAAATGTTATGCATTAATTTGAATATAAATTGTCATAGAATTGTATGTTTTAGTTGATCACGTATCATGTATACATCAGAAACAAAGCGTCCTGATCATCAGTGTACGACTATACAAAGTAAATCGATGATGAAAAAATACTCTAAGACTGTAAATAAACATAAACTTTGAAAAGGACACCAATGTTTCACAATTATTGAGATCAATATATCAATTCGAAGTACAAATTGAAAATCCTTTTTCTTCACCAATGGGACACAATCATTGTAGTGGCGTCGTTCAAGACAACACAGTTATCTCTCTTCTACTGATTGACTTTATGCTACTGGAACTTTGATCAATTGGTTAGATCGATTTTAACGCACAATTTAAAATAATAATGTTGGGAAGTAAACAGTTAAAACGTTATTTGTTCCTTAATATAAATTAATCTCCGACTTATAATTTCAGGAATTTGATGTTGAAGATGTTGGTTTTGTCAGAGAAAGTCTGCAGTATCTACCTTTCGCACCATCTTTGTCTTTCCTCAGACAGGTAAGCGTATTTCTATACAGTTTATATATTTTTTGTCCGTGTTGCCATGGCGACATCTCCAAGTAAAAACAAACGGCAATATAAAATTAAAAATGTTTAAGACTAATGAAGCCATATACTCACTGAAATTCAAGGACAGACAAAAATCAAAGTCATGATCTAAAGAATGTAGAGAGATATTTGATAAAACCACCGAAGGACGTAAAAGCACCCGAAGATAAAAATGTAGAGAGGTATTTGATAAAACCACAAAAGCACGTAAAAAGCACCCGAAGATAAAGAATGTAGAGAGGTATTTGATAAAACCACAAAAGCACGTAAAAAGCACCCGAAGATAAAGAATGTAGAGAGGTATTTGATAAAACCACCAAAGCACGTAAAAAGCACCCGAAGATAAAGAATGTAGAGAGGTGTTTGATAAAACCACCAAAAGCACGTAAAAAGCACCCGAAGATAAAAAATGTAGAGAGGTATTTGATAAAACCACCGAAGGACGTAAAAAACACTCGAAGATAAAGAATGCCTGGTTGTTACTACAGTTAAATACAGTTCTAATTTAGATCATATCAGTTTATATAAATCTCTAAAGACCACGAATGGCTTTTAAGAAGAGCTATTTATTTAATGAACAAGTTTAACTATCTTTAACCATAACAAAATATTAATTTAATTTACTTTATTTTTCAAGGAAATCCTGGTCGGACCAAAAACCTATTTCCAAATTGTGGGTACGATGTTACTGCACAACAGAATTTTATCGCAAACGGAGAAGCGCCAAGCCATCTACAATTTTCCTGGATTCTGTTCGGGTTGTATTCGCATGGGAATATGTTATGGGTGTGAAAGAAGCTCAGAAGTCCAGTAAGGAAATTGCTTTTCTAGTGATTTTAGTGCAATATGTACATTGTGGTTTGTATATGAAAAGCATTATCACAAAAATGCAGTAAAATAAATAAGTTCACAGCCAGTGAATCAGACATGTGCTTGTACAACATGTTACTGTGTAATATAATAATCTTGATGCAACGATAATCAGGACACTGAACAAAGACTAAATAAAACAATAAGATTAAAAGTCTTAACCCACGTTACCCAGTCTATTATTCCAGTTCTCAATAGCTTGCGGCAACTGCAGTAAAATGATAATTATATCAATATTGTCGTGCCCATGAAGCGTTCAGCTAGTTCAACAATATAATAAAATATTAAGTCAGCAAGAGTTCAGTATCACCAAACTTCCAGCTCCATCACTGAGACAAGGGAGAAATGCAACTGTTTAATTGATTATGAAGTTGATCCCAATAATAATACAAAAGATAAAGGTGGACTAGTAATGACTGCTAGACCTCAAATTATCAACTGTCTAAAAGACCTACACGACCGTTAGGATTTTTTTCACAATTTCACAAAACATTAAACTATTTCATTTTCCCCATTCAATCCATTTTAAAAGTTTGTATCTGTACATTATCACATTTATATTATAAAACTTCCATCTAGTTTCCATGAAGACAAACCAGTAAAAACGGGAGGAGGGTTTACCTACTTCAAGAAAGATCGCCCAGAAAAAGAGATGCAATTCAAAAACCCAATTAACTGGAAAGTACGACACCCCGATAGAACATTGAAAAAACTAATGGAAGGTAAACAGAAAAAGTTGTAATGTTTATTGATAGATAAAGTTGTAATGTTTATTGATACATAAAGTTGTAATGTTTATTGATAGCATAAAATGACAGGGATACGGCCTTTTAATCCCGGAAAGCCATATTTTGTTCTTTGGTTGGTTGCAATATTCAGATCAATGATTACACAAACGTAATTACATTTTTCAAAATGATGTACGAATTCTTTGTGTTGATGGATTGCCCACCTGAAAGTCTGAAAATTAAAAATGTTTCAAACGCAATAATATTTCTTCGAAGAATAACTGTAGCTGTGTGTACCAATGTGTATAATTATCACTCAGCGAATGTGTATAATTATCACTCAGAGAATGTGTATAATTATCACTCAGCGAATGTGTATAATTATCACTCAGTGAACACAAATGGTTCAGAAGTCTGAAATTGCATCGTTATCATGCGATGATGCAGTAAAATTGTTAAAATCCATAAAACCGCCGAAATTTTCTCTTTTACAATTCGATGGACTTCTTAAAATCTTGATTAATTGCTATCGTCCGAGTGAAAGCATTTGCGCCGCATATATGACTAGCATGACAGGTCACCCATTTTAACAAACATCAATGAGTAAATAAAACAATACTTGTTACAGATTATAGTGGTGTAGATTTAGAGGGCGAGATTCCTGCTGAAATAAAACGTCACCTTGATGAACACGGAGGTCATAGAGAGAAAGTTGTAACACTGGACAGTAATTATGGTGCAGGAGATGAAGGCGTGCTAGGTAAGATCAGATGGTTTCCATGTTTATGTTTGTTTGTTTGTTTGTTTGTTTATTTGTTTTTGCTTGTTTGTTTCCGCTGTTTATCAGCAGTATTTCTGGATGACATGATGTCGGACAGTCCAAATTACAAGGTGTCCCTTTCATGGACATTCTATATAAGATAGCAGTTTTTAAATCAAAACTGTTGCTACTTGATTGAAAACAATTGATTGTTTTGGGAGATCTATCGTCAGATATTTTACCAAAAGCAAGAATTGTTAGTTTAAAACTGTCATCTTAGCAAAGATATGTGTATGAATCAGACCCCAATGCGTTACCTAGACGTAATAATCTATTTCCTTCTTCTTCGAAATCCATCTATCCCACAAGAGGTGTGATTCATAGACGAAAGACAAAGAAATTGTCAAGTCGAAACATGTGCCTTGCTGGAATCTCGAATTTGTAACAACCCCTCAATCACTGCCTACAAATATAACTGATCTAGCAAGTTAGGTACCGAACAGCGGAAATGGAAACATACGCGTAAATTACAGGAACACCGAGTTCATCCTTACAAGAAAGACTGTCAAAATAAAATGATAAAATCTAGAACATATTGATGTGGGTAAATTAGGTATTATAGTGCTGTAGTTTATTTGTCGTATACGGTATTAAGACAAGCATCCACACAACATACTTTACAGGTTAAACTGGTGTAAAATCAAGGAATGTCTCCAATTTGGATATTTCATGAATGATGATTTAAATAAAATATTTTATGATCTTTTCTTAGGTATAAAGAATTTATTTAGATAGATAGGTGAATAGTGATGAAATTTATGGTAAAATAAAATGGTGTTCTAACTTAATTAAGGTAAAGATGAAAAACAGATAAGGTTTTGGACTTAATAATCGATTTATGTCTTATGGCGTTCAAAAACAGAAATCCTACAGTAAATCATGTCTTCACGACATTGATTGAAAAATTCTAACCTCATCAAAATAATTGGGGATTATAGCGTTATTATACCGATATTGAACAACTAATTCTTGTGTTAGAATACGCTAACAAAGGCTACTGGAGTCTTACATTCATTGTGAATAAAAGATTAAACTAATACTTCTACTTCAGTGAGAATAAAACATCGTGAAATTTTGATGGAATAAGCAGTAGTTTTGGGGATTATTAATCGTGTAAAATAAAAAAAAAAACGAGTTTGAAGTGAAAACAACCACAGGATGACGGAGCATATCATAACCAAGATAGCACATCTTAAATTTTCAAGTCATGCCAAGGGTATATAAACATAGGACTTTTTCTTCAGATTATGGCTAACCAAAACTTGGTAGAAAATAATATTGTTGCTTGAAAAAGGGATTACTAAGAATTTGAAATTGTTTTCATAGGTTAGATACGTTTATCAAACGCCGCTGTGGACGGTTCAATTAAGATTTGTTTTTGTTTTAGGAAATAACCGAAAACGAAAAGCAAACGTTCAAGCGAATTATAACATAGAAGGTGCGATCGAGGATGAAGAAGGTGACTTTGAAGAGAACCAAGGTCGTAGGAAGCACGATATTGACCTGAATGATGTAAGAGTTGAAATGGGCTATGATGGTGGTGATAGTGATATGGATAGTGAACTAGACGATCCTAATGCGTCCACTGACATGGCTGAAGGACAAGGGAAAGATGGACACGGGCGGAGGATGAGAAAAAGCCGTAGCACTGGTAGAAGTAAATCTGAGAATGGAATGCTTTCACCTAATAAAAGATATGGGTCTTATACAACTAATGGTAGGAACAGTTCTGGTACTTTTATTACACTACTGAGCAAAACGTTTGCTGATTTAATTAATTCATTTCAATATAATATAACAGCAATGTCCCCTATGAGCATATACGAGTAAATTTACCGGCATTTGATGATACACTTGTACATAAATGATAGTTATGAAGTTCTCCACGGGGAGATAAGATACACATTTCAGTAGGAAAAAAAACATATTTTACTGTCCATACATAAGATAGTCTTTCAGGGGCGTTTATGGCGCATCAACAGCTTAGGTCATTTAGCGCACATTTAAGATATGACTAGTGAAAGCTAATAAAATTTAGAAACCTGATTAAATATCAGCCTCAACAGAAAAATTGTGTAAACAGTAATAATTATGTAGGTTTGCTAGATAAAAATATGTATGTAAATTAACTAAGCAGGGACGTAGCCAGCTTTGAATGAATGTTACGTACCCAAAAGGAGGGTGCGTGATGTTAACCCCTCCTGCTGCTGGGGGTCGAGGAATTCTTTAAAAATTAGAACTAAACTGGTGAGCTTTGAAGTGTATTTGGAGGGATTAGAGGCACTGAATACGATCTATTTGAACCATTCATTATATCCATCATTATATTTCAAATATAATTTATTAGATTTTATCAAAGTCTAACTCTCTTCACGTTCCACTTAGATGTCATTATTGAGACAAATTTATATTTTCTCAAATGTTCCTGATCTTTTCACTGGTTCCCTTTATCAAATGTCATGATATTTTATCTTTTCACTGGTTTCCTCTATCAAATGTTCCTGATCTTTTCACTGGTTTCCTTTATCAAATGTTCATGATCTTTTCACTGGTTTCCTCTATCAAATGTTCCTGATCTCTTATCTTTTCACTGGTTTCCTCTATCAAATGTTCCTGATCTCTTATCTTTTCACTGGTTTCCTCTATCAAATGTTCCTGATCTTTTCACTGGTTTCCTTTATCAAATGTTCCTGATCTCTTATCTTTTCACTGGTTCCCTTTATCAAATGTCATGATCTTTTCTGCGGTTCTGTCTCTTTATTGGGACAACTGGGGGGTGTAAAATTTACAGTAGAGTTTCTAAAGGTGGATAAATTTTAGAGAAAAAATATTGTGCGAATTTGGTGAGACGTATAACATGATTTGAAAAGGGATAATTCAGACAGGGAAATTATAAAAACAAATTCTAATACAGAAAAAATCGATGATGTACAAATAAAAATGAGAGGAGCGTTGATACACGAGTTGTTTAAATAAGAACAACTAAAAGATAGATGAATTTATTCTATAGCACGAATAGTCAATGTTCATTAGTACATGTAATATTAATATATATATCTATATTCAGGCGGTGACAGGGACACGAGTGATGATCGCCAGAGTGACAGAAATTACCACGGTACTTCAGGTAAACATTGTCCCATGTCCAAAATGTTTAGATAAGTAAAATATTGCTATATCATGTTCCCATTACTCATGTACATATACAGTAAAATCTCAAGTAGGGATCACCTCGATATACCGACCACCTTAACACAAAATGTCCTGTTGGTTTTTAATATTTCCTCCATATTTCAACTTGAGACCAGCTAAATATTGACACCGTTTCGCTTGGTTTTAAAGATGATCTTAATATAGAGGTTTTAATATACACCCTGTATTACCCAAAATACAACCACTGTCCCGATATCATTCCAGTATATTCTATGTACAATGAACCCAGGTTACACGAATTGGATTTAACGAATATCTGGTGTTATTCGAACACGTGATTTCGTCCCTAAAATCATTTATGCACTCATCATTGGTAAGTAATCCGAGATGGTCATTTGATAACAACGGCCATTTGAGGACCAACTAGCGTGTGACAAACAATGTGTGACTATAATTAATTAGAGAATGCATGTTAACATGTTCGTATATTTTATTAATTTGTTTAGAGAGTGTTTGCGTAAATATTCAAATCAATTATAATTCAACGTGCATTTTATCGCATTTAAGTCATTCCAAAACTGGAAAACGATTTTGTGAACAAATGAAAATAAAAAAAAACAAGATTACAATTTTCTACAAAATTTAACTGGTTGTCTGTTTATCCAGTCGTTAGTGAATAAATCAAATGACGTACATTTTCTTACTTGTACGATTGTGCATTCATTTAACATGTGTCTTTTTTTTAGTATCGCATGCATTCATGTACTCTTGTGAATATAAATTGTTAGAGCTGGTGTTTTGCATTTATATTCGTAGTACATGTATTATACTTGTATACGTGCAAAATGGTAGTCAACTATCTTGTAATGAACATAGTAAGCATCGACGTTTTCTAACTGGGTCTAACTGTATTTATTTTTTTGTAGATGAAAATATGGACCGGGAAAACCAAACGGACAATTCTAGTCAATATGGTCGTAGATCCAGGAGAAAGGAGAAACTTTATAAACGTAAATATTTACAATGAAGATTTCCCGCCCGTCTGTGTGTTATTCTCTGAATTGATTCACTGGGAACTTCACAAACATTCACCTCAACATACAGATCACAAAGTCACAAATAAACAATTACGACACACACACATCAAGACGCTCATAATTACAAAGAAATACAGAACCATGCAAAACACACTCATGAACATGACTTACGACCATCGAAAACGCCGAGTGATACAAATGTAATTCTTAAAGAAAGGTTTAGGTCGCGCACAAAGATGCCCATATTTGTTTTTATTGTACTTCTTCATTAGTTCAATTCATTTTAACGATTTAATTTTGTACTGAATTTAACACAATACGGTATAACACTACTTAAAACCCGAACATTCATTTCGCTATACATATATATATATATCCGATACTTCACAGAAGCAGAGTTCACTACACGTATAACCACGTTATACTGTATTCAGACTGACTGTAAAATGCCTTACGATTACTCGGAAATTTTCGTAGTAAAGATCAAGTGTCAACAATCGACTAAGCAAAAAGGTGTATATTATTCTCAGCCAGCGTTCATCATTGATATTTCAGCGCCACCGGCTTTTAAATTGAAAAAAAGTCCAAAGAGAAGTATTGAATCCAAATCTCCATTCAGCACAAATAGGTCATACGATCTACCCAAGGGGAAAGGACTCGACATTAAGAAATCAGAGAAAAAACTAACACAGTTCAAAGAGTTCAAGAAAATAGATGCAGGATGGAAGGCAAGTAACATGGATTTTCTTGGAGTGCTCCAAAATATAGACTCTAAGTGTGATTTTAGCTAATTGAACAGGGATTACATTGTTGATTTATCTCGTTAAATCTTTTCAAGCGTAGAATCTTTAAAATGATTGTAGAACCTAGGGCTGTCTTCTGTACTAAGTATTTGGGAATGAGGATAACAATTTGCCATTTTCCAAAGGCTTTTAACTCTTTATCACTTACACTAACTCGGCCATTGCGTAGCATATTAATTGATATACGTGAATTCGGTCACCATAATAGCAACTTGACTTGCTTTGCAAGTATCTTTACATTTTGCCAGCAGTTGAAATTACTCTAAAGGTTCTCAACACACCAAATAAATATTCAACACTCATCACCTTGTTAAAAATATTTCCTCGGTATTTTATACAACATCTATACGAGCAATATGTTTTACGACTATTAAGAAATACTATCAACAAATCAAACATACAATAACTGTATTCGGTCTGGGTTCTCCATTACACCAGCAGACACGCTCATTCAGAGAAGAAGTATTTATATAACCACCGTTATTTCAGGAGCCTAAGAAGTTTGAGCTGAAGAAAACTGAACAACAATCGACCAAATTCTGGTCAGGACCACCAAAGGTAGTTGATCATTGTATCATCCATCAACGATCACTTAAAATTGATTCCAACTAAACCATTTGACGAAACACTTCATCACGCACTCTCTAATAGCAGCCGTATTATATTTATACCTTGCTTCAAAATATTCATAACATTGGGAAATACATGCAGCTTGTGTTTGAACTTGAAGCGTGTTTACATTATATGGACCATATAACAAGAACAATCGGGACCGGAGTTCTTGAATTTTCGTTTCAATTTACCGAAATCTATCCAATGAGAGTCCAATGTACTATAATGATGAAACTAGCTCTACATCTTATGTCAGTTTTCAATGGTTCAATGACTAATTCCTGAATTACTGAAGGCAGTTCTCGCTCGTTATCCTGAAATTATGAACGCTGGTTGAATTTGAATGTAATTGATGTGGATCATGAGTCTGATGCTCTACCTCTACACCACAGTACATCATTATTTGAGCTGTTTGATTTTTAATGCCTTAACCTTTTCATGTAATCATAAGTAATTAGCTAATTATTTATCACATTCAGAAAATGTTGTGTTTTGTTTTCTAATTACATAGAAAAAAGAAGACAAGAAAGTGGCAGGAAGACGGGCACATGATGGATCACGGTACGTCTGCTATCATATATGTCATACAATCCAGCACAGACTGCTTTCAGAAATAAAACTTCAGTACAGATCATTGTTCTATAGACTTATTTTAGCTAAGATACAACTTTTTTTAAAGAAGATGACCAACTGTATGTCATTTATAAACATACTTCATTTTATGTCAAAATGCCAATTTGGAACGACAGTCAGGGCCGGATATAACAAAGTATATATAATGCTTATTCTTAAAAGTGTGATTATTCAATACATCGCTGTCGTCCTGAAACTAGGGATAAGGGATTGTATAACACATAAACATTGATTTATCATACAAATATTTAGTTAATTATGTTCTTTAATGGGGTGGAAATACACGCTGTCTAATTCTTGTATCAAACTGACAACTCAACACACAGGCTGGGTTTTCACTATGAATTAAGGAAATCCTGTTTTAGAGTTCTCTTTGTGTTTTTACAGAGGGTTGAGGAGAGTACCATCACCACGATCAGTGTCACCAGACTCCGGACTTGAGAGTGAACTTCTAACTGGTAAGTCTTATATTCCAAACAAGCAACTTTTACAGGAAGGGAAGCACACAGACAATGAATTCTCTGATTTCACAGAATTTTTCAATTCTGATTTGTCTCAAAATTCTAAATATCCAAAATCTGATTTAGAATTGCAGAAAACAAATTACTTAATGGGTTAAAGGAACTTTTTTTGTTAAAGACATACACAGTGTCACTATCAGTTGACAGCGGTGTGCCTTTTCACTTTTAATGCGTTTCGTAGTACGCTTATCATGAACGATTGAAGTCAGACCAAGTTCGAAATGAGAAATTCTGTGACTGAGATAAAAAATGAATAAATGAATTTACGTATATTTTTAGAGTCAATAGAGATCCATAGCTAAGTTTGCTGGAAAGGAGTGTGAATAGAAACAGAGATTTAAAACTAATACATGTTTGTACTAGCTATCTCGTATTTTTGTAGAAAATGATCAGTATGTCGTATTTGTTGTCGTGCATGAATCTGATATATCTGTAGGTGTTGTTGTTGGTGTCGGATATGAAGAGTTACCATACTTCAATGATCAGGATATACATGAACATCTTGATTCACCTTAATAAATCTTTACAAATGATATTATTTTAATCACCAAAGTTTTGGTATGGATTCGGCCTTAGGCATTCGCCGCAACCAACTCATATGTTCTAGTTTCATGATATAGTAAAATGTGTCTCTCCGTAGTTAAAATAGAGAGAGTGAAATGTAATGTAAAAGTACTAAATTAAATAATGTACAGTCGGATATAAGTGTATCGTTCAAGTTGTTATGAAGTCTAACATTATTTCAATACTTTATTACGAAAGTACAAAGCTACTCTCTATGTTTTGGTTATAGATATTAAATATTTGATTGGAGATTAGTCTCGGAATATAGGTGAGTCATTGTTTCGGTAATTACAAATCAGAGACTAGTCTCCAAAGTGGATCTTTTAATCATGTAATCTGATGAAATTCCGTTGAACATAAGTAAAAGAAATGCATGATTTTATGCGAGTAGGCATGCTATCTGCATTGATGTACCATTAATAATATAAGTTGTGTCTTAAATGTTAATTACATATTATAACGTCCATTCAGCAAGAGAGAAGATTAGGATAAACAACCGAGCTAAGGTAGGTGATGAGGAACTACTTCGTGGTATAATATTGACTGACGACGAGGATCTTAATAATGGTGAATTTGTATTATCCGGCCCGAAATCAGTATTAAACCAAAGAAGTATTGGTAATTTTCCAAGTCGATTAATATGCATGGACAAAGTGTTAAAAATATCACCTGACAGCTCCCTTATCAAAGCAAAAGCTGGAAAATACTCCAGCCAATCACATTACTTAGGAAATTATACAGCAGAGTCAACTGAGGTCGGAAGTGACTTGCCAACCAAAAGAAAAGCAAGTACACCTGACAGTCATTTAAATAACTTTAAATTAGATCACAGTGGATTATCTAGCGCAGAAACTAATGGAATAAACAATAATACATTTAACAAACCTGCAAACCAAACACGTAGCCGAAATGTTTCAGAGAAACATATTAGCGGTTCTCCAATGATCGACGCGACAGAAAACAACCGAAGAGCTGAAAAACGTCACAACTCATCGAATCTCTTAGAAAAAGAATACAGTGAATCTTCGGAGGTAAGCGGTCAACTTGTTTTCAATAGGAACGCTGGAAACACAAATGGCCACTCAAAATGCATAGAATTCGAGCCAAGGGGACCATCATACAGTGGAAGTAAATCAACATCCAGTAGTAGATATGAACAACATCATAGGCCATCAAATAGCTTCGAGATAGATATAAGTTGGTCGTCAGAGAGCGGAAGTGACAATTTCACAACAGGAACTCTTTCTAGATTTTCCAACCGCTCAGAGATAGAGTTCAATAGCTCACCAGGAAGTGGTGGAAAAACACCGAACGGTCTAGAAATAGATCTTAGGGAGCCACCTGTTATCAAAACATCTGGAAAATTTCCAAGTTTGTCAAACAGATTAATACAAAACAGAAATGGTTCATCTGAAAGTGGGAGCGAAAATGTCATCAATAGACAAAGTATGAAATTGTTAGGTCCGTCAAATCAGTCTGAATCAGAGTTAAATGAGTCACCTGATATTTTGGGCAAAACTATGTACGTAAAAAAGGCTGACAAACCCACCTGTCAATCAAAAGATTCTAGGTACATTGAGCAACCTGATAGTTTAGGCGAAGCACCAAAGAAAAGACAGGCTTCTAAACCCAATAATCGATCAAATGTCATAGAAAAAGACCAACAGGGTGTATACGAAGCTGGCAACAAGAACAATACTACATCTGAAACGCTTCCATGTCTACCAAACCGTTTAAATTTAGATCTTAAAGAGTCATCTGTTGGCAAAGTCCAAAGAACACATGGAAAACTTCCCTGTCTAAACTACCACTCTTCCGAGAGTGATAGCGAATCTGTTAAGAACAAACAAAGCAATAAATTTCCTAGTTTGTCAAATCGATCAGAATCACAGTTCAAAGAGTCACCTGTAATGAAGGAAACATCCGGAATGCTCCCAAGACTACCGAACAACTTAAAAATAGACCGCAATAATTCATCTGATAGGAGACACGAACATCTAACAAAAAGAAGTCCTGTCAGACTGCCAAGCTTAACGAATCACTCAGATTGTGTAATGACTGACTTTTCTGAAAGTGAGGGGGATATAATTTATAATAGAACAATAGGAGAATTTCCCGGCCAGTCAAAATTTCATGGTAACAATTTCACCGGGTCATCTGAGAGTGACAGTGAAATATCAATAAACAGTAATCCCGTAAAACCCATCAGCGAATTAAACAGTTGTGAAATAGGCCTTCCTGGGTCATCAGACTATCAGAACAAAGATCCAAGTGGATTATTTGGATTATCCGAGAGTAATTCACCAACAGGCCGATCAGAAAGATTAAACATATATCCTACTGACGTTAGGAACAGGAGGCAAACTTGTAGGGTAGTCGGCAGTCGTGCTGGCCAATCAGATATCTTTGAAAACAAAGTCATTGAATCCATAGAGAATGAGAATGAATTGCCCGTTAGCCAATTAAACAACTTAAATAATGAAATTGGTCGGTCATCGCATCGATTGAGCAGACCTGTAGCCGACAGAATGGCAGAAAAGCCTTTCAAACATTCAAAATGCCCAAAAAGAAGGCACAGTCGGTCGCCTGAGAATGGTAATAAAAGGCTGATAAACAGAAAAGCTGGAAAGCTTCGAACGAAGTCAACCCACGCAGAGAGAAAGCGCAACGGATATGCTGATAATGAGACACTAAATCAATCCACTGAACAATCTGAAAGATCTCCAAAGCTTCCGATTCGTGACTCTGGAATACCTATCAACCAATCAGATGATAGTAGGGATGAAATTTATGAGACATCAAATGGCTCGAGCCAATCAAATCACAGGAGTACAACATCATCATCCAATCAAAACACACTCGATGGTTTCACTGATACCGCTACAGAATATTACAAAGATTTCGATATTGAAGAATTCCAACGTAAGAAAAGTCTCCCTGAATACCTCAAGAAGAGCTCCGTCAAGCTTCCATCGTTGACAATCCAGACAGGTTAACGCTTGATGAAATTTGTGTATCACATTTTTATTGAAATTGACACTTTTTGCGTAACCTATGTATGCATGCTTCAGATTCAATTAAAATAATTTTATAAAATATATATTTTATTTATATACATGTACATAAAATATTATAAGCTAATAATAATAACTTGTACGAGAAACTGATGGTGTCCTCATGCGTCAATTTTCTTATTTGAAATAAATTTGAAATTAACGATTCCACTACTTCAAAATACTTTCAGTCTTTCGTACTCTTATCATTGATTTTTTGATATTGAATGATTTTATGTATTCATGTTTTATATAACAATGACCAGTATTACCATTATTATTAATAAAGCATGCTTTTATAATTATATACAATGATCTTATATTTGTTGTGAATACACCAATTTTGCATGGCACTATGATGTGGAATACATTTCACATATTGGCATGTTGTCTTCATTTACATCATATGTACTACACTATATTTTTTTTCAAGAAAGTAGTGGTAGGGAGATATCAACTAAACAAAGAGGGCTGTAAATTTTGAGCTACTAGTAATAATAAATATATTTGTTTATGAAATAAATAAATAACTATACAAAATGAACGAATGACAATTATCGAAATAATCATTTGTAAAACAAAGAGGGCTGTAAATTTTGAGCTACTAGTAATAATAAATATATTTGTTTATGAAATAAATAAATAACTATACAAAATGAACGAATGACAATTATCGAAATAATCATTTGTAAAACAAAGAGGGCTGTAAATTTTGAGCTACTAGTAAAAATAAACATATTTGTTTATGAAATAAATAAATAACTATACAAAATGAACGAAGGACAATTATCGAAATAATCATTTGTAAAACAAAGAGGGCTGTAAATTTTGAGCTACTAGTAAAAATAAATATATTTGTTTATGAAATAAATTAATAACTATACAAAATGAACGAAGGACCATTATCGAAATAATCATTTGTAAAACAAAGAGGGCTGTAAATTTTGAGCCAACTAGTAATAATAAATATATTTGTTTATGAAATAAATTAATAACTATACAAAATGAACGAATGACAATTATGGAAATAATCATTTGTAAAACAAAGAGGGCTGTAAATTTTGAGCTACTAGTAATAATAAACATATTTGTTTATGAAATAAATGAAAAACTATACAAAATGAACGAAGGACAATTATCGAAATAATCATTTGTAACTGATGAGCCTTTTTAATGAGATGGGGACACCACACGTTCAGTAAAAAATCGTTAAAGAAATACTATATAATCTTTCACGGTGAGATTTTTAAGCTTGTCAATTTTATGAATTGGTTTAATGTCAACTTGATTTAATGACTGATTTGAAAGTTCAACGCATGAAGTAGCGGTAACATTCAGAAAACAAGAGCATGAAACATTATATAAAACTTGCACATTGTTAATATTAGAAAAACGTGTGCGTTGTATATATTTATGAATTCTTCAACCATATTGTTTGTTTAAAATATGAATGTATTCAGTGTCAAAGCGTTTCTGAAATAATGATACAGTGTATACTGAAACTTTTACAAACTATTCAGCGTAAGGGAGATTATTATAATTATGCTCTTAATTCGCGCTTTGAATAATCTCACTTAATATTAATATACTGCTAGGGAAGATAATCGCTTGATACATCGTTTGAAATTCGTTATGCATATGTCATTATATGAATTATATAAGGACTTGTTTGGGCACTTCCGTTTACAACGAATGATGGTTGCACCTTATTTTGCATCTTTTGTTGTGTTTTGAAGGTTGACGTAAGGTGCTTGCTATGGCATGTATCTGTTTCCAGTTGTATATGTCTGTTCTAATATTATCATGCATTTATGGCCTATATATTTTACTAGTATTACGTCACGATATTTGTGTCATTCTGAAAAGTATTTAAAATGTGATTTAATGTATTTCCTTATTCTGATTTCAGCGAGTGTTGTGGTATATTTACTAGTTTAGTATTTTCACTAGGAATTGACTTCTTATGATTAGTGTCTTGTCACATAGATATGTAAGATATAGTTATAATTTGTGATATAATATTTTGCACTTCAAAATATAGGTCGTCTCCTAAATCGAGTTAAAGACGGTACAACACCAGCCACTAGGAACAAGAGATATATAATGTACCGACCAAAGTTTTCTTGTATCTCACCTATATTATACAAGGGAGGTGATCGCCAAAGTCATCTTGGTAAAAAGTTTGTGATCACGGTTGTTACGTAATTTCACGACAATGCATGCATGATTACAATACCACTCTGAATGGGAACGCGTGTTCATTCACAATGTAATGGTATTGTTATTGGTACAAATACATTAGAGGAAGTATTTTGTGATCATAACCATAACTATCAATTGGTTTTATGTTTCACAAAAGCATGATTCTGACATTGGAATATAGAGTACAGCTGAATGTGATGTGCATTTGTATGTGTACTTATTTAATCACTCACGACGGCTTAGTGTCTTGCAAGTAAATGTAGAATGGTCAGCATGTTGACACCGGTTGATATCTTTTGCATTTTGTGTATTTGAAGTATGTGACGTTCAATTTCACAAGAGCAACTTATCAAAGGAAAATGCGCATGTTCTTATCGTGTATCACTGTATTGCATGCAATTATTGTTGAAAGTATTGTTTGCACAGTTTATGAGCAACTATTTCACTAAAGAATGGATTTCACTGCAGTATGCTTCATCCTAAGGTTTGTTTGTTTGAAAATTACCTGTTTTCGTGTCCATCGAATTTTTATAGCTAAAATGTATTACCCTTTTAAAAAGTGTGCCGATGGAAACAATTTAAGAAAATTTAGCTTTTATGTTTTCATGTCTGAGATTACTTACTCTAAACATTTTGTCACTCAGTTTTTCTGTCAATGGCACGTGTTTATTGTTCAATTTCCTCAAACTTTCAAATATAGTTTAACACTAGCAATATTTTATTCCTGCGCTGAATAAATCCACTACTTACGAAAGCCTTAGGGTTGGAAGTGAGATAAAAACTTCAAGTTAATGTAATTGAGATATGATAATGCCACAACATATTTTTAAACAGAGAAATCCGACGAAGAACTCGAAGGAGAAGAAGCTGAGCACAGTAAGATGTATTACGAGCAAATTGGTAATAATGAACCGGGCAAAATTAGAATAACAAGAAGTAGCAACGGTCAAAGACCCTCCAATCAAAACGTCCGTCCAAACCAGAGACACAGAAATACCAATGATAGCAATGTGTCTGATACCAATTTATGTGTCGAAGATTCCATCGTTGATTCGGATAAAGGAAAAACACGACGAAATTACACCAATAATGGTGAACGATACTACAGAGGGAGAGAAAATGATCATGCAGTCCATTCAAACGGAGAACATGGACAAAAGAGAGATATGGTTGAAGAACTTGACAACAATGGAGCAGGCGATCATATTTATGTAAGCAAAAACAATAAGCCTGATAAAAGTGAAGTCATTTACAGCAGAAACAACGACAAGTATAGTTATCACGAAGGAAGATATAGACAAAAAAGAGATAATGTTGAGAAATATCAGGACAAGACATGTGAAGATAATTGCAATGGTTTGAGGCATGAAGTAAGGCAAGAGAATGATACGTTCAATGAAACTTATGATAGGAAAACGAAAGACGCCATGATAGACTCCGATGAAGAATACTTTTATAAAAATTTTATCATTGAAAACCTTAGGAGGGATACAAACTTCTATCAAAACCCAAACGGTTATGAACATACTAGCAACAATTACATTAGTAACAAAGAAGAGAGTGATATATCTGATGATTCAAATGAAGAAGACCGGAAATACAAGCATTTGTTAAGAAGTAGAACATTTGGTGACCAAATATATTCATCCGATAGAGAGGTTAGTGATGTCAGACGACAGAGTTCAAAGAATAGCAAAATACATCCTCAAATGCATAGGCATTCATTTGACAACTTGATAAGTAATCATCACAGCTCAAAGAGCCAAAGACAACCGCAAATGCTCAAGGAATGCAGTAATTTGACAAACAGTAAAAGCTATAGGGACCAGATGAATTTATCTGACAAAGAGATAACAGATATTAAGCGTCACAATTCAAGGTATCCACAAATGCAAAATCTGTCAAACAATAAGACATCGGATTGTAAACGGCTATCCGCTGGTAAACATTCCACAAGCAATACACCACATATCATCGAAAACCGTTCTCCGTTTGAGAAAGGTAGAGATCCAGCATTACATTATGGTGTTGGTGATGATGAAAGGGAAATTTGTTTCCAAAGTAACGACAGTAAACAAAAGCCCTCAGTCCATTATAAGAATGAAATTGATGTGTTTGAAGAAAACAAAGATGAAAATAACGAAATACTTGGTGATGCATTAAATATACAACCAACGTTTGATCAAACTCAGAAAAATATGGGAAGAGAGGGTAGAATTGTTGATAGGGAAAGAACTCCTCCGACTTTCATTTCTGAGACTGACGATCAGAAGCGATTCTTGCAGGATGGCTACATCGGATCAAAATTTAGAAACAGATGTAATTCAGTACAGAACGCTTCTAGATGGTTCAGAAAACCATCCATACAAAGCGGGTCGCCAATTTTATTTGAAAAGAAATTGTCAACTGGTTTGGCTGACAGAGCTCTCCGCAGTCAAAATTCCAAAAGATCACATTCTTTGCCGTTTACATCTGAAACGTCAGATGATACCCCTGTTATCAGAAATTCGGATAAAAGATCAAAATCTTTTATAAGGCAGTATCAGAAGGTCCATGACCGACTGCATTGTAGACGAGCTGATAGCTTACCTGTTGAATATATAAATGAGCTCGATCAAGACCCGAATTTAGCAATACGAAGATCTAAATCTTTAGGTAAAAATGAAAGCCGGTGGCCTAGTGTCAACCAGGTAATTAACTACAGTAAACATACCAAAACGAATAATCAAAATCAGGATAATGCCGCACCGCTGAAATGTAATTCACGAACCTTGGACAACACTTTAATGGATGGATTTGTGGATTCAGATGACTGGCCGAAGAATAAACGAAGAATGTCATTTAAAGTTCCTACTGGAAGACGGGAAAGTTTTCTCAATGCTGGTCAGTCCCAGTTCACTGAAAGTACTGCTGATACAAATTATTTAAAAGAAGAACAACTTGTTGATCCAGCGAGAAGTTCCATGGCAAATATAATTGATATACCTCACAATGGCTTTAGACAAAGTCATCTGAGTTTGTCTCCACCCTACGTTCCTCCAAAGGTTGATATGGAGCAGGGTTCCTTAACTTCCAATGAGCCTGATTTAGAGCTAGTGTTTGATGATTTAATCGATGTTGAAAATCTTGAAATTGAAGAAATAGATCAAAATCTTGAAGTTGAAGAAGATAAACAACACAAAGCAGAGAGAAAGAGGCGACATAAACACAGGAGGCATAGACGAAGGAAACGTGAAGAAAAGTCAGAAGAGAGAAATAATAATGAGAAATGTGGAAATTCAGTTGAGAGATCAGAAGAAAGAGATGGCAAGTCAAAAGATAATATTGCTAGAAAAGCAGATCTTCTGGAAAATGAGAACCAAGCTGACAACTATAGTGTCGCTGAAGAAAATCCGGTGAATGATGGGTATAAACAAAAGGAAACACCTACAGATGCTAGAGGAAAAACGAAGAAACACAGAAGAATGAACAAACACGATGAAGAAAATCGAAGTCTACACGATGATAATAATGCTAGTACATGCTCCGATGATGATGACTTGAGAGACAATGCTGAAAATGTCGGTGCTGGGGAAAAGAAAAGGAATCACAGAAGAGAAGGTCGCAAGCATTTTTCAAAGCTGAAGTTAAGATTAGATGATGACAATGACATTGGAGATTCAGTAGCAGATGAAAAAGAAATCATTCATGAACAGGATATGAAAAAGAAAAGAAGGCATAGAAGAAGGCAGCATGAACACCAACAAAAAAATGATGAAGAGGAAAGTCAGACCACTATCAGTGATTCAAGATATATAGTCAGTCAAACTGTTGCTAGTAGAAATTCAGAATACTATCCTTTGGATGAAAATATGGACGGTGATAAATTAGAAGATGAAAGCAAATTACAAAATTCTGTTCTAAGAGGTGTAAAAGATGTGATTGATAAAGCTAACAGCTTATCTGAAAATGAGGTCATTCAATCAAAGAGGGAAGGCAAAAAAAAGAAGAGGAAAAAGAAATTTGGTGGAGAGTCCTTAGGTTTAAAAAGAACTGATTCTTCTAATGAAATTGTTTCAGGTGTTGGTTCTCGTAAAGGTAAAAAGAAGCCAAAGAGAAAGAAAAAAGAAGAAAATATAGAAGAAGACGATGTTGACCTAGATAAACTTCCAAGTATCAAAAGTCAGCTTGCAAAGCTATTTGGTGATCAGTATGGTAAAATGATGAAATCAGACAAAGATGATGACGACAAAGAATTGAAAGAAGATGATGCAGAACAAATGCAAATATTGGAATCAGAAGACAGTTATGAGATATCTGATTTTGATAACGAAATTGAAAAGGATAATAATGCTGAAACTGAACCCTCAGAGAAAATTATAAAACCAAAGCCAATTAATGATGACTGGATTCGTCGGCCAAGTGTTAATTTGAGGAAATACCGATCCATGTCATTGCCACTACTAACTGACATAGAAAGTTTGCCAGGGATGAAGGCAGATATATCGATAGAAGAATTGAAGAAACCTTTCCGCGTACCAATTTATCTGCCAAGATTTAGTCAAGGGAGGATAATATTGAAAAAGCAGTTCAAATCTCGTAGGTGCTCACAGTTTATATTCAAATATATTTAGAATAATTTATTTTCTTAACAATATTTGAAGTACTGATTTCTTAATAAGTTTCTGTTATTAAATTTTGTGAAGAATTTTGAAATGCAAGTATTTTTGTCTGAAACACCATTCAACCAAATGATTTTCATGTAATCTCATTAAACAGTTTACAAACAATGACATAGATCTATATATATACAAAGATGTTATTTTATTTCTGGAAATCGCTGTAAAAATTTGATTTAATTTCTTGTTTAATACATTTTAATCACAAAATGTGTGCTTGATGTCATTTATATTGTTAAAACCCCTGACCTGTCTCTACTTTACTGGTTCATAGATCCCAAAAGGGTCCAAGGTCGTCAGAGGTCAAATTCTCTTTCTGTGGTGAACTTGTCTCCATCTTTCCCAGAAGGTATTTTGAGGAGTTTTTTGTGAATATTGTGTTTTCAGGGTCACGTTTTTTTTGCACAATACCAGTTTTTTCTTTGATTATCACAAGATGCATTATTTTGCATTTGATCACATTTTTTTTGATATGCGGTTTTAATGTGTCATGTTGTGTGATTGTAACACTGTGACTATGTGTTGTATGCAGGTGTTCATATGTATAATGTTTCATGTGTCTTTATTGTTTTGTGGTCTCGTAAAATTTACTAATCCGAATTAAAATAATTAATTTGTGTTCTTAGTGGCTGAAATAATTGATTGTTTACAATCATATAGAAAGTAGAAGCAGAAAAGATGAATCAAATTGTGAAGTTGGTGGATAAATTTGGGCACATAAATTGATTACTTATTTTATCCACCTTATTATTAAGTTATGAATGTGTGTCCTTTTTTGTTGATTTTATGAAGGGTTCAATGCAGTAAAGGAAACAATATTGATACCAGATATTCTCTAATAAATTCACCAGCAGAGGGGACATTATTCAATTTTACAGATTTTTTTATGTTTGTTAAGATTTGGTTTAAATAATTTATGGAGGCATAAGTTGTAATTTGAAGTGTAATTAAGGCTTATATTCTGAATTATGTTTTGTTCTTTTGTAAAAAGGGTTGAAGTGTTAACATGGAAATGGTCATTTATCAGGAAGCATTAGATGTAAAATGTACATATATATATGATACATCATTATTTTAGGATCTGGTGCAAAAACTTCATTAAGTCAATATGGTGTCTAGAGCAGGTACAATAATATGGCATCATTTTTTGTCATCTTTTTACAGCAAATGAACAGCTTTTAACTCAACAATCTTAAAAGATATATTTATACCTTTTTCTATGTTATGTTTGTCTTTCACCATGAAACAGGAAATGCAGTTATGCAAATATTTGATAATCATTTTTTATATATCAACATCTTTGAGCTGTCAAGTCAAAGTTTGATTCATAAAAAGTAGACCTAATTTTCCCCGAGATAGTTTTGACGTGATTTGGCCATGTATACTTAAATGTTTATTTATACATAAACACACCATTTAATTCAGTGTTTGTCTTTCCAATCTAACTTATGATAATGTATCTCTATCTATTAACTATAAACATTTAAAAAGAAATTTGATCGCAAACTGTCTATTCAGAAAAGTTTCTCAGATGAAGGCACCTTACACAGTCATTGTGGAAATCTTTTGTCAACATTTCACACTGGATGAACACAATGCAATAAATTCACTGTGGAGTCCTTTACTTCAAGTTTTGTTTATAATTGCTCGGTGTGAACTAATCAATGTGCTGTCTTAATTGGATAAAAAAGAGAAAAAAAAATTCAGCAATATTGTATCACATTCAGAATATATTTAGGTTACATTTAAAGGTAAAAAAGAATTTAATTATTATTTTATGTTGTATTTTTTTATTGTTTCATTATTTATTAAATTTATTAGTTGTTTGTTTGTTTGTTTGTTTCTATCAATATTGTAAATTAAAGATTTTATAATAGTGAGTGTTTCGTTAACACCCGGCTGTATGTAAACGTACAGCTGACAGATCTATTCACTTATAGCCAGCAGCTCTGTTACTTTAAACTTTCATGTTTGTAAGGGTAATGTCTTCAATCTTGGTATTAAAATGGACAACCACAAGGTAAAAAATTCAAGTATTTAATAATTGTACGTAAATTTGAATGGTTGATTTTTTTCACAATTAATTAATTGTCTTAGTTTTCAATATGTGTGATTTAATGCACTTGTTTTAAATATTGCCTGTTTCTTAAGTATTTGTGGTTCATGCATTTTTGCATGTATTTTTATCAATATTTTATTGTACTACGTATGATCAGTTTTACAGACTGTGTTTGTTTGAGTTGTTGTGACTGACCAACCACAATAAATTGAACCTGACACCATCTAAAATAATTTTTATAATACATAAAAATCTTTAAGATACGAAAAATCAAATTTAGAACAAATTCGTCCATAGTTCAAGACATCCTATCAATTTGCTGGATAGGGAACCCTCAAACAAACACTGTTTTAAAGATGACATATGACTAATGTCATTTTTATAAAAATCTGTGGCTAAATACAGTTGATGATTAATTATATTATTAATTAATTGTATTTCATTTGTTTTGTACATTATATGATGGAATTCATGCTTATAATTATTACTTAAAGTGAAAATCCTCTAAGGCCTGTGAGAGCATAACTTGAGATTCATCTCTGATCTCAAATCTCATTTTATCTGAATATTTTCTGTTCCGTGCATTTTTAAGAGATTGTGTATTGTACATTAATGTAACAAAATTTAGAGAAATAGTTTTTGAAGCAAAAATACATGTTTAAACAAAATAAGAGAATGGAAGTTGATGTGATCTCAAGTTCTACAAACAATCACATTTTGAGACCACTCTCAAACTCAAATTTTCAACTTTTATCTTCAGTTTTTGTAAAATCATTCAAACTGACATGTTTCTGGTATTTTATTCCTTATGAAATGAAATAAATGCAGCTAATGGACTGACTACAGGAAGTGATGTTATATTTAAATCCAACAGTTCTTATCCAAATATGATTCTGTAATACAGAAAAAAACTTTGTAAAATTATGAGTTTGAGACTAACCTTGACTGGGATTTTTTGTGAAATCATGCACCCACAATGGTGGCTTAGAGGCTTTAAATTTTTATACAACCGCATGTTTGCATAAAAAATAAATACCTGGTTTCTGATAACATCCCCCACAAAAACATGGGGTGTAGGTCAGCAGAACTTGTTTTAAAATCTGGTTTTAAGTTAAGAGATAAGTTCATATGAAAGAGGAAATATCAGCAAGAAGAGAATTGACCAGACCAAAACAAAGTCCAGGTTTGGCAGAAAAAAAGGTTGATCAGGTTTGCAGAAACCAGGAATATTTTTATGCCTAATTTTTAGATAGAATATAATTCACAGTTGATCACATTTGTCGAGATTTTTGTATGCATTCAAAATTATTGTTTTATAATACTCAATACATGTATGTATTTTACAGTATATTTCTTTTATTTTTTTACATTTATATCATTTTATATTTTAATAATTTTATTTACTTATTTATTTATATATTTATTTATTTATCCAGTGATAAAGAATGATTTAATGTTATCATAATTTGTGCATTAAACTACTCAGGAATTCTTTAATTAAATGTGGCTTTCTGTCAAAAATTCCTGTCTTGACTATTTTGTAAATAAGGCATTTTGTCTGTCTGAATGACAATTTTTGATGAAGGAATTTTTCATTAGTTTTGTCTAAGTAGCAAAATAAGTCTGATCATGTCTGGATATCATGAAAAAAGGGTTATTTTAGGAATGGCTCTTTATTTTTAACTCATGTAGAAACATTCCTAATATTTTAGAAAATGAATCTGAGTTTATGGGCCAACAAACTCCAGAATGTGATTGGTTACTTCTAAGTCTCAGAACTGACCAACAATGAGGCTGATTTCTGTGACTGGTTCAAAGCTCATTATTGTCATTTTCAGACACAGGTACAAATAAATCCGAGTTAGAACCAGTAAGGGAGGAAACTCTTACAGTCACTCCAGAACCAGAAATGGGTATGTATTGTAATTACCTCCCTTGTTTGTAGCGCTTTATACAGTATAAACTGGTACCCATTGACTCTGGTGTACAGAGACAACTGGTATGGCCCAAAATTTCCTGGATGCTGATTGGTCAATTGCTGTCGAAATCTGGGCAGAATTCTGCCCACATGTTCCCGCAAAGACTTTTCACATTTGGAATGCCTCCATTTTTTCGCTCAATGCATATTTCGTGTGTAATTAAAAAAAAGATCCAAACATGAGGGTCTCTGCATTATATTATGTAGAGTCACTAAATTTTGCATTCACTGTTTTATTTTGATTAAAAGGTGCAATTTGTATCTGAAGTATTCAGGCATCAGTAACATCTTCGGTTATATCTAACATATATACCGAAATCTGTGATGTTTCACAAATGGACAATCACATGGCTCAAACGCATTGACCAATCAGAGCGCCAGATAATTTAGTCCACACCTGTTCCTTTGGTGCACTGCAACATGGAATGGCGACCAGTTTATATACAGTAGTTCTTCAAGGAAGAATATTAATTGAGAAAATTAGAATAGATTAGTTATAGAATAGATCAGACATAGAGGGGAGTTTTTAAGTTTATACAATCAATGAGATCAGAAAATTGTTCTATAAATTCTAACTTTTTAGCTGGTCTTAACCTGGAAGTAGGTTTACATACATTAATTAGATCATTAATGCTACATAGAAAGTTTATTCATATCAGTAAATTGTACCGCTGATTATGATTGTTGTTATATGATGATAAATAAAGTCCAGCTTGCAAAATACAGACTGTACTGTATTCTATTTGCATTGTTTGTTTTCTTAAATAACTTTTTTATTGTCTGTTTGTGTTCTAATTAATAAATATTCTTTAGCCTATGTGTCTAAATGAAAGTAAAATTTACCATATTTTAATTGAATCTGAACTTGGCATTTTCAGACTACTGGCCTTCAGTCAGTTATTTTATTCCAGTGGCCATGGTTGTGGTCCAGTGGTAAGCGTGCTGGACTTGTAACCCAGAGATCTGGGTTCAAATCCAAGTCGCAGCAGGTCATGCCTTTCAATGAAACTTTGACAAAAATGTTGATTTTCCTCCATATGTGAAGAGGTTGCTGGTTCCTTGTGGAAGGGTAAATTAGTACTGGTTAGTATACAGACCAGGAAAACTGGTTAAATGAACCAGTAGCTGTATATAACTGAAAAATTGTTGAAAAATGGCATTTAACCCCAGTGACAATATGTCCAGTCTGTTATTTTATTCCAACTCCTAAATCAACTATAATTACCCCACCCACCTCATGGGAACATTGCTTTACTCAATAAAGCAAATTAATAAATAAGGTGTTTACTTTTCTGTGTAATACTTCATTGGGTGAGATATAATAAACTTGCACCCAAATTTTATAAAATGATAAAGATAGTGCAGGAAATTTACTGTTCTTGTACTAAATCTTGGTGTGTGTAAGATGTGTGATAT
Source organism: Lutraria rhynchaena (assembly GCA_008271625.1). Taxonomy (NCBI): domain Eukaryota; kingdom Metazoa; phylum Mollusca; class Bivalvia; order Venerida; family Mactridae; genus Lutraria; species Lutraria rhynchaena. The sequence goes on along the minus strand of VIBL01000122.1, from coordinate 1,116,439 downwards.
AATAATTCCCAGCCTTGTTTTATCATGGGATATTTTATGGGTTCATTTCCTATCTGCTGATATTGCAAGTATTGTAAGCTGAGTTAGAACAGATCTGTATACACTTATTCAAGAAAACTATTTTCAATGTGGTCAGAACACTTTAAAATGGTCTATTGAAAATTTTAAGTGTTACGTTGCTAATTAATGTATATCATTTCATGTACCACTTACAGAACAATAGGTTCATTGCAACCTTACAATCAGTCAACTAACCTTTACATACTTTAACTCAACTATTGAAGTATTAAACAAATGACCCTCCCTTTGTGGATTGATTTTATCAAATTTATGCACAAAAGATGAATTGTAAAGGTACATTACCATAAAAATTATTGATGTTATCAATTTAAAGGGGTATTACCATAATTGATTATTGATTTTGATTACTAAATAGTTCATGAAGTCTATTGAATGACGTATTAATGTAGCTTCTGACTTTTCTTACTTGGACCATCATATATGGACACGTCTGCATGAATTCTTCAGTCAGTTAAGGGCAGAACTGATCAGCAGAAGTCACAGGTTAAAATGTTCAAATCCCTGGCCTTCCATATGTTCCTAGCGTCTATCTGACTAAAGATATTCCATCCATGGCCCTTTTATTTCCACCTTTTATTCATACTTCATGCCACAAGTGGTGGTTGCTTATGAAATGCGGAGGATGGTGAGCGCTGGTAAGTAACCCATGAGTGCTGGTTGTGTCAATTGTCGAATATCACAGAAATAAAAGTTAATAAATCATCACATAAAATTTTTTTTCCTCCGTGATTTTTCTTAGCAGTCTAACTTATGGAACTAATGTATTGGTAATGATTTGAATTTCAAAAAATATGTATGTATTGAACTAACTGGGTAAACAATATTAACTTTTAAGTACATTTTGGATTAGTTCAACAAAGCAGTTGGATTCTTAACCAATGACACCTTTAAGCCTGCTTGATTATAAAATAATGTGTGCTATTGTGTCACGATATTCCCACAATGTTGACCGAGCATGCTGGAACAATAGATGTAAACCAAATTGAATGACAATAATGTGAAGTGTGAATTAACATAATGACAATGATGAAGACATTGAACTGAGATCTCAGACAGATAAAATTTATAGAAGCTTGGACATAGGTTAAATTGATTTATACTAATCCATTGCTTAGAGTGATTAGTTTGTAGGTTATAGTTATGCACATTTGCATGAACCATGCAAATAGAATTTGATGGTTTTATTTTACTGTATATGAATGTGTAAACCAGTCTGAAACCATTTTTTTTCATAAACAATCAAATATGTCTTTAACAAATTTTGAGAATATGGAACTATGTTGGAACCATTTATGAATATATTGAAACCTGTGTCAAACCAAAACCAGATATAAAAAATGGACTTATGCTGAAACCAGTTTTGAGAATACAGAATAAGATGTAACCATTCATGAAGTTTAGGAACCAGTCTCAAGGAGCAATTTATGAAAATCTAGAATCAATTTGAAACCATTTATGAAACAAGTCTGAAACTATCGATGAAACCATGGAACCAGACTGAAGCAATTTGTAAAAATATGAGGCAGAAAATAAAGTTCCCGGTGTGGGGCTTGAACCCATGACCTTCTGCTTGCAAGTCAGCTGCTCTAGCAACTGAGCTAATTGGGCTGACAGGAATACAAAATACTATAAACACATCTATAGGATATACAGCCCTGTTACGTATGGAACCAGTCTGAAACAATGTGTGAAAATCTAGAACCAGTCTGAAAAAACGTTTACTTAACACAATCAACCTATCTGAAACTATTTTCAAAATATTGGAATGGTTTGTGATCATTTATGATAATATGGATCATATCTTACTGTTTGTATATATAATGTTGCACAGCTGAAATTTAATTTGTTGTTAAAAATAAATCTCTTTTAAGTATATTTTCAGTCCCAATTGGAAAATCAGTCAAATGCAATATGCAGACCATTATTTAAAATGTGTTCGTTTTCTGTCTTTTGATCCTAAAAGTAATTAAATGGACAATTTCATCAATTCAGTCACAACAAGCATAGAATTTAGTAAGTGTGGTTTTAAAAATCCATGTAGTTGACTAATGTATGTAAAAAGCCATTAAAACTTCAGCCAGCATTAAGCAGTTTCTTTAATTAATTCAGTAGACCTTCAACAACGTTTCTTTAATTGTGATGTCCATTTATTCTAGAAAAAGACTTTTGCTATAATAATTATGAGTCCAAAAAATAAAGCAGGTATGTTGCAAAACTTTTATATTTCTTTTCCTAAACTAACCTTTTGTACTTGGGATGTGTTTCATCCCCACACATTTTCATACTTCACATTCTGCTGGTGAAAACTTGAGGGACAATTATAGGTAAACTTAAACATGACAATTTTTTCTGGCCTTTTTGACATTATAATTGTACAAAACGAATGTTTACATGATAAATATCGTAACTTACTAATTAGAGAATTTCTATTGTTTAAAAAGTTGTACAATAATTTTAATAAATTCATAAAAGTAAGATTCTACTTAATTCATAATTATATTGAATTGTCAAGCGGCAAAATTAAAATTCAACAATTTGGATCAAAAGCTTACAAAAAGTTAATGTTCACACAGAATGTATGGGACATGTGCTTTAATTAGTTCAAAATCTTTTAAAAATGCTGTTTCATACCATATTACTGTAAAGAATTAATGTTTATACATTTATATTATTTTAGGATTATTAGTAAAATAAAACAAACTGTGAAGAATTGTTAGCATGTAATTGGTGTAAAAAATATTTTCATTGCTGATAAAACATTCACAGTGTACAAGGTCGTCATATTTCCGATGAAATGGATTCATAAATAATCATATAATGGTTTTCACTTAAGAAACGATTTACCAAAAAAAAAAAAATGCTAAGATTTTAACTTTATACAAGTTGGATAAACTTTGGGGCTAATGATAGTGGACTTTTTCATGTGGATATTTTGATACCTAAATTATACACAAACTGTAATAATATTTTTAGCTAAAGAATGACAGATAATGAAAACTTTGACCGCTATATATGATACTCCCCAGTGTTTTCAAATCCTAGACAAGAGTTTCAAGAATAACTTTGACACTTTGAGGATATTCACCAAACAGAAAAATTGTGTGATTATCTTCAGACATGTGAGGTTTTAGTTTAAAAACTGTTGGATAGTAATGATAGTAATGGATGCTCTAATAGTTCAGAATTCTTGTTTTAAACTGTATGGTGCTAGCGGAAATAGCCGGTATTTTTTAATCAAATTCTGTCATGCTTAAAAAACTGATTCAAGATACAACAACAACTAGAACACATCAATGATCAACATAGGATGTTAGTCTGTATCGGATATTTTAATGAAACGCAACAGTGCTTGCTGTAAACTGAACTAATCCGAGAGATACACTCACTGCTATTTTCTTGTGAATTCATATTGGCTGAGAATACTGGAATATTTAAATGTTTTAGGATGACAGGTCATGGATATGTATTCCTGTACATTTTTTCAGTTTTTCCTTGGATTAACGAAAAAAAAAAGATCTAGTTAAAATTCATTGATATTACAATTAAGTAAATTTTGTCCACTTGTGTACATGAATTTACTGAAATAATTGCTGTTCATGAACATACAATTAAAGACTTCAGGCATTTAATGGATTAATTTCGATGAAAACGCATGTATTTGTATAAATAAATATCATTTATGGAATCACTTTGAAAATCAACTTGAACAAAATGGCTCAGCAACATTTTGGGGAACCAATGTCTCGGCAAGCAAGTTTTACTGTCTCCCAACTGTCTAGGGGTCCCAGTTTCTTATCCCAAGTTGGAGGGGCCTTACAAACTGAAGGAACAATTGAAGGATCAATCCAAATTTTGTCAGTGAAATCCCCTAATGAGGAACATTATGGATATAGGCGTGACTCCACTAAATTTTCAACAAGGGATCGGTTAACTCAGGAATTCATACATCGACAACGAAGATTAGGAAGTGGGGCCACTAACCGTACAATGTCCAGAGGTTTGTATTATCAATAAAAAAACTTCCCATAATGTTTCTGACTTTCAGACATTTGAAATAAAATTCTGACAAAAAATAAAATTTTATAATAATAATAGTAATAATAATAATTTTGTGTGGTAAATTTGGAAATACTAAGCTTAAAAACTTGAGCTTTGGTAACATTCTTTCATAACAGCTTTACTATTGGTTGATTTCAGGGCTGAATTTAAAAAAAAAACAATCAGAGCTCTAGCTTAGAGACTGGTTCACTAAATTCAGTTCCCAATAGGTCTGCAACATTATAGGCAACGTCATATTTAGTGATTGACTTTGCTACTAAAATTAGTTTTTGCATTGAATCATATGACACAATACATTTACTTTACAGTCAGTTTGAAAAATAATTAATGAAAAGTGTCTTTATGGAATTTGTGTTATGAGAAATGTAAATGAATCATGTTTTATCATATCATTTTGAGTTGTTCATGTGCTACTTATTGCAAAAAATTATTTTTATTTAGTTACAATAACATTTTTCAAAGGATTTCATCTTATGCATGATAATCTGTTTGTAAAGAAATCTCAATCTTTTTAGCATCAATTTTAGACATCAATGACTCTAATCAAGAAACAATTTGACCTCAAGTTTATCTTATTCTTGATCTGAAGCACGGGGGGGGGGCTAGCACATTGAAGGGATTGTGTATAATGGTGTATTAAGTCTAAAACAGCCACACGGACCAAAAACACATGTATCATATATAATATATACACCATTACACACCATCCCTTCAACGTGCTAGCACCCTGTGATCTGAAGCCTCCATAATATTGTTTGAAATGGATAAACAGCCCTGTAAAACTGGGTAGTCTTATTAAAATAAAAATACAGCAAGCTGCGAGAATGTCACATATAAATACATCTATGTAGACTTGACAGAATGTCACATATAAATATATCTATGTAGACTTGACAGGATCAAAACGTACCGTGGAGGAAAAGCATGCCAGTGTTGAAGGGAGGTTATTGCTCAAAAGAGGGCCGCTCTGGAGAGGTTGCACTGTACTAAGTATATATTTGATGTACTGATATTGATTCACGTATTTTATTGAATCAATGGATGGTGTCATTAATTTCATTATACATCCTAGGAGACAGATCTTAATCTTACAAGTGAGTTCAAGGGTTCAGACTTATCAGAAATGGATTTTTCATCTATGGGTTATTAAGCTTTTAAGTAAATTTATGGAGTTTAATGATTATTAATAATAACTTATAAAAATGTTCAACTTGAGAATGATATTAAAATAATATTGATGCTCATAAATTGTTTTCAAAAGCTGAATGATAAATTAAAGCTTGTCTATGATCTACCTACCCCTGGTTTTCAATGATTTGGTTGTGAGTTCTTTTTTTTTTTTTTCCATAGCCTTGCATTATAGACATGTAATAGTATGTAATACATATAATAAGATCCTCACCTCGTATCCCTGAAAATTCATTCTCTAGTTATGGTTTTATAAAAACTGAAATTATGAAACGGTATAAAAAGGATATGCAAAGATAAAAAACTTTGGATTTTCTTTAAAAAAATCTTTTTTTTAACAAAAGCCTGACTGTCACTGATACAGCTTGTATTTTGCTTGATTGGCCTTGAGCTGTCCTGTCTATCAAAATAATTGATTATATCCCTACATGCATAAATCTTTCACTTTTATTAATGCTTAAATAATACTGTTATAAACATATCAGTCTAAAGAAATAAATCTAACCTCATGTTATCAAACATTTCTAAATAAACACTCCCGAAGAAGTCACATTTCAACTATTTTCTCAATGAGTCTATTTAATCTTCTAAAAAATTTTGATATAATAAATATATTTAAAGGATTGAAATACATTTATTATTTTTTTTGTATTCCTCAAAAAAGATTGGGGTGTGGTAATTAGGGATGGGGCATTTATTTGGAATTATTTGGTAGTTTTATAATTCCATAAACTTGTATTTTTGCAAAACTCAATAAGTTTGTACAGACATTGTATCAATATTGATTTCTTTATTCCAAATCATATTATGGAAATATCACTTTTAGTAAGAGATTCCTTTTATAATTAAAGCAACATAAAACATTTTATTACCCGTTGTACCAGAGTAATATAATAGTTACACTCTCAATAACATCCGTTATCATGAAATATAAGTCTAATGAATTATCACAGTTCTTTTTTACATCAATAATTTTATGATAAACTTGTACAGCAAACCTGTAGACAGAAAGAGAGTGAAAATGTAGTAACCATGTGCAGTTGACATTCATGTGTAGTTAGCCTTTATGTGTCGCTGGCCTTTATGCATAGTTAACCTCTATGTGTAGTTGACCATTATGTGTAGTTAACCTTTATGTGTAATTAACCTTTATTTGTGGTTAGCCTCTATGCACCATTAACCTTTATGTGTAGTTGACCTTTAAGTGTAGTCAGCCTTAATGTGCAGCTGGTTTTTATGCTGCAGCTGGTTTTTATGCTGGTTTTTATGTGCAGCTGGTTTTTATGCTCAGCTGGTTTTTATGTGCAGCTGGTTTTTATGCTCAGCTGGTTTTTATGCTCAGTTTTTATGTGCAGCTGGTTTTTATGCTCAGCTGGTTTTTATGCTCAGCTGGTTTTTATGTGCAGCTGGTTTTTATGCTCAGCTGGTTTTTATGCTCAGCTGGTTTTTATGCTCAGCTGGTTTTTATGCTCAGCTGGTTTTTATGCTCAGCTGGTTTTTATGTGCAGCTGGTTTTTATGCTCAGCTGGTGTTTATGCTCAGCTGACTTTTATGTGCAGCTGGTTTTATGTGCAGCTGGTTTTTATGTACAGCTGGTTTTTATGCTCAGCTGGTTTTTGTGTGCAGCTGGTTTTTATGCTCAGCTGACTTTTATGTGCAGCTGGTTTTATGTGCAGCTGGTTTTTATGTACAGCTGGTTTTTATGTGCAGCTGGTCAGAGTTTTATTAGATCTATTTTTATGTTAAAAAAGTGGGCCCTGTTCACATGATGGCCTTTATTTAAACTTGAGTTTGACTGTACATTTAGACCTAATGAAGGATAATACCAAACATCTCACTCACAATTTATTTTCTATTAATGAAGCAAATCAATTAGAAAAATGGAGTTTCAATGAAAAAAAGTATTTTAACATGCACTCGGTTTTGTCATAATGTTAGTAAACTGTACTTTTGGGAGCTGAAAGATATTTTGACAACATTAAATCTTTAATGTCTCAGTATCTGTGTTCTGACAGGCAAGTAGATAGTTATAAAGTCCCTTTCTACAAGGTGTGGTTTATTGGACTGAAATAGAGATGTGCATTTCATAGACATACATGAATCTAATATAGCAGTTTTTATCTTAGATATCTTACTATTCCTTGTTTGTAAACAAAAGTGTTTTAGCCTATGAAATATTTTTTGAGATCTGTGGTCAGCTACTAAAGATACATGTCTGGAGTAGACTCCTCCTCACATGGGAAATTTGGTTCAGGATTGAATTCAAACATACAACAGTGAGTGGTTAGTGATAATAAGCAGAGACCATAATTACAAGACCATGGAGGCCCCAAAATTAATTTGATATCAATAAGATCTCATGAAAAATCCTTATTTACAATATTTACCATGGATCCTAATTCCATAAAGTGACATGTTTATGATGGTCTCCTGTCTGTCTGGAGTTGAGTCCCTCTAAGAGAAGTTTAAGGGTCTAAAGGTATTCACCTGTATCTTACATGTACATTAATACCCCTTTCTACCATGTTGTATTTTTAGGTCTGTCAGAGGGAGCTAACACACCATTACAACTCAGGGTCGTGACACCAACACGTAAGTCTCTCACCATAGTAACACTTTTATCACCAACAATTTGTTTTTATTTGCTTAATTTGAAGTGCTTTTTGTTTGTGCATGTTTGTGTCGTAAAAATAGATTTGTAGTTGATGTACGTTATTTACAAAGTAGAGGTAAATTATACTAGAATTTGTTTACTCGCTTATCATCTTAATAAATGTACATAGAAATTTGAATCCAGATAGCTAGCATTTGTAGATTTTCTTGTGTATTTTTAATGCCGCGACTGTGGTCCAGTGGTTAGTGCGCTGGATTTGTATCTGGTTCGAATCCTGGTTGCAGCAGGTCATACCCTTCCATGAAAATTTGACAAAAATGTCGATTTTCCTCCACATGTGGAGAAGTTGCCAGCTCCTTGTGGAAGGGTAAGTTAGTACTGGTTGGTATATAGTCCAGGAAAACTGGTTAGGTGAACCAGTCGCCATATATAACTGAAAAATTGTTGGAAAACGGCGTTAAACCCAGTGAAACAAACAAACAAAATTGTGTATTTTTAATGCTTTGAATTACTCTGGGTAATTTTTTTCTCTGCAATGTTTGATTTCAGATTAAGTTTGATATTATCCCTGATTTTTTGGGCTGATCTAAAAATTCAAGCATTTGTTTGGTTAATTGCGCAATTTTAAAGATTTGCTGTGTATAAGTTATTTCTTTACATAAGGTAGTTTACAATTTGAATCATTTTTTATCTATGCTCCATTTTAGCATATTTTGCTATTTAATTGCATGTTTGTTAGTTTTTTCTTGCTTTGCTTGAACTTTTAATTGTTTGCTTTGCTTTGTTTGCTTGTTGCATGCAGCTTCAACTAACAGCCAATCACTTCACAGTATTTCAACAGACCAGCCAATCAAATTGAAGAAAACTGAATTTAAAAAGCAACTGTCTGGTTCTAGTGAAATTAATAAAAATTCGTATGATCGAAGTGAAATAAACAAGAGAAATCTTGAACCAGACATTGGTGTTATAAATCATGGTGCTAGTAACATTTCTTATCCTGGAAGTGAAAAGATTGAGTTTGGAAAATATTCGACCCCATCTCCGGAACTATTCCGAATTTCCTCTCATGCTTCATCTACTGCGTTTTCTACATTGTCCGGTAAGCTTGGATGTAAGGGTACCTGTTTTACACTTGTTTATGGTTTGGTGCAATACCATTGCAACTTTGTCTTTTCTGTATTGTATTTACTACCGTTCATGCCAAAACTGTACATTATATGTACAAATTTTTATGCATACATTTTCTAAGCCCGGCCAGTTAGTTCAGTCAGTTGTTGCTGGACTGCTGCTTGGGAGATAGTTGGTTTAAACCTCCGGTAAGATGCAATGTTTTTCTATGATAAAGTCATTGAAAAAAGTGTATTCAAGATCACTTGGTCTGGTTCACCCAGGGAACATCTCAGTTGCAAAGTTTGATGGGAAAAAAGTAAGTAATGGTAAACTGTGAAGCAGCTGGTTAGGTCGATTAAGCTTGACCTTAAAACCTAGTAATGTTTGATGCCACTGGCATTGAGGTAGAGTGCCAGATTTCATACCTGTACTTGTGAGTTCAAACTTGACATACTTCTAGTGGGATTTAACCACAAATTTCTACACTCCTTAAAATGAGTGTAAATACTGGGTAGACATAGTTACCCTTGCCAAAAAAATAGCGAAGCTTTCCAGAAAGCACAGCTTTTGCGAAGCTTCTGCATTATAAGGTGCGTTTTCCTTTAAAAGGTTCACAAAAGCTGGGTCTTTAACAAAAAAGTGAAGGTTTGGCTTTAGGAATTCTGCACCTTTTGGTTTTAAACAGCACAGCTTTTGGGAAGGTTCCAATACCACTAGCTTTAACTTAGCTTTTGTGTATGTTAAATGTAGCTTTAACGCGGCTTTAACATAGCTTTTCCGAAGCTTTTTTGGCACGGCGAGTGGACCAGAAATCTCCCTGTAACACTCAAAAGTGGGATATGGCAGTATAAAGAGACAGATTGGCATTAATTTCATGCTCAATCATATTTCTTGTGGAGTGTGCGTGTTTTATTTAAATACACCTTTAAATCAACATTTCATCGAGGTTGTTAAGATGAAGAGTGATTCTCACTTCGTGGATGATAATATGCTGATTGTACAAATACATCTAAGAGCTTCTACTGATATTTGTTTTAATGATGCCATTTTCAGCACTGAGGATGTTGTACAAAAACAAATTACTAAAAAAAGCTGTGCTCCAAATAAAGCATATTTATTGTACTTTTTCATCAATACCGGTAGTTTAATTCTTATACCTTAGAGTTGTGAAAACACTTTTATCTTTCATAAGCATTTTATCTAAAATTGATTTATTCATAGTTCCTGTTTATTTATATTTCATTTATTTGTTTGGTAGAAATTTAGGTTTTTACAATGCTTTCTTTATATAGAATTTTATATGTAGCTTTCATGCTAATTTATTTATATTTTTAGTGTTTTTCCTCATTCTGATGGCTTATGTGTAATCATGTTCTATGTATATGTTATCTTTTAAGAGAATGGTTATAGCTCAAGGAGTTCTTTCCAAAAATTGGGATGGGGCCATAGCCTTTTATTTCAGGAAATTAAAATATAATTTTAGGACTAATTGGGAAAAGGTAGACAGACTTTCAAGGTATTTGGGAGAATCATATTTAAACATATTGGGAACTTCAGCATTGTATTTTGGGGAAATTCTGTCACCAAATTGAGAAAAATGAGGCTTTTTGCATTTGGAGAAGTTGCCAAATATCAGCCTCTATTAAGGCTCTGCAGCTAGTGTGTACTTCACTTAATGAATATGTTATTATTTAAATCATGCATACTGAAATACTTATAATTTTTCTATTATGTCATTATTCATTTTGTGTACTCAATGTGAAGTTTATTATTTATACCTTATTTTAGCTGAGAAACCTCAACCTGTCAGCCCTCAGCCCCCGAAGAAAAGGGAGATAATTAAGAAGGAGAAGAAGGTTAGACCACCACCAGAACCAAAGGTGAGAGATGTCAAATTGAGAGTTTTACACCACGCTGTGTTTGATAAAACTGTCTTAGCTTAAGATTTCACATAGCAATCTTAGAATGCAGTCATCTCATTGGTCAAAGAAATAGGTTAGACATAACTGTTTGCACTGTGTCTGAAACTAAGAAGCTGGGCTCAGAAAACAGTCAGTCTCAAATGCTCTATTTCATAAACACAGTCAGTCTCAAATACTCTATTTCATAAACACAGTCAGTCTCAAATACTCTATTTCATAAACACAGTCAGTCTTAAATGCTCTATTTCATAAACACAGTCAGTCTCAAATGCTTTATTTCATAAACACAGTTACGAGTTTCAAACTTTGAAGAAAAGGCAGTCGCTTGTTTGTGAAGAAAAAAATTGAAATTAAGGGAGGTGTGTTCAGGGGAATAATTACTTCATTCTTTCTGATCTTTTGCTGTGTCCAAGGTCACTATAACCATGTTTTTTTATGCACCATTTTGAAGTTTTTTTTGTTCAAATTTGTTGTTATAGTGAAAATATCAGTTTAAAAAACTTCATTGATTGCTGTTTCTGAGCATTTACTTGTAATTAACCAATGGTACGCATGAATTCTGAGATTGATATCAAAAAGCAATTTCTTAAGTTCGAACTCATTTCGTTTGATTTTAAAACTGGAGTGCATGACAAGATTTTGAAGTTATTTTAAACACAGTTGTATATCACTTACTTGTAATTTTCACATTCATGTATCTTGATTAGCATAATTCTGCAATCTGTTTTCACACCTGCGTGTTAAATCCATGTATTGCAGTTTAATATGGCATAAAATATTTATCTTAGATTTCAATAATCGAGCATAAAATTTTATGAATTTTTATTTCTGACCTGTCACCTATTCATGTGGATGGTATTAAAAATTCATTTATTAGCAATATAAATGTCATTTTCAGCCACGTACACCAACTCCTATTTCTAGCGAGCATACGCTAACACCATCTCCACCTCCAGTTGAAGAGGAGACACCAGTTTCAAGGGAGATAAGTTTTGTTCGAGAACCTTCAATACCAAAGTTACCTCCCATTGAAGTCCCGGAACTTCCTGAGTTCCAAGAAGTACAAGTAAGGGCTTTACATAAGTTATAAAATAAGGGGCCCATAGTAAAATGAGACTTGTAGGGGTTTACAGTTTGAATTTTATGAACCATGTAGTATGACTATTTCATATACTGAAGGCTACACAAATCTAACAGAACTTCAATAAGAAAAAGGCCATTTCCCTCCATAAAAGACCTTTAATTTCACAATGTAAAACCTTGCTAGTTTTTGTTTTGAAATGAGTCTCAAAAATGAAAATAAATGTCATTTTTTCATGAAAGAATTGAGTAAAACTAGCTTCTATGCAACACTCTATATTATTTTGTTTCTCCAAAACTGTGGTCTTTGTTTGTATTTTTGTACTGAAAATATTTCAAAATTTATTTGACCTGTCTCATGTTCAGGTGCCACAAAACCATAGTTTCAATTTGTCTCATTGTGTCAGTTCTTATATCGTTTGAAAATTTTCAGAGTGAAACCAAGAGTAAAAAGAAAGAAGGAAAACTTATAGAGGTGACCCCTGAGCTCCCTGAACAGAAGAAGAAACTTCCTCCACCTCCAAAACTTGGTCCAAGAATGTAAGAATTAAAATGTTCCCAGAATGTAAGAATTAAAATGTTCCCTGAATGTAAGAATTAAAATGTTCCCTGAATGTAAGAATTAAAATGTTCCCTGAATGTAAGAATTAAAAATTTTCCCAGAATGTAAGAATTAAAATGTTCCCAGAATGTAAGAATTAAAATTTTCCCAGAATGTAAGAATTAAAATGTTCCCATAATGTAAGAATTAAAATTTTCCCAGAATGTAAGAATTAAAATGTGCCCAGATTGTAAGAATTAAAATGTTCCAAGAATGTAAGAATTAAAATGTTCCAAGATTGTAAGAATTAAAGTATTCCCAGATTGTAAGAATTAAAATTTTCCCATAATGTAAGAATTAAAATGTTTCAAGATTGTAAGAATTAAAATGTTCCCTAGAATGTAAGAATTAAAATGTTCCAGAATATAAGAATTAAAATGTTCCCAGATTATAAGAATTAAAATGTTCCCAAATATTCAAAATCTATCTCACTCCTTTGGGCAGAAAGGCTGGGCATGAAAGTTTTAATTAGTGAAATAATTTGAAAAATTTTAAATATGCTTGTTTTTTGTACTGGTTTCAGAATGTAGTGATCTGATAATTAGAAATACATTTGGTGATAGTTTGACTTTGTCTCAGAATGAATGAATTGAACGTCTCTTACAAGTCCTATTCATGCTAAAAATTGGTGATAATTTAGATATCTGCCATCTTTAAAACAAAATCTTTAAAAAAAAATGTTATTTGAGAATTGATTTCAATGATTCAACAATCGAATGAAATGTGATTAAGAACCATCATAAGCCACTGACAATAGATTCTACAGCTTTTGCATGTTCGTGTTCCTGCAGTTGTTTGTGTCAATTAACCCACGAGCCCAAAACCCAAGCTTGGTAAATTTCTTTTCTAGTTAGTGAACTTTCTAAAAATTGTGTATTCAGGCTATTGGTTAATTGTTTATTTTCATTAGTCTACTTTTAGTTCAAAGTAGAAGTTTATAAAAATTGGTTTGAATGCTGGTTCCTGTAGTTCACACCCTGTTATTACAGAAAAACTCATCAGACAAAGAAACGTAAGGTGGCCGAGGCACCAGTCACATCACAAGAACTTCAGCAGCTCAGTGATCCATTGGATTTCTTAGCAAAGTACTGCATAATCAAGTAAGTTTAAAGCTAGTTTGTATATCATGAAAAAAGTATCTTAAGATCACCAGTGGTTGTCCTGGGTCATTGATTGACGGAAAGATACCATCAATATAAAATAAATTACCTAAATTCAGCTGAATTTTAAGTTTGTCACAAAATGTGATCTCAACGATTTAATATACTGAACTTCATGTGGAAGTTTTTATGATTGATAGTTTTGGGTATAATTTATGCTCCATCCCCTCCTAATCCACCGTTGGCTGAATTAATCACTTGACTTCAACCTCCTTAATTGTGAATATTCAGACTTCTTTCATTGAAGTTATTGCACTTTTTGGGAAAGCACTGTTGACTAAATTTCATAATTATTATTGGGACTAATGACGCTAAGTTTCCATACATTGCACATTAAATGTCAGTGTTTAGTTTGTAAGGCATCAGCTGTTTTCAGACACCAATTGAAAATATTAAAAATGCACCAACTATCTACATTTATCAAAAATTCTTGTGTTGATTTTATTATAAAATTTCATGAATTTAGTAATGGTATGTCGAATAACAATCATTCAATTTAAATGGATGGTGTCAGGTACTAACTTAAATATATCAAAAAAGCACCAAAAAATGTACATTTATCCAAAATTTTCTTTTTTTCTATGAATTGTAGCCCAGACAGACTTCCGTACTATGAGCGTATTTTTAATGGTGCTATAAATGTACAGACACCAAGATATTCCAGAGATCATGCTCCTGGTGATATGGTACATTTACCACCTGCTCAATTATCTGAGCATGAACTCAATATGCTCAAGGATATGACTGTAATAAGTCATGCTCAAACTCCGAGGAGAGAAGTAAGTACGATTAATACAGTCAAACATAAATTGACTGACTATGCTATGTACAAGACTTTTAAAATATAAACCACTTTGAAAATGCAGACAATCCGTTGGTCAAATTTCAAAGCTCAATCAGAACAGACCAATCAGATATTTTAGCATCTTTTCAGGTTTCATATATCTTGACATGATTTCAATATGATGAACACAGTGTTAACTTTTTTAAACTCTTCTATTCTGAAAATTGAAACCAATCCTGGAATGCAGCCACTCAATAATCAGTTTTTAAATTTTGATCAATAACAACCAGTTAAAGGCTATAGCTATTAGACCGGTCTCAAATTTCCAAAAGTGACATCATCATTATGAATACCTGAAATTTCTGTGTACTCACAAACCATGCAGTGATGCCATTGATCAATTTTCAAACTTTAATCTAAAACAACCAAACAAAGCCTTTTGTTTTGAAACTTCAAATTAGACGAGATTCTTCACAATGAAATTTTATGATAATTGAACCTAACACGTACACACTCTTGTAATTGGAAAGTCTTATGCTGCTTGCTTGTCATTGGTCTATTCAAATTAGACTATTGATGAAAATTTACCATTAGTAAATCCTGGCTCAGATGCTTGATGTTACAAACAGATCCCAAAACTTTGTTTCATAAAATTGGACTCATGACTCTTTGTTTACTATTAGTCTACATTGATATTCTGAAAATAAAATTAAGTCCTTCGTACATGCAGGTTTTTTCAGTTTTGTATGCAGAATAAGTACAGTGTCATGTCATTGACAATTAACTGTTTATTTTCAGGGCTTCAGTGTGCCTGAGCAGTACCTTGAAAAGTTAAATTATTCCATAGAATTCATTAAAACTAAACAAGAAACACTACATGATCACATGCATAGATTACAAGGTAAATGTTCGGAACAGTTATTTAGATTTTATCATTGCTGAATGTTGCTATGGCAACTTGTTTGTGTTGGTGGGTTGTCAATGTTTCAATAATTTAATGCAGACTGTTTACCTAATCAGTGTTAAACCAAACCAGTATAAACCTGTTTGTTCTTGTTCTGCATAGAACTGACAATTTTCTCATTATGTTGCATGAAGTCATACCTGTGAAGTCTGTCAGCTTATTCATGTTAATCTACAGTGGCAGTAATTGGTTACAATGTATACTTTCATTTTCAAAATGCAACATCTGGACATTTTTTATGATAATTTAAGGAGTCAGAAGACTTCTGGTTGCATCCCCGACATTCCCAAGAAGGGCAACTGCTTCTAAGCTCACATCGACTCTCAGTGTGGCCAGCTATGACAGCTATATGAAGTGGATGTTTGAGATGAATGACTTTTTCCTCAGCACAAATTGTTTGGGAGAAGTAAAAGTCTTAACCAGTCATGAAATGGTGACTTCTTGATCAACAGTCCTATGTTTCTTACTGTCTATACTTTAAAGAAGGGAATACACTCAAACAAAATAAGCTTTCTGATGTAAACAAAATTTTACTTTATATTTAAGCTGAAAAGATGCGATTAATGGCTCAAATGGCTAAACAGATGGATCGTGATATTGCAAGAGTCGATTATAAAACTAAAGGGAAAAAAAAGAAAAAGGTACGATTTGCCCCCCTTTATCAAATACTCCTTCATTTTGACTTCTTGGCAAAAAGGCTAACACAACTGTCTATTTATCAATCTTACCTTATTGAATGTCATTATTAGGGTTAATGGAATGTTTGCATTTTTGTATGTTTTCATGTGCTCATAGGATTTAGGGAAGGTAGTATTTTGGGGATTATCTTATGCAGTGTAAATTGACAGACTAACCAAATGCTGGATTTTTACGTTTTCAGAAAACTTGTTCATAATTCTAAGATTACATTGACCATTCATGCCATACATACCTATACATTTATACTGATATACTGAACACCATTACCTGGCACTTATTAAAATTCATGTAAACTTGTTAATTAACATATGTGAATAATAATCAGTACTTCACTACTGTTAGTTTGAATTTGTTTCATCTTGGTGTGAATATTGACTCATTCTTAGACCTAATTATATATTAGACTATGTAACATTTTATTGATCATAATTGATTGGTATTCACTTGATCACTTTGGGTATTTTGTTCTAATAGGAAGATGAGGATAATGGTCCAAAGGTAAAATTGTCAGCTTGCTTATTTCCCGTCGTTTGTATACATGTATCAAATATGTACAGAAAAGCTGGTACCCTGTTTACTGTCACTTATACATTTTTAATGCATCATATCATGGTACAAGTACTGGGTACCAATGCATGGAAATGTTGTACTGGTTCCTTTTTTACTTTGCCTATTCACAGAGACTTTTGATGTTTTGCATCTTAAGGCAGGGTTCCAGTTTATGCATGTGTTAGACATGGACAATATTCCATTGTTAATAGTGCCAAAACTTTTGTAACTTAATTTGAAATTACAATTTAGTTACAATAGTTTTGGACCCAAACCCTTTTATATAACTCATAAAAATGGATAATATCTGCTGTATATATTGTCAGTTGCCAGGCAGAAGGTGCTATCAGAAATTCTGCAAAGAATTCACTTTTTTATGACATAGTGTATCATTGTGTTTTATCTTCAGAAAAATAGCCACATTTTAGTTGTAAGGATTCTGTGTGTTTCATTCATTGTATACTCTTTTGGTTTATGAAAAAAATCATAATTTATCATCCTACTCAGCCTTGTTTGTAAATATTTAACTTAGAAATTCCTTATTGACATCATATGAATTAATGATAGTCATTGTACCAAAACAATGTTTACTTGAAACTCAAATATCAAAGTCAATGATGAAGCGAATTTTTATTGCATTTATTGTATTTTTCTTCAAAACTGTACAAATTGCTGATAGCACATTTTTTGAAGACCAGTTACAATCTATTCCTTGCTATTCGAGTACTGAATTTTGTATTCAGATGTTATGTTGTAATAATATTGACTTGGCCTGATTAGATAATTAATTTGATATAATGGTTTCCAATTTTTAAGTATTTTCTAAAAAAACACTCTATATTTTTCTTTTAAGCCATCCCTAAAAAATATTGGTATGCAGTTATGTGACCCTAACTTTTAACACTGCCTAGATAGGTTGGCATTTTTGTTTATTTTTTGATAACAATACATGTTTGTACTGAAAACAAAAAAAACTGAAGTAAAGAATGAAATGTTTTTCTTGAAATTAATAAAAAGACTTGGGTTTGGAATATTTGAATGTTACTGCAAACCATCAATCATTTAGGATGACCTTATAGAATGAAATATGAGTACCAGAGTGTTCTATTGTTGTAATGAGCGTATCTTGTGTGTGCTTTGTCATTCTTTCAGAGGCTTTTCATGCTTTGTACAAAAATGTATAGATCCAGTCTGCTCCGATGTTTTTGTTTGATGATTGAGTTATTTTCCTTGCTTCCTTGCTTTGAGTGTTTCTATAATCATTGTCATGATGTACTAAATGTTTCGTGCTAGAGTACAACAGTAATAAAAATGTGCAGTATGGCTATCCTTAAAAAACCTGTTGGTTGATCGGTAGGCACTTTTTAATAATTTTTGTTTATGCTGTATAGCATAATGCTTGTACTACAACAAAAAGCTTGAATAAATAACAAACAGAAATTGTCATAATCGTTCTAAAAATATTTGAGTCAGGGGATTTTTCAATGAGTCAGTTGCATGATTGCAAACCAACAATTTTTATGTATGGCCATAAGACTTATTTTGAGGTTAGCATGCATTTATCTTGACTGACATCAGTGATGCTGAATTGGTGTGAAGGCCAAGATCAATGCTCTTTTGCATCAGGTCAGCAGTACTGTAAATCAACTGGGAAATTAGTCAGTGATATTATGTATCATATTGCATACTCCTGATTGTTTCAATCATTCAGTTTGAATAATCAATACAAGAATTTTTTAAAAAAAATAACAACAAAGCTTTTTGTGAGTCATTAAAAGTTACATAATGGAGTCATTGTCATTTTATATTGACTCCCTTGTGCTGAGTTCTAATCAATAAAACATGATTATTTCTATAGTGTAATATTCTGGATCCTGTAGATTTTGTACCCCACCATATTATGTATCGTATCATACCTTAATTTGTATTACGTCTCACCATTGTTTGCAGAAACTCCCTCCATAATGTACACCACTTCCTACCATATTTTATATCATTTTTCATAAAGCCTTCGGCTTCACTTGTATACAATAACATGTTATCATAACAGTGTAGTAAAAACAAAAAATTACATCAACAATACCTGTATGCCTGTATGATGGGTAATCCTGACATACCCAGTGTTATACACTACTGCTAATAATGCTTTAAAACACACAGTTTATGGCTAAATATAACAAAAAAATTAAATGCTGGGAAAAGAACCCAGAAAATCTACAATAATGTAGTTTCATGTCAAGAATAGTGTTGGTATATAATGCTCAGCCTCCAGTTTTAATCAAATAATGTCCCCCATCTATTCAGGGAAAGGTTTTGTTTCTATAAAACCATTTTTATGACATGGACTGGTCCCAAAAATCAACTTTATAAGATTGTCCCTATTATTCCTTAGTAATTAATTTGAACTTTTCATGAAAATATGATATTCATTCCTTTGAGGTAAGGCCAGAAAAAACAGTTTTGTTACCTGTTACTTGACAAGAATACTGGGTAGTTAGGCCTACGTCTTCCAAGCATATCCTTTGTACTTTTAGCATATGATTACTCCCTTAAAACTTTCATAATACCATAAAATGCTTGGATTTTTTTGGATTTGCTGTTTGAAACTTTAGAGTTGATGCCTAAACATAGGGTCACTTAGGTTATCAGAAACATGACTCTAGTTTTTTGTAGTCTAACAAGGTTTTTACTTGTTTATGCTACAGTTTTACAGAGTTCTGATGCTCTGAAGGGAAAAAATGTTGTTGTTTGATATTTTTATTAAAAAATAGACTAAAAATAACTGAAAATAATTCCATATCATTATCTGCAGTGCTAAATATTCAAATTCAAACTTCCTTAATCGTTCAAAAGAAGCCATTTATTGTTTTTTGTAGAAAGTACAATGACATGTTGTCTATCAAGCCTCATATTAAAGGGGGCTTCAATTCATGATGTATAACATTAAGCTACAATAAAGACTATGACATAGTTTTATCATACCACACAGAAAAAGAAGAAGAAGAAGGCAGCAGACGCAGATTATGACACAATGGGTGCCATGACAACAACAACATTAAAAAAAAAAGATTTCCGCCCGACGAAAGCTTCAGATATCACGGACGAAGTTATTGTAAGCCGCATGGATGATAAAATGCTAAAAAAGGTACATACCCCTTTTATAGTTGAACAATTTTAAGGGACACAATGGCAGATTGACATCAGAAAAAAATGATGCTCATATAACCTTAGATAAAAGTCCTATTCTTGCTTTCATATATCCTACATTGATGTTGATTGAAGAACCAGCTGTGCCATTTGGTGGCTATTATTTGCATGTTTCATACACTAAAGAAGTCAGTTTGCACTGGTACTTACTAATCAAAATGCTATGTTACATATCCTTCACAAATGTTCATTTTATTGAATCTCATGAACCTCAGAAAAATTCTGAAAGAATACAACTTTCTGATGCTAAGGCTTAAAATTAGACATGTTTGGGGGTTACTTGACCAAAACAATTAAGTTAAGCTGGTAGAAAACTTTTTGTATTTTCTCTTCATATTCCTTTTGTTAGAATACATGTGTGTGATATGATCCATACCCAAATATATTACTTTTGATTTGCTGTTAGAAACTTTATGGTCAGCACCAAAATAAAAGGTCAGTTAGGTCACCAGAAACATTCACATCTTTTCTAGCCTAATGCTTCCCGTTTTTTAACAAATTTGAAAACTAAGCTATTTTCACTTTTATTGATATACTGATGATTTTGCTCTCTCTAATATTGTTACTACCAAACTATAAACTATAGTTGGGTATAGAAACTTACAAAAGTTGCCTTCTTAAGCTGGCTGTGTTTATTTCTGATTTATCTCATACTGTTTGATGATTCTGATGTTATTTTCTGTACAGTAAAACCTTAATATTAAGACAACCTTCTGGATCTGAAAAAATAGTACTTAGTACTGAAGTGGTCACATGATCAAGTTGAAGTATATCAGAAATATTGAAACCAGTCTGAAAATAAGTGGTTGCTATGTTGAGGTGGTCATAATATTGAGGTGATTACAAAATAAGGATTATTTCTGGATTGTAAACACGTACCTGCACTATTTATTTATCTGTGTTTTAATTTCAGGCTAAGAAAGATCCCATTGTTAAGCAGTTAAGTGCTGAAATCAGTCGAGACGTTGAAAAGTTGAAGAACTTTGATCAGCGTGTATCTCAGATTGAAGGTACTGTATAGAGCCTATTTTTGCCCTTGATTACAAATATAAATTCAAAGGCCTGTACTGATTGCTAGTTGTCATTGGTCAATTTCAAAATTGTGATTTGAAACGACCAATCAGACTTCACATTTGTAGATTTGTATCTGTTTTTTATTTATAATCATGTTATAATCACGATGACAAAAACAATTATATCAAAATTCTGTTTTGAATTACTGTCAGATCTTAAAAACATGAGATAACAACTTAAGATCAATTTTCGCAATAGGTCAGAGGTCCTCATAGATGGTGAGGTTACATTAAGTATGAACTAATATAGAGAAATTGACCTTTTGAACTCACAAAACAGTTTGTTGCATCTACATAATTTATAAAAAAATCAGCAAACAAAATATTTCAACAATTCTATTCTGTGTTGCAATGAGTTATTGCCCTTGAATTTTATGAAGAGTTGACCTAACAGTGAAAACTTTATCTCCAGTCCTTACATGAACTGGCAATGCAATTTTGCGGTTAATTTTTCAGATGAGAAAGATTTGGTTGGTTTGTATTGTATGGATCATTATTTTGCTGAACAGAACAGCTCCCAACCACCGTATGCCTTCAGACGTCAACAAAGTCGTCTGTACCAGAAACTCCATCCTGATCCAGTAAGTTACAAAAATCATGAATTTCACTTTAAGTCTAAACTTTGCTTCCTGTGTGAATTTTAGCTGCTTATTTTAACTTGTGAATAAAAATCATCTCTACTAAGGACCTAAGGCCGCGGCCGTGGTCCAGTGGTTAGTGCGCTGGACTTGTAACCCACAGATCCAGGTTCAAATTCCGGTTGCGGCAGGTCATACCCTTCTATGAAAATTTGACAAAAGTGTCGATTTTCCTCCATATTTGGAGAAGTTACCAGCTCCTTGTGGAAGGGTAAGTTAGTATCTGGTTAGTATACAGTCCAGGAAAACTGGTTAGGTGAACCGGTTGCCGTATATAACTGAAAAATTGTTGAAAAATGGCGTTAAACCCCAGTGACAATGAGTCACATAAAACATACAAACCAATGACCACTTTTTAATCTTATTAATTACTTAATTGACTTAGCTTAAAAAGTTTTGTCTTAGCTTAAAAGTGTTGATGAAGTAATGCCAATGATTGGATGTTTGGTACAATTTTGCCTCATTGAAATATGTTTACAGGATATAGAAATGAACATGGAAGAGGTTGAGACAGCTCTACAACAAATAAACAACAAACTTCTGTCAGAGAAAGAATTTCAGTACATTTACTTTGTAAGTGACATTCTATAATATTGATTCTCATGAAGTACATTTACTTTGTAAGTGACATTCTATAATCATGATTCTCATAAAGTACATTCACTTTGTGAGTGACATTCTATAAGTATGATTCTCATAAAGTACATTCACTTTGTGAGTGACATTCTGTAATATTGATTCTCATAAAGTACATTCACTTTGTGAGTGACACTCTATAAGTATGATTCTCATTAAGTACATTTTCTTTGTGAGTTACATTTTATAAGTATGATTCTCATAAAGTACATTCACTTTGTGAGTGACATTCTATAATCATGATTCTCATAAAGTACATTCACTTTGTGAGTGACATTCTATGATTTTGATTCTCATTCAGTTTTGTAATGTTCAAGAGTTCAGTACTGAAAAAAACTTCACTTAGTGCCCTGTTTAAAATTTGAATTATTTAGCTAAATTATCAATTTAGTTTCATCTACTTTTCTTTCATTTCAACCCATCAGATTTCAGTACTCTTGATATTAGGTATAAATGATTATATTTTTCCACCACTCAACCAATCAATATGCAGTACTCATAATGATGTATAAATATCCAGTTTATGTATTTTTTTACCAATCAAATTGTAGTAATCAAAATTATTAATAACTGTCAAGTGTTTGTCTTTTTTTCAACTATTCAAATTGCAGTTCTCTTAATGTTGTGTAATAATCAAGTCTATGTCATATTTTTTTAACCAATCAAATTTCAGGGCTCATAATCATTTATAATTGTCAAGTTTATTTCATCTTTTTCAACCAATCAAATGGCTGTATTCATAATCATTTATATTAGTCTGTTTGTCTTGCTCTTGGTTTGACTCCAACCAAAGAGATTGCAGATTTCAAGTTCATGTATAATCACATGATTTTTCATTGTTATGTATTTTATTGTAGATTTTGGATTTACCCAAAAGAGAGAAGATTAATTTTAGATTATTCAGTATAATCGCTGCTTTGTCAGAAAAAGTTACTCAGATGGAGTAAGTACTATTTATTGGAGACAGTATCTTGCAATTGGTCATTTATTTATTGTGCTCTGTACCAGCTCATCAGAGGCTCGCATCTAGGACTGACCTCCGTTTTTTAGATTGTAAAAAAGTTTCTATATTCTCAGAACTTGTCTGCAATAAATGTGTATTCATAATGTCATGTTTTGAACCTGGCAAAGATGTTGGAAACTTGTTAACAAACTGAGAAAAAATATTACATATGATTAAAACTTTGTTTACCATTTACTTACATGTATTATAATTTTGAATTTAAAAGATATCATATTTTTTTACATTGCAGCCCTGTTATTCGTAAGCTTATCAACAAAGTGGACTATAATGCTTTAGATGTCAAAATGGACAAAAGCAAAGTAAGACATATTTTATATCAGTATTTGTTCCTCATCTTTAGTTTCACATATAAATCATACTTCTCCAGGACTGCACACTTCTCTCTGTTGATGGAGTATTATGTTTGTTGATCTCTGGTTCATGAGATATTACAACAGATGTTGCACATTCTCTCTGTGATGATTTTGTTAAGACACTGTATTTGGTCAGGCTATTCGTCCTCCACTGCTGAGCATGCATGTAGAGAAGTTGCCAGACTCTGGTGGAGAGCTAGTTTGTACAGGAAAACAGCTTTGGTCAACTGCTTGCTAGTGAATAACTGAAATAATATTGAAAACAGGCATACCCCCCCCCAAACAATTATTTTTTATGATCAAGTTGTTTTGACCTAAATGTGTGGCACACAAGGGTCATTAACACAGGTCTGCGTTTTTTTTCATGGCCTAATTCTTATTCTAAGGTCTGTTTCTTCAGGAATTATTTGAATTGTTACAAGATGAGGATCATGTACCAGTGGGTAATGCACCAGCAGACACGCTGGCTGTAGAATTGACCGCCGGTGGTCTCACACCAGAACATACCAGTTATGTAAGTAAAAAAGATTATATCACTTATGATAGCTGATACAATTTTATAGCTTGTTCGTAGTGAGCTGTTTTTCTCTTTATGTATTGAGATAAATTCAGTCTGTTAACGCTATTTGTCCTGTATAACTGACTTGGAGCACAATCCTCTTACCTCCATGATATATTTTCAGGTTCTCAGCAAATTCAACCGTGAGGGCAGAGGATTCATAGATTTTCTTGATTTCGTCACTTACGTTCCGTTGTTTGTTGACATTCATAAACGAATCATCGAAGATCCATTCAACGACTGTCTGAATATATAATACTGTTGTATTAACTTGACTACTTTCTTTATAAATGGTTATTTTTACACGGACTTCATTTCTGTCTTTCACTTTCAGCATAGAAAGGAAGTCTGCATAAAATAATTTTTAATGTTATCATTGGTGGATGGCAAATACAACACAGAACCTGATTGTCATATTCTGTAACAAATCCGAAATTTAGTAATTTTGTTAATAAGATGCAGAATTTAATAAAGCAACATTTTTAAGTTAAATATATAGACATTTATGATGGCAGAAATAACAACTTGTGCTTAAATGAAAGATGTAGAAATGTCTGTTATATTAATCAGTTAAATTTTTGTGTCAGATTACACCTGATGATAGGTTTAAATTTTAATTGCTCAATTTTGCACAATTTTTTGCATAAAATTTATAGGTTTAGGACTATGGGCATTTTGTTATTTTTCATTTATGCTGTTATCATGTTTCAGTTTATTTAAAATATGCAGTTAGTACTTCATGAGAAGGCTCATCTACGAAAATTAAACTTTTTCAGTTAGATGTCATTAACATTATTGTGTGGCTACATTTGTCCCTACTCTTGGACCTAGACATTAAATACATAATACCACATTTCTGCCAGCATCTTTATCTTTTACTTAGACTCAAGAAAACAATTTTTACATAATTCAATGTCTAGAATGCAAAACACATATTGCAGTGAAAATATTTGACTATCCCCCAAGATGGTTTATAAAACCACTTCAGCCAATAGAAACATGGCTTGTTCCCATTCAGTCAAGCTAAATGCTTCTTGGTAATTATCTGTCTCCATATTGGAGAGTCTGCCTTGAACATCTTTTATTCCTCTGGTTGTCTCCAGCCTTGATGCATTAGGATTCATTGATTTTTTTTAACACAGTTTCATGTTAAATCATTATATTTGTATCTGTGATATTTTTATAAGCATATCTATTTATACTTCGTATATAATGTAGTTTAATAGCATGTTTTATATTTCTTAATTATATCTACATCACACATATTTCATGTGAAGTCTACCCTGTAGGCAGGGAACACCTTAGAAAGAGAACAAATATGGCTTTTATGCACAGCTGGTCTTTATTTAGAGTTTACTCCAGTGTGTCATATTACAACAGGTGTGCTGATAAGTGGCTGTTGTTCACAGAATGGACCTTATTTACAAGTGGTCGTTGACTCTGGTATGACTGTATATCTACATGAACTCCTTCCATTGTAAGAGTTGGCCCACAAGTTGGTTACAAACTGTGATAAACATAGGACAACAATGATCTGTCTTTCTTGATACTAGATAAATGTACTTCTTTTTGTCACATCTGTAGCCGCGGCCGTGGTCCAGTGGTTAGTGCGCTGGACTTGGAACCGAGAGATCCTGGTTCGAATCCCGGCCGCGGCAGGTCATACCCTTCCATGAAAATTTGGCAAAAATGTCGATTTTCCTCCACATGTGGAGTAGTTGCCGGCTCCTTGTGGATGGGAAAGTTAGTACTGGGTGGTATATAGTCCAGGAAAACTGGTTAGGTGAACCAGTCGCCATATATAACTGAAAAATTGTTGAAAAACGGCGTTAAACCCAGTGAAACAAACAAACAAATTTGTCATATCTAAACCATATTGTAGACCAGTTGAAAAATGAACACCTCTAAGTGGTTGAGATTTTAATACAGTTTTCATATCCAGTCAATGATACGTGTAGATTCTTTAATTACTATTGCTAAGCTTTACTCAATTTTCATCCATTGATCTGTCCATAATATTATATTGATATGTAAAATGAAATTGAAAATGTAAGCTTCTGATTGATTGAGATTTTAACGATGTTACGGATCAACCATTTTACTTCAAATTCCATCCATTATTCTGTCCATGTATTGATATTATATCTTAGTGTAATTTTTCTCTTCATGCTTTATTCATCTATCTTTTTCTACTTTTTATGTTTCCATAGCAACAAAAGAAAACAAATTATCTTGAACATTCACATAACTCATTTTCAGATTTGATTTTGAAAAACATAGAACTGAGTTGCCATTACGTGGAGAAAAATTCTTTTTGTAATTTGGTTGCTATGGCAATGATTTTGTTGTGATGCTTTTTTAATTCTAAAGAAAATCATAATATACTGTCTGCAGAATGAATAAAAGAATGTTCCTATTTTCTACCTACGTGCAAGTTGCATGGTATCAAACATATGTAGAGATCCTCAAAAAAAATTCATTAAATATTGGAAGGTGAATTTGTAGAGAAATTGTGACAAAGAAAATGGATCTTGAAGTTATATTTTATTCAGGCAGATGCCATAGTTACACTGTTTATTTCAATGTACGATTTTTACTAACTTGTTTAAGTGTTGTTTATTTTTTGAAGTTGTGCATGAGTGATTCTGTTGGCACCAACACCCCACACAGTACCCTTTTGTTTTTCCTTTTTCTGCATTGTGCAATACAATATTATTGTACGTTTTTCAATAAAAATATCTCAAATGAACGTGTAGTGTTGTCAATTACCGTACAGACCCCAAAAATACCTGAAAATCCAAGTTTTGTGCCCCCTAACTATTAGAAAAAACAGTACGTTACAACTTACTATAGATACTATAGATATATACATTGTATTTCATATTATACAATAGCATGTTATAATAATATTTCAAACATTAGGCCAGAAAATTAAATAGCTTTAGTTTACAGCTACTTAACTAGAACTTTACTATTTTTTTCAGTGTCAAAAACCAGGGTCACTTTGATGTCTGTAAACACAAATATCTCCTTTCTAGCTTTAAACTTCAATGTATCAAGATGAATTTGCGTCATGTTTATCTTTTTCTTTCAAATGAAACAGAAATTATTGTCAGCAATAATTTAATTCATTCAAACATCGACAATTACTAACAGAATAAAACGTCAAATGTACATAACTGGCATGATATATGAGCAATTTACAATACAGTCAATTCATTTCAACAGGAGAAATCATTATCATAAAATCCTTATTGTCAAGCTCACTGCAAGTGGGCTTGACAAAAATGTTCCAACAAAGCTTACCAAGAAAGACTTTTTCATTGATACAACAAAAGCAACAAAATACAGTAATAGAGAACACAGATACAGTGAAGCAGTGGAAATAGTGAAATAATTTGTTTCCCAACAAAGCACTTTTTATTTCCATGTAATGGATATAGTTAAAGTTTGACACAGATATGTAAATAGGTTCTGGTCCCCAGGAAGTGCTGTATATATGTTCTATTCTACTCAAAATACACTATTTTGCATAAGCCCCAAATATGACAAGACACAGTTCACATTTACCATTAATAAACAATTAAAACCAATGTCAAGAAATTAAGCCTCTGTACTATCATAAGGCACCTTTGCTTCAAGCCAAATAAATGAAAAAAACCTGCCCATAACCAAGCACGCTTAAATTATTCCCAATGTCTGTGGCTTGTAAAAATAATTCAACTCATAACTTAATATCCTGTGAACAATAAACACAGCAGATTTACTTCCACCATGTGAATGTCCTTATCAGCTAATAAGTTAACAAGTCTATGGCTTTAGTAATGTCCAAAACAGTTCAGAGTAACTTAAGTTTTCCGGTAATTGAATCCACCGTGTCTATTTTACCAATTATTCCAAGAACTGTCTGTGATCCTGCAGCAATCTACAATAAAGAAACAATAGAACATTGATGGCACTGTTTAACTTTTTTCTTTATGTTTGTCTAAACAGATTATCTGTTTCTTTAGAGAAAGCATTCCTTTGATGAATAATTGGTTATACATACATTGTAAGCATGCAGTATTAAATAAAATTTATGTACCAGCAAAAAGACAATAATATGTTTAAGCTGTAGTGAATAGCATGTCACCCACACATTTCATAGGTTATAGATCTGCCAAAAGTTGATTTTAAGCAAACAAGTTTTTGGACAAGTCTTAATCTTATCATCATTTTTATTTACACTAAAAAGAAACTCTCTGTCCAAGGGCTTCAACAAGACTTGTAAGTAATTTCAGAGAAGTGATGAAAAGTGATCTTTTATTCATGGACAACTTACAATGGACATCAAGAGCTTAATGTTTCTTTTTTGCTTTATTATAATTAAGCCTTATCTGGTCCATGATTAGCTAAGTGGTTTTTGACTTGTGAATTAGAATAAAGTCCATATTAGAATAAAGTCCACATTAGAATAAATATCACATTAGAATAAAGTCCACATTAGAATAAAGTCCATAATAGAATTAAAACCACATTAGAATAAAGTCCATATTAGAATAAAGTCCACATTAGAATAAATGCCACATTAGAATAAAGACGGCGTTAGAATAGAGACCAATAGAAGTCCTCTAACCGTGGTCCTAAGCCATGTTCTACAAACCTGTGTTCTGCCTGCATCTTGTACAATATAGTTTGGTAATCGTAAACTTTCTGCTTTCTGAGCTAATTCTGTTAGTTGGGCTGCATTGTCTCCCTTTAATACAATCTTTGTCTCTCTGAAAAATAAATAAAATACATACATTAATTCATGGCAATATTATTACACTTATCTTTTATTTCATTTTTTTCCATATTTTACCAGGAAAAATTAGTCATGTTTACAGTTACTCAACTGACCCTACTTGTGGTGCTGATCCTAAGGTTACCAACAGTATAATCTAAAGTACAACTATTTGTTTGGCAAGCCTAATTAATCATTTACAGGATCTTAGGTTAACTGTTTGAGTTTGGAAGCCTCTGACAAAACTTCCGTTACAGATTGATTGATTCTGAAATGAGGACCAAAAATTGACTAACAGTAACACTGCATTCTAAGGCAGGTCATTTCTTTACCAGTAAGATAATTGAACAATGTAAGCTAGAACCCAGCCAACTTCTATATATAGAATTTGCTACATAATTTGAATGCAACTTTCCCACATTGGTAAACATAACAGTGAAAAGTTTACAACAAGACAGAAGATAGATGAAGAGCTGCAAAGGATCCAGACATAAAAATCTTACCCAAACTGTTCCCAGCTCATCATCATCTCGCCAAACCTTTCTGTGTTTTCTATCATAATTCTATGTAAAGCAAGGGCAGCATGAGCACATTGTGCAGCTACTTTACCCACACCCATGTTCAACTCATTATTCACCACAAACACCATCTTATGTAGGTCGATGCCATCAGGAAACATATCTTCATCATCATCAGCATCTTCAAACTCAAGATCCTCCTGAAGACAGGGGAGAAATCAAACATGATCTCCGACAAACTGACATGTTGTCACAAAATGTTTGGGTGAATATAACAAAATAACTCCACTTCACTAGATATTTACTTCATGGAAAATGAATCTTTTTGGATTTTTTCATCTAAATCATCAGGTTTCAAATGTAGAACTAAGATATCACTTTGAGGATTAAGATACTCAACATAGCGCTGCTTCATCTAATACAATTTGTCTGTTAATAGTTATACAAAAATTTAGAAAAGGGTAGATTTTTGGGATACATCAAGCCTATAACATTCACAACCACTAGAAGAACTAGAATACCATAAGAAAGTACAAAATAATGCCGGTACAAGGTCTGGCAGTTTTATAACTTCTAATTTATGTGTACAGTTGAATTGTACCAATTTGAAACCCGCTCATTCAAAATACCAGGCAAGACTGAGATTACCTTTAGGTCCCAGTACATTTTACTCAATGTAAAATATGTGCAATTATTCAAAATGCACATGCTGGAAACATGCACTGATTTGAAAACTAAGTCTCTGAAATCAACATCACACTAAAAAAGATGCAGCTGCTCGAAAATCATATCATAGACAGATTTTCACAACTTTTAATTATTTGCATGTTGGTTTGTTGTATTGTTTTGTTAATAATCTGTTAGAAAGTATTAATATCAGTAAAACGACAAGATTTTCACAGCGTGAAATAACAAATTTGAGCGAATTGTTTTCATGTATTAATATTGTATCAGTACTGTGAGGCTATCAAAATATTTTCAAGTTATTGTCATAATACTATTACATATTTGAATCTATTTGTGTATTTCAAACTTCAGTTCTACATTTTACTGAGGAACCCAGTTAATGGTTCAGAATATCTGTAAGTATTATAACTGATTTTATTAATTCCTTGAAGATATAAGCACACAATGTATGCCAACAATGTAAAAAAAAAAACAGGCAAATCCCAATCAATAATGTAAACATCTCAATATGGTACTAGCGTGCCATCACAATGATGGAGATCATGATATCAACAAAAATGTGCTCATTTGAAATTTCAGCAGATCCCTAACCATTTTGAATGAGAAGAAGTTAACAGCATCATTTAATGTTGAAACAAAGACTCACTTCAAGGGGTCCATCTAGATTTTTATCTTGGTTCTCAATCACCCAGGCTGCGGCTAAATCAGCATTGTAGTTTCCAGTATAATAACATCCCTAGAAAATACAATCATACAGTAATCTAACACTAATAAGCATTCAACAGAAAATCGCTACACCCTTTAAAACAAACAGCAATATTTTCAATGTACAGTCGGCACTCATCTCAACATCTTTTGAGATGACACTCCAGTTGACATGACATATTTGGAAAGTACCAATCTTTTTTTCCTTATACGTAAAATTCTAATCACATGCCGACATCAGTAAAGGCAACACTGCGTATGTGCCGATGTCATTTTCGGGGCCATAACAGTGATTTCACACCTAATTGTCATTCCTTTTGTTCACATGATTGCATATTGAATAGAAATAATTAAAGCGTCACAAACTGTGAAACACTTACTGCTGTTTGTACCTGTATCATACGTTATTGTTCGGTTGACTGTCTTTGTTGACAGTTTGCACATGTTTTATCCATTGTATATTTAAAGTCTAAGCTTCTATCAGTCAGAAACACAGTTTTCACATAACTGATTTCTGTCACTGCAAATAATGACATTTTTTCTTCACTAACGAGGAAACAAACAAATTTGAGTGAATAAATTAGTGTAAAATGAAAACACAATTATATTTTGCTTTTCAATAGCATGGTGAATAATATGATGTGCTATTATTACGGCACCGTCATTGAACATACATGAAGGCTGTCATATTGAGGCACTCACGGTTTCATGTTGTGTCGACATCTTGTTATGTCAACGTGTTTTTGCTTTCCCTAAAATGTTGAGATAAGTGCAGACTGTACATAATTTTTTGTTCTAATATTTTCTTCATCAAAAGGTTTATACATAAAATATTATAGATTTGTCAGAACAAAAATGGCCAAATCTTCAATTTGTTTGCTTATTAAAACTATTTTGTTAATGGATGTTAGTGTTAACTAAATGGGGCATATAATTACCCTAATAACATCCAGTAATTTCTAGAATTACAACATCTACAGAATCAATTGTATTAATTCTCATTATTTCATGTTAAGAATTTATTAAATAATCAGATAAAATTTTATCGTGTCATTCTACTTATTTTAAAAAGTTTATTTACACCAAAAAATCATGACAAAAATTAAAAAAAAACGACCCCTGATTAAAACATCAAGGGGTCAACAGAATAGAACCCATTTAATTGAAACAAAGCTTGAAGTTTTACCTTAATGGCAGCATTTCTTGAGAACCCAAGACTTATCAGAGTGTTCACTATTTCATCTTTTGCTTGGAAACCAGGCCCGACACCAGCACCCAAATCTTGTTCCATCTCTGGTGCCTGAAGAAATCACTGACAAACTGTAGATCTCTACATTAGTTTTAGCAAACAAGTACAGGGTTCCATGCCAGTACTCCTTATTTATTAAAACTAGTTCATTACAAACATTTCAAAGTACAGTTATACCCACAGGGGACTAGCACGTTGAAGGGATGGAGTATAAAATGTCCACACGGACCAAAAACACGTATATCATATATATACATATACAAGGGTTACAACTTCCAAAATTATACACCATCCCTTCTACGTGCTAGCCCCCTGTGGTAATACCGAACTTAACTTCTACCAACGAATGAAGGCCATCATAATATTATGAAGAAAGACAACTCTGTCATGCAAATTTATTCATACAACAAACCAAAATATTCACACCATAATGGCCAACAGAGTATGAACGGTACGTTTTTTAATGTTTGACTACAAAAGCCATTTCCTCTCTGCATTGATAATCTATGCTTCAAAGTTTGACTATGGATGCATACATCAATTATAGGATCAAATATCTTGTGTATCTGTTAAATATAGAAATAACAAGAGATAAAAATAAACATGTACTACATAAAAATAAACATTTACAGCTTAAAAATAAACATTTATACTGCTTAAAAATAAACATATATTGCTTAAAAATTAACATATACTGCTTAAAAATAAACATATACTGCTTGAAAATAATCATATACTGCTTAAAAATAAACATATACTGCTTAAAAATAAAC
Organism: Lutraria rhynchaena; assembly: GCA_008271625.1. Classification (NCBI taxonomy): domain Eukaryota; kingdom Metazoa; phylum Mollusca; class Bivalvia; order Venerida; family Mactridae; genus Lutraria; species Lutraria rhynchaena. The sequence continues at coordinate 1,083,444 of VIBL01000122.1, read as the reverse complement.
ATAAACTGCTTAAAAATAATCATATACTGCTTAAAAATAAACATATACTGCTTAAAAATAAACATGTATACTGCTTAAAAATAAACATATATATTGCTTAAAAAAATAAACATGTATACTGCTTAAAAATAAACATATATATTGCTTAAAAAAATAAACATGTATACATACTGCTTAAAAATAAATATACATATTGCTTAAAAATAAATATACATATTGCTTAAAAATAAACATGTATATTGCTTAAAAATAAATATACATATTGCTTAAAAATAAACATGTATATTGCTTAAAAATAAATATACATATTGCTTAAAAATAAACATGTATATTGCTTAAAAATAAACATGTATATTGCTTAAAAATAAACATGTATATTGCTTAAAAATAAACATGTATATTGCTTAAAAATAAACATGTACATTGCTTAAAAATAAATATACATATTGCTTAAAAATAAACATGTATATTGCTTAAAAATAAACATGTATATTGCTTAAAAATAAATATGTATATTGCTTAAAAATAAATATACATATTGCTTAAAAATAAATATACATATTGCTTAAAAATAAACATGTATATTGCTTAAAAATAAATATGTACATTGCTTAAAAATAAACATGTATATTGCTTAAAAATAAACATGTATATTGCTTAAAAAAATAAACATGTATATTGCTTAAAAAAATAAACATGTATATTGCTTAAAAAAAATAAACATGTATATTGCTTAAAAAAATAAACATGTATATTGCTTAAAAAAAATAAACATGTACATTGCTTAAAAAAATAAACATGTATATTGCTTAAAAAAATAAACATGTATATTGCTTAAAAAAATAAACATGTATATTGCTTAAAAAAATAAACATGTATATTGCTTAAAAAAATAAACATGTATATTGCTTAAAAAAATAAACATGTATATTGCTTAAAAAAATAAACATGTATACTGCTTAAAAATAAATATACACTGCTTAAAAGTATTTTTTCACGTCGGATCTGATTCAACAGTCGGGCAACCATTCTACTAGACCAGACCGACCTTCAGATAGACTGAGTCTATCGGACATGCCTTAATGTCGAACCCTGCATACAGAGCAACCTCTCCAAAGCAACATCATTTGGGAGAAGCAAAATTATGTTGTTGTCAAGGAGGGCCGCTCTGTAGAGGTTGCACTGTATACTGCTTAAAATTAAACATCAGCTGCTTAAAAAATAAACATATACTCTTATTGTTCCTGGGTGTTATAATGATTTTACATGGTTTCAAATGCAAAGGTCATATCCCCCTAAAGGAGAAGACAAAATATGTTACAGGCAGATAACAGGGATGCCATCAAAATGTTTCCAAATCATATAGGAGGAGCCCAGAGGGGCATGAAAACTTCTATATCTGGAACATTACTTATGAATTTACAAAATCTGAGAGTCAATGGTAAACAATTTAACCTAACTCCTATTGTGCTAAAGCAGGGAAAACATCCTGACACTTTGTTTTATGCAAATTAAATCTAATCTGATCAATAACACAATACAGAAGCTATCAATACACAACAATTAATTTTGTCCCAAATATCCTGAAGTTCAAAAAGTCACCAACATGACAGTTGTAATACATTCCATTCCCCTAAATTTCACAGTTAGTTAACAGGAATATTTTAATAACTGTTACAGCAAGTTATGCAGGTATTACCTAAAAATAATCATCAGAGTGAATATCAGTTAGGATGTGATGAATGAGAGGTATACCAACTTCTACAAATAAGTCTTCTACACCTTTGTTCCAGACGTTTTAGAAAATATGAGTAAAGAAGATAGCAACAAATGAAATTCATGCAATTTTTCAGATAAAGGTGAGGATTTGAAATGTATCATGCTGCCAATATTAGGGACCACAATGGAAATAAGAGGAATCCTTTCCTCTTTTTTGTGTTATCCCTGGTATAGGTGTGCATTGCATGGTTTTTATTATTTGTATATGTATAATCATAAATTTTATTTATGTAATAAAATTATTTTTTAGACTGATGAATTTCACAGTTGTTATTGCATTGTATTCATTTATCCATCATTTTGTTTTGAATTGCCATGTTGTGTATACTTGCCAAATAAAATTATTATTATTATCATTGTTATTATTATTATTATCATTTAAGCTCTTTAATATTGTACACAACCATAATCACATGTATGGTAACACCTGTGTATACACCTACTCAAACTTCTCATGCTAAACACCTCAAGGTTCTTGTAATTAGTGATATGAACAACAAACATTACTTTGATGATGATTTTCAAACTCGTACATATGTCTAGTAACCGAAATCTAGGAAAAGCTTCCAAATTTCAGACTTGATTTTGTATGCAAAAATATGCGTCATAGACACAAGTGATTATGATAATTCACCGGCTTCATATATCACACACTAAAAGAAAACAAAAGAGCCATGATGGGCCTGCGTCACTCACCAAAATAAATGTAAGTTAACTTGTTACTAATAATGTAACAAAGGTACACTTCTAGGCTGACAAAGGGAACAAAAATAAACTTGATAAAGGACCATCAAAGGATACTTCAAAGGAATGTTGGTGATTACTGAAGGATGCTACAGACCAAATTTGGTGACGAGCCAACCATTGGTTCATGAAAAGAAGTCACTCTAGGGTATGTCTATTTTTAGCTCTCGTGTCCCTTAAAGGGGCCGACCAAATTTGTTTGAGCAAACTTGAAAGAGGACCATCTAAGAATGCTACAAACCAAGTTTAGGGATGATTCATCCGTAGGTTCATGAGATGAAGACGTTTAAAGGTATTTCTATTTTTAGCTCTAGTTGCCTCTAAAAGGGGCCAACCATTGTTTATTTGAGCAAATCTGATAAAAAACTATCCAAGATAGCTACAGACTAAGTTTTGTGATGATCCATCCATTGGTTCATGAGAAGATATTTAAAGGTTTTTGTATTTTTAGCTCTGGTGACCCATAAAAGGGGTTACCTAGCATAATATGAGCAAATTGTAGTTAGAATATCAAAAGGATTCTACACAGCAAATTTGAAGTAAATCTGACTAGTAGTTTCATAGGAGACTATTGTTGATGCCGAACGCTGGATGACAGAGAATACCCCTACCCATCCTAACAGCTCACCCTGAACCTTCAGTTCCAGTGAGCTAATTAAGGAATGTGTTTCAGAAATTAATACTACATCTGAACATTGATATTTATATCTTCTAGGGGTGTAACAATATGGTAAAAACCATATTGCAAATATACTGCAATACATATTGTTTTCGTGCAGAAAAGCAAAGCAGGAATTGAATTGATGCATATGCATTGTCTTAAATGGATCACTATTATATATATATATATTTATATATGAAATTCATATGTAGTTTCACAGTGAAAAAGCCTGCAGATAGGCCAACTAGTGTCGCAGATCAAACAAGGGTAGGTATAACGGTCGCATCTTCCGGCGTTTACCAAAATGTAGTGTTTAAATTTTGATATTTATGTCTTCATTTAACAAAAAGATTGTTGCACAAAAAACAAATCAGTCGCATGTATTAGTATGTGATCCTCAGTATCAAGCTTATTTGAGAACAGAGTGTTTTTGAATTATTGTATCACTTGAGTAGAATTTTAAGGAAACCCTCATTGCTAAAATATAATTTTCTATACATTTATATCATTACTTTATTTATTCATGGGTGCAACCCCAAATCAAAATTCAACTAAAATTTTTATCGATGGTCACTGTATAGTTGAAAATCAATGTTTGGAACCAAAAATCTATCTACAAAAAATTGAGAACAACAAATTTCAAGCTAAGTGGGTGTTTTGATATGTAAAAATAAGGACTTTAAATACAATATTTCTAATATTTCACTCAAAAACATTAGCTTTTATTGTTCAGAAATGAGTCTATTTCTACAAAAAAGAGGATTTTACTTGATGAATATTAAGATATAATGCTAGTTTAGTTCATCATGAAATCCTTTGTTTCCTCAGAATGTGATACTTCATGTTTTACATTAGTCCAACTAATTAGACTGTTCGTTACGGCGAGACATTTTTTTATTTGGCCCAACCCTCACAGTCTAACATTGAACTGCACATTTGTGTGCTGAAAATTCCCAATTAAAACCTGTTGGGAACAATAACTACAATATCTGTGAACAATTTGAACCGTTCTGTAGATTGCAAACACGTTTCTATACTCATACAAGCAAAAATTATTCTACCATACCTTTTCTGAAAAGTGCACGTTTTATTTCCCTCGACTATTTCTCTATGGAAAATGAAACCGGTGCAATGGTGGACAACTGCCAGTGTCAAGGTAGATATCTACCAGTGTCATGGTAAAGACTTCCTATCCACTGTATTCAATCCATTGTGGGTACATTCCGGATGTAGTACTTACACAGTTGATTTAAATTTTGTCAAAATCAAATATTTGAATTTTGGCATTAGATACTGAGAATTTATGGCTCATTGCTAAGAATTATTGCTTATTCTATCAATTTGAGTAAGCTATCCCAGTTACTGATGCATTACTGATTACGTAATTTGTGTTTCCACACAAAAATATGCAGTTCTCTGTAAGGCTGAGAGGATGGCCCTTCTGAATTCATTTATGAAATCGGCCAACCGGAAAGCCGAATAAGTAAGGCTAGTTTTACATATGCTCCTAGAGGGCATTTTTATATAATAATTTTTTAACATAAGCTCTTTTGGGGCAGTTTTATATCATCGTTAACTGGTCTCCGTTCCATGTTGCAGTCCATCAAAGGAACGTTGTCTCTGTACAACCAGAGTCAACGAGAACCAGTTTAATATCGTCATAAATATAATATGTGTTGCAAAATCTCATTAAGAAATGAGACCAGATATGAAATCTCCAGGCAATCTTTATTCAATATACTATTCTTCGCTCTTATACCTGGCTGAACGGCGATTCCAAGCATTTTTGGAAATGCTAATACATGTATGACCACTCAAATTTATCATTATGCATGCTTGGCAGATTGTTTGTAAACAAAACGGGGACATTACATTAAATTGACCGAATTCATCTGAATAGAATGTAACATAAACAATATAAAAATGTTTCTTACTTTATGTAAATAATTTAACGTGTCAGTATCCTTCGATTCACCCACACATTTAACTAGTATAGCAAAAAAGCAACCGCTAGAAATTTCGACATGGGCGCAGACATGTTTGATCTTAATCGTCTGGACGCACGGGTGGATAAAACCCTTCCGCACCGGTCTGAATAAACTGGTACCAGTTTTCGGTCTGAAAAACTTAGCTTCGAATGCTAGTAGTTGCCATTTAATATCTCGTGTTTCAGTAAGAGATAAAAAGTCATTTGTAACATACAATTCAACAAGAAAATATGAACTTCAGTTTGTCTGCACCTTTTAAATTCATTTGACGCATTTCATAGTGTGATAAAATGTAAAAATAAAACGTCTGGCGTATATGATTAGATCTAAATACGCTTCATAAATTCTTGCTGGGAAAACAGACACTCCTTCTAGATATCTGTTTTTCTAAACTTTTCTAAATTGTACGGCATTGTTTATAATGTGGAGGCGCACACTACGTGATAGCTGAATTTATTTTTTGTTTGTTTTGTTTTCAAACCAAACTTAAATGTCAATCTTTTCAGTGATAATTATGTACAAAGACCTGATTTGTATAACGGTCTCAGCAAAGACCTACATGATATATTGTCTGTGTCCCTGATACTGTGTTGTATAGTTTTACACGTGTTAGTGAACCTGTTTGGAAAATGAATGTAAATGATAATGACAAAAATGTGTAATCTACTCTTTTATGTTATCGATGTATGCTCGTGCACATGTATGCATGGAGTGAGTGGAACTGCTGAAGTAGAGAAGTGGACTTAAACAGATCTGAAGGCCGTGTGTTCATCACAAAGTTCACATTCCTTTAAAATCAAGCATGAGTATTAATAAGTGGTTTAGAATTATTGAAAATTATTAAAAATTAAATCAAAACATAAAAATTGAATAACAACTTTCGCATTTTTAATATAATTCAGCATTTATTTTATAACCTTCACCTACTCTACGTTACAGCTGAGTCCCTGGCCTACTTAACAACATGTATTTCAAAAAAGGAATACTGACTGTTTTCAAAAACAAAACAAAACAAAAGAAAAAAAAAACACAGTATTTTGAATTATTCTTAAAAATCGAATACTCACGGTCTAAGTTGTAGAAATGTAATATTATATATGCATTGATTTATTGAACAGTTCTATGTTTTTATTGGATTGTTTTACAAGTTGCAGTATCACTTCACAATCTAAGATGTAAAGCGCTTTCATTCACTGAACACCAATTTGACAAGAAATGATTAATAATGATTTATAACAAAAAGTAATTGTTTATAATAATCACACACCTTTGCAAAATTCCTGACAAATACTGGTAAAGAATTATTTTAGGTATCTTGAAGCCGGGATAAGTGGATCGATCGTAGTATAGACCTATACTATACAAGTAAGATGAAACTGCATGCTTTCGATATGGTTTAAAATGGTGTATTAGGCCTAAAATGGCCACACGGACCAAAAACACATATATCATATATATACATATGTGTTTATTGGCTATGTGTAGAATAATGTATTAGCTATCAGTAGATACCAGTTATTAGAAATTTGAGCGATTTCTTAAAAAGTTGCGTAGTGTTAAACAAACTTGGTGCAGAAACTGTCATTTCGGAAGTTGTAACCCTTGTATATGTATATATATGTGTGTGTGTGTTCTTGGTCCGTGGGGCCATTTCAGGCCTAATGCACCATTCCTTCAACATGCTAGCCCCCTGTGGTTTCAATATGGAAATCTTGACTTGGGTTAAGCGTGATCATGAGCTCTGCGTTATCATAAACTACAGTCTCTGGTTTGTCCATTTTTAAGCTGTAAACTTTCAATGCCGGGCCACAACCCGCACGTACGTGTAACATTTTTCCATATAATAAAGCGCAGATATATTAATTAATATGTATATCGTTGAACTAAGTTCTTACGACAATTTAAGTTCGTTTAGCTAACACGTGTGCTTCTGATTATTTGGAACTACACGGAATCTTTTTCATTCCGAACAATTTCATGAATGAATTTGTTCCAAAATTTTAACCGAGTGAACGTGATTTCTTTTATACCCTATTTATTAGTGAAACACGATTATGGGTAATAAATGATCGCACAACTTTGCACACCACTTCGTATCGTAACTGGGTGACCTACTTTAGATTTGCGTATAATGGGATTTCCCTAACTTCAAGTTTGCCGCATGATGACGTAGCGTCTATTACACTTTACCCATAATCCATTTCGAAAGGAAAATGTCTACAAAGAACGGAGTATGTTCATAAAAAGTTAAGGAGAATCCGCTGCCATCCTGGTAAATACATTGATTGTCTTCAATATTTTTTGTGTGCTATGTGTTAAGGAATATCTATTCTCCAGAATTGGCTGCGTGATGCTAATGAATTAATCTTTAAAACTCCATATTTCTTCATGATAACCAACCACTGTTCTGCTTATTTCACTCCCGCCATTGTAACAATTAGTCATAATAAACCATTAATTTCCACTGATTCTTCGCTTTAGGTTGCGTTTACGAACATGAGTTATAAATGCCTGTAGCAAGTATGAACGAAACTTCGTGGGACGATAGTCGGGCGATGCTGTCACAAGGTAATATTGCCAATATGAGGCAAAGTGGACACATTTCGAAAGACGATGCTGGTGTAAGTTATTTTTGTCAAAGGCCTCAAGAACCAAACGACCTGGGTAACTACTCTAATAAGAAATGGGCAGTTGGAGATGACAGTGTTATTGAACAGGTAGAAATATTGCTTATATTACGTAATTAGCATATCTTGCATTGTTATTATATATAGTTCGTCGTCTCGACATTTCATGCAAGAAAACACAGTGCTTGGTGACCATGACCTTTAATAAAATACTCTTTGTTCAGTCTCGAAATTGTCTGGCAGATGTCATGCTGACATTGCCATGCGCTGAACATGACTAGTTTCTTAAATTTAATTTTAGCAAGTTTTTTTGTGTCTCTGGGCACATAATGGGTCATTGTATGGTGTCCACTCCCTACATGTACTTATTACAAGCTGATTTATTGACCTGTCAGTGAAGATTTGTGTACAACTTCAGTTTGTGAATGCGATAATCGTAGTGTGAAGTCATGAAATAATGTCATTTTAATGTAAATTGAATTTGAAAAGTGACAATTATTACTTGGCCCCTATCATAGGCATAAGTCACTGTTAAAACTCTCCATGAGTCAGCATTACTACCAGTGATTAAACTAATTTTTGTAAAACACTATCCCAAATTAGAAGTGGGTTATTGAAAATGAACAATACACCAGTAGCCCAATACTTGAGTTGTGAAAGCTTGCTAGTTTAAATAAAATGACCAGTCCAGGGCTTAGCACCAAGACTACTGATTGAAATGATTCTGATGTACCGATCCTATTTGTCAGTCATACTTGGCATTCTGAATATTCTGTTTAAATTCAGCATTTACTTCACTGGTCTTTATTGGACTGCAGGTTAATAATATTTATTTTCATATTGAATGAAGTCAGAAAAATAGTCATTATTATGGTTACTTGACTGAAAAAAATGGGGTAGGTTGGTTGAAAAACTTTATTCTTTGTATTTCTTTTGAATAAATAAGGCATTAACTGGCAATGATCCACTTTGTCAAGTCATATTCGATACACTAATTTGTACTAACTAGAAGAAGTTCCCCTCCTGGACAGTCTTCAGGGCGATCTGCAAACAATGCTATTTTGATTGTCTTGAATGATTTGTCTGCAGAATTTTCATATATCCAATTTTTCTTGCCACATTTTCTGGGGGGGGGGGTAGAAACGTTTAGGTTGGCCTTTTGTTTGGATAACCATAAACATGACCAATTTTTCTGGCCTTGCCTAACATGCTTCCATTGTATACCTAAATTTAGGCTTTATTTGTGCTCATGGTGTGAGAAGATCCCCAAGAATTGTGTCAGTGTATGTCCTCATTGGCAGCTACTTTACTCCGTTATTTTTTTTATTTTTATAGTCTAGAAGTATGACAGTCCAAGAGTTAGAGAGGAATTTTCATCACACAATGTCACTTGAACGAGAGGTAACTTTGTTATTTGTACTTCCTTGTTATTTTCCTTAAATGAATTCTTAATACTTCTATTGAACTGGAATGCTGGTGATATATCTGGTCTTCAATTAAAATCTCAATGTAGAGGTATGGTGACTAAGAAATGGAGTCTTGAACTGCTGAAGAAGAGTGGAGGTTTTATTTTCTACTTGTGAATACCTCCTCAACTTGCCAAGGAATGCCCACCGCTGGTGCAAAAGTGCATGATGCTGAGTGTTGACTGCTATGAACGATTACATTGAAAATTTAACATTGCACATGTTAGTGGTAATTATATGGAAAAAAGGTGCGATGATAACATACTTCCTGTGAATAACTCCTAGTTTTTCCTCAACATTTCTAGTTTTTCCAAGTTTTCTGTGAATTATTTTCCTAGTAACCACCTAGTTTTCTTTAACATACTTCTGGAAATTCTGCCTATGCACCAGCCAGAATTTCTTAAACAGCAACAACCATGTCATCGATCCATTCCTCCTTCCCTCCATGTAGGAATTTTTAGTTGAAGAGACCAAAAGGGCCAAATTCTTTAGACCTAAGAGGTCATGTATTTAGGTGAAAATTGAAATAACTAAGTATTGGAACATTCTCTAAAAGTGACACATGCATTATTTCAAACATTAGACTACTCTAGTAATGGTCTGACTTTAGGGAGCTTATGTAATTGGTCATAATTATGCAACATTTGGAATCACTCATGAAACTTCCATGGTTCACATCTAACTGGCCTTTGAAATCGTCAAAAATAACAGTTACATCTGCAGGGCTCGACAGTTTTTTTCAGGCCACTCGTCCCATAAGATACTCAGCTCAGGATATAACTAATCCTGTTGATGTATATTAACCCAAGCCCCTTCTCATATGGTGATAGTTTCCCTCATCTAGGCTGTTTTTATTATGCACTTTCACCTTGACCATGTTAGAGAAAGAACAATAGAGAATGGATAGAAAGTAGACGACCACATTTATTATCTCGTCTGTTGTTTAGAGTTTTGTCCCTTTTTTGACCACAATTTCTATTAAATAGAATGATGTAAAACAGACCAGCATTTGCGCCACACTGCAAAGCTCTTGTAACTACTATGGTCTCTTCATTATTCTGTACTTAATTTATTGCTCCAGTGCAAAGTGTAGATCCAGATCTCTGGATTCAAGTCTTATATTTATATTTAACAATTATTTAAACCTGAATCAATAAAGTGTTTGTCAGATACTATGAATTTCCTATGGTGTGTCGAAGATGCAAGGCCTAGTAAATCTGCTATAAGTATAACAACGGATGTTTCTCAAGGTCAGACTGTAAGAAAAAGTATGTTGCCTTGAGAAAAAGATCGTTTAAAACGCACTGGTATTAACAAGAAGAAAACATATCAACACGGGCTTCTCGAAACTGCTGGAATACTTACCTGACCAAATGTTAGAATTTCTGTCTGACTAAATTAAAGTTTGTCTGACCTAATGTATTATAAATTAGTGATAATTGCTCTAAATTGTGTTTGACTGCCGAACATCTGGTCTGGTACTCACCGAAAAGTTATTGGATCTGTTCGAAATTTACTTGACCTGTCCGATGGTCTGGCAACTTCGGGAAGCCTGTCAACATTATGTTTTGTTACTTGGATGAGTAATTTTGGTTTAGGGCAAGTAACTTCTTTAAAGTTTCTGGCCTTAGTGGCTGGTTAAGTCAAGATGCTGATTATTTAAAAGAAATCCACTTCAGAATAATATATTTTGAATATCGTTCAGACTTTGTCATACTACATCATGTGAAGGCTTGTAACTACATATAAAATTCAGTTGGTACAGTATTTGCATCTTTACAGTCATTAGATGTTCAAGCAAACGCAAAAGTAATCATATGGGATTAGATGGTCTGGATTGTATTTTAGCATGTCATATAATAGATCTACATTTGGTTCGACGATGGAGACTGTTTCTGCTTCTGCGGATCATTTTTTATGAATATTTTATTATATATTTTTGTTTAAAAAACTGCACTTATCCTGCAGAATGAGTTCCACAGCAATTTCAATTTATTTGGAGTCAATTTCTATTCATAATTACGAGTGGATTTGTCAAGCCCTGGTCTGCTATATACATGGTTATAAGTTTTCCAGAATTTTCAGGAACCTCTGTTCTTACCCAGGTTGAGACCCTACTGGCTTTTGTTGTTTCTGCGGCACCAAGCTTAATATTTCCCATTTTTTGAAAATTTTCAACTTTCACCCATGTAAAAACTGAAGAAACTGTTGTCAAAATGAAAATAGCATGCAAGTTATGTCACATGGCTCTCAAGTATGTTGGCTATATATCTAATCTGACAGATGACATTCATCAGAAATATCGTATACAGTAAACTTGAAAAAAAACTTATACAAAAAATATCAAGAAGTCAGCTTTAAAGCCAAAACATGTTGACAAGCGAATCTTCCTTATGAAGAATTGAAAATAAAGCATTCATCATCTATATATGAGACCAAATGCCAACTTGTTTACTTTGTAAGTCATCGTTAACCTGGAATTTGTTATGTGTTTGTTGTTTTTCGTTTTTTCAATCAAGCTTCATGATTGTTTTAATTTCATGTTGCTAAGAGTGTTGCTCAACAAAGTAAGTTCAGAACAATATTAAGTCTGAAAACTTGTCCATATATTATTGTAAAACTTGATTCATAATCATTTCCAGGTTTGTGCTGCAAAGAAACAATATTGCTTTATTAATATGTGTCAATTACAAGAGGTTAACTGGCTAGACTGCTAGTAAATCATTTATCATTATCTGCATAAAGATTATTCATAATATATGTTATTAACTATGGCAGAAGTATTGCAATATTGAAGCCAACTATCCATAACTATTGTTATAGTAATTTTGGCTGCAATATGCACCCGTAATAATGAACCTTACAAAAAATTGGAAGGATAACTTCCCAGTGTTCCCACTCACTTCTGAAATTGGGGGTATGCTTACCCCTTAGGTCTGAAATCTGGAGGTAAGTGAAGTATTTTGGGGGGTATGAACATTTTTTTAAAAAAATATATGTATACACATACATCGTAATTTGTGTTTCCAGAAATTTGGTGATTCGTCCCTAAACATATTCGATCTCGCACCAGATCAAAATGTGTTGCATGATTTCAGATTTTATTGCGGGATTTACGCAAGATTTTACGTGAATGGGAACACTGCTTCCCATTCTGTAAAGTGATTTTTTCTTAAGTTATAAAGTGTGTTGTGAATTAAAACTATTACTTCCTTATCAGTTAGTGAAACTTGCTCCTTTGTAACATATTAGTATAAAAAGGCTCCACAATTTTCACAATTGGAAAGGAAATTTAATTATCTTTATTTTCCATTAACACATAATTGTTGTTTCAATAATTTGATTTTTCTGTTTCGCATTTTTATTTGAATTCTGATGCTTCTAAAGATGTATACCATGGTAGTTACTATTTTTCTGATTTTTAGCTCACCAGGCGTTAGGATGGGAAGTGGGATGCTCTGGCATCCGTTGTTCGGTATCAACATTAGTCTTCTCCCCTGAAGTTACTGATCAGATTTGTGTAGAATTCTTTTGACGTTCTAACTGCAATTTGCTCATATTATACCAGTTGAACCCTTTAAGTGGCCACCAGAGCTAAAAACGGAAATACCTTTAAACATCTTCTCTAGAACCATGGGATCATTACCAAATTTGATCTTTAGCATATTCCAGTCATCACCAATATTCCTTTGTAGTATCCTTAGATGGTCCTTAATTAAGTTTATTTTTGCTCCCCTTTATCTGCCCAGAAGTGTACCTTTATTACCTTATTAGCTCACCTGAGCACGAAGTGCACAGTGAGCTATAGTGATCAGTCGGTCTACTCCAGCGTCCGTCGTCCACACCTGCGGGTTGTTAACACTCTAGTGGTCACACTTTTGTGCGAATCTTCATCAGCCCTGGTAAGAATGTTCATCTCAATGATATCTTGGACAAGTTCGAACATGGGTCATCTGGGATCAAAAACTAGGTCACCAAGTCAAATAGAATGGAAATTTTGTGAACACTGTAGAAGTCACAGATTTGATTTGATCTTCATGAAACTATATCAGAATGTTTGTATTAATGATCTTGTAAAATTGTGCAAATATGGGTCATCTACGGTCAAAAACCTGGTCACTATGCACCAGAAAACTTGTTAACCCTCTAAAGGTCCAGTTTTGATTGGATCTTCATCAAACCTTGTCAAAATGGTTTTCTTAATGTTATCTTGGTTAGGTTCGAACATGGGTCATCTGGGGTAAAAAACTAGGTAACTAGGTTTAATCAAAGAAAAACCTTGTTAACCCTCTTAGAGGTCACAGTTTTGATTGGAGGTTCACCAAACCTTGTCAATATGTTTGTCTTAATCTTGGTTAGGTTCGAACATTGGTAATCTTGGGTAAAAAACTAGTCACCAGGTCAAATCATTGAAAAACCTTGTTAACCCTCTATTGGCTACAGTTTTGATTGGATCATTGTTAAACTGTGTCAAGATGTTTGTTTTCATGATGTTTTGTACTGGTTTGAACATGGATCGTTTGGGGTCTCAAACTAGGTTAATAGGTCAAATCTCCTGAAAACTTTGTAAACCTTCTGGAAGTCACAGTTTCGATTGGATCTTCCTCAAACTTTGTCCGAATGTTTGTATTAATGATATCATGAACAGGTTTGAACATGGGTCAACGAAAACAAGGTCAGCAGGTCAAATCACAGGCAAATCGTAGATGTTGCAATCTTTACTCGGATGAGTGAAAAAGGGCCATCTTGGCCCTCTTGTTTGAATGAAGCTAATTAAGTAGATATGACTGCTATTTCAAGTCTACCTGCTAACAATTAATTTGTACATGTTGAAGTGTGAGTGAAATTTTATTTCAGACAAAGAAACTTGGTTGGGACATGGGAGCTGGTGATGCTGGGAAAACTGATCAGAATCCGGCCATTTTCCAGAACAACCCTTGGAATCGACCACGTGATGACGTTGGTTGGAATCCTACTCCACAGTCAGGTATTTTCAGCTGTGTAGCTAATTATATACATACATATATGTATATTCCTGTTAACCATAGTCAAATAGTCGATCATGTGTTACTGCACAATATTTCACTATCTGTCAGGAAGGCAAAAGTGTTTCTTGTAGAAATTTAGGGAATTTGATTTGACCGTTTTAGGCATCACCAATTTTCTTATACAATTTTCTATATTGAATACATGTTGCAACTGAAGAATATTTTATGATTATCTGTCTTACATAATAAATATTTTACAATTTTTGTTTTGATTTGTTTTTGCCTTTCTGACAACCTAAAAATCCCGACTTCTCAAATAACTTCATGTGGACACTTTACCCCGTAATAAACAGGCAACAGAAGGCTTCATTAGCTGTTCTGTGCTACAAACGTGATTCAGTAAGAGATGTTTACCGAATTAAGTTGCATTATTAATCAGTGGACTATTTTTATACCCCCACACAACAAAGTTGTGTGGGGTATACTGGTTTCAGGTTGTCTGTATGTCTGTCTGTCCATCTGTAGACAAAATCTTGTGTGTGCTTATTCTCTAAAACGGCTGGTTGGATTTTTATAAAACTTGACCAACACATTAGCCATAATGTCTACTTGTGCGTATTATAAAAAGATTAGTTTGGATGTATTTTCATGGAGTTATTTTTTACTTGTCTATAGACAAAATCTTATGTGCGTTTTTTTCTCTGAAACAGCTGGTTGGATGTTTATAAAACTTTACTAGTACATTAGGCGTTAGGTCTACTTGTGCATATTTTTTTAAAAAATTATTTGGATGTTTTCACAGAGTTATGCCCCTTTTTATTTGTCTACACACAAAATCTTGTGTGTGCTTCTCCTTTTATGAAACGGTTTGCTCTAAGTTATTAAGCTTTTATAAAAGGGCTCTGCGGGGGTGTTTAATCACATCCAGTGATAGTTCTAGTTTTGGCTCTCCAGAACCGAAGGTTCAGGGTGAGCTGTTAGGATGGGTAGGTGGATGTTCTTGCGTCCGTCGTCTGGCGTCAACAATGGCCTTCTCCTCAGAAGGATTTACTTCAAATTTGCTGTGTAGAAGCCTTTTGACGTTCTAACTGCAATTTGCTCATTATACCAGTTGGCCACTTTTATGGGTCACTATAGCTAAAAATAGAAAAACCTTTAGTCATCTTCTACCTCATGAACCAATGGATGGATTATCACCAAACTTGGTCTGTAGCATCCTTAGATATACTTTTATCATATTTGCTCAAATAAAAATGGTTGGCCCCTTTTAGGGGCCGCTAGAGCTAAAAATAGAAAAAACCTTGAATCATCTTCATCTCATGAACCAATGGATGGATCATCACCAAACTTGGTCCTCTCTCAAGTTTGCTCAAATAAATTAAGTCAATCCCTTTTAGGGGCCGCTAGAGCTAAAAATAGAAATACCTTAAAATGACTTTTTCTCATGTTTCTATGGATGGATTATTACCAAACTTGGTTTTTAGCATCTTTAGATAGTGTTCTATCAGATTTGCTGAAATAAAAATAGTTGACCCCAATTAGGGGCCGCTAGAGCTAAAAATAGAAATACCTTAAAATGACTTGTTTTCATGAACCAATGGTTGGATCATCACCAAATTTGGTCTGTGGCATCCTTCAGTCATCACAAATATTCCTTTGATGATCCTTTATCGAGTTTATTATTTTTCCCATTTATTTGCCCGCATGTGTACCTTTATTACCTTTTTAGTAACAAGTTAATTAACATTTATTCTGGTGAGCGATGCAGGGCCATCATGGCCCTTTTGTTTAAGAAATCCTCCTGTGAAAGGCTGAAAGGCTGCTTTGGATAAATCTTTGTTGCTACAACTTTATTATTGCTTAATGTTGTGAATTTTTACTTTTTCCTTTGACCAGATATCTAACTTTATTCTGGTTGAGAAAATATTTTCATTGGCAGCTTTTTATTATTGATTTCCATTATGTATTTGTCTCCTACAGGGCTTTTTTCACAGGGGGAAGGGGTCTTTGGAGAATTATCTTTGGAGAAAAGAAACATGGTATTTTTGCAAAAAAGGGAAGAAAAAACTTAATGTAACCTGAATTTTTTGGGGGAAAATGTGTGATTTCAAAGATTTTTCCTGAGGGGAAGACACCTATAAACAGCCCTGCTGTAGAAAGAAAAAAACCCTGTCATATTTTAGCTTTTGGTTTAAATTAGACTCTGTGCCATGTTTGCTTGGTGATTTGATAGTGGAGATGGCATTAGTGATCTGAGTTAAACCATAGCTGTTTATATTAATGTGTTTTTAATTTTTGCTGTTAAATGTGTCTGTAATTTGGCAATGCTTGTGTAACTATGTGGGTTTAATTTTTGTCATATTTTAACCCCCCACCCCACCCCCTCTTCAGTTTTCCCATTTTGACTGGTTATATTTTGATACATAACTGGTAACTATCATACAGGAATTTTATGGATGATAGCTTGCCCAAAATGAATGGCCCGGGTTTTGGGTAAGTTAGATGTAATTAAACTGTGATTGTTCTGATAATTTATGTCATTAAAACTGAACAAAATTGCATCTTGTTATTTTAAAGTAGAAATTATGATATTTGATTGAAAGAATTTTCTGGAGAAGGTGAATGTGCCTGTGAAGCAAAAGTGAACAATTTTGAAAAAAATCATTTTGTTAAGTAAATATTACCATATGATTTTTAATCTTAAACTTTGGGATTTGATTTTTTTGTCTGGCTTCTGCTCTGTCCATTTGACTGATTCTCCAGTGTTGGAAGTTCTGTCTAAAGTTTTTATCAAACTAATCAATTCACTTTGACTCACTTCAACTAAAATTAAATCTTTGGGGTTTTGTAAAAAGGTTACCTGTAAGTAACCTGTTTCATTCCTGGTCTTCATGTAGCTTTATAGTGCTATCTGTTACTGTAGTGCTATCCTGTTACTTCAACTCTATAGCGAGCCTTCCTTCATAACATCACACTTCACAGTTTAATTATTTCAGTCGTGTAACATTCATGTAGCTCTGTAGCTGTGCATTTTAGCTATGCATTTTGATGCGTGTATAATTCTGCTCTCGAACTTTATTAATGGAACATCTTTTATTGTCATATTTGTCTGTTATTGCTGTTTTTGTTAGGAAAAATTCATATGTTTGGATTGTCCTGAGAATTGAGTATATGAAGCAATAAATAAATAATGTTTGATTTCACTAATGATAATCTCATAAAGAGCTGTATTTGGTCGTACATGTAAATGAAGATGGACTGTGATTTTAGGGTAAAAAAGACTCCCTAAAATGTTCAATAGGTAGGAAGAACTTTTTGGTTTTCAAATAAACTTTTTTAGTTTGAAGATATAGTTAAGTTAATCTATTGACAAGAAAAAACTGATAGGGACCGAAAACAAGTCTAGGGTTGACAAAGCAAAATATCAGTCGGGTCAGCAGAAAACAAAATCTTTTTTTTGCCTAGTGTTTTGTACTCTCATTGTTGATTTAAACAAATTCAATTTCTTTTTGAATTTAATAGTATGGTTAGGTATAGAATGTCTAAAAGTGCTTATAGGTAACAGTTGCATTATTGTGTGTGAAGTGATAAATGTAGGTTTGTTTGTTACTATGGCTACCATAACTACATCTACAGCTTGAAGTCCTGTCTCTTGTAGACCCACATATTACACAGGCCACGCCTGGGACGTTTCTGCCCTCGATGCATCGTCGTCCGGGCAGCTTTCCGGGTACTCCACTTATGCCTAACTACGACAATGCTAACTTACTGTCATCATCTCGTACAGAGCCAGGTGGAGCTTCGCTTGGTGTCAACATGGTCGAGTATGTACTAGGTGGCGGCTCTCCAAGTGTTGCTGGAAACAAGAATATTGCTATGAGGCATGGGTTAGGAAATCCATACAATGTAAGTTTGTAGTCTCAGATTGTATTCTTATGAATTGACTGGTCTGTTGACGTTTGGGACTGTTGGTTTGAACTAAGACTGTGCATTCTAGTTTAGTTCATTTTATGGAGAGTTAGGTCTATGGAATCCTGGAATCATCACATGCTCTCTGACACTGTGAAGAGAATGCATCAAAGGCTATTTGTCTTCCACCATTACTCACACATTTTGTGAGTTTTCAGTTGTTTGTTGAAAATGTCAGGGATGGGTTGGTGCTATGTAACTGATGAGTACTTGTTAAGCTGACAGCCACAATTTATTATGAACAGGCCGTCAGTGATTTGAGACAAGATTATAAGAAATATTTTCAGTTCGATCCAGACTGGCTATATTTGGGCTCTATATACAGGGCAATAAATATCACACATGATTTCTGTGTTTGCTCTGAGAGTCATTTAGATGATTTGTTTTGAATGTCCCAAGATCATGAAATAACTCTAGTTAGGATTTGAATTCAATCCTAAATTTCGATTCTTATAGTCTGGCTTATCACGTGTATTGTCTCATTTTGGTATGGATGAATAAACCAAGATGTCTGGCTGTGTAGTATTTGACCCCTTCCAAAGTTCCCATCCAATTAAAAACATTTTTTAATGCATCAGATGTTTTATGTGTTGAGAATATAATAATCTTGTCTAGTTTTTTTTCATCACGTTTCTGATTCTTTAGATGCATGCTTTGAAGAAGGATGTAAAGGATTTGGAGAAAGAAAAGACCCCATCACCATTTGAGAAAGGAGACGAGGGGCCAAATGATGGTCAGGATTCCTTAGCCCCTAATGGGGCTATTATGCAGAACGGTCTGAAAGAAGATGCTGGGGTTTATGGGTATGTTATTTTCCTATAATTTTTGAAGGATGGTTATTGGAAATTCTCAAGTGGATATCTTTTTGTTTTATGGTCAAGATGATAACATGAAGACCACTAGTCGGAGGGAAGAAATACGGCCTATATGCGCTGTTATATATCCTTGATGATGTTTACTGTAAACAAATTTATCTTGGGGTGTTACATTGCAGATTCTTTCTTTTTTACTCAATGGTAGTACCATTACTTGGTAGATAACCATTGATGTATAATTCCATTTTGTTTACTTTAAATTTAAGATCACCAGTATTTGATTACAATGAATATTCTTTCTTCATGGTTCAATTAGCGCATTCAAGTCAAGGTTTTGTTAAACAATGTGATATCCTTGTATTCTACATAAGGCGTTAAAGAGATGTAAACTGATGTGATATACTTAGTAATAGGCTAATTTTCTGTTACCTAGGCGACATGGTGGTAGTCATCACAACTCTCCTACCATGGATGAAAAATCTCAGCATATGAACAAAGACAGCAGTGACTTTCTTGAACAACAGAATCTTATCAACCAACAAATGGCGGGTTTCCATCTTGATCCTTCACAACTTGGCATTAATGAACCCATGGGGCTCGACCCATCACAGTTTGATTACAATAATCAGCTAGGCCAAGTGCCATCTATGGATAGTCCTAACTTTAATATGGATTATCAGCAGCAGGTATTTTTGTTTTATTTGTTGAGGCATTGATCTTAAAACAACATTGGTCAAATAGACTATTTCTACAGGTAAACTTCTCATCTGCCATCTGGGATAAGTAAGGAGTATTAAGAGATTCAGGGTGAGCCGTTCACATGGTAAGGGGGGATGCCTCAGCGTCCATCATTCAGCATCAACAATGATCTTCTGAAACTACTGGTCAGATTTACTTCAAAGTGTAGAATTCTTTTGACGTTCTTACTACACTTTGCTCATATTATACCTGTTGCTCTCTTTTAGGAGTCACTAGAGCTTAAAATAGAAAAATCTTTTAACATCTTCTCATGAACCAATGGATGGATCATCACCATACTTGGCCTGCTGCATTCTTTGATAGTCTTAATCAGATTTGCTCAGATTAAGGAGGTTACTAGAGCTAAAAATAGAAATACCTTTAAATGTCTTCTTCTCATGAACTGATGGATGTATCATTACTGAACTTGGTTTGTAGCATCCTTAAATGGTCCTCTGTCCAGGTTGCTCAAATAAATTTGATCAGCTAAAATAGAAATGTACTTTAAAATGACTACTATTCGTGAACCAATTGTTGGATCATTACCAAATTTGGTCTGTAGCATCCTCCGGTCATCACCAATATTCTTTGTAGTATCCTTTGATGATCTTTTATCAAATTCATTACTGTTCCCCATTATCTGTGCAGAAGTGTACCTTTATTACCTTTTTAGTAACATGTTAACTTACATTTATTCTGGTGAACAATGCAGGACAATCATTGCCCTCTTGTTTGTGTTTGATTAAGCCTACTTTTAGTGAACCTTGCAAAGTGCCACTATAGTATGTTGGTATGGAATTCATTCAAACTGAGTAACTAGACCTAATATGCTAGCAAGAATTTTACATTAAAAATGTATTAAAACATCTATAGCCCTTCAAATGGCTTTTTTTACATAGCATGTAGATATTTTTGCTGGATTGTTATAGTCTGCCTTTGATGATCTTTATGGTTTATGTTGATGTGTCGAGGTTAAATATTTCCTTTTTTTCAGCTTCGTCAACAGCAACAACAGCAGCCTATTGCTGTTCTTACACAGCAACAATATGCATTAGCAACACAACAACAACAACAACTTGGTATGTGGCATTCATTTGTTCTTTGCTGTTGTCTCTCCTTGGCTAGTCCTAGAGAAAAGATCTGAGCTATGTGTTGCTGATCCAGCCACAGAGAATTGAGAAGCTGAATTGTGTTTGGAAAATAATACTTCCTTCAGGATGTAGTTTCCTGTTCTAAAGCTATTGTAATTGGCATAAATTTGCATATTTTTAATCTGTCTGTTGTAGAGTAGATGGTAAACTTTACCTTTTTGTGTTGGGTTATCAATATTTTATGAAAAGACTTGACCATATTGCCTGGGAGTGGACAGTAAATTATGGTCATCATTGCTTTAATTCTTTAAAGTAAAATGTAGGCTGAGCTCAGATCTTTTATCGCCTGTGGTGTTCATACAAATGTCACTATCTAACCTGAATTAAGTGTGGTGATTCCTTCATTTTTTTACCCACATCCTTTTCCTTTGACAACGTGAATTAACTGAAAATTTAGGGTTTTTTTTGTTTGCTCCTGTCGAAGTTTGACATTGTTACACTGATATCCATTTTTCTACTCTTTGTGTGTTACTACTGCTTGTAGTCAAATCGCTAAGCATTGTTATGAGCGGCGTATCAGTTCGCTTCCATTGTCATGTTTGAAGGCTGTGAGAACGATTCTATGCATTGTACTGACTGTACTTGCTTTATCTATACTATGAGTCTGGCTGCATTGACCCCCTTTTGCTGAATTGACTTCTAATATGATTAGCATGTGTACATTCGTGGGTTGTTATACAACAAAATAACTAGAAAAAAAAATTGTTAAGGGCTGGTAAGTTTTAACCAGATGAAATTGATTCTGATTTTATGTATCTGTTTTAAAGCTGAATTAGATTTTTTGAGTTCAGTTAAGTTATGAGCTGTTATTAAATTTTTTTATTAAAATAGTTGCATATTTTTATGACTGATTCAATTTGAAGACTGATTTATTTGGATTATTCTGGATTATGTTGATGCAATTTTGTATATCCAGGTATTATATATAGCTGTATTTGAGTTCTGTTCATTGGCCTTCAAACATCACTCCTTTCCCAGCAATTTACAGCTTTTATTGTGGGTAAATCTTTGCCATTGTCATTGATTAGGCATAAACAATCCCCGACAAGTGTCAGAAGTGTCACCAAGGAACACCACACACCAATAACTAAAGAAAAGTGATCTATAAACTTAATAGATCGGTCTTTACCTTAGTTCATTTCAATGTCGTAAAATATTTGGTTTGCTAAAAGATGCAATAAACTTGCTGAAAGGTGAATAATTATGTATTACCTGTGGTTGATTTTTATTTATGTAAATTTTGATTACATCATTATACTACCTTTCTGTGTTTGCATGTCATCAAATTAATTTCTATTCAATCATGGACTTTTTTTACCGAAAATTTGCAGAAATTTTGATCACATTCATAGGCATTGGTATATTTCTGTTGTTCATTGGATACTTTTGATAAAGTTGCACACGGACGTTTTAAAGTATCGATGCTCCTTGATTGGATGTGGTCGTACATTTATGGTTTATGACTCTCTGCCATATAATTTACTGAATTGTACAAATTCAGAAGATTTGATTTTTTACAAAATTTGAACGAATTTTATGACAAATATCCAGAGAGGAAATGTTATTTCACTTTAAAATGATCTAGTTTCAAAGATCCAGTCTGCCATGGTAGCTGCCTGTCCTTTATGTTGCACAAGTAAAAATGGCCTTTGACTTGAACAAAGTTATCATTTTGCTTATGCCAATGTTTTGGAAAGTTTTTGAAATTTTGGACAGTCTGATTCAATAATCTTTAGTCAGGATAAGAAGTTGGGATCAGTTTTTGCTGTAATTAATTTTGTTTAAAGAAAACTTGCGTAAAAAAGATCCATATTGATATTGCTGATGTTTTTTATTTATTTTTTCATTCCAAGTAGCATGGCTTACTGTGTTTGTTCATTTTGCAACTTGTTTTTCCATGTCTATAGGGATGAACGGGGCCATTACTCCTACACCATACGTGCTATCTCAGGATCCATACCAAGTCGGCATACAGCTAGCAGGTCAGGTGAATCCATGTTGCCGTAGCAACTTCAGCCTAACTGCTTGTACACATCTGTCTGTATTACTTTAAAAAACAGATGCATTTTAAGGTCATCCTTAGAACTGTACTTGTTTTCAGATGTCTGCTGAGTCAGCCGAATTTGTCCGTCTGTCTTATTTGATTGTTTCAAATATATTACGTCAGAAAAAATTGTTACATTACAGTTACCTGACTGACCATTTTTTAGCTCACCTGAGCACAAAGTGCTCAGAGTGAGTTATATTGATGGGTCTATGTCCGGTGTCTGTCGTTGTGCAGCATCGGCATTCACCTTTTGAACACTCGAGAGGTCACATTTTTGGTCAGTGTTATGAAAATTGATCAGTGGCTGAGTCATATCTTGAACAGGTAAAAAAAAGGGCTATGTTGGGTCATTAATTGGGTCACTGGGTCAAATGAAAGAAAAACCTTGGGAACACTCTAGAGGCCACGTTTTAATCAGAGAGTCTTGAAAATTGGTCATTGGCTTAGTCCTGATGATATCTCTGACAAGTTCAAAAAGGGCTATGTAGGGTCATTAACTGGGTCACTGGGTCAAATGGAAGATAAACCTTGTGGTCACTCTAGAGGCCACATTTTTCATCGAAGGGTCTTGAAAATTGATCAGTGGCCTAATTTTGATGATATCTCTGACAAGTTGGAAAAAGGGCTTTGTGAGGTCAAAAATTAGGTCATCAGGTCAAATCACTAGAAAACCTTGTTAACATTCTATAGGTTATAGTTTTGATTGTATACATGTATTTACCAAACCTTGTCAGAATGTTTGTCTTAATGACATCTTGGACAAGTTTGAACATGGGTCATCTTGTTTCAAAAAAGTAGGTCATGAGGTCAAATCAGTTGCAATCTTTACTCGGGTGAGCAAAAAGGACCATCTTGGCCCTCTTGTTTAAATGTTTGGAGATGAATAGTAACTCCAATATAAGAAAGTTGTGTTTTGGAAAAACATTTTGTTACCTTCCCGCCTTATTTTTTGGGTCAATGAACTGTAATTATGACTCTTTCTAACCATAGTTAGGTTAATCCAGCTCTACATGGGCTCCAGGAACTACTAGACACTTTGTTGGACATTTGATCTGACCAGTTTACAATTTTTTATAGATTGTCTGACCAGAGAATGATTTCTAAGCAATGCGACTAGTATGTTGGACAGTTGGACTGGACAATTTTTGGGAATGCCTTTCATGTTCAGCAAACCCATGATTTAAATCATTTAAATTTGTCTTAAGATCCAAGAAATGTTTTCACTTAATTTCAAATTTACTTAAATCTATTTGAAGTTTTCTCATGTTAATCGATGGAGGCTCAGCAAACTCTTTTAAGGATGACCTTTATACAAATTATGGCCTTTCGGTCCTCTGTGTATCTCAGGAATTAGTGTAGCGGGTTATGACTTCCATTTGTTACTCAAATTAAAAAAAAAATACATTAATAACTGAATTATATGATTCATTGATTTATACTTGCCGATTAACACAGGCTACGTAGCTTGTATCAGAATTACCATGTATTCCCTAATGGATGCCCCCTCTCAGTGTTGTATTGGATGAATTTTTTTTCAATTTCTGATGTTACAATGATTATTAATGTAGTTTTTTTAAATAAATAACATAATTGAAGCATTTAATGGTTGTCATGGCTTTGTTAAAAAGAAAGTGGGGATGTTGATTGATGGGGGCGTTTATTTAGGAATCTATGTGGTGTATTAAGAATTGTATTATATAACCTTATTTTTAAACTAATATTATGAGTATCAATTTCTTTTAAACATGCACATTACTGTAACCTTGTTCAAATATTGTGCATATAGAATTAACTCATTTCAAAATAATTTCGCCAACTTTATGCATGAAGTTAGTAGAAAATCTCAGATGGGGAGTTTGAATAATTTTAGCCAGTTTCACTTCCCTTTGCTAGGCTAGAAATATTTTTTATTGAGAGAACGTGTGCAGTTAAAATATGTTCATGTCCACAAACAACTAGATTGAAGTGTCATTAATTAAGCATAAAAAATGTTCCTGGTTTTTGCTTCATTGACTGCCTTTTTCCTGTCATACCAGGATTATTTTCAGTCTCATTCAATTTTTCATGCAGATATTTTCACATGAACTATTATCTTCGAAGTAAGGAGAAAATTTTTGAAAAAGGGTTTATTTTTTGGGAGATTTGAGGAAACCAGGTATTTTTATTTGTTTTTTGCTTAAGTATTTTTTTATTCAAATGTGATACAGTAGTTTTCATGTTCATATTTATGTCTCTAAAATATTACTAGAAATTCTTTGCTATATTGCTATAATTATATCTAAGAAAATATTGAATTTGAAGTTGTATGAAAAAAGATTTTGCTCAAGAACTGTTACTAAATGCTGTTATTTATGCCAGAACGTAGCTGCAACTTGGATGCTTTCTGCTTTTTTTTCTTTGTTTTGATTCTGTTGCAGTACTCTACTTAAAATTGGGTGTCTTGCGTACTTTTTGTTCTTGCTTCTATCCTAAGTTAATGAGTTATTTGCTGTTGCCTATAGAAAATTTTACTATTACTATCGAAAATATTTCTTCTGTTATTCAAAATTCAACTGTTACAGTTGAATTTATGTATTACTTTTTTTGTGGACTGTTTCCCATTACCCTTTAGTCTGGTTTTGTTATATGTCATATTCTAATGCTATTATCTCAACACAGAGGGACCGGTTTGCCATAATCACTAATATTCTGTTTAGATTAATTTTCTAGATCAAATTTTAGTGATTAGGTTTGCATGTAAATGTAGCAGTGTAGCAATTCATGTTCGGCATGGGATTTATGTATTGTCATGTTATGGTGTTCATGTCATAGGTTCACTATTATTAGTTTAGAAGTATTCATGGTGTTTAAAGTAAATGAGTAATTCTCTGGTTTATATCTGATTTTAAGAGTAATTTAGTTATATACTGGCAGGCGGTTAACCCAACCTTGCTGGTTTGTGTACCAGAGGTAACTTCATCATAGTTGTATTAGTTCAGTAGATTCTACAATCATGCTTTCACACTATGAATTGGTTTGACTGTTGCAGAAAAATCACTTTCTGATTTTGTTACCTTTTTTCATCAGGAAATTTACCATATTGACGTAAAGTAAATAGAATTAATAAAATACTATGATTAAGTCTGCACTATTAATACTGAACCTATGTTTATGTAAATATGCTTTAATGAAAATGGGTTTTGCTAACTTGATCATTCTTATATACATGTGAGGTACTTTTTTATGTAATTTTGGATTTTATTTTCGCTGATGATGTGATGGATCTGTGTATTCCACAAATATAATCTAGAGTTTTCACTGACTGGTGGAACTGCTTTCAATGATATACCAAAAAATGAATTTTTAGTTCCCCAAAAATATAGACTTGGTAGAATGTCTGAACAGCTTTTTAAATATTTTTTTCAGTTTGGAGACATAGTTAAACAGGCCTTTTTTATGCCATTTTTGGGTCCAGTATTCGGCCCCATTCCTCAAGTAAAAAATTATATATTTTTTTACCCCTCTGAAAGTGAAATATTTCCCCATTATTAAAAAAGAATTGAAACTGTTCTGTCATCATATACTGAAAACTATTTTACCGTGGAATTAATCATGTTAAGAATTGTGTTAAGTGATCTGGTAGATATAGAATGGTTTAGATGTATCTTTGTGTTTTGTATTTTCATGATTATAAGCTTTTGATAATTCCCAATTTGATGCGTCACCATGCTAATTTCCCTGGACTGAAAAAATCTTTATGTCCGTAGGGGTTGCGGAAACCTTGGAAGTTTTTAATGATATAATTTTTTTGCTATTGAATTGTAAAGTATGATATCAGCCCAATTTACATGAATAGTTAATTGAAGGTTAATTGTAGGTTTTGTTTGTTTCATTAATTCTGTAATCACTGTTGTCATTTGCATGGTATTTGAGTAGAAATGGAATCAGTTGAGAACACATACCTAATATGTCCTAATAAGCACTCTGCTGGTGGCATTACAGTTTACAGACTTTGCTTCCAATTTGCAGAGATTTTGTTTAAAACTTTAGAGATCCATTAGGTACAGTTTGTAGGGTTAATATATTTATGGTAAGGTGTGTTTTTTGTTATTTTCAAATTGTGCAATGTTTGTGAAAGACTGGACAAAATGGACTAACAAACTTGAAAACATTACTGGTTTCACCAGAATATTTCTGGCTTACAATTTAAGTAATTTACTGGATATGAATGCCGATAATTTTGTAAATTACAGAACTAATCAAATTTTCACTGTGGTCTGACAGTCTGCCTATTGACTGTATAGGGACATAACTTCATTCAAATGATAATTCAACACATTGAAAAAATTGCATACTAATCAGTATGTACTTAACGTTATTGTTCATTTACAACTTTTAACAAAATTCTAAAGGTCTTTATGATTAATTTTGTAGTTTTACAACTTAGTGAATGAAATAATTTTTTTATTCAAATCTTATTATTTTTTGAATACTTGCTGGAGGATAGCAGTTTTGATAATTTAGCCAAACTCGTGTTATATCTTACAGATTTTTCTGCTCAGCCTAATTTATGTATTTATTTGAACATAATATATTTTACTGTATTAACTTGTGTATTGGTTGCACCAGTGTATAAAACACGGGGAAAAAGATCAGTGGGTATCAAGAGGAAAACTAAGGTCATGTGCAAAAAACATTTTAGCACAGAAAATGACTAAAAAGGAAGAAAAAAAAATGCAAAAAATGTCCCAATTTTGTTTATTTTTGTTATTTAAAACCTTGTTTACACTCTAGAGGTCACAATTTGGATTGAATCTTTAGCTAACATTGTCAGAACGTTTGTCTTAATAGTACCATGGACAAGTTTGAACATGGGTCATCTTCGGTCGCAAACTAACCAGGTCAAATCAACCCTCTAGAAGTCACAGTTTTGATTGAATCTTCACTAAACCTTGTCAAAATGTTTGTCTGATATCTTGGACAGGTTCAAAGATGGTTGCCGAAAAATAGGTCACCAGGTCAAATCATTGGAAAACCTTGCTAACACTGTAGAGGTCACAGCTTTGATTGGATCTTCATTGAACTCTGTCAGAATGTTTGTTTTAATGATGTTTTGGACAGGTTCAAGCATGGGTCATATGGAGTCACAAACTAGGTCACTAGGTCAAATCTCCTGAAAACGTTCTTAACACCCTAGAGTTCACAGTTATGATTGGATCTTCCCCAAACTTTGTCAGAATGTTTGTATTAATGATATCATGAACAGGTTTGAACATGGGTAAGCTTAGGTTAAAGACTAGGTCATCAGGTCGAATTACAGAAAACCGGTAGTTGTTACCTTTGCACAGGTGAGCAAAAAGGGCCATCATGGCCCTTTTGTTTCCACGTTTTGTTCATTTTGGTCATTCTCTTTGATGAAAAATTTTGTTTTGCACAAGCCTTGGAAATTTTTTACTCAGGATTTCCGCTGATTTTTACCTGTTTCTTGTACATATGAGAGGTTAAAGGAGATTTCTCGACTCAACAAAATCTAAAAAAAGTACAGAATAGTAAGGGGATCGAGTGAAGCATTTTGAATGATTCATTTCTCTTAGTTTATTCAGTATACTGTTAAATCATCTCAACAAATAAATTCATGTCAACCTGATCCTCTCTATTTTGAGTCCTGGGAAAAATGTTCCCAATTTTGTATGCAAAAACATACATCTATAACTTGATTGATCACAGTATACAATATCACAGTATACAAATGTCAGAATTATTGTAGTTAAATCCCTCATTTTTTAAATAAAAAGTCATGATGTTTTAGTTTTTATAGGAATTGTGAAATGAAAAAGATTTACCCTCATTTTATTCATTAATACATCAAGTTTATTCCAGCACTGAAAAAAGGCTCATTTCTTGTCTTTGGTGCTAAAGGTGTTTGTATTATGGAGGCTTAACTGTATCTCTAATCTTGTCTTGCAGGACCGACCGTGATTCATCCCCAGTATTACAGTGTACAGACTCCTTGGGGTATCTACCCTGCTAACATAATACCCACCCAGGGTCAACAGACACCCCAGGGACTTCAACAGATGCGAAGTGGGTCTGGCCGATTGACTCCTTCCGGACAGAGTGACTCAGGGGCTCCCATTCAGCCACAGGTGCCAGCACAGGGTTGGTACTAAGATTTGTTTGTCTTGAGCATCATTTGTAATGAATTTCTACTTCTTTTTAGCTCGCCTGAGCACACAGCAGTGATTCTTATTAGATTGGCTCTTTTGTCCAGGGTCAATAAAAACTACAGATAAAAGAAGAAAAATGATTAAGTACGCCCATGGGGCTGATAAAAAAAACCACTCATACCATATAGCGGGTTATTTCTGAGGAGGTAATATTTCTGTGATTCTGTGGTCTTCGATTTAAACAACCAAAAGCAAGATATCTTCCCAGCAAAAATTTAAATTGCAAAAATTGGCACTTTTAAAACACTTGTTTCAATATGTATGCACTTTCACCATATCTGAAGTAATCCAATTTAAAGACAGTGGCACAGGTCTAATTATCACAGCCATTAATGTCGTTATTGATCGACTGTATAAAAGTTTGAAGGTGACATTTGCTCAAACTCATATACTGTTGTTTGCATTATTGAAAATAAACAATTTGAGCAGAAATTACCTGCTTTATGGTAAGATGATATGACTGATAATTTTTCGTAGTGGTAAGAGGAACTTCATTTGGACAATTTTCAACCAGGATTTCCGAAGGATAATTTGTTTACCAGGTTTTTCAAAGAAAAATTTTTGGTAACCAGATTTTCCGATGCATTTCGTTTTCGTTGGACTTGCTGGGCGATTATAATTATATGAATCATTCTGAATCAACAAATGCTTGAAAATATTGCGTAGAACACTCGCTTATGAAATTACTTGAATTGTTCTTTATTGTTTTTTTCCCAGATAATATTTTTTCCTAGGCAACAATAAAGTAGTCTTGCTTGCATTATTAATGGCTTCAAACTAATTTTATGATAACAAAATGTATTGTCCCAAAGTTCTTTTTTGTAATTTAGGACAGATGACCTGAAAATAATTGATAATTGGTAAAAATTGGCCCTGCCTCAGGGTCACTTGTTTTATATAGTTGTCAATTCATCAGTTTGAGCAGTATACAGGGTCATCATGGCCCTCTTGATCTATTTGGGGTTTAAGATTGCACCACCACCATCCGGGCTCATTTTTTTGGCAACTTATCCAGTAACGGTGGCGGAAGACCATAGGGTTACACCTGGGTAGAACCATGGTTAGCTAGCTGAACAGCTTCCTCACATGTGTAATTGTTGTCCAAGCTTGTCTGGTTATAAATGTTAGTGTTAAACCATCAAAACATGTGAACAAAGAACAAATTGTTGTCATATTTTGCATGTATCAGGCATTTTCTGGGGATGTTTAGCGTAGCGTGATTAGATAAGAAAAAATAATCATGTTTAAGGTTACTTGACCAAAAGAAATAGGGTAGGTTGACAAAAAACTGTCCTTATTTTTTTCTAAATATAATGTTTGTGAGAAAACAAAGTATAATTCATTGTCACATATTTTTGTACTTAGGATTTTGTTGCTATAAGTATCGGGGTTGGTGAGGTAATTGTGAACAGGATTATTTTCTAGCCTAGTAATAAATATATTGACCAGATGTGTTTTTGTTACAGGTGCACAATATCAGATACTTGCACCAGCTTACTATGATCAGAACGGACAGTTGGTGATGGGTAATCCTCGTGGTCTGGCTGGTGCCTCCATGAGGCTGGTCTCTCCAGCACCAGTACTTGTGTCAGCTGGAAACCAGCAAGGTAAGTTTCTTGTTGTAGTTAGCAAAATTTTCTTTGTGAATGTGAAATTAGTTAACACTGCTGAGCTTAAGTTACGGAGAAGCAGAAATTAAATGAGTCAAGCAGAATATGGGTTATGTTTTAGATGAGAAGTGTTTGGCTTGTAATCATGAGTTGTATGTTCAAATCCTTGTTTCATCCAGATTTCTGGTGTAGTTTGCTGTTGATTGCCACCATCTTCCAAATATTTTCAAGTTTGCATTAAATTTATGATGTCAATTTATTGTTTTTACTAAACTAAAGAGAGTGCCTGATTCTTGGAATGTGGTGATGTGTCCTTTATTGCATGATATTTTTTTATTTTCATTTGAATTTTTATAATTTTACATTTTGTCTGATGCGATATTAATTTTCAATTACGTTTGGCCGATTTATAGACATATCATAGCTAAGGTATTATTTTTTAACTTACAAAATGTTTTGATGGTAAACATTTCAGACATTTACCTTTAATTATATTTTTCAATGGGATTCATTAGTTCGGGGTGAGCTGTTAGTAGGTTAGTAGGATGATAGATTGGGTAGGGTGATACTCCAGTGTCTGGTGTCAACAATGTTCTTCTCCTTTGAAACTACTTGTCAGATTTACTTCAAATTTGCTGTGTAGAAGCCTTTTGACATTCTAATTGCAATTTGGTGATATTATACCAGTTGACCCCATTTAGGTGTTGCCTGAGCTAAAAATAGAAAGACCTTTAAACGTCTTCTTCTTATGAACCAATGGATGTATCCTGACTAAACTTGGTTTGTAGCATCCTTAGATGGCCCTTTATCAAGTTTGCTCAAATAAATTTGGTTGTCTCTTTAGGGACCACTTGAGGTTAAAATTGAAATACCCTAAAATGACTTCTTTTCTTGAACCAATGGTTGGATCATCACCAAATTTGATCTGTAGCATCCTCCGATCCTCTCCAGTGTTCCTTTGTAGTTTCCTTTGATGGTCCTTTATCAAGTTAATTATTTTCCCCTGCCCAGAAGTGTACCCTTATTACCTTTTAAGTCACAAGTTAACTTGCATTTATTCTGGTGAGTGATGGAGGGCCATTAAGACCCCTTTGTTGTTGCACCAACAGCCAATGGTGACTTCCTACTTATACAGTGGAGGAACATCCCAGGTTTACGCCTAGGTGGAACCTCTGACCTTCCGTAAGCTAACTCGATGACCTCCTCAAGTGTTATGTTTGTCTGGTCCCGGATGTGATTTAAACAAGGTTAGCTATGATATGTTTACGAGATGGGTCATTCATATCTCAGGAATATTTGGTTTGGTAATTGATGTTTGGGCTATTTTCAGTTTCCTGATTTGTTTTGTTATAATAATACATGTAGAAATTTAATATCTGATCGGTAATTACCACAGGGGGCTAGCATGTTGAATGGATGGAGTATAATAGCGTATTTGGTCTAAAATGGCCACACGGATCAAAAACACGTATAA
Source organism: Lutraria rhynchaena (assembly GCA_008271625.1). Classification (NCBI taxonomy): domain Eukaryota; kingdom Metazoa; phylum Mollusca; class Bivalvia; order Venerida; family Mactridae; genus Lutraria; species Lutraria rhynchaena. The sequence goes on along the minus strand of VIBL01000122.1, from coordinate 1,051,181 downwards.
CATATATATATATTCATATACAAGGGTTACAACTTCCGAAATGACAGTTTCTGAACCAAGTTTGTTTAAAACTACGTAACTTTTTAAGTAATCGCTCAAATTTCATCTTTAAGGTGTATTTAGTATGGTAATTCTGATAAATTTGGTGTTGAGAGGTCACGTTTGACTAAACAAAATTGACTATTTTTTGGGGGAAAAAAGATTGTTTTGAGTTGGACAAAGTGCTTACTGGTTATGTGTAGTATATTGTATTAGCTATCTGCAGACACCAGTTATTAGAAATTTGAGCGATTCCTGAGCTGCATTAATATATAGTAAGTTTAGCAACACAACATAGTAAAACCAAAAGGACTGAGGGGGAATGAGTTATGCAGCTATTTGACCATTATTAAACTATAATTTTAAGATGTTGTTTATAGTTAATTGTTTCTTCTTTATTGTGAATGTATGTGTTACATTGTATGTTTCTTAACTTGTGATATAAACAACTAACCTGTTTGTTTATTTTTCTTCCATTACTAATAGGTGGTGCACCCAACCTGGGTAGTAACCCGCTTCGTCTGCTGACCACACAGCCCCAACAGATGCCCACAACCCCACCCATCTTTTCTAGTAGTAACAGTAATACACCACAAAATACACTTGGTAAGATATGTCGCCTTATACATATTTGTTATTACAAAAAAATAGATTTTGCATTTGACAGTCAACCTTTAAATATGGAGATTTGTTTTTTTCCTTTTTCATATTTTCATTTATTATTTTCTCAAACCACTGGAGAACTATTCAATGGCATAAAATATTTTGTTATAATTATGTTTTATTTGATTTTCAAAGCTGAAAATTGTGTTCGTAGTTTTTGACTCTGAACAAAAAGATTTTAAAAATGTGGATGTTTGAACTTCTTCAAGATGAAGTTTTGATATGAAGAATGATTTATCAAGAATGAATGAAGTATTCACCTAAATATGAAATTGTAAGGAAAAACGAAAATGTCTTGGCTTTTGATCTGAAATGGAAAACAATACTTAATAAGTTAACACCCTTAACTAGGTATTTGATAAAAATGTAGAAAAAAGTGTTAACATACATGAAAAAATGTCAAATGTTGTACTACAACCTCAAGATAGGAGACGAGTTTTATTGACTGTTATATTTTATGGCCTTATTTTAGTTTTTATTTTAGATGGTTAGGCATGCTACTTATGGCTAATTATATCTGTTAGTAAGGAAAGAGATATATCTCGTAGTTTTATCCCCAGTCTGTTCTACCCATGTTAATGGTAAACATCGTTCTAGTTTTTGTGCTGTTCATGTTCCGCATGTCTCCAGTGTGATATTTAGTCAACTGAAATCTAGATGTTGCTGATTTTGTTTGTTACACAGTTGTACTATTTTCTAAATTAAGACACTTGCTTGTCAACCAGGTCAGGTAAAAGATTTCTGGGGACAAGTGCCTCATATTTGTGTTGATTTTTTGTGGCATGTGGTTACTGTTAACATATGATCAGATCTGTATACTTGTAAGCATTGTTGAGGGGAGGGCTGATGAGTTGTTTTGGTCTTGGACAGGTTATCACTAGCCCTCACCATTGTCAGTTTGAATCCCACCCAGGACCAGACAAATTTCATGTGAAGATTTTGTACTGACATACCTTTCATTAGCATTTCAAACAACTTAATGATTTGGGTCTGAAGGAAATTGCCCTGAAAACTTCAGACTTTGAATATTTGTACAAACTTGGGGATTTCTCAGAGAACCTTCAGTCAGAATGTAATGATTATGGGTAAAAAAATACATTGGCTGACCTTGGCTGTAGTCTCTTCAATCAAATATTCCCAAATAAACCTCTCAGGGTTATTGTATTTTCTGTTTGTACATTAACTCATTTGATGTATTAAAAGCATTATTGGTGTGTAATGACTTCATTGTATTAAACAGGGAGGTGGCCTTGATTAAGGCCTTGTGTGTATGGTCTCATTTAACTTCTGACTTCACTATAAAATATGGCTGAAAGATCCATCTGTGTTTATGATTTTGTTTATATTTTCTACCGGTGCGTCCTAAGATTTTGATATTCAGTATTTGTTCAGATGAAATTCAGAAAACTTTATAAAAAATGTGTGCAAATTCTTTGTAGTTGTTGGGATTGCTTTGTCTTTAGTGTGATTAGATTAAAAATTGTTAGGTGTTGTGATTCGAAGTAGTACTTGGTGCACACTTATATATCAAGCTAGATGCCATAGTTCCTGTTTTTTTTAGCTCACCTGAGCTGATGTTTCTTTAAACATCTTCTCCTCCTAAACCGCTCAGCCAAATTCAGTAAAACTTGACAGGGATGTTTCTTGCATGAAACTCTTCTAAAATTTCTAAAAGAATTCCATTCCATGCTGAACTCTGGTTGCCATGGCAACCAAAAGGGAAAACTTCAAAATAGAGCTTTGGTATTTAGCTTCACCGAGTGGTCCTTTATTAAGTTTGCTCAAATTATGCCGCTGAAGTCAAATTGCCCCCGCCCCGGGGGTCCCTTGTTTTACATAGACTTATATAGTGAAATCTTAAAAAATCTTCTTGTCACAAACCACAAGGCCTAGAGCTTTGGTATTTGGTATGTCTCATCACTTAGTAGTCCTAAGTTGCCATTAAGGGAGCATACATGTTTAACAAACATTTCTTGTTTCATAAACACTTTCAGTGTTTGCAATGTTCCTCAGGTGAGCACCCTTGGGCCTTCTTGTTTTAAATTAGCAATTTTATCATATTTTATGTGTATTGTATTTAGTAATTTTAATTCAATTTGCTTGATTATATGAATTAGACACCTATTTTTGAATTTTAGGAATCTAAAAACTTTCATATTGAAGGCATATGATTACTTATCTTTGACACCTCTTATGGGAGTGTACAGTGGTACACAATGAATAAAATCTAGCTTGGCTAGTATTGTATGATGCCATTCATTTAAACATCTGCAATTTATTCATGATTGAGTGAGTCTAATAAAACCAGCAAATACTCCAGTAGTCATTTGTCAGAATTGAAAAAATAATGAAATTCAGCAAGAAAGGGTTCCACATTCCTCTCTGTTTAGAAAAATAGAAATTCTGACTTGTCTCCTATGTTTTTAGTAATTGTTTGAATTTTATGCGAAGAGTTCAAAAAATTGACTGGCAAAGCTCAGTATTGAAAGATGCATTGATATATTGTGATACACTAGAAGGAATCACAATTTACCAGTACTTTTCAGTATGTCCTAAGAAATGTCCCATCAATTGCCCTAAAAAATTAAACAGCAATGTGTCATATGGAAAATACATGTACTTAGGATTCTATTGGACATTTAGTTGATAATATATAAATTCTATTGGACACTTAATTAATAATATTTGGATTCTGTTGGACACTTAATTGATAATATTTGGAATCCGTTGGACATTTATTTGAGAATTTGCCTTCTGTTAATGTCTGTGTGTTCTTGTATGTTCTTAGGTTACAGTCAGTCAAGTAGTATGGGTTATACCCAAGTATCATCTAGTCTGTTCACACCCGTGAGTACCGGTCTCAATCAACAGAGTAACTATGGTAATAGTGGACTGAGTGGGTTAGGAACAAGCATGCAAGGTTCTATTGGATCAGGGGAACCATTCGGTTAGTCATGTTTGTAAATTTTATTTATGAAGACATATTACTTATAACTGAAGAATGCTTTATCTGTATACTCACCATTGCCAGAGATGTTGTTATGTTTGAATGTAGTAAAATATTTATTTTATTGACGTTCAATTTGATAACTCAAATTGGACTGTCTTGAAAATTAATTTTTGATTTTAAAAATTAACCTGAATTTAGGTTTTTTGACATAGGGACCAGTCTTTAAAATATTTAACTCCTATGCTCAAAATCATTTTTATCCATTTAGGCATAGGCAGTGGACAGCGAAGAGATTCCTTGGAGTTCAAGGCTCGTCAAATGACCCCTATCAATCAGTATTATGGATCCCTAGGAAATCTAGGGTCTCCTGCAGGGCCAATGGGTCTTGTCCAACCGGGCCAATCCATGACTCCACCTCTCTCTGGTAAGAAATGTGTTGAAATTTGTTTTATCTCAGCATTGTATTAAGTCCCATAAATCCTGTTACAGGGACAGAATCCTGAAAAAATACAACATTAATTTTGTGCTTAAAATTTCATCACTTCTGCATTACTGATGTATGATGTTATTTGTCAGGTCTCGGAAATGGAGGCAGACTTTATAATGCTGCGCCAGGAGCCGAGGCTAAATTTCGTGCTGGATCTGTTGGTGCGACAAATATGTTTGGTTCCCTGTTTCCTGGTAGGACCATGCAGTCAAGAAGGTATGGTACTAATATTAATATCATTATATCTATTTTTTCGTCTGTATATGTGTAGGTTATGCATTCAGTGGGTGTTATGCTATGTGTTTTTGCTCTCATATTTCTCATCTGGTTATTTTACACGCACCCAGTCCACTAAATACTCCTAGAAGTCCTCACATAGTTAAGTCCCACCTTTTTAATGAAGATAGTCCAGTAGCATCCTATACATCTGAAAATTTTTTGAACAGTAAGTTGATACATTGAGAAACTATCAATAACCATGAGGACCTTTATTAGATAGGATCAGTTATGTAGGTGTGTGAAAATAAGTGTATTAATTTTGCAGTAGTTTATCAAAGGAGGTTACAGGAAGGAGCCGGTTACTTGAGGACTTCCGAAACAATAGAATTCCCAACTTGCAGCTGAAAGATCTAATGAATCATGTTGTGGAATTTTCTCAAGATCAACATGGTTCCAGGTACGTATTGTAATTCTCAATATAGGCATATAATCTTTAGGTAAAAAAAATTGGTTTATATTGAGGTGTATCAAATTAAGTTGAAATATAGAGAAAAACAGTTTGAAAATAAGAGGTCGTTGTAATATGGCATTTATGTAGCTGTCACGAAATTTTACATGTTGTCATACTATCCATCTGTGTTTACATTCAGTTTGTCTAATACACACCAAATCTCAACTCTAATAATCTGAATGTGAAACCTTTACGTAAGTTCAGTCTGAGTCTTTTGTTGAGTTTTAGAGGCATATGATTACCTATCTTTGACACCTCTTATGGGAGTGTACAGTGGTACACAATGAATAAAATCTAGCTTGGCTAGTATTGTATGATGCCTTAAACTTGATACTGTTTTTGATTAAGGCTGTTATATGTAGTATGCGTACATAAAGACCTTCTTTGGTATTGTATTTGGTGGTTCTAGGTCAAGGTCACTGTTTCACAAAAGTTGAATTTTCGCACATGTAATATTCTGTGTTCAACTTGTCCTACATCTCTCAAGTGATTTCAACAAAACTTTCACTGAACTATTTTCTGCAAGTACCCCAGCGTTTATATTCCAGGTTTTGTGAATCGATCATTTTTTGTGGAATTATGGCCCTTTGTTTGTTTTGATCATGTAATATACTATGTGTAACTCCTCCTGCATTTTTCAAGGATTATGACCAAACTTCCACAGAACTATTATATAACTAATATATAACTTAGTACCCCAGCATATGCTGTTGGGGTTTTGTGATTGGATTGTTTTGAATGGAATTATTGCTCTTTTTTATTTTGAGCACAGGTAATACATAGAAAAATACTCTCCTGCACGCAACTTCTCGGACATTTCTTTAGGGATTTCAATCAAACTTTCATATATAAATATTGCCATCAAGTGAACCAGTGTGTATTGTTGGGGTTTTGTGATTGATTATCTTTGACGGAATTATGGCCCTTTGTTTAAATGTTTCTTGTTTGTTTAATGAAATGTGTATAAGTTAAGACGTATGATTACTTATCTTTGACACCTCTTATGGGAGTGTACCGTGGTACACAATGAATAAAATCTAGCTTGGCTAGTATTGTATGATGTCTTAAACTTGCAGTGATCTATGTTCAATATTCCTTCAAACATTACTACAGAAGGGGGCCTGACCAGATGTGTTTAATATTGGTAATATTTTTTCTTCCTGGGTGTATGACTAGAGCCTTCGTAATTGACTAGTATAATACCATTGAATTTATTTACATAATCGTAGGAAAGTCATGAAGAATGAACATAGTTGGGTTTTGTCTTTTTATCCAGATAACAATCATGGAGGAAACGTGATCTTTCTACTGCCTTGGATGAGTTGATATTATGAATTATTGTTTCAGTAAAAAATGTGTTTAAGTTAAGGCATATGATTACCTATCTTTGACACCTCTTATGGGAGTGTACAGTTGTACACAATGAATAAAATCTAGCTTGGCTAGTATTGTATGATGCCTTAAACTTGATAATGTTTTTGATGAAGACTATTATATGTAGCATGCTTACATAAAGACCTGCTTTGGTATTGTATTTGGTGGTTCTAGGTCAAAGTCATTATTTCACAAAAGTTGAATTTTCGCTTATGTAATATTCTGTGCACAACTCTACATCTCTCAAGGGATTTCAACAAAACTTTCACAGAACTTTTGTCAGCAAGTACCCCAGCGCTTATATTCCAGGTTTTGTGTGAATCATCTTGTTTGGCGGAATTATGGCCCTTTGTTTATTTTGACCATGTAATATTCCATGTGTAACTCCTGCATTTTTCAAGGATTATGACCAAACTTCCACAGAACTATTATATAACTAATATGTAACTAAATACCCCAGCATAAGCTGTTGGGGTTTTGTGATTCGATCGTTTTGGATGGAATTATTGCCCTTTTTTATTTTGAGCACAGGTAATACATAGAAAAATACTCTACTGCACGCAACTTCTCGGACATCATTCTAAGGATTTCAATCAAACTTTCATTTAAATATTGCTATCAAGTGACCCAGTGTGTATTGTTGGGTTTTTGTGATTTGATTATTTTTGATGGAATTATGGCCCTTTGTTTGAATGTTTCTTGTTTGTTCAATGAAATGTGACCAAGTCAAGGCATATGATTACTTATCTTTGACACCTCTTATGGGAGTGTACAGTGGTACACAATGAATAAAATCTAGCTTGGCTAGTATTGTATGATGTCTTAAACTTGATAATGTTTTTGATTGAGACTATTATATGTAGCATGCTTACATAAAGACCTGCTTTGGTATTGTATTTGGTGGTTCTAGGTCAAGGTCACTGTTTCACAAAAGTTGAATGTTTGCACATGTAATATTCTGTTCACAATTTTTACATCTCTCCAGGGATTTCAGCAAAACTTCAAAGAACTTTTGTCAGCAAGTACCCCAGAGTATATATTCCAGGTTTTGTGAATCGATCATTTTTGGTGGAATTCTGGCCCTTTGTTTATTTTGACCATGTAGTATTATATGTGTAACTCCTGCATTTTTCAAGGATTATGACCAACTTCCACAGAACTATTATATAACTAATGTATAACTAAGTACCTCAGCATATGCTGTTGGGGTTTTGTGATTCTATCGTTTTGGATGGAATTATTGCCCTTTTTTATATTGAGCACAGGTAATACACAGAAAAATACTCTCCTGCACGCAACTTCTCGGACATTTCTCTAGGGATTTCAATCAAACTTTCACATAAATATTGCCATCAAGTGACCCAGTGTGTATTGTTGGGTTTTGTGATTTGATTATTTTAGATGGAATTATGGCCCTTTGTTTGAATGTTTCTTGTTTGTTCAATGAAATGTGACCCAGTCAAGGCATATGATTACTTACCTTTGACACCTCTTATGGGAGTGTACAGTGGTACACAATGAATAAAATCTAGCTTGGCTAGTATTGTATGATGCCTTCAACTTGGTAATGTTATTGATTAAGGTCATGAAACAATGGCTGAACTGACATGTATCTTTTGATAGTCAGTTTTACTTTATCCATTGATTTTCTTTTTGATTCGTTATTCTGATTCCTGAAATTGTTTACAGGTTTATTCAACAAAAGTTGGAGAGAGCTACGCCACAGGAGAAGCAGATGGTGTTTAATGAGATTCTTACCTCTGCCTATGGTTTAATGACAGACGTATTCGGCAATTATGTAATACAGAAATTTTTCGAGTTTGGAACTCCAGATCAGAAGCAGACGTTAGCCCAGCGTCTGAGAGGTCACGTGTTGCCATTGGCTCTTCAGATGTATGGTTGTCGTGTGATACAGAAGGCCCTGGAATCTATTCCAGCTGATATGCAGGTACCATTTTTAGATTTTGAGAAAAGAAGTGTCTTATTTTGTGTTAGTAAACCAGTCGTTGGAGTGCATTAGTTTGATATAGATGTTTTATGTACACCTTATGCCAGAATTAAAAAAAGTGAAACAAAGTCTATGATTTCATACTTTTTTATTTAAAAAAAAATAAAAATTACAATAGACATGCATCTCTAGAATATGTGAGGTACTTTTATGAAACTGAAGTCTTGGAAAATTATAACCCTGTAAGTTTTGTTTGAAAATGAACAAAATCAAGAAAGCACTCAGTTCTAGCCTGATATCCAATATTTTGTCATGTGGTAAATTGTTTTGAATTTTGACAGGTTGAGATTGTTAAGGAACTAGATGGACATGTTGCCAAATGTGTGAAAGATCAAAATGGTAATCATGTTGTACAAAAATGTATCGAATGTGTGGATCCCAAACATTTACAGTTTATCATTGATGCATTCAAAGGACAGGTAAGTGTCTGGGTTCTGACTTAATCAAACACTAGTAACATATTGCCTATATCAACGTATTGAAAATGCAGCATGATGTACCTATACCTCAATTTATGACAAAATTTGGTTAGCTGTTTAATCCGTCTGATTGTATCATAGTGAAAATAGTTTTTAGATCAGGTTGTCTGTGGACAAGTAACTTTACATTTCTATTTGTTCCTAGAGATTTGCTCTTGTTTCAGGCACTTCAAAACAAACAAATACATGTGGGGTGTGTCTCAGACATAGGTATAAAACTCTGTCCAATATTTTTCATGACTGAAAATGGACAAAATCGGGACAAATTTATTTGTTTATCAGAGACAATATCTATCGATACTGAAACATTTAAGGGAAATAAATCTTTCATTATGTTTATCTTAAAATTTATTTGTTTTGTATCTAGGTTTACACCTTGTCTACTCATCCATATGGTTGTCGAGTAATACAAAGAATATTGGAACATTGTACCCAGGATCAAATTCAGCCTTTGTTAGAGGAGTTGCACGAGCATACCGAGCGACTTGTACAGGACCAATATGGTAACTATGTCATACAGCACGTACTGGAGCATGGGAGACCGGAAGACAAGAGTAAAATTGTCCTTGAACTGCGAGGCAAAGTCTTATTGCTTAGTCAACACAAATTTGCAAGGTGAGATTTACAAAAAAACATTCAATTTACATAGTATGTGATTTCCCAAAGCTGCTTTCCAAACATCTGTATAATATCTGGTTAATTTGTATTATTTCTGATACGTTTTTAGTTAGTATTAATTCTCTCTAATTATCTCAGTGCATGTTTTACCAATAATCCTCACTATTTTGGTTAGTTTGGTGATCTTCAGTACTCTGAAACCCTCGCTTGGAAATTCTGTAAATCATCGTAACCTTTCATTTGGTGTTATTTTTAATGTCTAGACATGAAGTGATGTGATTGCATTTTTAGCTGGTTTCGAAGAAAAAGTTAAGCTATTATGATGGCTACGTTGTCTTGTTGCGCAAAAACTTTAATGTAGCCCATTACTTTAACACTTCGAAAGATATCAACATGATAATTAGAATACTTGATTATCATGACAATGTACAGTGGTAAGATAAGGGGCACTATTCGAACAGCTATATTTTTGAAGTAATGCCCCAAATTAGAGTTATGGTCAAAATTGCTTATTAAAATGATCTAAAACGGAGGAGCATTGGCACCGCTTTGCTCTTGTTTATTATTCTGATAAAATATTTTTACATATATATTGTGCTGGTATAATCTTGTTTTCTATCTGGGTTAAAATTTGTGTTTTCAAAACTGCTGTTAGCAACTTTAACCACATGCTGACACCTAGAACAGGTAAACTAGCCTGGACAACTTTTACAGTAATTTGTCGTAAAAGAAACAGTAAAATTCAGACAACCGGTTTCAAACTCTGTAGCTCTGTTGTTCTGTGAGTTAGATACTTACATTTCTTGTTTTGTTTTATGGTCAAATAATAAATAAATCTATAAATGTCTTTCTTTATTTGCAGTAATGTTGTAGAAAAGTGTGTATCACATTCAACAAGAGCAGAAAAGGCCAATCTTATTGAAGAGGTATGTTCTATGAATGACGGATCATTGTACACGATGATGAAAGATCAGTTTGCTAATTATGTTGTGCAGAAAATGATTGATGTAGCCGAGCCGCCACAGCGGAAAATACTGATGCATAAAATACGGCCACATGTTGGAACATTACGGAAGTACACCTACGGGAAGCACATACTGGCCAAACTTGAGAAGTTTCTCATGAAGACCAATTCTGACCTGGGACCAATTGGGATGCCCCCTAATGGGGCACTCCCCTAATCCTTAACTATACATGTGAACTGCTTTTCTTGTGTTAATTTTCTTGTCTCGTTTTTCTTACAAAGTGAACTAGTATATTTTCTATGGTAAAATATTTGATTGGCTTAAATGATAATAACAAAAATTTGCATATTGAGGTTTGTGATGGATATTTGTTAATCTGCCCTGACTGGTAAAAATGAACTAGGTCTAGTAGGATACTTGGATATTTTAAAGTTTTAACCATATTTAGTCTGGGTAAAAAACTTCCTATGTTGAACTTGGTAATGTTCAATTGCCGTTGATGAAAGTTGGATAAGTGAAGTCATTTACTGATGTAGTATTTTGCCTTTGTATATGAAAAGTTGGAACTATTTTAGCTGCCATTTACTGCCTTTTTGTGACCTTGTTACAGATTCAAAGTCACGCCATTTGATTAATTTGTATTTGCAGTTTTTATTATGTCAAATCTATCAATGTCTGGTGTATGTTTGCAGGGTATTCTAATTACGTTAATGTTGTATATTTTTGTCAGTGTCATTGATATGGTACATTGTACATGTATTATGATTATTGAATTATCAAGAAATTTGCAACGATTTTTTCATGCACTTGTGGTCAAGGTTGTCTCGTTATTGGGAAACTCTTTTTGCAGAGTATTCAGAAAAATTTATATACTGTCAGGAAATCAAAATAGGAGTTATCTCCTTCCCCCTATTATTGGCTTCACCAACTGAACATCTTTGTTAAACATATCAGGAAATGGACATTATATTATTAGTACGATTTCATAGATAATTTGTGTTGTCTTAATCTGAGAGTTCATTTCTGAGTGGAGCTGAAAGTTTGAAAAGTTCATTTTGAAATACAACAGGGGTTAGAAGCTAGAAATCGTGGCTTAACATGTCTAAATCTTTAAGTATTTTTTACAGAACCACTGAATCTAGAAAATTAAGTCTTAATATGTTCATGATTTTTGTATGTTTTTGTTAGTTATGTTCATGTGGTCGTCTTATAATGTAGATATATTTTATTTTCAATGAGTTACAATGCATCATGTTCATTACTGTATCATAACACTGCTCGGAGAGTGCTATCAGGACAGAAAAAACTTTCTGACATGATTCAAGATGAAATATTTTGTCATAGCCTGTGAATGAAATGGTGGATTTCTGTGAATTTAAATTATATGTTACTAAGATATTATACTTATGTTTGGTATAAGCTATTATTATTGTGTTATGTCTTAAACAAACTTGTTCTTGTTAATGTAACAATAAAATATCCAGATTGTACAAGGATTAAGGAATGTTTTTTCACACTATATTTACTAGTTTGATTAGTCTCGTTTTTGTGAGAATTTGACATTGTATGTTACTGGAGCAGAATAATTCCATGTTGTTATCATGTTAAAATCATCTTTTTTTGTTACTTTTTTCAACATTTGCCTGTTGTATTTTTCATTGTTTTTTTTTTTGGTACTGTATTAAATTTAGTGTAGTGTAATAGTAGTAGGCTTATAACTGTTGTAATGTTTGTCGGTATTTAGCATTTTTTTTAAAAATAATTTGTTGATTCTATGATTCTGCACAGCTGTGGTTGGAAAAATGATATAAGTTAAGATTTTACACTGATTTTTCATTAAGTTTTTAATATCTGCCTGATAGTTCTAATTTTGGAGAAAAAAACTTATTTTCTTCATCTTTGCAAAAAAACAACTCAGAATATGTTTGAATCCTGACTCCAGCAAACATGGTAAGAGATCATTTTGATAATCTATTTTAAGTGTCATGAAGTCTTTAATGGAACATTTTCCTTCATTGATTCATGACATTGCTTTGGTAGTCTCGTGATGTCATCAATACTTATGTCACATGTCATAGTTTTCACGTATTTTCACATTTTGTATAATCTTTTCACATATTTTCACATTTTACCAAGTGCTTGTTCATTTATGCATAATGATTAAATGTTGCATGTTTTCTAGCATTTCTACCCCTCCACCTTATATGTTCTTTATTCTGATTAACTTTGATGTATAAAATCACTGTATGTTATCTATATAATCATTTTGTTATGTATGAAAAACTGTATTTAGTATGGTCTATAGCTGTGTGTGTATATAGGGATTTTTTGATGTGTATATTAAGATAAACATGTGTATATGAAAACTGGACAAGTCAACAGATAACATCTTCATGTGTATAGTCCTCTTAACATCCTTCCTGGCATGAAGAAATATGTATGTACCAGGTCTAATATTACCCTAAGAGAGTATTTCACATATCTTAAATACAAGTTATTGTTACTTAATGTGATTAACAGGGTTTTTCTGATAAATCATCTTGATTTTCATAACTGAATTTTATAATTATAATCCAATTATGCTATATAGTTTTTTAAATGTGTCAGAAAAAATACATTAATCAAATTTATTGTAAACCTCGTGTTTTTTTTGTTACTTTTTTTGCTTTTAACATCTTTAGTTTCTGATGTTGTGATGTGTATCTAGATTGCTTATAGTGTCAATTAATCCTTCATTGTCCCTTTGTATAGTTCACATCATCATGCATAGATAAAGCATTTGTTTAGGGTAATTTATGTATATGCATGAGTTGTTACAGATTATTAAAATGTACATAATTTTCTCTCTTATTCTTTTCACTTTTTTGGTGTTATTTGGCATTGCTTGCTGTGTATTTACTGTATACTCCAGATGTTTTTTGTTTTCAAATGTATGAACAATTACATGTCATTATTCTGCTTTGTTTGTCTCTTGTACAGATTTACCTTACACTCATTCATTCATTCATGTACGACCAATAATTTATAAACACGTTTTTTCATTTTTAACGCAGTTATATATATGAACACTTGTATTATAAAATCTGAATCATTCAGCAAGGTATATATACTTGTAAATTACTTTTCATTCTAGCCAGTTAGTAGATAGTGGAAGAGCTGAATCAAATATGTCCCCTATTGTAATATAACTGTACAGATTAACTACAGCCAATACTTGTTTATAGTGTACAAAATAATGGAAATTCTTGTAGACAATAATGTTAATAGTTTTCTACTTGTGTGTATAAATATTTTGGCATATTTCTTGCCATCTAGGTTGTAAAAATGTATAAAGGAGATGCGCGTGCAATTCCAACTTTATTTGTGCTACTACCCCTGTAAAGTAGTTTTTGTTTGTTTCTTTGTAAAAACAGAAAACATACCATTTTATCAATTGTACAGATTATTTTCATTACGTATTTTTTCCATATAAGCAGTCTTTCAAATGTAAATACAATACTTTTTGTACACATATTTTTTTTTGCATTCTTTATTATTAAAAAAAAGTGCTTGATATTTAGACGTTAAATTAATGCACTTACATATATTAACTTACTTATGTACGATGATGCCTGGTGCATTTGTCCTCTGTCTTATAGCTAGATTGTGTCTTACATAATTTTTTATAAAAAAAAAAACTCAGTGTGGGGAATATATGAACATGGCACATAGTATTATTTTTCTAATGTTTTGTAGATACAGTTGAAGAATTCTAATCAGTTTGATTTTTATTACCATCGGGGATTGTAACAGTTTTAGAACATTTCTTTGTGTCGTATGAAAGCTAGTTTGGACAGATAAGATCATAGTTATATCAGGAATTAAGCTTAAAAGATGTTCTTAGATTAAGAAAATTAAAATGAAAGAAGTGTCTTTCATTTTGTGGTACAACTTGCTAGTTTTTTCAACGCAAAAACAGAGATGGTTTTAAATTAAATGAGATAAAAAATTTATTCAGCAATAGTCTTCATGACTAAAACTTCTCATTTAAATTGATCCAGTTTTTTGCCAAAATTTTATAGCATTTCTATTGAGTAGGTGAATTGGATTTTTTTATGCAGGTTGTATATAAATGTTACATAAATGTAGGGAGCCCTTAATTTACTTTGTAGAATTTTATTTCGTGATATTTTCACTTTGAACCAAAAGTCTAGCATTGTGTTTCTGATAATCATTTTATGATGAGTTTGTTCATTTCTCTGTGTTTATATCATATACATCTCTTCTTATTCGAGAAACAATTGATAGTTTAATGTTCTCTTGTACAGTTTACTGCTAATAACCAGATCACTGAGTTATGTTTTGTGCAGACATTTTGTAACTATGTACAGATTTATATATACATGAACTCAAAACGTTTAATCTCATTTTTAAAATAACTTGGGTGTTCGTGCAATTTTTAATGATGCATTTTTTCCTCAGTTGATACAGATTACCCCCCCCCCTTTTCTCTCATTGTATAGTAAATATCATTTTGCCCCTGTGTATAGTTGTGTGTACAAAGTACAACATGGCAAGTTTTGCCGTTATATTTCTAAGCTCTTTCTTCTCGCATGTAGCTGGGGTTTTAGCATATTTAGTGTTGGAATTTCGCTTGTAAAATATTTTTTTACAGACTTTATTTACTTTTTCGAAAGAAAAACAGCATTTATGCATATTTTATAAACCATAATGTATACCTAACACGTTGTGTAAATACATGTAATGTTTTCATCTTGAGGTTTATGAGTCAGCCTTCAGGGATGCATTTTGGTATGTGTTTGTTCCAATATGAACGATGTGGAAATATAGATTGTAAACTGACACATGTGGCTTTGTTTTTTCAATGTTTTTAACCATATTGCTCTTATAATGCTGATTGACACCCTGTTAGTCTGACCCCTTGCTATGGTTTGTTACTTTGGTTGAGTAATATTGGTTATTCTTGGCGGATGTTGTTAAATGACTCCACTTAAAATTTAAAAATGGACTGTCTGAAAATTAATAACAGTTTACCAGTTTTGTGTTACGCTGTAGCATGTTTTAGCTTTAAGTGAATATTTCAATTCACAGTGCTTACTTGTACATGCTGAGCATTTGAAAACGAATCCATTGTATTGTACAGATGTGCACCTTGTAAATAAACCCGAGTGTGGAACATATCAGAACGTTTCTGTGTCTGGCACTAGCGTCAGTACTTATTTCTGTTCATCTGTGAAAGAAATTACTCCTTAAGAGACATTTATATGACAGTTCTCAATGTGTTCATGTTCAAACAGATTTTTGGGCTAATAAAAAACTGATGATTTTGAAAACAATGTAAATGAATTAAGCATTTGTGGTTAAAATGTTATAGACCAAAACACTTGCAAAATGTTGTGTGTACATAAAGCCCCTGTAGCCAGTTCTGCCTGTGAAACAGTTGCTTGCACAATATAAGGTACCAAAGTACATCACTGATTGCAGACTCATAGATCTACTTGATTGAAAGTATGTAAAAAGTTACAACTGAGTTAAACAGTTACATAAAACTTAACATTTTGTATTGTCATTCCATTCATTTTATGTGAATTCATATTCGTTATTTCGTACTGTGTAGCTATTGTCCTAGGGATCAATTTCATCAGATGTACAGCGACTTATCTGTAAATAAATTCTGCTAAAAACATCCATCATTTGGTTTCTGTAAGTAAGATTTATCAGCAAATAATAAGTATTTCTGTTTGAATTTTTTTTCATCCCACAGATTTTTTAGTGTGAGTTGTTGGCTTAATTCATTTTTCCCCATGAAATATGATTTTCAAGTAAAAGCTTCGTGTGTTATTGTATAAAAAGTATGTGGTATCTATAGATTGTATTCCAATGAAAATGATTGTTCTGCTTAAGGTACATTATTACTGGTAAAAAGATAATTCTTTTAAATAATTCTTATAATAATAAATGCATGTTAGGCGTGAAGAAACAAGTGGTATGTTTTTTACAGTATTTTTGTATCACATGTGTCTCAATTTTACCAAAGTTATTCTAGTATAAAGACAGTGTATAAATAAATCATGAGTTTGGTTGTAATTAAGAATTATGGTGTAAATATTAAATAAGTTACAATATTTGAAACATGTAAAAATGTATAGCATGCTTTTTGTTTTTCTTTTTCACCGTGGTGCTATGTGCTTTAGAGATTTTTTGTTTATGATTAATTATATTTTTGTTAGTGACAAGTTTTAAAATCATGTAAATTTGATATTTTGATTTATCGATAGATAAGACGATCTTTACCAGGAGTTAATCGTTCGTTATTCATCACATACATCTCTGTCAACATCTGTAAAGTTGTTCAAGAACATGTGTCCAAGTCTTCTTTTTTTAACATTTGATACACAAAATCATGCTTTTGTTTTCTCTAAATGTACAGTTGTTGTCATAATTTTACTCGATATTACCTTCGTTTTCTGTGTTTCTATTTAGCTCACCTGAGCATGTACTTAGTGAGCTATAATGATCAGTCAGTCTACTCTGTTGTCCATCATCAGTATGGTCACACTTGAGTGAATCTTCATCAGATCTGGTCAGAATGTTTGTCTGTATTATATCTTGGACAAGTTTGAACATGGGTCAACTAAGGTTAAAAACTAGGTCAAAAGGTCAATTCACAGGAAAACCATAGATGTTACAATCTTTACTCAGGTGAGCAAAAAAGGACCGTCATGGCCTTCTTGTTCATTTAAGGGATTTAACTTTGTGACCTAATTTACAAAACTAAACAAACACTTGCCTTTGGGAAATAGTTCACTTGATAATAAAATAATTTCTCAGATTTTCTGAACTGTGGCTGCGGTCCAGTGGTCAGTGCGCTGAACTTGTAAACCAAAGATCCGTGTTCGAATCCCTGTCACGGCAGTCATACCCTTCCATGAGAATTCAACAATAATGTCGATTTTCCTCCATATGTTGAGAAGTTACCGGCACCTTGTGGAAGGGTAAGTTACTACTGGTTAGTATACAGTCCAGGAAAACTGGTTAGGTGAACCGGTCACTGTTTATAACTGAAAAATTGTTGAAAAACGGCATTAAACCCCAGTGACAGTATGTCACATAAAAACAAAAACAGATTTTCTGCTAAATTATAACATCTTTTGTCTTGAATGTATTGTACAAAAGAAATAGCTTTGCTTGTTTGTAAATTTTGTACCATTTGTGGCTTTCTTTCTTGTTTCACGAGAATCTTGTAAAATGCTGAAACATTGACAGAGATGTGAGGAATAACGATCGACTACTCTGGATACTGATTGTAGATAAGAATTACTTCCCTTGGAATGATCTTCAAAATGAAGGTTCTTTGCATGTGACATTTTTTTTTACAAACCCTGCCCATAGGAGATTATCTGTATGGTTTGGTTTTCTTTACACAATTGGTTAGTGGTAACTGATATTTCTATTTTCTTGCATTAACTTGTTGCCAAAATACTAATTGTTAGTCTGTGATGACCTATTCTTTCAACCTAGATTGGCTGATTTACAGGCTGTTATATAAATTTTAATTGCCACTAAAAATCAGACTCATAAGTTTTATGTATATTTTTCTCTCAATTTATGATCCTTATCTTCGGTTTTTTCAGTATTACAAGAGATACATTCTATGACTGTGTATAGATTATTTATAGAAGTGTTCAAATATTGTATTTTTATGTTTAATTACACTGCTGTAGAGAAGAAAAACATTATTGCAGATCTCACAATAGTTTTGTATTTCGTCTGTTCTTCTTATCATAGTATTTTTATCATAACATGGAGTGATCTTCAATGTATTGACTTGTCATTTTTTTCAATGCCTAGTACTTACTATTATTATTAAACATTTGAAGGGATGATTTTCGGTATTGCCTTGTCTGTAAATAAAAACTATATTGTCTTCATTTTTAAAAAAGGGGACAGGTGTTGGCCCTTTCTGTTTATTTTTTTTTTTGCTTTCATTTTTTTTTTTGCTATTGTTTGTTTGCATTGTTAAAAACTTAGATATTAGTTAATGGTATTTTTGTTATATGTCTAGGTAGACAAATTTGTTAATACATGTGTTTTCGTGTCTGTGCAAATTTCTTTAAATGGATGTATATTTATTGCCTTTAATGAAACATTTTTTTGCCTGCTAAGCTTATTCGAGTGCTGTACAGATGTTAATGTTTTAAGTTAAGACTCCCTGTAATATATATCTATGTCCAATTAGAATTTACCTGAGGTAAAGGTCAAATCAATTTGCATTTATTTAAATAACAAACACTAATTAGGGGCAACTTTGCAATTGAATTAAGTTTTATTTCATTGTTGGTGTTGTAATAAGATCTCTTAATTTTGATGTCAATGTGCCAGAGCTTATTCTTAAGTGTGATGGAATCACCTGTAAAAAAATGTATTTTATTCTCTCGTTACTTGGGTCAAGATATATTTTTCTCAATTCCTCTTTGACTGAAGATATTGCATGTAAGTCATCTTATTCACATATCATGTTGAGAATTCACGTCCAGCAGATAACCCTGGAGCACTGGTTAGGTCAACAATCCTCCTCACATAATACTCCTGATAAATGGATTTTAATTTCAACACTAATAAAGTCGTGTGACAGGGTAAGCACGAGTGTTTTATCTCCTTTCAGAGGAATTCCTCTTTTAAGACGCTTCATGTTTCAGTCAAGCATTTGGATCAGGTCAGATCTGCCTAAAAATGACTTTTGGCTCGATGGATAAGCATTTTCCCAATAGGCACTCGATTTCCTCTATTCGTGAACCTCGCTCTAGCTGTAGCGCGCCAAGTTTAACAGCAAGAATCCCGATTAGAGGACACATTACAGAAAGAATGCCTGGACCCTGACGTCAATCGAAAGAATGGCTAGCGACTTACCTTTTAGTTTTTATGATACGCAGAGTAGCAAAATGACATTTTTTTTGGCTGATTTGTGTTGCTTGATGAGTTTAGATTAAAACATACGTCTGTTCGGGCGTATAAATTATGGAAATCGAGTGCCTATGATTTTCCCCACCCCTTCTTGTGTTTGTGCACCCCTGGCTGAAATAGACAGATACTACATACTTGAAAATTTGTCTCAATCATTCACTGCTAATGTACACAATGTTCACACCTGGTGTTTACCAGGCATTGAAACCTTTAGTTGTTCATTGCCAACAATTATATACTCGACAAAACATGATAGCCCATTGATGTCTTGCTTCAGAGCAATTCAACTAACTTTTAACTGGTTAAAAACTTTTTTTAGCACAAAATATATTCTAACCACTTTTCTGAGATTTATCACACCTGAAAAATGGATACAATACAATCTCAATGGTTCATTTCAAATCTTAGGTAGCTGATCCATAATACATAAATCTGTATACTTAAGATAGATGTTCATAATATTTATTTTCTTTCTATAAATTAGCATTAATTGGTGTTGAAGATTTGTATCCACTTCAATTTAGGATTGCTAATGAGATTCTGGAAATTGTCATAAGAATTTTTTTCTTTAATGTTGTTACCATGTCTGACTAACTTCGTAATTACATTGTACCAGTATTCACTGTAACATCTCGATATTAAGACCACGTTTAGGATCAAATCTTAATAATAAGTTGGTCTCGTCATGTTGAAACACTGAGGAAAAACCTGTCCAAAAAAAGTAGTCATGAATAATTCTGAAAGTGGTCTTCATATCGAGATTGTCGTTAATTGAGGCTTTACTATAGTCAAAAAGTTGCTTATTCGTGTATTTCAGCATTTCATTTGCATTGCGTTTTATGTCTTAAATTCTTTGTATGTGTTTTGTAGCTTAGCATCAGTGTAAATTAATCTCACAATATACTTTATAGAAATCATGTGTACAGTACCTTTGCATTGTGTTGATTGTCTTGAGGACAGAGTAACAAAAATACTGTGAAATTATGGCAATCATTAAAATCTTGTATGAACTTGATGATTTGTTCGTGTTTTTTTTGCCCTGTTCTATGATGAAAGCAGTGAGACTTATTGTTTTTGCCATTTGCTGGTGACCTCATCTTAACTGATGGAAATGATTTTTTAGCTCACCTGAGCATATAGTGCTCAGTGAGCTATAGTGACCAGCGCCTAATTGTATAAACATTGGTTAACTTTAACCACTGGGTAAAATCAGAGTTTTGGTTAAAATTATGGTTAAATGTTCGGTTAGCTGTTGTAGAAATTTTTGTTTAAATTTAACCGAATGTTGTTTTTGTTAAAGCTCAAATAAATCTAACCCAAGTCTAAGATGCTGGCTAAATCTTAACATAAACGGTGACCAGTACCAAAATGGCAGCCCTTTTTAAATGTTTGAATGACTTTTTTAATGGTTAGTAAACCAAAATGGTTAAATTTAACCTTGGGTTAAATTAACCATTTGGTTGAAGTTACCAATGTTTATACAATTGGGTGCTGTTGGTCTACTCCAGCGTCCACACTTTTGAGTGGATCTGTGGATTGAGTATTGACAGGTTTGAAACCTTGGTGAGATGCTTGTTCCTCAGTGGCAAACTGAAGGATTACATTCAGTATCTATTTTATATATTTTTTAACTATATATTCATCCAATGAAAATACCTATGGCCTTCACCAACAACACTGAATAGTACTGTTGCGAGTGCTAATAACTGTTAAGAAGAAAAAACGTGCAAAAGAAGAAAAAAACGTGCAATAATTACATTTGTTATTTGACTATCAAATCACAACAGAGCAAAAATAATGCATAAAGAATATAATTAATTGCATTGTATAACTAACAGATCAAAGACTACTGAAATTCAGTTTCATATATAGGGAATATTCAAGCTAGATTAATAGATAAGATACAATTGTATTTGTTCTTTACATACATTCAACAGCCAATCAGAAAGGCTTATACATTAAAATCTATCCTGAAGATAAAAATCATTGGTTCATTTCAAATCTTAAACAGCCAATCTGCGAGCTCATACATCAATCTATGCAGAAGATAAAAAGTCATTGGTATATTTCAAATCTTAAAAAGCCAATCAGTAAAGCCAATACATAAACCTGCAATGGTGATAATTCATTGATTTCAATTTTAAATTAGCCAATCAGGAAGATATACATACAAATCTATACTTATACTTCAAGGAGCTCAAAAAATCAAGACATGTACATTTAGACATTAGTTCATGTATTTTATAACTGAATTAGAATGATGTGTCATTAAATCATCAATAATTTAAGACTGATAGGTAATCAGCAACAAGTTTTACAACAAATTGTGTCAACATATTGTATTTATAAGAAGCATTTATTTCATTTAAAGTCCCAGACTAGAGCCCAATGAAATTTGTAAAGCATTTGTGAGGCAAGCTGCTTCTTTTTGTCATAAAAATGAAGAGTAACAATTGGGTACTCGACACTTCAAACAACTATGTCTGATCTCAGCTGTATCTGGCCAGCTGACCGTCAAACTACTTGGAATTTTGCAGATGTAAAATTGACAAATATTGTCGAAAAACTTGTCAAGTTTTTCTTCTCTTAGCAAACTTCTGTTTGTTGTGTACTATGTACTGTAGAAAGCAAAAGATTAAACTGCTTGAAGGACATAATTATCTGCAATGAAATCACCCAACAGTCTGTGGACAGACTCCATTTTAAGAACTTAGCTGTCTAGTGATAATATTTCGATATTATTGCAATCAGGGTAGACATTTATTATGGAATATTCCTAATGGAATATCTGGAATGTGAATTAGGCAATTATGAAAAAATCAGAAACATGGATTTTATAGCACAAAAATTTAAAATTCTCAAACCAGACAAAAGAATGGCAAAAAGGCGGGGTTTAGATAGGAGGGGTGGAGTTAAGCACTATTCCTTCATGGCTGTATTGGATCCTATTTGTTAAACAAATAATAAAAACAATATGATTACATTTGGGCAAAAGCTGACAGCACATTCATTGATTTTGTTGAAAAAGTAAAAACAACATACAAATGATGAAATAATGGGAGTCAGTCTACAACATAGCACAATCAATTACAAAGAGTATTTTCAAACAAAAAAAAGATGATTTGATCAACACTTGTTTTAAACACACAATGAAGAAATGAATACACTAAAACTTTCATAATGAGTGTCAATATCACAAACACCAGACTAACCTGATGGAGTTCTTACAGTCAGGATTAGATCTTAGTTTACATATTTTTACATGTTCATTACGAGCATCAACATCTTGTTGTCTCACGTACAAATGATGGTCACATGACTTAATTTCAAGTGTAAAATTACCTTGATTATCAGCATTCAATAATACACATAATACCCATTTTTTCAACCAACAAACAAAAACCTCGTTAGTACAAGGACCCAGTTTCTACCAAGCATTTTGTCTGTTCTCAAAGAGATAACGAAGTTTTACTGTACAGAAATAAAGGAACATAAAAAGAATTATAAATAATCAACACAATAAATTATTGTAGAGTATTATAAAGATGTAAAAATGGATCATATCAATGACATAAGAACTGGGGACAAAAATACAAAACTTGAGGTCAACCAATTTTTTTTTTCACTTGGTTTAATGCCATTTTTTCAAAAATATTTCAGTTATATACAGTGACTGGTTCCTCTAACCAGTTTTCCCGGACTATATACTAACCAGTTCTAACTTACCCTTCCACTAAGAGCTGGCAAACTCTCCATATATGGAAGAAAATTGACATTTTTGTCAAATTTTCAGAGATGGGTATGACCTGCCATGACCAAGATTTGGACCCAGATTGCTGGGTTACAAAAGTCCAGAGCACTAACCACTGGACCACGGTCGCAGCCATCAACCAATAGTATTGAAACAAATCTCAAATTTTATAATCTTGAACCCAGAGAAAAAAATGCAAACCATTCTGAACTTCAAGTTACTAATTCCCTTGTAATCACCAAGGAATTTACAGACTGGCTTTTTGAACAACATACATTGATGATTAAACTGTAAAACTACAAAGAATAAGTGAATTCATATTTATCACAATCCAAACATAATTATTACATGTACAGTTTACACATATACTGGCCGTCATAAGAATGTGACCATAATAAAAATTCTTCTATTTTGGCCTAATATACTGACCTTGAAATTTTAATGGTATACTGCAATTTTATGGTCAATAATGGATAACAATATGATTGCACATAACAGTAGTAATGGTTGATTGGCTTACTCGTGGCGCACGTGTAAAATTTTCCTTTTTAAGATTAACTTTTATAAAATAAAATTTTATACCAACATCACTAACTGGTTACTTTCTTATGACGCCCGGTATACAAAACAATGTTACCACAATGATCAAATGGACCTGTATAATCATCTATGTAACATAGCAAGCATCACAGTTATAAAAGTTCAGGGACCTGATTGATAGATATAGCTTAGCTATGATAGCAGTTTTTAAACTTGGAACTCTCGCTAGTGGTTCACATTTCAGATTTTCTCTGAACAGCTGATAGTAGATCCCTCAAACAGTACCAGGATAAAACACTTTATTTCTATACATGGGTCAGCAAGATTTTCAAGTTTAAATCTGCTACCTGAACAGACAAATAGGCAGATAAAATACACATGGACTTTGGTAGCAGCCAAAACAATTTGATTTTTGTGGAGAAATCTATTACAGCTTAAGCTTGACCTAAACACAAGATTAGGCAGGAAGAGTAATGTTTCAGGTTACTTGACAGAAAACACTGGAGTACATGTAGATTGGTTGGAAAACTTTTCTTCTCTATTTTTTTCTAAGTCTTGTGAGACAATGAGGTTCAATTCCCACCTATTTATATTCATACTTTTGATTTTGCAAGTAGAAACTTTAGGGTTGGCACCAAAGAAGCTTACAGGTGGAAGTTGTCTGTCAGTAACCAGAGACATAACCATTTTCTGGCATTACATCAAATCCATACTTAACATAAAGAATGACATGTATTTTGATAAACAAAGAGAGAAACACTTCCTTAAGAAAAAGTAACAATAATTATGTTCTGACAAAAATGACATTATTTAGACGTACAGTATATCCTCACATAGTGACCGACTTAATATCATGACCACCTCATTGTTAATAACCACATATCTTAGGACTGGTTTTTATTATTTCCACCATTTTTCAACTTGACATTGAGACTGCCTCAATATTAAGACAATTTTTTGTCCCAAGGTGATCTTAATATGCAGGATTAACTGTATTTTTATCACACACAACATTAAGTGATAGGATAGGCACTGAATTGTTCCATACTCTCCTAGCAATACACATACTTAAAACAATCATTTAAACATGAATACATTTCAATGAGGATTGATCCATAAATTACGTCCACAAGTCTGTATCCAGGATATTTAGAAATGTATTGAATTCTCTATTTCAGTTCTAACTCCCAGATTATAAAACTTGAGATCAGTAGAAATTTGTTAACTTGAACAAGAGGGCCACGATGGTCCTGTATCACTCACCAGACTAAATGTAAATTAACTTGTTCATTTGTTATGTTCGTTTGTTTTTAAGTGACATATTGTCACTGGGGTTTAATGCCATTTTTCGTCAATTTTTTGGTTATATACAGCAACCGGTTCACCTAATCAGTTTTCCTGGACTGTATACTAACCAGCATTAACTTACCCTTCTACAAGGAGCCAGCAACTTCTCCACATATGGAGGAAAATCAACATTTTTGTCAAATTTACATAGAAAGGTATGACCTGCCACGACCAGGATTTGAATCAGGTTCATCGGGATGCAAGTCCAGCACACTCACCACTGGACCATGGCCTAAATGTTACTAAAAATGTAATAAAGGTTCACTTTCAGGGCAGATAATGGGGAACAATAATAAACTTGAGGGACTATGTTTTCATCCACAGAGACATCATTTCTGGATCAACCCTTACAGATTAACAGAAATTCATCAACAATTCCAACAATTTTAATAATCACAACAATATCATACACATAAATACCATAAAACTTGTAACAAAAGCACCCAGAGGTCTCATATCTTACAAAACATTTGCTAAGTGTAATTTTCCAATTAATGTGCCACTGATTTTTTTATTTCTAGGATAATAATATCATTGTTTAAATTTATTATCTTTACTTCTTATTTCAACAGAGAATGAAGAGCATTAATGAAGGGAGGGGCATTCATGAAGGGGTTGCGCTTATGTGGTGCGTCTTTGTAAGGTAGGGGTAATTATTACAAGTTTTACAGTGATTCTTATAAATAGCCATACATCATAAAAGAAGCTTGTTTTACAGTTTATATCATGATCAATTTAGATAAAATATAGCCTAACAATTACATATAATTACGTCAAATTATTGCATTCTGCATTGAATAATCACTGTTCACTGATTGGTAGGAACTTGCTTGAGATGGTGGCTGAAATACAGAAATGAAACATATGAAAAAACATAATAAAGACCCTTCATCGACCCTTTTAAATATTTATAATAAAACTACAGACGCAAATTTAAAAAAAAATTCCATGTACATTCATTGCTTACAAAAAAAAAAATAAAAAAAATAAAAAAAAAAAATAAAAAAAATAGCACAATAGAATAAACATACTGGTACAAATATTACTTATTCCAGGTCTCTAAATGAAACAATAACTTATCCCTTAATGTAATTTTTCTAAGATGTTACAACTGTGACAGTGAATTCAAATTTCATGTATATACATGTATTCAGTTTATTCTGAGTTTCAGACATTTTCACTTATAAAAATTTTCAGACATACAAGTAGCCATGTTTATTTTCAAACTATACAGAATGCAGAGTTTAAGATTACACTCGGTTACTCTATTGGATTGGGAGTGCATTCTTAAACTGGGACCTACTATACAAGGTAAAAATTGCTGTATAATCTAATAGTATGTTCACTCAGAGGTCCTCATGAGTAAAACTTGTCATAAAGTAAATGTTGTAATTTAATGACATAATTATGTAACAGTTATATTTACACTAAATAAATACAGTTTAAACTAAATTTTCAAATGTATTTACTGCAAACAATGATGATTTTAGATGGTTAACCAATACATTTTATTCTGTCTGTGAAATCAGACAAGAGGACCAGCAGAAGTCTGATATAAGCGTATAACATGATTTTAGAATATTAATAAGAACAAGCATAGTGAAAAAATGTAACGTAAAACAGAATTCTGGGCACACAGAACAAGAAATATCATTAGTTAGAGACAATTGCATCCAAAATAATGTACACTTAAGCATGACCTTGACTTTAGAACTCTGTACCTGATCTTAAAACGTGATACTCTTCGATTTGAAATTATTAAATATATACAATTTTGCATTCCCACACAAAATTTCAAAAATGAAAACTGACTTCATAAATCGAATTAAAAAACTGATAAATATCGCATATGCCAAAAATATCAACGTGATTATCTCCCTTACCTTGTGATGTCATAGTTGACATTGATCAATGCAATACAAAAATAGCCTTGCATTAACACAACTATCAACAAGAGGGCCACAACAGCCCTGCATCGTTCATCAGAATAAATGTAGTTAACTCATTACTAAAAAGGTAATAAAGGTACACTTCTGGGCAGATAAATGGGAACAATAATAAATTTGACAAAGGACCATCAAAGGATGCTACAAAGGAATATTGGTGATGACCAGAGGATGCTACAGACCTTTGGTGATGATCCAACAATTGGATCACAAAAGAGGTCATTTTAAGGTACTAGTATTTCTATTTTAAGCTCTAGCAGCCCCTAAAAGAGGCTGGCCAAATTTATTCAAGTGAACTTGAAAGACGTCCATCTAAGAATGCTACAAACCAAGTATAGTGATGATACATCAATCAGTTAATGAGAAGATGTTTAAAAGTATTTCTATTTTTAGCTCTAGCATCATTTTTCTAATTAAAAATTATGTAAACTTCTAACTTAAATTCTAATACTCAAAAAAAAAATCAAACAAGATACTTGCATACATTTTGCACACAGAATTATTGTATATCTTTAAATTTTCAAGGGAAGAAACATAGGGTTCTATGGTAGATAAAATAAAAGATTTTATGCAAGTATTTAACATTTGGAAGAGAGAAACAAATTGGTTTGGTAACCAGATATGAATCAGATATAGGTGGGTCAATATCTAGTTCAGGTCATGTGATGGGTATTGTATGTGGGGTCATAATCAGAGCAGTGCCAATGCCTGTCTTACAAGTGGGCAATGGGGGTCCACATTTGAGATTTTGAGTTTGCACATTATAAGGTATAATTATGACCCAATTCTAAGTTATAAGGGGCATGACATCAAAAATACAGCTTTCAGAATAATGACCTTTGTTTTGCAACTGTGCGTAGTCATGATAATCGAGTATTCCAAGAGTCATGTAGATACCTAAAAGAGCTAAAAAGGGTTATTAACTTTTCAGACATATACAATTATTATTTCTAAATATATATAACTATATAATAGAACATTTTAAAAAAAACATTATCAGTCTGAAAGAAGTCATTAAACATTATTATAAGAACATTAAATTAGGCTATAAAAAATACTCATGTTTAAAATTACTTGACGAAAAAAATATGGTAGACAGGATACAAAACTTTTCATTTCTAG
This sequence comes from Lutraria rhynchaena, assembly GCA_008271625.1. Taxonomy (NCBI): domain Eukaryota; kingdom Metazoa; phylum Mollusca; class Bivalvia; order Venerida; family Mactridae; genus Lutraria; species Lutraria rhynchaena. The sequence goes on along the minus strand of VIBL01000122.1, from coordinate 1,023,198 downwards.
TTTTTTTCTAAACATAATTTTCATACTTTGGTGATAAGATTCAATACCAAATATTTTCATCCCTAGGACTATGTTGTTAGAGACTTTAGGGTCAGCGGCTAAAATAAGGCCAGTCAAGTAACTGAAAACACAACAATTTTTTCTGGCCTTAGCATAATATGAAGAAAGTTATTTTGTTAAAAGTATGTTAGTAAAGCAGTTTACAAATAACATCAATGAATGAAACAAAATTAGACTTCACAAATTTGTTTATAAACAATGAATTCATACAATTATTAATCTTCTTAATAATCCATGATTTTTAATGACTCTGTGCATATACAGTTTGTCCAGTAACTGACCCAGTACATATACAGTTTGTCCAGTAACTGACCCAGTACATATACAGTTTGTCCTGTGACTGACCCAGTACATATACAGTTTGTCCAGTAACTGACCCAGTACATATACAGTTTGTCCAGTAACTGACCCAGTACATATACAGTTTGTCCAGTAACTGACCCAGTTCATATACAGTTTGTCCTGTGACTGACCCAGTACATATACAGTTTGTCCAGTAACTGACCCAGTACATATACAGTTTGTCCATTAACTGACCCAGTACATATACAGTTTGTCCAGTAACTGACCCAGTACATATACAGTTTGTCCTGTGACTGATCCAGTACATATACAGTTTGTCCAGTAACTGACCCAGTACATATACAGTTTGTCCAGTAACTGACCCAGTACATATACAGTTTGTCCTGTGACTGATCCAGTACATATACAGTTTGTCCAGTAACTGACCCAGTACATATACAGTTTGTCCAGTAACTGACCCAGTACATATACAGTTTGTCCTGGGACTGACCCAGTTCATATACAGTTTGTCCAGTCAGCTCATTTAAGACAATTGACTGAAAAGTCAAAGACCCGAGCAATAAATACATCTGTTTCTCTGTTACAGATGATATTTTGTTCATAATTTTCTGTCTCTAACATCTACATTTACAAATCATGGCAGTCAGTTAGCACTTATTTACCCGATGAGGATTAATGATGCTAACCCTTAATCCCAAAGAATGATTTTTCAGTTACCTGTTGTCTTGAAAAACAAGATGATGATTTTTACACAAACATTTCTTACACATACTTACAGTTTGGCTTTATTACCAATAAAGAACATCAAACCCTATGCAAAGAAGATATTTCATACAGAAAATATGACTGAAAATGTTACATCTAAAATCATTTGTCTCAAATCTCTAATGCACAAATTGCACTAGAAAAGTTGACAATAATTTAAGAAATGAGTGGGGAGCAGGTACATATTGGTAGGTAACCTGGTGGCACTAGCCTCACCAAAGAAAGAGCATGTTAAACCAATTTCAAGTGCACAGAGGACTCTTAATGTGAACACAGATACATCACAGACATACTTACAAAACAAAGATTTATTATTGGTAATAGCAGCAAGCTCAGACAGTAGCCAGTTAAAGACAAAGCCTCATAAGGACAGATCATCCATAAATTAAAACAATTTATCAGCTGACTAAATCTAAGGGTTGTTTAGTCAGAAAATAGACAGCAAGGTATTCAGAGAATTAAATATTTCAGCAAGCTCACATGCAATCCCTTATCAAAGATTTCATTGAAGATACTAGTAGTTCCTTTTTCGTTAAAGTTACTCCTCAATTGTAATTGTCAATCATGAACAATGTGGAAAGTAGAGCAAACTAATTCAGGCTTGTACATACTGGTAGTAAAACTAAAATTGGAGACCAACTGCAAACCCAAGCTTCTGATTGGTCAGTTCTAGGCTCAGTCATAAAATTAACCAATCAGAGGCTGAATTTTGGGACAAGTCTCAAGACTAAGATGCATAACCTTTGATCTAGCACTGATTGTGTAACAAAATATTTCAGCAAAAAACCTCCTGAAAAAAAATCTAAATGGTGAACTCATAAAAATGAATGACTGATGCCAAGATGATAGTAAGTTAATAAAACAAAACAAAAAACAGAAAAAATGCCACCAAACAAGGTTTTCAACAGTTTATTGAGCAGAAACCATTTTTCTATTTTTAACAATAGTTATGTTAACCCAAGAACCCCCAATACATTTCAAACTAGGTCTCCATAACAACTGATACATCAAATTTGGCAGCAATAAATCAATCTAAAATTATAGAATGGAAACCAACTGTTTGACATCCCCATCAACCCACCCAATCCTCCCATACGAAATCGAATTACCAGGCTTTTCATTGAAAACCTGATAAACTGGTACAATGCAATGATTGTCATGGAGTGAGTATACTGTGCAATGCGAGTTTGTTATATATAAGCTTGTTGCAATACAGAATGAATGTGGGTTGATCAACAGTAATGTCACTTGAGCAGTAAAATCGCTAACAAAACAGCAATAAAAACAATCATTTTTCATAAAACAAAATCTGAATCACTTTTTAATATGAAATATCTTTAAGAAATCACTGTCAAGATGTTATTTATATCAAAATGGGAAAGCAAGGTAACAACAAACGTCAAATACACTTACCATATTTAAGTTTGAGACAATGATTTTTTTCTAACAATTACATATTTGAAACTTTCATCATATTACCATTCCTTGGCAATTTATTAGTGGTTGACTTTCAAATTCTAGAATTTTGTATGACGAAGTAATTACCTTGATCTGACATGAACCTGTGAAAATCTTGGCATAACATCTAAGACAACACAGTGACATAACTTTTGGATCAACCCTCACAATGAACTATAACATTAATAATCTTACAAGTATAATACGGTGTGTTATTAGGATTGTGTAATTTCTGTGGACCGTTTGTAAAATTCAGACTTCTGGAGTGTTTCATATTGCACCTAAAATGTAACATAAATAATTACATTCTTTGTCTTTCAAGAAACTTATGGAGTGCCGTTAGTGACATGATTATTTATGCCATCACAAGTTACAGCTCTACCATACCCTGAAGTATTGACACCAAATCTAGGTCTGTGACTAATTTATGCATATAACACAACTTGACAAGTCTAACCTGAACATAAACCTAACTAGTGAGTCAGTTTACAGACACTCTGATTATAGTCAGGTATGCATGAATTATTATACTTTATTGAACATCAGGAAAAATATAAAAACTTGGTTTCCGCTAACATAAAAAATATATTGTTGGAAGGTCAGCAGAATTTTTCAAATATATATTAATTTGTTCTTAGATGTAGTCCATAAGAAAATGGAAATATTGTCCTGAAAAATATTGACAAAGACGGTAAATTCTAGGGTCAGCAAGAAAAATTAGGGTCTGTCAGGTTAGTGGAAACTAGGTTTGTTTACATCTTAAAAAACCAGTGACAGATCTAGATTTTTTACTGATACAAAATAATACGAAGATTCTGATAATACGCAACAACACAATACAATAAGCTGGCGCAGTGTGACATGCATGGCTTCAATGACACTAACAGCATTCCATAAATTGAACTAGAGCTCCGCAGAGCAGCATCAACACTCATCTGTTTTATATGTCAGCAATGAGGACAACATGAAAAGGTATAATTTTGACCAAAATTCTGAGTGGAAATGAGACATAACTCAAAAATACAGCTTTCAGAATAATGCCCCTATTTTGCAACTGGTTAAATATATATGCCTACTATCAAAACAAATTTAAATATAGATATCTATATGCAGTAATCAAACATTGGCAAATAAAACAAAAAAAATGTTAGTGACAAATTCTACAACAAAGAAGCATACACAAAATATTCACAAGATTAATTTATCAAGATAAATTGGTAAGTCTAAGGTTATAAAAAAAAATTTAACAACCAGTCTAAATCAAAAGCTTCTGATTGGTAGTTTTTGGCAGAAATTCAATATTGACCAATCATAAGGCTGCTTTGTTTGACTGGTCTACATGATATAAAACATCCATATTTCAATCATGATACAAAATAATCAGGAGGGCCACAATGACCCTCTTTGGTGATGATTTAACCATTGGATCATGAAAAGGAGTCATTTTAAGGTATTTTTATTTTAGCTCTTGTGGCCCCTAAAAGGGCCGACCAAATTTATTCAGGCAAACTAGAAAGAGACCCATCTAAGGATGCAACAAACCAAGTATAGTGATGATAAATCCATTGGTTCATGAAAAGATGTTTAAAGGTTTTGCTATTTTTAGCTCTAGTGGCCCCTAAAAAGGGGAAACCATTTTTATTTTTGAGCAAACCTGATAGAGGACCATCTAAGGATGCTAAAACCAAGTTTGGTAATAATCCACCCATTGATTCATGAGAAAAAGTCATTTTAAGGTATTTCTATTTTTAGCTTTGGTTGCTCCTAAAAAGGGGCTAACCAAATTTATTTGAGCAAACTTGACAGAGGACCATTTATGGATGCTACAATCAAATTTGATGATGATTCAGCCATTGGTTCATGAAAAGGAGTCAACCAAATTTATTTGAGCAAACCTACAAGGGGTCAACTGGTATAATATGAGCAAAATGCAGTTAAAATGTCAAAAGGATTCTACACAGCAAATTTGAAGCAAATCTGACCAGTAGCTTCTGAACAGAACACGACGGATGCTGGAGTATCCACCTACCCATCCTTACATCTCACACTGAACGTCTGGTTCTGGTGAGCTAAAAAGTTATACACCAACACTAACTTACAACACAAATTTCATATAATTAAAACATTCTATAATGGTGTTAAACAAGTATGTAGACCAGTCTGAAACAAATCTAAAATATTTGTTTTAATAATAGTTTTGAAATTGACCAATGGCAGTGCTGCAATATCAGACTGGTTTAGAAAAACATTTTTATACCCTGGACAATGTAAATGGATTTAGCCATTCCCTATACACAATCCACAACTAGTACTGGCAATATGAGAGGCATTTCAAAAGTGATGTAACTGGGGGTAATAAAAAGCATGTGTTTAATAGATTTTTATTTATTTACATGTCATACCCTTCCTATGTACACAAAGTTTAAAAAATTTAGTTCAATTTTTAAAGGCATTTTCAAATATACCCATCATACACTTAAAAATAGGAGACCCTTAGGGCCTGTCTGTATCCACAGTGTCTACCAGCTAAATGGTATTTCTGTCTAGAGAACACAGACATAGTCACATGGTGCTAGGTGGGTTGTGTGTGTGTGTGGGGGGGGGGGTATAATAACCTCAAATTTCAGCTGCCTTTACACTTTTCTTGCTGACCATTTTCACAACAGTGTCAATGATTTTGCGTTGCTTTTGTCTAAGTATTCGCAATAGTACAGCTTGTATTATACACCTGTAAATTTGGTTTCTATGCGTAGAGAATGAATGTCTCATTACACCAGCATGCTTTTTATGTAAATCCTGCGCAAAGCAAGGCAGCACCACAATCAGTTGCATTACTTTTGAAATGCCCCTTGTATATAATCAGATTATTCTACATTCAAGTGTTTATTTTACGCCTGCACAGTCTAACCCGTGTTAACAGACGCCTGTCTATAAAGACTTCTACACGTACAAAGGTTTTTTTAGCATATTTTCAATCAGTAAATAGAACAAAAACTTCTATACAGAGACTAATTGTACATGAGAGACTGTTGTAAATAAAGGCCATATTTTGTTGTACATGGAGGCCATATTCTGTTGCTACCTATGTTAGTCTTTGTTCACAGGTTTTACTGTATAGTGTAAGGCCACTTTGCAATCACCTAACATTAAGATCACCTCATGAAAGCAATCATTTATTTTCAATACTATTTTATTACAAAGGAGGCCTTAATGTGAATGATTGACTGCACTTTGATGTATATGACTAGATAGCTGTTTCCAAGTTTTTCATTTTATACACATATATTTTATATACATTTGTATACACAAACTCATCTTTTTGTATTGACCATTATAGGAGATATGATTAACAAGGCGTTTTGCTAATCATGTTTCTTTCTAATTGTCGTAAATATTATTTGAAAATCTGAGACAGGGGGCAAAAGCATTTTTTCTTTAAATGATGTAGAAATTATGTTAAATGAAATGAAGACGATTGTGTGTTGAGTTGAATAAAATAGAGTAAAAATTGTTCGTAGTGAAAAAGAAAATGGTAGAAATGCTTTGTAGTACATCAGAGCAGAACTTTTGGGAAACAAAATTAAGAAGAGATTGAGTGAAATATAACAGGAAGACATAAAGGAAAGCAAAAGAAAGTAAAAATTGTGGCTGGGGAAATAAAATTAGTATTCAGACTAATGCTAACATGAACTACGATAGTAAGACAATAAGAGTGCATTAACAGTTGACGAAATTTTCCCATTTTGTTACACTGTAAAATCAAGTATTTTCACAGGGCAAAAATTTCACCAAAAAATCAGATTATCACAGGAAGGATTTGAAGTTCATCTGTATTTTATATTTAAATCCTAGACTTGATTCGTTCATTAAAGTTTCATGACATAAAATTCATCAAAATTTCATCAAAATTTGTTTTCAGTTTAACATTGAAGTTTTCAATACATTAGAAAATATCATACAGCAAGACATCATTTTTTAAAAATTCAAGACTAACGATTAGCAAAAACAAGAATAACAATGATTAATCTTGGGAAAATATTCTCACTCACAAATATGACAAGATTTCAACGTAACAAAACATCCTGAATCTACAATAAAAGATGACACTATACTCACTGAATAAAACCAGCAAGGCAGCCAACACACAGCCAGAGATTTGAGTAATTGAACTTCTCCAAAGAAAACGTGCTGACAGTAGTTTATTGTGGAAAGAAAGAGTATTAAACAACCAAACAAGCAGCATACTGCTGACACAAGATTCACAGTGGAGCATTGTTGGACCTGAAATCAATCATTTCTCCATTAAAAAAAAATTCCTTCACATTTTAACAGTCGACTTCCAAAGTAGGAGTAAAATTTCATTGTACCGTAAATCAAGGTATTTTTAAAGGGCAAAAATGTTTCACTAAAAATCAAAGTAATTAGTTCAATTAATCACAAGAACATATCTTCATTTAGTATGATTCCTGTGTTAAGTAAAATTGTTAACGTAAGATAACCAGAATGATTTTTTCATTGTATCCATTATATCTGAATAAAGAAAGGCACGGTCAGAAAAAAATACTTCACCCTGCCTCTTTTTTCACTAAATTAGAATTCATAACTGCGCTTAACTGTATTTTGCCTACATTAAGTCTAACCATTAAGCAGATATACATGTATAAAATTCACTAAATAAACCATGTTTGTATTCTATAATTTATAATGATTTGACAGTTTGAATTGTCAAATCATCTTTCAATATTATGACTAATTGTTCACAGTGGACATGAAATAAGGACATTCTTTCAGTTGAAAACACTTTTATTTCAGTATGAATGACTGGCCACAACCATAGTCCAGTAGTTAGTGTGCTGGACTTGTAACCAAGACATCAAGGTTTAAACCCCGGTCATGGCAGGCCATACCCGTCTATGAAAATTTCACAAAAAAATGCTGATTTTCCTTCATGTGTGGAGAAGTGGCTGGCTCCTTAAGAAAGGGTAAGTTAGTACTGGTTAGTATGCAGTCCAGGAAAACTGGTTAGGTGAACTGGTCACCGTATATAACTGAAAAATTGTTTAATAAAACCCAGTGTCAATGTCAAAAAAAAAAACCCAAAGAAATAAATGACTAAGTTTTGCTATTTTTTTTGTACACAGTAAAAAAAAGCCATTGCAGAATTAACGATTAAAGATTAATTCAGTTGTTCATATAAAAAATGCCTACACATTTATTGGTGGTTATTTTATCACTACAGATTAACCCATTGTGAGACTACAGCTTATACATAGTAGGTGTGGCTTATCAGTACGCAGACCATAGCAAAAGTAGCATTGGTAGAGTTCAATACGTCACTAATTTCAGTTAGAAAAAAACTGTCAGAGTAAAATCATATATAATCAACTAATCCAATATTATGAAAAATTTTAGGTAAATCCAGGCAAAATAAACAAAAGACAAACCTTATGATAGAGATCACAAAATGCTGTTAAGTCTTGCGGAATTTTTTCTTTGTTGCACTGTAAAACAAATGTCTACAATTATATATACTGACAATATGGTAAAATGTATGACTGACGGCTAAGTTCAACAGGTGGAATTGGTTGAAGAAATTGCATCTTAGACCACAACTTCTAACGTTCTTAAGGAGAACTTGGAAGTTACTGGGAACAGAGTTACTGCAAGTACAGGAACACTGGTTCGGCTAACTGCCACTAGTATGTAACTGAAGTATTTTTGAAAACAGGTCCCCCTCCTGTGCTTGTTAAACTAGAAAGATTTAAACCTAGGAAAAAAATGTAAAGCTTAACTTTCTTACACCAACAGACTTCAAAACAACTGCTGTGTTGTTTTTAGTGAATGGCTTGATTCAAAACAAAGAAACAAAATCTGAAAAAAATCATTTTGGCACTTCCTCCCATCCTTACTATGGAAATAAGGGTTTACCCTTTCTTGTGTCATCCCTGGTATTGATGCGCATGTCATGGTGTTTATACTCATGCTGTGTTATGTTATGTATCACTACATGTTGTTTTATTACCATGTATGTACTATACGCCAAAATAAATCTTATCTTAAAATAAATCTTATCTTAAAATAAATCTTATCTTATCCCTTCAAAAAGTGAGTGAAAGATTAAAAAATCCACCCTTCCCATTTTTTCCCCAAATATTGACAAGAATCAACGTCTTAATTTTCTGTTGCCTTGTGTACAATAAGGAAAACGTAAATTAATTAAAGTTTAATTACCTCTAAAATCATCCAATCAAAGTCACTTTGCAATTCGAAGTCCTGCCATACATCTCCATGCATGTACATAAAGCACCATAATATAAGAATGAGGAAAGCTAGGTTGGTCATCATACTAAATAATGTCACCATATAGAATAGCTGAACCTGAAAATAAACACAGTAACTTTAATCAAGCTGCTACATGCGGGAATAACAATTTATGGAAGATGGAAAAATATAAGTCCACAAAAATTGCCAAATTTAAATCCCACATCATAACATACAAAGCAGTAAAACCTGATCATTTTTTGTTTACAGTTTAACATTACAACAATAGCCAGGGTGATAGCAACTTTTCTAGTAATAACACTGGAAGATCAAGGCGTAAACCTAGGTAGAACCACTGACCTTACATTAGCACCCAGACAGCTTCCTCACATCACAAATTTGTCTAGCCCCAAGCCGAATTCAAATTCCCAGCAGTGGGGGGTGGGGGTAGTGATAAACATTTACGGGACAAAAATCACTCAACCACAAAAGATACCACCAACTTATTCTACTCTTCTCTGGAGAATCTGGGGCTTTCTACTTAAAGAGTGGACAAAGACAAATTTCATCATGTTTTTACTGAATCAGAGGCCATAATTCAAAATGTTGATTTTGCCTGTTATAGAACTTAAGAGATATCACGCCCAACTTTTGACCAAGTTTGATGAAAATTTAATAGGAACTGTTCAAACTTAGAGAACAGCAAAATGTGCAGATGCTGCCCGCCCACAGCAGGTTCTCAAACAATACATCTTGTCAAGACTGCAGGTAGCAGTACACTAATAATTGATACAGGCCAGAAAATATTGTTTGAAAAATTGTTTTTAATTACGTTTTGGTCAAAACAAGGGTTTTTTTCCATACATTTAACTTTTAGGTAAAAACATACATATTTTCATGTGACAAGGACTATAAAAGTTCAAGGTATGCTGCCCTTTTTGTGGTTTTAGGGAACAGGTATCGGGTCACTTTGATGGGGGAAATTTGCATTGTGAAGCATCAAACTGGGGAATTACAAAAGACTTACAATAATGAAAGAACACTAACTTATGTCTAAACCATTCTTTATTTACCAGAATACTTAACACCATATTTTACATGGTTAATTCCATGGAAAAAATAGTTTTCAGCATAAGATGACAGAACATTTTCAATTTTTTTAATAATGAGGAAATTTTCTCTTCCAATGTGAAAAAAATATAGATTTTTTACTTTGGGGAACGAGGCCAAATACAAGACCGAAAAATGGCATGAAAAAGGCCTGGTATGATACTCTAACCTGTGGTTAAGTCAGGTGTGTAACACTTCACTCTAAGTAGTTAATATTTTCTTTAGTCAAAGATCAGAGAAGATGAGTTCATTCATAACCAAGCCTGTGACCTTGGTCCTGTAACCAGGAGATCCAGGTTCGAATCCAGGTCGCGGCAGGTCATACTCTTCAATGAAAATTTGACAAAACATGTTGATTTTCCTCCATATGCAGAGAAGTTGCTGGCCCTTGTTGAAGGGTAAGTTAGTACTGGTTAGTATATAGTCCAGGAAAACTGGTTAGGAGAACCGGTCGCCGTATATAACTGAAAAAGTGTTGAAAACGGCGTTAAACCCCAGTGGCAATAAGTCACATAAAACAACCATTCATAACTAGTACTTACTGAACCAAGTGATTTTACTTTGGCAGTTCTAACAGCACAGCTTCCAGACAGTACAAGCTGAAAAACATGTTGAACAGCTGATATCATCAAACCAGTGAATATAAAACATCACTCAAAACAAAGCACTGAGAGGACTGTTGTAGCAAGTTCTTTCTGATTTTATTGTTACACATTTTCCACAAATTCCTTTCATGCTAACATTGGCAAATAGCAGAACAAGACATTTATTCCCAATTCCTGACCTAAAAATTCCCGATTTTTTTCCCACTGCACATTTTATCCCAACTGGACTGGACCTGACCCTTTCCCAAAATCGCAAAAAATCACTGTACTTGTATTGAGTAGATAGGAGGGAAACAATCCAAAACTATTATCAAAGGGAGGCTTATATTGAATTGCAGTAAAACAGAAAAGTATTATTCAAATGCAACACTATACTGTCCTGCTCTAGGAGCCAGTCAACAAAAACAACAGCTAACTGATGACAACTTGAAACATGGGCACTGATGCACCTGATTGGCCTCCGATCTCAAATGTAATTAAAAAGTTGGAAACATAAATCAAGTAAGTTTCTAGCCACTAACTAGATTCATATGGAGTAAATCTTGACCAGGCGTCCAGTCTTCCGTCTCACAAGCTAATACTTAACAACTAAGCAATCTTTTGGTGGTTGGTTAGAAAGTGACCAAAAAAGAATCATTTTTATGGAATAGTATAATCAATTAAATATAACTGGTATACCTACCATAATCCCAGACCACAAAGCAGCCCCATAACCATTGAATTGATTCAAACTAAGTTCAGCTTCCACATTAATTACAAATGGGACTACCATAATAATCACAACACCTGTAGAAACAATTAAGAAAATGGTATTTTTTTTGCTGTCTTGTAAAATAAAGCTTGAATACAAATTATTTAATGTGGTTCAAAGCCTTCATTGTTTTATAACTGAATTTGACAAACACATTTGTAGGTGAAGTACTAAGTGGGCATGCAGTATATATAATTGCACACACTGGCTATTCATAATTGGTTGTATACAAGCAATGTTGTAAAAGTTACAGACAAAATTTTACACAATACTGTTGAACACCTACCAAAGATTGCACACAAAAATCCATTCACAATTTGGAATATTCCGATGATGAACGGCCAGAATGGTAAAAGTTGTCTAAACGATGGCGTGGTCAAATCTTCAAGGTCATCGTTTCTGTGACGATCATTGCTAGCGCCACCAGAAGACAGCCGATCACTACTACTATCCTGGATGTTCCCAGCAGATTCAATAGTGTCATCATCTATTTGATGATAAGGAAATCTCATGGTGATCTATCTTATGTAGATATCATCTGAAAATATATTCAAACATATAAGAAGGCTTAAAATGCCAAGACATTGAATGAATGAGTGACTTCCAGCAGTGCAAGGTACCTAAAATAGCCCATCATGAAATAACTAAATCCAAAGAGCCAACTAAGAAATCTATGTGGAACATTGTCAGGTCTTAGTCCTCCAGCAAAAAACTTGAGAATTACTCAAGTCCAGGTAAAATTTGTTAGCTTAAAGACCTAAGCATTCTACTAAGGCTGCAATGGATACCCAAAATATCCACCTGAAGATTTGCGGGTATGGATCCAAGTTTTGTTGTTCTCGATCAGATGTTAACAAGAATGACAACTCATGTTTGAAATATGCTTTTCTCTTATTTAAAGACTCAATTCATATGAACGGGTTTTGTTTTCATCAGATGCCACACTCTTCTTCCATAATTAATGTCATTATCAGGGACACAGTCTACACTTCTTTGTTGTCTGTTTTCACGACTTGCAGATCTTTTATGATTTCTCATGACAAGGAAGCTATATGATGACCCGCCGAGATTGAAATCGGCAGTGTGGCCATATTTTGAGTGTTACTTGAAAATTGATGCATTGGATCAGTAATACTCTCACATACTTTTTTCATGCAATTAATATTATTACCGAAAACCAATGCACTTGCTTTATACATAACTAATGCTGCTTAATCGTTCATAAATTTATATTCATAGTTATATATTTATCGTTGAGTCTACATATTTTTTCTCAAAAGCAACAGATAAACCAAAGTGGTGTACATCTTTCATGGTAAACTTTTCACTGTCTGGTCATTAATTAATCATTTGACTGAAACAGGGACTTTAATTATATATAAAGTTCCTGATTGAAATAAAGACTGTTTCATAATATTATACCAAATAATTGTTTTTGGAATCCAATTGCATGAGTGTGACAATCTTGATGGCATTGTGTGTTTATCTTTTATATTTATATTTATATATACATGTATATAATAAAGGCCAATAATTCCATTTTTATTCTTACACTTAAACATTTACTAAGCTAGTCTTTTATAAATATATTTTACTTTATATATCTTTTATATATATATTTTATAGTTTTTTTATATTTCAATGGTTGAAAATGCTGATGTACTATAAAACATAAAATAAGTTATTTGTATTAACCACAGACTTTCATTTTATTTTTTAGAGCTGGAAAATATTTGAGACATTATAGAATAATAGATTTACATTTGGTGCCACAACGTAATACCAGTACAAGACATGTTTATTTTGAATATAGGGCACATTACTATCAATACAGAGCCATGTTTCATATGCAATAAAATGCATATCAAATGAAAGATGAAGCTCTCAGCTTTCAGAAAATGTAAATATATTTAATATATCTTGTGTGAAAATAGGTTTTTGAGCCATGTGAAGTGCATCAAAATTTCGATAAAAATTGTCATTTTTTTGGGTCCGAATTTTACGGCTGATGTTATGCTGCTGAGGTGATGCTTCGTCTAATTAATTAGACTGTTAGTGATGATAAGACCTTTTTATAATTGGTATCATCCAACAAAAACTGTAGAGTCAGTGTTATGAAATCTGTCAACTGAATTGTAGATACAGCGTCAGTCGAAATTTTATTCTGAAATGTTCTCAATTCTTCATTACATAATAAAAGAAATGTTTGGGTACAGACACAAATTAAAAACAATCACCATTTACAGTCTGTATAACTGTTACCAACATCCCTAAGTTTAAACAACCCACTTCTGTGCACTTCACTTCCAGCAAATGTAGAATTCGGACAGTAATATTACTTCAGTCAAAAAAGTGTACACGGGCAAGACGCATCATGACAAGTGCTAAGCAAGATCTGAACAAATTAAAAGAAAAATATTATTTATCGTGTAAATGTTTGGGTCGATTTGAGATGGTGACGAATCGCGTGACATAATAGGAAAATATTATTTATCATGAGTAAAGTAGTACACAAGGTAAATATTTACCTACGGAGTCTCAAGTTACTGTCGACAACTGGATCTAACCAGTTAAATTGGATTCTGTTCAATAAATAAACAAACAACAAATTTAGTTAATCACAAACTGAAAATGATTCATAACACTATCTTATATTGAGCAGAGAATAATGTGCGTAGGGAGGGTTGAGGTAATCACGCCCATTCTCCGCCCTGTTATTACAAAGCCACACCCTCCATAGTTTTATTCCATAAGTTAGTTAGTGACCAAACTTAAATCTAAGCAATATATAACTAGTATTTGTATGAGTCTGGAATTTATTTAATTGCCTAAGATATATTTGAATGTAACAGTATGCGCTATTAAAACAAATTGAGTTAGATTGTGTATTGATCTGTCAGGACTGGAAAACTTTTCACTTAGACTGATACACATGCATTTTTTTTCGTTTTGAATGTTATCACATGGCTTATGTTTACAAACTTCTGGTCTGTTAAGATATACTTTCGTCATCAAGTTAACACTACCATATATAAGCTGTATATCTATGTAATGTTACGCGGGTTTATTTTTATGCGCGGCTAAATAAACAAGTATAAATTAACAAAACCAAAATGTAGAATATTCGTCAAAATCAAGAAATTACTGTCATTTGATAAAGCATTACACCTGAGACCATTATATATGTATCATTATATATGTATCATTATATATGTATGATAGTCTCAGATTACACTAAGATTAGAATGTGTTTTTTGAACTAAAGTGTATTAAAGTTACGACGTTAATAATTGTTTGCATTTAGCTAGTGCCAAGTATAAAAGAAATACTGAAAAAAAACACGTGTTTACCAATACATAGATATATAATGTACTTGTAGATGTAAAGTCGGCCGAGTTTAGCGAAAACTGGATGTACACGTAGTATTGCAGCAGAAATGCGCACGTTTTGTCCAAGCTGTGCTTTATTGTCAACATAATTAATAGATAAACTGAGTAAGTATCTGTTAAACCGTTCAGAATCTTAGATACTTTTTTCAACGAACACGAGGCAGTTTGTCAAGATGTTTTAAATTATTTTTGATATTGTAACCACGGTGTTACTGCACATATTTGTATAATATAATACTTTGACATATGTACATAGCTATTACTGTCTGTTTTAATTGCGCTCGTCATTCATTTCAAGTGATAAAAAATTGGGAATACAGATTATACAATTTTGAAGCCATAGTTAACTTATGTTTCTAATATCAATAAACAACATATAGCAATACTTTATCAAAAATGGTATATAATGGTGTATTAGGTCTAAAATGGTCATGCGGACCCAAAACACCCATATCATATTTCTTATGTATATATAGGTGTTTTTGGTCCGTATATATGGCCATTTTAGGCCTAATACACCATTATACACATTCCCTTCAACGTGCTAGCCCCCTATGAGTTTAATGCTTTTAATGACCATTTGAATGATAATATAACAAATATTAAGCAGATGGAATCAGTTGAAAACTCCACATATTAATACAATGTCATATACCAAATGTAATCCGTGCATTAATTTAGAGGTCAATCTATCGTAGACGAGAAATAACTTGAATAACTGCTTAACGTTTCTGAGGATCGTTTAAAATATTTTCAAATCTTCACGAATTGTCACCAATTCCTAAGACTTATTTCTAAAACTTTAAATATACTCCACAGAGTAAACGGCATAGTAAATGTTGAGTGGACATATTTATTCCTAAAAATAGACATTGTTTCTGTAAATGATGAAAGTTGATATATCAGCTTAAACAGCCAATTTCGTAAGACAATGGCAATAAGTACTTATTAACACAGGGTCCAAGAATACTGGTCAGGTTAACTGCACTTTGGTATTTACTAATATAATCTGGGACCAATATACACATGTGTATATTAGTCCCAGATATAATGTTGAAAATAGGCGTAAACCTGAAACATAATTTGCTCTAATTGAATTAATTCAGTTTCAATTTATTGACTGAATCGGCACTCACGTGCCTTTGGTTATTTACAATAAAGATAAATGTATACATAAAAACATATGAAGAACAATATAGAAAGTGTGAATAAGGCAGTACATGTATACACAAACGCGCGCGCGCGCGCATACACACACACGTGCTAAAACATAGTCAATGGCACACGCACCTATGATAAGTAATTAACAATAGTATCATAAATCTAACAATAAATTAGTTACAACATAATAATAAAGTAATTAAATATTTTGAAGACATGCTTTACTAAGATTCATAGCTTCATTAATAGTGTGACTACACTGTCTATCAAACTTGTAGCCTATAAATATTCATAAATAATTCAATATCAGTGTAGAATTTAACCGTTCGTTGAAAACCAACTCACGTGATAAGGATTTGACAGTTATCAACGCAAGTCGTAAATTTACTGTCAAACAAAATTTCGTAATTTGCCCACAACTGATCAGTTGACTATGTACAATTTATCACACACATAATGGAATTTATACATGCTCCCTGTTCAGATTTCTGTTTTAAAATTGATAAAACCTGTTTTACAATTTGGTATATTACACAGATAATGTTTTAACTTGTAGTACCTCTACTGCGTACACTATAATATACCTGTGTGATTAACAAACTGCATCAGGGACTCTACATTACATATATAGCATTTACGCTCATAAGAGCGCGTATTAAATAATTTGATAGTTTTGAGTATAAGATTGCTTTTCAAATTCATTTGACAAATGTTAAATTTTATATTCGGACATTATATGACGCCATTGTTTTCACTATTTTCAGTGCTTTGATGCTATTTGTTTTATCAAGCTTATTGTACGCTAACACCGTTTATAGAAAAGCCCCGCCCCAATGAATACGAAATTAGGTTCTATTTTGTAGGTAAATGTCCGAATCATTTCGAGAGGAAATTCTATGTGAGAATGGGAAAAATTAAAAAATCCAGAAACTCAAGACCCGGCGGCATGTCTTTAGCCGATCAAGTACATGACGACGATTCCGTTAAACCCACGGGAAGAATGAAAGTGAGAAATAAGGAAGAGAAGGATGACGAAGTAAGATTTTTTTGTCATATAATTTCGCGACGTCAACCATGTGTTTACAAATTAAACGAGTTAAAATTTGTGAATGTCCAGCCATGGTAGTGTTAAGTGTCTTTTCCTTTGACTTTCAGGAAAACATAGTTAATTTTTATTGGTCAGGATTCAACATCACCATGTCACTATCACTCAGAATGATTGGAATCGAATTGACAGCCCTTGCATTAGCCTTCAATGTCTTAAGGTCTTATAGAAGTATGCTTATTATTACTTGTTGTGTGTTTCTATCAGACTGAAATATTTTATGTACACTTCTTAATTGCTCCTACCCTGGGTCTGACTTATAGGATAAACTGAAATGTACAGGGATGTAAATTAACTCAAAAATTCAATTAGCCAGCCGGGCTCGTAACTTTTGTAATCAAGTAGTCCTGCTTAAAATCAATTAGCCTAGAGTAAAATTCTGATTTTTGTATTTACTGCCACATTGTTATTTTATACTAGTACTGTGGTATGGTTGGGCTCTGTTTTCATGGTATTTACTAAAATGGCTATTTTGATAACATGGCTTGAAAGTGACTTGATGGCACCACATCAAAGTAGCATATTTGGTTGAGACTTGCGGTTAGATTAAGTTGATTAATACATTTAATAAACTAATAAACTTGGTTTATTCATTGCAAGCTGCCAGACTGCTAGCATCCAACTTATTTAAATCTCAAAACAGTTTTTTACATGAATGAAATGCTTCTACTTTCAGTTCGTGGATGAGAAGTTGTCAAGAAAGATATTAGAACAAGCCAGGAAACAGCAGGAGGAGTTGGAGGAGGAGCATGGAGCAGTTGGGTATTTGTTGTATTATTTGTTTTCTTTATTTCCGATTGCCAACTATTTTCACCATTCACAAACAGTTGTTTCAACTGACTCTGAGAATCTTCAGTACTTATTACTTATTACAGTAAAGTTCTGACAAAAAATAGTCTCAGGGTTCATTCTAGATTGCGCCCTTGTGGAAATGATGCTAAAAAAATTGGGAATGGCACATATTCAGTACATGTTTGTGGACAACAGGCACATCTTTATTTAGCCAGAATAGGGAACTTGCCATAATCACTTGTGTTCAGGTCATGCCTGTGTACTCATGTTTAAAACATGGTTATTTTTTTAGAAAGGAAAAAATGAAAGAAAGTAAGTATTATGAAAATGTGATAATGACTTTTGTAGTAAAACAACTACTTTTTACCTGCCAACATGTACTCAATCTTTTTAACACCTCCAAGTTCTCGTAAATTAGCGGCATGATCAGCAAACATATGTTGTTGATTTTCAAACTCAAATGGATATCGAGTCAGAACATGAAATTTTTTTTTGAAATTCACCTGTCCTGCAGGACAAACCTTTGACATATAAAATCCACTTGCCCTGCTGGACAAACCTTTGACATATAAAATCCACTTGTCCTGCAGGACAAACCTTTGACATATAAATCCACATGGTCTATCTTTGATGTCACTCGTCCTACCACTCGAGAAGGTGGCAAACTCAATAAAGTAAATGTGCAGTTATTCAAATACCTTCTGGACCATTTTTGTCATTTAAAGAGATGAATACAACTGAAGCTACTCTTTTAAACATGGGAAGCCATCCAGACATTACATTTTAACAACTCTTCACAGCTGCCAAGTGAACTACTTTAACATTGGCTGTAACAATGTCATGTTAATGCATACTTAACAGGGCTTTCGATCTCCCGAATTTCGGTCCCATTCCCCCACCTCTAGAATATACTTTTTTCCCCTATTTTTGGTAAAATTCCCCCATCTATGAAAAAAGAAAATTTAAGCAGGTTATGTTATATTAATTAGGCTTTTGAAATTCCCCCTTGAACTGAAAATGACATGAAATTCCCAATCCCTTGGCCCAGCCCCAGTCCCCCAAAAGAGAGAGCCCTGCATAATACATAATGTTGGTAGCTGTCACAATATTTTTTTTCTTTTTTGTTCTTTTTTATATTGTATGTACCTAACATAGCAAAATGAATGCAGTGTATCACCTGAGTTAAACTTCTCCTATGTCTGCCATTTTGAATTGCAGTGGTAAGTCTGGACTCATTTCTAAGAATCCACACTTGAATTTCAGCCCCAAATCAGTCCCATATACAGTAACTGTTTATCGAGATCATTTTTTTTCAGAGGAAGCAAAACTAAGAAGAAACCGAAGCAGGTGCATCTTGGTAGTAGTGTACAGTCAGATTCGGAGTCTGATCTTGAGGAGGCACAGGATGATACGTATGAGCAGATTGTAGGTTAATTCAAATTGCATTTTTTAAATGTGGTTAATGTTGCACCAACAGCCCGAGTCATTTAGTGACTTTTCCAGCTTTATTGGTGGAGGAAGATCTCAGGTGTACACCTGGGTAGAACCACTGACCTGCCATGAGCTAACTGGACAGCTTTCTCACTTGTAATTTGGTTGGTCTCAAACTCATGGCAGTGAGGGGCTAGTGATTACTGGTGAAAAAACAATAGCCACTCAACTACGCCTCCCTCCCAAATTGTATGAAGTTTTAAGAAAAGAATTTCCCATTCTGAACAAATTTATCATATTGAGTATGGATGATAAATTACTGTGTGAATATTATCATACTGCCTGTACCAAACATGGCTTGCCCACAAGCCAGTATATGCGTTTCTATTTTTGTTGTAATTAAATTTGCGTTTAACTGATTTAATTACTAAAATAGAGTGTTTAAACAAGTGCCATATTTACCTTCATGCTTGGGATTCATACTTACAAAGTTGAAGTAATTTGTACTCAGAACCCTTGTCCAACTTCTACATACATGCATATTGTATTATGTTCTGAGTCCTTTTTTGTATGACTCCTTAGATTAGATTCTCATTTTATTGATTGTATTCTTTGTCGTATAATTTTACAGATTTTATCCTTTTCTGTTGATTTTATTGGAGACATTTTGTTCAATAATTTTCTAGGACATTGACGCAGAGGACGAAAAAGCATTACAGCAGTTTATGTCTCGAAACCCTCCAGCGAGACGAACACTGGCTGATATTATACAAGAAAAACTGACTGAGAAAAAAACTGAAATACAAAGTCAGATGACAGGTTAGTACATTGATTTATGTCTCATGTGTATGCTAGAACTAAAAATTGTATGATTTATGTCTCATGTGTATGCTGGAACTAAAGATTGTAAATCTGGTTTGGAAATTACTCTGAATGGAGTTTTGTCATCGGTCACATTTATGAAGATGCTCGGAAACAGCTAATCAAATATAAGGTTATGGTGTTTGTGAAACTGATATACAGTAAAACTTTGTTGCTATGAGCTTCGATATCACAAGTACTAGATTTATCTCGGCAAAATCTTGAAGTCCTGTCATTTTTTGTTCTTAGTTGTGTATAAATTTCCATTTTCAATATTTCATGGATGGTCGGGGATTTTACCCATTTGTGTATTAATATTGTATTTATTAATGTATTATATTCTAACACAGACAATGCTAGTGTACAGATGGATCAACTTGACGACAGACTGGTTAACATGTATAAAAGCATACGACAGGTGTTGCAGAAGTATCGCAGTGGGAAATTGCCAAAGGCTTTCAAAGTGATACCATCGCTCAGAAACTGGGAACAGGTTTGTGATTATTATAGGAGTGCCTCTTTGAATTTCTGTTTAGGGGCCATCATGAATCCTAAATTGATTTATTAGTAGATACTGTGTTTAATTTTGTTGGTTCATTTGTATAATGCATTCTATTTCTACAGAATTAAATGTTTTATAAACTATTCTGAACAATGTTAAGTGTTGAATTTGTGGTACCATGATTGTCATTGCCCAGAATGGATGTCATTTGGAGTATGTGCTGTAAAATGGACTGTTTGGAAAATGCTCAATGTAATTAATTTATGATAGGTAAAATGCATATTCTATATACCAAACATAACTTTATTTTGTCTATAATATAACTACGGAAGTCAATTTTCTCAAATGCAAGTTATTAAAATTATAGTTGCATAAAATGGGGACAGATATTATTGAACACAGATATCATAAAAAAAGTTTTTGGATGACTTCTGTCTCATATTCTCACTAAAGGTATTCAAAAAAAGTGTTTTGAACTTCCTTCTTAAATTTTTTTGTTCAAGTGATGTAACTGTTTTCAGTCTAGCCTAATAATGCTAAACAAGAATTACACTTATTGATACTTTTCAGATCTTGTATTTAACGGAACCAGAAACATGGTCAGCAGCTGCCATGTATCAAGCCACAAGAATCTTTTCCTCAAATCTTAACGCTAAAATGGCACAGAGGTACACTTATATTTTCATATTTTCCCTGATTGGTGATATTCATATACTTCCTGGTATGTGTCTGTCCCAAAATTTGTCTTGGCTTCTCTTATGTAGCTGTTATTTTGATTTCTACCCAACTTACTGTCAGCATCAAATCTGTCAGGGTATGTCATGAAATATTCAAATTCAATTTTAGTGATAAAGTTATGGCCCTTTCTATATGCCTGTTTTGGCAGAACATATTATTGGAGCACCTGTGATTGTCAGCATTCACAGTAGTCGTCTGCTTAAACAGCTCTAATTTAATCTTCACCAAACTTCACCAGACAATTCTGAAAGGCATACTTTGGGACTGTTTGGTTCTCTTGTTATGAATTAATTGTTTTAATCTGCAAGTTATTTTTAATTTTTAGGTTTTTCAATCTGGTTCTGTTACCTCGGATACGGGATGATATTTCAGAGTACAAAAGATTAAATTTTCATTTGTATCAGGTACGTTATTGTTATATGAATAGTATTTTACAGATTTTTACATTTATTCAGTCAGAGACTGAGGCTATAACAATATTGTTTGGGCTCGAAAACACTAATGTAAACTTTAGATGTAATCACCTATCAAATTGTAGGTTTTCATATTCTTCAAAATACAGTCACGTTTCCAGTTTTATGACACATGACATTTCAGCAAGATTCTTCAGTTTTTTTAAATGGACAGATGGAGTTAAGGCAGGTCATTGGCTGAAAAGAATAGTGACTCACTTTGAAGTTCAGGAGATGAAGTAATCAGTTCCTTGGAATGGAAAGAAAATTCAAACTATGAACATTATGCTATTCATTATTGAATAATGTATACATTAACTGTGCGAATCTTTGATTTTGTTGTTTTATATCATTTGTATGTTATGTGAGCTGCGAAATTGTGATTCAGACTTCAACTTTGTACAAGATGTATAGCCCAAGGTACTGATACTCAGAGGAGTTTTTTGTGCAGACTGACGCTGGTTGAAATCAACATCATTCTTCTATTCATTATATTGTCATACAGTTGACTCTCATTATGGTGAAGTCGGTTAAGACAAATTTTCCGTTACCTCAAAGTATTTTTGAGTCCCAATTTTTTCCTTCTTAAAGTATATGAAATTCTGTCAGTTTAGACAAATTTTGCTCTCAAATTTTTTTTGACAACTTGTTGGTTTTCATTTTTAATCAGTAACAATGGGAAAATTGTTATTGTTTACACTTACATACAAAAATGTCATCATGCGTGACTTACTAGCGGACAAACATCTTAAATTTGTAAAACATGTCATAATGAACAATATTTGTAGTCTGTTTATATGTCCTACATTCAGAACATCCTTCACTATTCATAATGAATGAACAAGCTATTAATACAAATGTTAACAACACTGAAAAATTCAGTGAAGAACCCGGTGTAAAGCCCAGGGGATAATTGAATCAGCAAATATTTGACTTATTCATTATATAACTCGTCATACTTGAAGTAAAATCACCAATAAATAACTCTTATAACACACACCAATTATCATGAACTAGTGATTCTAACATTGGCCGAAAGGGTCAATACAATATTTGTCTGACAGTTACGTTGAATTTTCGTTATGATGATGTATTTTTTCGGCATGAAAAATTCGACATAATGAGAGTGGACTGTATTTGCATGGTGGTATTTTTATGGCTAACAATGTTTGTATATAATTGTAGGAACTGTATTCTGTGAATGGCCTCAAAACATTTTGCTTTTTCATTGACTCTGATTAGAACTGCCTGCTGGTGTATTACTGAAATATTATTGAAAGCCGGCATATTATGTGACCAGCCCAGCTCTTAACTAATGAAATTGCCAGAATCATACCCGGAGATTAACTGGTAAAATTATTATTATTTTAGTTTCATCACTTCAGCTAGCCATACTTTCTGTGTTATATTCAGGCTTCAGCTGGCCATACTTTCTTTGTTATTTTCAGGCTTTGAAGAAAGCGTTGTTTAAACCAGCTGCGTTTTTCAAAGGAATCTTGCTACCTTTATGTGAGGTAATGTTGATTATCTGTTCTCAATATTGTTTAATTGTAAAAGCTTTAGACAAACTTTAATATAATTAGTACCAGTCAATAAATGTACAGAGTTTGTTTTTCTAACCACCAGTTTTCAACATCCATGTATTGTAATAAACTTTGTTTTTTTAAGACTTGAAATAAATCTTGTAACATTTATAGAAAACATCTCATTTAGCACAAAGAGCAACAACAACCATTTGTCAATGGATTAAACGATATTTGATGAAGTCTTGTAAACCTAGTCTGAAGCCTTTGTCCAGCAGATGGTAATCGATGAGCTCAATATGGTGGTCCTAGTTCACATAAACTGTACTGAAACCTTGTTAATACCCCTCTGAGAGTAGAGGCTACCTTTAATGAGCAGATACTCTTTGGCACTTAAATATTGACACAACTTACACAATACACAAGCTGTGTTTTAAGTCTCATACATAATACACTAGCTGTGTTTTAAGTCTTATACACAATACACTAGCTGTGTTTTAAGTCTTATACACAATACACAAGCTGTGTTTTAAGTCTTATACACAATACACTAGCTGTGTTTTAAGTCTTATACACAATACACTAGCTGTGTTTTAAGTCTCATACACAATACACTAGCTGTGTTTTAAGTCTTATACACAATACACTAGCTGTGTTTTAAGTCTTATACACAATACACAAGCTGTGTTTTAAGTCTTATACACAATACACAAGCTGTGTCTTAAGTCTTATACACAATACACAAGCTGTGTCCTAAGTCTTATACACAATACACTAGCTGTGTTTTAAGTCTTATACACAATACACAAGCTGTGTTTTAAGTCTTATACACAATACACAAGCTGTGTCTTAAGTCTTATACTCAATACACAAGCTGTGTCTTAAGTCTTATACACAATACACTAGCTGTGTTTTAAGTCTCATACACAATACACTAGCTGTGTTTTAAGTCTTATACACAATACACAAGCTGTGTTTTAAGTCTTATACACAATACACAAGCTGTGTTTCAGGACTTATGCACAATACACCAACCGTGTTTCAGGTCTTATACACAATACATCAGCTGTTTTTTAGGTCTTATACACAATACACCAGCCGTGTTTCAGGTCCTGTTTCTGTCCCTTTTGTGGCCTTCACTTACAAGTTTCACTGTACATGGAAAGCAAACTTCAATTCACCAGGGGTCTACATGATCAAGTGGTTATGGTCTCTGGCTAGTAATTACTAGCCCCTCATTGCTAAGACTATGAATCCCATATGGGACTTGACAATTTTCATATTAGGGAGTTGTCCAGCTAATTTATTAAAGGTCATTGGTTATATCCAGGTATCCACCTGGGGTATCCCTCCACTTTAAAACCTGTAAAAGTCATACCTTCTGTATTTCCAGGCTGGTGATTGTACATTACGTGAAGCTGTGATAATAGCGAGTATACTTATTACGAGTTCAATCCCGATGTTACATTCAGCCGCTGCATTGTTGAAGATTGCAGAAATGGATTATAATGGTGCTAACAGTATATTCATACGATCACTTCTTGACAAGAAATATGCCTTACCTTACAGAGTTGTAGATGCAATGGTTTTCCACTTTTTACGGTAATAAATTTTCAATATTTTTTAACCAGGCTTACGGAAAAATTCTGGTTATTAGATTTGATAATGTCGGTGGGCTGTTGGATGGGTGTTCACAATTCCTCATACATTTCTCAAGGGATTTTGACCAAACTTTCATAGAACTATTGTCACTAAGTACCCAGCACATATTGGGATTTTGTTATTCATTCATATTGGGTGGAATTATGGCCCTGCATTTATTTTGCACTTAGCACTCCTCATACATTTCTTAAGGGATTTTGACCAAACTTTCACAGAACTATTGTCACTAAATACCCCAGCACATGTTTTTTTTTTTTGTGATTCAGTCATTTTGGGTGGAATTATGACCCTTTGTATATTTTGCATGCATCTATTATACAGAAAAATACTTTTCTGTGCTCAGCTCCTCCTACTTAAGCTAGTAACATCTAACTTGAGCATGTCATAGGTAAATTGTTTCCACCCTTGACTGAAGGTAGGAATGGGTTAAGAGTCTGGAGATTGAAAACAAGGTTTTGTGAAATTCTTGTCTCTTGTTTCACGTAATTCAGTAATCGCGAATGAATACGCCTGCGTGCTTCCACATGTAACATTATTTTTATTTGTTTACTTGTTAAGAATCATTATTATGAACTGAAGGATTAATTAAATGGTGTTTCACAAGTTTCCAATTTGTGGAAAAGGGTAGGACATTTATTACAGAATATTTGTTAATTGACCTCAACATGTGTCAAATGTTAACAAACTATCTATTTTCTGGCCTTGTTAGACGTCATTGTGTCAATTTACTGTAAAGTGAGTGATTGAAGTCAGAACCACGTGAAATATTATGACATCTAGTTTCATGTTGCTGTAAAAGTCGGTAGGTCAACTTTCTATTGTTTCATGTGCAATATTTGATGATTCAACATAATTTTAGGCAGTTTTTTGATAATCTGAAGCAACTCTGATTTGCAGAATTTCAGTTTGCTATGTATATGGATGTAGACATAGTTGTACAGGTGTATTTCTGTCCCAGCTTGTATGAAACTTCCTTTGGTGGACTCTGTTAACATTTCGACCACCTTTTGGACCAAACAAAAGATTTTAATTCTGTGGTGATTTCATCTTGTTGGTATATAGAGGAAATGTTGTGGTTTGAATAATTATCATTAGGGTTTAATTTTGTGGCTCATTCACGAAATCAAATCCCCTCAAATATAAATGCCATATAAATTGGTGATATTTGAAAATGTGTTACTTACAATACAACTTTTGGTATGTTCCAAATTTGAGGAATTCCTATGGTATGTTATTGTTTGTGTAAACATCAGTTGGAAAAATATGTCTACCAAATTCATTAAAATGAGCCACAATATAATATTATGTTGTATGATAATTGACAATGGTATATCATATCAATAGAAATATTAGGGCCATGCTAAAATAGTGTTCAAATAATAAATACAATGTACCAAAGAGAGATGCAAACGTGAAATCTTCCCCCCCCCCAAAGATAATAAAATTGCTCTGTTTTGCACCTCTGTAAATTTCCTCATGTTGAGTGTTAATTTTGACATATATATTCAAGCATGATATTATTTACTTTTATATTATGCATGTTGAATAACTTTTGACACATGAGAGTCAATTACCTGTATTTTTACTTCAATATTATGGTTGTTTTATTTTTATTGGAAAATGACTGATAAAAATATGGCATACATTTTTTTCCAAAAATCAAAATCTACAAATATACGTACCCATGAAATGGTCATTTTAGTAAAAAGCAACATACAGTAAAACCCTGATTTTCGACAACGGATTTTCCAAAAGCCTGGTGTAATCCGAAAAGAAATTTCAGTCCCATTTTTCCCTGTACATTTCATTGTAAAATAATCCTGATTATTGGAATTGTCTAATCCGAATACCATGGCTTATCCAAAGTAATAAGCAGGTCCCCAAACTCATTTGAATGTGTATTTTCACACCTTAATCAGAAATCAACATTTAACTCCGATCGACCAGCCTCGTCCATTGAAGGATTTCTTTAACATGTCAGAAGGTGTGAACAACAATTTATAAAACCCCTCTGAACAAAGTATTGTTTGTTTGATTTATTGTTTACAATTTCGGGAACATAATTATTATCCTATTATGATGGGAATGTGGTTAGATGATTCACTTCTAATTTTGGCTTTATTAATAAATTGTTTTAATGATATCTTTGACTTTAATATGCAATTAACATTAAAAGTGTTCACTTCATTTTTCGGAGTTGGTAAAATTGTCACGAAATGCTAAAAACAAACATTGTACAGGATCTCCCATTATTGTAACATGATTAGGACGACAACGATATTAGTGATGCTAGTTCATGTTTGTGACTATATAATGGAATTTTGTTTTGGACTTTGACTTTATATCAGTGTCGTTTATTTGCTCACCAGAACTGAAGGTTCAGGGTGAGCTGTTAGGATGGGTAGGTGGATGCTCCTGCGTCCGTTGTCTGGTGTCAACAATGGTCTTCTCCTCAGAAACTACCGGTCGGATTTACTTCAAATTTGCTGTGTAGAAGCCTTTTGACGTTGTAAGTGCAATTTGCTCATATTGTACCGGTTGACCCATTTTAGGGGTCACTAGAGCTAAGAATAGAAAAACCTTTAGGGGCCTCTAGAGCTAGAAATAGAAATACCTTAAAATGACTTGTTTTCTAGAACCAGTGGTTGGATCATCACCAAATTTGGTCTGTGGCATCCTTCAGTCATCATGAATATTCCTTTGTAGTATCCTTTGATAGTCCTTTATCAAGTTTATTATTGTTCCCCATTATTTGCCCACAAGTGTACCTTTATTACCTTTTTAGTAACAAGATAATTAACATTTATTCTGTTGAGTGATGCAGGGCAATTGTGGCACTCTTGTTTTCATATAAAACTGTCTAGATTTCCTTTACCCTGGATTATCTGAAACCCAGGATTATCCTAAATAATTTTTCGGTCCCGTTGATTTCAGATAATCGAGGTTCTACTGTGGTTGAACCCAATGAAAAAAAATGACACGGCAGTATTAAAAACTGACCTACTGAAATATGCTATTATATGATCATCCCTAAACGTTTCCTCGGTTTTATTTCAGTTTTTCATTTTTAATGCAAGCATATAATGTAAACAAACAATGTTGATGTACCTACACGCTGTTAAATGTCTGTCGTAGAACCACAAACCCAACTTTTTTAGTGTGACCTTAACATAAAAGTGGAGCCCAAGTGAAGTTTTAATAAGTTTTAAATATCTGTGTTTGTTTGCTTTTTGCTTCAGGTTTTCAACAGATAAGAGGGAATTACCTGTTTTATGGCATCAGAGTATGTTAACATTTGTACAGAGGTACAAGGAGGATATCTCGAGTGAGCAAAAAGAGGCTTTGTTAGAACTGTGTAGTGTACAGACACACGAACCTATCACATCAGAAGTTAGACGTGAACTGATGCATTCTAAGTGTCGGGATTTGGAGGTTTCTGAGGGGACGGGTTCCAACATGTTTACTGGAGATTGAGTTGTTTTGTTAAAACTTTTGGACATCCGTATTTCAATTAATTATTTCATTTGTTGTAAATTATCATCATCATCCTAATGTATTTCATCATGTTTTGTGAAATGATGACTCAGCTATGGTTGAACTTTTGAAGTATTGTTATCAGGCAAAGGTCAGGTGTTATGTCATTACCCTTAATTTTGGTGTTGCCCCCCCCCCAAACAGTGATATAACTGTTATTTCCTGTTGCTGATGCCAGTATGAGATGGGTTTAAAGTGCATGTGGAAGACAACAAACTATTAATGGACCAGAGAACAGATAAACTTGAACACACTAGTGGACTAACAAAATGTTGCTGTCCCTCTATATATTTTGACTTCATTACAAAAATCAGAGGAATTTTATTTGGTAAGAAGGCCAGTTATTCTCTAACTTTGATCAGACTTTATAAAAGTATTTGGCAGAGGACTGAGGTCTGACAGTCTTTAGTCAACTGGGTTTATTGTTGAAGAAATGGATTCTTCAGCATTTGTATAGATACGCGGAAAATCTTTTGGACGGATTTATACAACAAAGGATTGCTACTGTTAAGCCCTTCTATAAGACACTTTTGGAAGTGAAAATTCTGTGTATATAATCTTTATGGTCTTTTTTCAGTGATTATAATGAGCTGTCCGACAAATTAAGCATTAACACTTGGTCAAAAAACCAGATTTCCACTCTTAGTGTTTAACAGAGGTTTGTCTGTAATTATCATCATACTAAATCTCTAATTTTGATCAAGAATCCAGCATGCGTTTTATGCTTCAGTATGTTTAGCCATGGGTCCATTTTAACATTATTCTATTGAAAATCGTAGCATTTTTCATGTCTACTACTGGCTAACCTTGTTACAGTACTGATAACTAATGTTGATCAATAGTTAACTATTGTTTGTTAGTGAATATTGGTTAATGATATTTAACTATTGATTAATTAATGGTGACTGGTTGTTGGTGGTTTTCTTTTAAAGACTGATGTTTAACAGGTGGTTGTTGATGATCAGTTGATATGACTGATTTTAACTCTTTGCCTTATCAGCATATTTTGGACTCTTCCAAATTCAAAGCAAATATACAAAACATCAATTTATCTAAGAAATTTGGGTTATTACTCTCTGACAGAGTGGAAAATATTGTGGCAAAAGAAGCTATTACTCATTACAGGCAATGGCTTCTTCTGCCACAATGTTTTCAAAAGTTGTCTGCTTCAGATGCAGGGAAATGCGGTATTATGAGGCAATTGGTTAAGAATATTGATTGTTAATTATTGATTTTACTTATTTTGTGTAAGACTTGTTTATTCAGTGTATTTAAATTTGTTTGACATAAAGTTCTTCATTATTTAGCATAAATATGTCTGAAGTGAACTCCTGTTATGACAACTTGCAACTTTTTGCCAAAACTCATTTTTTGTCACTTTTTTCATACATTATATTGGGAAAACCTGTAAATTCTTTTTGGCCAAAACCTTATGGTCAAGGGCTTAGATATAGTTTTTTTTTGCATTGTCTACAGAGAATGTTAAAATTATTCCCCTTGAGTCAGAATTGGCTCCTCCACTGGGGTCCTTTTAAAAATCTTCTTGGTTAGTAGCACATGGCCTAGAGCTTAGATATTTAATGTGTAATATTGTCAAGTGGTTCCACGCTGATATTGATCAAATTATGCTCCTATGTCAAATTAATTCAGCCCTTAAAGTCATATGTTTACCAAGTTGTCATTTTATCAGGTTCTTGACGTGTGTGGTTTAGAGAGATCAATCTTATGGTATGCCATAATGATGGTAGACTGTAGGATGAGAATGATAGATTTGTAGTGGTTTTAGCCTGGTCTGGTTTAAAATTATGTTTTCTGTATGGAATTGTTGGCTATGTAAATAGAAATTAATTTTAATGACTGATTAAATATTAAAAATCTGTTTAGTGAATTAATACTGGATTTGTGTTTTATTTATCCTCGGGACATCGTAAACACGATTGGTTTACATTTCCTCTGATAATCAAATCTTGTGTGATTACCTTGGTGGGTAAGTTTTTAGTGATCATTCACTATCTGGTGTCTAGCATTTCCACATTTGGGGTTTTTTGAATCTTCATCAAACCTGCCAGAATGTTTGTCTTAATGATATCTTTGACAAGTTCGAACATGGGACATTTGGGGTAAAAAATTAGCTCATTAGGTCAAAACATAGAAGACTCTGTTAATCCACTGAGGTCACAGTTTTTGTGATTGGATGTTCTTAAACATTGTCAAAATGTTTGTCTTAATGATATCTTGGACGAGTTTGAACATGGTCATCTTCAGTAAAAGACTAGGTCACTAGGTCAAATCATGAGAAAACCTTAGAATCTTTACTTAAGTTGAGCAAAGAAAGGGCCATCATGGCTATCTTGTTTCAGCATGTTTTGTTTGAATTGGTTTTAACATACAACTAGTCCCCTAGTTAATATACGACTGGTCCTAGGTTCCCAAATTCCGGGGCTTTTAAATGTTCTACTAAATACTAACTAAATAAAAACTTGTGTGATATCTTTTCAGGTTTTACAGGTTGAACAAACAAATGAATTTCTGCATGTGGCCTTAATATTAGACATGTGTCATATTGTTTTTGATAGTAGAAATGTATGTTATGGAATGTCAGCTGGTGTACAATGATCAGGCGCTTAGGTTGATTAAATGTCACTAATGTTTTAGGTTACAGATTATCAGATTTTCACCAGTTGTAAACTTCATCAAAGGCATAACGAAATTATTAATTTCAACTTTTTTTTACATGGTATGAGTACAGCTCACACCTACCTCCCATACAAGATATATGAAACAAAATATCCAAAAGCTTTAAATAAAATTGCTAAAATTACAAACTAAATTGTGGCTTCCAGAGTGAACTGTTTCTAACATAGATTTTAAATATGCTGTTCGGATAAAGGTCATCGAGAGTTGAGTATAGTGCTGATTCTACTAACAAGGATTTTAAATATGCTGTTCAGATAAAGGTCATCGAGAGTTGAGTATAGTGCTGATTCTACTAACAAGGATTTTAAATATGCTGTTCAGATAAAGGTCATCGAGAGTTGAGTATAGTGCTGATTCTACTAACAAGGATTTTAAATATGCTGTTCAGATAAAGGTCATCGAGAGTTGAGTATGGTGCTAACTGATCCTACTACTCCACTTGATTAATTAATTGATGATTAATTACAAATATATCATTCAACTGTAGAAGAAATGTCAGAATAGAAAGGCCAAAAAGAGTTTTTAAAGAGAGTAAACTGTAGATATATTCCTAACATTGATGTTGATAGATATTTATTTCAAACATAAAGTCCAACAGTTTACGTGTCAGTGATACACAAATACAACACATGTATAATTATACATCGCATTATAAATTGTAATTAAACAAACAAAACATATTTATGGGTTTTCTGGCTAAGTAATAATGGTAATAGGCTATAAATATGTACACTTTAATCTTGTTTGTATGGATTAGAGAGAAACGTGTTGAGTGAATGTTTTTATATCATTGATGCCAGGTATCGTCACCGTCACGTAAAACATTTATAGATGTATACCAAAAGTTGTTTCGTTATTGTTACATTATCGGATTTTTTTCAAGTTCCAAATGATGACTTGACATCAGCAATTTTGAAAAAGCGTGTCTGTATGTTGAGATATTAATTATTTTTAGGCAGGGTTTGAAACCGAAATTCCAAGTAAGCAAATACTAGGTTTAGATGAACAAATATACAGAACATGCATCAATTTACGAGCACTGTCTCGATTTTCTTAACTCTGACGTGATTAGTAATGAAAGGCTGAAAAATAATGAAAATACTTATGCTTGGGGAAATAATGTTCTACCGTTAAACTCATGCTCAGGAACATGGTGCTGCACATTTAACCTGCTCAAGACGGTGGTGTTGTACCTTTAAAATTATCCGCAAGAAAATAGTGCTGTACCTTTAAACCTATGCTCTGGAGAAAGGTGTTGTACCTCTAAACTTATGTTCAAGAAAATGGTGTCGTACCTTTCTAATTATGCTCTGGAAAATGGCATTGTACCTTTAAACTTATGCAATGGAAAACGGTGTTGTACCTTTAAACTAATGTCATGAAGATTATATTGTAGTTCTGTAATGAATTCGTTCGAAGGTGTGAATTAGATGTGATGTTGTAAGGTGAATTTAGACTCACGTAATGTAATAACACCTGGATGGTGTGGAGCTGTTTGTATGATGAATTTAGACTTTTTTTTAGTTACAATAGAACCATATATTATGTGGTCGCTATAATGTGTTATTAATATTGAAGCGAGGTTATTGTATACTGTACTTCAGTGTTCTCGTAGTACTTATTGGTCTAATTAAAATTTTAAAACAACTATGAATGCACAAACTAAAATGCTATAGTCTGTGCATTATTTTCTGTTGCTTGTAAAAATCGATGAAACTACTTGATAACAATAGTAAAAGAGTAAAAAGGGCCATGGCCCAGTGGTTTTGGTCTGTTAGCTAGCCCCTCACCGCTGAGTGCGAATCTCGCCCAGAACCAAATTGTCCAGGCAGCTAAAGGAATGCCATTGGTTCTACCCAGATGTAAGTCTGGGACTTCCACCATCGTTAAAGCTAGAAAGTCACCAAGTGACCTTGACTTTTCAACTCCCGTGAAAAATATAACAAAGAGTAAACGAATGTCAACCTAGAGTAGTAATGTTTAAACCTGAAATAATATCATTGTTATCGCGGTATAGCGGTTAAAGCACTCTAAATTCGTTAAAAGTGCTTAAAATTAATATTTCTGTGCATATCGAAAAACAAAAACAATGTAAAAATTTAGAGGTGTGTAACCATTGGTGGAAGCCAAAAAAGTTGTGTATAGTTGAATTAGTAAACTTTTTATTTTTCAAAAAAGAAAAAAAAACGTAATTGACATGTTTACTCAGGTATGCCTGGAGATATATCTGTTCTAATTTACTGTAAAAAACGCAATATGTTTATTTGGTTCATGGCTGCTTGAGCTGAAATGATAAGAAGCAAGTAGCTTAAGTGTCCATAACTTTACAAACATGTTTTTTTTCTCGATACAAAAAAAACCACAAAAAGGCAGGCTAATGAAAACAGAAATAGTATTTCATAAAATTATAAAAATGATTACGATGGGTTAGAAAACCAACTATCTCAGATGGTGTACCATGTCGACTATTCCCCAATTAACTTCTTACCTGGGAGGCATCGTGATATAGAGGTTGAGCGTCCGACCTTTGATCCGAAGGTCCTGAGTTCGACGGGTTCGGTCGTGAACTTCACAATCCTATTTTCCGGACGCAGTACTGGTATAGTGTCCAGGATGCGGATTCGAGCGTGATTAATATAAGCAAAATTGCTTGTTTCACAATAGAGCTAAAATAAATTAGTATAAACTTGTTACCGAAGCTTTACATGTTGCAGACTTTAAACAAGTTTGACAAGTTATTATTTGAACGAATTGTGGACGCACTGGAATTTTTACCCCTTGGGTTTAACGTCGCACCAACCGCCAGGGTCATTTGTGACCCGGCTTCCGGTTTTACCGATGGAGGAAGACCCGTCATCAGGGTATAACCACTGAAATTCCGCAAGCTGGCTGGACAGATTTCTTATATGTTAAATTTGTCTCATCTCGGGAGGGATTGGAACTCCCAGTGGTGAGGGTCTTTTGATTACCAGTCAGAGGTCTTAGCCACTCGACCATGGAGTCCCCCCCGTATTTGATATAATTTGAAAGATGACAAAACCTGTAAGTTGATTCAAGTTTTTCCCCCTAGAAGTGTGGGGTATAAATGACAGAGACGTTGATTAGAGAATGTACGGCATATTAGATAATTTCCTATTTCCCCTAACAATCTAGTGTTAGACAGACCCTTCTAGATTGTCAATTATATACGGTTTTAGATTTCCTAGATTAGAACTTTCAATGCATTATAATGAGAAAGACTTTGTCATTAAAAACTCCTATTTACGCTCGAAAATTGACTTATATTCCGGTTGTTGTTAAGGTTTGTTTGTGAAAAAAATGATACAAGTTATTGCGTAACTGCGTTCATTTCATTTAACGACTTTTCTTTGAGCGTATATCTACGTTATCTAAATTATACAGTATCTTTTTATATTAAAAAAGATATTACCAAAATAATTTCATCAGCGATGCTGATCTTTATCGACCAAACTATTCTAATTGACAATTAACGATAGAAATCTCCGAACGTCTTTCATTTCAAGTTGGTACATTTTCGTCTTGTCTTTACTTCGAGCTGAACACTGTCTCTCAGCTGTATGTCAGGTCACATTCAATATGGACAGGGGTAGTCTACCTCTTAATGTTAGCACTAATCTGTTTTTCCTTTATCGTAAGAGGCTCTTCCTTTCCATGACAAACCTGACACAATGCTATCTGTCAGAAATCATCTTTTTGAAGGCTCGAACTAATTGACGAATTTGTAATTTATGCGAAATGAAAAAAATACACACCTCTATACATTTTCAATAAACGACCAATCAGATGTCAGATGTCTACTGAGTACAGTTTTAATATATTTTTTTGCATCGTAATTTCAATGCCTCACATATATGTTAGTAAACTGGTATAAATGAATATCATTTCAATAGATCAATTCAATCGTTAACATTCAGCAGTGCTGTTAATAGAGGAATATTCTTACCCACGGTGACTTTGACTTCCGAACAGAAAACATGGTTTCATTTCAAAGAAACTTGGCTATTCTGATGATTGTAGTTATTGTGTTTGTAAGTCTCACAGACG
Organism: Lutraria rhynchaena; assembly: GCA_008271625.1. NCBI lineage: Eukaryota > Metazoa > Mollusca > Bivalvia > Venerida > Mactridae > Lutraria > Lutraria rhynchaena. The sequence continues at coordinate 987,973 of VIBL01000122.1, read as the reverse complement.
CCTCCAGAAAAAGTAAGTACACTCACTTTGGTTAAACTATGGTTTAATGCTATAAATATTGAGAATGGTCACCATAAAATCTCAATGTTTTAGTATAAAAATTTGAAACGTGTTCTCAGATTTTGATAAAATTATTGAATAGAGAATCATATTTTGATCTGCTTTTACTGTACTTGTGCGAAAATCCGATACATTCTATGAGATCATAACTACATGTACATGTAAAGTAAACCTCCGGTATTAAGACACCTCCGGTATTAGGACACCTACGGTATCCGAAAAATTAGTACTAACAATGGGGTGGTTTCATTATTAAGTTGTACTATGTATAAATGTTGTGTATAATTGTTGTGTATAATTGTTGTGTATGTTTGTTGTGTGTGATTGTTGCGTATAATTGTTGAGTATAATTGTTACGCATAATTGTTGTGTATAATTGTTACGCATAATTGTTATGTATAATTGTTATGTATGATTGTTATGTATGATTGTTGTGTATGATTGTTGTGTGTAATTGTTGTGTATAATTGTTGTGTATAATTGTTATGTATTATTGTTGTGTATAATTGTTGTGTATAATTGTTATGTATTATTGTTGTGTATAATTGTTATGTATTATTGTTGTGTATAATTGTTATGTATTATTGTTGTGTATAATTGTTATGTATTATTGTTGTGTATAATTGTTGTGCATGTTTGTTGTGTATAATTGTTGTGTATAATTGTTGTGTATATTTGTTGTGTGTGATTGTTGCGTATAATTGCTGAGTATAATTATTGTGTATCATTGTCGTGTATGATTGTTGTGTATGTGTGTTGTGTGTAATTGTTGTGTATAATTGTTGTGTAAAATTGTTATGTATGATTGTTGTGTATAATTGTTATGTATGATTGTTATGTATGATTGTTGTGTATAATTGTTGTGTATGATTGTTGTATGTGATTGTTTTGTATAATTGTTGTGAAGGTTTGTTGTGTGTGATTGTTGTGTATGTTTGTTGTGTGTGATTGTTGTGTATAATTGTTGTGTATAATTGTTATGTATGATTGTTATGTATGTTTGTTGTGTATGTTTATTGTGTGTGATTGTTGTGTATAATTGTTGTGTATGATTGTTGTGTATGATTGTTATGTATGTTTGTTGTGTATGATTGTTATGTATGATTGTTGTGTATGTTTGTTGTGTGTGATTGTTGTGTATGATTGTTGTGTATGATTGTTGTGTATGTTTGTTGTGTATGATTGTTGTGTATAATTGTTATGTATGATTGTTATGTATGATTGTTGTGTATGTTTGTTGTGTGTGATTGTTGTGTATGATTGTTGTGTATGATTGTTGTGTATGTTTGTTGTGTATGATTGTTGTGTATAATTGTTATGTATGATTGTTATGTATAATTGTTGTGTAGAATTGTTATGTATGATTGTTGTGTATAATTGTTGTGTATGATTGTTGTGCATAATTGTTGTGAAGGTTTGTTTTGTGTGATTGTTGTGTATAATTGTTGTGTATGATTGTTGTATGTGATTGTTTTGTATAATTGTTGTGAAGGTTTGTTGTGTGTGATTGTTGTGTATAATTGTTGTGTATGATTGTTGCGTGTGATTGTTGTGTATACATGTTGTGTATAATTGTTGTGTATGATTGTTGTGTATAATTGTTGTGTATAATTGTTGTGTATGATTGTTGTGTATAATTGTTGCCTATAATTGACGCATTTTGTTTGGGTAACCGTTTGAACATTTTTTGATTAGTGATTTGGTTTTTTTCTTTGGCTCCTTTTTTCGGAGTTTACGCCTGTTGTCACCTGACAAGTTTTCCCGGATTCTGTACCAGTTCTCCGAAAATAGCTGCCAACTTCTCCAAATAAATGTCGTACTCATATAGCTGGGCGTGTTAACGTGTAATAATAACGTTAATATTGACGTGTTGATTTAAATTCTATCAGTTTGAAGTTTATAGTTTCTGGTTGTGAATGATTTGGTTTAATCATTTAAGTTAAGCGTAATTTAGAGATCAACAAGATATTAAGACCTCATTACAACGACCAGATATTTTTGTCCCGTTTTCGATATTCGAAAGTAAGAAATTTGAAATGAAAAGAATAAAAAAATACAAAAAGTACCTGGGTAATATCTGATAAACATTTGAAAGACTGAAATTTAATACTTAGTAAATAAGAGAATGTATACAATAACAGAAACCGGAAAATAATCTTGTGTTGTATTTGGACAAATTTTCTTTCCAATTTTGCCCAAATATTTTGATTTGATCGAAAATTCAACTTAGTGACACAAAAGCTATTACGGTAATCTTTAATTTTTAAAAACGCAACTCCTTGAAAACTAGGAGAATATAGTAAAATACGAAGATAGTTTGGGGTGTATACAATATCATTACAGAAAGGAGAAAGTTTTGATATCCCATTTTCTACGTACAAGCAACATTAATCTTTCTATGTTTTGTTTATAAAATAATGTCAAATTCTTGAATATATACGTTTTATGCCCCCGAAGTTTGCCGTTAATCTCGATCGTATGAATACCTACTCAGTGGGTTATGAGAAAAGTGTCAAGGAAACTGATGCTAAAAATTTGTTGCAACTTTTGGGACATATGTCACATTCAATGACACTTCTTGCTTACATATATGAACTACCATTTGTACTCCACAGAAATGAAAGAAGATGATGTAAAGCCTTCCAGACCAAAACTGAGCAAGTTGATAAAGCGAAGCATCGGAGAAAGCTTTGTCGTTGGTCAGTCGGCGAAATCAAAACGATCCGTTGGTGAAGAAGTGGAAATCAAAATTTCAAGAAAGAAGTTTCGACCACAATTAGTTAAAAAATAAAAGAAAACATTTTTAGGACTTCGAGATATATCAGCACTGTCATTATTGATAAACAATACGATGATAAAACGCGAAGGTCCCTACTACAGCTCCTGATCTTGATGTATTGAACCACGAAGACGATTATTAGTGGGTAGTTCGAACTATTTATTTTTTTTTCGCATACACACAATACGTGCACTCATTCATGTAGTGAAAGATTCATTATATCTTAAAACATTTTAAACACATACATTTATATAAGTACCGAAATATTGTCTGAAACATTACGATGATAAATAATTTTAAAAACAATAATGTTCTTTTTTTTAAATAGATAATGGCGTTCCTAAATTGAATTATTTAAGTATATACATGTCTGTATGTAACCTTCATTAGCATTAACGAAATCGAAACTCAAGCATGAAAAGGGGACCATACATGTATATCAATGTCCTGAATATTATTCATACAACACTATTGAACAATGCAAAAAATAAGTCACATCTTACTGATAGAAGAAGATTTTAATATAATGATTCAAAAGGAATATATTCATATTTAAGTGAACAATGAGTCTTTTTCATGAGAAAATAAAAACATATTCAAAATATACAAATTCAGATATATAATTATACATGTATATATTAAATAAATCAATAGTGTAAACCGATTTTTCTGCTGTATGAAGTTGAAAAATATGACAGATAAACTACATTAAGTGCACAAAACCACACACTGTCAATCTAGCTGTATAATATTGTGCTCGTATATTGTTACTGTGTCGTATACATTATTTCTACAGACGGCAAAAAAGTACATTATATCAAGACAAACTGTAAGAAGTAGTATGCGACACAGTGAGATAGTCAATACAAATTACCTGAATTCACACATAAAGTACAAACGGAAAAGACGTACAAGTGACTTTGTCACAGAAAAATCACGAAAGATACAGTGGTCCTTCATCACGACAAGCCCCAATACTGTTTCACTCTGTTCTGATAGACTAGCTTTTTATAAATTCCTTAATTTTTTTTTGTTGGTTGTATTGGGGTTTAACGCCATTTTTCAACAATTTTTCAGTTATATACGGCGACCGGTTCACCTAACCAGTTTTCCTGGACTGTATACCAACCAGTACTAACTTACCCTTCCACAAGGAGCCGGCAACTTCTCCACATATGGAGGAAAATCGACATTTTTGTCAAATTTTCATGGAAGGGTATGACATGCCGCGACCGGGATTCGAACCAGGATCTCGATCTCCGGGCTGCAAGTCCAGCGCACTAACCACTGGACCACGGCCGCGGCTCTAAATTCCTTAAAACCTGGTATCAAGACAGTCAAGACAAGATTCATGTAACAAAGTAAACTTTCATTTATGTATAAGTATGGTTTAAGGCTCTTCGACATCTCAATGTTTTTAAGACTTTTTATTAACGTAATTATCTTTGCCAACCATTGTTCAGTACAAATACATGCACAATGAAAGTATTTCGTCTTCCTTTTACATTTAAATACACGTTTATCTATTTGTACATCAACAATCAAAATATTCACGAACATCACGTGCATACATACTGACAAATATCCATTACCGTATAACGTATACATGTATATCGATGTTAAAACGGTTTATCAGACGTCACAACTGTTGTTTTAAACATTCAGTCTCCCTTTAAGAAATACAGTTAAGTAGACCAAGGATATTAAATAAAAACTAAATTAGGTGTTTGCATAACAATAATATGAAAATAATAAGACAATTTCTATATTTTAATCTATTTTAATCTACTTTCTACATTCCGCGCGAAATTTGCAAAAAGCCTCGCGAGATCCTGGATTTGAACAATCAGCGTCTAGGAAATGTAAGGCCGTACCTGTTGTCTTTGTACGGACCCGTTCCCTAACATGACATCTCCTTTAAAATTAGCATTGGACAACCTTTGTGTTTCTAGCTGTTGAGTATACTAGGATCTCCTGAATTTGAGTCCAAACATAATTAATTATAGCAAATTATCTAATAATAATAAAAGTGGTTTACATGCGTACACACAGACGAACGAACACCACAACTACATCTATTCAGAAAATAATTGACATTGATTACACATGTACGTATGTATAATAAATCATTGTTCTAATCTACAAGAAAAGCATCGAGAATATAACATAGACCATACATTATAATGTTATGTAGAATCCCATAATTATAAACATGAACGTATTGTTTTAATATTTTCTTATTTTGTAAATATTCACAATCAGATCCAAATTTCAGCCGTTGACTAATACGTAGTTATGTAAAACAGTTCGCATTAAATTTCCACAAACGACTTTTTAAAAACTACTTTTATTTAGCTTTTGTCGATAGACGCTAATGGAGAAATCTGATAACAAGCGTTTAGATACTACAGGGGATCCATAACGTTAAGTACACAGATTGTAATTCTGGATCCGTACGAAAAGATTTATACTGGTAGTAAAAATGAACATTTAATTTTCACGGTAATATGTATGTATTTGTTCACTTATGCAAGTTTTGTTTGCTTAAACACAATAATTTCATTCTTCACCGTAGGATATTCAAGAAATTATTTGCTAACGCATTCAGGAGGGATAATGTTGTCTGACGAGGGGTGATTAGTATATCTGGAGTCTTGACACGCCGCTCCAATCTCTAGATAAACTTTACTTTCGGCCACCTCCTCTCGTCTGTATCGTCTCCCGCTTGTTGGATCAGCGGTACAGCCAGATTGAAAAGTTGCGTATCCTGTTAAAGTAATACATTTACTTAATTAGACAGTCAATCCTGTGAATGGCGGCCGCATAAGTAGAAAAAAGATCCTTTATGCACAGTGGTCTACATTCAGAGAATTGTTAAGTCCAGGATTTAAGCTGAAAAAAAAACGATTGTAGATCACAGACGGTCGTTAAGTACAGGTGACCAATGACTCGGCTGGTTTTAATACAGAGGTTTAGTTGGTATATTATTATCACTAAATACGTGCCAAAGAAAGGTTATAGTACAGAGACTGTCATTATTTACGTGTGATTACATTTAACATCCTAATTATCGTTCATTTCCAACCTATGAATTTCAAACCACGCTCTGAATTTGACAGCTACTCAGAAAATAAAGTGGATACAATGAAATACCACAAGACAGCACCAAAACACAAGATATGCCGACATTAAGCCGTTTATAAGTGATACGCATACAAATCAGAATGTGATGACACTATTTGTGATGCTTGTGGCTATAAAAGCAACCAGGCAGAAACATGGTATTTCGCATTAAGTTAGTCATCACTTACCTTCTATGTCCTTGGGTTTCCTCTTACCATTCAAATAGATTCGACAAAGGCGCTCAATCAGAATCAAGACAACGAGGCCAAGGATCCCGAGGAAACAGCCAAGAACGATCGTGATTTTATTATCTGACTCTGTTACTTCTCTGAAAAATAAGACGCTGTTGTTGAGCCTTACATGTCACAAATCGAATATGTAACGTGCGTGTGAAATATTCGACCGTAAAAATGACATATGTCTTATGTGATATACTGGTATTCATCAGCTCAATTTCACTGTAAAAACTTGAAATGTATATGTCACATACGTTTTGATATAAAATTATGGAACTACAAATTATAACATAATCACAAACATCATCGCAATCATCATCATCAATAAATCATCATCATCATCATCATCATCATCAATTAATCATCATTACCAATTAATCATCATTACCAATTAATCATCATCATCAATTAATCATTATCATCAATTAATCATTATCATCAATTAATCATTATCATCGCGATACTTCTGCTCATCATCACCATCATCAACAAATAATTGTTAATTATCGCACTTTTCATGACAGTCATCATCATTATCATCAACAACATGATTATTAATTATTGCAATTATTATGACGGTCATCAATATCACGATGAACAACGGCATGATAACCATCACCATAATTATTATCATCATCATGACCACCACAATTATCATTATTATCATGTCGACAATCGTTATTTTTATCATCATTATCACGACCATGATAACTTTGGTTACGGAGATCATCTGAAGCAGACTCCACATGACCATCACTACGATTTTAATTAATGTAATCATCGTCATCGTTGTCGTCATCATCCTTATGATGGCCAGCCTCATTATCGTTATAATAACAATCATCATTATGACCAGCCTCATTATCATTATAAAAACAATCATCATTATGACCAGCCTCATTATCATTATAAAAACAATCATCATTATGACCAGCCTCATTATCATTATAATAACAATCATCATTATGACCAGCCTCATTATCATTATAATAACAATCATCATTATGACCAGCCTCATTATCATTATAATAACAATCATCATTATGACCAGCCTCATTATCATTATAATAACAATCATCATTATGACCAGCCTCATTATCATTATAAAAACAATCATCATTATGACCAGCCTCATTATCATTATAAAAACAATCATCATTATGACCAGCCTCATTATCATTATAATAACAATCATCATTATGACCAGCCTCATTATCATTATAATAACAATCATCATAATCTAGTTAATCGAAAGGGGTCAAATCTAGTTAACCAAGAAGTAGACCATTTAACAAATTTTAGTTCCAAATACGGATTAGGTCAAGGCAACAACTACATAAATATAAAAGCATTCTAGAAAGCAATGTTGATGCTACAGCTTATTTAAACATTATAAGCCCAAATCTGTTCAAAACTAAGGTCAAATCGAGGTTTGGTCCAAAGCCGTTCAAGTTCAAAATCTCGGTTGGGTAAAATGGGTAGACTGAGAATGGTCTAAGGCAACAATTGCATAAGTACCAAATCATACTAGTAAGTGGGTTGGTTTTATAAGTCCAAATCTGTTCAAGGTCAAGTTCAAATCGAGGTTTGGTGATATGGATGGATTGTGATTGCTGTGTGAACCCAGGGGTATGTCAGGGGTCTTCCACCAACGTTAAAGCTAGAAAATGACTCTGGCTGTAGAACGTTAAACCTCGATCAAGACTGCTAAGATGCTTTCCACGTAAAGCTATAAATAATGATATGACCAGAATTCAGACTATAAATAATGATATGACTAGAATACAGATTATAAATAATGATATGACCAGAATACAGACTATAAATAATGATATGACCAGAATACAGATTATAAATAATGACATGACCAGAATACAGATTATAAATAATGATATGACCAGAATTCAGACTATAAATAATGATATGACCAGAATTCAGACTATAAATAATGATATGACTAGAATTCAGACTATAAATAATGATATGACTAGAATACAGATTATAAATAATGATATGACCAGAATACAGATTATAAATAATGATATGACCAGAATTCAGACTATGAATAATGATATGACCAGAATACAGATTATAAATAATGATATGACCAGAATACAGATTATAAATAATGATATGACCAGAATTCAGACTATAAATAATGATATGACCAGAATACAGATTATAAATAATGATATGACCAGAATTCAGACTATAAATAATGATATGACCAGAATTCAGACTATAAATAATGATATGACTAGAATACAGACTATAAATAATGATATGACTAGAATTCAGACTATAAACAATGATATGACTTAGAATTCAGACTATAAATAACCCATAAAGACATTGTAGGTAGTGTTTATATGTGCGAGCTTACAAGTCAAAATACAACTAAACCGTTCTCCGTAGTAGAATATGTAATGGTATTTGCTTAAAGAACAAAATGTCAAAGGTTGTGAATTATCGCCAGAGATGTTCTATCAGTTCATTGTGTGATACCTCATTTAATACATGGCATACAAAATCATTTCAACAATCCTGGAATGACGTCAAAACTTTATAAACAAATCCTAACACAGCGTCACAAAAATCTACCTCTTGATGACGGGACAATCTGTCTTATTGTCGTCTTGCAAGCAGGATCTACATGTTTGTTCACTCGGGCATTTTGATGTCAAACTATCACCTGTAGCATACACAATCTTGCCCATCTCAAATGTAAATGTTCCTTCCAAAGGATATCTACCAACCTGGTGAAAAAATAAAGTAAATGTAGAAAGAATAATAAATGAAAAATAAAGTAATACAAAAAAGGTACAGTGGACTCTCGTTGGCTGGTACTCGGTAAATTCGAACAGCCCAGAACACTAGACCTCATTCTCCAGTCCCAATGGTTTTTATTGTATGTTCTATATGGTGCTACTCTGCATGGCTAGAACCACATAAAGTTGAACGCTTGAACCAATTATCAGGTCCTCTGCCGAATATTTACTCTGTTATTCACATGTTGAACAATACATTTTCAGAACTTCAAAATAATATGACCGCGGTGCGTGGAGATTAACTTATGACAATAGCTTTTGTTTGAATTTGTTTGCAACCGTAACTGTAGTAATTGTCCATTGTCAATTATTCTGTTCGTCAACGGATATACGTTTTGTAATTATATTTAACAATTCAATTCAAGTTTATTGGCATAACCAGCAATAAAAATGATTTAGTCATTTACAACAGATGTTATTTTATGGCAATAACGTACATGCTTAATTAAGTTATTTAAACAATAAATAAAAATATACAGAAAACGTATATCATTTGAATAAACATTTAAAAAATCGTCAAATGTTCATATTCGGATGGTCAGAAATTCGGAAAATTGGGACTGATTTTGTAAGTCTCCGCGATTTTGCAAGTTTGAGCCAATGAGAGTCAACTATAAATAAAAGTTTGTCAGGAAAGGCCGCATGCAATATGCACCTTACAAAATACATGTACAGTAACTGACAGATACACAACCACTCGTCAAGATCTAAACGCATACTGATAATTCATCATGCTAACTGAGAGGCATGATGCTTGATAAATAGTAGGTGTGGCTTACAGTACTCGAAAAGTAGGCAGTAGGTGTGGCTTGAAGTACTTGACATAGAGGCAGTAGGTGTGGCTTACAGTGTTTGACAAGCAGGCAGTAGTTATGGGTCACGGTACATGACAAGAAGGCAGTAAGTGTGACTTACAGTGATTGACATGATTGTTTTTTTTTGTTTTTAAGTGACTTATGGTCACTGGGGTTTAAAACCGTTTTTCAACAATTTTTCAGTTATATAGGGCGACCGGTTCACCTAACCCGGTTAAGAGTAAATTAGTACTGGTTAGTATACAGTCCAGGAAAACTGAGTTTTCCTGGACTGTATACTAACCAGTACTAACTTACCCTTCCACAAGGAGCGGCAACTTCACCACATATGGAGGAAAATCGACATTTTTGTCAAATTTTCATAGAAGGGTATGACCCGCCGCTACCAAGATTCGAACCCGGATCTCCGGGTTACAAGTCCAGCACACTAACCACTGGACCACGGCCACGGTCTTTGATTGACGTACATCAGCACTGACTTATAAAAACTACCTGATCCAACGACATAAAAATTCAGAACACTGGCAAAGCGTTAGGCCGACAGACCTTGTGCACGTGCGTTATGCTAGGCTCCGCCCATATTATCTGTGACTGTATGCTTTAGCATTGCGCTCATGTCCTCTCGTCTTTCACCGCTAATCATCCATGCGCAAAAGTGAATTAATTGCCAAGAACAAGGTTGTATTGGTCCAGAATCAAGGAAAACTAGATAGGGAAACTGCCCGGTGGTAAATAATTGAAATACTGTTGAAGTCAAGCGTAAATTCCGAAATAAATCAGATCCAAAAATGATTACCTCTCTATAAATAAGCTTCAATGGATCATCAGGGTCTTTCTGTATGTTGTAGATACGATATCCAACACTACCATCACCATTAGCATCGAACACTTTCATTGGGCTACCAGATCCATCAAGATCCAGCTTAGTGTTTAGGATTGCCTTCACCAAACCTTCAAATAAATATACAATCGAACCTTGTTCATGTGTAGCCACGTGTTAATAATATCAGTCGTCAGTTAACACTTAAGTTACTCTTAAGTTTTATTTAGTAGAAAAATTGACAAAATCGTTGAACAGATATACTCAGGGACTTTTAAAACAACTTTAACAGTGTTCATCATGGTGGTTTTTAAATGTCAGAGTTCCTAAAAGAACAATTATACGACAGGCTTACCTTCAGGTGTGTAATATGGGCATAGAGATTTCGCAGACGTGCCGCAGGAATCCTTCAGAAAGGTGTTGGCTCCAATAATTAAGCTTGTTGAAGCAACGTAAGCAGCAGTATCATATGTGTCTAGTACAGTATTTGAATCAGTATCACTTTCATCAACGCAATGCATGGATTTGCTTTTATCAAAACTGAGGTCAAAGTAGCAATCTCGTTTTGTTTGTACGAACATCTGAGCCCATGGGTTCTCTCTATAAGGTAAAGATTTGATATCCTGAATATGGCTGCGAAGCTCTTTATCTTGGTATATCTCTAGAGACAAGGTGAGAGATCCCAGAAGAATTTGGTTGGTGTCAGCTTTCAACCCTGCTAAATTGCGAGCCCACGCTTCGGACCCTATAAACACAAACTCGCCTCTTTGCATTTGATTCCCAAGCGAATTTATTATTCTCGTCAGTGTATCACCATATATAAAAGCGATAACAAGCTTAGCATGTGCGTATCTTCGCAGTTTTTCGTACAACGCAGACGGGTTATGGCCTTCTTCTAACGCTATGTGGTTTACAATACAAATTCCATGTTTTCTAGCCAGTTCCTTTACTTTGTTTTTACCTCCTTCACCATAATCCCCGGCTTTGTAAATGATCTGCGCATAGTTTACACTTAGCTTCTGCATGATTTCAACTATTGCTTGCGCCTGTGTATCATCAGGAGTCACAACTCTCATAAAGTAAGGATATTTTTCTCTGTCGCTCAATATTGGGCTAGTAGAAGCATAACTTATTTGTGTATAACCAAGCAATGTCAGAGTGTCAGCTACCGCTATACTAAGTGTGCTTGTATACGCCGCAACAAAACCTAAGATCTTATTTTGGACAACTTCAACTGTTCCATTCCTAAGTTTGATGCCATTTTTATGCATGTTGTAGATCTTTCTCTGTATTACGGCTGGGCTCAAACACGAGTTTAAAACGATTAGACCGACTCTCTTGTCAGGGAAAAAGTTCTTGTAATCACCTGATTTTTCATTGGCTTGTAAAACCGGCAGTCGAATCGATTCAACCAGCTGGTAACTGTCCACTTTTCTCATATCACCACAGTCTTCTTTGCCCTGTTTATCAAACACTGGCACTATTCCAACAACATATACATCGCCTGGCTCAACAAGACTATCTTCCACTAACTGCTCATGGGGAGAACATTCTAAACATTTATCTGGAACCAAACATTGTGCTTTCCGAACATCGGGCCAAGTTACCTCTCTGTTGGATTCTAAATAATCTCTCAGGTCTTCCACATTGATATCTACGGAGTCACCAAACGCTTCGCCAACCTAAAACACAAATAACGAAGTATTAAAATACATTTATTTTATGCTTACCGGTGAAATATAAAACTATATCGGTGAAATAAAACTTTACATTTCACTGTTTGAAACAGTGAAAATAAACATTGCCTAAATTCCACTCCATCCGGTCCCTGACGGAACTACTTTTTTGGAATGTTTTATTACCTCCCTTGCAGTGAATTAAATCGTCTGCAAAATCAACGAATACAATATGGAAGACTCGGAGTTGCCAAAATTTAACTCGATTTCGAGACCCTTTCGGTCATTTATTCAATTCTGAGTCTTAAATTCTTGCTTTTTTCTTCTAGTAGTCGCGGCGGTGTAAGTGTTGAACAGCTGATATTGATATTAATCCACTAATGCTCGAGCGCGCATTTTTTTCGTTATATTTCAACCATTCATTTCGTTATCCAAGTAGAAATTATACACATTTTATCGTTTGTTTAATCATTATCCATAAAAAAATTTGGAATTATTTTGCCCTAAATTCGTGACCAGACCAGAATAAATTGGTCACTAAATTGGAGGCTCTTCACACATCGAAACCAAGCGTAAAGTAAAAAGAAAATTTGTTTGTTTTCGGTGTATGACGGTAATTTATTTCACCTCGTGACCATTAGGTTTTAAATTTTTATTATTGCATTAAGTGGTCACTCTATGAAATAAACCAGTCATACATCGAAACAAACAAATATCCTCAAAGTAATTGTATCAAAATTGTGACTAAATTAAGAAGCGATGAAACATCAAGATTGGTTCATTCTTTTCTTTGTCGCTGGTGAAAATCATGAAGGAACAAGAACTCCGCAGAGCGAGACAAAATACACCCCGAAGGCTGTGTAAACATGAGTACCACCATAACATGCTATGATGATAAGTTATGCTCCCTCTTGCACAACTGAGACACTTCTTGATCTTTGTGAAAGTTTAATATAAACACCATATAATTTAAATATGACAGGGTAATTGTCTACACAGGATTTTGCTGGAAAAATACGAAAAAGGCCAATAACTTAGTAAAATACAGCAATGTGAATTATCTCCCCTTCATGCATAACTAGACATCAATAAGCTATGATCTGTGAGAGTTTGAAGAAAATATGTCAAGTAATGTAGGAGGAGTTGTCTGCACAAGGAAAACGGACGGACAGACGAGCAGCGCCATAACATAATACGACCCATCGGGCGTATAGAAAAACTCATTCAATACCCTGACATATTGTTGGTGCGATCATTTTTTAACTGTTCTTTTAATCACTTAAACGACTGATTCCCGTTAAGGTACATGTGTATTTTGGCATCAGTATTGAGTCAATTCAGCACTTACTTTGAAAAACTTAAACTGGTCTGAGCCGCTCCCTGATTTACGGAGGTTAAACAATTGCCAGGATGCGTCAGAATTTGAAAGCGATATTTCGCCAGAATCTCCGATGGTAGACGAATATGAAGATATTGAATTAGGCCTGAAATGGATCAGAATATATGTGTATCTATCTGCACTGTTAATTCTGTAAAATAGCAGCAAGACTTGTTTAAAATTCATATTAAGGAAACTGTCAGAATCTGATAACACTTTTACTTATAAAACATTACATACAGTTGACAATATAATACCTAGATTTAGAGAAATGAAGTTCATTATATGTATTCGGAACCATAATAAAATCATCAGCTAAAGTAACACATGTAATTTCAGCAGTTACAAAGGAAATACAAATCTGTTCAGGAAATTATAATCAACCTTAGAATGTAAGGAGATTAAAGAGATTCTCATTGAGTATGAAGAGTTATACAATATTTTTTTATTATTTTGGAAGCCCGCAATGACATACATGTACATGTATATGCAAATACAGGTTCTCTATCTAGCCCGGGGAGAGTTCTTCATACGCGTACATACAGTTCACCAGAATCTTTGTATTAATTTTACAAATTCTTTGCTTCATACGAAAACTTCAAATAGTTTGTAATTTTTGTGTACTACCAAAGCATACACTGCACTATATTTTCTCTTCAACACACGCGCATGGACTACCAGAGAATAAAAACTGACTAATATTCATGAATGAATACTCTACAGTATGTTTATCAATTAAACCTTTTTGTAAATAAAAAAAAACACTTATTTACCTCCAGAGAAAGTCGTCAGCAAAATCTATTGAAATTCCTTTTAAAGATTCCAAGAAGTGCTTTTGCTTGAAATCATTTCTAAAGACGTCACATACGCCGGCTTTTGTAGAGCATTTGGAGTCCCTCACTTCCATGAATGACTTTATCAGCGCATGCGCGGCTGTTATTGCATAATACACGAAAACTGATTGGCTATTTTGTTCGATACTGCATGGCGTGGTGATACATTTTGATTGGGATAAATCGTGTAGCCATGGATTAGATAGAGATTCATGATCAAGCGCGGTCGCGTTGGTAAAGATATTACTCCAGTGAGCAGAAAACTCCGCCACCTCGTGTTTGGGCGGCGCGGAAATTAAAGACCCTTTCGCTTTGGAAAATAATACATTGGTATGGTCACTGAATGTTTCTAAATTCAACCCGGCTCCTTCTGACAGCATAACAATGGGCACTGACGAATACGGAGAGTTGCTTAGGTGGTAAAACATAGTGTTGATTGCTCGAGAGAATCCAATGTACAAAATCCCATTGATATACGGTCTATCTCCGGTGCCTAAAACTATATCATCAATCATAGATTTGACATAATTTGGTTTGTAACCATTTTCAATGTTAATGCTTTTAATCACGGATACACAGATGTCCACTCGTACTGCTTGTTCTACGAAAGAATCTTTCATACTTTCGCCGTAAACATCGTCCTCGTGTATTACAGCAACTCTATTCCACTCAAGTCGCAGCATTGATTTGATGATCAGCTGAAATTAAAGATCACCGTCACATGACTGAATTGACATGGTCGACAAATCATTCATATAGTCAGCTTTCAGTACATAAATCTAGATTAGAACATTCGGTAATCTCAGTCGGTCAGCTGCAAGGTTCTTTGTCATGAGTTTGAACTGGGAATAGTAACAAGAACTGGAGTTCCCAGCTGTTGAACCGGTTACCGCGAAACACGGTTATAGTACACTCTCATATAAATGAGTAGTCGGGCAAATTGAAGTAAAAATTATTCTCGAACTATGCCTTTTCTTTATTTCAATGCAGCGATTTTTTCTTTCTTTGGGTCCAGTAAACAGACCCCTCCCAATCAAAGATAAAGGCATTTTGCCAAATGCCCGACCTAAATATTTTGGCATCTCACTTTACATTTTCCCGAAAATATAGACATGAGGAAGTTATTATTCGGATCTCCAGGATTTCCCCGTCAGCATATTCTACAGTGTCACTCTACAAGGGAAAAAAATAGAAAGTCGACCAAATCTATCCAAAGGAATCGGCCTTTGGTGCACTTCAGAGTGGAACCAGCGATCTGTTCAATACAGTGTAGTACAGAGTGGAACCAGCGATCTGTTCAATACAGTGTAGTATAGAGTGGAACCAGCGATCTATTCAATACAGTGTAGTATAGAGTGGAACCAAAGTAAGTTCAATACAGAGTAATACAGAGTGGAACCAAAGATCTGTACAATACAGATTAGTACAGAGTGGAACCAAAGATCTGTTCAATACAGTGTAGTACAAAGTGGAACCAGCGATCTGTTCAATACAGAGTAATACAGAGTGGAACCAAAGATCTGTTCAATACAGATTAGTACAAAGTGGAACCAAAGATCTGTGTAATAAAGTGTAGTACAGGTCCTTAACGGAGACCTGTTTGGTTTCAATGATAAGATTTTTGTTGTCAATCTTGAGTTGAATCCCTTTAAGCGGGTTGAACAAAATATAATGACAACTTATTCAAAAACGTACAAGGAAGATTTGTCAGTTCAAGTTTAGTTCATCTATACAATTCCATTCATTAACACATTAGGAAATTTTATCGGCGGTCAGATTATACTGCAAACAGCCACGCTAACAACTCTAAATAACGAATCTAATGTTTGATGTAATTAACCTCCGTTGGTAGAGTACATCTTGACGATTATACTTAAATTTGGGTGGTTTTCAAAATGAGTTTTAGTTTCCGGAAGTTAGATCAGACACTATTTGACGTATAAGGTCAGGAAAAAAGTCATGTTTACGGTTACCCTGATCGATTTCATTCTTTTTTGTGACTTTCTAGTTTCTAGCGGCAAAATCAGAAGTACGAAAGTAATTGGGGACGAATCGTACAAATAAGTTTTTCGACCTACATATCCATTTTTTGTCATTTAAAACTAAACATAACTATTTTTTCTAGCATTTTCAGGACATAAACAGCCTCAATGACGATGGCACCACCTACACTGATAAATTATTTCCACTTGTTGTATACTTCCGTATCGATAAAGCGAAGTACTTCTGCCACAATACACGTAAATAATAACTTTTTAACCCATAGACAGGAAGTTAAGGGATACGCACAAAGCAAGGATTTTAAATCGAAAAACTATAGAAATAAGTACAGAAATGAGTCCTTAGTCTCAAACCGGGAAAATAAATACAGAACAAAGACTTGCGGGTGTTACGCTAAAGTGGTTTTTTTGTTGGATTTCCCAGTATTTGAATAAGAATTCCATGAAACTGACGAAATAATGAATCATAGGATATCAAGTCATCCATCAAAATAGTTTTCTTTCTAAGCGGTTAAACAGGTGAACACTTCGTTATAGTGTCGCTCTATCATGAAATTAAAGGGTCTGCAATTTGTTTTATGGTACATCTTAGCTTTCATTCATTCACCATTAGAAATACAAATGAATGTATTTGTTAGTTCATCACACAAAAAAGCAATCGGCCCATGCAGGCAGCCTATGCGAAAAGGTCCAAAGTTATGATTTTCGACTTTTGGGCTGAAGATACCGATACTATACAAATGTTTATGAGGCCGAATCCTCGAAAGTCAGCCAGACTTTGAGGACAGGCATTTTTTGCCTATAATGCCTGTAGGTGTTTCCTTCATGAATCGTGTGAATCTAAAGCTATATATCAACCTTAGGAAAGTACTAAACATTGGGACTGCCACGAATATACCCTAACCCGGAACCAGTATTTCAACGCAAGTTCACTCAAAGACCTGTTCACAAACACTCCATCTATGCTTATTATTCAGTTTTTAAAGGCAATTAACAGTAAAATATAATTAACATAATTAATTAATTAATTAACAAATTCTGCTGTAGGTGCGATATAGCCTAGTTAGTGTAAAAAGCACCGTAAAACACCAATCAATCAATCAATCAATCAATTAAACAATCAAACAAACAAACAAACAAAACATTGGGAAAGGAAATTAAAACTAAAATGAAAAAAGAGGAAACTAAAGTGAGAAAATATGACGGCCATGTTAAGAAAATTCCTCACGACAAAGAAAACATTTATATTTCAAAAACTTACGTTAACTTGGACATCATCGTTCGGAATAACTCGCACAAAGTTCGGATATATGTCGCTGTCGCCTAACTGCGTCGCTGTGGCGGAGAAGCCAACATGCGGAAGTCTTCGGTCTTCGGAGACAGAACTCAATATATCAGCCACAGCTTCTGTTTCAGAACTGAACTCTGGTCCAATGAGTCCTAAAACAATGTATTGATATTTGATGTTAGATGAAATATAGTATCTGTTTCATTCATGACTTGGATACTGTCATTCGAAATAACTTGCACACTGTACAAGGTTCGGATATTTGTCGCTGTCGCCTAACTCAGTCTCAGTGGTAGAGAAACCAACTTTATCATACTGTATCAGTCCATGAAACAAGACGATTAAATGAGGCACTGACAGCGTTATTAATCCTATGATAAACTTGTTTGCATAGCGGTCTAACGCTGCACCAACAGCCGGGTTCACTTGGCGACTTTTAGGTTTTTATGGTGGTAGAAGATCCCCTGGGTAGCACCACCGACCTGTAAGTTAGTCGGACAGCTTCCTCACTTGTGAAATTTGTCTTATCCCGGATGGAATTCGAATTTTAATTGAATGATTTCGTTCGGTTGTTTTTGTTTGTTTTATGCGACTTATGGTTACTGGGATTTAACGCCGTTTTTTGACAATTTTTCAGTTATGTACGGTGACCGGTTCAGTTAACCAGTTTTCCTAGACTGTATACTAACCAGTACTAACTTACCCTTCCACAAGGAGCCGGCAACTTCTCCACGTATGGAGGAAAAGCGACATTTTTGTCAAATTCGAACCCGGAGTTATGATAGAAATGATTAAATATGTGAATAAAACAATTGAACAAATACAATGTTCATATACACTACTCAACCTTTGCTAAGCACCAAAAGTTTCTCACTACATTATGAACAGTACAAAAAGGATTCAATTATTTATTTTGCATAGTTTGTTTCAGCAATGTTTTGAGATGGCCCCCAACCTAGATGAAAGCTGTTTTATCGGGTAGGTCTTGCCACGTGGTCACGGAAAGCATGCATACCTCGTTTTTCTGTTTTTAGTGGTTACATAGACACATTATTTTCCTTATACACCGACATTACACATCAGCGAACGAACGGACTGACCTCGTTGTGCTGAATAGAGCCACATTGGATAATCAGCGGTACATCGTTGAGATGTTAGACACCCAGGTTAGGCTGGCTGTATGCCGGGGCAGTGGGTGATCAGTTCATTTTGATGGACGATAATGCGCGTCCACACAGAGTCCCGGTGGTCTAGAGCTGCCTGCAGAGGGTGGGTATTGTCGTGGGTTGTCGTTAGTAAAAGGTCTCACAAATGCTACAGGGTGAAAGCTTGTAATTACAAATGGGGTTGTGAAATTTGGAGAACAAGTTTCGTGTCCAAATTTCTTGGATATAGGGGCCTTCCTCTTCTCTGGCACATAGCTAATGCAAAATTAGTAAAAAAAGGTTAAATTTGACTTTAATGATTAAAATGATTAAACATGAAATTGACAATAAAAACCATTTGTACGACGGTAATCAAATCGGAAAATACACGCACTAAAACATTTGTTGCTTAGCAAAAGTTGAGTAGTATAATAGATTTCTAGTTCACGTGCATTTATAAGCAGGACGCAAGTAAGAAGGAATTTGATTGGCTAATTGAAAGATTGGTATTAAACCTAACGAATTATTGAAATGTTGATGTAGTCCCGACAAACAAAATAATGTTATGCAGGGAACACAAAGTATTTCTTTTTGTATTTTTATTACTATTTTAAGAATGCTGATGTCTTTACGATATAAATTGTAACCGTATGTCATCACAGTTCACTATGTCAATCTGTAATCAATTAAACACGTTTTCAGTACTTTGCTAAGTTAGGAGATAATACTAAATGGACTTCAACTTGTTGGTTGGCTGATAGGTAATTAGGTAAGACAAAATATTGTCGTACTTTACGGTATAGAATGCAAAAAAACAAATTAATGAAAAGATCGACCAGAAGATAATAACTGTGACCAAAAAAGTTTCCAGGGCCTGTAAAAAAAGTAATGTCGGCCGGCTTAGCGGAAATCAGGAACGATTTTTACGTCAAACCTTTTACATTGGACGCCTACACTGATTAAAGTCTTAGCAGCACTCATAAGAATAGCATAATTGTCTCTGTTGTAAACTTCAGTTTTTGCTATTTCAGATTATGTGTGTAGATAAAAAAATGTATTTACTACTTCTTAGAAAAAAATTTTAACGGAAAAAAAAACATTTTTTTTTCATTTTGCTCATTTCAATAAATATATATAGTCGTAACTTCCCGCATATTGTCTAAAGAAAGAACCCTACTCTCGGTTTGAAAACTCACTAATAAAATACTGCAGTTTCAATGAAAAACCCGAAATCAAACCTTAATGTTATTTTGTCAGTTGAAAAATCAAATTTGGCTACCCTCTCCAATACAAAGCACATTTTTTTAGTATAAACATGTTGTTTCGTTTTTATTTC
This sequence comes from Lutraria rhynchaena, assembly GCA_008271625.1. NCBI lineage: Eukaryota > Metazoa > Mollusca > Bivalvia > Venerida > Mactridae > Lutraria > Lutraria rhynchaena. The sequence goes on along the minus strand of VIBL01000122.1, from coordinate 967,656 downwards.
AAACTTTAATGTACAGCAATAACTTCCTTAGTGACCCCCCAGTATTAATAATTTCTCAATATATATAACGATCACTTATTTTCAGTCCGGTCGTCCATAATGTGTATATAATTCACCTTAGAAAAGGACTTAATATCACTCATCAATGTCAAGTTCGTTGCTAAGTGATTTTATGTCACTTACCAATATTAGGTTCGTTTCTGAGGACTTAATGTCATTTATTAATAATCGGTTCGTTGCTAAGGACGTATGTCACTTACCAATGATGAGTTCGTTGCTAAGGACGTATGTCACTTACCAATGATGGTTCGTTGCTAAGAACGTATGTCACTTACCGATGATAGTTCGTTGCTAAGGACGTATGTCACTTACCAATGATGAGTTCGTTGCTAAGAACGTATGTCACTTACCAATGATGGTTCGTTGCTAAGAACGTATGTCACTTACCGATGATAGTTCGTTGCTAAGGACGTATGTCACTTACCAATGATGAGTTCGTTGCTAAGGACGTATGTCACTTACCAATGATGGTTCGTTGCTAAGGACGTATGTCACTTACCAATGATGGTTCGTTGCTAAGAACGTATGTCACTTACCAATGATGAGTTCGTTTCTAAGGACGTATGTCACTTACCAATGATAGTTCGTTGCTAAGGACGCATGTCACTTACCAATGATGGTTCGTTGCTAAGGAGGTATGTCACTTACCAATGATGGTTCGTTGCTAAGAACGTATGTCACTTACTAATGATGAGTTCGTTGCTAAGGACGTATGTCACTTACCAATGATGGTTCGTTGCTAAGAATGTATGTCACTTACCGATGATGAGTTCGTTGCTAAGGACGTATGTCACTTACCAATGATGGTTCGTTGCTAAGAACGTATGTCACTTACCGATGATGGTTCGTTGCTAAAAACTTATGTCACTTACCAATGATGGGTTGGTTGCTAAGGACCCTATTGACCACTTCCACAGCTAACTCTGCCGATTTACTTCTAACTTGGCACGTTTCACGAGCCTCGAACCCTGTGGATGAATCATTAAGGTGTTACATCAATAATGCTGTACGTATTACGTGTTCAATGCTTCTAAAAAATAATAATAATATAAAAACGGTATTGTTCAGTCATCGTATTTTTTACAATTACCTTTGATACTTCAATATATTTACGACACATTTTGAAAATTTTATAAGAATGAATGCCCTTGGTGAAAAATAGGAAAATACTAATTTCTGAAGATATTCCATGGTGACCTATATTTTACTTTAATAAATTAGATTTGTACAGTGTTTTTGTATCTTTTTTTCATGAGTTTGCATCGAAATGTTTCTTCCTTCTTCTTTAATCATCTAGATATTGGCAACTGCCACTGACTTCAATGTAAATTAAAAGGGACAATAACTCTAAGGCTTGTCATTGTTTTTGAAAAAATCTCAATGTAAATCATTTTTATCATGGAAACTTATAAAAAAAATCAAAATCCGCTCCTTTTTTGATATACTAATTTTGGACATTATGGGTAAACAACGTGCAGTATTAACATTATTTTTGACTTTCGTCAGCTCTGTAAGTTGAGCACTAGACTGCGGATTGAGAAGACAATTTGTGAATTTATGATAATGTGACTGATGCCATGACATCCAAAGTCAGGCAATCCTTAAAAAATTGCAGTTACTAGACCAACTCATTCAAAAATCCCCTCGAACCCCTCATACACACAATGAAAAAATTATCAGCGATTTCTCGTGTTTTACTCCAGCTTTTCTCAGAACAAACATATAATCTTAACAAAAAATTCCTGCCTATATGTTCAAAATTTGGGTAGCGAAACCGTAAATCAACATTCTTTTAATGATGACCTCGGTTGGCACAACGTGTTGGGATTTAGACTGAGCAGATGCTAATAAATTATGGGCGGGGCTTATTAACATCGATGGTTGGTCAGGAGCAATAGTGACAGCTCCAATTCCCAGCGCTTCTAGAGCCTGACTTTGAAGTTATAAAACGTGAGATCGGTCTCCCAGCTCAAATCTCATTTTCGTTTTCCATTCATTTCCAATAAATTTGTTTACCAATAACATGTAATTAAAAAAATCATACCTATATTCAATGAAAGATTTCCGTGTGAGTTTAATTTTTGTATGTACCATTTAACAGCTTCGGCAACCATGACCGATTCCGCATCCACTTCCGTACCACATTTTTGTCCATTCGATTCATGGATTTTAAACAGTCCGATTAGAGTGGCGTCACCAGTGATGTTGAAGGTAGCGCAAATTTCAAACAAAATTGGCAGCGTTAACAAAATACACGCTCGAAGTCGAAACGAATTCATTGTTGTTTCTGACAACTGGCATTCACAACATTAATCCAAAACAAATCAACAACTGATTTTTGAATTAATAAACTAGATCTAGTTGTTTCAACTCCGTTAAATATTTAATCAAGCAATACAGATCAGAAAAATTCTATCTTACAAATCTAGATATAGATTTTCACCGTTAAGTTTTTAGCTGTTTTTAGCATCTAGCTTTTTATTAAGTCAGTCGATATTCAGAGGGTGCATACACGTTTTAATATGGAGTTTATATCCACACGAAGGAAAATTTTGATCCAGTTTTTAAGACTTTGTGTAAATCTGTAGTTTTTACAACGCTTTATGAAATATCGACAAATATTTTCCTTCTTTATAAATTGAATAGAACCAGGAAAATATATGTATTTCATTCACAGGCTAAGAAACTAAAACAGAAAATATTTAAATCCCCCAAATAAAATGTTGTAGTTTTATTTATAACAAACCTGTTCGGCTTAGGCAAAAATACCGCATTTTCCAATAACATACGAGTAACAATAGCAGGTTGGTAACTCGGCGGCCTTGTTTCACATAGATCTATACTATTAGTTCATATGAAAATTTCGGCAAGAAAAAAATAAACGAGACCGAAAAAGCCAAGAATCAGCAGTAAAACTAGGGCTTGTCGGGTTAGTGGAAACCTGTGTCTGTTTATTTTACTAATTATGAACCTTAGAGATTCTACAAATTTTTTGAACTGCTCTATCCGTTATTAGATCTAAAATAGTACAACTCAAGGTCGGCAAGAAAAAATATGAGTAATAAAGAGATTTTCGAAAAATCATTATACGTGTGTAGATCTACATTTAAGAAAATCTTAAGGCCATTCTGAAAGAAATGTTGGTTAAGTAAGTAGGCATTTTTCGTTAATTTTAAACCGAAAAGTTGGTCGGTTTATAAAGAAGGAAGGAAGGTTGTCATAATATCTAAATCATTTTTGGGTCGAGGGATTTTTAAATGACTGGGCCGCGTAACTGCAAACCAAAAAAAAAATAGGGAAAGTCTATGTTGAATTTCCTTGATAAAGTGGAACTCTTCTAGTAAAATGATTTTAATCCTAACATCGTATTCGATCCCGATTATTTTTTCCCTCCTATGAAAGCGCTAAATTACTGAAATGTTAAAATCGTTGACAGGTTTTGTTTGCCATGATACAGACACCTCTCCTCTGTTCTGAATACCTCCCTCATCACAGAAAACTTTATTTTGAATAAAATAGTAAGTCTACTACTCCAAACTAGAATACCTCTATGCCGAAAAACCTCTCCTTATGCAAAAGACTAAATTCTAGAAAGCTGAATTCCATAAACTCTTTTCCGAAATCTTCTCTATTCTGAAAACCCCTCTAATCCGAACAAATCCTTTGATTCGAACATGTTATAATTATTGACTCTATGATAATTAGTTTTTAAAGACGTTGAACTCAACAAACGAGTGTTCACTACGTTTTATGTGATTTTTCGTTCATTTGCAGCAATGCTTGATATGATTCTCAGTTGTACCAGACATCCGCTTTTATGAATAACGACTGAATTATTGATTCTTTGTTCGTTGAAAACAACAACAAAAAATAGCGACACTTTTACTTTGACACTTTTTTAACATTTATTTTCATCACGGCTTAAACACTAGGAATATACCAGATAATCTTTTGTAAGACTCAGTGTCAAACAAGGTCTGGTACCATTGGCCCTATCCTAAACAAGATCAACTGCCCATAATGATATTTACGGGTTCGTAAACTAAACTATGTTTGGCAGAAGCCGAAATATTAAATTTCTGGTCTGTCATGTTTTCGTCCAGGATTCACAGAAGTGTGTTATAGACTTTCCTGATTGTAGTTCTACATGTGTATATGGATTATGATGCTATTTGTAGTTTGCAATGTCAAGTAACGTATGTATACACCAAGTGCATCCACTTGCATTTTAATGCAAAAATATCCTAGATAAGAAACAAGGTACATGTATAGTTTGATCGAAGTCATACAGAAAAATACAATTTTCACAATTGAATCAGACGTGTTTATGTCTCACATAATGAGGTAATTTGGTCGAATTTAGTAGCGTAATGTATCGTCCTTTGTATACGGCGTGGGAAGCACAGCTTTTGTGGTCTTACAATGAAGTACCAATGTATATATATATATACTAAGGCATTATTAGTATTATATTGACCCTTTTTCACTTTTTATAAAGTTTTAGATATTCAAAATCGACTCTCATTAACTATACAGTGTGTAATTAAAGCTTATTGGACTCCTTGTGAGAGAGTCTCTTATTATGCTCGGCGGGCGTTCTTTTGTGACAGGATAGAATTCATTATTGACTGTGTATATAGTACAGGTAATAAAAAACGATACCTCTATAATTTCTGTCTTATTCTTCTGAATTATAAATAAGGGAATTTGTTGTAAGTTGCGGGGTAATTATCTGAAATGAATATGTAATCAATTCAATTTTACCAGGATAATAGAAAAGGTTTTCGATGTTTTGCCGCTGTCTTTAAACTCGATATTTGGTTTAAATTTAATTATGATCATGCAATGGCCGTGACGTTTATAATGACACGTACAAATGTAATGTAAATTATGTATATTATTGTTGATCAATCAGTTTTTGTCAATTTTGCTGACAAAATATTTTGGACGAATAGGAAAAAGCGATACGGATTTTCGCTCATTTTAATACGCGTATTGCATTGATCACAATAACGTTGTTGTCGCTTATTGTCATTAACTCGTCCTATTTCAATAACTAAATTACTGGGGTATATTCATTTTAGGTTCATATTACACTTCAAAGAATTTTCTATTCTGTTTCATGCTCGAATAAACTGTAATGAGATCACCTACTAGCATAGGTGTGAAATATTTAATGACATGTACAGAGTGCACTATATATATAACAGAAACCTTAGACCTTAACCCTTAAACCTTAGACCATAAACCTTAGACCATAAACCTTATACCTTAGACCATAAACCATAAACCTTATACCTTAAACCTTAGACCATAAACCTTAGACCTTAGACCATACACCTTATACCTTAAACCTTAGGCCATAAACCTTATACCTTAGACCTTAGATCATAAACCTTATACCTTAAACCTTAGGTCATAAACCTTATACCTTAAACCTTAGACCATAAACCTTATACCTTAAACCTTAGGCCATAAACCTTATACCTTAGACCTTAGATCATAAACCTTATACCTTATCCTTAGGCCATAAACCTTATACCTTAAACCTTAGGTCATAAACCTTATACCTTAAACCTTAGACCATAAACCTTATACCCTAGACCATCAACCATATATCTTAAACCTTAGACCATAAACCTTATACCTTAAACCTTAGACCATAAACCTTATACCTAAGACCTTAGATCATAAACCTTATAGCTTATCCTTAGACCATAAACCTTATACCTTAAACCTTAGACCATAAACCTTATACCTTATCCTTAGGCCATAAACCTTATACCTTAAACCTTAGGCCATAAACCTTATACCTTAAACCTTACACCATAAACCTTATACCTTAAACCTTAGGCCATAAACCTTATACATTAAACCTTAGGCCATAAACCTTTGACCATAAACCTTATACCTTAAACCTTAGCCATTAACCTTTAGACCATAGACCTTAAACCTTGAATATTTCATTAATATTTACATGACTAGTCATCTGTAACAGAAAGTCAAAGTGTAATAGATGAATAATGACTCAAAACAACATCAATATAAACATCATAATCTATCAATAACAATGTTATATATATTCTTTGTTTAATTACAAAATGTACCAGGTAGTTATTGAAATATTTATAATGAAATTGGTATAAGTTTAAATGTTTCGTAAATTTCTTAAAATGCCATAGTAGTCATTATACATTCTTAACAAGAAAAGAAACTTCCGATTTCTGTACATGTTTTTAATGTTATTAAAAACATCAATATGTCCAATGCCGTACATTTGTTCCGGCGAACGATAATGTGTCAAAAAAACCAATTTTCACTAAATTGTACGCATTGCATACAAAAATCCCGATAAACTCGATTTTCTTGTGTATGTGATTTTATAGACTTTGTTGTCAATAAGAAAAAAGACTCTGAAAAAAAAGAATTTTATTAAGTTTTCTTCCTTTTTGATATGTCTAGAATTGCACCAAATTTACGTGAACGTGCCATTGGAATGCTTCATGCTGGTATGGTGACGAATGAGGTTACTAGGTTGGTTGGCAGTTCTAGCCGTTCCATTCGAAATCTTAGGCAACGTTTCCAGGCAACAGGCCGACGGAGATTTACCACGGAGTGAACGTCTGCACGTCAAGACGCCTGGTCAAGAGCGTTTTATCATTAACACACACTTACGCAATTGTTTTCAAACTGCCACTGTTGTTAACACCCCTAGTACACATAACAACCGAATATCTGTCCAAACTGTACGTCGTTCTTAACTGGCTGTGTATTGACGCGACGTCACCGCGTTAATTGGACACGCGCACACCATCGCTCAACGAATGATATCGCATTCATTAATGATTGGCCCGCCAAACGTCAAGATCTGAATCCTATCGAACACCCGTGGGATAATTTGGACCAGCGTGTTAGACGTCGCTCTATTCCATCGTCGAACATCAGTGAACTAATACAAACCTTAATCTAGGAGTGGAATAACATTCCACGGGCAGATATCAATACACTTGTAGGTTCTATGCGCCAACGATGCCAAGCAGTGCCCAATGATTAATGTGACCATACCCGGTATCAATGTGTGATTTTGATCTACGACCCATACCACATTTAATCATTTTTCATCAGTTTTCCGTGAACGTAGAGCAATAAAATTTTACACACAAATTCACATTGAAATACTCTTGGAATATAAGTAAAAAGAACTTTAACTTTTCTTTCCATACTTTTGTATATCTGCACTAAATCACAGCGGAAGTTTTTTTTTGTTCAGTATAATTTGTTTTACTGGGTACCTCATTTATGGTTCATGGTTGGAACGCCAAAAGTTCTTAGTAACTGGTTGGCTGGGATTTTTTTGTAAACATTGTATGTTAGTGCTGAAAACAAAAAACTGAAATAAAAAACAAAAATTACATAAAATTTGGCAACTTAGTCGCCAGTGATATTGCATACCTGCAAACCAACATTTTTTAGGATAGCATTTCGGTTTTCTTTCGTTAATCTAGAGTTAAGCACCTTTAATATCATTGACATTCATACACAATCATCCACAAAACACATCTTTTCAGATTTATATATTTTTATTTGTACTAAGTCACCAACGCACATCAGAATTTCTTCTACAGGTAAAAACTTAAAGTATAAAGAATACTGTAAATCTCCACATAGTGACAATTTCATTATGAGACGATCTCTCTATAACGTCCAGTAATTTCCATGTCTTCTCTACTTCAGTCTGATTGTAATACTGCTTCAATACATTGTATTAGGAACATTTTCTCAATTTGTCTCAAACGTTGCCTTAATGCATTAAGGTTTTACGACATCAATACGTGATTTAAACATGAAATTATTAATCAGCTGTTGTCTTCGCGATTATCAATTAAGAAAAACATATCTATTTCTCTTTTGTCTATGAAAAACTGCAATCCTTTTCAATAAATACGATTTAAAATCTAAAGTTATCAGTCACATCATTTTCCAGGTCCATACTTTCCGAACAGTCCAGCCGCTGATGAGCCGCTCGCCATGTTAGCCACAGCCTGCAAGCGAGAGCCAAGTCCAAAATCTGCGAACACACGTCTAATTTGTGGTAAAATATCTAAATTGCTGTTATAAATTTCATGATGTTCAAAAGATATTGCTCTTCTGGTTCTTTCAGCGTGATCCTCGTTGGAAGCTTCAAAATGATCGCTTCTTGCTTGTGGCTCTAACACGGCATCACCAGCTTCCATCTGTAAAAACAACCTTTCCATAAATAGGGAGCTATCTTTTTCCGTGTTGATATTAAAAACCGGAAGACACATAGTGTTTCTAAAGAGCACCATAAATAATATCATTATGAAGCCCAAACAAAATAAAATACCATTCATTGTTGATGTATTGGTGGACACGATCATGCAAGTTTCAGTTGTAATAGCGAGCGTCATTGGATCGCCCCAAACAGTCTCTTTTATACAGCGCGCGATTGTGTTAGGAAACACCAAATATCATATTTAATAATTCATCAACGCAAACGACACATAGGCGTTCATATATACATCTGGTAAATCATTAATTAACCTTTAGAAACGGATCTGCACTCAATGGTAAATCAATTAGCGTACTAATAATTAAGCGGCACTTTTTCAGGCACATCTGTCTGCAGTTCGGTACAAATAACATCATGTAAATGCCAAAAAAAGCGTAACTTGAAAGATTAAAGGATGCTGACGTAATGGGTTTTAACCCTGGCACGACGTTGCCACACTGTCGAGCGTTCAGCTGTCAGCGTTGTCAGTCCCAATGTACGCCATTGACAGTTTTCAATAAAACATAAACGGTAGGAAAATGTTACAAGAAATTGTCCTAAACATGCACCTAGTTGTCCTAAACATGCCCCTAGTTGTCCTAAACATGCACCTAGTAATATGGGCCTGTACGACAGGTTTAAGCCTTCTGTTTCTTCACATTACTGTTGGAGAGGAAAAAGTAACGCATAACAAAATTTGCTTCAATACATGTTTACAGTTATAACACCGGAAAAACATGGTATGTATGTATCTACTAAACGCGGTCCTGTTTATTTGTTTCATTTAAGATATCCTAAGTTGGGTTAAATTGGGGCATTTTAAATCATTCTCATTATATCTTAATTATCACAGGTCGGTGTCCTCTTTCAGACCCTTTCTGTTGGCGCGTGAGTACATCAAACTCATGAATAACAAAAATCAGGAATGACGTATATATCAGTACTTGTGACGTATTTATCAGTACTTGTTTGAAAACTGTCACTCATTCGTGTCATTCTGAGATAATTGACATAGAAGGGTATGAGGGGTCACATAGGTATGAGAGATTCTCGGTGTTTTGACAACCATGACAATATCTCGGAATTAAAACACTTAATCTTGTTGTTTATCAGGGCTATTTGAGCGCTCAATGGATGAAACAGATGTTTTGGGAGTTGAAACAGTTGGATGTAAGTGAATGAAGGCCACAGTGTGAAGCACAAACTTTCTCTGGATCACTGAATGTAACATACCAAATCAACATCAGAATTGAGGCCAACTGTGCAAAAAGGCCATATCTCTTCTCTATCGTGACTTTGGTTTGTTTGTAGTTAAGTTAGTTTTGCACAGAGCCTTTGTTTTATATTCAGGGTCATGAGCCAATCTTAAGAATTTTATAAAAGAGAATATAAGTCAACTAGCGCTTAATACATATTTGTATTTTTTTGCAAGGGTTCAAAACAAACAAATAATTACATTACGTTATTTATCAATGGCTGCATTAATCAATAAATGACACTGTAAATGTAAGTAAACATAAAAATATAAATGACAAAAGTATGGCCCTTCATAAACTGGTACCCTAATTATTGACATTGATTGTCAACCTAGACCAGGTGCAAATTTGAAGCCATAAAATGCCCAACACATTGTGTAACTTTGACAAATGTCTACTCATTTTTATTGTGTTTTAAAATAAGAATTGCAGTTTTAAGATAATTAGATTTAGGCTCAGGGCAAAAAAAACCAGTTCAGACACTAGTCACATGATGCAACTTTGTAATTGGTCAATTTTGATCTTGTCCACAGAGCCAGCCAATCATGCGCTTTAATCTTGACTGGTTTTCAAGTCATATTTCTAACATCAGTTAATTCTCCAATACAGGTAACAAGACATACGCATATAATCAAACACATGAGCGACAATTTATGATTATGTAAACCTGGGTCAGAGAAACTCGAGATTAATTACATGGCTCAAATCTCAAGTTTATGTTTTCAATATTTGGAGGTAAATTATGAAAAGATTGTACAAATTTCCAAACAGGGAGCTGTAAATTTAATCAATGAAAACATTAATTTACTCATACAGCAGACATTTTGGTCTGAAGTATAAGCGTGAGATTGGAGTATGAGACTGATCTCAAGTTTACAATCTTTGATGTTGTTTATGGTTTATCAAGCAAGAATTAGCATGTATATACATAAAACAGTTTAGACTGGCTGTCATGTTTTAATACAACTAGAAATATTTAGGGTGCACACATGGTAAAGGGTCAGGATTTTGCATCGTACCATTGAATAAGATTTTAAGAATACAATGTATTAGGAATCAGCTCGTAAAAAAATTCACAATGTAATGTACATCTAAAACATGTTTATGAATTTCTAGTCCTTTCAGAAATACAGGTCACTAAGGATGGATTTCTCTTCATTGACAATTAGAACTAACAACTTTCCTGTTGAACATTACTAGTCCAGCAGTGTATTCTATACTATGACAAGTCCATTCATATCTTAGACAGGATAAATAACTAACTATCAATTTATATCAATTTTATTTATTTTAGAAATTTAGTGAACAAAACTTAAAGTTCATTTATATGGGTGGAAAATCTAAGCAAGTTGTTCATATATACACATTTTACAATGATATAAGTAAAATAGGAAATGTTAACTCAAGGGCCATAACTCCTCAGCTTTTTTAGCATCTACAACTTCTTATTGAAATTGTCCAAATAATTTCAATGCCCTACTACAAAATGGACAATTTTCATTCACATTTGTGAAAAAATTGAACTTAAAAGAGATAAAACAAGTATTTATTGTCTGACAATGGCCCGGCGAACAATTAATCAATGATAGATATATTATGTATCATGAGATGTTATCACTTTATCATTACACATGTATTATAATGTAATTGACTAAAGTTAAGCTTACAAATAAACATGAATAACCATATAACAACATCAGTACTATATCAAAAACAATTACTAGTATCACATTCACATATATATATACATACATGTATTTATAACACAATAGTTGAGAGATTCAGTTACACAGGGGGCTTTAAAAACTTCCAGCTTTCAGCTAACCCAACGACCCTATTTTTCCTCGGACAATTTCCTGACCAAATCTTTTTTTTTTTGAGGAAAACACGTTTGGGCCTTAATGGGCCTTATTGGGTCCAAACTTCTTGTAAGAACACCAATACCCCTAAAAATTGTCCCAATTTAAAAAAAAATGAAGAAAATATTCTTTGTACTAAGTAAAAAATCTAAAATGAAATAAAACTGACCAATGGTCAAGTCTTAAACAATTATATAACATAATAATTGAAATAATTATCACATATATCATAATTACATTTGTTATTACAAAAACTATGGGTTGTCAAAAAAAATATCTCTTCGTCAATATTTACCTAACACACATGAATATTTATTCAAAACCATCCAGGACTTTCCATATTAGGAACTGGGTTAGGCATGAACAATGGCAAAACAGTAAAAACGGGGACTGTCAGTGTAATGATTTATTTGGACAAAATAATCAAACACTGCCCGTTGTTCCATGTACAACTGGGCATTGACAATAAGTGTAAAAATTCCTAGTTACTAATAACCTCACCAACATATTTTTCAGCCGACTGAAGACTTTTTGGTCTCCATAATTTTTTTACTTGGTGATATTCTCAATCACACATGAAATATGTCTCCAAACCAGAATGTAAATGCAGAAAAAATCTGTCTACCTACTGACCCTATATTTTTGGTGCATGTTTGTGGAAACCAGCATTTTTGGTGTATTTTTAAGGAAATAAGGCATTTTTGGTGTATGTTTGTGGAAACCAGGCATTTTTGGTGTATGTTTGTGGAAACCAGGCATTTTTGGTGTATGTTTGTGGAAACCAGGCATTTTGGTGTATGTTTGTGGAAACCAGGCATTTTCGGTGGCCTGAAAACAAGGAATTTTACAGTTTCAATTTGATTCATTATGAAAGTGTATATGAATAGAATATCAGTCAACTATCAGGCTTGAACAACATCACTAGGATTGCCTATTTTCGTTAAGGAGACTGTTTAAAAGTTCATCACTTGTTCAATACCATGTAATATAATATTCTAACATAACAGATGCTGTGCATGTCACATACATTAAGACTACACTTTCACAAAAGCATGCATGCTGATATATCTGCAAACGTATCATTTATAAACTTTTACAAAGAAAAGGTCATCTGTGTTTGCAGAATGCCGACATACCATATGACACAACTTCAGAAACTTCGAATAAAATATTGGTCAAAATTGTAAGTCATGGAACCACTGAAATATATTCTTTTCTGCACAGTCTAAATACAGAGTGAATAAAATAGTCTACAAATTATTACAATCTTATTCTAGGTAGCTTTAATTCAGAAGTTACAATGAATAGCTGATTTTCAAATCAGAACTACATTGTACTTCAACAGATCTGTAGAGTCATAATGGTCTAAGTTCATAGATGGTGCATAAAACATGTTCACATATAGCATAATTTGATTGTATGTAATTTTTTACTCTAAAAATTACACCAACATTTTATTATTTATTTACTTGTAAAATAAGTTCTGTGATATGGAACGGTACTTGTTGAAGAAGTTGCCATTTTATGCCTCCTTCAGTAAATAACCTCCATTTTTTCAAACAGTGAATTTCATCTTTTCGATATCACCTAAATTGTCCAGACATTAGTTTTACATTAAAAATCACAACAGTCGGGACACAGACACAAAATTATAAACCATTGTTCATATCTTAAAGATACTTCGGCTTATGTTGATTTAATTGTAATATTTTCTGCACATAACCATGGTAACCCAGGAAATTATTCTTAGCAGAAAATAGTAATTATTTACAAACTATACAATCAAATTGATCACAAATTGAACACAGGCGTTAAAAACCTAGTTTGGTCACCAGTCATTAATGACTTTGATTCCTTTGATGTCGTATCCGTCGGCGACGACGACGCTTCTTTTCTTGAAAATCTGAAAAAACAACCAAATGTTGTCTTTTAAACTGAGTGATACTTCAAAATTTACAGTCAAAATAAACATTTAAGACAACGATTCTGATTTTTTTTTATTGGGGTTTAACGTCACACCAACAGTCAAGGTCATTTAGTGATTTTCAAGATTTAACAGAAGAGGAAGACCTCAGGTATACACCTGAGTAGAACTGTCGACCTTCAGTAAGCCAGATGGGCAGCTTCCTCACATGAAATTTGTCTGGTTCTAAGTGGATTTGAACACATAGCGGTGAAAGGCTAGTGATTACTAGTCAGAGACTGTACCCACTCAACCATGGAGGACCTAATTCAAACGAGAGAACCAAGATGGCCCTTTTTCGTTCACCTGAATAAAGATTTCAACATCTATGGTTTTCCTGTGGTTTGACCTGGTGACCTAGATTTTGTTAAAACCTGTTCATGATATCATTAATTCAAACATTTTGACAAAGTTAGGGAGGATCCAATCAAAACTGTGACTTCTAGAGTGTTAACAGAGCTTTCACTAGATTTGATCTATTGACCTAGTTCGTGACTCGAAATGACCCATGTTCAAACCTGTCCATAACATCATTAAGGCAATCATTTTGATACAGGGAAACAAAGATCCAGTCAAAAATGTGACCTCTAGAGTGTTAACAAAATGTTCATTTGATTTGGTCTGGTGACCTAGTTTTGAACCCTAGATGATCCATGTTCGAACATTCAGGTCAGGTCTGATGAAGATTCACTCAAAAGTGTGATCTCTAGAGTTAACAACCCCCCGGTTTGGACGCTGGACTACAGGCTCAGGTGAGCTAAAAAGCAGCATCAACAAAGTTCTAATTATAATTACTAAAATTCTGAGAAGCTGGCAGAAAAACAAGAAACAAATATGCATTAAGTACCATTGTTTTTTTTTAATTATTCAAGGGAGATAATGCAGACAGACATATGTGGCTGTTTTAAACTATAATTACCAATAAATCCACTTCAAGATCTTCTTATAGCAGGATTTTATTAAAAACATTGCTAGAATGAGTATTCGAATATTCCATGATAAACTATGACAAGGACAATTGAAGTAAGTTTCTTTGTGAAAAATGTCAATGGTGGACAAAGTGATGAAATGTGTTAAAGAATGCCTAACCTAAAATAATGACTAAATAAGTGATGAGGAAATATCAACATTTAAAGATGGGTAATTAAACTGCTGGTTTAACTAAGACCACTTGTAGCTTACCATCATTTTTATTTTTGTTGCATTGTTTTGCACCTTGACATCTTCGTAACTCCATTAAATCATCGTGCAAAACTTGTAGAATACCGTAGTCTAATGTTTTTATCATATTCACCAACTGAAAAAATATAACTATGGCAATTAGAACAATAACAAATGATAAAAAACTGCCTATACTGTTTCATCATAAAACTCAAAGGGCCATAACTCCACAAATATGTAACTGTTTAAAATGACATAACTCTGCAAATATGTAACTGTTTAAAGGGACATAACTCCATAAATATGTAACTATTCAGAGGGACATAACTCTGCAAATATGTAACTGTTTAAAGGGACATAACTCCACAAATATGCAACTGTTTAAAGGGACATAACTCTGCAAATATGTAACTGTTTAAAGGGACATAACTCCACAAATATGTAACTGTTTAAAGGGACATAACTCTGCAAATATGTAACTGTTTAAAGGGACACAACTCCACAAATATATAACTGTTTAAAGGGACATAACTCTGAAAATATGTAACTGTTTAAAGGGACATAACTCCATAAATATGTAACTATTCAAAGGGACATAACTCTGCAAATATGCAACTGTTCAAAGGATGTCCAATTTCATACTAAATTTTTAAATCAAACATTTTTTATTGTATTTCTATTCCAGCAGGTGTTCATATTCTTCAGATATAATTGAACTTAAAATCAAGGGGTACCACTTTTTCAAAATGAATTTTTATGCCATGTTGCTTTGATCTGGAAGTGGTTCTAAATGTCATATTCATAGTCTGGGTGGCAAATGGGTGGTAACAATTTGAATGATTCATTTTAATCCATCAACAAGAAAAAGTTTATATACTTTTTCTCTGGGGTATAGCAGTGCCCCAACACCTAGGATCATTTGGTGAATTTTCATGCGTAAATGGAGAAAGACCCATGCACAGACTTGGGTAGAACCATTAACTTTCTGTAATTCAGCAGGACAACTTTCTCAGACGTAAAATTGATCCGATCCTGGGTGGGATTTGAACTCACAGTGATGAGGAGCTAATGATTACAAGTCAGGAACCATCACCACTTCACCATAGAACATTTAAGAAACAGTTCAGATAAAAAAGTATAATATTTATCTATGAGGAGTGAAAAACAGAAATATTGTACTTACTTGGTGAGGGTCTTTATTGAAATCGTAGTAGCTTAGGAAGCTATTGATAAATTCACAATATAAGAAATTATGAGTTTCATTTATAGTTCGCATACACCAATATGTATTTGTCACAGCATTTGTACAATAACAAAAGTTCCCATCTGCAATTGAGAGAAAAAATAAAATGACATATGGATAATATTGTCAGACATCTAGTGAACTGTATTACTGGAATATCAAAAACTAAGCCAAATTACCAGTAAACCAGTATATTTAAACTAAGCTAATGAAATATGGATACAATGAAATGATTATTTTGGGTCCCCAGGAATTCAGTATTACCTAGTTCCACAATATAATTAATTATCAATTTACATGTTCCAAAGACAGATATTTGTGCATAAGGTAACCTTTATCTACAGGTGGTCTTTAACAATGGGAGATTACTTAATAAGGTTTTTTTCTGTATGATGACCTTGAACAAACTGACAACTTACTGGTCCAATATGGCGGTGTTTTCCAATGGTCATTATGATGAGTGGTACATTTCAAATCATCACGATTACAGCTTCGCTTCTTTCCAAGTCTGTTATTAATGAAGTCATCCATTTCACCAGAATCAGCATCATCATCATCCTCAAATTCATTTCGAGTAATCCTGTTTAAATACACATCATTTACAGATTTGAAATCCTTACCTTACTTAATTGTCTCCCGAGGTAGTACATTCAACATGGATAACAATATCAAAACATGTCAACAATCAAACAGACTGCAAACAGTTGCTACGCATCATTAGGTAACAAAGATGTCTGACTTCCTTAGCCCCAATTAGGCCCCTATTCGGAAAAAATATTTTACGGATCATATCAGAGAAGGGGGGGGTGATATCATCCTGACCATTTGTGACTTATACCATGCTAAAACATGGAACGGGAATCAGTTTAATACTGAAACTGATCAGAGTTGTCTATCCTGTCACATATACTAATAAAAATGGTCAAAGAATTTGGGGAAATGTTGTTGACATATCACACAAGATAAATATCCATTGTGTACAATTAGGTTGTAAATTTCTTACACGCTGGACAAGGCAATAACTATGATATGCTAAAGAAACAGACTGATAACAGACAAACACAGAACACAATATGGCCTATCTCCAAGACATTCATCAAAACCAGTCAACATAACACAGCATAAATTAACAAATATCTCATCCAAAACACATGATACAAACACTAAATGATCAGGCTTCCCGAAATTTGCCGGATCATGGGACATGTTGGGCAAATTTCGAGCAGGTCCAATAACTTTTCAGTGAGTACTGGTCAGACAGAAATTCTATCTTTGCCTGACCAAACGTCTGGCAAGTATTCCAGCAGTTTCAGGAAGCCTGAATGATTAAAGATCAATAAATCATAAATAACGTTTTTGTAACATTTTCTTAGGATTTGTTTCAAGGTCAAAATACCTTTAAAGCAAGAACCAAGCAAGTCTGGTCACAGCTGTTATTACTGACATATTGATTCACACATATATAAGTGATCAATGGTAACATAAAAACAGAATTGTGATAATTATAAATTATTCTTACAGTAATAGAAATGATGTAACTTGCACAAGCATTTGATAGGTATTTGGAGGTACCAAACAACGCTATTTTTTATGACTTACTTTTGTCCAAGTTAATCAACTTACTCTTTAATTTCATCAGGTAGAAGTAATTCATATCCACCACCTTCTTCTTCTTCACAGTCACATTCCTCTTCTTCAATGTCATCAGGTAATTGTTGATTGGAATCATAAACATTGGTTGAGAAATAATTATCAAACTGTGGCTCATCATCAGAATCATTGTTGTCAAGAAATTTATTCATATACTTCTTCTGTTTTTTCATATTTTTTCTTATCTTCTGCAAAATAAAATTGTGGAAATCCTAGTGTTTTATTTTATCCAGCAAAGTACGCTAAGTTGGTACAGAACAAGGTTTATTTTTATAACCAAATTATTTGTAATTATTAGAATTTAAACGGTAATAAATCATTTTAGCTAATTGTTTTCTTCTAGACAAAATTTTCATTAGGTTAGACTAAGGCACATTTAGGGTCACTGGACCAGCAAAATAGGATAGTTAGATTGAAAAACTTATCTATTTTTTCAAAAATACTTTTTGTGAGAATATAAAGCATGATTCGTCCCCAAATATTTACATACTTTGGATTGCCATAAAAATCTTTTGGGTCAGTGCAAAAAATTAGGGTTGGATGAGTAACCATTCTTTTCTGGCCTTAGGTGTGGTAATAAGCAGATTTCCCCATCTTAATTAAGTAACCAATATCATTTGAGCCCGAAGAGCCCTAATTTCAAAAAAGCATAACTTTTTTATGACAGCGTTCCAGACAAATAAATACCCACCTTTAAATTTTTCAATCTTTTCTTCGTTTCTTCAATCATTTCATCAAGTTGTATTTTATGACTGAGCCATTTTTCTGGATCTTTTGTCAAATCTTTATCACAGGCAAATGTGTCATTGGGATAAAATCTACACCTTTGTTTATTGATTTCAAGCTGTTGTGCTGTGGAAATACATGAAAACAGAGTTAATACAGAGTAGATAACTCATGCTTCAGAAACAAGTAAGGGAGACAACTTTGAATACTGTTGTTCAGTGTGGAGGTAGAAAGTTTAAATTTATGAATGAAAAGATTAACTGTACGCGAGCTTGTAACAGAATTAGAGCTACATTACACTCAGTGTTGTATGAATGTTGACTATACCATTGTTTCTGGTTTACTGACTGGAACAAAAGCCCTCCAGCATTCAACAAACATCAGTAAAGCTCCAGATTTAACAGGTGAGTTAGGAATGGGAGAATTTAGATGTGACATCTTTAAAGATTTAATTAAACCTGTTTAGTAAAACCACCATCAGGATAGATATTAATACAGTTTTGCTTAGAGGTAGATTTTGTTCCAGGGTTAGAATAAACTAAGGTCTAACTTAGAAATGAGGCTCCTTGACATACAAACCAAGTTGTCTCCCTTTACAAGAGGTATTCATAAAGGATGCAAGAAAAGCCTGATGGTTTCTGTTTACAGGTGGTGAGTATATACAACACATTGCCTACCAAATTCAAGCTCAATCAGGCATGTTTACCTATCAGTTTTTTTCTCAGCTCTAATTCTTCATGATTGATTGATCTTCTATTTCTGTGCATTCTCCTCCCATATCCTACAAACAGAACACGGTAAGTAAAAATATTGATGGTTAGAGTTTGTCAATCAGTTTGCCAAATCTGAACATTGTTCATTATACTGAATACACCAAAATTATGCTTTACAATAAACTGAAAAGCCTCACCAATGATTTTGCATTCCAAATTTCTTCAGATGTCATGGAATTCAAGTATTTGTATAAACAAGAAAAGCATTAATGCTAGAATTGCTACCAAACCAGGTTTTCAAAAGTTTATCGTGCAGAAAATGTTTTCTATTTTTAGTAATAGTGACCTTCATCCCAATACCTACAAATATTATCCCAAACTAAGCCTCCAAAAAAACCTTGCAGCATTACAAGTATGGCAGCAATAGGTCAACCTAAACAGAAGTTACTGAATGGAAATCAATCATCCAATGTTGACACCTACATAACAAAACATGCACAAATCTAAAAACCATGCCTTTCAACTTTGTTCAAAACCTGCTTCATTGCAAAAATTTGCCTCAATTAAAAACGGATTTTATTGAAAATTCATTCCTATCAGACAATGTAATTGAAAAAAATGCACTTTGTCATATATAGGAAACAAAAATATAAAATGTGAAATTACAAAGATGACATTTTAGGTTTTAACGTCCACTTCTTGTATCACTTATTGTGACATTACATAAATATGACTTCAATGATTGGATTCTGTAGTGTTATTATCTCCATTCTTGTTTCAATTTAAACACAAATACATTCTACCTGAAAGTTGGTTTTGAACATAAGACAGATCTCAATGTTAGACCTCGGACTGTGGATCTGAACAAACCGGGTGAATGCTTCAGCAAAGTTTGTTTATGATCATTAAATAGCTTTTGTTTTAAAGCATTTATTTGTGTCTGCTGATGGGCAAGCTGTTTAAATAACTCATTTTAAACTCTCTGATAACCACATATACATGTACTGTGGTATTGCTGAATTCTGTGCATGAATTTTTGCACAAACACTAAAAAAGACATTTTCATAACATCTTAAATTCAACTTTTGCTAAAAAATATCTTAAACATCACAAGTCAAACATCAAAATTTTGCGAAGAAAATTGTAGGAAAATTCATCCGACGTAATTAATAACCAACCTCTTTCAGATGTGCTTTGTCTAAAATATTGCCCGTTGTACCCTCTATCTGATGAGAACATATTTCCTCGGTCAGATCTCTCCTTGTTGCATACACATTTTCGAGTATTTGACATCACTGTTGATACTTGCGGAGGAAGAGATTTGATGGGTACACTAAATGGTGAATCTTTCTGAACAGAGTCATCTGTCTGCATTTCCACGGTTTTATTATAGTTCCGACATTTCTTGATCCTCTTACGGTCACGGTGGTCCCTAAAACAAACCCATTTCTACAAGGAAAAATAGATCTGTGGTTCATTAGGTATACACTAGTCTTAACTACAGTTTATATAAATACACTGAGTGGACTCTCCCCAATAAATATACACACAGTGGACCCTCCACTAACAGATACACACAGTGGACCCTCTCCTAATAAATATACACACAGTGGACCCTCTCCTAATAGATATACACACAATGGACCCTCCACTAAAAGATACACACAGTGGACCCTCCCCTAATAGATACACACAGTGGACCCTCTCCTAATAAACATGTATATACACACAGTGGACCCTCTCCTAATAGATATACACACACTGTGGACCCTCTCCTAATAGATACACACAGTGGACCCTCTCCTAATGTATATACACACAATGGACCCTCCACGAACGGATACGCACATTGGACCAACCATTAACAGACACACACACAGTGGACTCTACTCTCATAGATACACACAGTGGACTCTCATCTAATAGATACACACAGTGGACTCTCATCTAATAGATACACACAGTGGACTCTCATCTAATAGATACACACAGTGGACTATCATCTAATAGATACACACAGTGGACCCTCATCTAATAGATACACACAGTGGACTCTCATCTAATAGATACACACAGTGGACCCTCATCTAATAGATACACACAGTGGACTCTACTCTAATAGATACAAACAGTGGACTCTCATCTAATAGATACACACAGTGGACTCTCATCTATTAGATACACACAGTGGACTCTCATCTAATAGATACACACAGTGGACTCTCATCTATTAGATACACACAGTGGACTCTCATCTATTAGATACACACAGTGGACCCTCCACTAATAAACGGACAGATGATGCAAAACAATATTCTGCTTTTTCTTCTAGTCAAGAATGCTAAAATAATTTTCGCAAATTTTGCCAATAACAATTACCATGATAAGCAATACTGTTAAAAAATCTTCCATTCAATGAAAAGCGACTTGATTACAATTTTTTACCAAAACATCATGAGTAGCTATGGTTACCTGATCTAATTTACATGGTGGTAAGTTGCTAGGATCCTTACATATACGAAGAGTTCGTCGGAGTTTTGAGTTTGCATATGGCAATAATGCATCTTCATGCTCATTGAAAATCTTTTGATCTTGTTCCCGTGTTATAGATTTTGATAACTTCTTTGTTACTTTCCTGAATAAAAAACAACATAACAAATTGAGATTAATAATCTTAAACACAAAAACACTGCATTTAAAAAAAGAACAACGAAATTTGTGTACAGTCCACCTTGTATTAAATTGGCGTAACTGGCTTGATACATAATAAAAAAGATGTAAAAAAATATTTTAAGATATTTACAAAGATTAATATTATATTTTCATATTATGCATAAAAAATGTAACCAAACGCACAAAAATAGCATTTTATTTCAATAAACACTGTACCCCTTCATGGACTTCACTTAATCAGCAAGAATCATCTAGGGGACCCCACTGTAGATACAACTTAGTATCAATTGATACATTGCATAGTATCACTAGCATAATATTGAGGTTAAAATGATAATGTTTACTGACATTTATCCATTCAAGCGTCATTTATGTTTTAAGGACATTTTAACACAGTTTATAATAGAACTAGAGCATATATAAAATGCAACTGTTCTACAAGTTTCATTGACATAATCAATAAACCAATTTTATTTTAATGTAACCTTTAATTTAAAAAATCTGTACACATTTGGTGATAGAGTGAAAATAACACCAGACAAATTGTAGTGTAGAAAATGTGGTAATTTCTTACAGGCATCTGATGAGCATAACTTTTGAGGTTACGTTATTCCATTATGTAAATCCTTTAAACTTTTTGTGCACATATAAGGCTGTTTTCAATTACAATACTTCTTACAAAGCAATCACAATTTAAAGTTGTATTTTTGTAACAAATATATCACTGCTACTAATTTAACTTATGGCAGGTTTTTTTTGAACTCTATTTCCAAGTTGCCAATTTTCCCCGTAGACAGTCTCTTTATTAGCGTGATATTTGACGTGTGTATGGTGTTGGTACGATATGTTACTATTTTGACAATAATTCGTAATTAAAACTCTTATTAGACATCAAAAATTGAAGTGGATAAATTTCAATAATTGAATCGTAAATGATTAACGACTGATTGGCTATCAAAATTGAATGGGTTGCATTAATTAATTGAATAATCATTGATTATATGTGAAGATAATGATCTGACACTTTTATTGTTAATTGCTCGCTTAGAACAAAACACACTAGGTGTTATTTTTGAATGAAGATTGCTGCCTCATTTGAAGATGAATTTCAAAGCAGTTTCCAGTCTTTTGTAGTGGAAATGCTTATCTAGGGAACCTTGTCACAAAATTTTGATATTTGTTGTTGTTTTTAATCTATGGCATATTACGTAATTGTCTACAGGGCTCAGGCTACAGAATTTCTTTAAAGTCTAATATCTAATGAACAGAGGACCTTATCAAAAATCTGATGTACGGTTCCCTGCATGATGCCATGTTTGTTATTTTAAGGCTAATTTTTGTAATATACCTATATATAAAGATTAGATATTGTCATTCAAAAATTTGTAAATTACGTGCAATATTAGTTTATAGAAGATTGACCAAGGATAATATTTGATTTAAATCACTAGCAATGGACTCAGCATAATAGCTTTATTTATGTATCCAATTATGGTTCACTTTTAAAAACTATAAATTGATCAAACTTGATATTACTAAATAGCCAGTTACACCACCATGAGACACCACGGACAGGAAGAGCAAAATATAGTCCTTTAAAAATTGTCACAAAGTATAAGTTACTTGCGTTCATCAACATTTTAAGTTATGGCTTATAACACATTCTCTTAATGCACATGTAATCTTATTAGACATCATCATGATATGGTCAATCTTCATTCAGGATTCATTCATCGTAGGAAAATCTAACAGCTGACGGAAGACTCCTCTTGCTTCCAGTTAAAAAAATGATTGCAAAACTATCTTTGTGAGTAGAACTGAAATAACAGAATCAACTGATAAAATGTGTGAACATATTTTCCTGTTCTTAATTAAAACAAGGGGACCAAAATGGCCCTTTTTCATTCATCTGTGTAAAGATTGCAACTGATTTGACCTGATGACCTATTTTGACCCCAGATGACTTATGTCCAATCTTGTCCAAGGTGTCATTAAGACAAACATTCTGACAAGGTTTGGTGAATATCCAATCAAAACTATGATCACTAGAATGTTAACAAGGCTTTCAAATGAATTGACCTGGTGACCTAGTTTTTTACCCGAGATTACGCATGCTCAGTCCCGTCCAAGATATTATTAAGACAAACATTCTGACAAAATTTGGTGAGGATCCAAGCAAAACTGTGACATCTAGAGTGTTAACAAGG
Source organism: Lutraria rhynchaena (assembly GCA_008271625.1). NCBI lineage: Eukaryota > Metazoa > Mollusca > Bivalvia > Venerida > Mactridae > Lutraria > Lutraria rhynchaena. Next base: position 943,855 of record VIBL01000122.1, on the reverse strand, counting down.
TTTTCCAGTGATTTAACCAGGTGACCTGGTTATTGAACTAATACAGCCTTTTTTTAACTCGTCCGAGATATCATCAAGACTAAGCCACTGACCAATTTTTATAACCCTTTGACCGAAAATGTGATATCTGGAGTGTTCACAAGATGAATGCTGATGCACCATGATGCTGGACGCCGGACACAGACCCATCAATATAGCTCATTCCGAGCACTTCGTGCTCAGGTAAGCTAATAAAATGTGATGTTGACACTCATGTGATGTCGGCATTGATCATACGACATCCTCACCATGAGAAACTGTTATGAATATTCTTTTTTCTGAAGAAAGAACAAATGTAACAACAGAAACATGAAATTACCCTCTTTCAATCAGGAATGAATCTCTCCATGGCCTGCGTGTTTTGACTATGTTACCTTGGAGACTGAAAATAGAATTTTACGTTTGATCATCCAGCAAAACAGGAGCAGTGGTTGCATACAATGTAAAATATAAAACAGAAATTCATAGGATTTCAACGGTTTTAAACAATTTTTGTCATAAATGGTAGTATATATGAAGTTCAATACTATTTGCATGTGAAAAACAACTGTTTACATAAGGGGGAAATCATGGTAAATACAGCATTGTTTATATGTATGGTAGTTGAATGAACTATGTGAATATAATCACTGAATCACTGAATGAGACGCCGCGGCAGTGGTCCAGTGGTTAGTGCACTAGACTAATAACCCAGAGATCCGGGTTCAAATCATGGTCGCAGCAGGTCATACCCTTTGATGAAAATTTGACAAAAATGTCAATTTTCCTCCATATATGGAGAAGTTGCCGGCTCCTCGTGGAAGGGTAAGTTGTACTTGTTAGCATACAGTCTAAGAAAATTGGTTAAATGAACCAGTCGTCGTATAATTATAACTGAAAAATTGTTGAAAAATGGCGTTAGACCCCAGTGACAATAGTACACATAAAAACAAAAAAAAGTTGTCAGTAGTTTTACCTTTGTCAAAAAAGGGAGGGGCGTTAAAGAGGGGAGAGGCATTGATTGGAGGATGGACATTAAAAAGGGAGGGGCCAAAAATTGGGGAGGGGCATTCTAGGATGGAGTATCTATTGGGGGAATAGCACTGAAGAAGAGGGGGGTATTAATTATAGTAGGGACTTTTATTAAGGAATATAATTATGGTAACATTGTTTTCCGAATCTTGTCATAGCATTTTAGTTTTATGCTTACTTTAATGTATGTTTATGCATTTTTATTAGTTTCATTAACGACCTTCCATCCATGTGATCTGGAATTTCAATACCAGCCATGTCTAATATCGTAGGTGCAAGATCTACATTACCCACCACATTTGGTATCCTGGAAAATAATAATAAACAGTCAATAATCATCATCATCATCAACATCATCATAATCATCATCATCATAATCATCATCATCATCATCATCAACATCATCATCATCTTCATCAACATCATCGTAATCATCATCATAATCAACATTGTAATCATCGTTATCATACTGATAACCATTATTATGATCATTGCTGTTGATGTCATCAGTATTATTTACTGTCATCATCCTTCAGAACAACCACAAATAGAGCCTATTTTGGCATTTAAAACTTGATGACTTCTGTTGGGTTTACGACACACCAACGATCAAGGTCATTTGATGACTTTCAGCTTTCAATGGTCGAGGAAGACCCCAGGCATATATGTAAGTAGAACCATCCACTGACCTTCTGTAAGCTACCTGGCTTTCTGGTCGTGGGTGAGACTTAAGCTTGCAGCAGTGAGGGGCTGGTGATCACTAGTCAGAAACTTCAACCACCTGAGGTGCCCAAAATGCAGAGTAAAGCCAATAACCAATTACATAAAAATGGCCTTGTATGAATATAATGTTTCCACTTGTGTTCCTTACAAGTTTATAGGTGAAAATACATGAACAACATGAAATAAAGCAGTTCAGTGCAAATAAAAAATATCAAGAAAATTAAGAAACTTGTGCCAAACTATTTTATTATAACTACAAATTATTGTGAAAATTTTACTTGGTGTCCCTAAGAATACCCGGTCCTCGTATAAACAGTGGTACTCTGGTATCAAAGTCATACGGGAGTGCTTTCCCCTTAACAATACCAAATTGTCCTAAATGGTAGCCGTGATCTGACGTGTATATAATGTATGTATTGTCCAATTCACCAAGAAGTCGCAGTTGGTAATGGATCTGAAAATAAATAAATAAATGAATAAATGAATGAATGAATGAATGAATGAATGAATGAATGAATGAATGAATGAATGAATGAATGAATAAACAAATAAATAAATGAATGAATAAATGAATATAAATAAATAAATAATATTCACCTTAAACCTTCATTTCAACACAAAGAAAACAACATTTAACCAACTTTGAAATCTTTTAATGAGATTTTTTTCAGTCTCCGCATTCTAATCATACTTTTTTAAATAAAATACAAAGAAGTGTTAATAAATTGGTGAAGTCTGATACAAGGATAATTTGAGTTCATTTTGAATCTTGAATATGGAGCTTAAGGGCATCATTTTCAACTTAGAAGGGTAGTTTTTGTTTATGAAGGGCAAAACATAGTAACGGCTAAACGAAAACAGAGCTATCATAATTTTTTAGCAATTTTTATGTCACAGGGTGTATCATGTGACTCAGGGGTACCCAATAACTTGTTCTAGCAGTGTCACACAGGCTCCTATTATTACATAATACATTATTACACAGCTTGGAACTCCTTTTTCTATCACTTCTTTATGAATTAACTTTGAACATTTTACATATAGTAACCATTATAAGTAAACAAGTTTTAACAAACAACGCTGTATTGATATATAAAGACATTGTATGAAGGTGGTATAAAAATTCCTATGACTAAAGTTGATAAAGAATCTATTTTTTTAATGTAATCTGTTTTTGTTTGGAATTTAATCCCAGGGGTTTTAATCTTATTCAAAGTGTCCAGAGCAAAAGTCTACAAGTATTCATTTAATACAAACATCATGTTTATTATACTTTGATTGTTAATTTGTCTATGAATTAGAAATTTAAAAAATGATGATTCTAATGGTATATTTACCACAATTAAGAATTTATTTTTCAAATCTCATGCTACATTGAGGAAAACATTCTGAGGATGATGAAAACATGTACTAAATTGGACCAACTTGATACGGGCTAACATAGAATTGGGCTGACCAGTCCCGTATTCATCAATGTACTGTTTTAATGAAGGAGTAAGTTCACACATTTCATGAAATCAAAGGCAAAGAAGAAAATCAAAAACAGGAGCCTTAGATAATTACATCATCAAGATAAATCCATTGAAAGGACGACTGAAGTTAGAAAACAAACCTTTTCCATCAGACTGTCCACAGATTGTAAAGTCTGGAGTCTTTTTCTCTGTAATATGTCGGTAAATTCAATATCAATAGGTCGTAAAGGTTTCATCTTTTGCAGTAACCACTGTTTGTCACTGTTGTTCATATAATTCCAACTTGGAGTTCTGAAAAATTTGAAATGAATTTTAAAGCAGGATAAGATTTAATAATAATGAGCTTATTGAGTGAATTTTCATTTTTCATTTGTTTTATCGCAGCTGTCAGGCAATGACGAAACTGTCACAAACTAAGTACATGCTTCGTTGAAGAACTCAAAAATTGTCCTAGAAAAAATGGCATTTCTCCAAAGTCCCATCCAATTTGTTAACAGCCTGCCTTCACATTGGCTTTCATAGAAATTTACCCATGGAAAAGATTATAATACATACCAGACTGTAAAGATGACCATTGGGAGGAAAAGTGGGGTTCACTGAAGGTGGTCATTTTTCAGAAGAAGTTGATAGTTGAACTTACATATTATAGTAACAGTATGACTGGTAGAGAGTTAAATACACATAAGTTACCTGTGTAGTGTATTGTTTTCAAACATATGCTGATATTGAGGGGCAGCATCCTCCGGGCCATGAGGGGCTGGAACACTCAACATCATCATCACAGGTCTGTAAAAGAGTAAATGTTGATTATATTCCTTAAAAATCAGAATTCAATATTGATAAGTATAGTTTTATACATGGACAAATTTAAATACCCATAACAATTGTTTCCTTAGTCACCTGAAATATTCCTTAATTTTGAAAATGTGACTCTTAGTTAATGTGATAATTTGATTCTTGTTTTCAATCATTTTGGGAGTTTGATTTCAGGAAATTTCGTTTTGAGAATTATCACCCTTCGACACATTATAATCAAGTTTTATAATCATGTGTTACAATCATGAGTTATAATCATGAGTTATAATCATGAGTTACAATCATGAGTTATAATCATGTGTAACAATCATGTGTTATAATCATGTGTTATAATCATGTCTTATAATCATGTCTTACAATCATGTCTTACACTCATGTGTTATTATCGTGTGTTATAATCATGAGTTACAATCATGAGTTATAATCATGAGTTATAATCATGAGTTATAATCATGAGTTACAATCATGAGTTATAATCATGTGTAACAATCATGAGTTATAATCATGTGTAACAATCATGTGTTATAATCATGTCTTACAATCATGTGTTACAATCATGTGTTACACTCGTGTTATTATCATGTGTTATAATCATGTATGATAATCGTGTGTTATTAATCTAGATCTGTTTCATAGACATTTCTTAAGTAAGATAGCAGTTTTTTCACTTTAAAGTCTTGCTACCTTATGTTCGTATGTAACTTTTTATCCATTGATTATATTGGGGATTTATTGTCAGCTGTTAATGGGAAATGTCTGAAATGTGCACAAAAGACAAGATTTTAAGTTAATCACAACTGCCACCTTTCCTAAGATATGTATATAAAACAGAGCCCTGAATATTATCCTCCAAGACTCTTAGAAGATGATTATTCTTACTTGGTAGGAAAATACTGTATACTCTGCTTTAAAAACGTTACACTATCATTTCCTATCAAGTCCGTAAAATAATCACGATAATAATTATCATCGTGCTTCACTTTCTGGTCGTTGAAGTTTAACGTATAGTTATAGTACTGAGAATTCTTGAATAACCCCACCCACTCTCTCCAACCAGGTGGAATATAAGTTCCATTATATTCATTGAGATATTTTCCAAAATATCCTGAAGATAGAAAAAAAAGATTATAATAAGATACATTCTGTGCAGTGGGATACTAAATCCTAAAGAGTATATGAATAATACAACTTGAGGTAACAGCCACCTAAAAGTGAGATCACAACATGAATGAGGGGCTCATACCTCAAATATGAATACTAATCACAAGAAACCACAAATTATATGTAAACCTATTTCCAATCAGCTCCATAAAGAATTCATTAATATAATTTTGTATATTACTCTAGAAAAGGAACCATACACTGTAAGTGCCATAATACATCACAATTTTTACTCACCAGTACGGTACCCAGCATCGCTTAGATATTTAGCAAATGTTCGAGGCTCATGGACCCTCTGCCATTCTTCACCGGAACAATTATCGTTATTTGTGTAGACATGATGATTGTGTGGATATAAACCTGTAAGAAACAAAAAAAAAGATCATACATACATGCATGTTTTTCCAAAAGGGAAACAATTAAGACCCTTATTCAAGGGAGAAAACTAAAACTTTCCTTCAAGAGAGACAATTAAGTATTTCCAACAATATAGACAATTTATAATTATCTAAAAGGAAACCACTTTTTTATTTTTAAAAGAATGAACAGCTACATTTCTTAAACATATCATAGAATAATAATTGTCCCTACAAGGCAAAGTTTCTGAAGGTAATTATCAAAATTTATCACTCAAACATTGAGTGATACAAGCCGACACATAAATCAAAATTCTAATTTAATTTAAATCCAATATGGTAGTAAATCAGAGTTGTCTATTATTGATACAAAATATTGTTTATTCGTTTGATAAAGTGTTGCTCATAAGTGGTTCAAGCAAAGAGAATAAGTCTACAATATATCTTAAATATTGAAATTCTTATCAATTCTATAAATACATACATTATCACAAAGAGGAAAAAATATAAACACTGCCAATAACAAGAAAAGCCATTCTTACAAAAATTGTTAGTTTGCAGTTTTCATTGTTTGTACTGAGTGTAGGGATTCATTGTGTATTGAACCATAGCATTGTGCTATGTACCAGAACAAACCCGTTCCCCTATATACCATAAACACCTACATGTACCAACCTTTCTATATGGTGGGTGATATTTAACTTAAACCAGTTCTCCTGGGTAATGTACCAGTACAAACCTGTTCCCCCACATACCATAAACGACTGCAAGTACCTACTTCCCCATATGATGGGTAAATAGGAACTGTTAGTCAAATGGTTTCAGATGCAACATTTTTCAGCCAACTTGCTAAAGGAGAAAGAATTTCCCTTCATCCAGTTCACTTCTCAGCAAACAGTTACGGGAGAGTTTAGAATGAATGACAAATATTTTCATTTATGAATTAATTGGTTAGCTAACCTAAATGTCATATTGTCATACATTTAGTCCCTGTTTTTTTAAAAAAGATAATAAAACTTGTAAAATATTGATGAAACAATCCATAATTAGGTCAGCCAATCCATAATTAGGTCAGCCAATCCATAATTAGGTCAGACAATCCATAATTAGATCAGCCAATCCTGACTGAAATTGTAATTGGATTTGAATCAACAACTCAGTCAAAATAATTATGTTTCCAACAAATCAACTTTAAATTATCTGGAAGAAAAAACGTAAGGCCGGAACAACAAAAGTCATGTTTCCAGTCACCAGACTGACCCTAATTTTTGGTGCCAACCCCTGAAGTTTCTACCAACAAATTCCAAGGTAGGAAAGGATTTAGGGACAAATTGTACCTCCATCGTATGTAAGGTATGCTTAGACAAAAAAATAGAAGAAAAAATTTTAGTGAACTACTTATTTTTTTTAGGGTAAAATATGATAATTGTTTTACAGCATCAGCTTGTTGTGGTTTGTTGTTGGGAAGGGAATGACAGCTTTTTGGGTGTTCAGTTAAATATTTGAGTTCATCCCTCAAAAGAATTTTAACATGAGTTTGGTTCATGTTATAGGTTTTACATTGTATAAAATTAAAGGGAACTTAAGACTTAACTCTTTGCCTTACAATACCGCATTTCTCCTCATCTGAAGCAGACGACTTTTGAAAACATTGTGGCAAAAGAAGCCATTGTACATAATTAGTTACAGCTTCTTTTGCCACAACATTTTCCACTCTGTCAAAGAGAAATAACCCATTTTCATAAATAAATTGATGTTTTGAACATTTGCTTTGAATTTGGTGAGTCCATATTATGCTTATGAAGCAAAGGGTTAAGAGGAAATTCAACATGAGTGTTGTTCTCAATATGGGACTTGGAGACTTATGTCAGCATTTTAAGAAAATTTTAGGACTAAAGTCAGGTATTCTGAGGAAAAAATGTGACTGAAGTCAAAAACTTGAGATATAAATCAGGTATTCTTGGTTAATTAAACTTGAGATATAAGTCAGGTATTCTTAATTGATAAAACTTGAGATATATGTCAGATATTCTTAGTTAATTAAACTTGAGATATAAGTCAGGTATTCTTAATTGATAAAACTTGAGATATATGTCAGATATTCTTAGTTAATTAAACTTGAGATATAAGTCAGGTATTCTTAGTTAATTAAACTTGAGATATTAATCAGGTATTCTTAGTTAATTAAACTTGAGATATTAATCAGGTATTCTTAGTTAATTAAACTTGAGATATTAATCAGGTATTCTTAGTTAATTAAACTTGAGATATAAGTCAGGTATTCTTAATTGATAAAACTTGAGATATATTTCAGATATTCTTAGTTAATTAAACTTGAGATATAAGTCAGGTATTCAGACTTAAACTATTTAAATTAGAGACTTAATAAGTCAGGTATTTTGAGGAAAACCAGTCTCAATACAAGAATATGGAACTATTGTAGACTCACACACATGCACAATACCTGTTAGTAATGTACTTCTTGATGGACAACACATGGGTGTGGATACAAATGAATTATTAAATCTAACACCTTCCTGGCCCATAATTTTCATTGTCTTTGTCATCGTAGTCATAGAACCTGAAAAAAGATAAAAAAGTTAAACCAGTCTACGTCATGTCAGGGCTCTCCCTATTGACCTCATACTCTTGCCATTGATCTAATATCATCTCTATTAACCTTACACTCTCCCTACTGACATAATATTCTCCCAATTTAACCTACACTCTCCCTATTGACCTAATATTTCCCTATTGACCTTACACTCTCCCTATTGACCTAATATTTCCCCCACTGACCTTACACTCTCCCTACTGATGTAATATTTCCTCATTGACCTTACGCTCTCCCTATTCACCTAAAATTTCCCTACTGTCCTCACACTCCCTATTGACCTAATATTCTCTCTTTTTTCCTTACACTCTTCCTACTGACCTAATATTCTCCCTATTTAACATACACTCTCCCTATTGACCTAAAATTTCCCTACTGACCTAATATTCTCCCTGTTTAATTTACACTCTCCCTATTGACCTGAAATTTCCCTACTGACCTAATATTCTCCCTATTTAATTTACACTCTCCCTATTGACCTAAAATTTCCCTACTGACCTAATATTCTCCCTATTGATGTTGCACTCGCCTTGCTGATCTTACACTCTCCTTATTGATGTTACACTCTCCTTATTGATGTTACACTCTCCCTATTGATGTTACGCTCTCCTTATTGATGTAACACTCTCCTTATTGATGTTACACTCTCCTTATTGATGTTACACTCTCCCTATTGATGTTACACTCTCCCTATTGTACAATGCTCTCCCGATCGAGGTAAGCAGATATTAGCTTCCTATCTTTAAGTAGATTGCTAGTTCCTTTATAACATAGGACATTCTCAGGTGAATCATGAATGCTAAAACACGGAACAAGGTGTACAAAAAGATAGGAAAATCAATTAAACAGGATATAGGTCCTGATCATTATCCTTTAACATTTATGACATTTTTAGTCAGCAGTAGACAGTAACTACCATGAAACGTTTAAAGCAGCATTAAATTTAGCGCACAATTTTTTGCACTATATCATGGCTGCTAATGGCAATACAGCTGATGCTAATAGTTTAACGGTAGTAAAAAAAGAATAAAAAAGTGCAAATTTCCGGCAGTTTTTCAGAGTTATGACAGGTGGAAGTACCTGGTTCTTACCTCATGGAGGTTAACATCGTATGGAAGCTGATGAGGTAAGAGATCAATTATTGAACTAGACAGTTTAAGTAGTGCTCCGGGGCTGTAACAAACTCGGAAGCCACCTTTCATTTCTTTTATTGATGTGTGTGTATCATAACGAAAAGGCAATAAACAGTAAACTTACAGTGAACTCTCAATAATAAGACCACATTATTTCGGAACTTCAAAAAATTTCCACAGATTCTCCATTGAATTCCACAGCCATTTTTTATGACCACAAATTGTTGGTTTGCAATTATGCAATCAACTCACTAATTTTTTTTTAAAAATCGTTTTTATTCTTTATTTCAGCTCATTGTTTTCTAGGTAATCATATTACAAAGTCATATAAAAAATGCCAACATACCAATCCACTGTTAAATGTTTTGTTCATGTAACAGAAAGCCCACATTTTTTAAGGATGGCCCCATTATATTATGATTAATTTAATGATTAATTATAAATGTAAATGAAAAATAAGAATTAGAAAATAAAACAAACTGCAGTAGTTAAAGGTTGTGGTATAAAAAAGAACCAGTCAAAACTTTTGCATCAAATGCTCAACAAAAAACCAGTCTAATATTTCAAAATGACTTCAGGATTTCTTGACAATGAGTAACGATATCATTCAAACCATCTGTCAGAAGTGTTACCCCACATAACGAGAATAATTAATCACCTCTTGAAATCACAAATGATATGTTTCCCCCAGATATGAATCCATGTAACATGGAGCAAAGTTTCAGCCATAAGCTCGTTAAAGCACCATAAATCACTTGAAATGAACTTAAAAAGATTTTTTTTTGATAAATCACATAAACTCAGAGAGTGTGATTTTAATGCAAAGAAAGCAACAGTGACTTCTAAAATATCTTGAACTTTCTTAATTATTTTGTAGCTATCTGATCCTAAAAAACTCAATTTGTTCTTGATTCCTATCGTCTTTTACATTCTACTCTTTAATACAAGCTTCAGTGACATACCAAGGTCAGAACCACAAAGTCAACCCTGAGTTAATGGCCACCTGTGAAAAGAGGTCAGACTATCTTCTTACATTTATTTTACTTTGACCTAATTGACCTTTGAAGTCATATTTCTACTATTTCTCTGGTAGCCTATGTTCACAGGTTTTGCTGTATGTTGTCATGTATGAATATCAAACACAGCAGAATTTCTGGGGACCCTAAATAATTACTTCAATACATCCATATTTCACTGTATCCATGACAATGACATGAAGATGGGGTCGTTTTGGGGGATAAACGCTTCACTGTATCCAAGATCACTATAACTGTGTTGTACTGTAACTGTGTTGTACCGTAATTGTGTTGTACTGTAACTGTGTTGTACTGTAACTGTGTTGTACTGTAACTGTGTTGTACCGTAATTGTGTTGTACCGTAACTGTGTTGTACTGTAACTGTGTTGTACTGTAACTGTGTTGTACTGTAACTGTGTTGTACTGTAACTGTGTTGTACTGTAATTATGTTGTACTGTAACTGTGTTGTACTGTAATTGTGTTGTACTGTAATTATGTTGTACTGTAATTATGTTGTACTGTAATTATGTTGTACTGTAACTGTGTTGTACTGTAATTGTGTTGTACTGTAATTATGTTGTACTGTAATTATGTTGTACTGTAACTGTGTTGTACTGTAATTGTGTCGGCGGTTTGGCACAGAAATAATGTAACCCAATTTTAGCAAATAAATGGATACAAAAGTGTTACATCAATCCCTTGATGTTGGCATTCATTCAGTTATATTCAATGATAATAGTGAATGCGCTGGAAGGCAAATAGATGATATTGAAAACCTCACAGTCAATTAGCGTCGCCAGACGAAAGAGGATTTTTGTGAAACTGGCTAGACAAATCCTTCACAGAAATGTTAAGAAAGCATTGATGTATGAGTTATTTAGAGGAAACATGGGATCAAAGTTTCCACTTTGACTGAACAATGAATCAAACTGATTTCACATATTATATCCTGAATTATTAGCTTCAGTTCGGACACAAAACTGGATGAAACTGGATCAGTCACCAAAATAACTCAATACTTTCTCTAGAAGCTGTGGTAGACATTTAACAATTGTCTGCCATTTATTTGAATTTCAGAAAACAGATACTTAGACAATTCACGGAATATATTCAATATTAGATCACTTAAATGTTACTTTGATATTTTACAACATGCCAGTAAAAAATGGTGTTTTCCCATTAATGAATGTACATCAAAATTACTCCCCATTAACCTCAAAATTTTCTAAATTACAAGTTTTTAATTTTCTGTATGCCTCAGTTGTGTATGTTAGTCACTGACCTAAGGCCGAAAGCATACCAGTGCCTGGTTCCTAGATTAGCTTATAATTTAACAAGGACAGACATTTTGGCGAGTTATTTTAAAAACTGTAACATTTAACAACACTACTGGTGTAATTCTTAAATCTGAAGCCACTGACAGTGTCATAAACGCTTATGACCAATCATCAATACGATAACTTGTAACAGTCGAATGAAATTCAAACTGACCTGTCCAACTGTTCAAGCCTTTTTATGTATACCATAAGTAAAATTTTAAGTTTCAAAAATTTCAATTTTAACTAACATATAAATATAAATGTCTATGAGTCCAAGTATGTTAGTAGGACAACTGATCATCATGCGTCGTATTGCTGATAAATGGCATAAAATCCAACACACATTAAAGACATACCTGAATCAGCCATTCAAAACAGAGTGGGAGGGGTACTGAAAAATTATTCTAAGTTTTACCTAAAAGTTCATCCTGATCATCAGTTATCACTAATATAATATTTGGTTTATCACTACGCCGTCCTCGACTTTCATCGTTGACTGGTCCATAGAACTTTCTCTCTTTATAAGCCCGACGATTTTCATACTTCCTGTCATTGTTCCGACTCCATGACCTTGCCGCTTCCAAGGTCAAGGTCATATACAGAATATAGCATAATCCAAGCAGAAACACTTTATTTAACAATAAATTGGTACACATGTTTTGTGGATAGCTGTGGATACCACACAAATATCACAGATTTCTTGAGTAAGTGTCGAAGGTCACGTTAACCTGAAAGTATAATGAATATTATAGTAAAAACATTTCTTTTGATGAAATCTACTAAATTATGGAAATGAAAGTGAATACTATAGATCAAATTTATCTGAAGACAATTGATTCATAAGTTAAAAAAATCTTTGACATAGCATTACTTGTACAGATCATCTCTGAAAATTTCATAACAAATAATTAAACAAACAGAAAAAATTTCTCCAAAAGTCCTCTGTCCCCAAGTTAATTCAGCAGATAGGTGATAGGAGGGTTGATCAAGAAGTAATGGCATGGGACTTATTACACCATGACAGTCACATACATTATCATTTTGCTGCTGATAAGATAGCACTTTTGACCAATATCATCTACCAGTGTCTTCTAGAATATTTTCAGACAATTGAAAAACATCATCAGTGTTCCCACTCACGTAAACTCTTGCGTAAATCCCGCGATAAAATTGGAAATCACGCAACACATTTTGATCTGGTGCAAGATCGTACACGCATGAATATGTTTAGGGACGAATCTCTGATTTTCTGAAAGCACCCATTACGATGTATGCATATGAATATATTTTTAAAAAAATGTTCATACCCCCAAAATACTTCTCTTACCCCTAGATTTCAGACCTAAGGGGTAAACGTACCCCCAATTTCAGAAGTGAGTGGGAACACTGCATCATGAACCAAAAATACTAGCCAGCAGAAAGACAAATTGAACTGAACAAATAAAGCCTCAATAAAACATTGAATGTATTTGAAAGTGTATACATTTCTCTTTAATGCAGAGAAAATCAATAGTTACAATAGCAGACATAATCAATATCTGAAGTAATATTTACAATGGTTCATTCATTATTTGTAACAAATAGTGGATGTGGAAAAATCAGGAAACAACTTCAAACAACCATAATAGAAGTTTTCAAGACTGGAAGGTTGACAAGAGAAACTAGAACTATCACTGAAGGTGATAAATGACCCCAACAGAGCCCCTTTTTTAAAGACTTTGTCTTTAGACAAAATAGAAGGGGCATAACTCCATGAAATAAATCTGAATAATTTTTTGTTACAATATACGCAAGAAGACCAAATGCCTTATGTACTAGTAAAGTTTTATAAACATCCAACAAGCTATTTAGGAGAAGAAGAGCACACAAGATTTTGTCAATAGACAAATAAAAAAGGGGCATAACTCCGTGAAAATAAATCTGAATATTCTATTTTTATAATTTTCGCAAGTAGACCTAATGTCTAATATGTTGGTAAAGTTTTATCAAAATTCAACCAGCTGTTTCAGAGAAGAAGCGCACAAGATTTCATCTACAGACGGACGGACAGATGGACAAATGCTCAGGCCTGCAGAAAAAGTAATGTTTCCAATTACTTGCACCCTAATACTAGTGTAGGTGGGTCGCAAAACTTTTCTAATTTTTTTTATAAGCATACCTTTCATATTTTGGTATGATTTGTCCCCAAATACTTTCATACTACAGACTTTGCTGTTAGAACTTTAGGGTTGGTGACAAAAATACGGCCAGTCAGGTAACTCGAGGCATAACTTATTCTCATTTCTGACTTCATGATTACATATTTAATTATCTCCCCTTACAGACTTGCATACAGAAACACAATGGGAGAAGTGAGATGACTAACAAGCTCAGTGTTTAGAGCCCTTTCTAACTGTTCCCTGACTTGATTTCCATTTCATTTTCAACATATAACCGAGTATCTACCTTTAACATGCGATAAATAATTATGAGAGGAACAATTAAGCCAGTACACAGACCATGATTGCATTAAGTTTCATCAAAGAAACTACAAAACTGTTAATATTACTCAGCAAGCTTATATACTCTCAACAGTCTACATTTTCACATACCTCACGAAAAGGCAGAAGTTAAGAAACTATATAAAAAAATTAATCCTTTTCTCTATTTTCTTTTTCATTTTAGTGAAACTTTTCTAACAAGCAGATGGAAGCTTAACTTTTTATATATATCCAGTGGAATTCCTCTTCCACACATCTACCTTAAACATGTAAAACATACATCTACATTAAACATGTAAAACATACATCTACATTTAACATGTAAAACATCATCTACATTATACATGTAAAACATCATCTACATTAAACATGTAAAACATACATCTACATTAAACATGTAAAACACACATCTACATTAAACATGTAAAACATACATCTACATTAAACATGTAAAACATACATCTACATTAAACATGTAAAACATACATCTACATTATACATGTAAAACATACATCTATATTAAACATGTAAAACATACATCTACATTAAACATGTTAAACACACATCTATATTAAACATGTAAAACATACATCTATATTATACATGTAAAACATACATCTATATTATACATGTAAAACACACATTTACCCATAACATGTAAAACATACATTTACCCATAGCATGTAAAACACACATCTACCTTTAACATGTAAAACACACATTTACCCATAACATGTAAAACACACATCTACCTTTAACATGTAAAACACACATCTACCTTTAACATGTAAAACACACATCTACCTTTAACATGTAAAACACACATCTACCTTTAACATGTAAAACACACATTTACCCATAACATGTAAAACACACATCTACCTTTAACATGTAAAACACATATCTACCTATAACATGTAAAACATACATCTACCTTTAACATGTAAAACACACATCTACCTTTAACATGTCTGGGAGACAGAGAAAACACAGCTTAGACAGAAGTGATTATCTTATTGTTACTGTAACAATCCACTGTTTAGGATCTCACATTCTTGAAGATTGACACACTGACATCAATACAAAACTTGAAAGAAGTACAGCCAAGTATATAGTTATCTAACAAGAAAACATACCAAAAAATGTTGGCGTACTTTTTATAAACATCCCTAAACGCAGGTTTAAAAGACAAAACTAATCCTTTTGATGTATGTGAACAATAATTGTTAGGTTCATTTAAAACACACAACAGAACTCCTAGGAAGAATTATTAAATTAAACTGGATTAACTTTCTGGTGATTAATTCAATTCACAAAAAAAAGAAATAAAAGAATTTTAATGTGAAATAAAACCAGAATATTGTTTTACATCAAACAAATTATGTTACAGACATCACCACAGATATGTCAGTCTTGATTGAATTATTTTTAAAATAAAATGGCAAAGAAATATTTGACATTCATACAATGTAGAGAAAGTATACATGAAAACCTTTGAAGCAATGTTTATTTCTTACTTTGAATTCCAAATTTTAAATGTCAGAGTTTTTCACTGAATTTTCAAATATCATTCAACATGCCAGTAAGGTCACTTAACACCACACAGCATTGTTAAGCTATAAAATGCGGTTCGTTTAAATTCAATTTTAATTCAAAGTGAAATGACTTAATTATAATATTCCTCACATTTTCATATCAAATTCAATTCTTGTCTAGTCACAATGATTAAAAGCAAATAAAAATAACTTCAAAAAAATGCAATAAACTTTTGTTTAACATTTTATTAAAATCCAACTTCTCCCAAGTCACTGCAGCCAGTATAACAAACTTCACATACAAAACTAAGTATAAAGTTTTGTAAACTTGTTTTCACAAAGAATTTCAAAGGTCTGACAAAAACATACATTGTGACAAAATGACAGGACAATCAAAACCATTCAAAACATTTACAATAAAAAATTGTCTACCCAATAAAATGAATTATCATACCGAGTGAAAATTATATATAATCAAAATGGTTATCAAAGTCTACAGATACTGGCATTTAATGACAATCTTTGTATACATAAAGCACAGAAGTACACAAACTCATTTTTTTCAATGATAAATTACAGCAGTCTTCTGTCAGATGATCAAAACTATACATAAACACAAAAACAGTCAGATTTACGCTGATATCCGCACTGCATAACTTATCACAAAGAAATTGAAACAAATTCAAGTAAATTCAAAAGCTAACTGAACTGCACCAAGATAAACCCAGCTTAAAAACAGCTTAGTTTATGTCTAAATTCTATCCGTTTAATTGGTGTAAAAAATTTATATCCATCAGAATTTACACAACATTAATTTTTGACATCAAAATTATAATGTACATGTAATTAATTTAGACTAAAAGCAATAACTCACCAAAAATGATTTTGTTGTATAAACATGCTGAGGCATTTTATAATGAGTTACAAATTCATGCTTGGGCATACGAAGAGTTCCTGGTTTCCCCAACTCGACCAATCCTATTTCTTCTGTCAACCAAGATTTATTTCCATCAGGGTCAATTTTTTGCCAATATCTTCATTTTAGCAAGGATTAAATACCTGAGCTCAACAAATAGTCCTATTTCATGGCCTTACATGAGTTCTTATTTTCTGTACTTATGAAACATAAAAACGATACAAACATCTGGTACTTTTCCCGCATACTTACAAAACTACGCAGGAAAGGTTTTGTATACTTCATTAATATGAGGAGACTGCTTTTTGTAAAGCATAACTTTGAGTACCTTGGTACCAACCTCAAAACAAACTCCAAGCATTTCTCTTAGTAGTTTTAATATTATGAATGTTTTATTAGTTGGTTTATAAAAACCTAACCTATTTCTGAACAGCAACTGATTGTTAAGCCACAAAGTCTTCTATTTTTAGCCCTGGTGACCCCTAAAAGGGGCTGACCAAATTTATTTGAGCAAACTTGACAAAGGACCATCTAAGGATACTACCTACCAAGTTTAGTAATGATATATCCATTGGCTCATGAGAAGATGTGTAAAGGTATTTCTATTTTTAGCTTTGGCAGCCCCTAAAAAGGGGCAACCTAGAGCAAATCTGATAGAAGACTATCTAAGAATGCTACAGACCAAATTTGGCGATGCTCCACCCATTGGTTCATGAGGAAATTTTAAAGGTTTTTCTATTTTTTGCTCTGGTGATCCCTAAAAAGGGTCAACTGGAATAATATGAGCAAATTGCAGTTAGAAGGTTACAAGAACCTTTGGTTCTGGTGAGCTAAAAAGGATCAAGACATGAGGGGCCCATTTTATGAACATATCTCAGTTAAGCAGTTTTTAAACTTAAAACTATCGCTAATGAAGTACCTTTAACTGCTGACAATAGATCACCAAACAAATAAACAAACAATAGGATTAAACACTTTCTGTTTAAAAACAAAGGGTAGCAAGAAGTTTAAGTTTGAAAAAACTGCTGTCTGCTGAAATATGTCGGTGAAACTCTTTCGAATTGTACGTTCTCAGAAATCAGTAACGTGTACCACGGTAAGCAAATTATCACACAGAATCCTTCTTCATAATAATGATTTATAACAAATCAAATATGCTTAAGAACATACCTGTAATACTTATTTCTAAAGTACATTCTCTAAAGTACTTCACCAAATTTTTTTCCAATCTGTTGACTTATTGAATCAATTGTTTTTAACAGATTGGATATGCATGTATTGTAAGAAGAGTGGTAGAGGGGCATTTATAAGGTAATATCTGGTATAGTAAAAGTGTAAAACGTGACTTTATGCAAGTGTAAATAACTAGAAACTGGACAAAAGTCTTAAGAGTTCATTATTACAAAGAGCCACAAAAATGTGGTTTTCACATGTCATGATAAATCAACATCCTTAAGTGCATAAATATATACATTTGTATATATAACCCTAAATACATGCACCTCCATGAATTAATGTCCCCCACATCATTGAGAAGAATAAAAATCAAGATTCATCACAAATGCTTTGTTAATCCTTCATTTCATACTCAATGCATCTTGAATTGTTTAAAAGCATTCACTTGAAAATTGCTTTAAAAATAAGTAAAATATACACTCCCAACCTAGGGGTATTTATTACAGAACAGTTGGTATAATTTGTATGATGTATGTAACAGCACAGGACAATCATTTAGTGCATACATCAACTATTATTACTCATACATCATGGTCTTCATAGAAATACCAAGTTTCTACTTTCTTGAACCCATCAAAAAGTATTCATTTAATGATTTTAATTTTAAGGCAAAAAAAAAGAAATTATCCAGTTTCTATCTCTGGTCTACAGCAGATGTGTTTTCAATCAACCATATTTTTTCTAATGTGTTCTCAGAAATAATGTGGTAATGGTGTAGGGTGGTGAATGGTAAATGTTGGTGTATAAGGTGGTGAATGGTTAATGTTGGTGTGTAGGGTGGTGAATAGTTAATGTTGGTTTATAAGGTGGTGAATAGTTAATGTTGGTTTATAAGGTGGTGAATAGTTAATGTTGGTTTATAGGGTGGTGAATAGTTAATGTTGGTTTATAAGGTGGTGAATGGTTAATGTTGGTTTATAGGGTGGTGAATAGTTAATGTTGGTTTATAAGGTGGTGAATGGTTAATGTTGGTTTATAAGGTGGTGAATGGTTAATGTTGGTTTATAAGGTGGTGAATAGTTAATGTTGGTTTATAAGGTGGTGAATGGTTAATGTTGGTTTATAAGGTGGTGAATGGTTAATGTTGGTTTATAAGGCGGTGAATGGTTAATGTTGGTTTATAAGGTGGTGAATGGTTAATGTTGGTTTATAAGGTGGTGAATGGTTAATGTTGGTTTATAAGGTGGTGAATAGTTAATGTTGGTTTATAAGGTGGTGAATAGTTAATGTTGGTTTATAAGGTGGTGAATAGTTAATGTTGGTGTATAGGGTGGTGAATAGTTAATGTTGGTGGGTAAGGTGGTGAATAGTTAATGTTGGTGTATAGGGTGGTGAATAGTTAATGTTGGTGGGTAAGGTGGTGAATAGTTAATGTTGGTGGGTAGGGTGGTGAATAGTTAATGTTGGTGTGTAGGGGGCTGAATTATAAGTTAATGTTGGTGGGTAAGGTGGTAAATGGCTAACACTGGTGTGTGGTGTTATGGATTAGAATCTTTCCTATTTTATGTCCCTCTTAAAAAATTGACAATGAGGATGATTTTCAAATTTTTGTTTCCATTTACTGAAAAATTGACATTATTGTCTTTGACATCCAAACCTTAGTGTAGATATATAAGGATAATTCAACAATTATTGGCAGCACAGAACGTTAGAAATGGGTGGGGAGGATAATGAAACATAGAATTTATTACAACCTTAAACATAATTACAGTAGAACCTCGATTTTTCAATAACAGATTGTCCAAAAACCTGATGTAGTCCAAAAAGAAATTTCAGTCCCAATTTTTCACATATATTTTCCTGCAAAATAACCCTGATTATCCGAATCGTGCAATCATGTAATCCGAATTCCACAACTTATACAAAGCAACAAACCAATCTCCAAAATCATTCAAATGTGTATTTTCACACATGAATTCTGAAATTGATAACTTTGATGGACCAGACTTGTCCATTGAAGGATTTCTTTAGTCTGTCAAAAAGTGCAAACAACAAATTATAAAACCATACAGTACAGAGTATTGTTTGTTTGGTGCATTGTTTGAAATGATCGGAACATAATTTTATCTTCTTATAAATTTGGTTCCATGAATCATCTTCGGCTGTGTTAATAACTTGTATTAATGATGTCATAATTTGACTTTAAATAGCAATTAACATTAGGTGTCCGTTTTATTTTTTTCGTAGTTTATTCAATTGTCATGAAATGCTAAAAACAAAGTCATGAACATAATTATAACCATTATAAATTACTGACACTGGAGTTCAAAATCATTCAATTTTGGAAAATGAAGACGAACATAATTACAGAACTTATCTTATGTATGTAAGCTAGATCAACTATAACACAACCAGTTTGTTGCTGATATATTTACATGTATGTTGTAATTCCTTTGGATTTGATCTCCCTTTTTCGCGCAACAAAGTCTATATTACCCTTACCCTGAGTTATCCGAAACTATGGATCATCTGAAATAATATTTTGGACCCGTTGATTTGAGAAAATCAAGGTTCTACTGTATCTTCTTCCAGCCAGTTAATTACAGAACATTATAAAATATCTGCAAGAAAATCACAAATAATTTCAGACATCATGCACGCTCAATTTAAGATGAAATTGAGTTACTGTATGTAATAATTCATACACTACGGTGTACAACAGTTGCCATTATTAAGTCTCTGATTAAAAACTGAAAGCCTACGTGCATTAACTGACTTATGTTAGTGTTACATGAAAAAATTCATCATAATAACTTGCTGAAAACTTACTGACCAGACTGCATCTTGGTGTATCATCCCAGTTTTTACTAAAATATTTCAAGTTTAATACAGCTTTGTTTGAATCAACTATTCTCAATACAAAAAACAATTAAATTCTTTATCATTTTAACAGCTTACAAATATTTGTCGAATATTTTTTCTTTTCTGTTTTAACAGTGGAAGAGGAGGATGTACATCTGGGTTACTAAGAACCATTCACCTTCCATAAACTAAATAGTCAGCTTCCTTTTATAAAAAGAAAATTCCTGGGTGGGATTCGAACTCAGAGTTCACTAGGGGCTAGTGATTACTAGTCATAAACCATGAATTCTCAACCATAGCGGCTCTCAGTTGAATGTTATGCACAAAGGAAGAACACAGGTTGTTTATGTTCAAACATGCATTTATTATGCTATCCTTCTCTTTATTTACTACACGTTTGGCAGAGATTATAGATGTTGGATATGGCCTTCATTTGTACACCAGTGTTCCCACTCACGTCTGAAATTGAAGGTAAGCTTACCCCCAGGTCCCAAATCTGGGGGGTAAGAGAAGTACTTTGGGGGTGTGGACATTTTTTAAAAAGAAAATACCTATATGCATACAAATCAAACCTTTTATTTTGATTTCAATAGCGTAAACTGCGCCATTGTATAGACAATGAGTTTGGATTTCAATGTTTTTTATACAATTGTTTCGTACAAACAAGAAAGGTTATCGAGTTTTCTCTCAAGAAATCTTAAACTTGAAGTAAACACATGAAACTTGTCCAGTTGTAAAGTTATTGATTTCAAACATAAAAGCAAAGTTGCTTTCTAGAATAAACGAAACCAGCCTGATTTGTCGTATATGTCACAACAACGCACCAATCATGGCGTGTCCATATTGTTTCGTTATGAGTTTTTTCTAGAAAATTGGTGATTCACCCCTAAACATATTCGTATGCATGCAATCTCACACCAGATCAAAATGTGTTGCGTGATTACCGATTTTGTCACACAATTTACGCAAGATTTCACGTGAATGGGAACACTGTACACATATATTTGCTTTCGAATACTTCCAGAAGCTGAATTCATTATTTAATATAATGCGTTGATAAATACTTACACATGTAACTATTAATGCATATTTTAACAATTCTAAGCAAGATATTTCATAGTAAACAAATAAAACTATGAAAAATATTCAAATTGAACAAAAATGTTTAAGCGTATCCTCTATCAAACAAAGTATTCCAATTATAGGAATCTTTAAGCATGTTTTACTCTTTACACAATATTTTTGCAACTTGCAACATTTGTTGAAATATCTTATAAGTCTGATTTTAGACAAATAGATAATTGTGCTTTACATAGCAAAGTGTACAACTGTTATTATGAATGTCATTATAATGTAGTTAGGATCAGAACAATTTCTTACAATAAATTCTGACAATTTTTTTTTCTGTATGTAAAGCATGACTGTGGAACATGTCTATAGAAATTCCTTATGCTAAAATCATCTTGATATCGAGTCAATCAAATCAGACAATTATATTTAAATTACCATTATATACAACAAGTTTTACATATATACTTTTTTGTTTAGGCCATCCTTAAAAAATGTTTGTTTACAGTTGCACAACCCAAACAGCGGAGAGCTGGGTAGGTAGGTTTTATTTTTGTTAACGTAATACGCACATACTGAAAATGAAAAGCTAGAATAAAGTCTGCACTTTTTTTTAAAGTTGCTACAGGGTCGGAGATTTTTTAATGAGTTGGCTGTGTAACTGCACTCCAACAATTTTCCAACCAGGGCTTTCTCTTTTGGGGGACTGAGGCCAGGGCCCTGGGAGGGGGAATTTCACATCATTTTCAGTTCAAGAGAGAATTTCAAAAGCCTAATTAATATAATAGGGGGAAAAAGTATATTCCAGAGGTGGGGGAATGGGGCTGACTTTTGGCCCCAAATTTGGGAGATCAAGAGCCCTGCCGACAATGGCCTTAAGGTAACTTTTGATTTACATAACACTCATAATGATTCATTTGTTCAAATCCCATACTCAACAAACAATTGCAGCCATCAAGTTGAACAATGAACTTTTTGTCAGGTCCTTATAAGGCTTAGCCCAAAAAGTTTAATCCTTGGTGAAAATTTGTACCATAAATGACTGCGTTTATGAACAGGATGGAAATAGTCTAAATGGGCGACAGGATGCACTTACACGCAATGAACTCATTGGAAAATATGTCAAGCTCATTGGAAGCACACCAAGAAAACTGTGCCACATGACCCATGATTTCTCAGAACATCCCTGCAGTAATGTGCATAAATGAGCATAAATGCACATAAATAGTATAAATTAGCATAAATGTGCATAAATGAGCATAAATTAGCATAAATGCACATAAATGGTATAAATAAGCATAAATGAGCATAAATTAGCATAAATGTGCATAAATGCACATAAATGGTATAAATTAGCATAAATGTGCACAAATGAGCATAAATTAGCATAAATGTGCATAAATGGGCGTAAATATGCATAAATTAGCATAAATGTGCAAAAATGAGCATAAATGAGCATACATGGGTGTAAATATGCATAAATTAGCATAAATTAGCATAAATGTGCAAAAATGAGCATAAATAAGCATAGATGAGAATAAATGAACATAAATTGCATTTTACACAAGAAGTATAAGTAAGATAAATAAAGGCTTTCTCTGATGAAAAATTTGAGAGAGAAAAGTATGGTCAGGAGAGTTGTTTGTTTTGCAATTTCTAAATCTTGATAAATTACAACAACACTCAAAGATCTTAAGTATAAATAACATTTTAATTTACTTGACTTAGATTTATAGGTTTAAAACATTCAAGAATTTATAAATGTGATATTTAAATGCAGGAATTGATTTGCATTCAATCAATATTTTAAATTCATTAAACTTCACATAATATGGTTTAGTTTCATGTACAGTATCAAAATGTGTGAGGTACTGTATAACTCCACATTAATGTGTGAGGTACCGTGTAACTCCACATTAATGTCTGAGGTACCGTATAACTCCACATTAATGTCTGAGGTACCGTATAACTCCACAGTAATGTCTGAGGTACCACATAACTCCACATTAATGTATGAGGTACCGTATAACTCCACATTAATGTGTTAGGTACCATATAACTCCATGTTAATGTGTGAGGTACCGTATAACTCCACATTAATATATAAAGTACCGTATAACTCCAGGTACTATATCAGGCTTCTCGAAACTGCTGGCATATTTGCCTGACATCTGGTCAGGCAAAGTTAGAATTTCTGTTTGACCTAATGAAAATTTGTCTGATTGAATATGTACATTGCAGTAGTCCATCTGACTTGCCAAAATACAATGCATACAGTAAATAATTTGAATTTTAAAATGTAAAGTGAGGCTGAATGACTAATGTAGGTCGCAGGTTGAAGAGTGCCGCGTGTAAAATAGGGAAATCTGTGTTCTTCCTTGTTCAACTTATTTCTATTATTATAGTTTTAAATGGAATTCATACTGATAACGAGGCATGAAGCACTTGGACAAGTACATGTATATTATAGAAATGTTTTGTATATTACTAACTGAACTTGCTATAATTACTATCGTTCATGAATTTCAAAAGCCAATGCACAGACGTAAGGACAGTGAACCAATTTTTTTCTATTTTTACCTTTTTTTTTAAGGCAATATTATCCAATCAAAATTACTCTTATAAAAGGAAAATGCTCTCTGGAAAACTTTTTATTCATTAACAGAAGTTTTCATTGGATAATCACAATGTCAAAGATCAATTTGCATTTGATCTTAAACGAAAAAACTGGTCATGTTTGCAGTAACCTGACAAAGAAAATTGGTGTAGGTAACTTGCAAAAGTTCTCTTTCCTAATTTTTTCTGAACATACTTACAGTACTTTGAGGTACAAATCCTCCTAAACTGTTTTTATACTTCAGATTTTGCTGTTAGAAATTTAGTGTAAAACTTAACCATAAAATAGGAACAGTTGGGTAACCGAAAACAAAACAATTTTTTCTGGCCTTTCTGTTGAGAGTGACAACCTTATTGAGAATATACTGTTATACAAATTTTGTATGTCATGCCTTCATTCTGTTTATTGGCTTCCTATTTCATGGTTTTGGAACTTTTACAACACTTCAAGAATTAGATCTTATAGCATAAAATATATTGTACATTATTTTTTACATAATAAATAAAACACAAAACATTGATATCATAAAACATAACATTCACCAATACCAGTTAAAGCAAAGAACAACTGTTTTAATAACATCTATTATTTTACAATAAAAGTGTATACTGTAAACCTAGATTTAATAAAACTTGATGGGTATATTTTGAAGAGCCGTTTGTTTGATACAGTAAATCATTGATTTAAAGACCACCACTGGGCGACGAAAAAAGCTGTTTTAAAATAATAATTGAAATATTGAAAACCAGTCTGAAATATATATGGAATATTGTAAATCAGTCTGAAATATAGATTAAATATTGAAAACCAGTCTGAAATATAGATGAAATACTGAAAATCAGTCTGAAATATAGATGAAATATTGAAAATCAGTCTGAAATATAAATGAAATATTGAAAACCAGTCTGAAATATAGATGAAATATTGAAAACCAGTCTGAAATATAGATGAAATATTGAAAACCAGTCTGATAATTCAGTGGCCATTATAATGAAGTGGACTTAAATTGAGGTGGTCTCATTATCATACTGAAATATAAAGGAACAATTGCACACCATTCCAAGTGGTTGTTATAATAAGGTGGTCTAATATTGTAGTGAGAGCTTATTGAGGTTTTACTGTACTTATGTATCTTGGAATCATGCAAAATTTCAAAATGTAAAACAGCAGAAGAATATGTGCAGCAAATATCAACTGAAGACATGTACATAAGCCCACAGACAAAATCAATACAATTACCCTTAATCAGCACTAATAATGACCAAACTAACACTTGAAATGACCCATAATCAATTCATATAATGACCCAAATTGACACATATAAAATGACCCAAATTGACACATATAAAATGACCCAAATTGACACTTTAATTGACAGAAATTAAAACTTTAAATGAACCACATCAACATTAATAATATGATCTAAATAAACATTCAAAATTAACATAAGATTACCCAATGAATGCCTGAACTGACCCGAATCAACACTAAACATAACCAGAATTAACTCTATAACCCAATTAACTTCAATAACAACCCTTAAGAAAGATTTACGAAACCCCTAAAAAACTACACATACATGGTCCCAATACAAAAACAGTTACAGAGACCTCAACACTCACAACTAATACCCCTACATCACTAATACCCCTACATCACTGATACCCCTACATCACTAATACCCCTACATCACTAATACCCCTACATCACTAATACCCCTACATCACTAATACCCCTACATCACTAATACCCCTATATCACTAATACCCCTATATCAATCTGGGACTCTCAACAGACCTTAGTCAACTTATTGTTTCACAGCAGATGCAGAGGTGATAGAGTTAGGTTGGGATTCAAGCCCCTTCAGGGTGATCATGCAAAACCTACAAAAAGACCTCAGACTGATTCATCACAGGGTCTCCCTGGTTGAGTGGTTATAGTAATCAGTAGCCCTCATTGGCCTCATAGCTCTGAGTTCAAATACAACGCAGGACCAGACAAATTTCACATTTGAGAAAGACGTCCGGCTAGCTTATGGAGGGGCAGCAGTACTACAAAGGTGTACACCTGGGGTCTTACTCCACCATTAAAGCTGAAAAAGTGGCCATACGACCCAGGCTGTTGGTGCGACAGTAGGTCTGGATGGAAAATAAGATTATCATAATGTTATTGAATAATGGTGACTTAAAAATAACGTGGGTATACACATGTCGAGCATAAATCTTCCGCTGTTGAATTGTATATTAAGCTGGAAGTGACTGTGATTATATAAATATGTGTGCAGTAACGATATGAGTCTTCGTGTGTGAGACATGACTGGAAGCCTTTACCATAAATGTGAAACTTGACAGCTCTGTTTTAAGCAACCATTGAACAAAAAGTTTCCAAGTAAAATCTAAATAGAAAGAAGGATTAATGACTTTTATGTTGAACAGACAAATGGGAGAGCCATCTATGAAGCCAGACCACTTGACAGTGTAAATAAAGTTCTAATTTCCAAAGTAATAGATGTTCCTAAGCATGCTTCATAATAGGTTCATATCTAGTCTGCCGCAGCCGTGGTCCAGTGGTTAGTGCCCTGGGCTTGTAACCCGGAGATCCGGGCTTGAATTCCAGTTGCAGCAGGTCATACCCTTCTATGAAAATTTGACAAAAATATTGATTTTCCTCCATATGTAGAGGAGTTGCCGGCTCCATGTAGAAGGGTAAGTTAGTACTGGTTAGTATACAGTTCAGGAAAACTGGTTAGGTGAACCGGTCGCCATATATAACAGAAAAATTGTTGAAAAACAGCGTTAATCCCCAGTGACAATACGTCACATAAAAACAAAACAAATTGTATCTAGTCTGAAAACACAACTATCAGTTTGGTTTACAGCTTGATTCAAAATCAACGAACTGCAAGGCTACAATCTTAGATTTTCAAAACAAAATTGGCTAAATCATAGTGCTGTATTATAACCATAAGCCCCATGGATCAGTGATTGTAACAATTCTTACCAATACCACTCCACAACCATGAGAATAACTGCATTGTAAACTTCACAACATACTTTTTCACATAACAGGTAAAAGCCGGTAAAACACAATATAAATTGAAAGAAAACACTTTTATCTGCATTAAATGCATATCCTAGCAACTGATGTATCCACCCGAGGCAAAACCTGTAGACACATGATGTAAATGACTGAAGCACTAAATTCTCTACTTCACCTGAATGCACCATCTTCAAGATACCAAATATTCCCTAATAAATGCTCACCTTCCCTGCGGCACTCCTTGTACAAATTCCCCCCCCAGTTTTTTGTATTATGATAATGATTTTTTTCATTTAATGAATATGTATTAAATTTTTTTTCCCACCTTTTTTCTGGATTTACCCATGTTTTGAACATTATTTTGAATTTATAAAGGTGGATGATTAACCTAACAAGCATTCCTGAATTCTGAAGCCACACTAACCTTGTTCTCAACAAATATCAGAATTTTTTTTTTCAAGAAAAGTCTGGGGAGAAGAAAGTACACAGTGCCTTCAACCAAATCACCACAGAGAATATTGTACAGCACCAAATAAACACCTTTTTCACAATCAGCAACTTAAGTGGACAGGTACAAACTTTAATGAAAAATAATAGTTTGTTCTATTAAATGTTAAAAAATATTAGAGGTGTCATTGATAAGGATTTTTGTATCGATATATCGGTAGAGAATTATTGATGATACAGCGATATATCGATTGATAAAACTCTAACATTTACCCTCAGAATTTCAGCCTACGGATCTATTTTTTGTTTTAAGAGGGTATTTGCCAAATACAGTTATATTTGATCATATGCATAGTGTAAACAATGATCAAAGATAAAGGATAAATAAACATGTGGTCAAAACTGAATAACTTGTTTCATATTATTAGTTAAACTGTAAATGAGTTAATGACTAGAAACTTCTCTATAAACTTTAAACAGCTTAAGAACTACTGGCATCACTTTCAGATAACAAAACAGTATGGTTAACTCAAACTCGATACTCAATATTTCAAATTGCAATCGATATCGAATTGGATTACAAAGATCTTTGATATATCGATATCGGCGGAATCAATTATGCCCCTAAAAATATAGATGAGATGTACAGCAAACATTTTGGCCATTCTCACAATTTGCATCAAATGAGTGCAAATTAGTGTAAGGCAAAAGAATATTTAGTTAAAAGACATATTCTTCACATTTATCATACAAAGAAGAAATTAATATTACCGGTACCCAATAAAATAGAAAATAAACCTTTGAACGCCTTCCATGCAAAAATGCACGAAAAGGAAATCAAATTAAACCACAAAAGAGCAACATAAATACGAAAACACTTATATGACTAGTCAAAGAGATCTTTAATGTAACACATGTAGACATAGTGCAACATTTATTACAAGTTACATTCGGCCACAAAGTGCAGTATTGCAGGTAAGATGTAAACCTTTTTGATTGCTCAGTTTAAAGAACAAAGTTTTTTGTTACAAACCCTGTATAATGTGAGTCACATACCAATTTTTTAACCAGACTCATGAATGATGTATCCAGCAATAAGCACTTGTGATCTCAAACATGCATCAAAATTAAGAGTTAAAAGTGGCCATAACTAATTGTGGATTTAACTTAATAAATTACTGATGTAGCACAAAAAAAATGGCCGCTTTCTTGACTGTCAAACATACATTTATGGTAGAACTACAATAAATTCATCAGAGTCTGACTAATTTTATAAATTACTTTATTATGTCCATATAATAATACAGCAAAACCTTGGATATTCGACAACTGATTATCCAAATACCCGGTATTATCCAAATCATTTCCATGGTCCCGATTTTGTCCCTATATATTTTAAATAAAAAGAACCCCGGTTATACGAATTGGATTTTACAAATACCTGGTGTTATCCGAATACATTATTTGGTCCCTACAATCACATATCCACATATAATTTTGCACACCTGTTATTCGAGATCATCAATGACCTTTTGGGAATGGATTATTCGAAACCCTGGATTATCTGAATGATTTCTTCGGACCCAAGCATATTCGAATAATCAGGTACCTGATTCTACACCATACCTGAGCTTATGATGACTGTGTTCCAGCTTTTTTTATATGCATTCTAGAATTGCACATCAGATCAATCCAGTCGTATAGAAGAATTAGTCTGGACACATTTTTGTACAAACAAACAGTAACTTAATTATCCCATTTGTACGTAAGGTTAGGAAGCATGCATATGTTTGAACAGTGGTTACTACTGAAACATTTAGCTAACTTCAATACCATTAATATATCATAAAATATTTCTCAAATAAAAACAATACAACAAAGTCTTACATGGTTGTCAAATCAAAAATATTTATAGCCAATTGAGTAAGCAAAAAAAAGTTTCAGAGGAAAATTTTTCGATATTCCAGTTAGATTTCAAGTTTTTTGCTAGAAACTACAAATGAACACATGTAGCTAATTCAGCCTAAATTTCACTGAAATTTTACAAGAATTCAAAGCAATGTGACTGGTCACCAGAATAATTGTAAGTTAACTCATTACTAAATGGTAATAAAGGTACACTCCCGGGCAGATAAAGGGGAACAATAATAAACCTGATAAAGGATCATCAAGGGATACTAGAAAGGAATATTGGTGATGACAGCAGGGTGCTACAGACCGATTTAGTGATGATCTGTCCATTGGTTCATGAAAAGAAATTATTTTACGATATTTCCATTTTTAGCTCTTAAGTGACCCCTAAAAGGGGCCAACCAAACTTATGTAAGCATACTTGAAAGCGGTCTATCTAAGGATGCTACAAACCAAGTATAGTGATGATACATCCATCAGTTCATGAGAAGAAGATGTTTAAAGGGGTTTTTACTTTTAGCTCCAGCAGCCCCTAAAACAGGCCAATGATTTTTATTTGAGCAAACCTGATAGAGGACCATCTAAGGATGCAACAAACGTGTTGGTAATAATCCACCCATTGATTCATGAGAAAAAGTTATTTTTAGCTCTAGCAGCCTCTAAAAGGGGCTGACCAAATTTATTTAAGCAAACTTGACAAAGGGCCACCTAAAAATGCTACAAACCAAGTTCAGTGATGATCCATCCGAGTAACAAAAACTTGTATCCTGGTAATTCAATTCAACCAAAATTTAACTGAAAGTTCACACTTGAAAGGGATTCCAATGAATTTTTATATTTACCACCAAATTCACAAAAATCTAACGGGTATTCAAGAAAAAACATTTACGGGACGAAAGCAAATATTTTGCCCCAAGGATTATAAATTACAGACAAGATGATTACCATCATAACATTAAAATTTCCATTCACACTACTGGAATTTTACAATCTGCATCAATTAATGGACAAAAACTGTTGAAATGTTGTTTAATCTGATAAAACATTAATGAATACCAATAATTTTAGCTATAGATGGCAAAATAATCAAAATGATAAAAAAAGTCGGCCATTATACAGAAAAATCACCTAAAGCTTTTATCTGATGCAAAAAATCCCCCGCAGCAAATATTTACAGAATTTATCACTTTAAATGTTAATAATCATTAAAGTCAATTATGATAAATGCAGGTTATGAGCGCGTGAAATAGGGCTGCGTCAAATTTAATAATTTCTTGAATTTTTGTCAGTCTCTTTTTCTTATTTTGAAATCAAAACCCCTTAAATTTCTCAAAAAATGAAAAATAGGTAACATAAATTAAGGGCCATTAATACATAGAATCATTCAAAATGAATGACTCTTTTAAAAATGTAAAAATCACTATCAAGAAATCAGTTTTACATAAATTACATATATGGATATTCATCAGTGCAGCAAAGAAATTAAACCACCAAATATAGTAAAAAATCCATTATAATTTAATACACCCACATCATTTTATCATAAATATTCAAAATTAATCATCTTAATATAAAATGATTAATATCATGATAGAGTAAAATTTCCCAAATAATTGTCTAAAAAATCAGGAATATACAAAATTACAGTTGTTTACAAAATTCAATAAAATTACATGAATTCGAAATTGATAACAGACAACTCCGGTATATCATTAAAGAGTAGTTTTGTAATCATTTTTATGTAAATATAAATATTTATAATATACATGAATATATTAATAATTATACCTCATCTTTAAACAATATCACTGAAGTAAGCAAAAACACATCAAACTACAATTTTATATAAAAAAATCCATCCAGTTAAATAGCACACAGGAACAATTGTGAATGTATTTTCCAGTCAATAAGAGGAGAATGAATATAAGCTCTCTCAGTCTCTCACTCTCTCTCTCTTGTACTCTCGTATTCACAGAGAGCATGTTATACCAAATATTCCCTGATAGAGGCCCCTGGGGAGGGGACATACCTTTCACATAGTTTTGCTTTATTCAATCGACTTTTTCGTTGAATTACTGTTTGAACAAATTTTGAGGGGCTTCCAATTGGCCAAGTGGCAATGGCCTTTGGCTAGTAATCACCAGCCCCTCACTGCTGGGAAATCGAATACCACCAGGATTAGACAAATTCACATTATGAGGACAATTCCCAACTAGCTTATGGAAGGTCCATAGTTCTAGCCAGACATATGCCTGGAGTTTTCCTCCACCATTAAAGCTAGGTGAAAATTTGAAAACTGATCCTGGATGTAACTTTTAACCCTGTGAAAAATTTTGAATGCAGCGAATGAATAAATTCAAAGATTTGCAAGGCAAGAAGAAATAGTCTGTGATTAAAAAAAGAGGGCCAAGATGGCCCTTTTTCGCACACTTGAATAAAGATTGCAACATCTATAGTTTTCTTGCAATTTGACCTGATGACCTAGTTTTTAACCTGAATTGACCCATGTTTAAACCTATTCATGATATAATTAATACAAACATTCGGACAAAGCTTGAGGAAGATCCAATCAAAACTATGACTTCCAGAAGGTTTACAAAGTTTTCAAGAGATTTGACCTATTGACCTAGTTTGTGACCCCAGATGATCCATGTTCAAACCAGTCCAAAACATCATGAAATTAAACATTTTAACACAGTTTAGCAAGGATCCAATGAAAATTGTGACCTCTAGAGGGTTAATGAATACCAGAGGAATCTGGATACAGCAATAAAATCTGTTATGTAATATGCATGTAAAAAATGTTCCTGTGTTATAAAAATTATGGCATAAAGATTATTATTGACATTTGTATGTCTAAGTTGTCTTACTGCGTCAAGCTGTGAGTGGAGGGGTGGATAAGGTTTTGTGGTTGTTGTATGGGAGTGGGGGGGGGTGCAAAAATTGAATGTAGTTTGAAATTAATTTTATCTTATTTTCAGGGATATAGGGGGAATCCTAAGACACTTTAGGCAATACTCTGTTGATTCTTAGGGGACATATCAGTATACATCCACCAAATAAAACTGGTATGATGTTTTCCATTCTATTAGCAGGATTTTAGAGAGGACAGAAATTGGCTCATGCTCTAGATCTCCCTAGCTGATTATATAATATATATAAATAATTGTTCTTATTTTGTATAATGTTGTTCTTATTTTGTATAATGTTGTTCTTATTTTGTATAATGTTGTTCTTATTATGTAAATATTCAGCATTATCTGATGATATTATATTAGAGTCTGAAGTCGATTCTCAGCATCATTATAAGATGACAGATGAACAAAAACACAACTATAATTATTGATGTCCATGATTCAACGAATCCACCTACATTCATGTGTTAATTTTCTTTCTGAGCACAATATTAATTATGGCATAAAGTAAGGGGAGGTAACTCAACATACATCATTTGCTGACAAAATGTAGTGGAATGGGTCCTTAATCTATAGGCGCTAGTTGCATATGATTGATCAGAAATTAAGTTGAAAATGATGTTAAACACATTACATAGAAAACCTACAACTTACACAATTGTGAAACACTGAATAAACATGCAAATAATTTATAATGGCCTATAATTATATGTATACACTTTGAAACATTTTCTAAAGCACACTGATGCAGACAAATTGTTTTGTTGTTCACAAATTTTCAAATTTAATTGAGTGTCATTTTCAGACGCATGCATCTAAATGCAGCAATACAAACAATCACTTAAGGAACAGTTTGAAAGTTCGGCACATAAGTGTAGAAACAGAAAAATTACTGACACTGAGGTACAATAGTTCTGCACTTTAACCTTGTTTGGGGGTGTATTATCAAACTGTTAACTTCAGACATTCTGTCCTTCTGAGAAGTTACCGCCTAGAAAATGATCCTCAAGAAATGCTGGAACTTTCTGCAGCAGTAATGTTTATATGGTAACATTTGGGATGAAAACACTGGTGGTAGCATTGAGGTGGTCGCATTATCAAGTTGAAATACAGAAGAAATAATTAAAATTCTGGTGCAGATAATATAGCTTTCTTTATAATGAGGCGGTCTTTATGCATGAGTTTACTGAACACCATCGGATCTCAGCCTATTACTCCTACAGGTCACAGGTCTGAGATTTTGGGTTCAATACTGACTAGCTACAGTATATCTGCGATATATGAGGCAGTAGAGCAATTGATTGGGTTATCTACCAAATATGTTCACCTGTTCCCCTGCCTTTTATAGGCAACTGTCACCTTTGCTAAATACCATGAGAATCACTTAAATGTGGAAGAAAATGTCGATGGGTGTGCAGGCTTCTTGAAACTGCTGGAATACTTGCCTGACATTTGGTCAGGCAAAGATAGAATTTCTGTCTGACCAAATGAAAATTTGTCTGACCGAGTATATTGTAAATAAATGATAAATGCTGTAAATCATGCCCTACTGCCAGACATCTGGTCCGGTACTTGCTGAAAAGTTATTGGACCTGCTTGAAATTTGCCTGACATGTCCGACGATCCGACAACTTTCAGAAAACCTGGGTGTGATGGCTTCAGTGTTTATGGAGAAATATGTACCCTGTTCAAGTTTTCAACATATAACATCCCTCCACAGACACAGGTTAAGGTTTATAAAACTTGCTCTCCAAGCCCAAATCTCATTTTCATTCTACAGGTGTGGTTGATACCACAATTCAATGTTGGATGTTATAATCAGATCAATATTGCAGACAGAATGATGTACAATTAATATCATTATTGCTTTATGTTAATGAACTTAGAAACATCAAAAGCCAAATATGAGATTTGAGCTTGGAGACCAATCGCATGATTTATAACCTGAGACCCAGCACTTGATCAACTGAACTTACAACCAGAAAAGCTTTTGTTTGTTAAAGGGTTCAGTTAAAGCAGTCATTTTATAATGACAAAACCATTATAACAATCTGTCCTATAATTCATCAGTTTGTGACAAATAACTCAATCTTTAGCAATTACTGTCTCAATTTTCCTACATTTTGACCATAATATAGAAAATATGAACAAAATGTTAAGGGTTGGTTCCCTAAGTAAATGTAACCAAAAAATGTAAATATTTATCCAAAAGGTGAAAAGTGACATATTTATTTTTATAGCTTTAACACTAACAAAACCACAATTTGCCATTAACTAAAATGTCACCGAATTTGATAAAAAGGTTAAAAGTAAATTGAGGCTAGTCCCAGAATTAGGACAATTTTTATCTTCTCCAGTGCACTCTTCCTTTACACACAGCAGATCCATGTTCTGGTCCATGTTCTTTATCTTGCTAACCACTTGGATGTATAGCAAACTCAATTTAAAGCCAGCAGCATGTCGACATAAACAACATGCACAGTTAAACCAGTTTTAATGACCAGGCGTGAATAAAGGCCACCTTGTGAATCATGGCTATTTTAAAACACACACTAGGTATTAAATCATTTTAGGGAATAAATAATCATCTGAATATGGACAAACTGAGCCTTAATGAAATATTTCTTATTTTGCGATAACAGAGCCTTAATGAAACATCTCTTTTTTACGTTAGCAGAGCCTTAATGAAATATTTCTTATTTACGTTTACTGAGCTGTAATGAAATATTTCTAATTTTACTTTAACAGAGCCTTAATGAAATATTCCTTATTTTATGTTAACAGAGCCGTAATGAAATATTTCCTATTCACCCAATGTATTCAGGAAGATAAAATGATATAAATTTGTGTAGCATCAAGTGCACTTCCAAAAAATACCTAATAAAGGCCCCTCCCATCAATCTTTCCAAGACAGAAAGAATTAGTGGCTTATCAAAGATGTTTTTCTAGTCCTTCATTTTGTACCCAACGCCTACAACATTCGTTAAAACAATGACATGATATTTAGTTGAACAATCGGTAATATGTGATACCTCAAGGGTCATTTTTAGGAGATAATTGGTACTTGTGCAACAAGAGGTATAGACTAAATTGCAAATCACAAAACACATGTAATTAATTACAAATTTAATTTGATAACATGACAATCTGTTTACATGCAAACATAATTACATCAGTACAACTTGTAAACATGAATGTCAGTTTAAATTGTAGACAAATTTAACAATCAACTTCAAACAAACTGATTTATCTACAAATATTCTGAGGAGCATGAATTTCACATTACAGTAAAACCTCACTTAGCAACCATCTCAACAAAAAAAACCCACTTTTCTCAGACCCATTTTTCATCATGTCCTCAATGGTTCAATCCGATAATGAGACACCTCAAACATAAGTATCATTACTTTATGTGTTCTAAAGATGGTCTTAATATTGGAAGCTTCACTGTATCTTATTATAAAAACGATTTTCAAAACACAGCAAATTTGTTTAATTTGAAATTTGATTACATTAAAAAAACAAGAGCCATGCTGACATGGCCAATCCCCCTTGAAGGCTGGGTCAAAAAAAGAAAAGTAATTCAAACATGGAGTTCCTAGTTTCATACTACAAGTGTAACAACTATTTATCATTGAAAATAGAGAAGGGACAATTTTATTTTCCCATCCAAACAATATTATACATTATATGCTTTGAATATGGAAAAAGGACAATTTTGAATGAGGGCTATCATGTTTTAATCACAAAAGTTTGTTAGGGTTTCACGCCTGTCAACAACAGTATCAACCAAAACAGTGTTACTAGATTCTGTTCCAGTACCTAGCTTGTTCTCCTCAAGTAAATGCCGTTATTTGGATCAGCAGTGAAGAATTGATGACCATAGAGGTAATGCCTTCAACCAGGAGAATGTCATTAGTTCTGTTAATGCATATTGATGATATTGATAAATCAGGAAATTAGAATTGATGATATAATAATATATCAATACATTTATGCTTCTAAAATAAGCAAGCCAATCGTGAGTTGTCGACTTTCGATTACATGATTACGTGTGTGAAAGTATGCATTTGAATGATTTTGGTGACCTGTTTATCACTTTGGATAAGCAGGCCTTTTATACCATTTTTTGTCCAGTATTTGGCCGCGTTCCCCAAGTAAAAAAGTCCATATTTTTCCCCAATGAAAGAGAAAAATTTCTTCATGATTAAAAAATATTGAAAATGTTCAGTCATCATATACTGAAAATTATTTTTCCCATGGAATTAATTATGTAAAATACTGGTATTATGTTAAGTACTCTGGTACATAAATTTAAGAATGGTTTAGACATTACTTTGGTTCTTTCTTGATTTTAAGCCTTTTTTTATTAATTCCCCAATTTAGTACATCACAAAGCAAATTTCCCCAACCAAAGGGACATGATACTTGTTCCCAAAAACCAAAAAAAAGGGTTGGATAAGCCATAGTATTCGGACTGGACGGTTCAAATAATCAAGGTTATATTACTATGAAATATATAGGGAAAAATCGGCACTGAAATTTCTTTTCTGATTACACCAAGTTTTCAGATAATCCGTAGTTGAAATACTGGGGTTCTACTGTAGTTCCAAAGCAAGTTTTTGTCTCATTTCGAAATGCAAACATCAACTAATAAGTTTCTGGCAAAATTTCCCATCTAAGTCATTTTTTTCAATTCAACCTCTGAATAAGGACCATTCTGAATAAAGG
This sequence comes from Lutraria rhynchaena, assembly GCA_008271625.1. Classification (NCBI taxonomy): domain Eukaryota; kingdom Metazoa; phylum Mollusca; class Bivalvia; order Venerida; family Mactridae; genus Lutraria; species Lutraria rhynchaena. The sequence goes on along the minus strand of VIBL01000122.1, from coordinate 906,496 downwards.
CAACAGTCTGCCTCAAACAAGAGTGTTTTTTATGGGTGAGTTTGTCTGTACTTGTTGAATTAGTTCAACCATTAATTGATGCTGCATAGATAAACAAACAACAATAAGATTATGTGTCTAATTCTGAGGTAACAACAGCAGAAAACAATCAAAACATGCTGAAACTATGAATCAACTATTGTTTACGCCAGTAAACACCATACCAAATATTCCCAATTAAATGCTCCATCTCGTACAGATACCAAATTACTAATTAATACCCTCTTTTAATAAAAACAAGAAGAATCTTTAACAAGAGGGCTAAGAAGGCACTTTTTCACTCACCTGAGTAAAGACTGCAACTGATTTGACCTGATGACCTACTTTTTTGAAACCAGATGACCCATGTTCAAACTTGTCCATGTCTTCGGTTTAATGCTATTTAAGAAATTAATTTAGTCAAGAAAGCCCCTCCAGTGCTAGCAAGTATTCTATGAGTATCAACCTATTCCTATGTAATTCACAAGCAACTTACATCTTCCTACATGACATTAGAATGAGAGAAACACTGAAAAACATTTGATATCTAAGATATATGCAGGTCACTATGATGTAAAACACTTGATAGGTACTCGAACCCATGATCTCTCTCAATAGATCTAAGACTCGACCAACTCAATAGCCTTACTAATATGGCTTTACAGTTAGCTGAAGCTGATTTCATAAATGAATCTAGACTGGCCAACGTGGAAAAATCACAAACAGTCGAATTAGTTGGACAACCAACTAAGCTATATAATAAGTATAGAGAATCAAGTTGTGTAGAGACCAGAGTTAAATCATCAACAAGGTTTTAAACTCAATGAAGACTTAAAGTCAACTTCTCCAATGGAATCAGAGTAAAAGGCAAATTACAGTACAATGTTATGTCTGAATCCAGTCAGAGCCATTCAGTGAATTCTCTCATGACAAGAATAATAAAATAAATAATAATTCAAGACAAATTTACCTTAAGTTTTAGAGTTATCCAGCATTGTAATATATTCACATTAAAGTATCATCAGCCTGGTTCAACCCAGACTTAAGATTACCTTACCACAGAAATGCTGACACAAATTAACTTAAAATCAAACAGTGTCCTTTATAATTACTTGAATTCCATGTTAACCTATATTTTATCTAGACAGGGCACAGTATGCGGTGGTAAAGTAAAACACCAGCATATGAACACGTAACACAACAGGTTACCATAGACTAGCGTTCAGCGCAAGGTTCAACGATTTTGACAGAAATGTCAGATTTTAATGTAATATGACTTGACATGTTAATTTGTTCTGTCTATACAAGCATGAACTCATATAAAATTACCAACATCAGCAGTAAATTATCTGCCTGAGGTTAACCTTAAAGTACTTTTTGCTAGATGTTACCCCAACCAGCAAACTTCAAATAGGCAAAAAAACTAAGCATAAGCAACAAGCCAAAATCCATATTTGATTTGATTTTTGTGAGAATTCAATTACAACTCATCCACAGTCAAATCCCGCACTTCAGGTCAGCTCAACAAACTCTTCCCATTCAGACCACATGAAGGTTTTTAACTTTCAACAATATTCTTTGATCAGACAAATTATAACATGCAAACAAATTTGTTCCAAAGGAGGAGCCAGGACTTTGAGTTTAGGGAGGGGCACAGGAGGCAGAAGTTTGAGTTTAGGGAGGGGCACAGGAGGCAGAAGTTTGAGTTTAGGGAGGGGCACAGGAGGCAGAAGTTTGAGTTTAGGGAGAGGCACAGGAGGCAGAAGTTTGAGTTTAGGGAGGGGCACAGGAGACAGAAGTTTGAGTTTAGGGAGGGACACAGGAGGCAGAAGTTTGAGTTTAGGGAGGGACACAGGAGACAGAAGTTTGAGTTTAGGGAGAGGCACAGGAGACAGAAGTTTGAGTTAGGGAGGGGCACAGGAGGCAGAAGTTTGAGTTTAGGGAGGGACACAGGAGGCAGAAGTTTGAGTATAGGGAGGGGCACAGGAGGCAGAAGTTTGAGTTTAGGGAGGGGCACAGGAGGCAGAAGTTTGAGTTTAGGGAGGGGCACAGGAGGCAGAAGTTTGAGTATAGGGAGGGGCACAGGAGGCAGAAGTTTGAGTTTAGGGAGAGGCACAGGAGGCAGTAAGAGTTTTGGATCCATTTTGTAAAATTTAAATGTGTTATATTCAAATAAAGCAATTGATATTAAATGTTCACTTTGCGTTAAAGTTGTCTGTATGCCATTATTGATAATACTAACACACAGTTTGCAGGTACAGGAAATTCCTATTTTTTTTCATCTGCTAACAACAGTAACTGTTCATACCATAGAAAAATCATATAATATACGTCATGTAATATTTAATAGTGGCAGGCCGTATTTCTGTACACCCACTGAAACTCATTTCAGCTTTTCAGACACAAAAACTGGTGAAAAGTTTCACATGTTATTCAGTTTAACAGGTGCTCTATGTAATAGATTTGTTTTTATTTGTTTTTATGTGACACTGTCACTGGGGTTTAATGCCGTTTTTCAACACTGGACCATGGTCAGTGCCTGCATAATAGTACAGGATGAACTTAACAACTACATGTATTTTCTTTATCACTGATTTTTATTCACCAAAATTAAAGAGGAATTTTATTATCAACCAATAAATCAAATTTTAAACTGTTTGTATATATTAATTATCTAAATGCCCATCTAAATGATTTGTCAGTCGATCATAAAAAATCATGTACATCTTTCAAGATTCCTAACAAGAGGGTCACGGTGACCCTGCATCGCTCACCACAATAAATGTAATTTAACTCGTTACTAAAAAGGTAATAAAGGTACACTTCTGGGCAGATAATGGGAAACAATAATAAACTTGATAAAGGACCATCAAAGGATACTACAAAAGAATATTCATGATGACCGGAGGATGCTACAGACTAAACTTGGTGATGATCCAACAAATTGGTTCATGAAGTCATTTTCAGGTATTTCTATTTTTAGTCTGGTGGCCCATAAATAGGGCCAACCAATTTATTCAAGCACATTTGAAAGAGGACCATCAAAGGATGCAACAAACCAAGTATAGTGATGATACATCCATTGGTTCATGCGAAAAAGTGTTTAAAGGTATTTCTATTTTTAGCTGAAGTGACCCCTAAAAGGGGCCAACCATTATTTGAGCATATTTAATAGATGACAATCAATTCTGGTGAGCTAATAAATATTATATCAAACATATATTACACAAAATAGAATATTATATCAAACATATATTACACAAATTAGGTCATTCATTTGTAAAAATTATGTCACTAGGTCACAGATGAATAAAGCCCCACTTTGAATTACTTTTTGTGGCTGGAGGTGTAAGGTTTTCATTTGACACTCTGAGTATAAAAGCTAGCCAACATTAACTCATTAAATTAACTTAATTCCTCTGGTGCAGCTTTTTACCATAGGGGGCTAGCACATTCACCATGTTTAAAGCATTATTTCCTGGAATATGTGGGAAAATGGTAATTAATTGCCGAGGCATCCAATAATACTCCACTGTGAAAATAAAATCAATCACAGACAAACTAACCTAATTAAAAGTTCTCTTACTGTTTCACAGATATATTGATTTAAAGCATTTAATATCACAGATAAACATATTTAGTTTAGTCGGATGCTAATTTCATCATCAGAGTTTTGCTGCATGGAATGAAAATCATTTATATAGCCCCATGTTTCAGGGTTTGCCAATCAGCAATTTTCCCCTGCATACCATTTTTCATTTAGTATGACCTGATCACTTGCCTTATGACACCAAGTCTTGTGAAAGGATTGTGACACAACAAGTATGAACAAGATCATCATTAAGTTAATGTGACCTTAAATACCAACAAGAGTCGACTAAACTATGGTAAAACAGTAAAACCACACTAAGTGACCACTTTGATATCAAAACCACCTCATAATAACTCATTTTCAGGCCAGTGTTCAATATTTCCTCTGAATTACAACTTGCTAGTAAAACCATGGAAATATAATTATAAAGAACATTTTACTTTAGTTTCAAAGATAGTCTAAACATTGAATTTTTCCTGTAGGGGGGACACAGTGGTCTATTGGTTATGGTCACTGACTAGTGACTGATGTGACATTGAATCTGACATGGGATATGTGAGTAATCTGTTTAGCAAGCTTGCAGATGGTCGATGACTTTACCCCAGTGTATATCTGAGGTCATCCTCTCACCATAAAAGTTGGAAAAGTTGCCAAAATGACCTTGGCTGTTGATGCAAGGTACAACCCCATTTAGTACTGGTTGGTTGACCCAAAGTGCAGGACAACAGTTGTATCTTACGTATTTGCTTAGTGTTAGCAGATAAACAGTGCCAAAGCTACTAGAGATACTTTTTGGACATAGTAAGTTTACAGGTTTGTTAGCAGGTCATTGTACTATGAAATATTTCTGGTTACATTGTATACCATTTTGAGCAGGCAAGCCTGTCCATAAAAATGGAAAAAAAAGTTCAACAAAACAGTAAACTGTTGAAGTAACACAAATCAGTTTTGTTTGTATAAGGCCAGAAAAAAAGTAGTGTCAATGGTTACCCGAGCAACCCCAGTTTTTTGCACCTACCATTAAGTTTTTAGCAGAAAAATCCAAAGAACTGAAGTATTTAGGGACTAATCATACCTCTAATGTAGGAAAGTTCATAAACATGACTAAATTGTATTTCAAGCCTAATACACAAAGACTGGGATTTGTACAAAATCTTTACTGTTGCTGTATCATTGAATCTGATATAAAATAGTTTTTAACTCTATATCGCTATGGGGTAAAATGTTTTTCTAAAAGGAGATGCCATATAATTAATGACTTTTAGCTTTGTAAAGAAGTGTAGTAAACTATAAAATTGTGTATCAAATGCTTACATAACGAACAAATGTAGCATAAAATTACAGTATGGAATGTATGTTGAAGCTAAATAAGACTAACTGATGAAATATGGGGTTGTTACAAAGAACTTTAAGTACCAGACATACCTTTAAAACCACCCTGGGGGGAGGGCTTTACACATTTTTTGTTATTGTTTAATAGAGTTGGCATCAATAAGACCAATTTTTTCTGGTCGAACGATCATTGATACCAATTTTAAAATATCATACAATTGCTATATAATAGAAGTTGTCAAAAATGGCCATATCTAAAATTGTACTGTAGCATTCTGTCATTATTGAAACTGTAATATTGTCACTTTAGGGAGCCAAACAGTGGAACATCCAGCAATTCTATGTTTTACCAAGTTTTATTCTAAATATAATAGGATAATAGTATATTGTTTCCACCCCGACCCCAGACGATTTATATGTGTGCGCATAACCAACAGTTCAGCAATGTGAAGTACTGTACAAGACTTTCCAATAACATGGCCACAAGTACTAATGGACAAGAGTGAATGGAAAAGCTACTTGAGCTGTTGCTGCATTAAACTTATAAATATATCACTTATGTGTGTTCTCCAATATATAAATATATCACTTATGTGTGTTCTCCAATATATGAATATATCACTTATGTGTGTTCTCCAATATATAGATATATCACTGGTGTGTTCTTCAATATATGAATATATCACTGATTTGTTCTCCAATATATGAATATATCACTTATGTGTGTTCTCCAATATATAGATATATCACTGGTGTGTTCTCCAATATATGAATATATCACTGATTTGTTCTCCAATATATGAATATATCACTGATATGTGTTCTCCAATATATGAATATATCACTGATGTGTTCTCCAATATATGAATATATCACTGATGTGTTCTCCAATATATGAATATATCGCTTATATGTTCTCCAATATATGAATATATCACTGATATATGTTCTCCAATATATGAATATATCACTGATATATGTTCTCCAATATATGAATATATCACTGATCTACATTCTCCAATATATGACTATGAATATATCACTGATATGCGTTCTCCAATATACGAATATATCACTGATATGTGTTCTCCCATATATGAATATATCACTGATTTGTTCTCCAATATATGAATATATCACTGATGTGTTCTCGAATATATGAATATATCACTGATATATGTTCTCCAATATACGAATATATCACTGATATGTGTTCTCCAATATATGAATATATCACTGATGTGTTCTCCAATATATGAATATATCATTGATGTGTTCTCCAATATATGAATATATCACTGATGTGTTCTCCAATATATGAATATATCACTGATTTTAAATTCTTATCTTCAGATATCGAAAATACTCTCAATTAACTTGCACAAACTTTACAGATAAAATGGCTTATATGCACATAAGTAACACTGCCAGCTGTTAAAGAACTAAAAAACCCCGGGCTTAGTTCACTAAATGTTAGGTCTATGCACCAGGGCTTCATAATTTAGAGCCCTTCATACAGACATGTTTTCTGTGACAATTTGGTTGAAAGCATTGTGTTTACAACTGTTCATTCTCCACCTTTGATTTGACCATTGCAAGATGAGAAATTCACATTACTTGGAGAGAACAAAGTTTAAGTACTGGTACACTGTCTATCCAGGGAAACATGTAAAACCCAAACATTCACAATAAAATATCTTTTTAAAGGAATGAATTACCTCATGTATTAATTGGTATGTATTTCTTAATGTATAATAATAATAAAGTTTAATATTTGCAACCTTAGCATAACTTAGTGTGTGGAATGACTCCCTGATTTGTAATCCCAGCACACTACAAAACACATGACAGCAGGGCTCTCTCTTTCTTTAGGGGGACTGGGGCCAGGCCCTGGGAGGGGGGAATTTCGCATCATTTTCAGTTCCAGGGGAATTTCATAAGCCTAATTAATATAATAGTAGGGGGATTTTTTACCAAAAATAGGGGAAAAAAGTATATTCCAGAGGTGGGGGAAAGTGACCGAATTATGGCCCCAAAATCGGGAGATCGAGAGCCCTGGACAACTAGAACAAGATTTTAGTATAGAGAAAGTTCACTCAATAGTTTTACACCTCCCTGACCAAGTTCCAAACCAACAAAATATTTCAACCTTACCTAAACTAAAAATATAAAAATTCACACCTAGTTGTAAACAAATATTTGTGTAGGTCAAATTCCTGCAGTATTTAAAATGTTATAGCGGACTATCAATAGATGCTAAATCCATGTACCAGGCATTTAGTAAAGAATTAGTTAACATATTTTCATGCAAACATCAAAACCTTTCAAATCTACAAAAGGCAGACAGTGATGAACAGAATGAAACAGGAAAAAAATATTTAAATAAATTTTCTTAAAGTCTGAAGTGTTTGAATTTTCATAAAATTTAAGTAAATTCAAACTCTTCAGACCTTTCAGGCCTGATTGGAAGTTTAATGTTAATTTTGTAATTGAAGTCCGTTTTGTGACAGCCCTGTTATATACAGGACTATTTTTGGTCCATTAACCATATATACAGGAAGGTTTTTTTAGTCCAGTTACTATAAACAGGACTATTTTTTGTCCATTAACCATATATACAGGAAGGTTTTTTAGTCCAGTTACTATAAACAGGACTATTTTTGGTCCATTAACCATATACAGGAAGGTTTTTTAGTCCAGTTACTATAAACAGGACTATTTTTGGTCCATTAACCATATATACAGGAAGGTTTTTTATTCCAGTTACTATATACAGGACTATTTTTGGTCCATTAACCATATATACAGGAAGGTTTTTTATTCCAGTTACTATATACAGGACTATTTTTTGTTTATTAACCATATATACAGGAAGGTTTTTTTAGTCCAGTTACTATAAACAGGACCTTTTTTGCTAGCCTAATTAGAAGGGGTAAAACTTATACATAGTGAAACATAACTAATTTTGTAATACATGTAACACTTTATATAAAAACTAATCCAATCCTCTTTTACCAAGGGCAACAACTCTGTAGTGATCAAAGTCTAAACAAAGGTGTGAATCAAACTTTATCAAGATGACTAATCTAACAATGTTTTGTTTACCTTGGGTCAACCACCCATTGAGATATGTACAAAACACAATTTTTATAGGATGGACATTGGCATGTACAAGGGGTCGTATGAGTACACCAGTCAGATAAGTATGTGTTGATATTTGAAAGGAGAAAAAAAACCATGTGACTTCAATTACTAAATCAACATTAAGCCTCCAATCAGATTCTAAACTGAGAATGAATTCATGCACTGTTTCAGTAATTGTATATTCTGCTATAAGATGGATGTGGAACACGACAATAAACAAGAAGTTTTAAACATTCAAAAGCATGTATAACAAAATGTACGCATCGTAAAATCTAAGATCATGGTTAGTGGACCCTACAAAAGATAACCTAAATAAGCAATAAAAAGCATGTATGCTTATTCATGTACATTTGTACTTATATACGTGTAAAAGATTATGGCTTAAAATAAATTTTATTATGCTCAAAGTTAACATTGAGCAATGTAATGGTTTGATAATGTAGACAGCCCCTCCCCCCCCCCAGAGCTGGTCTATAAATTATATAATAAACTCTCAATTTAGGATATATAAAAGATAAACCAGTTTCACATTCCAGCCATTTAAACCAGTTTCATTCTTAAAGTCTATACATAAAAAGATTCATAAAGGGTCTTTGGCCGTTTTTTCTGCCTGCCCCTATTATTTTTAAATACATTGCCTCTATATTATATATGTCTGTATTAAATATTAACAACTTTATTATAACTAAGACCTTTATAGCATATCAACTAGTCTTGACTTTCATTAACTTAAATTCTACCAGCATATATAAAGTACTGTTTGTAGATAGGGAAAAATAGGGATAAAATTTGCTCATGAGAACATCTCATACAAAAATTCTGAGCCAAGTTCAGTTTTAGTTTTATATACATTCACTTCTTTTTATACAATTGTTGTTTTTTATTCGGTTATTAACATAAGTTAATATAATTATTTTCACAAGTCCACAGAAAATAAAAACTTCTAAGTTCAAAACGAAATTTAAAGTAGACTATCACTCTCGGTGGAAAATGAAACCAAGCTTTAACAGAAATCGAGTACATACCTTTACATTCAAAGCGTAGCTACTTTCTACTTTCAGTTCGGAAACTTCAATTTGTTACGAGTTAAATGTCTACGCTTTAATCCAACAAATCGGTGTTCTTTTAACCACACGCATCATACATTTAAATCCACCATATATTTCGCACTATCTAATGATCAATCCTTCATGCTGGGTATTCTAAAAGTTTTTAGTTTACCAAATGGATTGTGTTCGATATAAACATACGTCTCGCGGTAAGCGAATAAGTTAAATAGTTTTGTCAATAATGCATCGGTAAACATCGGCAGACTAGCGAAGCGTGACCCGATGACTGGCGGACAGGAGCGAAGAAGAGTATACGAGAGTCTGCATTGAATTACCTCGCGACTCGTCCCTTTTTATAGCAGTAACTTGTTTTACAACATTGATTGTGTCATTTTAATAAAACACATAATGCGCGTGCAATAAATCGGAATACCTCGGCATTATTTGCCAAACTTATTAAAATATAGGAATGGCTTTCAGCTGACACAAGTATATACATCGGACCACACGTGCATTGTAAAATATGCTACATTATTGATAGGATTCGATATATATATATATATATATATTAGTCTTAAATGATTCATACACTAGCGAAAGATAGTTCGAAGTCATTTAATTTTAGAATGTAAGTTAGAAAATATATTCAAATGCCTGCTCTAATAAACAGCATAGTAAATTATTTTTTTACATTAAACCGATGTACGATAAACACTATTTTTTAATGCACAAAATCATTCGATTGTGCGGATAGAAACTTAAAGAATTAGTTCAACCATTATTTAGATGTATACCATTAATAACCATGATTATGAAAACAATATAATGTCATATGAATTGTACACATCAAATATTGCACATGCGCGTGTCCCGATAATGTGATGAAAATTAACAAAACATTTACAGATATCACCAACAAATGCATCAAGTTAATCATGTAAATATCTTTTATCCAAAATTTGTTCTAAATTTTCAATTGTTCACCAAAGTTCGCAACACCCTTGTCTAATCATCCATGTATTTATTGTACTTGGACAATAATTATACAAACAGTCATATCGTTATTTACCGTGCAAGTATGTCATACGTCATTTTATCCTGATGCAAGCAAGCGCTCCCATGTTTACAAAAAAAAAATCCACAGCATAAAACAAAACTCTTTCATCATACATATGAAAAAGCAATTCATTTATAAACACAAGTCCACTTTTACTTACAAGTACCTGTATTTTTATACCTGTCATTGAAATCACATATTATACTTATCACAGCAACTACCGAAGTCCATTCTTACCGTATTAACGGATACCAGTTATAAGTATGGTGCCGGATTTCCTTTGAGAGTTCTTAAAAACAATTTGATAGAATGGTAGGGGGAGTTGATCCTGCTGGTACCCCTTTACTTGAGACAAAGCACAAAAGTCCCAGTGCTTTGCAAAAGTCAGTTAGGAACCAGCATACGTTCCAACATCCCTTAGCAAAATTGTCTATCTATTCGGAACACTCGGCTGATTCCGTACCTCCATCTTTTAGATGTACATAGTCGATCGAGGTGTATCAAATGAATGTCTGTCATGCTTTCGTTGCTAATATGAAGTTTTTAGAAAGGCTAGACTCTAATCTTTGATTATTACGACAGACGAATATTCTCTCAATTAAACACGATATCGACAACAGAATTGGTCGGACTGATTTTTGCTGGTAGGATATTTGTACGGTTCGTTACCCCATCCGCTTCTATTCAGGTCGCTAAATGTTTGTTTAAATTAATGCTCGTTGTTATCAAGTTTTTTCCCCTTAGATAAAATCTGAAAGATATATCATTGATAAAATATAAAATTTGGGTTATTAAACTGACATTTGAACATGGTTAAAAAGCCATACAAAGTTTATGGTGAGACGTTGACCCATATTTTATGCCCTTAAAATGTCAGTTTTTACAGGTTCGCTTTTACCACGAAATTGCAAAAAGACATTAACAAACAAACAATCCTCATTTACATTCCTAACAGTACGGACATAGCGACCCCTTATTTCATTTGAAACTCCTAGGTCAATACCAAAAATATCAGTGTATTGCCCGAGGAGGTCTAAATACTCATATATTTATCCCAAAATGGGTGACAATGATCTCTTGCTATTTAATGGGACATTTATGAATCACTTAGGCTTACCTACGCAGATGTTGTTTCACACACACAATATATGTTTGTGGCTTCGTTTTATAAACAGAAAAATAATATTTGATTTGTCATTTGCGGTTTAAAGAACTGATTTGGATGATAGCATGTAACACAGGAATGCGTTCATGGATATTCCTTAGCTAAGATAGCAGTACATAAACCTTTAGATCTGGTTTTTCCTTTCTTCTAAATGTGAATTGTTTCTAATTGTTTCCAATGATTGAAAATATGCTTCAGGGGAGCGGTAGAGGCTTTGGTAAGTATATACATGTAAGTATATTCATACATAGAAACAGGAGCTTTTACAATCACAAATTACAATGAAATAAACTGAGGTTTTTTTCCTGGCTTATTTATCAAACCGATATATTAACATATATATATACTTGATGATGTTAATGCCGTTTAACCTGTCAAGCTTTTCCCGCACAAATAAAGTTCATTTCTTCAAGTTTTTCATTGTCGTGGGTTGACCGTTCTTACGCCAATAATAACGTATTGCGGAGAATCGCCTTTTCGCCGCTCCTAATTTTTACGAGTCCGTCGGGCTTGTTCAGTAAGCTGTGGATGATTTTGCTAGCCATTGGCGACGGCCGTTTTGCTGAATTCGTAGTCTGTATGTTGATTGATCTCCTTAAGCCAGTACCCGTGCCATAAATACCCTCACCCAATTTCTTCAGCGATTTCGACAAAACAAAAATTCGCCCTTTCCAAATTTTCGTATTCAGTACAAGTATATGTATATATTATAGAAAAAAGATGGAAACGTTTCTTACCATTGGGTTCATGACTTTAATTTAACTCACCCCCGATTCATAATCTTATTTCCAGATAGGCATATCTATGATTTTAACCTTTTATTTTACAGTACAGAACGAGTGAGCACCAAACTTTGCCTGTAAAAACAATTATACAAGACAGCCCTGGGTGTATTTTCTCTGGCTGATAACGTTAATCACAGCGCGATATTTTCATGTAATTTGCAGAAACATTAACCAATCTCTATCCAGAGTTGTCGTTCGTTATCTCTCCCGTACATCTCTGTCAACGTCTCAGCGTTTTACAAGATTATTGTACAACAAGAAATAAAGCCACAAACGGTACAAAATTTACAACTGAGCGACGCAATTTATTTTGCACAATACTTTTGAGACAAAATATACTATAATTTACCTGAAACTCAGAGAAATTATTTTATTTATCTAGCGCACTATTTCTCGGCCGAGAGTATTGGTTTACTTTTGGTAATTAGGTCACACGGTTACGCCGCATAAATGGAAATGAAACGCAGAAGTCGAAGGTAATCGTGTAAAATTATGACAGCACATGTACATTTAGAGAAATAAAGTGTGATTCTGTGTATCAGATGGAAAGTAAAGGAGACACGGACACGTGTTTTTGAACTACTTTCCAGACGTTGACAGAGATGAATGTGATGGATAACGAACGACAACTCTTGGTAGAGATTGAACATTAGCATCATTGCACGACGAGAAATAATCGATCAAATTTAGGAATCATTTAACATTGTATAGCAAGGCTTGCACTAAAATTTATGAAATACATTTTTTAGTATCAAAACATTATATACAAGGGCCTGTATTAATATTAATGAAATAATATCAAAACATTACATACCAGGACCTGTGTAAATATTTATGAAATAATATCAAAACATTATATACCAGGACCTGTATAAATATGTGTGAAATATTATCAAAACGAGTATTTTATCATAATTTAACTATGTTCCAGAGTAATAAATTTTTTGACGAATGAATTTTTATCCTGTTTTTGTTACATACAGAACTGTTTATTTCTTGTCTAGTTCAGAATAACAAAATTTATTTTCTGATAATTTCATGTCACTCCATCTGTTATTATTAGACAGTATAATACTGTCTTGTTATGTTACATTTATTGAGGTGTGACCCAGGTAATACTATGTGCGTTAAGATATCATGTAGCACGGTGATAGGATACCTAAGTAATATTCACGACATGCTATTCTTACGACATGGTGGTAAACTGCACGAAGTGCAATTTTTACGACACCATATTCTTATGACACCATGATAATATGCACGATGTGCTATTCTTGTGAGTTCTTGGTAACATTCACGACGAGATATTCTTATGAGGCCTTAGTTATATTCATAATGTGCTATTGTTACAACATCGTGGTATCATTCACGAAGTGCTTTTCTTATAACGCACGGAGTGCTATTCTTACGACACCATTATGATATTCACGATATGCTAATCTTACGACACTGTGTTTAACTTCATGACATGCTATTACATGACACTATGCTAATATTTAACACGTGCCATCCGGAACACACCACAGCCAACTTCGTACCCCCATCTAACCTCGGATGTACTTGGTAGTTTGATGTGTGTCTACAATTTAAACATTATTATTTTTGATGTGGCTACCGATTTACTCCCCAGGAAATAGTACCGCTAATCACCTAAGGCCTTAAAATGGTGACTGTCAACGTCCGTCTGGCGTTGTCGTAGCAGAATTGTACTTCAAGAAGTATTATGTTCTGTTTTCTACGGAACATAAAATACAATAAACAGCAGTTTGTAAATATAATCAAAGCACTGAGAGGACTATTGTTGGCTGCGTTGCAGTATTGTAAGTTCTGTCTGAAGTTTATTGTTATACATTTTCCTCAAACCCCGTCAATGCTAACATTGGCTTATAGAGAAAACACGCAGATAGATAGACTGATCAGTACATCTCAGTATGAGATGCAAGGAATTGACACTAATGGCTGCCTTCAACCGTTATTTAATGTTTTCTGCATTTTAATGTCATAACATACTAGCAAAATGAACGGTATGCGTTTAATATTAGACAATACTTGAAATACCACTTTAAAGCATTGGTAAACAATTGTTCAAATCATGAATCATTTTGAAACATTTATTATAAACAACGGGCTTGCGAAGAATAAAATCAAAGATCAAATGTTAATATCATGCTACTATGATGCATGTATGAAGCATAACCCATCAGATAGTCATAAAGTCTAGGCTATATGTACGACAAACACGTTGATGAAAGTTTCATTGAATACCTGAATTAACGAAAATAACGTTTTTATTTCGAGGTATCAAAATATTAATTCAGGGCCGGCAAAATCTCCGAGAATTTAACTTGTTTGCAGACAAGTAACTTAAAAATGCTTGTCCGTACTTGTCCATATTTTATCATTTTTACTGTTGGTATGTACAAAAGAAAAAAAATGCTGTATTTTCGTCTAACTTGTAATATTAAGCATTGAAACGCCACATAACACCCGTTCCGCAATAACTTAGCACAAAATAGATGTGGTCATCGGTAACCACGGGGATTATTAATTATCAACTTAAAGACAAAACTGCAATGGCTAAAGTTGACCTTTGGAAGCAACTTTCAAACAAAATACAGTCGTCATTGGTTACCAATTAACGTAATTGATGCGCCAACTTTACTATAAAAATTCTGAGGCCTAAGAACACCTGAGTCATTTAATCGTGAAGGAGATATGTTTTTGAACTGCATAATTGCTGGAGATAAAACTTAGGTTCACTCTGCCGAACCTGAGACAAAAGCTCCGTAGAAGCAGTGGAAACGAGTTGGTCCTAAAAAGTTTAAGCTGTCTCCTTCGGCTGGCAAGTCATGCTTGTTGCGTCTTGGGATTTGAGAAATTATTCTTCCACATTTCATGTCAAAATGTCAAACTGTCACCACCAAATACTATTCTGAAGTAATTGTGGGAAATCTTAGAGAGAAGCTGAAACAAACGTGTCCAAGGTTAGCACTGAAAAATGTCCTACTTCTTCACAATAACGCTCCATCCCTGTGACTTTTATATGTTTTCAGGACTTAAAAATGCTTGCTGGGAAGAAACATAAGGCCGAGTTTGATATCTTCCGTTACACAGTACCTAAATCATAGGTACGTCATGGTTCACAGTGGGAATACTAAAGCTCCCACGAAGATGGCAGAAGTGCGTAAACATAAGTGGGGAATATTTTGAAAAAAAAGTAGAAAGAAGTTTTTAAAAATGTTAAATGTTTTTCGAGAAGGAGCCAAAATCCAGATATTTTCTGACCGCCTTTCTTATGTATAAAATATATCATTTAGCGGTGTTTAACCCTGTCGTCAATTGCTGGACATCGATGGAAAAAAGTCGTACCCGACCTTTCTAACGAAAAGGAAAAAACCTAAATACAGGTAGGAACTATTTATTCCCTCGAAACCGCTCTTCCTTTACTTACGTATTATTGATAAAACGAAATATGACCATTAAGAAATATTTGTTCGGGTCCCCAGAAATGAAAATCACCATCACCGTCTTCTACTGTATTGGTGAGGCTATCTTTATCAAGGGGAGTTAATTTTCTTCAAAACTTTCGTTCCACAAATTATACACGCCCTCACCATTATAATTTATAACATTTGATACTGAATGTTCCCAAAACGTCTTGCATTAATAACGTTAGACAGACAAAGGCTGACTTCAAAATGTGTAGAACAAAAACCGATGTTGATAATGAGTACAACGTACATGTAGTCTTATTATAAAGTGGTCTGTATAAATGTACAGTTATAATGATAAAGTGTTCAGTATAAAGGTACAGTTATAATGATAAAGTGGTCTGTATAAATGTACAGTTATAATGATAAAGTGTTCAGTATAAATGTACAGTTATAATGATAAAGTGGTCTGTATAAATGTACAGTTATAATGATAAAGTGGTCTGTATAAATTACAGTTATAATGATAAAGTGGTCTGTATAAATGGACAGTTATAATGATAAAGTGGTCTGTATAAATGTACAGTTATAATGATAAAGTGGTCCGTATAAAGGTACAGTTATGATGATAAAGTGTTCTGTATAAATGTACAGTTATGATGATAAAGTGTTCTGTATAAATGGACAGTTATGATGATAAAGTGTTCTGTATAAAGGTACAGTTATAATAATAAAATGTTCTGTATAAAAGTACAGTTATAATGATAAAGTGGTCTGTATAAATGTACAGTTATAATTATAAAGTGGTCTGTATAAATCTACAGTTATAATTATAAAGTGGTCTGTATAAATGTACAGTTATAATGAAAAAGTGGTCTGTATAAATGTACAGTTATAATGATAAAGTGGTCTGTATAAATGTACAGTTATAATGATAAAGTGGTCTGTATAAATGTACAGTTATAATGATAAAGTGTTCTGTATAAATGTACAGTTATAATGATAAAGTGGTCTGTATAAAGGTACAGTTATAATGATAAAGTGTCCTGTATAAAGGTACAGTTATAATAATAAAGTGTTCTGTATAAAGGTACAGTTATAATAATGAAGTGTTCTGTATAAAGGTACAGTTATAATGATAAAGTGGTCTGTTTAAAGGTACAGTTATAATGATAAAGTGACCTGTATAAAGGTACAGTTATAATGATAAAGTGGTCTGTATGAAGGTACAGTTATAATGATAAAGTGACCCGTTTAAAGGTACAGTTATAATGATAAAGTGTCCTGTATAAAGGTACAGTTACAATGATAAAGTGACCTGTATAAAGGTACAGTTATAATGATAAAGTGTTCTATATAAAGATACAGTTATAATGATAAAGTGTTCTATATAAAGGTATACTTATAATGATAAAGTGTCCTGTATAAAGGTACAGTTATAATGTCACAGTATAAAACGAGTACACTGAAGACATTAAGCTAGCACGGACGTAATTGAATTTCCGTGTCGTAACGCTTCCCCTTTAACTTAAATTATGATACAGCATGTGTCACACAATTTCTTCGCAGCCATCTTACGCTTGCGTAAAACCTCGCTTGTATTCTATGAATAGTAATCACGCGTAATTTAAATTCTCCAAAGGTTCGTTACGATTGTCCCGTCGAATATGTTATAACAGAGTACAAACTTAGCATACTTTTACCTTTCCAATTCTCATATTTTATTTTTAAAGACTCCCGGTGTAAAGATAACCACTTATTTTCAGACCAGGTTTCTATATTTTTCCATATATTTCTCTGATAGTGAGACCACCTGTATATAATAGCAATATCGAGGTTAACTACACGTGTTTTCATCGCTGAATTATTTAATGGATGTTGGATTTGTCTGATTTGTTCCTGAATATCAAAACCGTTATTTTCGGTCCCTTAAACTGGTCTTAATAACAAGCCTTTGCTGATACCAAATACAAAATGGAGCTAGATAGTAATAACGAATAAATAATATGTAACTCCATACATTTAGGACATCTTAACATCGCCAACACTGCATGATATTCTTCTTAGTGTGTTTCTCTGTATTTGTCTGAGTCTGATAGGTTTTAGTTCGAAATTTCTATGGGTGGGATTCACATAATGAGAAAAACAAACGTACTTAAACCTTTTAAATCTGATTAATCCAGTGGATTCTTATCTTGGTGCACACTGTTCTAACGTTTCATGCTTACGTTTAAGTATTCACAGTAAAGCCTCGCTTAGCAACCGCTTTATAACCGTACCTTTATACACTTTTAAACACTTTATCATTATAAGTGTACCTTTATACAGAACACTTTATCATAATAACTGTACATATTTACAGAACACTTTATCATTATAACTGTACATATTTACAGAACACTTTATCATTATAACTGTACATTTATTCAGAACACTTTATCATTGTAACTGTACATATTTACAGGACACTTTATCATTATAACTGTGCATATTTACAGAACACTTTATCATTATAACTGTACCTTTATACAGAACACTTTATCATTATAACTGTACATATTTACAGAACACTTCATCATTATATCTGTACCTTTATACAGAATACTTTATCATTATAACTGTACCTTTATACAGAACACTTTATATGAATGTGTATGAATAGATAGATAAATTCAGATGTTTTATGACAATGCAACAGCTCTTACGATGCGAAACAGTGCCCCTATAGACAGAGACAACGTGTTTTACGCAGGCTTCGATGCGTCATCATTTTCCGTGCTTTAATGTTAGCCTGGTTCCACGATATTAGGTCTCGATAAAACTGCCTTCATTACATGAAATCATTCCATTATTTGTATACAGAGATGAAATATTTCTTTCCATTTGACAAAAATGTAAAAATTGTTTTGCAACAAAGCGAGAAATTTAAAATGTTTCCCGAAGTGTTAAGCTGATGTATGTGAATGTTTTTATTTACTTGTATTTTTATTGACGATTCGCAAAATAAATCGTGTTATGCTGCAGTAAATTACGCGTCTTATTTAAACTCATATAAGATTCGACTGCATCGCCGCCGAATAGTTTTACACTATGTCGCAGCTTTCAAAGCGCTCGATGCGAATTCATTTTCATCTGTCACGCATCCCGGAGATTTTGCCTCACCAATGCTGTCAGAACCAGTCTGTTTCGTGTTGAAGATAAAATGTACAGACTGTCACGAAAAAAGCACGGCTTCACAGGCATTTCGATCTCCGACCTCGAGACTTGGCATCCGTACTGGTGACCAAAATAACCGGCCGGACAAAATGCTCCGGGAGGACATACTGTTTTTGGTCACCATAAGACCTAATTATCTTCATTGCTGATTCGTATGACTTATGTGGAGAAGTTATTTGTACAGTTACTTAGAATGAACAGGTTATAACAATGTATTGGTACAGACTCCAGAAACACTGATTGAGTACGTATATCAACACTATATATATATATAGTATAACTGTCCGCTGAAATGGTTGAAACCCGAATTATTGGAAAAAACACACAAATAAGGTCAAACAATACAGTACAAACAGATTAACAAATTTGTAAGTCTGATAAACTTGCGTCCAAGATTTGATGCTTTGGTATTGACCGAAGTGTGGCAAACAAAGATACTGCAATTCATCAGAGAATTTATTTGGATTGTAGACTCTCCATACAGTGAAATTCTTGTCACGATTGACATACTGTATAGCGCAATATATCTGCGGTGTCAAATGTTAGCGTTTGTTAAACGCGTTTTTGAATTGACGGGGTCATAAATTGGCGCAAACGCTTTCAGATCGCCAGATTTAAACTCTCGTTGAAAATAACATGGGTTCATGAATATAAATAAAATGGTGGTGCTTTGAATTGGCTGTGTTTTGAATTGGCGCAACTGACCCTGACCGCCAATATAGCCAAAATAAATCCCCCGCCAAAATAAGTGCTTGTGTAGTAGTTTCCATACGTATAAGCCAAAAAAATGGAAATCATAAATGGATTTTTTGTCTATGCATCAAAATAAACATAATTTGCTCTGCTTATGGGTGTTCTGTTTTCACAGATATCTGGTGATTTAGTGTTCGGCAAAACATCCTTATAAACAACTGAAATCAATAGGAATATTTCTGAGAAACATGATTACTTATATGTGAATATTACCCATAAACTTGGTAGATGTAGTTACAGATGCTGTTGTTGTAGTTTATATGATTGGTTATGTTGTCATTGTTGCTGTTGTAGCTTATATGACTGGTGTTGTCATTGTTGTTGTTGTAGTTTATATGACTGGTGTTGTCATTGTTGTTGTTGTTGTTGTAGTTTGTATGACTGGTGATGTTGTCATTGTTTATGTTGTTGTAGCATACGTGACTGCATTAGAAATCAGTGGTTCTTATGTTGTTGTTTTCATGATTGGTGTTATTGTGTCACTGTTGTTGATGTAGTTTACGTGACTGTGGTGTCGCTAAATGACTTTGAATGTTGGTGCGACGTGAAACACCAGGGAAATCGTGTGCTTGTGTTGTTGTCCCTTTTGATGCTGTAACCTACGTTACGGGTGTTGTTATCACTGTTAATGCTGTAGTCTACCTTACTTGTGTTACTTGATGTTGTAGTCTACGTTACTGTAGTCTACGTTACTGATGTTGTTATCACTGTTGATGTTGTAGTCTACCTTACTTGTGTTACTTGATGTTGTAGTCTACGTTACTGTAGTCTACGTTACTAGTATTGTTATCACTGTTGATGTTGTAGTCTACCTTACTTGTGTTACTTGATGTTGTAGTCTACGTTACTGTAGTCTACGTTACTAGTATTGTTATCACTGTTGATGTTGTAGTCTACGTTACTAGTATTGTTATCACTGTTGATGTTGTAGTCTACGTTACTATACTCTACGTTACTAGTATTGTTATCAGTGTTGATGTTGTAGTCTACGTTACTATACTCTACGTTACTAGTATTGTTATCACTGTTGATGTTGTAGTCTACGTTACTGGTGTTGTTATCACTGTTGATGTTGTAGTGTACGTTACTGGTGTTGTTATCACTATTGATGTTGTAGTCTACCTTACTTGTGTTACTTGATGTTGTAGTCTACGTTACTGGTGCTGTTATCATTATTGATGCTGTTGTCTGCGTAGTCACTGATGCGTGACTGGTTTTATGATGATGTTTTGTTTTCTTTTCGATAAACGTTGTTTTGCTAATTTATTTTATCTGATAATTGTGATCCTCTATAATAACTTTAATACTTGGCAGTTTTTACATTTTGATAATCCGCTACCATGATTTCCTGCTACGAACCACAATAATATGTTTTGACAGCGAATGGCGTGACAAATGATGTTTCGTGCTATATTCCATTAACTATTGCAAACATCATACACAAAGCATTTGAAATACTTAAATATCACTATACCTCGTCCAGAGCCAAGATACAGCTAAGTTGATAAACAATCCATCGATATCGAATTTCTACTTTACTCGCTTGTTGTATTGTCAACGTTAGTGCCGCTTCGTTTTCCCTTGCGGTGTTAACATACCGGATAACAAGTAACACCCACACCGAATTTGAGACGCATATTATCACAGTTCATCCGGTAGGTAACACCAGCTTTTAAATATCAACTGTTTGTAACTTGGATAATTCAATATCGTCTGTTGGTGAAATACATAACTTGATCTAATTATGTTAAATGATAGCAAAATAGGCTTTTTATATAGTAAGCCTTTGATGAAACAGAGCACTACAAACTGTGGTCTTTAATCAGACTTTGTATCTGGTGTTTTACAAATTTAAGACAATTTGCTCGTCATTATGGCTAATACAACTTTTTGGAACATTTTATATTCTCTGAAAGTTTTTGCTTGACAACGAAAAGACCTACAGTGTACTTGGTGGCCTGTCGACACGATGATAATATATACGCTGCTATTATTCCAGTGAGCGTTTTTTACAAGAACTTGTTATTTTCTTTGTATGGTTACAAATACTGCTGTTAGAGTGCAAGTTTAGGTCAGGTTAAGCATTAAAATATATTTTCTATTAAGAACACCACTAACGATACTGAATTTGTAATTCTGATGACCCTGTACAGAATTGTACTACGCAAAATAATATGCACCTAGGCCTCTTTAATATAGATAGAATATGAACTTATTGCTGGCGTCTTACGAACTATTCGAATTTTCTCAAACACATTGCATGTCATTAGATATATTACGAGCGCTACATATTACGTTCGTATTTCATGGTTTTAAAATCATTTCTCTAACGTATTTTTGTAAAAACAACTGATCGGATAACTGAGGTTTGTTTACGGAAGTTACATCGATTTACAGCAACGTATTTATCATGACATCAGCAAGTCTGCGTTGAAACTGCTATGTTTCACGCCATTGGGTGTTTATTGCAAATAATAAATGAAAAAATCAATTCGTAAGAAAACAGCTGAAGACATATAAAACCAACCAACAAGCATTACTACGATTGTGTGCCAGTCAACCTTAGAGTTCCGACATATTGATGATTGTAATAAATATAATGTTGCGTTATACAGACTCGTCTGCTGTTGATAAATTGCATCCCATTTCAAATAGCACCGAGTCGATATTCACAAACTGTATTACCACAGAATGTTCAGAGAAAATCATTACACACTTTATGTATTATTAATATTTTCAATCCGTTTTATTGCTGGTCGTTCCCTGGACGGCAATATTGCCTTACTTTACTATGACTGAAAGAACAAACCAGTACGTCACCACAACCATGAGGTGCAACAAAACACAACACAACACAACATGAGACAACACACCACAACATGATACAACACAACAAGACATAATACAACAAGACATGATACAACACAACATGACACAACACGACACAACATGATACAACACAACACAACATGACACAACACAACACAACATGATACAACACAACAAGACATAAAACAACAAGACATGATACAACGCAACATGACACAACATGATACAACACAACACGACATGATACAACACAACACAATATGATACAACACAACACAACATGATATAACACAACACAATATGATACAACACAACACAATATAAAACAACACAACATGATACAACACAACACAACATGATACAACACAACAAGACATGATACAACAAGACATGACGCAACACAACATGATACAACACAACATGACACAACACGACACAACATGATACAACACAACACGACATGATACAACACAACACAATATGATACAACACAACACAACATGATACAACACAACACAATATAAAACAACACAACATGATACAACACAACACAACATGATACAACACAACAAGACATGATACAACAAGACATGACGGAACACAACATGATACAACACAACAAGACATGATATAACACAACACAACATGACATAAACAACACACCACGATCCAACACAACACAACATGATACAACACAACACAACATGATACAACACAACACAACATGATACAACACAACAAGACATGATACAACACAACACAACATGATACAACACAACACGATACAACACAATACAACATGATACAACACAATACAACTTGATACAATACAACACAATATGAGATAAAACAACACAATATGATACAACACAACAAGATATGATACAACACAACACAACACGATACAACACAGCACAATATGATATAACACAACACAGCATGATACAACATGATACAACACAACACAACATGATGCAACACGACACAACACAACACAACACAACATGATGCAACACGACACAATACAACATAGCATGATGCAACACGACACAATACAACATGATACGATACAACACAAAACATCACGACACGATACAACACAACACATCACGACACGTTGGACTGGTGGACACAAGTTGTTATGATACACGTTGTTATGATGCACGTTGTTATGATATAAGTTGTTATGATATAAGTTGTTATGATATAAGTTGTTATGATACACGTTGTTATGATATAAGTTGTTATGATATAAGTTGTTATGATACACGTTGTTATGATATAAGTTGTTACGATACACGTGGTTATGATACACGTTGTTATGATATAAGTTGTAATGATACACGTTGTTATGATACACGTGGTTATGATACACGTGGTTATGATACACGTTGTTATGATATAAGTTGTTATGATATAAGTTCTTATGATCACGTTGTTATGATATAAGTTGTTACCATACACGTTGTTATGATACACGTTGTTATGATACACGTTGTTATGATATAAGTTGTTATGTTTCACGTTGTTATGATACAAGTTGTTATGATATAAGTTCTTATGATATAAGTTGTTATGATATAATTTATTATGATATAAGTTCTTATGATCACGTTGTTATGATATAAGTTGTTACCATACACGTTTTTATGATACACGTTGTTATGATACAAGTTGTTATGATATAAGTTGTTATGATATAAGTTGTTATGTTACACGTTGTTATGATACAAGTTGTTATGATACATGTTGTTATGATATAATTTATTATGATATAAGTTGTTATGATACACTTTGTTATGATATAAGTTGTTATGTTACACTTTGTTTTGATATAAGTTGTTATGATACTCGTTGTTATGTGCTGACACAGTTTTTATGCCTGTAACAATTACCTGTCGTATAAAGAAGCTATTGCAGGATTCTCTAGATATCTAAACGAGCTATTTTTAACACTTTTAAATCTAAGCAAAACGCATCGAGTCTGAGAATGCACAGCAGGTAAACTAGTCGTTGCTAAACGACAAGGTTATTGATTTTATTGATCTCGTGATTAAAATGCAATAACGATTGGTTAAACCATTATCCAGGATTAAACATTCATCACAGATTGAAGTGTGCTGACAAATGCACTTGATTGATGTCTAAAAATACAGGGACGTTTAATCGCGCCAGATTTATATTGTTTGTCCATGTATGTGAAATGTGAGTCCTTCAGATATCCTATTCAAGCCTATTCGCGACTGGCTCAAAAATCCCCAAAATGATTTTAGCGATTCTGACATTTTTTTATTCTAGCTTTTCCTTTTTCAGTACAATCATAATTTTAATGTCAACTTAAAGAATGCTTACCTCCCTACTTACCCATTGTAAAAAAATTGGTGAGCCTAACTGTGAACCAATACTTTTTAGGATTGCTTTATCAAATTACCCAGTCAATTTACTAATTAGTGCTGGTACCTATGTTCATTCAGTGTTAACATTCGGGGTATCAAGTCCAGCCGAAACTAAATTTGAGACGAATCAGCAAATTATCACGGACCATCAAAGCCGTCTCATTGAAAACCATCAGTTTGTAAGTACACGGTATATAATGTTATCTTTCAAAATAATGGTAAATAATATCACAATACGATCGTTGTGGAGAGACTATCAAAGTAACGTAATACATCCACTGTGGTGTATGATCAGTTATAGCTTCATTTTTGAAATTGTTTATTCATTCCCTTCTTATCGTCTTGATTTATACATTTTCCCTAATTAGTTCGCTCTGAGGCCCGAGTTGTATGAAATAAATACAAATTGATGCTAAAATTATTTATCGAGAAAAATATCCATTCTGAAATAAAAGCGACTGAGTGAATTGAAATGTCTAGTAAGAGAGAGAGGGAGAGAGGGAGGGAGAGAGGGAGGGAGGGAGGGGGAGAGAGAGAGAGAGAGGGAGGGAGAGAGGGAGAGAGAGAGAGAGAGAGAGGGGAGGGAGGGGGAGAGAGAGAGGGAGGGAGAGAGAGAGAGAGAGAGAGAGAGAGGGGGAAGAGAGAGGGAGGGAGGGGGAGAGAGAGAGAGGGAGGACGGGAGAGGGAGAGAGAGGGGGAGGGAGGGAGAGAGAGAGGGAGGGAGAGAGAGGGAGGGAGGGAGGGGGAGGGGGAAGAGAGAGAGGGAGAGAGGCTAAATTATGGGGTAATTACGAAAGATAAAACTGGTTTGAAAATTATGATTTCACTATAACATATTTTTACTATATACGACTATATAACATCAGAGTATTACTACTTTAAAAAGAAGGACTCTATCTGGGCGTATTTACTCCATTGTATCAAAATTTTGACTTTGATGTAATGTGGGAAAACTCGGGAAGTTTTTTAATATGCTGGGGCATTTCAATTTTTCCGAGTGTTCTCCTCGAAAACTTCAGTAGATTAATCCCCTAGGAATGACATATCAGAAGGTACTACATTGCTAATGCCTAAAATTATTACCTCAAAATGGAGCCGACAGATTCAAGAAACATTTATAATTTTTATAGGTTTTCATGATAAAAAATGATTAACCGTGAGATTTTTTCAAATGAAATTCCTAAAGTTATTTGTCCCTTTAAATTTGCATTGAAAATAAATCGAAAAATCCACTTTAGTGAAAACTCGTGATAAAAAGACGAATTAACTAAGCATCAATCTAATTTGATAGAGATAAATAAAGGTCTTCATTTAATATCTACAGAAAATACCTTTCTATTTTTCAACAAGGGCAACAACTTTTACATTTTTTAAAACGTGCCGGAAAAAGTATTTTGGAGTGTCTAAGGTACTATCTAAAAAATAACGTTTATTGGGTTGTACGATATTAACATTTTTATGTAACATTGAGCATTGAGCAGAACTTCAGAAAAGTAAAGTATTGTGGATGTTATATCTTAAATTTGAGGTTAAAGCGTGATTATTGCGTTACAATAAACAACGTTTTGGCCTTAGATTATTTGACGTAATTGTCTGTTTCTGCGCATAATTTGTGGAATTATTCGATCGGCAACAAAAAAGTGGAGCATTATTAGAGTGGTATGCCAATCAATTCTGGTTTTCTGATATAAAAATAACAGCAATATATTTCATGCGTAGATATATTGCCTCGTCAGTTGCTAATGAATTGAATCACATTTCAAATTGTTCCGGGACAATATTTTCAGGCATTTGAAGTCCAAGGTGGAGCCGCTTGAGTTGCTTTTACCTATTTTTATCGCGGCAGTTCATATACAATACACAGTTCATATATACGTATATGTTGGGTATAAGGTCAAAGGTCTGATTGGATAAGTCGCATGAATTTTCTGGGTTTATTGCGCATGCGTGAAATTTCAGGTTTTTCTCCCATATTTATACGGAATATTTTTATTCTGTGTCGATTAAAATAATACATTATAAAGAAACACTTGTTTCTCTGGTCCAGATAGAGGATTATAAAAGAGAGAAACTTTTCACAATCAAGGTCTTTGGCACCTGGCGTGTTTTATTTATGAGCAATGTTGCAACAATTTCCTTTGTAGGTTCAGGAAAGGGATTACACAGATTTATCGACGTGTTTTGCAAAAATAATAATACAATTGTATTTCATTTAGAATATACATAATCTGAAAATACATTTGTGAGGATGGATTAGTGACAGGTTGTTTTGTTCTTAAATATTACAATTATCATGATCAATCACCCTGTACCCTTCAAGAAAATGTACACAAATGGCGGACCTCAACACTTTGTTCAGACAGTTTTATCAAATAATTGCTCGTAATACATTCCTTTATCATTCTAAAATACGTACAGTGATGTGAAAAAGAAATATACTCGTGTATATGATCATGACTTTCGCGTATCCGAAAGTGTCACGTCCGCACCACTATACATGCTCTGACACCCAGCATGGCCGACAGCCGCTAAATTTAAACTTCAAATTAAAGAAACGGCCGTCTGTAGCATATTTAAATATTTATAGCTGAAAGAAAGTATTTATGTTCCAAGTAATTATTAGAAAGTACATTCAGCATCAGTTATGTATAATCACAACTCGTGCCAATGTTTTCTGCGATGCTTCTATGTGGCTCGCCAAATAATATCAGATCTCGGTCAATTTCGTCTACTCTCTGTAAGATTTTGGAAATATTTCTAGACTAATTCAATAAACCAAATTTCTGTTAACTACTAATGGTGTGATGTGAATAAAATGTACCGAATAAGTGGATTACAAAAGTATGCTAAAATTAAAGATTTACATCGGATTTACATCGGAAAGTCATAGGAATGAAAATTTACAAAAATCACCTCAAGGATTTAGTTTCATTCATAAATGTTTTGGTATATATTTTATGAAAATTAAACTTTATAACGGATCTATTCAATTGTGTTTTAAACTTAATTTCTCTACATGACTAACGTATTTGACACATTTGTGCCTATCTGAAGAACATATAAACTTGAAATCTTTATAAATACCACGATTTTGCCTTTTTAGTAATATTAACTTTCAATGAAAAGAAGGTTCAGAATAAAAAAAGCATAAATCACAAATCTAGAGTCCAGGCTTTAAATAAAAACGAAATGAAATTTCTCATTTAAATATAACTAGTCTACATTCAGGTTACTAATCACAATGTTTCCTTAATCTGTTTTTCATTTAGAATTCAATTAGTTACTTCCAAAGACAAGCATAATTGAATATCATGACGGTAAATTCTCATGCACCGTCTACAATCATGTTCACATGCAATACACTGAATAATTACAATTCCAGGTAAGCCCAAACCTCTTTGATAATATACAGTACAAGCATTCTAACGGCGCATTTTTATCTATGGAAACTTGCCACGGCCATCGCAGCAATTTGGTAATGTTACGAAGCTGATATCTAATAAGAAATATATTTTATTAATTAAGAAATCTCATATGACGGCTAGCTGAGCACAGCAATATTCTCAATGTGATCTCAGTTTGTGAGAATAAGCGTCACTTTTGAATTGATAGAATGGTGTCATGTCTTAGATGAAATCTGTAGAAATATGTGCCTCGACGAGTCCTGAACCCACGTCCAGTCCACTAACAGTCCTGCGCTGTGCCAAACTGACCATGTGAACAAAGTATCGATGTAGATGATAACAAAATGCATGTATCATGAACTTGTGTTTTGGGGATTTTGAGGTAAAGTGTTAATAATAATCAGTTAAACACATTTTTTTACATTTGTTAAGTGTAAAATGTTACTTTGCTTTTTTCAATTTTATTTTCAAAGACAAACATGATTATATCATGACGTGCAATTATCATGCGCAATCTAAATAATTATAATTCCAGGATATGCTCATTTTCTTTGATGATTTACAAGGCAGATATTCATGCGGTGCGCTGTAATCTACGGACTCCAGCTACTGCCATCACTATTAACAGTTAATCGCATTCCACTTACTATCCATTTCGTTTCCTTGCACATCGCGCAATTCTACGATTTGAACGACTCTGGTCCTACCGTTCAGCATTATCTATACGATAGATTTCTGTTACAGGACTGTATTTGTTTCATAAATATAAGATGGCGGACTTGTGTATTTGATGATGGTAAATCAACCAGTCTGTATAAATTGTTTACGATTGTTCCTTTGTCGCCGATAAAAAAAAACTTAAGTACTGTCACCATTGTTCGTTCTTAGTTTCTCCCGCCGTCCGGCATATCGACGGCGTTCATGTGACTTCGTATGAATCTATACAAGGCGTATCGGTATGATTCTTAATGCCCTGACTGATAATACGCAGTGGGATTACAGGAGCGTCGCTGAATTTAAACATGACTGGCTTTAATGGTGCCGAAAGTGAAATTTGAGTGAACTGTGTATTCGGTGTAATTAATTCGTCAATGAGATAAACGTATTAATACCGTAGACACATACACACTTATGAAGAGTTATCCAAGTTAGTCAGTGGTCCTTATTTAAAGGTGGCCAGTAACTCAGGTTTGACAGCAATCAATTATTCCATTGACGATAACACTAACAAACATATTATAGTTAGTCACCAATGTTAACATCACAGGCATATCAGATGAGTATCTTCTTACAAAGCACTTCCGTACTTACATGCTCACACAATTTTCATCAGAGATGCAAATTTCATACCAATTCGGTAAAATGTATTACTCTTTGTATGTAACCGTGACGAGAGTCCCTGATTGGAGCTAGAAAATTCACCGGGAGCTAAAAAAATTCACCGGGAAGGCTGCATTAAGAACGGTGTTGCCAAAGTGAGTTAAAGCCACAAAGAGGTAGACCAATATAGTACCAGGTAGAGGTAGAATTAAGTCTACGGACCACGGGTTCACGAGTTCGAATCCTTGGCGCGGGACATGTTCTCTTTGACAATATGATGGAAGACGTTGTGTTTTATTCGTCCCCCTCTAACAATTCACGATTATGGAGAAGTTTGTTGTGAAGAAAATACTGTTGAAAACACGCGTTAGTCTCGAATATATATATTAAAAATATATACATGTATTATATTTGACAAACAAATAACGTGCAGTTCATCAGCAGGCAACAGGCAAACTGACCATAGAAGGGAGATCAATTTGCGATAAATATGATTTCTTTATAATTGAGTTTTCTCCCTTGTGCATGACGTAATTTTTAGATCTTTCACTTTTATCCTTATTCGTAACTGAAGCCCGAACTAGTAGTTACGAGCATTAATTATAACAAATTCATTACTTACATTCAGACAAATGCGTCAATATGTCAAATTTCATAAAAAGTAATTAATTCCGGTGATATCTAAAAGTGGTACCCGGTTGGTGTATGGAGTACACCAATGGTTCCTGTGCGTTTTATACGGGTACCAGAACACATTGATAAATATTTCTTTGCAAGCGATTTAACATTTGATTTAGAATTATGGAAAATGATGGAAACTAACTTAGTTATGGATCTAAGTATTGGGAACTTTTTTGTGCCCCTTCACATTTCATATATTTTCAGTATGATCAAATCAGAATGTTTAAGAGGAATTACGAGGGCAATCCGGAATGTTTTGAGATTGTGTGAATATAAAACAAAAGACTCATGAGAGACACGTAAAACTTCACCCGCAGATGGTTGTATGTATGTATGACTATTCCTGAAAGTTTAAATCAGATATTATGAACTGAACTCCCACAGCAAACATTTAAGTGTGGCGTTCAACCCACTGTTTGAAAACCTATCAGTACCACTCTTTTTCAAACCGTCAAAATCGGATCTCACTGCGTAGATCCTGTACAATTCCGTATTGATTAACTCGTACATCACCCTTCAGTCCTGGGTAAACAGCAAAAAGGGACAAGATCTGGGCCGTAAGGGGCGTGGTTTATTCTCTCGTATCCTAAGAAATCGATAGTCATCAGTATCGGTACAACAATGAGGAGGGGCCTTGTCTTGATGACAACGTAAGTTCTCAACTTCAGCTTCCGGTCTCTTCTTCAGCGGTAATTAGATCTCTATGTATCACGTGTAAACAAATGTTCGTTAAATTCAAACATGTACTTGAACACACAGGCTGCTAAATGAGTATATCGAATTAAATATACCACAGAATCAGCAAAAAACTGGAGCGAAAAAAAAGTTGAACAATAAATGTCTTTAAAAAAGACAAACGGCGTAGAAATGAAAGAAGAAGTTTTGTTCTTTGATGCTAATTTCACTGTTGAGACTATGAGTACGTTCATTATTGTTCTACTTTCTTATCTTCATGAAATTCCTGACGGTATGCATAAAATGTGTGGTTGCTAATTACAATTAACCGCGATGCTTTGAATGAAGCATCTTTAAAATACTACACAAAAAGTAGTTCTGCAAATAGTTGTATATCGTATTAAACCACATGCTGAACGTATTGTTTGAAAAAAGACACATCAATATTGAATGCTTAATGAACTAAGATATTCCTGAAAATAGACAATTACATATGCATTCTAATGTGGATTGATTAATGTATACGGACCTATTAATTTGAAAGAAAATATGTAACACCAAGGACCTGGGACTATACATTTATGACGTCGAGGCTTCCAATATGTACTAAATAATCATTTTATTCAGCGGACGAACATTACATGCTGTTCACGACATGCAATGAGAAACTAAAATTTATTCATATCAAAGATGAAAATGTCGGGAAATGTGTATATAACTATTTTCGACCACCAAAGTAAACAGTTTCATACAGTTACTTTACAAATTCTACAAACAGAAAAAGTAAACAATTGCAGACCCACCGTAAGATGGCGGGGCCTTAACTTTTCTACGCTTGTAAATTTCATCCAATAGAATGAAGGATTTCCTCCGGATCAACAACACGTCATTTTCCGCGATACTGAAATTATCCATCAAGAATGAGGAACTTCCATGGGCCATCATTACGTCATGCCAAGAAATATAGGTAAAAAATGAGATTAGACGACTACCCGAATAAGGTTTGATTGTGGCCACTCCAACTATTTCGGCACTCATCGGCCGATTCGTTTTTTTCTTTACGAGCTGCGTTAATGCGTAATGCGTAAATTGATTGACAATCGTAAATGCATAATTTGCCAGACCGTTGCATTGCAAAACGTATGGAGTGAATTGACAGATTGCTGCATTTCAAATGTAAGGCTTAAATTGACTAGGTCTGATGAAGTTTCACTCAGAAGTGTGACCTCTAGAGTGCTAACAACCCCCAGGTGCGGACAACGGGCGACTGAGTAGACTGACTGATCACTATAGCTCACTGGACACTATATTTGTCATCATTTGCTTATGGCATACACAATATATGTAACATCTAACATAAAGTATAATTCGTACCAATATGAAAAGCACTGTCATTAATACTAACATGAAAAACACCAGTTTGTCACTGGCTGCTTGGACACACAGTGTATAATGTACCATTTAACGTACAGGTTTGATCAATACCTAAACACTTCTAAATATTAAAAAAAAATTGTTCATTCAATCAGACAAGTGTCCAGCCATTAATTTGGTCCATGCCGTGAACAAGGTACTCATTTGTAGAGTGGAAATAGTCAGTCTTCTGACAAGGTCACTCAATGCAGACCTCGTCTCAAACGAACCATAACAATCAAAGTCACACCACCTCCATTTCGACTACGGTCCTTACGTTGAATTGAATATCCATTGATGTAAACTTCAGAATCAAAAACAGAATCATCAAGCCATGTTTCAGTTATCATAATGCAAGATGCATTGGAGTTCCTGGCTGTCAAGCGTATGTCGTCAATTTTAGGGAGTGAACTTCTAACATTAGGATGAATGAAATGTAGACCTCGACTCTTCAGTTTACTGTAACCATCTGGACCAGGGCATGGATGGATATCACCACATAATAATAAACAAATTCTGAACCACTGTGGTCTTCTATCATTTATATCATAATAATCAAGATTGCGATTTCTTCTGTACTTGTTGTACACAATGTAGTATGATGTAACAGAGTTCTCATAAAATGTCAGCTCACCAAATGAAATGCTAGACGTATAATTTCCACTGAAACAAGATAGTCCGAAATCAAGACAATCCGGATATATAGAATACATAGATTGAAGGGTACAATTTTCTATTTAAGGTATTCAGTCATCGGTAATATCTCTGTATATATATTTAACAGATATACGGATATCCCCGATGATTCATGAATGGACAGCTGATCTCATGGCTTAAACAAATTGAACAATTAGACTGCCAAAAAATTTAACGTTTTTTTGTAAATAATACGACATGCAGTTCTTACGACTCCGTTAACTGTAAGAATGGCACGTCGTACAAAATTTGTGTCGTGAGAATAGCACGTCATTTTAATTACAAAAAACGGTGGCGTAAGAATATCACGTCGTATATTTTACAAAAACGGTGGCGTAAGAATAGTACGTCGTATAATTTACGAAAACGATGGCATAAGAATAGCGTGTCGTTGTGTTTATATCGCGTAATACATTTAAGAAAACAAACTATGATATGATTAAAGAATTTCCCGCTTATGTATGTTAGTAGGTTGGGAATTTAAGTTAGCTTGGTGTCATGACCATGCGACCATATACATGCGTCATGGAATAGTTTGTTTCTATTAAGATACGAACTAAAAAAAACAAAGGCGTATAGTGCGACTTCACTAAGGGAGTCGCTATACACCTGTTAATTCAATGATAACACATATTCTGTTACAATGCTTGATTTGTTTGTTTGTTTCGCTAGGTTTAACGCCGTTTTTCAACAATTTTTCAGTTATATACGGCGACCGGTTCACCTAACCAGTATATACCAACCAGTACTAACTTACCCTTTCACAAGGAGCCGGCAACTTCTTCACATGTGGAGGAAAATTTTCATGGAAGGGTATGACCTGCCGCGGCTGGGATTCGAACCAGGATCTCCCGGTTCCAAGTCCAGCGCACTAACCACTGGACCACGGCCGCAGCTCCTTATAATGATTGAAAATAACTTCAAAATATAGATAAGTAAGGTAATCGTACTTAAGTTATGTCTAATAAATCTGTGTTAGTATTACCTGCAATGTATTTTCACAGGCTGGTTGCTGATGGATTATGCTTCAGTGCCTTATTATTTTAGTAACAAATGTCATACAAATTTGATAGATATAAACAAACTATAAAGTTACTCCTTATTTTATGTCCATATTGTATTATTTATGCCCCGGGGGTTAACGCAAACAATACAGACTTACTGTGTATGCCTGTTTCACACCTTCATTAATAAACTAAAAAAAACTTTTTAACTAAAACATCGTTCTTTCATTAAACCCTGAACAAAATGACAATACGAGACTAAATGCTTCATGCACACATTTTCTTTTTTTAAGTAACAACTGAGCTTGTTATGTTTCTAAATGAACGACTAAGCATAAATGTCCTTTAAACAACAATAATTCCAACACTTGTAATCAAGAAAATGTTGACACTGATTCTTTAATACATCTTGTGAAAAAATAGTCAATAATTAATTGGTATTTCATAGACTTCATGTTAATCGAACATGTTTTGATTACTATTTAAAAAGTCACCGATCAATCAGGCTACAGAGGTGGTATGCAAAATCCCTGACAATATTCTGTAGCAATGTGGTCTCAATTCCTGATCCCTTATAAGGAAGAATTATTTTATGGATCATGTCACAGAAGGGGTCAATATACTCCAGACCATATGTGACTGATATCATGTTTACAAATATACAACTTAGATTATAATTGGAATCCTATTTCAGTTCTGGTATAACAAAAAAATCAAGTAACAAAAATTAGCTTAAAACGATATTTAATACATTGATTTAAGATATGGAAAAAAACGAAAAGAAAAACAATGGGCCAAATGTTTTATAGAAATTAATACCAATTAATTTAATCAGCGGTTGTTGTACATGAAATTTTACATGTAGTTTTAAACTTCTTTTTTGTTATAATAGAAAGAGTGTCTATTGGCCATTTTTTTCGTTTCTGTAAATGAACGACCACTTAGCAAAATCCAGCATTAACTTTTCATTTTAATTAAAGGGTGCAATTTTGTATTTAAGATATTCAGGTATCGGTATAATCTGGGACTCTACATATACATGCTACGCACGCTAAACTAACGATAAACTTGACAGGCGCTTCACTGCATTGCTCTGCGACATAGGGCGAAGACCTTTTCCCATTTAAGTAAACGGTCAAGGGAGATCACCGCTGCGGGAAATATGCACAGATATTTGAATTATCACATGTAATTGCAAATGTTTTGTGTATAGTTTTGCCAATTGTTCGCGGACGGGTATACGCAATGTCGCCACTGAAAATCAGTAAGAAAGATACACGTACTACATTAATTTTGTGCTTTTTTCTGGCACTCGCGCATCCGCGTTGTTTGTGAATTTTTACGTGTCAATTTATTTGTAAACCTATTATAGAATCTATTGGACCGGGAATTAATGGCATATCTATATTGTACGGGTTGACAAAACATCATTTTATGAACATATGTACTGTTCTCTTATATCTTCTAATAAATCTATCCCCGTACATCTGGTAACACTTAGTTAGTACATGTATTACACGGCAATTTATTGGTTTATTTGAAAACAATGGATGCATGGGTAGAACCGTTAATTGTTAATAACCAACTTAAAGTCGTTCGGTTAATACAATATTTTCAGTCGTAGACACGAAACGTTTCCTTATCTTTGTGAAACACATGTATTGGTTTCGTTTAATGGAGTTGTCGACGAATAATTCAAAACGTATTTCATGATGTTCAATAAAGACCAAATTCTATTTCACTGTCAAAGGCTGTGACCAGTATTTTTCCCGTCCCGCGTTTTTTTTGTCATCAAATATATTTCTGCATTGAATTGATACCGATTTACGTCTTCAGGACAGGACTCAATGATCTGGGTGGTAAAAAATGAAAGATTTAAGGACAATTTCAAAATCGAAGCAATTGATTGGTTGTATCCTAGCTAAACTAAATAATAGAAAATTGACAGATGCAGCCCCCAAGACAAGTGTTTATACTTGGTTTCTTAACATTAGACCGGAGAATTCGTGCCAGAGAAATGAATTTTTAGTTCTGAAAACAGATTGATTCTAATATGAAGTTGAACATCTCCAATACCCGTTTGTACATATTTTTTGTTAAAGGTGAATTTTGAGTCATAAACCAAAAGTAATTGGTGTTGTTATTTTTCATAATATAATATAATTATATCTTACTCCATCTTGAACTAAATATCATTTGTTTATGTATTTATCTATATACTGAAACTGCTATAATCAAGAATTGTCTGACTGATTATTGTCGGATTATCCTTATAAGTTAATATTTCAATAATAAAACAATACGTTGCGTGATAGGATCACGTGGTACAATTAATTATGTAAAATAATACAGGTGAATAATTAAAATGTACGCTAGAAATGAAGTTAAACTTGAAATGCAAAAGTGACTTTATCAAAATTTCAACTTATATGATTTTGATAACCATTTCTCGTTCTGATCAAATTCGGCTATTCGCCAACAGGAATGGGTTAAACTTAAATAATACGTATCATAATTTCAGGTAATGTTTAAACAGTGTCATGACATCATCATTTTTATTTGTAAAGTTCAATTTAACAGTTAAAATTAATGTCATTGATTTTTACCTACTATGAGAAAATCAAGTTTATTTAGTATTAATGATATGTCAACGACTTCGTAAATCGCTCATAAAAATACAGTCCTGAAGTACAATTATTTTGTATGAAAAACGTAAATCTCTCCTATATTCGAATCGAAATCAAAATAAACTAAATCAAGCTTTTGTGTGACATAGACACCAGTCAAGCGTCTTAAGTGTATAGGGAGAGTTAACAGACGCTAGGTGCTTGCCAATGTCAATACGACTGATACACTGATGTAAGTTAAAATATTGATTTCATTGCTGTACGGCTGGACGGATTTTAGCGTCAACTAGAACCTGTTAACGGCCGTATCCGCATGTAAATATTGGTTAAAAGAATGGTATTGCGATTATGGCATTAAATCTCTAACGGAATTCGGTTTTGCCTTAGTTAAAATTGGATCTGTTTTAACTTTGTTGAATTAAGAGACGGAAACTAGCTGTTTACAATTACAACTTCCGATCGGCAGTGTATTCGCTACAGTTTAATTGAAATTGGAATAATTTTCTACTAGAAATAATCAAAATGGTAAGTTTTTGTTATCTCAAAGTTTTATGAAAATAGATCAATCTCATGATTCTGTACTGTGTGTATCCATCACGCTGAACTTGTGTGTTTAGATAATTTTGTTTGTGTTTACTTTCACTTACAGATGATGACTTGATGCATTTATGCAAACATAAAGAATATAATTGCTCTGGCGTTCTAAATAATTTTTCTAATGCTCTTATATTAGTAATTGGAAATTATTTTGTTGCTTCAAGTTTACAAGTTTGCGTACAACTTTGCCTAATAAATGCACATGACACCCTATTTGCAACTTATAACAGTTCAATAAACCTGTGTATGACGCAACTTGATGAAAATGATTAATGAAGGCACTTTTATCATATGATAAGATTCAAGCAATGCGACACTTAAAATGTATCTAAGAAATCTAAAAACTCACTGTATTTTCTTATGTTTTCACATTATTGTAATTTTCTTCTACTAATTTTTGTAAGCCGTGGCCGTGGTCCAGTGGTTAGTGCTCTGGACTCATGTAAACCGGAAATCGGGTTGGAATCCCGGTCGCGTCATACCCTTCTATGACAAAAATGTCGATTTTCCTCCATATGTGGGGAAGTTGCCGGCTCCTTGTGGAAGGGTAAGTTAGTACTGGTTAATATACAGTCCAGGAAAACTGGTTACGTGAACCGGTCACTGTATATAACTAAAAAACGGCGTTAAACCCTAATGACGATAAGTTTCATAAAAACGAACGAAAACAAACTAATTTTA
This sequence comes from Lutraria rhynchaena, assembly GCA_008271625.1. NCBI lineage: Eukaryota > Metazoa > Mollusca > Bivalvia > Venerida > Mactridae > Lutraria > Lutraria rhynchaena. Next base: position 868,631 of record VIBL01000122.1, on the reverse strand, counting down.
TACACAACAATACGTACCATATACGACAACGCATATTATCTAACTGTAACGTACCTATGAACATATCTAGACATAAATTGTTGTATTTTGATAAATACAAACAAAGAATATATATATATTTAGTACTTAGATTTGTATGTTTATATATAATTTTATGTATACATGCGTGGAATCGTCCATTTACATAACGACATGTACACTTCACGATACACATAATAAAAGATACGGTAAAACTTCACATAGCGTCCAACTCAATATTACAACCCCCTCAATATTATAATTACCTTAGTATTACAACCAACTCAATATTGCAACACAATCCATGTTATGATCAACTCAATATTACAACCACCTCAACATTACAACCACCTCAACATTACAATCACCTCTACATTACAATCACCTCTACATTACAACCAACTCTACATTACAATCACCTCTACATTACAATCACCTCTACATTACAACCAACTCTACATTACAATCACCTCTACATTACAACCAACTCTACATTACAATCACCTCTACATTACAACCAACTCTACTTTACAACCACCTCAACATTACAACCACCTCAATATTAAAACCACCTCAATATTACAATCACCTCAATATTACAACTACCTCAATATTACAACCAACTCAACATTACAACCACCTCAACATTACAACCACCTCAACATTACAATCACCTCAATATTACAACTACCTCAATATTACAACCCCATCCATGTTATGACAACCTCGTTATGACGACAACTTCGTTAAACTTATTAACTTATTGTCTGATTTTCGATGTATAAACATACATGTGAAAATGTCACACATTATTCATCATTTTAATGACAGGAAAATACAAAATAAGCAAAATATGTTATATTTTTTCACCATCTTAGATAAACGTTATTTTGACTTTTCAATATGTTTATCGTTGTAAACACGTTTAACAATCCTTTTACCCACATTTTTTTTTATTTTACGAACATTGTCAAGAAGACATGTATATACATGTATGCTATAATTATTTTGAAACAATATACGTTTTCATGAAATATTGAAACTTATGATATAAACAATAAGAGACTGCTTGAATATTTATCTGCATGAAACACAGAGAAAAAAAAACAATGATTCAATTCAAGTTTTTCTGTAAGCTACTATTGTTTATCGAGTTACCAATAATTGTATATATTATGATGGAACGCTGTATCACAATGAATATACTCAGGTTTCATGTTTAAAGGGGCTAAGCCCTAGATTTACGAGTTATTTTTGCGAATTATGGAGTATCATTCCGTTTGAACGTAATTCAACCTAGAGGTAAAATCAGGATTTTTAAAGTTGAATTTATTGACAACATCACTTGTCTAAATCTCAGATGATTAAAAAATCTGTAAGATAATAATGTACATTTAACAAAAAGTCGAACACACCATGGCTCCTTCCTCAATAAACACTGTCATTGGAAATAGAAGAGGTTTAAAAATTTAACAGATTGCGTTTAGACATATATCCAGTGTTTGTGTAGTCGCACTGCAAATAATCATTTACTGTTCACCGATATTTTTGAAGAGAGAGCGAAAGGGGGTAAGTTACGCGCGAAAAAAATATACCGTTTCTTTATAAATATCGCCGATGCTTAAGTTATTTGAAAATTTATAACAAAGGGTGTTAAAAGTTACCATAAGTATACCCATGTACATAAATGTATGAAGTATAAACGTATCATATTTTATCACATTAAAAATGAGCTAAAGTTGACTTTGAATTTTGTTGAAATTCATCCTTTATATGTTCTTCAAATGTCTACAAAATAAACACGAATAAGCATTTATTCAGAGGTTCATTTTTTCTGTGATATGATTAAAATGCGTACCAAGGAGTGTCTGTTCACTGGTGTGACCGTAGTTTAGACTCAAAGCCCTAATAGATATCTGATGTAAGATTTCATTATTTTGATTTTCTGATGTTGATCTGAAGTGCAGAACCTTTAAAACCAGGTGGCGCGGGGCTATCATGAATGATAAATGATATTTAGACACCGGTATTTTGAATAATTGAGCACAATGTTGTTATGTGATATAAAAATATAATAATTCCAAATCTGGTAAATCAAAATTTTTGTAACGAATACGTTTTATAAGTATTTATATGTTTCTGCACACACATTTAATATGATTCATTTTGAGTGAACTTCTCAGCAAATCCGACTTCTGTACATTTTAGACTAGGTGCAAATAAAAAGCACACATTTTATCGATATTTTTTTGTTATTCACTATGTGCAATGAATTGTCATTTGATAATAAGTAGGTAGCAGTTTTATTAACAACAAACTGGTTACAGTTTGATTTTGAAAGGATATGCTTATAAGTATATCGTAATAATATAGATATTTAACTTAGCGATATGAAAGTCACAACAGCCAAGCCTTGGTTCGAATAATGATCACACGTGAACTACGGTTACACCTGTGAACTACGGTTACACCTGTGAACTACGGTTACACCTGTGAACTTCGGTCATACCTTTGAACTGTGATCACACCTCTGAACTACGGTCATACCTGTGAATTACGGTCATACCTGTGAATTACTGTCATACCTGTGAACTACGGTCATATCTGTGAACTACGGTTACACATTTGACCTGCGGTCATACCCGTGAACTACGGTCATACCTGTGAACTACGGTCATTACTGTGAACTGCGGTCATACCTGTGAACTACGGTCACTCTTTGGTATACATATTTTAATCATATCACAGACAAAATGAACCTCTGAGTACTGGTGGACTGTGCATAAAGGTCAGATATTACATTGACGGCCTTATTTTAAACAACCCGGAAATTGGAATACTAGTACATTACAAAATTAATCCGCATAGAACCAGTTTATGCCCATTAATTTTAAATGACCAGCATTTTGATTACTCAAAAATGTGTGGTCTCAAAAATCCATGTTTGAGACGGATCTCAATAAAGACCGTTCTTGAGTTCAGGCTACCGGGTTACAAAACTTGGGACTGGTCTCTGAGCACAAATATCATGTTCGTTATCAATTTATATCAGACCTGTTTGCGTATTTGCTACATGTGCTAGTAAATATTTGTATCAATTGTTTTGTATACAGAAGACTGTCTGAATATTGAACTCTTGTCATTGGGCCTAAAAAATTAGCTCGTTTTCGTAGGGATTTATTTTTTCATTTTTATTTTCTTTTATTCCAGAATTTGACCCGTCATTATCTTTATTTTGCAAAACTATAATTTGACCAAAAAATCATAGAGTCGGCGACAAAAAATAGGGTTGGTCGGGGCAGTGTTTTTTAGTTTATATATGGTCGCTAAATGGGGTTTCTTTGCACATAATTAGTAAATTACTTTCGGCCAGGTGCGTTTTAGTATAGTTTCAAAATTTGCGATAAAAAAGACTAGTTTTAAATTTCATTATTTATAATTGTGTGCTTGTTAACTGAATCGTATTTGTCAAAATGCTTCGTGTGAAAGAAATGAAATTAACAAATGAGAATAAACTCCTCTCTATACATATATATAATTATGAAATAAGTTAACTGGTATAATTATGTTGGAAAATTGAAAGAAATAGGTAAAATCTGTATTTACATCAGTGGACCAGCTACCGTTGACTAAATTCATACATTTTTGATAATACTGTTCAGAATGAATGTCATGTTTGTTAGTTAGTCGGTAAATTTACCGGTATTTCAATGAATGAAATTAATTATTTGAATGAATATGTGAGTTTGAGAAACGGAGATTTTTAAAAAAGTTTCAATAAAACAGAGAGTCCTGCGGACCTTGAACGTTAATGAAAACAGAATTGCTCACGCATACATGAGTAACATTTCATTCTGTCAAACATCCATACAAAAACCACCATTTAAATGGTCTTAATATAGAAGTGGTCAACTATCTGGTTGAAATAAAAAGGACATACTGGAAATCAGGTAGAAAACAATTGGCCTTAATACTGAAGTGGTCGCTATATGTGTTAACACTACTTTATCTTATTCAAGACTACTGGTTCAATATTCGCGATACCCTGTCTTACGCTGGATTCAAATTGTGACTTCGTTTTCTGACGTCATTATTTTTCCCTGGACGTAAATTGCAACCTGTACCTACAAAAATAAACAATAAGCCCGGATTCAGAATTTAACATCCGGGAATCTGGACAATTCTGTTTAACGATCTATAATGGATAATGTCCCAAATATTGACATGGACACAATGAATACTTTTTTTTGCAAAATGATGAATTATAACCTATATTGAAGCATATACAATATTATTTGAAATAATCCTGAATTTACCTCAAGAGAATATTAGAAACCAGAGAGCTGAGGTTGTGAGACACAATCTACTTATCTTACTTAAGTAATCATTACTTCCTTTCTAATAACGTAAATTTAAATCAATATAGTAAACGGCAAATATAAAATAAACAAAAAATTGAATACAAGGAAAAGCCAATTCCTCTCTTTTCGCCCGTACTACAAACAGAATACCCGTACAGGGTTTACTTATTTTCTTTAAATCTATTTGACTTTTCGGTATGACCAAATCTTTTTAAAAGGTTTAAAGATATTTTCGTACTATGGCCACAATTACATAATTTATTATCGTGTTAATATAAATTATGTGGATCATGTCGTATACGAATTGGTGTAATGTAAATAACGTCAAGGAATTAATTAAATGAATAAATATATTTGGTAAAAGTGGATGTGGTTAAAAGACACATCAAAGCTGGAAAAAGATTCATGTAAAGAAAACATGGGGAAGATAGGTCGCAAAACTTTTGTATATTTTCTAGCCGAACCTTGCCTACTGCGATTCATTCCAAAATATTTTCCACCTGTTAGAAACGTTTAGGGTCGTAGCCAAACTTTAGGGTCGTTCGGCTGACCGTAAACACGACTCTTGTTTTTGTGGCCTTATTATATTCGAACGTTAGTGACATAAAGTGGCTGTTTTGCGGATTGACTTCATTGATTATCTACCCTCTAAGGACCCAATCTGCAATAAAACGTGTGTATAAAAGCCATTAAGAGCCACTCTTTTTGCAGAGTGGGCACTGCTTTACAGGTTCATTCATACTGTTAAAACAATATTTAGACGAAATCATGATAACTACAATTTATTTTATGCTCAGTGTTCAACACTTCCTCTGTAACGCAACTTAAAAAGAATAAAACCACTTCAACTTTGTTTTCGTCCAAGGAGTGGTTTTGATATCGTGCGTTTGCTGTATATAATATCAATAAATGAGTGTGGACAGTGTGTCGTTAACTAAGCTTTGACTTTTCCTCAGAAATGATTTATCGTAATTGATAGGAAACTAATACAACAGACATGAAATTAATTCAAACTTAACCGTCTATAAAAATGATCCTGCGTATAAAGTACAACATTTAATGTTCACCTCGTTAAAGTTTAAAATGCTTGAAGTGTTTAATGTAATGTTACGATACAAGTCCAGTTCAAAGCGTTTTTCAAAGACTCCCGTAAATGCAGACACTTGAAAGATGAAAAGTGATAAGCATCAGCTATGTTACACTATCTTGAATGTTTACGGTGAAATTGGGTGTAAGGTTCGAAAACTCACAAGTGGTCTTAAATAATTTAAGAACTTTTATTTGATCGAAATTTTTCAGGTAATGCAGTCACAAGTTTTCACTTTGTTTATCCCCGTGAGATGTGAAATCAATTAACGATGATTAATGCATTTTACGCGGCTTATCTCGATTTAAAATGGATTTACTTCGCGTTTTAAAACTGCTTTGACTTTTAAAATACCAGATGTTGTTTTTAATTTCTATTGTTGATACTTGTACATAAATATTACATTTCTGAGAGTGCATATTACAAATTGTCAGCCGAGACATAATGTTGATAGAGGCAGCGCCTATCAAATAGTAAATATTAATTGGAGGCTAAGATCAAATTGCAGTAAAAAGGAAAGGTATTGTTGGATAGCAGCCCTACATTGTCTGGCTTTTTAGGGGCCAAACGACAAAACAAGGTGTAAAACTTCCGGGTACGAAACAAATAGCACCGTACTTATTTGATTAAGAGACTGGTCACGGGTAACAGCAAGAAACATGTATAAGCTTAATATATTGTTCTGGATATATTCTAGGAAACTACAATGTAGAATATATTTTGCAGTAATTTTATAAAGTTCTGCTTAGATACAATACATCATACTGCTCCGCTTTGAAACCGAGTGGCAAGTTTCTGATCACGTAACAAAACGACAATTCACAGTTTATCATACAATAAGTAAGTAATGAAGGAGGAAATGCTTTTCATCTTCAATTTTTACTAAATTACAGAATGTACAAAGTCTTTGCTCCGGTGGCTCACCTACATATCGACCAGTTTCTAGTCCTGACGGTAAAATTCCATATCTAAATTGAGTCAACAATGACCGTTCTCGTTTGTTCAGATTTAAAAGCACATATTGTTCAATTTCGAATTTACCTTTTAAGGTCCGTAATTTTGGTAATTTCGTAATCTCTACCTTCCAAATATTTGAATAGTTGTTATTCATTTATACAATATTTGCTCTGCTAAACTGCACATCTTACAATTATCAAGCAGTTATTGACATGTTAACTGACAAGCAATGACATTGACGTTTTCCATAGCTATTAAAGTATACAGAAAATCTGTAACATATAATTGTAATGTTTAATTTAATCTGTATGAAACTAAAAAAGTATCAATTAGAAGACTTGCACTAAGTGTCGAGTAGTCCAACCAAGACTGTGAGGGCGAGATATTTTTATTTGGCCCCGTCCCGCAAAGTCTAACGAAGAACGGCAAATTAGTGCGCTGAAAATCGCTAATTAAAATATTTAATTCTTTGTAAGGCTGAGAGGATGGTCCTTCCGAATTCGTTTACGAAATCGGCCAACCGGAAAGCCGAATGAGTAAGGCTGGGTGTCGAGTTGACATTTTTTGGATTCGATCCGTTTCGGGTCGGCACATTTAATAAAATTCACAGAAATATTGATTAATGTCCCTCATAATTGTTTTAAATACTAGCATACACGTGAAGCGGTTTGAAACTAGCTCAAGTCGAATACTGAATTATTAAATTGTTAGTTTTACAGTTTCAGTTGCAAAAACTGTAATTACACTCCTTGCTTTCAAAATCGACAGAATCCCGCAATATATCTACAAACTACATAATAGACTTATTCAACCAGTGGTACTATTTTTAATGCGATTGTATGGATAATGGCGTTCATGCGATAGTAATTAGATAATCCGGTGTACCTATAGAAGCTTTCGCTTCAAAAATGGTTGCTCGGTCAGGTAGAGGCGATTTTATACTGGATGAGGTAAAACAATAAATTTTACCACTCCGTTACATTTTGTCCAGTTCCTCTAGAACGAGACTTATTTTGCATTAAGTCTACTTTGGTGTATGTATGTGTTAGCTAATTAGAATGCTAAAATTTTAAAATTGTCCAGAAAACAAAAATATTGTAACTGAATCGAATATTCCGAGGGTGAATTACTGTGAGAAAAATGTCATTGATGAAGGAAAGAATATTGGAATAAATTAGTTATTCATTCCATGTAATAGCAATTTAGCATTCTGTAGGTCAATAACTGGACGAAATTGTCAATGATAAAGGAGACGTCATTGGAAAAAAATGAATTACTCATTAAACGAATAAACGTAATTGCATACAGCACTTAGCGACAATTAATGATGTGCATCTAAAACAGATGAAATATTGAAAACTAGACACCAAATAGTCCGTAATTATAGTGTAAAATACGATTCATGTTAATTTACGTTCTAATTTTGGAGGTACTACCAGTAAATTTATGTTTCAGTTTTAAAATACTGTTTACAGTACAGTGATTTTGATTGGTTGGATTTTGGTGGAGTCTTGAAATTGATCAACGAGAAGTTACACTTTTACCATTGCTGCTTAATTCCTGTTTTAAAACACCATACTATGGTTTATTTAGTCTTTAAATTGATTGTTTCCGAAATGCTTTTGGAATCGGAAGTCTCCCACCCTCCAAAAAGAAATCCCTGACAGCGTAACAAAACGGGGCTCTATCAGTTTGATGTAGAATTATCTCACTTCACGGCCACAAACATGTTTTGGGTTGTGATGTTTCTAAATGAGCCAAAATGTGAAATTCTGCTGATAATTTTGATTAAGAATCTTAAAACTATCACAACAAGCCACGTTTCTCCAGATTTGACAAAACGCCTGACACCATGATTAGAATTATCATATAGAAGTTCAGTTTTTAAACACTGCAGGCGAATTGGTGTCTTGAACTCTTGAACTCATTTCTTTCCTCCAGAGGTGAAAAAATTCAAATAATGTCCTTGAATGTGTTTTTCACTGATGTGTCAATGAAAATAATTCAATTCTCAGAATGAAATTTAAAATAAAATATAAACTGAACTGTACAACTGTAATGATTACTCACACTGTTTTTAGGAAGCACAGACAAACACGTGAATACATCGTTTTATATAATTCACGAAATCTTTTATCACTAATATCAGCTGAAGTGTAAAATTCCGCTATCGGACGATCATAACAGTTTTGTCATTGAAAGTAAGGCGAAACCTGTAGATATACATGTAGGTCACCAAAAAATAGAATTAAATAAAGTTGTGTTCTTTGGGCAAGCTGTATTTAAGTATCTGACTGTATTATTATTATAACAAAAACTTATTTTTTGCATAGAAGCTTGAAGCTAAGTTTTATTACTCAGGACTAAAATACTGACCGTTTGTGTTCATCAAATTTTAGAGTCACAAAATATTGCCCATTAACAAATAGACAAATATTATCACATTCCTGTAAGGTTTGACGTCCATTTGAGATGAAAACCGAACTGTCGCGTGACATTACGCTCTTTGCCAAAGAATAGAGACGCATCAATGTAATGAGTGTAGGAACTAGTGACGTGACAAAGAAACAATATCAGAATTTATTGTTTTCAAAAATAAGTTTTAGCAAGTATTTATTCGCAATATATTTTTTTAATTACAGTACATTTCATCGGATTCCGACATCAAATTAAATGCACCTCATTCCATAGCTTGAATCTCTTCTAAGGTTTTTCACATGGCGTTACGTGAGAGCTTCAAGTTATTTCAAACTCTGTTCTTAGTGAAATCAATTCTTAAGGATTAGAATAATAAGAATGATTTTAATGTTTGACATATTCAGTTAGAAGAGTCAATTAATGACTTCAGTAATGAGTGGTGTCGTCGAGAAAAAACACGGGAGTCTGTTCTTGTATCATAGAAATAAAGTTTTCTCAATTATTGACAAACGTAGAACTTATGGGTTGAAAAACAAACTAATTTTATTGATGTTTATGTCCCTCGTTCTACATCCCATCGCGATACATGTACTAAACCTGTAGTTTACTAATAAAATTGTCATCTAAAATGTTTTTTTAATCAAGGAATTTCTCAACCAGAATTCTACAGACATGTTATTTTCTAACTTCCAAAACTTAAATATAAAAAATAATTTTAATATACAGTTTACAAAAGTTATCACAGGTTTATCTCCAGAGCATATAAGAGAGATATGTTGTAGCGTACTACATGTCTGGGGTTAAATCTAGATCCGTCCAATCGTTTTCACAACCTTTTTCATTGCACGAAGGTCAAATGCATTTAAGAGTTTCTGGTAATTTCTTCATAAACCCTAAAAGGGATGTGGACCGAGGATTGTTTCTTTTTGCCTTTGGTCGTGATTTCTCTGGTTCTCTTTTTGTCCAAGCTTCAATAAGTTGTTGAACTAGTTGAAATTCAGTAATGCCCGTGTCACACATTCGCGAGCTGTTACTGCGAGTTCCAACGGGAATTGGCGAGTTCAATCTCGCCAAAATATCCACGAGTTTGCTCGAAATTTACAGATGACGATATTAATAAGCACGATCACCGCCGAGCGCGGACGAACTAGCACGAGATGTTTGCGATATGCAATCGATCCCCTCTCAACATCTGAACACATTCTGAAAGTTGATACGAGTTTTGGGGAGTTGGGAAGAACCCGCGACATGTGGCGAAGCCATTAGTCCGAGATCTATATGACAACAGGCGGGTTGTGGCGAGTTTTATCTCGCCATAACTCGCCGTCCAATCTCGTGAATGTGTGACACGGACATAAGTTGTCTAATTCGTAAAGCTTTCCAATATGACGTCATAACTCGATACATGACGTCGCTTATTTCGCTTCGTATAATTGCGTTAGTCACAAGTTAGAGGAGACAAAAGCAATCAGCTGTTATTTATGTTTGATATTGATTGTTGTGTCGATTGTTTATTTATGCAACTTGCTTGTTTTTCGGCGTGGCTGACTATTATCAGTTTTGACTTATATTTCTTCGCATGACGTATTAATGATTCAGTGGAATATCATTAGCGTAGTAATGACGTAAAATTTAGGTCAGGCCAACTTACAGTGGGTCTGCAATTGTTTAATGTGTACTTATTTTGTTGGTGAAATTAGCTCTAGTAAAGTAAAAATGTACGGAACTTAACTGTAGATGCGTCACAAATCCAAATTTCCTCGGATAGGATACACTCGAATCCAAATGTCGAATTTGGAATACTTCGGATCGGATCCTACTGTAACATTGCTTATTAGACTCTACTGTACAATAGATGTTATGAAAATGAAAATGTGAATGCAGTTATTTAACCAAGGCTCAGTTAAATAACAGCATTCACATTTTCGTTTTTATAACATTTATTGTATGATAAAATCACCTATATAATAATAATAATAGTGATGATTTCCCTTTCAGCATTGCCACACTTACGAATATAAAAATGACATTCACCAGTTAAGTGATAAATACATTCTGTTTTATAACTAAACCAACAGGTCGTAAATTGGTAAAAATATAACACGACAAGAAACAAAAATAAGAGTGAACTCCCGTGTATGATAAGGTCGTACTTTCGTTTCGTTTCGTGTAGTTAATTTACGTACATTAATATATCTATACACAAGAAATAATACATTTAGTTTTTCATTGTTAAAGAAAGTGCATTTATTAGTCTCAATTCATTGTTTTCTCTTTATGAACACCGTTGTATAATTAATTATATTCATGTTTGTCTTCTCATTTTGTCATGAATGTAGATGAGTGAGTAAAAGGTATTTGACACAGACTGTCTTACTAAATGTTTATTGTACATCAGCATTTTCAACTATTGAAATAAAATAGTGAATGAATTTATAAAGACAAGCGTAGTAAATGTTTAATTGTAAGAATAAGAATACAAAAAATGGCACTAAGACAATATATATTGTCATCAAAAGTGATTTAGATGTGTCATCTTTAATTATCCTTAATCAGCTTAGGTATTTCAGGAGCGTCACACGCAGCCTTATCAGAGGTGTACACGTGTTCAACAGATGTCAGCTCCTCCTGCAATAAGACCCCAGACAGATTATTTGGTATAATTTTATGTAACAATCTTTCTTCCAATCAAGGGCTCTATATACAGTCCCTGTTTCAAGTTAATGTTTAGTCAATGACAGACAGTGAAAACATTTTTCCATGAAAGAAACACACTACTTTGGTTTATCAGTTGCTTTTTTTAGAAATATGTAGATACAATGATCAGTATATAAATATCACAATTATAATAAATAAATATGAAGTATCAGGCAGCATTAGTTATGTATAAACAGGGTCTCTACATTGCATTGTAATGTTTATCAGCAGTACCTAGTAATTCTTATACGTGTACTAAAAACTTTGCATGAACAATTCTGACTAGTATAATTAAAATACCTCCGCATCCGCATGAATATAAATACGTGTTCTAATGTATTATGTATTTCATCTAGCCTCGTTCATTTCAATAGCAATGGTGCAGACACGGGTATAGATGTGATTGACCACTAATTTACTCTGTCAAAACTTGGCAATTAGTAGATCATACTCAAGAGTAGATCTCATTTGGTATATGTAAACAATGTATTATCTTGGTCAATTCATTCTTATATTTATCGGATGGAACGTTTTCAGACACGAGACATATGGAAAGCATAACTCCTTTCAATCAACTTTTCCAGAAATCAACAACTAAGTAAGCCGTAAAAACTGCCTGGTTTTGGGTGTTGGTCATTTTTTTCTGGCTGATATTTTCATATGAACTATATATCTGAACTAAAAATGATGTTTGAAAAAATTCTGGCGCCCGTCTGACTGTATATGTTTGGGAGATATTAGCGAAAACCAGGTGTTTATTTTTTTTCCATAATGCCTCTCGCGCCTAAATTTTGAATTCAGATTGTTGATTATGTAAATAAAAGTATATTATAAAACCTCACCTTTATAAATTTAAGACTGCTTAAATATAACAACCATTCCTTTTTTGACCAATTCTCAGCATTCCAGCTCGATAATTCAAGGTCGTTTTAATATCAAGGTATTCTTGGACATTTACATCAAGGTTTTACTACATTAAATTCGGACATTTATATCAATTTTTACTGTATCAAATTCGGACATTTATATCAATTTTTTACTGTATCAAATTCGGACATTTATATCAAGTGTTTATAACATTAAATTCGGACATTTATATCAAGTTTTTACTGTATCAAATTCGGACATTTATATCAATTTTTTACTACATTAAATTCGGACATTCATATCAAGTTTTTACTGTATCAAATTCGGACATTTATATCAAGGTTTTGGTCTTGCTAAACTCAGACATTTATACATTTATTCAGGGTCCTCGAAGGTGTACGCCCGCCCGATCTACCTTCATCGTTATTGCCGGAAAAATCGCCCAACAAACATGGCTATTAATGCGGCGTTAAACCTTAGTGTAAAAAATCAATAACAATCAGTTTTAGCCGCACCAGTGAAATGTCTCCGCAAACGTGTACAGGATTTAGATCAGTTTCGATGTAATAGATTTTTCTTATCCGCTAATCAAGTACTTGAGTGTCAGAAGCCCATTTTTTGAGGATTTAAACATAACCAATTTTGAACAACGATATATCTTTTCTTTCCAAATTAGATAATATCTTTTTACGCGTGCGTAATGTACACTTGAGATTTGCTTAGAAGAAAAATTGCCAAAGTTTCCTTTGTATTAAATAATAATTTCCTATCATTGTGTATGGTAGCTCTGAGACTTGTTTTACGTAATCCTTTCTTACTTTAAATAATCGCACTATGACAATAAACACATTAAATGTTACAAGGAAAAAAGTGGACATATTCCTGGTGAGCCCGACTTTTTTAACAATGAAACAAATAATCATTTCAATATTCCAATTTCTGGAAATAAACTTGTACAAAAAAGTGCATCAATCTTGAACGACTTTTTTATTAAAAAAAGACATTTCAGGTTGTGCGACACATACAAAACTCAAAATAAACATCTATCTAACATTTTGTATAATATCCCTTCGTATTGTCTTGCGTCTTCGCGTTGTCACGAGTCGCCTCGCATTGTCGAGTGTCTAGGTGCATGAGGAACAAAACAAAACAATGAGCGACATTTTGAAATGTCGTTTCGCATTGTTGAGCGTCGTATGGCATTGTCGAGCGTCTTTTGGCATTTCCGAACATCGTGGTCAGTAGAAATACGGACATCGACACTCGACAATGCGAAGCGGAAGTTCGACAATGCGAAGCGACATCACGACAATGCGAAGCGACATATTTGAATAATGTCGCGCTTTTTAGCCATAAGAAAATACGATATTTCGTTTGGTATTGTCTAACGTCGTTTCGCATTGTTCAGCGTCGTATCGCATTGTCGCGATGTCACTTCGCATTGTCATGTGTCGACCCTAAAACGCGTCATCGACATGATATAAATGGCAAGGTTTGGATTCCGTACACTACTTTGAAAATATGCCAGAATTATTTGATAATGAAGTCCGTGTTTTATAAACGTTCTGAGTATTTTCCTACGATAAATAGACAAAACACCTGCTGTTACTGTACAAGTTTGAGACGTAAATGACGTCAAAATACTCTCGGGTGTATTTACATTTACAAGTGTTGAGTGTAATTTATGTCATGCTTCCTTCATACAAAGAACATGCACGACCAGTTTCTCTCGCGGTGATTTCCCAGACGTTTCTTGAATTACGATGAAATTAAGTTATGCGCCTTGAAAGATAAAATTATTCCGAATGGAAAATGGAGGCAGCGATGACATTGATAATCGCTGAGAGCATTTTCTTAAAATGATCATGCCCCTGCTGGAGAAAGTTTAAACAATCATCGCTGTTCTTTATGCCAATACTGGCGTAAGAACGACTTGAACCACTAAATCGACCCCTTGTCCTATGGCTGAAAACTGTAAGGCGAAACATGTTTTTTGTCTTACCGCTTCTTGGAATTGGAAATGGTCACCTTTAGGACAATCTAAGTAAATTTTCCATTGAAATATTTCTCAGTTTTAAAAAAATAATTTACATTGGATAGAAGACCAGACAGTCTATTGACATTACAGAATGGGGGACATATTACATTCAGAAGAAAGCCAGTGTGGTCTGCTCTGTCAGTCAAACACACAACTGATAATTGATACATCGCTGTGTGAGACCCGAGTAAAACACATTTCTTTTCACATTTTGCCTTAGATCATTCCATTGAAATTATTTTCTAATCTCTGAAATACAAGTTTACATGTTGGGAAGTAGAGAGTTCTTATACATATATACATTAGATTAAATATGGGCTTTTGTCATTAGACACTCTAGGTGCTCTTGATACTATATAATTGACATGTTTATTGATCTGGTATATACATGTACATTGGTATATACATGTACATTGGTATATACATATACATGTACATTGGTATATACATATACATTGGTATATACATATACATTGTTATATACATATACATTGTTATATACATATACATTGGTATATACAAATACATTGTTACATACATATACATTGTTATATACATGTACATTGTTACATACATATACATTGTTATATACATGTACATTGTTATATACATGTACATTGTTACATACATATACATTGTTATATACATGTACATTGTTATATACATATACATTGTTATATACATATACATTGTTACATACATATACATTGTTATATACATATACATTGTTATATACATATACATTGTTATATACATATACATCGGTATATACATATACATTGTTATATACATATACATCGGTATATACATATACATTGTTATATACATATACATCGGTATATACATATACATTGTTATATACATATACATCGGTATATACATATACATTGTTATATACATATACATCGGTATATACATATACATTGTTATATACATATACATTGTTATATACATATACATTATTATATACATATACATCGGTATATACATATACATTGGTATATACATATACATTTTTATATACATATACATTGGTATATACATATACATTGTTATATACATATACATTGGTATATACATGTACATTGATGGTATTTCTCTGCATTAACGTGTTAAGGGAAGGACATATACATTTAAGACGGTATTCATCTTGCTGATTTCGTTACGTGGACTATTTTGGACTTTTGTTGAATAACGACCAGAATGAATTCTCAACTTAAGTCCAGCAAGTCTAAAGAAGTGTTTGAATCAGGGGGATTTGTTTAACTATTCAATTCACTTATTAAATCTTCAATTATCTCTTAAGCTACGCTTGTAAATGAAGTTTATATGGTGCTTACGTAATTAGATTTCCCGTATTGTAATAGATTATTCCAATCCATTAATCATCCACTTGAGTTATTGAGTTATCAAAAACCTCTGATGTAATTATATTATGTAATACTAAGGTCAAGGTCATATTAAAGTTCAATCATTGCTTATGGAATTTTCATTGTATTTATTGTATACAGTCTGATCCAATATCTTGTTCGCAGCCAATCTTGGACATATGAATACCTACTAAGTTGGTTATGAGAAAAGTGTCAAGGAAACTGATGTTCAAAATGTGTTGCCACTTTTTGGGCATATGTCACATTCAGTGACAGTTCTTTTGTAAGTTGGCCTTAATTTTAGCGTCCTTTAAGAAAAATGGGGCATAGTTCCGCGCAGAACCGGAACAGTGCATTTGTTTCATCACGTCCGACAAATATAACTTGGTGTTATTTAGCGCAAGTCTCAAACGTCTAGTTTGTGTCTTTGTGTTGAATATAACAGACAAACAGAATACATCGTAGCAAGGCTAAAATTCATTCAAGACATCTAGCAAGTACAAATTTATATTTTTTTTTTTGTATATCCAACAAACACAAAATGCTATGGTTATCATCTGGCCTGTATCATCATTCGGTCTTCCTTACCACGTATCCATGAAGAAAATAGAAACATTTGAATTAAAAGAAACAAGAAAATTACGCACTAACACCAACGACGCCTAGAATTTCAACTGAACACATCTGACAGACTGGTCAGACCAACAATTCAGCTGTTCGTCAGACTTTCCACAAACTTTATATAAGCAATAAAATGTTGTTTTATTATCCTCGAGGTGATAGTGAAGCGGGAATGAAGAATACGGCGTAAAATCGTAACTGAAGAATATGAAGAAGTAAGACTAGCCTAGATGTTTATGTTAATAATTCGTTCATACGGTAAAACCGCACTTAGCGACCACAATGAAGACAACCACCTTATTACGATGACTTAATCACGGATTAATTTCAATGTTTTATTAATATTTGTTTTTTTATTGGTGTTTTACGGTGCTTTTAACACTGTCTGGGCTATATCGCACCGAATCAACATTTGTATATATATTGGTATATACATATACATTGGTATCAACAAGTTTGTTGCCTTGACAACCCTGACCGCATTTAATCGACATTTTGCTGAAATTCCACGAAGGGTAACTTATAGTGTCTGTCACTCTTAAAATATGTTTTATCAATTTCCGCCAAAACAATTAAGTGCATTCAAAGTACGTATGTTATGTAAAAATAAAACAATAATGACGTCCAAGTGCTCCCTAAGGCATTCATCATATATTTGTTGTGTGTGATTTATGTAATATTTGCTTGAAACAAGTGGCATTTGGTGCTTATTTCTCTCCTAATAATTTCCCAAATGTTTCTCGAATTTCGATGAAAATTCGGTTTATGTGTCGCGTAAAATGGAATTGATTCAAGAAGAATTCAAACGCTATTACGACATTGCTAATTGCCAGAAGCATGTTTCAACATGTATTCTAGGTTCGCTGATGAATATACAAGTTGTGAAAGTACATCCAACCATTTTGATGCTTTGATTAAAATTTAAGGCAATAATTGAATATTTCATGAATTTGTTAAGGGAATTGAAATAAGAAAATGGCGAACTATTTAAAGATTTCGCGCACTTTTCATTTCAGAATTCGTTCATTCACGTGCAAACAGTTTGCGAAAAATTGATTACGAGTCCTTGTTATTACGATATACTACAAAACGCATTTTTTCTCAGGGATTTAACGTTGCACCAACAGTAAGGGGCATTTCATGACTTTTCCCAACTTTATCGGTGAAGGAAAACCACAGGTGTAAACCTGGGTAGAACCAGCTTCCAAAAACTGGCTATCTGGACAGCTTCCCCACATGTAAAGTAAAACTGGCCCCGGCTGGTACAGAAACTCACAGGCGTGAGGAATTAATGATTGCTATTTAGTGACCATAATCACTTGACTGCAGAAACCACAGCGCTATTTGACTACCCCCCCTCATTATTACTGAAATGATAATTGAAAAGAATGGCGCTCGGTAAATCTAAGAGATTTAAACCAAGGTTGTAGTGCTGGATGGTACTCTATATGTTCATTCACATATATTGAGGTGAATTTTGTTTTTGCAAAATTGGTGTAAAAATGAATACATGTACATTTGCATAATTTAAGCCGTAAGAAAAAATGTTTCAAATTACTAGTATTTGACTAATTTTAAATGAAAACATTTGTATTCTTGATACAAATGTAAGACTGAGTAACATTATAACTATTAATTGAAATATAAAATACAAATATAGGGCCCGCGCCATAGACATATCTATTCGACCAAGACAGCAACTTTTAAATTAAAACTCTTGCGAATGGTGACATTTCATAGTTTACAGATAATAAAATATTTCCAACACCAATCAATAGTTCAAAACATTCTTTACGCACAAATTAAGGAGAAATAAGTGTTTTTTGTTTAAAACCCGTTCAGGTGATATATCAGTCCATTAAACAGAGCCCTGAAAGTTTGATTCTTATCGTGTTACCGTGTCAGTAAGTGACGATCAATCACATATAATTTATGATTTCCTTTCCAAGTCATTTATCTCAAATTTTAAGCACTTGGTTGTTTCCTTCGGGCCATTCTTACAAATCCCAAGTTATCGGTGAATGTCACTACTGTGTTAATACGGGATATTTGTACATGACGGAGTTCACATTTAAGATCAGTTGATAGGGGATATTTGTACATGACGGAGTTCACATTTAAGATCAGTTAATAGGGGATATTTGTACATGACGGAGTTCACATTTAAGATCAGTTAATAGGGGATATTTGTACATGACGGAGTTCACATTTAAGATCAGTTAATAGGGGATATTTGTACATGACGGAGTTCACATTTAAGATCAGTTAATAGGGGATATTTGTACATGACGGAGTTCACATTTAATATCAGAGTATCGAGGGAATGGTTTGCCGCATGCGTAATGTCTAGAAAATAGATATGGCTTTGAATCAAAGAAAATGACTTAATATTGTAAGTGCGCTGTTGCGATTTCGCTATATGATAGTCTCAAACTGCTTCCATTCATGTCATATTGAACCCCTTATACAAATAGAATTGTTTAACACTGGGGGATTTACACCCATTAACGAGTTCTCCTGGACTCCCTACCGGTACTAACTTTATATATCGTATGAATGATCAACGGTAGCATTAGAAGCAATGACTTCAACATTATTGTCACATAGAACACGTGCTGCGGCCAGGATTCGAATTGCTGCTCATAGCAGGCAAACTCTTGGGGCAAACAGGAGGACAAACTGATTCCCTGGAAATACCAAACGCAAACAGGTTTACCTCACCACAAAGACTAGGTTAGTAATATATTAACCACCACGACACAAAATACAGTGTAATAACAGTTTTCGATGTTTGTTTCAGTTTATTACCCAGAGTGCTTAATTTCTAATCTTAGTCTTAAACACTCGTTTTGTTGAAATATTTCGGTGTGTCATTCGTTTATAAAGAGCGCTGCTTCTCTCGATTTAATTTAATAAACGGACCCAGTTCTGTCAGTTGAATTAAGCATAATGTTGATACATTGTTTGTAACTAAGCAAGATTAAACACATTGTTTATCATTGATTTTCTCCCGTATCATCACAAATAGTTTTCTGTATGTTCTTATCACACTACTGATTGATATAATATGTGTAATATATGTAATATGTGTAATATATGTAATATGTGTAATATATGTAATATGTGTAATATATATAATATGTGTAATATATGTATTCTGTGTAATATGTGTAATAAATGTAATATGTGTAATAAATGTAATATATGTAATATATGTAATATGTGTAATATATGTAATATGTGTAATATGTGTAATATGTGTGTGATATATGTAATATGTGTAACATATATGTAATATGTGTAACATATGTAATATGTGTAATATATGTAATATGTGTAATATATGTAATATGTGTAATATATGTAATACGTGTAATATGTGTAATTTGTGTGATATATGTAATGTGTGTACTATATGTAATATGTGTAATATATGCAATATGTGTGATATATGTAATATATGTGATATATGTAATATGAGCAGAGGTATCGCGTTGATGAATATGAATTGATGATGATGGTTGATTTGTAATTTTATAATTTGTAGTTCCATAATTTTATATCATAATGTATGTGACAAATACATTTTAAGGTTTAACTGTGAAATTCAGCAGACGAATATGTCACATATAAAACATATATCATTTTTAAGGTCGAGTATGTCACACACGTGTTATATATTCGATTTGTGACATATACAGCTCAACAAAGTACTTTTAAAAGTACTACACAAAAAGTAGTTTGCCTCATTTCTTCCTTGCATTATCCTAACCGCATGCCGAACGTATTATTTTGAAAAATGACACATCAATATTAAATGCTTAATGTACTAAAATACTCTTAAAAATCAATAATTACATATGCATTGAAATGCAAATTAATTAATGTATGCGGAACTATAATTCTGAAAGAAAATGTGTAACACCCGGAACCTGGGCATATACTTTGATAACGCTGAGGCTTCCAATTTCTACTAAATAATTACTTTTTTCTGCGAACGAATATAAAATACTGTTCACCACGCAATGAGAAACTGATTCATATCAATGATGAAAATGTTTGTTAACAAATGTGTATCACTTTATTTTAAGAATACAGCTTTGTTCACTTATTTTACTAATTTTACCAACAGAAAAAGCACACAACAAATAATTGCAGACCCACTGTAAGTTGGCGTGACCTTCATTTTTCCGTACTTGTACATTTCATCCAACAGAAGATTGGATTTCCCCTAAATCATCAACACGTCATTTTCCGCGCTAATGAACTTATCCAATAGAATGAGGAATTTCCAATGAATCATTATTACGTCATGTCAAAAGATATAGGTCAAAGCTGATACAAGACAGCTAAAAAGGACGCCGAAAAAACATCATGTTCTGTACGTCAAAAAACCATTTCATTTATTACTGGTGATGTGGTGATTCACCCAGTCCTCTACAGATCTCCAGTTTTCACTTCACGCCCTTTCAAATCACTGATAATTAATTGAGACATATCTTAGAAAAGACAACAGTTTTAAACCTAAACATCTTGCTTCCTATTGTTTGTATATAAACGTGCTTATCCTATAGATTGTTACGAGGATCTACTGTCAGCAACTGAAGACAAATGTTTGAATTGTTTAAAGATAGCCCAGATACGTCTATGAAACGGTCCCCTGAAGTTTATTATTGAATGCTATACTGCTATCAGAGCTACAAGACGTATTTTAATAAGCTTGTAGCTCTTCTGTGATCCTTCCAAACTGATTTCCAAATAGCATGTCATCTGTTGCTTATTTTATGGAGTTTAAGGTCACACTAACAGCCAGAGTCATTTGGTGGCTTTCCAGCTTTAAATATTGAAGATGGCCCCAAGGTAGAACCAGCGACCTTCCGTAATCTAGCTGGACAGTTTCCTCACATGTGAAATTTGGTTTGGAGTGGGATAATAATTACCAGTCAGAGACAGGCCATAACCACTTAAGTAAAATATTAAGTTATATGGAATGTATATACATACTTCTGCTCATTATTAACCAGGCTCAGAATTCTTAGAATAACACAATACAGTGCAACCTCTCCCAAGCAACACCCTTTCGGAGACGCAAAATTATGTTGTTGTTGAGAGGTTGCCGCTCCAGAGAGGTTGAATTGATAATCAAATCGTACAGTGCTGTTGTTGAGGGGAGGTTGTTGCTGAAGAGAGCTTCGCTCTGGAGAGGTTGCACTGTAATGTTTTTTGAGTGATATTCCGCCTTGGAAATAAAACAATAAGTGTCAAATTTTCAAATGAACCGAAAGGAACAAAACTTGCTATTAGGATGATTAACGTTTGTTTATTTAGATGTTTTATGATTAACAACGCTTGTTTCATCAGATGATTTATGATTTACGTTTGTTTGATTAGATGATTTATGAATTAATAGTAATAAAAGTGCCATCGAAATCAATCTAGATACAAAACAGATTCATTTGTCTCAGGGTCCATGAATTCAATTATTGCTTAGCAGGTAGCCTGCACGAATTAATGACGCATAATATCACATAAGTCTTAAATAAACGGAATCTAGCAGCTTTATGAGGAACTTTAGTGTAGTGCGCGTGTATTTCTGAATTATCTTGTAATAATAAAAGTATACAGAGTCTGTGCAAGGTATTTCCTTAATCCAGCTTAATACAATTTGAATACTAAAATACATAGATATCCTGTCAGCTGTTTTGCAACAATGGTTCACATTTCATCTAAGAAGCAATATGCGATCACCCAATGCGTTTCATGACAGAACAAGGAACGTTACGGTTCCTTACAATATCACGTGACAATATCACGTGACAAACATGAAGCACAGTTGAATACGCAGGCATTATAACGAAACAAAACATCAGAATTCTCACCTCAAAGTCAATTAGGACGGAATTCGTTGAATCGAGATTTTATGAGTGATTTAGTTCACACCGTATTGTATCATCGACAAAAGCGAGACTGAATCGACGGAAATTTCATTGAATACCACTTCCTGTTTCCTAAGGTTAGACTTCAGCTGTACCAAGGCGATTAAGCTTCAGTTAATGAAATTGAATTAATAATAATTTGAGTCATTTGTAAAGGCTGGTGCATGTGTGCTAATTGACCTTTGCGTTAGTAGAATATATTTAAGTTGTAACAAGATGCATACTTTCAGACCAATTTAATCGAGTAGTCTGGCTACATACAGGCGTGGTAAACGGGATGATTGGCTGGGTAGTTTTCACAAGAATAACATTTTAAAAGTCAGTTATAACTTTCATGGTGAATATTGTACTTATTTATCAATTTTAGTCGCAGAAACATATTGTCCTTGAAGAAATGAAATCCATGCAATATTATCATGATTTTGCTAGAAGAAATAGTTGTGTTTAGGTATAAAAAATTATAAGCAAAAATAAAGACGGAATATTTTCATTTTCATTTTATTCACTAAACATCTTCTAGGAGAAAACGAGAATACAATGATCTCTCTTTACCAGTATCCGGGATCTCTTCAGTCACCTCTTCATCAAGATTTTAACAATTTTTTTAATTTTGACTTTTATTTTGTCATATAAGAATGGTTGAATTTCAAACAGTAGAGATGTTAAATGGTTAAAAAAAGACAATAAAAACATAATGTTAATGACGCACCGGTTTGGATGTGAACCAGTCAACCTACATCTCGGTGATCTCCCCTAACAAAAATCTGGTTACAGTCAACAATTCTCCGGGAGTCTTTATCATTAAGAAAAGATATCTTGGATATTATGCCACTTATTTTTAGCTGAATTCAAATCGTTTTGTCTCTATTTATGAAAACTAAGTTTTCTTGAAGATTCATTCTTGACGTATCCGCCATGTAAACTCTCATGTGATCCAACAAAGGTCACGTGTAGACGCGTGATGGCAATGGTTACTGTAGCGTGAAGATTTAACATAAACAAAAATTGAAATACATAAATAAGGTGATATTTACATAATGATATAAATCGAGAACTGGCTAATAACGGTCCTGCGCATGGGCAACCTTGTCTATCTAAATGCTGACTGCTTGGTAATATGTAAGTTATTGTTACCCTGGTTACATGCTCAGTATGGTTAAAACCCTGTTTAAATTAACAGCACCGTACCTGTGAAGTCGTTAAGTTGCTTTTATTAACAAAATTTCGTTCCAGATTTTCTCGACTCCCAATAACACGTTGAAAAGGTTTATGAACGAGGTCTGTTTCCCTGTATATTGTTATTTCATGCCAATTGTACACGCGAAATGTGCACTGATTGTCTGTGTATGATACTATAATGACGTCCAAGATCTCTCCTGGGATATTTATCATGTACCTGTTGTGTGTGTGATTTATGTGATATTTGCCTAAATCAAGTGACATTTGCTACTAGTTTCTCTCCTAATGATTTCCCAGATGTTTCTCGAATTTCGATGACAGAACTGTTTATGCGTCATAGAAGAATTGATTTCGTTGCAAAACTAAAGAAACGACGATTTAGATATTCATGCTGGAATCAGTATACACGCTACAGTGCAACCTCTAAAAAGCAACACCCTTTGGGAGACGCAAAATTATGTCGTTGTTGAGAGGTTGCCGCTCTGGAGAGGTTAAATAAATATTCAAATCGTACAGTGGGGAAAAGGCATGCTGTTGTTGAAGGGATGTTGTCGCTCAAGAGAGGGCCGCTCTGGAGAGGTTGCATTGTATTTGGAATCAGTATATTATGTACAAGCACTAACATATCTGACACTGATTTCACTGTTATTATTTTTGTTGCCCGTCAGAGGCTCTTGTTTCATTCATGCATTTGTTTCATTTTATCACACAGTATCTGTACATGTCGCAATGAGAATGAATGACCAAATACAAAAATAACTAGCCTTGTTTTATTTCATTGATGGCCATTTTCTTTAATTTGCAATCATTTGTCAGAAACTTGCATTAGGTTGAGACCTTTCTATGTCTTCGTTACTTACTTTATAAGGGACAGTGTTCTTTCTGATCTAATTTGATAGAGAAATAGTGTGGCCGAATGAACATAATGCTGATTACATTGTTTGTGTCTGAACTAAATTAAATACGTCACTGTATCATTGATTTTCTTTAGATGTTCAGAAATTTGAATGTCTCTATGACTAACTTAATCTTTAAATTTCGTATGAATTACACGAAAGAAGATATATTGTAGGAATACAGCTAATATTTTTGACAACGTCGGTCAAAGTATTTTTTTCATATCGTTTCGACGATTTATCAGCTTCTCGTAACGTGTTCAATATCATATTATGCATGTAATTATCCATTACTGACCGTAAAATTGTTGTTTTCCATTAAAATTTCAAGGTCAGTTTATTAGGCCAAAATAGAGGAATTTTTATGATGGTTACTTTCTTATGACGGCCAGTATACTTTTCACGCATACTTTTTACGCAGACTGTCTAATCCACCGGTCGCTTATACGATTCATTCAAAACTGCAGAAACAACGTATGCCCATAAAACTTAACACAGGTCACACCAAAATGTCACACAGCAACAAGTATCACACGGCGAAACACTACAGTACATTCCACGATACCAGTAATACAACTAATATGGCTTATGTTTATATATTTACATAAGAAAATATGTCTCAATTACTATTTGGAAAATTTATTTGCGGTGCTTACAACTTTCTAAGTCAAATAACAGTAAAAAAATCTGTTCTCTAATGTCTCCATTAATTTTCCGGTGTCCACCCGTAAACTTAATTTTTCCACCCGGTATAAGTAACTATTGTAGACATGGATAGGAAATTCTTCGAAGAACTAAATATTTTGATGTAGGTAATCGGTCGAATTTTGAAAAATAAAAAGATGATTTCGATAGTAAACGTGACCCCTCTGAAAAATCGAATTCGGAGAAAAAATCAATTTCACGCTCTAGATTAACATTAAATAATAAAACGACAGTGATACGAGTAATTCATGTGCGTTATTAAGCATACACCGGCAGAAACCTTTTCACTTAGCATTGATATCAAACGAACGAGATTTCTTCTGTTTCTCCAGTCTGGTTTTGTTCGCATTTACCTAAATGTCAGCTACATACGGACGGCGGCTGTCCCCACCGTTCAATTAGTACCTTCCAAATTTCCCGCATGATGTGTGAATAAGCGTTACGAGACAAATGCTTACCGATGTAATACCTGGACTGAAATTGTTGCGATGAACTACATTGACAGAAATGTGTGTCCTTTCTTGCAAGCGATTAATTTGCAACAGTTTCATTAATCTCACATAGGATACAAATAAGTTGAAGTACATCGACCAACAAGTGAAATAGTAGCCACAGAAGATCTACAAAAAATGACAGACACGGAAATACGACTCGACATATTTGGCAAACGGGAAATAATTACGGACAAAGTGTTTGTCCTTGGCCAACCACCATACCAGACTTAATTAATTCATGTTTTTGCTCTTTAATTGGTATTTCGTTACTACGTTAATTCCTGAATGATTTTGTCATAGATTTGTTCTGATGGTCTTCTTCGTTTGTATTTAGAAGATTTCCACGTGGTGTGTGAAGATTTTCTTCAGGTCGAACATCACCTCTTTTATAATTAAAAAATGTAGTTTTTGTACAAACACGTTTTTCAGAAATACACAAATTTATTGCGTGTTGTTATATAATTTCATGAACATAAATCTCATCTACTGGAACAAGAAATCCAAGCAGGAAAACCAGATACATTTTGAATAATTTCATTCTTGTGAATATCTTTTATGTCACGAACCTTTTATTGTGCGTGTATAATTAATATCTTAACGAGAATGGATATCATTATGACGAACCTTTGCGACAAATCGAACCTTATAGGGCCTTTCTGTTTGCATGATTTGCCTCGTGCCGTGGTAAACTAGGCGTTTATAATACAATATAGCGTACATTTATGCTTGTTTTACATTCCCAAAGGTGCTTTCAGTTTCGTGTCTACGGACGTCTGTTTGTTTAGGTTATTTTCGTAGTGATATAACGCCCAGAGATATGAGATAAAACAGGTTCGTAGGATGACTTGCACAAAATCAGCACTTTCTACATAAACCTTTCCATAAACCTAACAACACGGCTCACACGAATCTTCTAGCAACCAACAATTTAACATCACAGTTCATGTTCATAATCAACACAGTTCACCATCAGCACAGTTCACATGTATACAAATATACACAGATACGCATATACACAAATATGCACAGATACACACATACAGCGATACAAATATACACAGATACACACATACAGCGATACAAATATGCACAGATACGCATATACACAAATATGCACAGATACACATATACACAAATATGCACAGATACACATATACACAAATATGCACAGATACACATATACAGCGATACAAATATACACAGATACGCATATACACAAATATACACAGATACACATATACACAAATATGCACAGATACACATATACACAAATATGCACAGATACACATATACAGTGATACAAATATACACAGATACGCATATACACAAATATACACAGATACACATATACACAAATATACACAGATACACATATACACAAATATGCACAGATACACATATACAGCGATACAAATATGCACAGATACGCATATACACAAATATACACAGATACACATATACAGCGATTGAAATATACACAGATACGCATATTCACAAATATGCACAATTACACATATACAGCGATACAAATATGCACAGATACGCATATACACAAATATGCACAGATACACATATACAGCGATTGAAATATACACAGATACGCATATTCACAAATATGCACAGATACACATATACAGCGATACAAATATGCACAGATACGCATATACACAAATATGCACAGATACACATATACAGCGATACAAATATACACAGATACGCATATACACAAATATGCACAGATACACATATACAGCGATACAAATATACACAGATACACATATACACAAATATGCACAGATACACATATACAGCGATACAAATATACACAGATACAAATAGACTCATGTACAAATATACACATATACACTGATACTCAGATACACACATACACATATACACTGATACTCAGATACACACATACACATATACACTGATACACACATACACAGATACAAAAAGCTCTAAGGACTTTCACGTGTCTTCGCATGAAAATTCTTTATTTTCATGACGGTTTTGGACAAAATTGAGATATAGTCACACTGTATAAAATAACTTAAAATAACCTAATAAAATTAAAAAAATAACAAATATTATGTTTATTTTTGTTTTTAGATATTGATAACTTTGTTATTTGAATTATTTAGAAATTCAATAAACATTTGATCTGCTATAGATTTTTTTTCGTTTTTTTTTTCTCATTTGAATTGAGAAATTTCTCTATGCATTTAGGAAAAAACACTTCGGTCTAGAACACATGGCCTAGAACTTTGATATCTATTGTGTATCAGTGTCCTGTGGTCTTTTGTCGAGATTGCTCGTATGATGCCTCTGGGGTTGAAAAGATCCCTTTCTTAGGGAGTTATTTGTTTTACGAGGTACTCGAAGCGCAGGACCCAGCGCTCAGATGTGTAGTGCGTATGTCATAGGTAATAAGATACACACAAAATAATATGTAATAGTAAACACTGTAAATGTCACCGGCCACATGTATTTGCGGTCTCGTGGGTTAAAAAAAAAGACAAGGTCAATGTCTTCAGTGTCAATTACGTGTATTATGAAAATAATTCCATCGAACCAAAGAAAATGGAACATTTAGACAATTCATTCTGAAATAATAAAATCATTTTATAGATACAATAATCAATGAATAAACAATAAGAAAAACGGACACGGACAACAAAAATGACGGACAAAGACGAATCACTTCAGACACGGGATAATGTGCGTGTAGGCCTACGTGACCAACTTGAACAATATGAATTTAATAATTACAAAATACTGAGCACGTTTAACAATACTTTTTAACAAATAAACCATAGATACAGATAAACACAAGAAACTAGTAGAGTATAAAAAGATATTACCAATACAATCAGTTTACCTGCTGAAGTTTGGAATAAATTTCAACAATAAATTGGCAGATGTTTTCTCTATAACGTTGCAGTGAAGACTGGTGTAATGGGCGGTAAAATAAATCGTGCACAGGATAGTCACGTGATGTTTGTAGTTAGTCATGCGTTGATGTTAGGTTAAATGAAACTAAATGTAAATGTATAGACTACTAAATATTACTAGCTACTTTTAAAGCTACATATAGACTACGATGGAAAACTGAACCTACGACATAAATAAGTAAATAAATGGATAAAATTAGTAAATGAAATATAAATACGTAAACAACAAAAACCTGCATAAAAAATTAACAATCATTAATAAAATAATCTAATAACAATCTGTCAAGAGGTTCTGTACTAATATTGATGAAATCATGTTCATGTGTCAAAATTTGTTCTGGTCTAAGAGTCAGGATTCCATCTTTCCATTCTGAATTTCGAATCAAATGCTTAACCTACACGACTTATATGATAAGTCGTAAAACCAGTACAGGCCACATTTTGATGCCCAACAAAACCGAAAACAAATAAAACTAAACAGTGCACATTATTTATACTTTCACAGTATGATGGCATGAAATAAAACATTCAAGATTGTGATATCAAAGTAAAAACAATACATCTCCAGGTTATTAAAGACTTTTGTGAGTTTTTTTTTCTTTGTGCTAAGATTTACTACTCCAGGAATATGACTACTATTGTCATCAAATAATTATTTATAAATTACATGTTTTTAAAAACTGGAATCGAAAAATATTCTACGTAAGTATATATATATTGTTTCTCAAGAGCGTCAAAATCGGAATGGCGTTCCCGAGAAAAGAAAGACAGAACTATGTGTGAGTTAATTATTCATTCATCAGTCTTACTGGTAGAAACGCTCACGCCTTTGTTAAATTGAAATCTAACCCTTAAGAAATATTCTCAATCAAATTTCAGCTGATTAAGTTTCGCTGATTTGAATTCCACAATATGGCACAAACCAAATTATTCATAAATATCAATGCTCAACAAAGCAGCCTGTCCAATCGATTCTTCTGAGAGTCCTCGTTCGTCCAGTGTCACCATAATGCGTATTGGTACAATTAACTTCGTATTTGTAGCGTGATGTTTTGCGACAATGCCTTTGTTGTGGTATGAGAATTCTTCGCGTGAGACTTGCATCATTTCGCGGTTAAAATTCATATATTTGATGCCAACTTGACAGAGAAATACGCATTCAAACGCCATTTGAGAAACAAATTGTATCGCACAAGATATTATGATAAGGTAATTTTAGTGTTAGACACAATGACACGTATGCCGTGTTAACCAATATTTTAGCTAACTGCAATCAATTGTTAGACTGAGTTGTAGAAGTCATAATGGTAAAGATAGATCTTTTGTTCCTGTATATATTAAAGAATTACTTTTCAAAAGTTTTTCAAAAGAAATAATTTACACTCAATTTGCAATGGAAATTTTCTTCTTGTGGATCTAAATTCTGGGAAAAATTGAAATACAAGTACTGAATTTGAGTTCAACGTTCTTCATAGTTTTATGTCGATAAAACAGAATATTTAGGCTCACTGCGATATTTTTATGTTTATATTATCCCTAGCAAAACTGAAACAAGTAATATACATGCATGATACAAATATATAAACATACAAAAATATAAACATGCTAATATATAACATATAAACATGATAACATATAACATATAAACATGATAATATATAACATATAAACATGATAATATATAACATATAAACATGATAATATATAGCATATAAACATGATAATATATAACATATAAACATGCTAACATATAACATATAAACATGATAATATATAGCATATAAACATGATAATATATAACATATAAACATGATAACATATAACATATAAACATGATAATATATAACATATAAGCATGATAATATATAACATATAAACATGATAATATATAGCATATAAACATGATAATATATAACATATAAACATGCTAACATATAACATATAAACATGATAATATATAACATATAAACATGATAATATATAACATATAAACATGATAACATATAACATATAAACATGATAACATATAACATATAAACATGATAATATATAACATATAAACATGATGATATATAACATATAAACATGCTAATATATAACATATAAACATGATAACATATAAACATGCTAATATATAACATATAAACATGATGATATATAACATATAAACATGATGATATATAACATATAAACATGCTAACAAATAACCATACAAGCATTAACAAACTAGTTTGATGTAACGGGGCCTTAAAAAATCTCTAAAATATATCGAACATTTAAACTAAGCATCGATGATGGAGGCGGCCTTAATATTGTTATTTTAAAAAGACGAATGAACAACAAATTAAAGAGGTCGTATCACTCAAAGTCACTTGAGTCTCAATTACCAAATCGCTAAAATTATACTACCGTCTTAAACGACAAATTATCAGTGTTATATCCGTACGGAGCATTATATGCAACAACATAGAAAGTGGTCACGCTTTATCCCAGGAGAGACAGAACTGGATGTTTTCTCTTCCTTAAACGACACTCATTAATAAACATTACCGTCTGCTCTAATTCACGTAATTTCATGCTGACAAGACATGGCTCATTTTCCTGAGTGAAGACGTTTGAGATGAATATTTCCTTGTTGAAGTTTTATGTCATCTTTCTTAAACGTAAGGAAATCAGGATTCATATTATGACGACCCTGTAATCACACGGGCAGACATGTATGTGTAACATAATGCTAGTATATTAAAGTAAACTAAACAGGACAGTATTATCGTCCTATTGCAATGTATCTTTGCAAAGTGTACAAACTTGGACTAAAAGTAAATACCAACAAAGAACAAGTCACAGCTGAGGTTAAACTAATAATCCTCTGCCAGTCACACTGATGTTGTTTTGTACAATTCCTATCCGATCTTCTAAGTTTAGTCCCTAATAATGTATCAACATTATCTTTCATTTCGTCGAACAGAAAGAATTTGTCATTTAATTTAATTGAGAGAAACAACGCAGTTTACAAAAAATCAGCTTGTGTGGCATTTAAAGGTGTCAAGCCAAAGAAGTACAAGTTTTCCAACAAAGCTATTGATTGTTAAGTAAGCAGGTCACGAGCGGCTTTAGAGGGGCTCGATATGTTCCCAACCCTTCTAAATTTGACATGCAAAAGGGAAAAATCCATAGTAGTCTCCACACAGGGGACGAATTACATTTTCTGTAAAATGGTGCTTTAAAATCAACCAAACTCTAGAGCAGCTTTCCGCAAATTTTTACCAATAGATATTGAGTTAAAAGCATAATCAAGGCAGTATTAATCAATGTCTGTGGTTTATACAAGTGTTTTGTCCCAAAAACATCAAAATCTACATTCAGTTCCAACCGGTTGTCAAAGAAGCAAATGGCAATTATATTTTGATCACTAAAACATGGGAGCATATTTTGGACATTTTTTGCGGGACATTGGCGCAATAATTCATTTAACAATTTTGAGACATTCCTCTTTATATCGAGTAAAATGTCATTTCTGGACATAAGTTTCTTGTACGAATCTTCCCCTGGGGACTTTGGTCTCAAATACATACTCTGTCATGTCCATATGTTGTATTATTGCGACACTTGGGAATTACCTATCGTTTCAGATTTCAGACCCGTTGGAAAAGCTTAAATGAAGTGTTGTATCATGAATACGCTGTATCAAGTATTAACATTATATTTGATGAATATACTTCCTAAATACATATGAACCTGTTCATAGTTTAGTTTATCTCTAGTGTTCGTAACTTAGTGATGATGGAACTGAAATATGTCTGAAGAACAGCCACAGTTTGTACAATGACCACTGAATTACTTTTGACGGACCTAGTTCCACGAAGCAGGATGCAGATTCTTCTATATAAGCAGTTATTTTCAACTTAATTCACCGCATTCGAATGAAAAGTATTTATATTTCTGTAAAATATTTGTTTTGTTCGTATATTGTAGCAAAAACTACAGTGCAACCTCTCCAGAGCGGCCCTTTCTTGAGCGACAACCTCCCTTCAACAACAGCGTGCCTTTTTCCCTCTGTACAGCGGCAACCTCTCAACAATGACATAATTTTGCCTCTCCCAAAGGGTGTTGCTTTGGAGAGGTTACACTGTATAGTGTTGGTTGTGGTGATTGGTACAGATAAGAAAAGGATTCATAGAAAAAATTACAAACAAATATTTCAACAAATCTGAGAACAGAAATTATAAAATATTTAATATTGCATATATAGTGGAAAATTATTTTTGCAATCTGCATTTCGTTTTGAATAGTAAAGTGCATGTACTTGGAAATTACTTAAATTGTTTTTATCCGTTGCATGTTCAATTCTCTTAGGCAAGTTCTAATGTCATCGCACCTTTGAATATTTTTTTCCAATTTCCAATCAGAAAATAACTTCCAATTGGTTGCAGTTATTTCCAGACCTCAGAAGTTCCTGCGTTAACACTGCATTGAGTAGCTACAAATCCGTCGCTGATTAAATAAATGGAATTGTTTCTGTGTTCTAATGGTACTTTTTTCTGAGACGCATGGAAGTGCACTGAAACTCGAGAAACGATAGGGAAATCATTAACTGAAAGAAAAGACGTATTCTAGACATTAAATGTCACGTCTTTGAGGCAAATAATACATAAATCGCACACAACAATTACATGATAAATGCCCCCGAAGGGGTAGTTATTATAGTCACATTGATGTACAATGGAGAGTTATATCTGGACAACTGGCAGAAAATATAATAAATCATATTTGCAAGAAAACAGGCATCATAAGTTAACCTAATTGGTTGTGTTTTTTTTCAAAATGATCCGAGCCACATTTATTTGTTCGCTGTCAATCAAATGCCGTTTGACAGCGTTTCGACTTCATTCAGACCAAACGTAAAATACAAATATAACAATTATTGCAGTAAGTAAATTGTTTAGTGGACGAAGGATTCAACATTCTGTTTTTACCTTATACCATTCAATGTGTGTTCCATACTTGTTTACATTTATTGGTGTAGCTGTCTATTGTCAATTTCTTGGTATGACGTATTAATGATTCAATGGAAATTCCATAGTCTATTGGATAATTTCATTATCGCGGAAAATGACGTGTTAATGATTCAATGGAAAATCCTCAGTCTATTGGATAATTTCATTATCGCGGAAAATGACGTGTTAATGATTCAATCGAAATTTCTCAGTCTATTGGATAATTTCATTATCGCGGAAAATGACGTATTAATGATTCAATGGAAGTTCCTAAGTCTATTGGATAATTTCATTATCGCGGACAATGACGTATTAATGATTCAATGGAAAATCCTCAGTCTATTGGATAATTTCATTATCGCGGAAAATGACGTATTAATGATTCAATGGAAATTCCTCAGTCTATTGCATAATTTCATTATCGCGGAAAATGACGTATTAATGATTCAATCGAAATTTCTCAGTCTATTGGATAATTTCATTATCGCGGAAAATGACGTATTAATGATTCAATGGAAATTCCTCAGTCTATTGCATAATTTCATTATCGCGGAAAATGACGTATTAATGATTCAATCGAAATTTCTCAGTCTATTGGATAATTTCATTATCGCGGAAAATGACGTGTTAATGATTCAATGGAAAATCCTCAGTCTATTGGATAATTTCATTATCGCGGAAAATGACGTATTAATGATTTAATGGAAATTTCTCAGTCTATTGGATAATCTCATTATCGCGGAAAGTGACGTATTAATGATTCAATGGAAGTTCCTAAGTCTATTGGATAATTTCATTATCGCGGAAAATGACGTATTAATGATTCAATGGAAGTTCCTAAGTCTATTGGATAATTTCATTATCGCGGAAAATGACGTATTAATGATTCAATGGAAATTCCTCAGTCTATTGGATACTTTCATTATCGCGGAAAATGACGTGTTGATGATTTAGAGGAAATCCTTCTTTCTATTTGCTAAAATCTACAAGTATGGGCAAATAAAGGCCACGCCAACTTACAGTGGGTTTTCAATTGTTTAATGTGCAATTTTCTGTTTTTAAAATTATTTAGTAAAGTAGAAATGTACGAATCTGTATGTTGACTGAAATAAAGTTAGAAAGATGTTTTTGAAAAACATTAATTCTTTATGTGAATTCAGTTCCTCATTGTGTCGTGAACAGCATTTAATATTCGTTCACAAAATAAAATAATTATTTTCTGCATATTGGAAGCCTCAACGTCGTGTGTCTGTCCGAGCTCCGGGTGTTACACATCAGTGTCTACTATAGGTCCGCATATATTAATCTGCATTACAATGCAAATGTAATAGTCACTTTGTAAGACTATTTGAATACATTGACCATTCAATATTGATGTGTCATTTTTCCAAATAATACGTACAACATGCGGTTAGGATATGCAAGAAAGTTATGATCTCATTTAGTGACAAAATACTCATTAATATTTAATTATCTCAATCGCTGGAATTGAGTTAATTATTCTCACAAGATACTTGGAATTTTTCGTTGAAACATACATTGCGATATTTAACGTTAGGTTTGCGAATTCAGCGGCAGAAGAAATGCGACATTTAATGTTAAAATTGTGACATTTAACGGCAGAAGATTTTGCGATATTTAGCGGTGGTTGTGACATTTAACGGCAACAATGTGACATTTAACGGTAAGTGCGACATCTAACGGTAAGTGCGACATTTAACGGTAAGTGCGACATTTAACGGTAATTGCGACATTTAACAGTAAGTGCGACATTTAACGGTAAGTGCGACATTTAACGGCAATACGACATTTAACGGGGCCACAAGCGGTACTTAAATCGTGGTATATATTCTACTGGGCCATACGAAAACATTTCCAGCCTATTTCTCAGTGGAGGAAGACCCTAGTACTACTAGGTAAAACTACAGATCTTCTTCGTATAAACTTGAACTCACAGTGGCGATGAACTAGTGATCACTATACTATAAGCACACGGAGACCCCAGCTCTATATTGCCTATCATTCCCTGCACACAGGTCTCTCCTATTTTGTATTGTTCTTGATTTAGTCAAAGTTTATTGATCTAGTCAAGCCAAATGAATTATCTACTGTTAGGATTGTATAAAACAATGGAAAGAGAGAGCCAGATACAATTTAAAACATTTTAAAAGCGACAATTAGATTGTTTGAAATCTCTTGCGAGCCATAGGCTGTTCATTACGAATATTCAGGAGTATAGATATCATTATGACGATCTTCAAATCCCCAAAGATTCACCACACAGTGTAGAAACTTTATGTGTTTACAGACTATAGCGGTCAAACAGGCTGTTTATAATATATTCAAATATAATAAAGTACTCCAATGTGCTTGAGTTTTAGTCCCAGTTGTGTTCAAGTGTCTGATTAATATTATCTGTGCTTTTTTTTCAAATTTGTACAACACTTGTGTATTGAAATAAGTTTGAAATTATTAACTGAAGTCCTTAAGTACGCCATATGATCTGAGAGTTACATTTGATTTAAACATTATTCCGGAAAAGAACCGTCTTTATCGTTATCCGAGACTTACGCTCGTTTTTTTCACTGACTAAACACGAAAATATTTCGTACCTCGTATTTTTACAAAAAGAGTATAGAAAAAATGATAAATGTTTTCGACCTAGCTTTACCAATTCAAGATGTTACTTTTGGGTGACGGGGGATGACGCCCATTTCAAATATACGTTGGTTGTAACATAAACATACTCGACGATGACAGTTGTTATTAATTAGTTACATAGCACGTCCCCGACGAACCTATGATCATGTTGATACTTATTTGAGTCATCGATAGAGCGTTTGATAAACTATCTTATTTTCAGCATTTTATAAACTATCTTATTTCAAGCATTTGATAGATTATCGTATCTTAGCGTTTGATAAACTACATTATTTTAAGGATTTGATAGACTGCCTTATTTGAAGCATTTGATAGACTGTCTTATCTGAAGTATTTAATTGACTATGTTATTTTAAGGATTTGATTGACTATCTTATTTTAAGGATTTGATATACTATCTTATTTTAAGCATTTGAAAGACCGTCTTATCTGAAGTATTTGATAGACTGTCTTATTTTAAGAATTTGATTGACTATCTTATTTTAGGGATTTGATAAACTGTCTTATTTGAAGCATTTGATAGACTATCGTATTTTAAGGATTTGAAAGACTGTCTTATTTTAAGCATTTGATAGACTGTCTTATTTTAAGCATTTGATTGAGTGTTATTGCAGCAAAATTAAGTAAACGAACAGGAACTGAATTCATATGATGGTTGCCCTTGAAACAATAAATGATTTATATTGAAGATATAACGTTTGCGTGGTGCTAATCGATGCCATGAAAATAATTCCTGGCCAATCCATGAGTGTGTCAATCCTTTAATGAGCAATTGAAATCCCAGAGTTCTTCTCTTCATTCTGCATTCACGATAAGAATCTTGTGTCTATAACTGTTATATATTTCCCCGAGTGATTTCACGATAAATTGGAATTTTCCCTGTCTTCCCTATAAACAGAATATTTTCAACACACTGAGATTGTTTTGATCACAGTGAACAGAAGAGACAACTAGAAGAGATGAACAAGTTCAGGTGGTCACGTGAGTGTTTTTGCCAATCACAGAAAAAATATGATGGTTGATCGAGATGTTGTATGCTTTAAACCAGTCAGAGTAAATGTGATAATCAAACAGAATGTGTCGCACATAAAGTTGTATGTCTATCATCTGATTAACAATCTTGTAGATGAACTATCGTATTATACCGTATAGGTTACCCATAAAAATATTCAAAATATTTGTAATAAGCAATGATGACCAAAACAGTAGAAGTGCAAAATAAAAATCTATATTGAAAAATATAAAACGACTTTGCTCTGTTTGTAACAAAGTTGAAATGGAACATGAACGAAGATGATTTTAAAACGCGCTAACTACTGATCAGTACAAGGTAAACAAAGATATTGAGATACTATACCCAACAAAATTATAAATCTTATAAACTGCATCACCAATCAGCAAACAAGTAGTTAGGTTTACAGTTGTCTCTAGAAATAAATATATATTTTAATGACAAGAATATGGTTTAGTCACACGAATCATAATGAGCCAACAAAAGGATTATAGGAGAATTATCATCCCCGGGGAGTATCGGAGTTTGATGCTTCCTTTGTTGCTAACGACACTCATTTATAAACATTAGAGTTTGTTCTAATTCACAGAAGTTCAACAAATCAACTCCAATCTTATTTTCTTGAGCGACGCTTGCAGTGATGCATCCTTCCTTGTTTTATTTTTATGATTAATCTATGTTAAGGTTAGCATAAAGAGATAATAGCTCATCATAAATTGGTCTGAAAAGTACGGCTTCCCGTTCAGGCCATTCTTCCAGGGCCCCATCTTGTTTTGAATTGCTGATGCGATGGAGCGATAAATCAACGGCTTAGCGGTATATACTATAGATCTCGTGTCATTACCATTGCCCGTATTGACTCACAGGGAATAAAAAAATGCGGGTACTTGTTGATATTTAATATTGCGGGATATTTGGCGTCTTAGTCGGAAATGAATGGAACAAGATTGTTGATTCAACCATTTACTTCAGAAAGATACTATTGGAAAATACTCTAAGGTCATTCAAATGTATATTTTAGATGTTAAATCAGTAACATTTTGGGAATAGAGTTGCACTGCGTTCAAATGCCAGCAAACTCTGAGTTATACAGTCCAATTGCAGTGTGTTGTATGCACTTTAAGCAAAATGATACAAACTTACAGATGCTTGCTCTTCAGCATAATGTAGACGTTATCAACGTGAAAAGCAGTCTAATTGCTAGTGTCATCAATTGCGTTTAAGTTAACGTTACAGGCTATTTGGTCATATCATGTTTCACCAGTTTATCGATTTAAAAAGTAAATCATGATTTTATAGGTCGCATAAAGTTGGAACACTGTTCGCAGTTCGCAATTCGAATTGTGAACTGCGAACTGCGGTCTGGAACGCAGTTTGCAATTCGAATTGCGATGTTCGAACTGCATTCTAGAACTGCAAACAGCGACATTGTTAACAGCATTCTGGAAGGCAGTTCGCGATTCTAATTGTGAACTGCGAACTGCGGTCTGGAACGCAGTACCTGATTGTAATTGCGAACTGCGAATTGTGAACTGCATCCTAGAACGCAGTTCGTGATTCGAATTGCGAACTGCGAATTGTGAACTGCAAACTGCGTTCCAAACCGATTCGAATCGCGGACTGCGGTTTGAAACCGTGAGACCGTGCGTTCCTACTTTATACAACTGACTTTATACATAAATAACCCCACTATAAGGTGTCCATTTCACGTGATTTGAAACAAACATTCTATTTGGTAGGTCTGCTATAAACTCATATGGCACGAAATTTACATACATGTATTTTCAACAACGATAACTACTCAGTATATACGATTATCATGCATGTACAAGCATTAGTCTTAAAATAACAATACTTGTATCATGCGATGGACCGTGTCTAACTTTTGATAACGTCCACCGTTCATTAGATTGTTAGATTTAATAGTTCCATAGCCTGAATCCCGCTGACAATTACGCAATACGCCATAGATTAAAAACAAGATTCTTCCGTAGATAAAGCATTTCCGCTAAATAAAACCGAAAACGCTTTGAAATCTATATTGAAATAAGGCGACAATATTTATTCAAAAACAACACCTGCTGAGTTTTTAAGTGAGCAATTAGGTGTAATAATAAAACTGTCAGGCCTCGTGTAATCAACGATCATTCGGTTAATTAATGCAATTTTGATAGCCCATCGATATAATCGTTTTATCGTTCACGGTTCAGTTATGGAAACCACTCAAGTTTTTGATGTCTGTTAAGAGTTTTTATTTACTTATTATTGTCAATAAAGTACCATGTCAATTCTATATACATCTCATCAGATATACGCTGATAGAGGCTCTCAACGGGGAAAAAATGGCTGATTGGGAAATCGAGTTCAAAGCCGCTCTCACTAGTAGCGACATACTTGTTTTAAAAATACGAATTTGCGATTAGTTTTGTAAGAAGCGTGTTTGCTTCGTTAATGTAATTATTAAAGAACAAAAATTGTACATGCACAAACAGAGTATAGGATTTATACGATGGAATAACTTAATCACGAAAAATATGCCAAACATTTATTACAAAACATGTAGAAATTTGTTCAAAGTAGAGGCTACGTTCAAATAAAATTGGTTTATTGATAATATCTATGAAATATCGAAACGATAGGATTCGTTTACTGCGTCTTACAGATTTAATATGCTGGCTATTTACACATTTTTGACACTGGAATAGATGAATTTAATTAAACATACATCAATTTAATCGCTCGCTTAGGTCGATATAACTCAAGTAATGACATGTTAAAATATTGAAAATAAAATATAAATTATGTTAGCTAGTACAACCCTCTCCCTTCCACAGCGCCGTACCCTTGATGGTTCTCGATGATAAAGTGAATAAAATAAAACGCTATTTTTGCGCGTTCGATAGGTTTTTGGTACATGATATGAAAATATTTAACCTTTGTAATAACTTAAACTGTTTTTCATGTTAATAAGGCACTACGACACATTAATCTGTTTAAGGGTGAAGCTTTCGTCTTAAAGCAGTCCAGACATGGTTTTGAATAGTTTTGGAAAATTGGTTTCTCACAAAACAATTGCACATGAAGCACATCAGCTTCTAAGGACACAATTACAGGCAAATACAGCCGGGCCGAAGTAGATGAATGCCGAACATACTTAGTGAGTCCATTAACACAGTCGATACATTACAATTCATTATACAACAAGAAACATCATTCTCCATTACTAGTAAATCTTATTATTCATATGTCTCAAATACAAATTGTCCCGTCATGTATACATATTGCATATTACCATTGTAGTTAGGAGATTATTATGACATAGAGATGATTTGAATAACTTGTTTTATGGGTTTGACCTTCTCTGTGCTGCTGTCTTCAATGTATTGTTCGCTGATACTATTTTGACAAAAGAAATTCCATTTTATCGTGTACACATGACTCCCTATTTTATTACCCTTAGCTTGTTTAGGGGTATAAATATACACTAGCCATCATAAGAAAGTAACCATCCTAAAAATTCTTCTATTTTGTCCTAATAAACTGGCCTTGAAATTTTAATGGTATACATCAATATTATGGTCAATAATGGATAAAAAATATACCGTATCATGAAACGTTTCAGCTATTTCCAGAATTAAATTCATCTCGATTACTTGCGCTTTGTCTATTTTATATGAACATCACTTACTGCTTATTATATGACGTTATGAGTGGTACTCGAATATCTCCAGTTGACTATTTGTGTGCATTATGCTGGTTGGATTATGATGTGAGTAGTCTTCGTGAAGACGTGTAATGTATTACATGTGGTATTTATGTCTATCTCATAGTCTCTAGTTCGTATTGGTGTATAATGATGTTTTTTTATGAAAAAAATAATGTTTGAAATAATTCCCTTCTTCACTTTCCCTGTTCTTGTCAAGTAAATGGTCTGTTCATACACCAACAGTATGTATATGCAAGAAAAATTCCAGGAATACTTACCCATTACACGCGCCTAATAAAACTACAGAAATGACAAAGGCACCGAGAGGTGACTTAGTATGAGAATAAAAGAATATTATCATTAAAACAGGGTTTTTCATCCAAGCTGGACAGAATGACGCTCTAAAAGTGTATAAGGAATTAAAATGGTAATATAATGCAAGGACATTCCGAAAGACTGGATTTTATAGGAGGAGGATCTGAGAGGAGGAGGATCTGATAGGAGGATGAGAGGAGGTGGATCTGATAGAAGGATGAGAGGAGGTGGATCTG
Organism: Lutraria rhynchaena; assembly: GCA_008271625.1. Classification (NCBI taxonomy): domain Eukaryota; kingdom Metazoa; phylum Mollusca; class Bivalvia; order Venerida; family Mactridae; genus Lutraria; species Lutraria rhynchaena. The sequence goes on along the minus strand of VIBL01000122.1, from coordinate 827,106 downwards.
ATTGGTGGATCTGAAAGGAGGTGGATCTGATTGGTGGATCTGAAAGGCGGTGGATCTGATTGGTGGATCTGAAAGGAGGTGGATCTGATTGGTGGATCTGAAAGGCGGTGGATCTGATTGGTGGATCTGAAAGGAGGTGGATCTGATTGGTGGATCTGAAAGGCGGTGGATCTGATTGGTGGATCTGAAAGGAGGTGGATCTGATAGGAGGATGAGAGGAGGAATATCTGAGAGGAGGAGGATCTGAAAGGCGGTGGATCTGATTGGTGGATCTGAAAGGAGGTGGATCTGATTGGTGGATCTGAAAGGCGGTGGATCTGATTGGTGGATCTGAAAGGAGGTGGATCTGATTGGTGGATCTGAAAGGCGGTGGATCTGATTGGTGGATCTGATAGGAGGTGGATCTGATAGGAGGATGAGAGGAGGTGGATCTGATTGGTGGATCTGAATGAGGTGGATCTGAAAGGAGGTGGATCTGATAGGAGGATGAGAGGAGGAATATCTGAGAGGAGGAGGATCTGATAGGAGGTGGATCTGATAGGAGGTGGATCTGATAGGAGGATGAGAGGAAGAATATCTGAGAGGAGGAGGAGGATCTGAGAGGAAATGGATCTGAAAGGAGGTGTATCTGATAGGATGAGGATCTGATGGGAGGAGGATGTGACAGGAGGAGGATCTGAGAAGAGGAAGGTGTGACAGGAAGAGGGTTTGTTTGATTCACAAGTGACATGCGTTGATTTTTACCCGCCATTTACCAACGAGATTAATAAGACTTTATCTGTGCATCCGGGCATTTTATTTCATATTCTGAATAAATCAAGCAGAAAATAAGTTTCGTTATGTTCTTAGAGTGTTCAAGTCTCCTAGACATATGCGAGAATGTTTTGATTCTTTTACAAATGCGTCCTTAACAAAAAAAAAAAACAATGTGCTAAAAAAACTTTTATGCTGCATATATGTCCATAACAAAGAGCCACAAATATGTAACAAACATTTTACCCTCGTTACTTCCGCTTTCTAATTGGATCAATTTTATCTTCCCCGATGCAGGATATATATTTCCATTGAAATTCGAGAAACGTATTGGGAAACCATTAGGAGAGAAACAAGTAGCAAATGTTATTTGTTTCAGGCAAATATTACAAAAATTACACACTACAGGTATATAATGAATGCCCCTGAGAAAAAATGGACGTCGTTATTGCCTTATGAACAATGAATGCAGATATTTGTCTTGACAATTGGCGGAAAAGACAACGCGTATTTTCAGGAAAACGTACATCTTGTAGTGCCTTATTAGGCACATTTTCAAAACATGCTCCACCTGTTTTCGTGGCCAATTTAAAGCATGGTTTTAACTTCCCTCTGAATTACGTCTTTATTAATTGTAACTGTCATTCTATTAGATGATTTTTCTTTGTTTCCCCGGGTGTGATGTTGGATGCCTTAAGCTAGTTTACCCCCAATGGGGCTTTTTTTGCAAACTGTCGCAGTGACTCTTGGGGAGTGTGTTTTGTCCCCCATTTTCTCTTATGATTCTGTGGGATTGTTGTTTTTTTGTTGGTTTGGGTTGGCTGTGTTAGTGTGGGACGTAGGTATTTTTGGGACGTAGGTATTTTGGGAGAAATGGTGTTTTAGGGACGGTGTAGTTTTAGGGACGATGTTTTTTTAGGGAAGATGGTATTTTAGGGAAGATGGTATTTTAGAGAAGATGGTATTTTGGGGAAGATGGTATTTTAGGGAAGATGGTGTTTTAGGGAAGATGGTATTTTAAGGAAGATGGTGTTTTAGAGAAGATGGTATTTTAAGGAAGATGGTGTTTTAGAGAAGATGGTATTTTAGAGAAGATGGTATTTTAGGGAAGATGGTATTTTAGGGAAGATGGTATTTTAAGGAAGATGGTGTTTTAGAGAAGATGGTATTTAAGGGAAGATGGTATTTTAAGGAAGATGGTGTTTTAGAGAAGATGGTATTTTAAGGAAGATGGTGTTTTAGAGAAGATGGTATTTTAGAGAAGATGGTATTTTAGGGAAGATGGTATTTTAAGGAAGATGGTGTTTTAGAGAAGATGGTATTTAAGGGAAGATGGTATTTTGGGGAAGATGGTATTTTAGAGAAGATGGTATTTTAGGGAAGATGGTATTTTAAGGAAGATGGTGTTTTAGAGAAGATGGTATTTTAGAGAAGATGGTATTTTGGGGAAGAGGGTATTTTAAGGAAGATGGTGTTTCAGAGAAGATGGTATTTTAAGGAAGATGGTGTTTTAGAGAAGATGGTATTTTAGGGAAGATGGTATTTTAGGGAAGATGATATTTTAGAGAAGACGGTATTTTAAGGAAGATGATATTTTAGGGAAGATGATATTTTAAGGAAGATGATATTTTAGAGAAGATGATATTTTAAGGAAGATGATATTTTAGAGAAGATGGTATTTTAAGGAAGATGATATTTTAGAGAAGATGGTGTTTTAGGGACGATGGGAGTTTTTGTTTGTTCCTAGCTTTTCCATCTAGCACATGTACAGTCTTGCGTTATCTGAGATAAATTCTCCTGATTAATTGACAGGTAGAGTCCAGAAATCATGCCACCATGATCCCTAGATCTGGAGTTGTAAATTTACGTATGAAAATCTGCACCCACGACTTCTCTATTAAGCGCTATGTTCTAATCTTATTAACACTCATCTCATCGGGCGAAACGAACACTTGTTTTTTTCTTGGATAACCAGACTCAATTTGAAACGACAATTAGATTCTTTGAAATCTCTCGTGAGACGCAAACTGTTCTTTACGTGCTCAATAAATTCCAGAGCATGTGTATCATTATTGCCAGGTTAAAGTCTCCAGTGGTTGATCGTACAATATAGGAAGCATATGAGTTGAATACTGAATTTTGATTTAAAACAGGGTTTTATGTTCAGCTATTTCTTATGTTGAAAAGTACTTAATATGTTCTACATCAATTGCACAGTATGCAACCGGTCCAAACATTATCTGACGATCGTTGTCCGACGTACGGAATACACTTTTAATTGTTAAAGTGTTACCTCCCTGATGCCCAAAAGTTTCATCTCAAAATGGAGCGGACAGATTTTGGAATCGTTTATGTTTTTTATAGATTTCTATGATAAAAAATGATTTTCTGCGAGGTTTTTTTAAACCAATGACATTCCTGTAAATTATTGTCCCCTTTAGGTAGCATTGAAGTCTATAGGAGTGTAAAGATGTGTTGCGAAATAACTTTGTCTATAAGGTAACTATCAAAGATATAACGACCATTGGGCTATACTATACTATTTTATTAATATTAACATTTTTGTATAGTAATGAGCAAATACGTCAGAAAAGTACAGTATTAAGAATGTCATACCTTCAAAATATAAATATTTATCACACAATTGTGCAACTTTTTACTGCGCCAGAAAAAATGATATTGCACACTTTGCAATAACTAACTACGCAAATGATGTCACTCGTGACGTCATACATTGCATGATTCTAATGTGTGGCTGTGGTGATGTAAATGGTAAATGATCATAAACTGGTTATTTTTTTCTCGTAAAACAGATGTGAGTGATAAATAGAATAACAAATTCGTGTTTGTGTGGTATTGAATATATGGAACGAGTTAAATAATATCATATGATGCTCACAAAGGCTCGCATTTTTAACTCGTTCCATATATTCAATACTTCAGAAACACTCATTCAATATCCTCTATATAATGTATCCAATATTCTTACAAAATTCTAGCAACAAAACTACTGTAATAAAGAAAAGACAACACTTTTTTCGCGAAATATTTCATTGCATTTCGAGTAGATTAAAGGTCTGAGTAGCAATCACATATTATTTATCTCATTAATATTTGCTTTTCTTGTTTTTGTTTACATTTATGATTGCCACACAACACCTAATTATCTCCCTTATGGTGTTAAATTATGTTTAAAATATGTTTATGAATAACACGTGATGAATGCTGGATGGTAGTTGATAACGGTTAAAAGGATCGTTTGAAGTTTTCTTCTATTTCATATTCCGTAACTCGATCACTGGTTTGCACAAAACATGTACAGACCGGTTTGATAAAATACTGATAATAGAAATGGTGATTATAAATATATTCTTGTTCGAGTTACGGGATTACTTTAGTATCAATTATAACAAATTTTTCCACTGAACTCATTTATCAAGTAAGTTTTTTCTCTTAATCTAAATTGCACAAAATGCGTTTTTCGGCTTTGAAGTATGCTGTTTTAATGGATACGGACCGAACTATCCCCGGGTTACGACCGCAGTGGGAAATTTCCTTATTTATTTCCAGCTCCATTTCCTGGTAATAATTATGTTATTGCTGTAAATAGTGATAGAATAAATGAATTTAGTATCATTGTACAAAACACATAACTTTGTAATCTATTTATAAAAAAGTATTTAGCAAATGAATTTATTTTCCATTCTTAACATGAGTGTAAGTTTGAATTTCAGTTATGTTAGCGCTGATTTTCAATGAGTAGGTCCATGGGACCGAACAGAAAATAAAAATCAACATTAATGGTTTAATCAGAGTTTTATCATAAAAGTCTCAGTGCACTTTCAGGGAGATATACGGAAAATATTAAATGGAACACTCAGAGTTTTAAGATATATTCGTTCAAAGGTGATTATGTAAGCCTACACATTTGTTACTGAAAAACCTTCGTAATTAAACCATGTGTTGACTTTATCACGCGTAATTAGTTATTTTAGTAATATGACGAGTAGAAAGTAAATAAGATCAAAAGAAAAAGGTATGGGGGAAAGTAATTTGGTGTTTTGAATCCTTATTGTCTGTACATAATCTATGGTGTTTATTATCAGATACATTTTTTTCAAAAATAATTATTTCACATGCCGTTACGAACTACATATATTTCGGATTTTCTTACCGGAATTAAATGAAACCTGTATTTTTATTGAAATAAAAACTTTCGAACTATATGTTGTACGACAATCATTTCTGTAAACTTGGTTCTGTGTTGATATACGGATATTATATCTTCAAACAAATATTCTGTTCTGTAACGAGGGTTTCTTTGCATCAGGTAAGATAAGTTAGTATTAAATGTAACTTATTTTTTTAGGCATTAATACGCTAATTTGCGGAGTATAAGACCAAACTTACCATTTCTAGTGACGTTGCAAACGTCTTTCAGGCTATCAACTCATGATTCTCTGTTGTAACGAAGGTTTCAGTGTAAAAGGTTTAATTACAACTTATTGACTTTATTTGAGAGATTTCTACGCTAAAATGCAGAGTATTATACCAAAATTATGAGCTATATTAACGATGGAAACCTCTGAGGCAATTTACTAATCAAACAACCATGTTTGGTAACGAAGGTTTTGCTAAACGAAATACATTTCATAGACTTAAATAATTTGACAATGTTTTCTCTGTCCGATTCATAGAGTTTCATCTGTCTTATCTTTCCTGTCTGTTCGGGTTGGTGGATCTTTGTTAAGATTGCTGCAGACTGTATCCAAATGGTATCTTCTTTTCTTGGCCATTGGAACATATGTTTTCGAGTTTCCCTGAAGCTGACTTTGACCTTGTCATCCTTATTTACCCTTCGTTCCAAAAAACTCATGAATAATGATAGAATGAAGTTACATTACTACATGTGGAATTCATTTAAATCAATGTTATATGACAGCCGTTACTGAAAAAATGCTCGATAACATTGTGGAGGAAAATGTAATTGCGCAACGTCGACCAAATTGACAAAGATGACAATAATAAACATATACCTAACTAGCCTCTATTTTCTTTTATATAAGAAGCATTTAAAAGATAAACTGTGAATTCAAAATAGAACATTGTCTTACTATTGCCGCCATGTAACGACGCGTTCCCTATTTCTGCATATAAATATGTTAAACATAATTGCGAAGTTAAGTTTTCAATATCAAACCTTCGTTACACCTCTATAACGAGGAATTAGGTACAATTTAATCATAAACATTAGAACAAGGGACATAAATCATGCATGCTTTCAGATTCGTATCAGAGAAACAATGTCTGTTTTATCAAACTATGCGAAGAAAGGTAAATCGGAGAGCAGTTTTCACAAAAGAATCTATAATAGATATACTGTTATACTCACCCGTCAAGTGCAGATTTTCGGAGCTTCACATGCAAATTGTGTTCTTTTTTTCCACGAGGCTAGCTTTTACAAACCTTCCTGGATGTTGACTGTTTGCCGTGACGTCATTAAGTACGTCATATACTCAGCTACTTGTACTTTATCGGTTTGTACTCAATGTCGGTATCGAAAGTTTAAATAACTTAGGTTTAAATCACAAGTGGATACATGATTAATTAATACAAAATCACAAGTGGATACATGATTAATTAATACAAAATCACAAGTGGATACATGATTAATTAATACAAAGAATTGGTCGTGAATCATGGTGGCTGATTTTGAATGTAGTAAAATATCATGCCCATCGCGCAAGTATGTTTATTGTGTATAGGAGAGTGCACGCGTGATGAATATATGCCACAGGGGGCTAGCACGTTGAAGGGATGGTGTATAATGGTGTATTAGGCTTAAAATGGCCACACGGATAAAAAAACACCTACATCATATATATACATATACAAGGGTTACAACTTCCGAAATAACAGTTTCTGTACCAAGTTTGTTTAACACTACGTAACTTTTTAAGAAATCGCTCAAATTTCTAATAACTGGTGTCTATAAATAGCTAATATATGCTACACATAACCAATAAACATTTGGTCCAATTCAAAACGATGGAGCAGGTATTTTATCTTTTTCGTTTAGTCGAACGCGACCTCGCAACACCAAATTGATCAGAATTACCATGCTACATACATCTTAAATCAACAGGTACAGTAATGACAACGCATGCTTACTACAAATATTACTAAAATACACTGATTCAGCGCAAAAATGTAATACCCAATGATGAAATATCAAAACACAGTCTTAAATTTTGTGTCCAATAACTCTATAACAGTATGTGTGAAACAGTGTGCGTTTCCTGGCGACACACAAACAGTTATCATATACATTACAGCGGATAGCCATTTGGGGTCCATTTCAAAAAAAAAATAATGATATGACAACACATCATTTACGAAGCCATACTTTTTACAGCATGTTTTTACATGTTAAAACATATTGAAACGTTTTGCCTATGCGATGGCGACCGTAACAAAAGTTTTGTAATGATGTATTTTATAATAAAATATACTTATACGTATATAAAAGTTCCATTTTTTTCTCTCAGTGTACGTATTTGCAAGGGCATTTATTTCTAAAAACGAAGGTAGTTGCTATTTCAAACCGCTCTCAGACCGCGAGGATGATTTCATGAAATAGATATTTATACACAATTATAATATGTAACATACAACTGCTTTTACTGGCAGATTATATTTCAATAGCTTGTACAAAACACGTCTACATCACTTATTTGTGGTCCTGGTGTCTGTTTCATAGACATATGTTAACTAAGACCAGTTTATATACTCAAACTTCTTGCTGTCCTTTTTTACATAAAAATCGTTTTATCCTATTGAATGTTTTGGGGATAGATTGTTAGCTATTCAATTTAAATATCTGACTAGTCATCACTAGTCCCACCCTGCTTTGAGTTCGAATCCCATCCAAGACCAGAAAGAAATATCACGAGAAAGGAAACTGTCCTGCTAGCTTACGGAACTTCGCTGGTTCTACCCAGTTAAATGCCTGGAGTTTTCCTTCACCATTAAAACTGGTAAAGTAGCCAATGACCCTGGCAGGCAGGCAGGCAGGCAAGTAAATTAAAACGTACAAACAATAAAAACGGTCATGAATTAAAGGAGCCATGTCAATCTACATCATTTAGTAAGGATAAAACAAAGTGTGAATCAATACCCTTATTTGCATAGTTGGTGAATATGTCCCAGACAATAAAATGTCTGAAAGATATTTAAAAAATTGATAGCTCAGATATGTCTGCGGAACGACTTCATGCTTGTGTTAGGAGGTTGAATCATAACCCGTTTGCTAAAAAGTGTGTGATTATAATAATAAAGTGTGTTCATCAGGATTAACCGGACCGGGACTAATGACTCTTTTATTTTATTACTTACAATAAAATGAATTAAACCTGATTTTAATGTATTAAAGTTCATGAGAATCGTGTTTTATTATTAATCTCTTTAACAAGTTTTATGGTTGTTGCTTTATTACAATTTAAGCAGAAACTGTTAAAGAGATAATGCTTTATTAATTTTAAATTTTCCATGGAAAATTAATTTAAACGGACTTCCGTCCGCGCATGCGAGTGATTTATTTTTACATTATACGATCAAGTCAAGAATATTCTTTGAAAGTAAGGCAGGATTTGATTCTGAAAACTTAAAATAGGGGTCTGATCTCCTTCTGGACGAGTGTAAGGAGTCGGACGGTTAGGATTGTACGTGTATAGCTTTTGTCGACTCGGTGTTTTTTTTCTTCCCCATATTGTATAGCAATGTACGTACACAACATTAGTCCAATTATTTATTCATTTATATCAGTTTTATTTACGCTCATATAACAATCAATACAACATGAAATAAACATGAACAAAGTACATGGCTATCCAAACTGTAATTATACAAGACACTAGACACCAAAAACGAATACTAGTAATAGAACATACTTATAAATAAAATAACCTCATTAGACTGACACGGTTAAAGTATCGTGTGATAGCAAATTTAATCCATTAAAAACAAATTGCAAAAATTGCGTGTGTAGTTACATCAATCAGGCATGTCAGCCATTTACGAGGGTCGTTCGATATGTAATGTGTATTGTACGATATTTCAAAAGCATTCGACTCAAATAGTGAAATGAACATTACATCCCTTCAAAATATTCATCGCGGTTTGAAATAAATAATTTCAATCTCTGAATCCATTTCTGAAATGCGTCACGGTACGCTGACTTAGGTATACCTCTGAGACACTGACTGATGGCTGAGCCAAGGGCCTGTCGGGACTTGTATCGACGACTAGACAAGAATTTTTTAACTTTTTTGTTTTGGAAAAAGGAAAAAGTCACATGGGGCTAGATCTGGAGAGTATGGTGGGTGTGGCTAGACGATAACCCTCTCCGACTTCAAAAATTGCCTCAAAAGCTCAGATATATATGATGGAGCATTATCATGTAGTAGACGAACATACCTAAATCCTGACACATGGCGTCATTTCTGATAATATTTCTTGAACTTTTTTAGAATAACATCTTGGTAATACCGACCTGTAACACTTTTGCCCATGGGTACGGGAATTTATATGGCTATACCATCACTAGAGAAGAATAAGCAATAAAGGACCTTCTTTGTGCTCATGGTCATTGCAGGCCTTTTACCGTGTTTGGAGAGCCATATTTTGTTTCCATTTTTTCTTACTGGTTCGAAATAGTTTCGTCACTAATAACGATGTTTGCAAATTGTCTTTGATTGAAGTTTGGAAACATTTTGAGCAATTGCTTAGTGGTATGTACTCTACATGGGGTATCTATCTGGCAGACATCTTCCGTACTTTTAAAATACGCTTCAAAATGAAATGCACCCGCGATAGCGATATGCCAACAGCTTTAGCAATACCACGAATCGTGTACCTGCCATCACTTTCAATCATTTCCCTGACTTTTGTGACATTTGTCTTGCCTGTTACAGTCACATGTCGGCCAGATTTTGCTGCATCTTTGACGGACTCTGTGCCAGTGAGAAATTTCTTTCTCCACCTACAAATTATCTCATAAGATACCTTATCACACCCATAAACTTCTCCCAATTCAGAAAAAATCTGCTTTACCGAACGACCGAGTTTTGTGCAAATCTTTATAAAATTTCTTCAATATTCTCAACCCGTTTCCAAACCATTTTCACGACAATGGCCAAGGACTGGTTCTATTGAAATGACGATAAGTTTGAATCTGCGAAGCACTGAAGGATCAAGTTTATACCGTTGGAAAGGTATAGATTAGAGCTATTCAGGCGTATCAAAATCCATGAAATCGTGCAAAGCGTTATTGCGCTGTGGTTCAATAGATATAAGATACGAAGTTTTGGAATTTAACATTTCGTAAAATTCCAAAACTTCGTATCTTATATGTATTGAACTACAGTGCAATAACGCTTTGCACGATTTCATGGATTTTGATACGCCTGAATAGTTTTTTTCTATACCTTTCCGACGGTATAACCTCGACCTTCAGCTCTTCGCAGATTTAAACTTATATATAGACATTTATTCAAACATAAGGCATAAAGCCCAAACAGTCTACATGTTAATGAAATACAATTACTATACAATACATAAAAGTTATAATTGGACAAAACAAAACATATTTATAAATTTTAAATGTTCGGTTATTTAAAACTAGTTAATACGGTTAATGGTCGTTTGTTATTAATTAAATATACGTATAATTACAATAGTTCATTGTTGTCTATTCGGATCAGTGTTTAGTTACATTTGTGTTTGTATAGGTCCTGTTTGGAGTTCGGTGTTTAGTCACGTACGTTGGAAATACCATATTCTCTCATTACAGTAGTACGCTAAATATAAGTACATGTAATAAGCTTATGGGAAACGGACATTTGAGAATTTAAATCGTTATGCGCATGCTCTAAAACAAAATTATGTCAATTTAACATAAATTGCTCTGAGAAGGATGCAATAAAATATTATAAAATCTAATAATATTAAAGAATATTATCTATAGCAAAGAAATATAAAAGCGTTATTTTAATATATTGACGTTTTACATGGGTTTTAACGGTCATTGCATGCGTCTGGTATCTAATTTAGGAGCTTCATTTTATGTTAATTATAACCACCGTGAAATCACAACTGTAGTACTTTATATTACATTTCTGAGAGGGCATATTACAAATTGTCAGCCGAGAAAATAATGTTGATAGAGGCAGCGCCGAGGTCAACGTTACTTTTTCCAGGGCTTCGAAAACGCTGTCAGTTTTGTGCAAGCAGAAAAGTTTTCGAAGCCTCCCAAGTTCGGCTGCATATAACTCCGTGTGAGAGCGACCGTGTAATGTTCATATAACTTATATGCAAAACGTTTACGACGATCGTCTAGTGTCATCAGCCAGCGTCATCATACGTTCGGCATACTCTGCCAAATACACTGTAGTGTGACTGGGTCACAACTTTAAATTCAGAAGTCACCCAGCTTCAAGAACGATTCACTTTATTTTGAATTTAAATAAACGAAAAATAAAGCCATTATTTTATTAGGTACACACTACACAGAACATTTTTATCTTCTGAAATGTTCGAATGGAATTGTTTAAATTAGCTAAGATATGAAAAACTCATATGATATGACACTAAGTCAGTTCATTACAAAAATATCCATCCTGGCATGATAAAAAGCCGTTGCATATGTAAATCTTAATTAATCTATAAAACTTCAATCCATTCATTCAAAAATTATGCCAAATCAACAGAAACACTAATCAAATTAGAAAGCTAGCACCAGTTCACCACGGGCAACGTTCTAACCTCATAAAAATCATGACGCCACAATTCATTAAGAGATTACTCGAAATCAGCAAATAATCAATTACGAACGATTACAATTGTTGCATCGACGACCACCAGAGCAACCAGTTAATGATTGTTAAAGATGAATTATGCATCGATGACATTCATTTATCAGGTCTCTGTATTGTTATTATTAACATCATATACAATAACATGGTATGGGATGTCATTAGTGACTGCAATATCTTCCCAAATGTCATCAATGTGATATGCACGGGCCTCTGTGGTTAGTAACGTGAGTTTGGAGTCATTTCCGGCTCGTTCTTATGGTTGCAAATCACTCTAAAACATTTATGTCCAGGCATTACTGAATTATTTATCTTCTGATAACAAAATAAGTTATTTAATACAATTATGTGTGTCTCGGTTTTTCGTTATTTCTTAAATTATTCATACACACAGATCAGCTTTCACCAGGCCCTGTGAAAATTACAGCCTCATAAAATGAAGTCTTTATCGCTTATTATATTACATTATTAATTAGACTTATATATTTATCTAATGCTCTCAAATAACATGGTTTGATTTCTGCTTCTAAATTGAATTAGTTTAAAAAATTACGAAAGAAAACTTCGTGTAAATCATATCCATATGTACGAAAATCTTATTACATTGTATTTGTCAATGTCAATTTTACGATTAAGATTTTTTTGTTTGTCATTTGCTTTGATAGTTTATTTCTTAGCAACTCACGTTTTAATGGGGTCCTAATGTAAGTTACATTGTTGTTCATTCTAAGAACGTTGTGTGGGGGCTTTGTCATTTCTGATGGCGACAATATATACCGATAAAAAAGGAGTCTGTGTGAAAATCATTATATTAATGCCTTTTAACTTTAAGAGAGTAAGTTTCTGAAAATACTCATTTTAAACTTTAGGCTTGTTAGCATTATGAATTGGACAATGCAAACATTCTGTCCTGTTCTGTTTTTAGTAATGATTTGATACACTATATATATACCTGGCCATCCAAAAATTAAGACGACTTCGCTAATACGGGCATTTTTTTAAAGTACGGATTTTTTTCCTTCCTTGCTTAATGGTCATTCCACCTAAAATTGAGACCAATACCGCTATGACGTAATACGACCACATTTCTATATAATTGTATATGATATTGCTAAATATTACGAATATCTTTAGATATTACGAATATCTTTAAATATTACGAATATCGTTCGGTCATTGGTTTATTTGGATTTGATCCATTTTTATGCAATTTAATAGGTAGTTGTCATCATATTTAACCTCAACAAACAATCTGTTTGTTATACATAATGTGCGTCATTGTTTCAGTCAATGAATGCGGTTTACTATATCAAACCACTCATGTATTGAATTATGAATATATTGGTACCAACCAAAGCTAAAATATCAAAAGAATATATAACTACACAAACAAACATTTCGACAATCACCTCGATCCTATATCAACATACGCTACTAGATTGTTTATTCATATACGTATTACAAATGATCTTATCCGAATGTTTGTAAGTGCGCATAAACAAAGTTCACCTGCCAGAATCACTGAATGAATGTTTTAAGTATTTAAACAGCAGTGTGATGAATTGATGTAACACGATAAAATTTCGTTATTTATTTCATTCAAAACACTTTACGCGATGCAGGGTTCTAGTCGTTTCGGATTTTCTTTAGTGCTCTTTTACTCTAAGGATGATCAGTTTGAATTATTTCAAAACCAGTATAATACAGTGCAACCTCTCTGGAGCGGCCCTTTCTTGGGCAAGAACCTCTCTACAACGACAGCATGATTCCCCCACTGTACGATTTTAACTATTAATTTAACCTCTTTAGAGCAACAACCTCTCAACAACAACGTAGTTTTTCGTCTTCCTAAGGGTGTTGTTTTAGAGAGGTTGCACTGTACAGCATATCCGCAACGTATTAACAATATTAATACATGTATACACAAAATGTAAACAGTGTTAAATTACATGGAAAACAAATATTATCAAGTGAACGCCAAATATGACTTTTTGACATCAACTACACTTAGACACATATCATGACCTTCATTTAATTACACCGTTCGCAAATCAACATTTATTATCACAAACAAAGGTTCAATATTTGTTCTTTTTAAAGCATTGGAATAGACGATAGACTATTGTTCTTTCGCAACTACGTGATAAGCACATCCTAGTTGACTGCCATATTAAAATTGTCCGTCGTCTTCGTGTGGATGGTTCCAGTTTTTGGATACCTTTGACACGAATTTGTATTTTTTCTAGCATTTCAATGGTTTGTTTACAAATCGTGTTTACGTTCCAAAGTGTCCCCCATAGTGTCCCTATCCACTGTGTCACTGATAATAGATTGGATTTCGCTAGCTAGCATAATGGTACAAATTACAGAAATATCGATGATATTGGTAAACTGACTGTTTGAATAAAATCTTCTGTTTACATTTAAGGTACGACTGTTGAAAACTTGTAAATGTTTCTGAATTTGTATTGGTTCATGTCTTTGGTGAGCCCATTAATGTATTTTACGTTTAATCTGAAGATTATAAAGACATAGTGTACCAAATTAAGGTCCAAAGACCGGTTTCTACGACGCCACATTTAATTGGTTGGTTCTGTGCTCAGTTCGGAAAATGACCAATGACATGGCTGAATTCAGTGGATGATCTGTTAAACTCGTAAAAAAAACAGTTTAACAATATTTGATAACCTAGCCATTACTCACCAACCTCTGTTAGATTTTATTGAAATGAATATTCTATTTGCTAATTGTTTGTTTAAAATTCACGAAGCAGCCTACAGCATTATAGGTGACAACTGACCGACCTGAAATAAAAAACATACACCTAACTTAGGTTACTTGTTACAGTCGATGAGTTTATTAATGTTTTAATTCACGCTCTGGTTCTGCATCAGTTTAATTTCATTGGTTCATCTAAACTCCAAGACAAGTTTTAAGTAATGATTAAAAATTCAAAACAAAAATGGATTGAAAAGGCGATGTGATAATGTATGGTTGTTTGAGTGTATAAATTGTTGGACTTTCTCTTTTTTTCACTGTGTTATTCCTAAATAATGCAAAACAAAAATCTAATACATGAAATCGATGTTTCAGAATCCTGGAAAATCATTAACAGCTGATAAATATGTTTAAAATGAGAATTTTCTGCTCCACAAACAATGGAGATACAATATACTAACAAGAATTTACACAAACATGTTGTATGTTTACACTCGCCAAACAAAATATTATTGGAACTTGGTAACGGACGGACTGCGACCGTACATCCAATTATAAAGTGAATCCGTCAATTTGCCTGTAATTCCTTATATGGCTGTTTGTAATATTTTGTTATTGACATTTAACATGACTATCCCGTATAGATTCTGAGTCATAATGTGTCTCTATCGAGAATACTTTGACATTTTTACAAATTCCTAACCAGTCTATTGTGGACGATTCGGGCTCATTAAAGGAGAATTCATTATATTACGAAAGGTTAAATTCTGCCTATTTATACACAAATGTCCTTTGTTTATTCTACGGTATTCTGTGTGTTTGTCACGTGTAGACGGGTAGCTGGTATTTTGTATGAATAGTGATTGTTTGTAGAGGAATGAAGAACACCTTGTTGAGTTTATTGCATTGCAATACTGAAAATATTAATCGTAATACACTCAGTGTTTTCAATTAATTGTGGAATTAATAGTTCGGAAGTTTTTTTATATTGGATTTATTCAAGTGAGGGTTTGATATGAAGGGAAACTACTGATTAAGGAGTAATTAAAGATTTCTCTTGTTTTAAAATTGGATCTTCTTACTGCAAAAATGAAGAATCAATGATTTTTTAATTTATTAAATGATTCATCATTCTGCAATCATAGAGTCTTTCTACAATGCGTTAATATGCACAGATTGATTGGTTTTGAAAAACAAAATAACTAATTAAAAAGCAAATGTTTATATTTCTTGTATGGCAATAGATTATTAAAGTATTATAAAATAAAAATGCTCTACTGAAACAATTCAACAATAAAATTGTTTCGTCTCCACGGCATTAAAAAACAAGGAATATAAAATGCCAATTTGCACATTTAACGATTTGAGAATTTGACAATATCACCGATTCCAAAACAGGGTGTTTTATAAGGCTCAGTGTGTATTATCTATCTGAATATAAGAATTGTTAAGTTCTTATATAAAATTAGTAATTTCGAAACAATGTTTACTTGTCCCGGACGTTGAACAGGTGCTTTGTCCCCACTGAAAAACATGTTTTTAGTTGAGTGAATGCAGAGATAGTGAAATAAACAAATGAACATTGGCATAGAGAACAAATTATGAATGGATAAAAATTGAATCTTTGTTTGAAGTTGCACAAATGCGCGTACAAACATTCATGAATCATGATTTGTGGAATTCGATAATTAATAATCAACGTCAATGTAATAAAATTCACTACTGCTGTCATTCTTAATTTTACTGTTTTATGCAGATCTTGTTGTCCGAATTTCGTGGAAGCCTTATCATTTATCAATAGAACATGAAAAAATTAATCGATACAAACCGATATCAAAATCGATATTACTTGTCGCGATTAAACAATAATCCAGTTCTGTCCTTATTATGAAAACTTCGGTGACTATGTCGAGCGAATCTCTTAGATACCTAATGTTATAATTTTAATGTTGTTATTAAATGTGTTTTTACTTTTCTGCTAAATGATTCTCAAAAATGTTAATATTGTCAAAATAGTTTGGCGGAATTATCGTCATTTTTTTCATAAATACCATAGATACTTTGATTTATTTTACAACACATTTAAAAAAAATCTAAGAGTTATTGTCTTAATTTAGATTTATTAAGTAACAAATAAAGATATTGCACGGTGACCTCAATTTTTCTTCACTTATTTGAAAGGTTTACCTACTTTTAATGAAATACAGATTAGGCGTAAAATGGGTTCCTTATTTCCCGGACACATCCTAATTTATTGCTGTCCACACTGACTTTGGTTCTCTATTAATTCTTATCTTGTCGATATTTTCATTTTTTGTGTCCGAAGTAAAGATGAAATATTTGAAAAAAATGCCGACCCACCGAGCCTGGAGCTGTTTAGTGGTAAAGTACGTAACATTCTGCAAAACTCGACCTTTTTTCTATAGAAACACAAAATATAATTTATTTAGTCTTTGAAGAATATCAACTTTTTGCCCAATATCTAGAAATAATACCTTTAAACACAGCCGTACATTCAAATGTTAGCTTTTTGTAATTTTAATGTTTGTTTTGCATCAATTCCTGTTTTGCTTTTCTGCACATGTACCTGGTTTCTGCTCCCCAAAAGTAGTGATGTCTGACCTGCGTTTAAAGACCATTAAATTAAGAGTATACATGTAGCGTAACTGCACATTTGGCGGTAATTCTGATGTTTATTTGTCTATTACCTCACTAAATATGTGTTAAGATGTTGCGGGATGGATTGCGCTAACATGTGGTCAATTACCCAGCTCATACTGATTTGTTTCAAATAACGGGCAAGACTCGTGTTTTCATTTTCTAGCAACCAAACATTTGATTTATAGGCTACTTAATGTGACCTGATGACGTTTTTTAAACTAAAATTTCATTATCTGTACGTAAAATGGTGCTAGCTTGAAGACGTAACCAGAATAACATTAAAACGATTATTATTAACGATTATTAAAACGTAATTATTATTACGATCACTTATATTTTGATCAATTTTCAAAATTTCTTTTAAGCGTCAATTCGGCAATATGATAACCTCTATATCAAAACCGCTGTTCTTGGTCCAAATAGTGATCTTAAATTGTTAAACTGTTTGTAATGATAGTAATGTTTTCTTCACACACACACATACATATAGTATACATATTTTTACTGTATACGTCTCCTTACGTATTATCGTGCAATTCACAAGTCAAAGTTCTGCTAATGCACGTACTTAATGTATATGAACATGATGTTCTATCAATAAAATGTCATATTCCGTTGCTAGGCAACTATGTTGTCATTACAAAAAGTACAAATAATAGTTATAAGTGCTTGATTACTTTGTCTCACTGAGCGGCTGCCAATATTGGCAAAATGCTTAATGTTATTCCTACAAAATGCAAAACCTACAGAGAATAACTCGATAATTCTTGTCAGAATTGTCATCAACGACCACTTTAAAATGTTCTGACATCAAATGAATAATATAAAAAATACATGCACTAAATACAAACCTCCTGTCTGGGGAGATCTTTTTATTCATGTTGAATATTCTGATAAAAAGGCCAATATTTAAATGGAACATACTTCTTTATTTGAACTAGATTTCAGGTTATTCGATCATTCTAAGTGTTCAGATTTATTTTGTTTACAAACAGAACTTGGGTATAAATGTCTATAGTTTTTATCAAATCTACGTAATGTGCTTATGTCTACAAAAACTAAGTTCTAGTCTAAAATTTAAGTCATAGTTCTTTCAAGACCGAATATCTACAGATGTTAGCCATTAGTCTCAATAAAAATGAGTTGAATATTTTAAGTTTACATAATTTAAAGCATAGATTATGTTAAATCACTTTTAATGGATACAACGAAAAATGGAAAACGGTTTACTTAAAATAAATAAAAATCTTGTTAGTATAATAATCTCGAAGATTATTTCAAAGATATCCTGACTGGTTTTATTCAAATATTTTAGCTAATGTAGCAATTTTAAGCATAGAAATCGTGCCAATGGTTTTATATCAGACGGCTGCTTAGACAGCTTGCAAAAGACATAAAAATATTTTTCCTCGGGTCATGGAGTGGCATAGTTTTTTTGTCTAGAAAATCTTCGTTAAAATATTTGAATAAAATGATGACCTGGGCCCATATTAATAATGCTTCTTAATTGTTCTCTTAAACAGGTCTAAAATGGCTTAGTTAAGACTGCTCTTAAGAAATATTTTGGCGAAGATTGATAATTAATCGCAAGACATATCAATTACATACGCCATAAATTTTAGGTAACGCTGTAACTTACCTTCCATTTCAATAAAGTTACAACTTTGGTCGATAGTATTTCTGTTTCAGTCGTGTTGGTGTTTTGGAAACATTTATGAAATATTTAAGACACCTTTTTAGTAAACAACTAAGATCATTTATAAGTAACACTTGAGATATTTCCCACATTTAAGTACAAAATGAACAGCTTTTAGGGATCATAATAAAAAAATAGGGATTATAATAAAAAATTATGGATTATAATAAAAAATTAGGGATTATAATAAAAAATTAGGGATTATAATAAAAAAAAATAGGGATTATGATAAAAAATTAGGGATTATAATAAAAAAAATAGGGATTATAATAAATTAAGAACTTTATAAATACGTTATTTAATGCTAACAGTGCCTACTGAAAAAGAACAAAAGAAAAGAAGAAATACTGTTACTTTCAACGATTACGCTTTGAATTTTTAAAACTGTGCCAAATTGAATCCAAACAGGATTTAATAATCTTAAAAGTACGAAAGTCAATATAAAAACATTGAGCAGCTCAAAAGAAGTGTCAGAAAAACTGCAACAACATTTGAGTCATTCAGAAAGTGCCAAAATTCAATGTAGTAACTGTGACAAGGAGTATACAGAGTGATTTGAACAAGTGAAATATATGTTACATATTGTGCTTTGATATTTACATATTGACAGCCTTTGCTATCTTTTGAACTAGAATAGCTCACCAATATGAATTGTTTCGCAAGTCCTAAAAAGGTAATCAGGTGTTTCGCGATGATTCTATAAATTTATGTAACATCTTATTGTAGATGATTTAAGATATTGTATTCAAATTTGTTAATATCTCCTCTTGATATCACGCATTATCCAGGAAAGATGGCGTATACTTCTAAAACGCATTCTAAGGATATCTGGTCGATCATCTTAGATGCTTTCAAATATTATAAACAATAAATCGATATAAACATGTACGGATGGGAAGATCCTGATGAAGTCATGTCGGTAAGGACAGTATGCCTAACTTAACGAGTCACTCTACAATTACCACATATTACCTGCGAGAAGGATGTCCATTCAATTTGTACTTTCAGCCAGTGAAATGTTCATTTTTGTACCCTTTTCGTAAAACGTTGCTGAAAATGAGAAAAAGTGAACGGTAATGACAGTACATTTATTTTTTTTCCCTTTTAGGCGAGCAGTAAAAAGGTCAAGGATTCTCCTGAAAAGTCCATGGAGAGAGGTAAGGAAAACACCGAATTATCAAAAACGAGTCTTTATTATTAAATGAATTAACTAACTTACTACAAATATCAGGGTGCTATAGTGGCATAATTCTGTCATCAGATTCACACTTAATTATCACATTAGTTATGTGGTTAACGCGGTATGTAACTAGTTAGTATTTTAATTCTAAATAATAACTGGACAAAATGCACGATAGTACCAACAACTACCACTAGATCTACTTGCGTCATAATAGATAAGTGTTAAGTAGTTAACGTGATACTTATCATGATGGCAAGATGAATATCTGAAAATTATCTGGTTTACGCGTTACCTAACGCATTAACCTTCTGAACAGTTATCTATTTTTAGACAAGTGGTAAATGTGTAAACGTGGTACTTAACGCGTTGACCGGATAAATAATGCGATAATTAATAATATCTGGTTTACGTGATACTAAACATGATAGCCTCTTACCACTTAATATTTACCCATTGAAATGTTGCATGTAGTGGCTGTTGTTGGCACTATCCTGCATTTTTTCAGTAAAAATGTTTATTTGAATTGAAATATTAAATGGCTACTTAGAACGTTAACCACAAAATTAATGCGATAAATAAGTGGTTAATTAGTTAAGTAATGCTTAACCACATAACTAACGTGATATTTAAGTAGTAATCTAGTAAAGTAATCTTTAAACTTATTGCTAACGATTAATTTTTGATAATTGGCATATGTATTATTTCTATTAATATACAATGTGATTTATCAATGAAACCTGATGGACACCATAGAACCATTTTTTATAGATGATTATGATTTATCGATTATTTAGCAAACATATGGCCGCAAATTGCCGCATTGAACAATCATAAAAAAGAATTTTTACAAATGCATGAAGGTAAAGAGTGTAAGATATTCACATTGAGCTGACAATTCAACACAAAAAAGAGGTTGCTTGAATGGTTTTAGATGCTTTTAAGATGTACGAGCAAAACTGTGATTCAGAGCTACAACATAGAATACGAAATAGTTCGATACTTGCACGTGAAAAATCTAGTATTTGCACGTGAAAAGTCTGGTACTTGCACGTGAAAAATCCAGTACTCACACGTGAAAAGTCAAGTACTTACACGAGCAAGGTCTAGTACTTCCGCGTAAGAAGTCTACTACCTGCACGTCAAAGGTCCAGTACTTACACGTGAAAGGTCTAGTACTTACACGGGAAAGGTCTACTGCTTGCACGTGAAAAGTCCAGTGCTTACACGTGAAAGGTCTAGTACTTACACGCGAAAGGTCTGCTGTTTGCACGTGAAAGGTCTACTGCTTGCACGTGAAAAGTCCATTTCTTACACGTGAAAGGTCTAGTACTTGCACGTGAAAGGTCTACTACTTTCACGTGAAAGGTCTACTACTTACACGTGAAAGGTCTACTACTTACACGTGAAAGGTCTACTACTTGCACGTGAATGGTCTACTGTTATTTCTAATGTGGCCTCACATGGTGACTGTTAATTTAAAGGGGGCCGTAAATTCAGGTTGAATCAGATTATTTCCAATCATTTTAGAAAATGCGTTTTTCTATTTACACTTTTGTACATTTGTATATAGCTACATATATGTGTTTATATTTTATCTGCTCTCGAAAGGACAAGAAACGAATGAAAGAATGGAAAGGAACTTTGATTCAGGCAACTATATAACTATATGCTGTGTAGATTAATATACCATTTCATCGATAAGCACGAACTAAACTGACTTTTTATTTTGTTTTATGACAGAAACTTGATTTTTTAACTTAAAACATACCAAGACGGGAAAAAGAAAATAATTTCATCAAATTTTATTGTACACTCAATTAAAATAGATACTGTTGATTTGTCCAGAAAATATTTGTTGAAAGGAGTAATTCTTTTTCAATACCCTTCCATGAAAATTTGATAAAAACGTCGATTTTCCTCCATATGTGGAAATGTTGCCGACTGGTAAGTTAGAACTGGTTAGTATACAGTCCAGAAAAACTGGTTAAGTAAACCGTTGAAAATCTGCGTAAAATCCCGGCGACAAGGTAACATAAAAACAAACAAACGAACAAAGGAAGAAGTGAAATATCGATGAAATGGTTGTAAAAATTCTGCTGCTTGATTTGTTGCTGTACATTTGTTGGCAAAAATTAACATTTTTCAAGACTTGTCGTTGTTGTTATTATTTGTTTTGTTTTCTTTAGGTTTGTTTGTTTTTTTTTTTGTTGTTTTTTTTGTATCTTTTGGTGTGATTTCTTTAAACATTTTTTTTGCATTTTGTTTCATTTATTGCAGTTTCGAACTCACAGCAGTGAGGGGTTATTGATTACTAGTCGATTACAATAACCCCTAATCATGGATGTCCCGTGTATTTTGAAGTTAGATATTATGTACAGTAAAATCTCTCTTATAGACCACTTCATTATCAAAACTATCTTATTAAAACATTAAAACCACCACTTTGTTATTGGACGTGTTTTATCAAAGTTTTCTCTAAACCGCGTAAATACTGTGGTATCACTAATTTTCGTGCAACATTTAATTTCGTGGATTTCGTTGATCAGTTAATCCACGAATTTAAGTAACCTCGAATTAAACATTGGTTAAGATTCGAATGTAACTGAAAATGCATTACCCGAAAATACAACGAACTTTTGTACCCACGAAATTACCGACTATGGAAAATCCACGAAATTTGATACCACCGAAATTAAATGAAACCACATAGTACCATTTTCTTGCTCAAAGTGCCGTTTTGACAAGTATTACACAGGCTTTAAACTGTATTATGTTATTTTACGTTATTTATTTGAAAACCAATTAGTTCTGATTTGAAATTAAGTTTGTGTGTAAACCAAAGAATCTGTACTGACACGTAATATTAACGATTATCTTTTCACGAATAAAATGCGTTACTTCTAAACAGAATCAATTTTGAAAATCATACGAATTAAGAAAAAAAATCTGCAACTTTAAATAAGTGCTGTTACATCAAACATGTAATAAAACACTTGTTAACAATAAAATAAATGACAGACTGGCTCAAACATGATATAAACAAACGATTTATCGGGTTTTCATAGAAAATATTCTGCAATCAGCGAAGCTCCAATCGTATCAAGGTGTTCCAGGCAAAGCCATACTGTTTACTTGAAACAGCGTCAATATAATTATGACATTGCGTTCAAACTGAATCATATTCACGTATCAGTTTTATTTTAAACCATTTGTACGTTTGTACGCACGCCTTTTTAATGTATATACAGATACGCCTCACAACGCTATTAAACTAGTACTCTTTAACTCTCTTAAAATGGATAATTTTTCTTGCATGCGACAAAGGCGAAACGAAGACCAATACAATTATTCATTTGTTTTCTATTTTGTACAAAACAGTTTATTTTGCATTAAGTTTGTATCGATTGTTGCATAAAATGCATAATTATCATTTTATCTAACGGTACTCGTTTAACAAACACTGTACTCCTGAACAGAATGCTGTAGTGTTATTGTCCATTTAATCTAAACACAAAGTAAGCGTGTACTTATTTCTTGCTAATTCAACAGACATTTCCTTACTTCTACGACGCCGAGTCCGATAAAGACAAAACATCAGGGGGCATCTCAGCATAATAACAAACAAACAAAAGCTGCACATTTAACAATTAAATTCGTGGATGTCGCCACAAAGATCCAGTAACTATTTTCTGGTAGGTTTAAAGCTTTACCAACAGCCGTGTCATACGACGACTGTTCCAGCTATTCACGGAGGTGGATGACCCTAGGAGTATATCTTGAACGAACCACCAAACTCATGTAAACTAGCTGGATTGTTTCCTCACATTTTAGAGCATTATGTACTATTACCTCTTGCATGCCTAATCATTCATCCATTCCAAGCCATCTTACAAAAATGGTCAAATTTATTACAGGGTATGTTGAGTAACAAATCGAATATGTAACACGAGTGAAAAATTCGACCGAATATATCACACGTGTTATATATTCGGTCGAATATGAAGTGCTTATCAAAATGAATATGGTTCGTAAAATGTGATGTATTCGTCTGGTTTAAGATTTTGTATGCGCACTAAAACGTATGAAACTTCATGAAAGAGCATTTTTTGACAACGATTATTTCACATTCGCCATAAGTTTTAAAAGAAAAACATTATATTTTAATTACATTTTATTGAACATAATATTTATGCCACAAAGATTTTACGGCAATCATCATTATCATACTCGTCAAAATCATTTTATTCATCATCATCATCATCACCACGACCATCATCATCACGATGGTTATAAAGAGCAGAATTTTCATCAGCACCAAGACTGGCATCACAATCATCTTCAGCGTCGTCATTTTCATCATCGTAATCACAACTAGCACACGATCACCACCACTATCATCGTCATAACGAGGAGCATAATAATGATATATCCATTCTTTCACTGCCGTCCGTCCATAGGTCTGTCTTTTTGTCCGTCCATCCATCCGTCCGCCTGTCAGTCTTTTTTGTCTATCCGTCTGTCTATATACACAATCTTGCGTGCGCCTCTTCTCATGAATGGCTCGTTGGATTTTTAGATAACTTTACCAAGACATTGTGTGTTAGGTCATCCTGCGCATATTGTAAAAGTATAGGATTTATTTTCACGGAATTATGTCCAATCTGTACTTTCTTTAGACAAATCTTGTGTGCCCTTCTTGTCCTAAACGGCGTGTAGACTTTTTTAAAAAAATACAACTTTACCAAGACATCATGAATTAGGTCTACGTATATTGTGATGGTGGTCGTTCAGCTTCTCATCATGGTGATAATGACCGTCATAATAATCGTAATAATTAATAATTATGTTGTTAATGATGGTGATGATGAACAGAAGTATCACGATGATGATGATGATGAAATTATGATGATGATGATTGCGATGATGTTTGTGATTATTTTATAACTTGCAGTTCCATAATGTTATATATCAAAACGTATGTGACATACATAAGTTTTAACTGTGAAATTTTGCAGACAAATATGTCACAAAAGACGTATGTCATTATTATGGTCGGTTACATATTCGATTTGTGACATATGCGGCTCAACACAGGTATAAGAAAAACAATATGGAGTGGACAGTATATTTGCGGGCATCAAACACTATCAATAATAAAATATACAATAATATATACTAATAATATGGTACTGAATTATAGGATGTGCCCCGTTATTTCATATCAGATTATCCGCTGTGAGCAAGCAAAGCAATAAATAATTTTGAATACCATTTAAATATAAATAAGATTTAAAAATGAATATACCTGACCTGTAATACTAGAAATAGATATTGTCTGATTTTTTTTATTTGTCAGTTGAACGTTTAATGAGAAGAATAACATACTGAGACAATCCCGTATCTTAGCAAAGTCCTAAGTCTTTATCGTCGTCAAAACTGGAAATGATTGATCTTAATCTGAGTTGTGCCGCGTTACGAATGAAATATAACTCTTCAGGTAATTTTATATACCTGGACTTGACAACATACAAAGTGGCCGATAATTTTAGTATTAAAGTACAAATGTACTCCCTCACAATATTCAATCTGACATTTCATAACTATTTTCATTGCGCATAAAACATCAGGAGATTTGTTTCTTGTGTCTGTTTCAGAACCTAATTCAATACGTATGTTGTTGTGCGATTTTAGGTACCGTACAGTAGTAGGGGGGGGGGGGGGGGCGACAATTTAACCACAGGGAAAGAGTGACAAAAATATACTTTAAAATAGGTTTTCCATTGACTGAACTTATAACGAAAATGAATCGAAAGCATTTGTGTGCATGTTTTTGCATGTTTTTTTTTATATGTTGTCTGGTGCACATTTGAATCATATGTTATACAACTGAAGATCGATCTCTAAGCACAAATCTCATTTTGTTCTCCACTGAATTCAGATCACTAAATATGTTTACAATGTATACATATAGATATTATGACTACTTAACTTGGATACAGACTACTGATAGCCACTTTAGATAATTCTGACACAATTAGCTTTAGAATATTGAAAACATAAAACTGATATTTGCGCTTTGAGATCAGTCTCAAATTTTATAACCTCAGTCCTTACTCAATGTGTTTGAATGATGCATACAATTTTATATGGTATTTACCTAGAAGATTTATTTTGAATGATCACATCTATCAATGTATGCCAGAATTGAAGCTTGCAAGCAATTTACAGCCCTGTCCCACGTAACTAAAATACCGCCGATTGTGTACCGAATTAAAATCGGCGTATTCGTGAAGGTTCGTCCAGTGATCGGTTTGCGTTCGACGCATTTCGTAGACATTCGTCGATGTTCGCTCTCCCCCCCCCACAAAAAATGAGCATGCATAAAATTTTGTTGACGAATGCTTCATTTGAGGAATGCGTTCGCAGATTGAGGTCCGCAGAAGGATCGGTATGCGTGCGTTTGATCTTCTGTCTTGTCGTTCTTGTATCAGTAATAAATCGCGACGAATCCTTGTTCGGACTATTCGTCGTGTTTATAACGAACTGCTACCACTTTCATTCCGACGAGGGTGCGTTAACATACCGACATGCAGTTAATGTGTCTATCTTCCTGCAGTCTTTTTTCAAACAGAATTTTTTTTTTGTAAAAGTAAAGGGACCAGACTAATAAGGATTTAAATGTATCCAAAGCATTATAAAGGTTTAAATGTATCCAAAGCATTATAAAGGTTTAAATGTATCCAAAGATATGTTGAGTCGTATATGTCACAAATCAATATGTAACAAGTGTGTGACATACTCGACTGTAAAAATGACACATGTTTTTATGTGGCATATTCGTTTGCTCATATGCCGCGGCCGTGGTTCCAATCCCGGTCGCGGAAGGTCATACCCTTCTATGAAAATTTGACAAAAATGTCGATTTTCCTCCATATGTGGAGAAATTGCCGTCTGCTTGTGGAAGGATGCGTTAGTACTGGCAAGCATACAGTCCAGGAAGACAGGGTTCGAACTCATGAAACTCTCTGCCTATTTAGCTAGGCGGGCAGATTACAACTACATTTGCACAATTTAACGTACAAATAAGGAACTAATTTAAACAACAGAGAACATAGCATGGCTTTATTCACGGGCTGCTGTTAACCTGGTTTGATTGTCGGTAGCTAAGTTAGCAGATCCGCCCTGACTCTTCGCTTAAACCCAATTAACTGTGACGAATCTCTAATGTCGAAAGAATGTATCAATAACCGAGATCTGACAGAATTTGGAAACACTTAAATTAAAAAAGTTCTCCCAGTCAGTAAACGGCGAAGTTCGTAAATGTAACTAACAAAATTGACGAAGATTTTTTTTAAAAAAAATACCAAGAAATAAGTTCAAACATTTTCTTTCATTTTCAGAAATCCGTGAGTTATTTCGTTTATTCGACACAAACAATGACCGATCAATATCAGTACAAGAACTGGGTAAAGCGATGCGATTTCTAGGCATGAGCCCAACGCAGCAAGAAGTCGCTGATGCCATGAGAACGCTGGATACAAATGGTAAATGTTGGCATAAATTATTGGTTTGCGTACCCTCCCCCCACATACTTTTGATTGGATCAGTGGAATGATTTTCTCGTGTCTATTCTTTTGATAAATTATTTTTTGTTATGTTCAAAATATTTAGAGATGAGTTTAAGCTCTGGTTCCACAACCGTTCCAGTCATGAAACAATAAGCACTGTATTGACCACAATTGACCATTCCCATTTATTCAAATCAATTTCTGTATAAATCCAAAGTATGTCCGCTATATTTTATTTTGCTTTCATATTTGCATTATTTTTATCGTCGTTTATAATAAAAAAGCGCATCACCAATGAATTATTTAATCGGCTGAGATGGAAACCCTTATAATGACGGATGCGTGCTAAATGCAATTTGTCCTTGATCCAAATTGTCGACACTTCTGTGAGTGCCGAAAGCTGAACATACGTAATATACACATGTTTACTGTGAGCAATCAGTCTTGTTTTACAGTGAATAACACTTGTTAATTTGAGTAAGTTTTCGTATGGTGTTGAAAGTAGTCCCACGTGCTGAAAATAGTAGCACATGGTCCCGAAATTAATTCGTTCGCAGTTTGCAAAAATGGCAGCCGAAAGCTTAATTTGGTCGTAAATGAATTAGAAGAATCTTGTTTTGGTATAATTTGCGGGTATTTGACAAATTGAAGCCACCATGAAATAGACAGAATGACTTATGTAGTTGGCGGCACGCGTTGCCATGTAAACACAATCTCTACAGGGCTTAAAACAATTATCTGTAACTAGATTGACGTAAATGAAGATGAAAGGCAATTCTAATAATCCATTTTGTATTATAAGGGTTCGTCATGATGCTGGAACAATTCGGAGTTTTGCTCTTCACGCTTGCTTGTTACTGTTGCGAACACGTAGACACAAACACTTCCCACTTCTCTCATTTTAAGCTCTATAACATATGCTACTTTTTTAATATTTAAAATAGAATGGTAAGAAATTTACCAATATCAAATTTCTTGACTTTTTTTGTAGGGAATGGGAGAATAGAATTTCAAGAATTTTATTCATTCATGCAAGCTGAAATGTCCAAAGTCAGTAAGTATTATTAAGAAATTGTCGGATATTAAATGTTGTTTATTTTAGTGTCTTTGTTGAAACTAATTCCTTTTAAATGCATCGTTTCATGGATTTATCACAGTTAGTATTCTGTCCATCTACATTAAAATAACAATACTCGCCGACACAAATGACGTCATTTTGATGACGCAGGCCAAATGAAGAATGGATGCCACAGTGCCATATTTCAGGCGGTCAGCCAAAGGTTAGTTACATAATTTGGGGTTGCAATACCTAGCACGATGTTGGTACATTCAAGAATGGCAATGTAAATGCTTAAAGGTACATTGAAATTGTTAATATTCTGCGGCCCGTGATGCCAAGGTATTTTCGTGGAAATGATTATATGTTCCAAGATGATACTCCGCTTGTACACATGGCTAGAATTTCAAGCAGGAGCACAATATTTCTGGAATGCTATAGCCGGCTCAGTACCCAGATGCAAATATAATTGAAAACTGTTGGTTGTTGAAAAACTCGCCGGAAACAAACAGCTAATATTAAAATCTAGGAGAGCCAAAGGCAACAGCACCAAATATTGAGGTATTATTTGTTGCGTAACGTTGCTGTTTAGGTGTTTGTGTTGGCTGTTTTTTACCGTATTATTGCAATGAGACGTTACGTTGACGTCGTTATTTTGTTCATAATAATATGATCCGCCGCTGTAGTTCAATGGTTAGAGCGCTAGGTAACATACTTCAAATAGCATTTGTATATGGAGGGCAACAGAATAATTACTCTACGTACGTTGTCGAACTGTCCATTGAAAAATTATTGCGCATACTTGCAATAAACACAGATAAAAATATTATCATTATAACAATTATTGTTATTAAAATAACATTCGTATCATCTTTAGGACACCAATCTTCCTGATGTCTTACCAAATGTCCTTCATTTCACACATTGTGATAAGTTTATATTTTCAGACATACCTTTTCCAACGAAATGCTTTCATTCAATTCTTTTCAATGTCAAATCATTTTTGATGTCAGGTAAAATAATTTACTTAAGTGATAGTTTCTTGGCAATTAAGACCAGAATTTGACAGTTTAGACGTTTTAGACTTTTCTGAGAATTTCCCGAATAAGGTCCTTGCCCTGTTTATAACGTGGCAATCATTCATTCACGTGTTCTCTGGAAACGGCTCAGTTGTTTCAATCTTGTAATCCCTAGAGAGAGAAAGTAGTACAAACTGTCAGTCAGGGACGTAAATTTGCTACAAAATGTTATGAATCCATAATTATTCCCATAGTTCCTATTGTTGATGGGAAATATATCGAGCCATCCGGATTGTTGGACTATACAGTGTAGCTATTGATAATGTTGAGTATGATGGTGATGATGATGGTGATGATGATAATGATGATGGTGATGATGGTGATTATGGTGATGATGATGATGATGATGGTGATGATGATGATGATGATGATGGTGATGATGATGATGGTGATGATGATGATGATGGTGATGATGAAGGTGATGATGATGATTATGGTGATTATGATGGTGATGATAAAAATGATGACGGCGTCGGCGAAAACATTATGAGACTTTTATTGTAGATACTGTTATTATCATGATAATTTTATTATTGGTGGTGAACTTAACGCTTTTGTTGAAAATGGTGATAATAATAATGAAGCTAGTAATGATCATGCAGCTGACGTTATGATTTTGCTGTGGCTGATGGTGTCGTCAATAACCTTAACAATTACGTCTATAGTGATGGTGTTGATGATGGTGATGATGATGATGATGATGGTGGTGGTGATGATGATGATGATAATGATGGTGGTGATGATGATGGTGATGATGGTGGTGGTGATGATGATGATGATGATGGTGGTGGTGATGATGATGATGATAATGATGGTGGTGATGATGATGATGGTGATGATGGTGGTGGTGATGATGATGATGATAATGATGGTGGTGATGATTATGTTCATTTTGCCGATGATTGTAGTGTAATGCAAATTGTCATACACAATTTGTTTCAGGCGAAGGTGATTTCACCCATAAAGAAGAAGTTATCAGATCAGCATTTAGAACATTTGATAAGGATGGTAATGGTTACATTGACGCCAAGGAATTACGGTAAAATTATTTAACATTTAATTAGAGTAAAACCTTGATACTCTGAGCCTATTTTGGGTGAAGAGGCTCCGCAGCTAGGTTATGGAAGGTCAGTGGTTCTATCCAGTATGCAAGGGTGTCTTCTTCTACCTTTAAAGCTGGAAAAATTGTTAAATGAGCCTGGATGTTGGTGCGACGTAAAACTCTAGAAGAAAGAACCCATTTTGGACCCCTAAAAAGCTTTGATACAACAACCTAGATACTTAAGTGGTCTTATAGTCAGGTTGAATTAGTGAGGAAATATTAACATAATATTTTTGTTTGTTTTTGTGACATATTGTCACGGGGTTTAACGCCGTTTTTCAACATTTTTTCAGTTATACACGGCGACCTATTCACCTAACCTGTTTTCCTGGACTGTATACTAACCAGTACTAACTTATCCTTCCACAAGGAGCCGGCATCTTCTCTACATATGGAGGAAAATCGACATTTTTGTCAAATTTTCATAGAAGGGTATAACCTCCCGCGACCGGGATTATAACCCGGATCTCCGGGTTACAAGTCCAGCGAACTAACCACTGGACCACGGCCGCGTCCTCTTAATATTGAAGTGGTCGCTATTTGATGTTACAATGTACACATTGTAACGCAAGTAAACATTACGAACACGCGGTTTACCCTAATTAACCCATTTTGGCCTAACTTTATTTAAATGATAATATATGAATATAGATAAAAAGATTCCAAAAAAAAAAAAACACGATAAAAATGGAGGATAAAATAGACTACATTCCATAGGGTGCCGCCTTGAACGGGCTTAAACTATTTTTGTTTTGGTCCAACCTCACACTCATATAAATATATAATAGACAGGTAACGATACAATAAGAAGATAGCTGATACACTTCATTACACATATATTCATATAACGAACCAAATCAGTGTTTGCAGACCTTTGTTCATAGGTTTTACTGTATTTCATCAAATGGCAAATCTTGGTCAAATGCTTTTCAGTTTTTTAACTCGACTTTATTGTGAAGTTTACATAATAGGAGACCTACAACAGTAAACTAAAATTTATTATGAATGTTTATGAGTCCTGTCTTTTTTAAGAACTTTTTTTTCTCACACTGGCTGGAATCATAGGCTTTAAACACTATGCGGAAGTTTGGTACGTATAATACTAATAATTATCATGTGAAGAACCCTTACAATACATCTCTTGACAAGTGTGTACGTATTTTGTCGACTTTCGTTGTCATTTTGTCAACATACTAGTACACATCCGGGCGTTGCATTATTCAGGCGATACTTACAGAACTGTGAATATAGCATCATTTGCTCTACCGCCATTGCTCACCACGTGATAAATGACGTGTTTTTTTCTTCAAACGCGTGACTAATGACGTGTCAATTTTTCAGGGTTGCGATGAAGAAACTGGGCGAGTGTCTGTCAGACAGAGAGCTGGAAGATATGATGAAACAAGCAGACATTGATGGAGATGGAAAGATAAATTACGAAGGTGAAATTAAGTTAGAATGTTCAATTCCTGGGAACTGAAAGACGTATTGTGTTCATTAAATACATATACAATACGTCGGATGACGTATATCTACTGTTTGAAGTCCCAATGAGACTACGGAAAATTAAATTTATGAAAATAATCGTGTTGGTGATAAAGATGTAATTAATATCAAATACGCGACAGGAGGCAAAGTTTTTAGAATTATCCCACAATATAAAGAATTATGGCAACATTAAATTATTATTTCATGACAAAAGTTTTCATTTGGGATATTTCGTCTGAAAGTACGATTATTTAGTTTGACTGGCTTGAACATTTTAAAAATTTTACAATTGGATTCCTGGAAATGGACTAGAGTCCAGATTTACGCATCTTGTCTGAT
Source organism: Lutraria rhynchaena (assembly GCA_008271625.1). Lineage (NCBI taxonomy): Eukaryota > Metazoa > Mollusca > Bivalvia > Venerida > Mactridae > Lutraria > Lutraria rhynchaena. The sequence goes on along the minus strand of VIBL01000122.1, from coordinate 794,591 downwards.
TTTTGCATTTTTTTCTTCGAAAGTAAGTAAAATAGTTTGCAAATTGGGATGCATCTAAAAGTTCCTATTTGGTTTCTAATATGTGTAAACAATTTTTTATGAACTGAAAGCTACTTAAATGTTATGTAATCTATCAAAAACAAAAAAAGTCTTTGAAAGTTTTTACAGTTTCTATTATTTTTAATTCGTTTTGTCACACTTGGAGATGCGCCCCCAGTATGTGTTCCACGTGAAAGGAAAACTCGGATGTAGGAGACAAACGACTTTGGAGTATTTTAAAAGTATTTTCTAGTACATGTATGTTGCCAGTGAGAAAACTATACACCTCAAAGTCATCAGAACCAGCAGTCATTCTCTTTGCCGACTTAGTACTTAGCTAAGACCTAACGCATAAAAACTCACTGTAAGATGGAGTTGACGAATTTTTCCTCAGTTTCTTTAATTCTCTCAAATCGTCATTATTACGTCTGTAAAATACCAGGCCTGATTCGTTTAAAGACGATTGATGTTGCTATTTTTAGAACATTCCATTACGTTTAACTCAATTTTAAACTACTGCGTGAAAATGCCAATTTCCCTGGACGAACTGACAAGTTTTCTCGCGTAATTATTGCGAATTTCAATTTGATAAGATTTCCACTCTCTTGTGTTTGTTTCTGTTTTTTTTTTCATTTTTTTTTTAATTTGGAAAAAACAATTTGCTCAAATGATAGTTCACAATTAATAACAATATGAACTTGACCCTAGCGCTCCAGGTCAGCGTCGGATTTAAGAGTTTTAGACCAATAATTTAAAATCTATCAAAGATTTAAGATATTATAGCCAAGACATGATATTGTATCACCTCTCACCTCTGAATTAGGGCAAAGTGCGCCTACAGGACACACTGTATAAGTACTTATTTTGGCGGGGGGGTATTTTGGCTATATTGGCAGTTAGGGTCAGTTGCGCCAATTCAAAACACAGCCAATTCAGAGTACCACCATTTTATTTATATTCACGACCCCGTGTTATTGTCAACGAGAGTTTATATTTGGCGGTCTGAGAACGTTTGCACCAATTTATGACCCCGTCATTTCAAAACACGTTAAAAACGCTAACACGATTGACACCACAGATATATTGCGCTATACAGTATTCTTTCTCTTTCTTTCGTGACCTTTGTTGATATGTTTGACTGTACATAATGTAAGTGTGTTGATTTGTCGTACAATCTATAAACAATACAATAATTAAATTTTACTCACTATCTGTCCTTTTCGTAAATTTGTAAACACAATCTTTTTCTCATCTTGTTACATTCCATGAACATGTTTATGGTAAGTCTTAGATAATGATCCAACTGAATAAAATGTCGAACGCTAGGAGATTTTAGGAGATAACATTAAGATATTATGTAATGTAAATATTACTGTAATGAATTTATTAACTTGAAATAAAGAAATGGATTTCGCCACCAGTACATCCTAAATTCTCTTTTGTTTTATGAGGCAACTTGTCGTGTCTTTAATGTTCTTTTTGCACAAATAACTAGATTTTCGTTTTTTTTTCAATTTCAGAATTTGTCAAAATATGGTGTGAAGCGACATAGTAGAAACTGACACTTAAAAGTGTGAGATTAAAACGTGACAAAAAACCGGGAACATGATTATTTAATGGCCACCAAAGATTTCCAAGAAATAACAACTTGTTACAGTACAATTTGTACAGTGAAAAGGCATTTGACGTTTTTTCGACTGTTTCTAACTTACGCCGAACATACAGGATTTGACCAATTTGTATAATATCATTTTTAGTTACTTTTCAATTTCCGAGAATCTTTTCCATTGTTTATAATCGCAGCTTCAAAGTAACCTGTGAAATGTTTCATTTTCCTCATGTATTATTTTAACTGTACACGAAATATTATATTGTCAACAGCGGATTCTATTTTGAATAAAACCCTTCCAGCGCCTCTCCATCCAAATAATTCCGGTTGCTTGAATCTTTATATGTTAAAGCTGTCCTTAAGCATTTGTTTCTGCGTAGTACTGTTTTTTCTTTAATTATTCTTTATGAAAATTGAAAAATGTGTTTCATGCTCGTTCGTTCATAAAGGTAAAAGACAAAAGACGAATTATATTTCAGAAGCTGTTCGGAACGTCCCGGTCAATGACGTATACCTGAGGCGTTCCATGCTCTTTTTGTGAATGGAACATTCATATAAAGACGTTCACATTACTGTAATCATAATCTAATTCGGAACCTATGTACCCTGAGTTGTCGCTCCTTATTTTATCTCTTATTTTCATCTCTGTCAAAGTCTCAACTTGTACAAGATTCTTGTAAAATGAGAAATAAAACTACAAATGGTACAAAATTTACACTGAATGAAATATCTTTTGCCCAATATGTTAGATACAAAAGATGTCATAATTGATGTGAAAATCACAGAAAATATTTTATCTTGACGGGTTTATTTTTTGTAATTAGGTCGCAAAGTCCGATCACTTAAGGTTTTATACCCACGATGTCCAAACTTATTGTTACGACAACTCTAGATAGATTGCCTTTTTGCCTAACAGAGGAAATGACCGAAAAGTTCCGAACTGGCGAATTTTATGCATTTGCGTGAAATATACTACTCCACTTTTGCTAAGCATCATGGTTTGATTTGATAACCGTCGTACAAATGATATTTAATGCCAATTTAATGTTTAATCAATTTGATTAAAGTCAAATTTAACTTTTTTTACTGATTTTGCATTAGTTATGTGCCAGAGAAGAGGAAGCCCCCCCCCAATGTCCAAGATTTTTGGATTCGCAACTTGTTTTCCAAATTGTCACAACCCCATTTATGTTTACACGTTAAGACTCAGTAGCATGTGCGTGACCCATTACTAACGACCACTGCTTGGTAACACCTTCTCATGCTCCCTATGAGGTTTCTGACAGTTCTAGCGGAGATGACGGCCCATAAATCAACATGGCCGCAAGCTCCTGGATGCTTCTAGATTTCACCTGGCGAGCTGATATCCGTACCAAAGCTCATTGCACATGTGCTCAATTAAATTTAGGTCGGGTGATCGAGCTGGCAAGGAGTTCAATGGCCAAGGAGTTCAATAGCCCCCCCCCACCTCTGCAGGTAGTCCTGGACCGCCCGAGCCCTAGGGAGCGCGCATTAACGTCCATTAAAATTAACTGATCGCCCACTGCCCCAGCATACAGCCTAACATGGATGTCTAACATCTAATCGATGTACCGCTGACCAGTCAATGTACCTCTATTCAACACAAGTTGAGGTCAGTCCGTCCGTCCCAGCTGATGCCTCCCCACATCATAACTGACCCACCCCATTCTCCAGATTCTCGCACGTCTGTCAGTAAGGTCTATGCAAAACCTAGACTCATCAGAGAAGAGAACGTGTCTCCAGTTTTGTCTGGTCTATCTAACATGCTCCCTCGCCCATTCCAAATGAGCCTGGCGGTGACGACGAGTCAAAGTGCCCAGTGTAAAAGGTCTCACCTTTGAATGACCATAAATGTGTAATGTCGGTGTAAAAGGACAATGACGTATCTCTGCTCCCACTAAAATAAATACAGAAAAACGAGGGATGCGTGCATTCCGTGACCACGTGACGAGACCAACCGATAAAACAGTGTTCATCTAGGTTGGGGGCCATCTCAAAACATTGCTGAATCAAACTATGCAGTATAAATGTATTAATTGAATCCATTTTATACTTTTCGAAATATGGTTAGGAAATTTGGTGCTTAGCAAAAGTTGTGTAGTATATATGTCTATATTCAAATAATTATTGCTCAATTGTCAATCTTCACTGATGAAGATAATTAATGTATTATCGCAATACGTAATTATATTGATATTTTCTATATTGTATATATTTTCATGTTTTTTTTCTTTTCTTGAATTAAATTGAAGAAAACGTACTTTAAACTCGTTTAATGAATTTAATGAACATCAGTATGGTGTCACGTGTTTATTACGTCACATGTCTGTGGCGAGTAAAATACAGTATATTTAATATACTATAATGCAATACATGAGTCAGTGGCCATCAATGAGTAAAAGCCACAAAGACAACTTTTATGTGCATGTTTGTGACATAAAATCCCTAAATAACGAGCAAATATGCTTTATAGCCGTATTTGCTACCTTCTATGGTGGCGTTACTTCACATGTTTTGTTATGTGCTTCAAACATGATGTCTCTGAAAGCAGTATGTTATGTCAGTGGACACACGATACAAAACTAACATGTACATGTACCATTTATCGAGGAGTGCTTAGAGAAAATAACAGCTTTGTTGAACCCGTGAGAAGAAATTTCTTCAATTAAAGTTCATTACATCAATCACACCAAACAAGTTGATTACTGAAAACAAGGCGAATGAGCTCCGATTACATTGTCTCCAATGATGTTTATATGGTTTTGTTTTCAACGCATTGCTTTGTATTGTAGTTTTTGTTTGTCTAGAAAATACTTAAGTGAAAGTTATGTATATCACTTTATTTCTACATGTATGTGATTTCTGTAACAAATATCATAGAAAATGCACCAAAGGTCTTCCATTCATACGTCAGTAAATCTACATTGTGTATGACTGGCAACTTTTTATGTTTAATATTTTGACACTTATTAACTATTTAAGATTTAGCACCGCATGTCATCCGCATATAATACCTCGTTTGGCAAAATGAAAACTGGTGTACAGTTGATTCCCCTCAAATCCTCGTTAAACAATCCTCGAAGTTGATTTGTTGACATCATCAAAAAGTCTTGAGCAAAATATAATATAAACAAACTTCAAAAATCCAGTTTCCTAATACGCCAAACATTTTTTACTGCTGAAAGGAAGATGGCGATGTCATGGTGTATCACAACAGGATAATATTAATCTTTCTCTGCGTCGGTTACGAAAAACTGACGTCACATTATGACGTCATGATTAGATGATATTATGGAATTACACACTATTGCTTTTCATATTGGCATGTTGTAAGGTCTAAGATGCTTGGCTGTCTAGTATCTCTTGCACATGTATTTCACGAATTCTGAAAATGGTAAGAAATCAAAACAGAGCTTGTATATTATCTGGGGCAGACGAAACTTGAAAATTATATAGTATAAATCTAGTCTTAAAACATGAAAAATGTATTTTTTGTAAACAAATACTAAATTATTATATTCTATGGTATAATTCATAAGTACAGTTCACATATTCAAATGGATATGCATGGCCAGAAATATGAAGATAATGAAACTATTTTTTCTTTGTGAAGAAATCAGTTTAATACATACACAACACTATCTGAGTACGCTTAACTATGAACCTATGTAGTTTTCACCAAATATTGTGGTTCCCTCAGTAAGATGACACTAAATATATTCTAACAAAAACAAAATGGAAAATAACTCTTACAAAAGCCATCATTATGACTGAATGAGTTCCTTCTCTTTGGAATTGGTAAAAAGCAACAAGACAGAACGGTGGACAGTTGAATGAAAGAACTGATTTTATTCAATATAAAATGTACACAGAGCACAAATATGTTTTGTTACCACATCAACGGATACTCAACTTCATGATCATTTTCCTCATCATAAAAATTAACAACAACAGCCTCAATAGTAACATTATCATCATCAACAAAATCAATCATGTTTGATGTGTAGTATGGTAGATACATGATAAATGTACATTACATACCGTAAACCAACAACATTAATAAGAACCACATCATTATCAACACTTATATTTATAAAAATATATGACTTACCATCAACATTTACTGCTCCATCACCGTCGGTGTCCATGAATTTACACATGTGTATAGCTTCTTCCTTTGTAAGACAGTCGCCCACGCTTGTTAACGCCATCTGTAGTTCTGCTAAATTTAATGTATTGTCTCGATTTTTATCAAATATTCTGAAAGCTTCGCGTAATTCTATTTCAACAACATTTGGATCTTTTAAATTTCCTTTAAGCAAAGCCATATACTCATCACATGATATTTTATCATCACCTAAAATGTAAAAGCTTACAGTCAATATACTGTCGTAGAAAATATTACATTGACAGTAAAACCATAATATTAATACATGTACCACCATTTGTATTAAGGAGTCGTTATTCGTTTATTCGTTTTACGTGACTTACTGTCACTGGGGTTTAACGCCATTTTGCAACAATTTTTCAGTTATGTACGGCGACCGGTTCACCTAACCAGTTTTCCTGGACTGTATACTAACCAGTACTAACTTACCCTTCCACAAGGAGTCCGCAAATTCTCCACAAATGGAGGAAAATCAACATTTTTGTCAAATTTTCATAGAAGGTAGGACCTGCCGCGACCGGGATTCGAACCCGCATGCATCTTATGAACGGAATTGCCATACATTCTTTATAAATTCGAGGCAGGCACTAAAGCCGTTTTGAATTACTTATGTTTTCCAATAGGGTTCGAGCACTCCACTTCTGCATCCGAAATGGACGCTTCATTAAAATATGACATTGACGTGTGGTGCTGAGGATTCATGGATATAAAGTATAAATGTAAATATATAAATTATAAAACAGAAAAATACCGATAACGAAACATACACAAACAGTGTTTATGAATTGCATTGAAGGCAGTAAACTGAATATGGTCTTAATGGACAGTTTATTCAGAGGTCTGGTTCGTATGTCATGTAGATGGAATCTTCTTATATAGTGTTTTTGTTCGTGTGGCGACATTGATTCACCAAGTTGTTATGTACTCTGACAAAGTCTGTCTCCCGAGGGAAAGAAGAGTATTTCATGGTATTGATTCAGCAATATGGCAAATGGAATTTTTTGCCCTCGTCGACGAAGAGTATAAAGGTGGTGGAAAATTTTACAGATCTGCAAATAGAATGTGCAAGAGGTTTTGCTTAATCCAATACCCCATCATTATATTCATATTTTGTCGGGGTTGTTGCGTGGCTGGCCAGCCAAGCTCCTTGATCATCTGGCTGATACTGCTTCTAGTCATGTAGTCCCCCCTGATAAAACGTGCTGCAAGGCGCTGGACAGCTCGAAGTGGCTGATGTTTACACATGTAGCTGTATGTGGGTCCCTCATAGTGCTGGCATACTCAAGGACCGGTCTTTTCTGGACCTTTTAAGGTAAGGAACAAGGTTTCTCCTGAGGAAGAATGCTATTTGTTGGTTCTATTGTTGCTTATAGCAATATGACTGTTCTTAAGACAGATTTCTCGATATGGTGACACAGGTATTTTCCTTTTTTCATTTGACACATGCCTTGATCACGCATACTGTAGGTATTCTTGATTCAGTACATCGCCTCCCTCTGATATGGATAATCTCACATTTGTTGGGGTTGAAGGACACCATCCACTTTTCTCCCCAAGCACTGCTGACAGGAGAAACTCAAAGTCGGCATGTGTCTGAATCTTCTTACAGCTGTCATCAGCAAAGAGACGACTGGGAGATGTGATGTTAACTTATCCTGCTTATGAATGCTAGAATGTAGCTGAATCTTGCCACTGATGTCTGGGTCACTTTCCTTTAATGTCAGAATGATGCTCGCTTTGGCCCTGATGCTTTGGGAGTTCACAGCTAGTACAAGCAGCTAGTTTGGAAATTTGTAGACCGGACAAGGTTTTGGTAATCACCTGATCTTAAAATTAATCTGGTCTGTAAAGAGCTCCAGAAGATAGGATTGATTAGTGATAAAAGTAACGGTGATTGGCCTAAACGAGGACAGCCATAGGGTGTAAGAACGAACATGCTCAAGAAATGTGTAAAATCTCAGACGTTCAAACTTTGTGCTCTCAGAGAAAATCAGAATAATGTCCATAAGCAGTATCTTCGTACATTTTTTGTCAAAGTCGTACCTTGTGTTGTTGGAAACGACCAAGTAACTAATTGTATGTTAATACCGTTAATATTTCCATATATAGAGATGTCTGTGGACTTTGTGGACATACCTATATGATATAAAATGACAAATATTTTTTTTCTCATCTGTTTAACAGTCCAACGAACTTTACCTCTCTTCGAAATCGGAAAGGAACCGTGACATCTTTTTTTATGTAAATGAGTACATTGAGCCATTCACTTTTATGTGCCGACTCTGAAGCTTATTTTATAGATATAGCTTAAAATCTTCCTAATGGTATCTAGCTCAAATAATTCAAATATTGTGGCTGAGTATTTTGTTGAAATATTAAAGATGAAATCGAAGTATTGCCACTTCTCTACCGCATGAATTATAAAATACTGATTCCATAACTTCTGCATATCTGGACCCAATTGTATAAAAATTGGTTAAATGTAACCACTGGGTTAAATTTGAGGTTAGATTAAGAAGTTTACCAAACATTAGCCATGAACAAAATGGCTACCCCTGTTGTACCAAACGCTAGACAATTAGGACAATTCAGACCAGTAAACAGACACACTGATGATCTTGACAACTTCTTAACCAATGTTAGACACTTGGTTTAATCTAACCATAACTAATATCTGGTCAAATTTAACCAAACTTTAATACAATCGCTTTACCAAACTTTAACCAAAACTTTAATCTTAACTCAAATTTAACCCAGTGGTAAATATTAACCAATGTTTATAATAATATAATAATAACAAGTTTATGGAATATTAAGTCTCTCTTATAAATAAAAGCATCAATGCCTGAACACACGTTGGTTTTTACTTTTTATCAAAAATAGTCAAATTTCCCGATTATATTTTTTCCACAATCTAATACTTTCAAAAAGACAAAAAATAAGCGGACGAAATCGACATATCACCTTAAAGTTTAAAGATTGGCGATATGAATCCAAGTTGAATACGATCGCCTGAATTTTAGGCTACTCTATATCTAACATAATGTGTTTGCCCCACTGAACATATTCTATGCATACTCGCAGTCTAATGAATGCTAATTTTCAGGAGCGATGTCTTGGTAAAAATTTGGTCATCAATGTTACCGTCATCATATTGGTTGTGATAATTGTCGTTATTGTATTGGTCATGAATGTTTTCATGATCACGGTCATCGATATCATATTTATTATCACTGTCAGCAATTTTAGTTATTATGATAAAACGTGATATACACATGATAATTTCATATACCGTTTTTATCGGCTTGCTTGAGGAAGTCCAGTATATTGTCCTCGGTAGGGTTCTGACCTAGTGCCCTAAGGACCATACCCAGCTCCCTCCCACATATATAACCATTACCGTCCTGATCAAATAAGTCGAAAGCATCCTTTAGTTCTGTAATAAAAATGCATTTTTAAAAAAAAATCGGGTTTTACGCCTGTATTCAACAATTTTTCAGTTATCTTTACAGAGTGTTCCCGGTTTTTGGTACCAGTAGTAACCTTGTTCTCCGCAAGTAATTGTCTACTTCTCCCAATATATATATATAATCCTCGATGCTCAGTCTCAGATATGTCTTCAACAAAATGGTCAAAGAGAAAATGTACCGCAACAATGGTTCAAACTCACGAATCAAGCGCGGTAAACCAAACGCATAAACCATTCATTTTAACAGAACATGTGTTCCAGTGAGATGTGTTTCGTATTTCAGAGATAAATGAGGATGAATAAATTTTCTCGATAACTGTAAAGTGATCAGAACATTAAAATGACAATCAAAGAACGGTAATGGAAATACAGTAACGTCTCAAGTATTAAAGTTATGAAAGACAGCGATACGAATACAAAGAAACACGATAAGATTAAGAAAGAAGTTGTATACAAGAACATGTCACAACTAATTATACATCGGTTTTGACCTAAATGTTATTGATAAAAAAGAAAATTCAATTTACCATTGAACAATTCTGGATCGATACCTTCTCCTCTAGACAACTGTGGTCCATTTGGACGATCATCTTGTTGCTGATGGGACATTTCTTCTATCAACTAATGTCTGAAATATGTGTACACGTTTATCAGGAGTGGCATCCCGTGGTAGTTATGGTCTAAGCATTAGCCCCACACCGCTGTGAGTTCGACTGCCACCCAGGATTGGAAAAAATCGCATGTAAAGAAGCTGTCCAGTCGGCTTACGGAAGGTCGGCAGTTCTACTCAGAAGCATTTGGCATATTTATGCACTGTTATTCGTTTGTATGTCCGTCCTTTCGTGCATGTCTGTTCGTTCTTTCCTCATTTCCTCTATTTCGAAAACTTTTAACCCAAGAAGTAATTCAGAAATGGACAAATTTCCTTAATAGGTTACCCGGCGTTTCCTTTTCGTCTTAGTATATACGGCGACCACTTCCCCTGACCAGTTTTCCTGGACTGTATACTAACCAGTACTAACTTATCCTTCCACAAGGAGCCGGCAACTTCTCCACATATGGAAGAAAATCGACATCAAACTTTCATTAATAAAGAACGAGTTTTCTTTAAAGTGATGTTTGAACTAAATCGTCACCCAGAACGTGTGCCGTACCCAGGGTTCGAACTCTCAAAGCCGATGTTCGTAGACTAACTCCCTCTTTACTGAGCTAAACGCGTGCGTTCCCTTATTTTAAGCGAAGCAACAGAATATTTTAACCAACTTTAAGATAAATAACTTACCGTTCTCGTAAGAATACCTCCTCTGAATTAAATTCCTCTACCGATAGACCGATGTTGTCTTAATGATTCCAAAATTACGACAAAAAATAAATATCAACACTGGTGAAATTCGATTTGGAATTGCTAACCGTTCCGCAATAAAGTGATCCAAAATAAACCAATAATACACGTTCAAATTAACACTACATTTTTGTATACGACAAACAAACACGAAGTTCGTTGGTAAAGTTTAACAGCCGTTAATCCCGTATTTACATCACGTATTTTTAAATGTTTTCATTACTTAAATTGAGAAGGGATTAAAATTTGCGAACTGTTACATTTCATATATTAATCCTGATATCGATTTAAAGTATACGGTATCAGAAATTGAATAAAATAACATTAGTTTAAACAGAACGAGGGGCGTATAAAAATGTTTCAGGCCGGGATGGCCAGTTTTCTTATTCCTAGCGGCGTCGTTTCATAACATTTCTGGGGCATGTATATCAATTACATTTGATAAGTTTATGTTTTGGGTGATCCTATAATCATACCATACAAAACAGAAAAGCGAATAAACACTACAATAAAAATAATACTGACCAAAAAAAGAAGCTTCCTCTGTGTTTAAGGGCAGATATACAAAAATATGGAATGAAGGGTTAAATTATTTTTACTTGTTTTCCAAGAGTTATTTCAATATGAATTTGTGTGTGAAAGATTAATGCTCTACGTTAACGGAAAACTGATGAAATATGTTATTGAATGTAGTAGGGGTAGTAGCTCAAAATCACACATTGATACCGGGTCACCTTGAGCATCGAGTTCTGCCTATGTGTTAGTTCATTGATGTTCGACAGTGGAATTGGGCGACGTCTAATACGCTGGTCCAAATTATCCCATAGGTGTTCAGTGGGGTTCAGATCTGGACTTTTGGCGGACCAATTAATAATGAATGCAGTATTATTCGTCAAGTTATGGTGTGCACGTGCCCAATTTATGCGATATACGCGTTGTCATCGCGTCTCTATACAGTCAACGTAAGGACGATGTCCACATAGACCACCCTCGCGCAGACGATTTAATCATAATTACCATCAAATGAAAGCAGTTTCCTCATTTCGGAATATGAATACTATAACAGCGTTTAGTCCCTCAAGCACTTGAAATTTTGATGATTTTGTATTTTAACTTAAAAAATAATATATTCAAAATCAGTGATTTAACATTCGGTATTTGGATAATTATGCCACCAAGTTATTCAGGACACTAGTATACATATAAAAATCAATTTTCAAGTTTCATTTGTGAGGAATCCACAGAATTACGATATGTATTAAATTCTAAAACTGTAATTCAATTGCAGGAAAAAAGCGACCACTTCAATTAAGAAACCTACATGTATGCTTAAACATCTCCTCGTTAATTTAAACTAAATAGATTAATATTGCTTGCTTTTTTAACGTCCCTCAATTTTAAATATGGCTTATTCGAATGTCGTGTATTGGTTTTAAGGATTTAAGGTGTATGCCGTATATATGAAACTTCCTTTAAATTATTCAAAGTCAATGATATACTCATATAAAGTTAATACTTATTTGCTAATAAACATTCTGTTTAAGGTATATACGCTTGTATTAATCATATTTAAATGCGTAACGGCATGCTCTGGTGCCTCTTTTGAATTGTTTTTTTTTTAAATAAAATTCTTCAGTTAACTCCGTGCTACTTCAGATATAAATTTCAAATTGCTTCATGAGCTACAAAATACAATATGACGGAAAATTATTGAGTAATCTGAAGTTCATTGAACCAATACGAACAATTAAAAATCGTCCAACGCGGACTTTTTTACGACCGAAAAATCAATAATTTACACTGCTTAGACATTATTAATCGGACTTAAACATCAAAATACGCTAAAGTCACAAGTTATTTTTTGTACACAATGCTAGTACAATGATTAATTTAATTTCAAGTGAAAAGAACCAATGTGTCTTTCTTCTTTATACCGTGATGGGAGAATTTTACTGGCCATTATGAGTACGAATTTCTTGAGATAAAAAAGATAATTTCGCAGGTCCTGTATTAACAAACATGTTATTACTAAATATTAACGTAAATAAAACCATTTTAAGTTCATTATAGCTCGAGTGGGCGATTTTCGATTTCAGTTTGACATGACATATAACGTCCTATATAGACGTTTGTACATCAGAATGGATTCTTTGGTTTACGCAGCAAAATTACAGTACTATCCAGCTTGAGGTCCAACAGTTGAAACGTGAACGACGCCTTACGGTTAGCCTATTCACCTGTCATTGTAACTATAAAACATGAGACGCTCCTTTTCTTCAGTTGGAAATAAACAAGAAATGTCTTTAAAAAAGCAAAACGGCGTAGAAATGAATCAAAGGACTGAAAGTCCTGTAACCTGGTGTTATTATTTAAATATTTAATATGTTAATAACATTAGTAACACGTACATGCTGACACGCAAGAGAATAGTCCTCACCTGATGACTGCTATTTGTGTACATTTTTTACCAATAATGGGTAGATGTTTGCAAATCTGCCGACTTCTTAACGATTATGACTATGCATACACTAAGACGAAAAAGAAACGTCGGGTTGGCGGGTCAATCATTCATGAATCCAATGTTATTCGTCCAGCGATGGTGTGCACGTGTCCAATTAACACGATTTTCGAAGTGACGTCGCGTTAATACACAGCCAACATAAGGACGACGTCCACATAGACCACCCTCGCGCCGACGATTGCGTACAGTTTGGATAGATATTCGGTTGTTATGTGTACCAGGGGTGTTAGCAGCAGTGACAGTGGCAGTTTGAAAACGATAACGTAGGTGTGTGTTCATGATATAGCGGTCCTGACCAGGTCCTGATGCGCGGACGTCCACTACGTGGTAAATCTTCCGTACGCCGTTGCTTTGCAAATGTTGACTAAGGTTTCGAATATAGAGCGGCTAGAACTGCCAACAACCCTAGCAGCCTCATTCGTCACCATAAGCATTCCAATGGCAAGAAACTATTTTGTAATTTAGCTGCTATCATATTAATTGTTTTGAATGCACCTTACGATCTTGTATCATGCGATTGTTTAATGATCTGTCTGATATATGGAAATGCTGCTTACGATTGATTTGATGTATCATATGTCGTTTGATGGTAAATTGAGATATCAACTCACTACATTACATAACGAATGTCGATTTTCAGACAATAAATTCTTCACCGGACGTTAGTGGATTTTTATGCACTTTTTGGACCAATGTCGAATACAAATAGCATATGTTACTTAGAAATATGTATTTTTATTTTATCATTTGATCAACAGGCACGTAGCTTCTACTAGGCAGTGCTAGGCAATTGCCTAGACTTGATTTCCAAAAATGAAAAGTTAAATTAAATAAATCTGAAACCTTGTAACTAAAGTTAAAATGTTTCATCGCAAATTGATATCTTTGACCATTTATATAACTAAAACTATGATTTTTTTTCCTTCCTAATGGTCACAAAATACTCCCAAAGTAGCCGTAAAATGCACCTACGACATTCTAGAATTTCCAAATTTTTCGTGAGGGGAGGCATACCCCTATAACCCTAACATTTTGCCTAGACTCTCTTTTTAGACAAGCTACGCCCCTGATCAAGTGCAAGAAGTAATGAGTTTGACTGGGGAATTTTTAGTATGAGTATTATCTTTTTTGTCACATTGTTAAAAATATCTGTAATGATATTAATTGGTTAAAAAAACTAACAATTAACTATTTCGACTACTCATGATGATTTTCTAACCGCTACTACGCTAATTTGTCGGGCGAAAAAATCTAATCAAACTCATTCTGGTGTGCAGTTTAGAGTTTTATCATTTTCTTTTTATTGGAGACAAACTGAACAAAACTACGATTTGTTAATCATTTGTCGTATATTTTACAGATCACCACCCAAACATCTCGTGGTATTCCGCCTAATTCCCCAAAGACAGTAGCAATTTGTTGGCTACAATCTAAAGCGTATGGGGCTAGCACGTTGAAAGGATGATGTATAAGGAAAAATATTAAATGATCTGCTGCGTTGTTTTGAATTGGACTAAGTGCTTATTGGTTATGTATAGCATAATGTATTAGCTATCTGTAGATACCAATTATTAGAAATTTGACTGATTTCTGAAAAAGTTGCGTAGTGTTAAACAAAATTGGTGCAGAAACTGTCATTTAGGAGTTGTAGCCCTTGTATAATTATATAGATATATGAATTAAGTGTTTTGGTCCGTGTGGCCATTTTAGGCCTAATAAATCATTATGCACCATCCTATCAGAGCGCTAGCCCCCTAAGATCTAAAATAAGTGACAAAAAAGTTTTATTTCTTCATTTTTGAAGGTTTTAAATATTCGCGCTTCTTTTGCGAAAACATTTACCATTTTTCATATATATTCGCAAGTACGCTGTTTTCGAAATGTTGTCACGAAGGCCTCCCTCCTGTACATCTTATTTATATTTTGACTGTCTTTACTGTAAGCTATTTACAGAGGGTGAACCACAAATGCAAGAGACTTCATGAAGTTGTAGAAAACAGTGTATTGGAGGAATCATTGTTTTGAACACAATTATCACCTAAGTACTGTGTTATGTTTTAATGCATTAACTATCTAAATTTTGTTTTTTAAAATCGTATTGCTTCTATTTTATTTCTTCGCATTATCGTTAAAGCATTAAACAAAAGACCCTGATACGCCATACAACATCTTACTGGTTTACCAAACCCGCGACCGTGGTCCAGTGGTTAGTGCGCTGGACTTGTAACCCGGAGATCCGGGTTCGAATCCCGGTCACAGCAGATAATAACCCTTCCATGAAATTTGACAAAATGTCGATTTACCTCCATATGTGGAGAAGTTGTGAACCGATCGCCGTATTTAACTGAAAAATTGTTGAAAAACGGCGTTAAAGCCCAGTGACAATAAATCTCTTAAAAACAAACAAAACCAAACCCGTTGAATTGATATTAAAAGCTTTTTCGTCTGGTAATTTTGAACTTAATCTATTCATTGCGTGTACTTTGAAATAATACTGCATTGTATCTAACTCATCTGTCAATTCACTCGATCAAGTATGAAATGTTTTATCCTTCAATTCGCACACCTAATGAAGAAAAAGTCGCTCCAGGTACGATGAAAATCCCTGACAATATCGTTTTCTATCAATTGGTATCAGCGAACAAACATCGAGATGAACGGCGGCCGCTTCGAAAATACACAGAAAAAAAGGAACCGAAGATTTGATTGAAACGTACGGAATGATCACAATTACAACGGGACGAATTATTTCTTTATTAGATCCATTCTGTATCTATTACAGTATTATTTTTGCAACACAACTATATTATTTTTGTTATTATTGATTCGTACTCAATATTCGCCGAACGGTTAAATGATATTCAAGTGGTTTTTTTTTCTCTAACAACGCTCTAAAGCTTAATAACTCGATACTGGATGGACTTTTCATGCGAGGTCACGGTCTGAGAAGAAATGATCTTTTAGCCAGAAGATTATGTCAGAGGATGCAAATCTTGCTGGCTTACCGTTCCTGGAAGATTCTTCTAACACTGTTGCTAATATGATTTAATGACTGATAATTCAAAACTGTTAGATCAATTAAAACCATATTCCCTGGATTATCAATCACTCACCAAACGTACGCAACTTGATTCTGATAAATGATGTAAATTGATTAAAGAAATGAGCACTTTCGTGCTTAAATCTTTTATCCCAAAATCCGTAAATGAACGGGTTACAGATGTTGTTGATTAAGTAAATTCTTAAAAAGAATTCACACAAAATCGTGTGTTGTTCACTCAAAGTATCCCAAAACGTTGGAACAATTATTGACCATAGAGTTATAGCAAGGACCGGACTGTAACTAAGAATGAATATTATCGTAATTGTTAACATGATCTTAGTAATTTTAGAATGCTGTCTGGAAACCGCCTTCTCGGCTTTGATTGGTCCTTGTATTGAATCAATTTGATGGCTAGTGTAGTGTACACGCAATCTCTCCAAAACAGTTGGCTTTTCACTATTCATCTCATCAATTTGTTGTGAAGCGTGTTCATTTTTGCGACTCGTTTTATCAGAGTTTCTTCTTAAAGAAAGCATTTTACTTGTAGCCTCGTCTGTGTTTGGTACCTCAAGACTACTGTGAGTATTTGAATTATCTGAACAACTATCATGATTAATTACATCATTCATTTTCAGTGTACAGTTAACATTTGTACTTTGCGATAGTTTATCGGTAGAGTTGATAAATGATGGAATATTTTCATAACTGTTTCTTCGATGGGAATTAATATGTTCTTTTTTATCTGGTATATTTGAATGTAAGTTTGATACGCATTTGATTAGAAGTGTTGAAGTCTGTTTGTCGACACAATCCTTATCCGCAGAAACATGTATATCTCCAATGAATTTAAGCGATTCATTTGAATTACCAGCAACCAAACGGCCATCCTGAATATTTCGAGGGGACGCCATATCTTCAAGGGATCTATTACGTAATATGCCTTCATTCTTAAATGGCGAACATTTCATCATTATTGATGTTGATCTCAAAGAAACTTCTTCCGTTATTTCTATATCCCCGTCCCTTAAATGTGGTTTCTCGATATACTTGTATCGTGTACGAATTTTGTGACATATCAATGAATATGCAACGACGAGGAAAACAGTTGAAGCCAGGCAAATACATACTATCATAATCGTGTAAATGAATGGATAATGAGTTTCATAATATTGTGTCTCATAGTAACAAGCGTATCCAGTAACGTTGTTCACCGTCTGTTCCATTTCTCCGCGGCCGTATAGCATAATGTTTGGCCATGACAATAACACGGATACCAAGACTGCAATACAACACGCACGTTTCTTTCCAAAATATGCAACCTGTAATTTACCAAGCGGTTTGCAGATTTTCAAATATCTGTCTATGGCAATGACCAATAATGCGAACACTGACATGAAAAACAAGGTGGTTATAATAAATGTCAAGGATTTACAGGCCGTAGCGTTCGTGTATGTGTACGGATTTGTCAAGTCTGTCAAATGGTACGGAATTCCAAACAAACACATTGAAAAGTCAATTCCTGCTAAGAATAATATATAGACTCTTGCTGGAGAACGTTTGTAACGGAATAAGTACACAAGTAGCACGTGCCCATTTCCAAGTATACCGACAATTAGAATGAATGTATAGAAAATTATTAGTGGGTATAATGTTTTAACTTCCTGTGCATTCACATCATAAATTGTTTCAACTGCTTCGTCGATATCAGTTTGAACCTTGTCCAACACAGTATGAACTTCAAACGACGTGCCACTGAAATTTTCTTCGAAGTAGCGTCTGCTTTGTATAGTAGTGTTTGTTTGCAATATATTCATTGGAAACATATTGTGCAAAGTCATATTTCTGAAATAAAGGCAATAATTATGCATTTTAATTTTAAGAATAAACATTTTTAATTGACTTCATATAACTAAATATCCTTTTTATTTCATTCATAAACTGAATATAATAAGGCCCAAAATAAGTAATCGTGTTTAAGGTCATTTACCGGCATTTTTTTTGGAAGAAACATGTAAAAAGGTATGTTCAGTCTAATTTTTATGGTGAAGTTACCTTAAACTTGACATTTTTTCAAACGCAATACAACAAAAGATAATGTACTAACTACTGATTACTTCAATTTTATATGTGGAGTTTTGTGAAGCTCAAGGAAATTTCTGAACTCTTTTTATACAAATCGCCGGATGTTTGAAAAATAATAGTTGCAATATAACTGAACGAGCGACTAAATATAATACAATGTACCGAAAAATCCTAAAGAATCGCGTGTAAAAAGTAAATCGACACGAACACAGTGATCACAATTCGGCGAAGTGACTGACAGGCTTATAAAGTCAAATTTACTATACATATAGCATTTTCACCAACTAAAACATGGCATTGTGATATGGTCACAATGTTATAACCAGATTTTCTTCTTACTACAATGTCCAAATAACACAATTGTTAACTTACTACCCTGAAAATAGCTGCCGCACAGGACAACAATATTATACTAAAAGCAACGACTATATTCATAACGGTCATAAACATTTAATACGTTAACCGTTTGATGTACTGATGTTTGCCTATCAAACAATGGGTACATTCAGCCACTGTCAGCTTACGTTTTACGCATTGGGGCCAGCACGTTAAAGGAATGGCGTATTAGGCCTAAAATTCCCACACGGACCAAAAACACATGTATCATATATATACATATACAAAGAAATGACAATTTCTGCTTTAAGTTTGTTTAAAACTACGTAACTTTTTCAGAAATCGCCCTTAAATTTCTAATAATTGGTGTCAACAGATAGCTAAAACATTATACTACACATAACCGTACATGATACATAACTGGGACGGCTTCTGTTCGTCTTCGAACTGACGTCAGATTAGACCGTCATTTAGAATTGAAGCATACAAGACGTCGTTTTCAAACTGCTAATGCTACAGCGAGACAGTACAGTGGAAGTGGAGACCGAACTATAAGACACATGCGAGCCTACGTGGATAACAATACGTCATCACGATGACCTGGGCACAACATTTAGTGGAATATAGAGTCGACTTTTCTGACGAATCTAGATTTAATCAATGTGTCGTATACTGGTTCTAGACTATTTGGAAAAAATGATGGAACTGGGGTGTAAGGTCTGCAAAGTAACAAAAAACCACTCAACAGAACGAACAGCGCGTTTTAACTGACTAGCGTGTGAACAGTAATGCGCAAGCGGAACATACGTATGCTAAATTACGGTATGTGCAGGGGCGGCGGGTGACATGAGTGATGAGTTATGGGGAGCAGGAGAGGTGACTATAATGTAACACACAGACATGCACAATTGACAAAACAATAATACATATGACAAGTACAGACATAACAAACAAAAAGAAGTTTAGATAACCATTTATCTACCCAGCGACATAAGCCATTACGATGGGAGGGTGAAGGTATTTCGAAGAAGAAGTGAGAGACTTGCTGACGCTTTTGTGTAGTAAAGGAATCAGGCGTGATAGGAAAACTGATCTGGTTATTGTGAATGGTGATCTCAGGGCAGCTGAGGATATATAAATCAAAGTTTGAGACGAAACCGAACGATGCATGTTCCAATTTTATGCCAGTCCTGGTATACCGAATCGGGAATTGTCGGCAACAGGACTGTTTGCACAAATCGTCGGGTATTTCTACGAACCCGTATATCTTTTTTTTCCTATTTTGAAAAAAATCGCATTTGAAGTTTTAAACTGTGATAACTGTAAGCGCGTTTGGGGTTCGTAAATTGGGATTATTGCTATTTAGGATAAATATACAAGCAAATGAGTATGGTCATTGTAAAGAGCTCATCGAGACAAAAGTAAGTGATACCAAAATCTCAAAATTGTCACAAGTTGAGTTTACGGAGTTGACGAATTATGTGCACAGTTTCGTTTGTCTTTGAGTATATAATTCTGCATCAATAATTGGCTTATTGGATTGGCTTTATAATTGTAAGTGTACAATTTTGAATGAAGTTTCCCTAGTAACGAATTTACTGCTCAACATGTAAAACCGAAAGAAATAATACTCCGGTTGCATGTACATACAAAATGTAGGGGAGAATGTGGAATGGTATAAACACATATGTCAGTAAACTGTAACTTATTGTTACTTATCTGAAGTTTTTTGTGCTGTCATAAAAAACCACACCTTTAAGTAAACGATCCAGCAAAACAGCAAAAAATTTCGTCTTCCTTCTAGAACTCAATTGCAATAAAATCCTTTTCTCTTCCAGTTTGCTCTGGCTAACAGCAATGAGTCCAGCTTACATGGTTAGAAATACAGTACGTAGGATTATTATATGGATAACAATAGCCTGTCGATTACCCACCAGAATTCTCTGCAAATTAATATTGTTTATACAATACAAACATTATGCTAACATGCATATTTCATATGTTTATTGATTGAACCACGTTCACAATCAACTGCCAACTTATCATTTGTAAATCGATACCAGAATCCACACCCTTACAATCCAGTACAGTAATCTAAATTGGCGGCTAAGGATAACCCAAACTAAAACATTTTGAATAATGTTATTTGGTATGGTTTCCATTTTAAAGGGCACCAAAGTTAAAATCAACATCCGTGCAATATCCAATATGAACGCATGCTTCTGATGAAGTCCCGTTAGTAATCAATTAACACGTTTTCTAATAATCAAACAGTTTGTATTAAATATTCGTGAATATTTAGTATTTTAGTCTGGCCGATTTTTTCACGACTATTTTGCATTTACTTTGTATTTGTCCTTTTTTACTTTCTTCGGACGCATCTGGACATGGAAGAATGCACCGTCCATTACATTTGATTGTCATCAAATCATTTTCCATATCTCAAACTTGTTTGTAAGTATCGTATATTTGACGTTTCAGTAATACTGTCATATATTACGCCTGGGCTTTTCATAGTGTAAAACGTGCATCACGTGAAAGACGTGTTCCGAATAACATGACAGAAACTAACCTTATCTACTGTCGGTAAAATTCAATAACTTGAAAAAAATCATCTACAATCTTTGTTAAGTCATTTATTATGGGACTTCAAAAAATGACTGCAGAAGAATGATGGCTCGTTATGTGCCATTAGACAGTCAATGATGGCTCGTTATGTGCCATTAGACAGTCAATGATGGCTCGTTATGTGCCATTAGACAGTCATTGATGGCTCGTTATGTGCCATTAGACAGTCAATGATGGCTCGTTATGTGTCATTGGACAGTCAATGATGGCTCGTTATGTGCCATTAGACAGTCAATGATGGCTCGTTATGTGCCATTAGACAGTCAATGATGGCTCGTTATGTGCCATTAGACAGTCAATGATGGCTCGTTATGTGTCATTGGACAGTCATTGCATCAATCAACTAGTAAGGAAACGCCAAGAAACAAAAAAAGTTAAGGGTCGTCGTATTTCCGGACGACCACGTAAGGTTGCAAATTATTTACGTCAAGAGGCTATAACAATTTCTGTAGCCTGCAAAGGAGTCCAGATCTCATTTCAATGAATACAATGGGATACACGCTACACAGTGGAATAAATCGTCCGTAAATGTCTAATCATCCGGATTATTATTAGGGTTAGTGTTATTGTTAGCACTGAAGATATGATCAGAAACCTAAGAATATATTACAGTCCGGCGTGTCTTACTGGCTTTTAGCGTTCACCAGGGCGTAGAATCGCATTCAGCGCTCCTCGACCGACTTACATCTAATTTTTGCTGTACCTGATAAATCGACTTTTGAACTATACTGAACAAAAAAAGAAACTTCCGATTTCCATACATATTTTTTAACGTAATGAAAAGAAATCAACAAGTCCAATGCCCTACATAATTATATCCGGGTTATGTGTCCGATAAAACCAATTACTTCTAAATTGTACACATTACACAAAAAAAAGTTTAAACTCGATTTCCTCGTGTATGCACGGATTAGTATAATGTTTATGAAATCAAACCTTTATGTCTGATTTTATAGACTTTGTTGTAAATTAGTTTTTACGGACTGTTGTTGTTCATTATGTGTCGTAGATAGTGATAAATTACTCGAAGGCAATGTCCACATGTATTGTCCAAGCAACCAACTGACCCTTTGGTTTGACAGTTGCTCCAAGGAGATTGGCCAGGACCTACACCATACCGGATTTGTCTAATCAGGGGTTTGCAGAGGCGTTGTCAAGTGGTTTACAAATACGCGGCCGTGGTCCAATGGTTAGTGCACTGGACTTGTAATCCGGAGATTCGTGCTCGTATCCCGGTCGCGGCAGGTTATACCCTTCTATGAAAATTTGACAAGAATGTCGATTTTCCTCCATATGTGGAGAAGTTGCCGGAGGGGTACGTTAGTACTGGTTAGAATACAGTCCAGGAAAACTGGTTTGGTGAACCGGTCGCCGTGTATAACTGAAAATTTTTGAAAAACGGCGTTAAACCCCGGTGACAATAAGTTACATAAAAATAAAAACAAATGCAATGTATTTCTCCGTCCTACTTACAGTGTTATGCTCTCACATTACACGCTAGTCACATAATCATCAATATAATACCACAGGCATTAATGAATCATTTTTATCAATACATCGGTTTTATGAACACATCTCCTTTATAAGACTGTATCATACCGTATTACTATATTTGCCTCTAAAGAATGCTGCGTCGATTTTCGCCAACATTCATCATTAACAACTCGGTTGAATAATATTTTCTGCCTAGTAAAACTCAATGTTAACTGTAAGAAGTGTTTTAGAAGAACAATCAGCTGCTGTGTGACCATTGATTGACCATACATTTCGAACGAGATCATCTGCGCAATCTGTGTTCTCAAGGAATGAAGAACTCCACGCACTTGCTACTTACATTTTTATTTCGTCCATTGTCAAGTTATTGTAAAGAAAATTAAGGCATTACATCCATAACATTAAACTTTTCTGACCCATTTGGTCATTGCGATGTACTATAAAAGTATAGAGTATAGCTCAATTTTCCATAGTTCTCTGATAGTTATCCTGAATTGTTTAATATTTACTTAAGGGACATTAAATAATACAAGCCTACGCGCAAAAGAAACTGCATTTTATATTTTTCAGATTTGCCCGAAACCCGGAGATAGAATATTGTGATGTTTGGTATCATTAAAAGATAAACATTTACATTTTCAACTCACACTTAGTTAGAACCTTCAACTAGCTAGCTGCCAAGCTTCATCACATCTCCCTGGTTCCGGATGGGATTCAAACCAGATGCTCTTAGGGGCTAGTGATTTACTAGTCTGAGAATAGAGGTAATTTAATGATACCAATTTTAACATCATTGCAAATTTGAAATTTTATATTCCCAAATGATTTTCATTGATAAAGGGGACGGCTACTGGTCTCGTTATAATATTGTACAGTGCTTTAAGATGGTCATGTACAAAGGTCAGGTCCGCCATTATGTTCCCACACCAAAAAGCTTCAACCATCTAATCTAATCCAATGTTCTGTTCGCATTCGTGCGCAAATAAATGTAAAGAAATCAAGTTTTACAATAGCTCAAAGGAATGTCATTGTTTTTTTAAAAATCACAGTAAGTCATTTTCTAGCAATGAAACCTATAAAATCGATTAACTTTTCCGAAAGCTGTCCGCATCATTTTTAGAAATTTTTCGAATGTGATACCTTTACAGTATACCATGATATCCATTGCTTATATTGATAAAACTAGCGTGATATTTGAACCTTAAAATAAAGTATTAAGCTAAAAACTTATAAGTAAAGTACATGGAATGCTTTTTAATTTATGCCACAAAACATTGATTAGAACTAAATTCCGTCATGCATGCAATTTTTTTTAATTATACAATGTACAGATAATAGTGAAATATGTTATTCATCGAATCATTCAATTCTGTATTGTTGACTACGCATTGAATTTGTCCCGCTTTTGTTTTGCACAATCAAACCAATAGTTCTTACAGTACACGTATGATAGACCATATCTCCACAAATCCGCTCTTAAAAGAATCAAAATGACCGAAAGTACATCAGAATGAATCTTATTTTGTATACACGTACTGAAAAATAGCACAGACGATTTTTCAGAATAATTATAATTCTTGTGTCACACGTTTTTATCCATTTTCTGGATCAAGTACGATTACTTACAACCTCTGAAACTTTCAGAGTGTATTTATAATCAATTAAGTAATGTATCCGGATGGGTCATTTGTCCTAAAAAAGAACAAGATTAAAGTGACCAAAGATTGTTTGATGATACCATTTTCAATAAAAAATAGACAATAAAACATATTTCAGCACAATTAATGTTTATGTATTTTCTCTATGTCACTTGGCCTGAGTTTGTGTCATGTACTATCGGACTTTGCCGAAGAAATTCATCTTAAAATGTTTCCTATCAAAGTTCAGTTTTTACAAACCAATGATTTTTTACCAAACAGGAAGGACGCATTTGTTAAACTACAAAACTACAAAACTGACAAAAATCAGTAACAAAATGTGCTCGTAAAAACATGATTCGAACAAACAATTCCAACTTTTTCTGACTACGAAACAATAATGTAAAAAAGAAAAAAAAAAACTCACCAAAGTATTGAGATTCAGTATCTGCGGTGCTGTCCTTATTTAAATCTTATGATATATTTTACGTTCGCACTGTTCGTGTTTCTACAGTTCGTGTTAATCTGTCAGATTATTCTCAATTCGCTCGCTCAGTTTAATCTAGACGCAACGTTCAGTGTAATTAATATTGATATTCATAGCTCGTTGTCAGCAGCAGGGGATGTGTAATAGACAAACCATTGGGAACGTTCAATTAGCATCGAACAGACTAGGTGGAAGCAATACTGATAATTATTGATGCGTTGTGTTTTTATATAGCAAAACTGAAGTAATATACCACGCAATTGAAAATTAATTGTTCGATTATAACGACGCTGCATCCTGATGCATCCTCACTGGCAAGAACATATACTGTCTTATTTTTGTATATTTCGCAAAGGCTCTTCCGTAATTTCACTCTATACACGTTGCTTATGACGATGTTGTCTCATTGTTGCAGATTGATTTAAGAAAGATCGATTCAAAGTAAGACTATGTAATGTTTTGTCACATTATATGCCTTGTTTTAAAAGAATTTAGTAAAAGCTGAGGCGTTGACAGAGATGTATGTGGGGGATTAAAAAAAAACGACAACTCTATTCAGAGATAAGTGTTAACAGAAACACCAGTGTTTAAGACCACCTCTGAATATAAGACCACCCTGTGAATGAAAGCCATTCTTTAAAAACCGGCACTGATTATTCGGAGCAAACTGCCCTCCGAATAAAAGCCACCAGACAATAAAGACCACATTTTGTCTTTCCCAATGGTGGCTGTTGTTCACAGGTTTGCACTGCTCGAGGCTATCAGCTTTTCGATTAGCAAAAAGAAATGAAGAATAGAAACTGTGTGACCGTTTGACGAACGAGCAATAACTGACTTGAACAGAATTGTCTGTAAAAACTAGAAGATAGTATTAAAAACACTTTCTAATAGACCTATTGTATTCACTCTTCTACCAATCAGATTTATAGTGATGTACAATATTCCAAGTTACTACTTTTTTCACCAAGACATAAACTATGTCCTTTACAAGTATTGACAGACATTAGTATTTACACTTAGAACATTTTCATGTCATCAATATGGTTTGCAATTTATAACAATGCTATAATATCATATTCGCATTTTTCAAATAATTGGATAATTTGCAAAAATACATATACAGCATGTATATTTTATTGACCCAAAATATTATTCAAATAAACAATTAATTTGAAACTAGAGGACCATGGTGGCCCTTATTCGCTCACATGAGTAAAGATTGCAACTTCTACGGTTTTCCTGTGACCTAGTTTTTAACCCGAATTGACCCGGTATCATTAATACGAACATTCTGACAAAGTTTGGGGGAAGATCCAATCAAAACTGTGACTTCTAGAGTGTTAACAAGGTTTTCAAGAGATTTGACCTAGTAACCTGTTTGTGACCCAAGATGACCTATGTTCGGACCTGTCCATGATATCATTATGACAAACATTTTGACAAGGTTTAGTGAAAATTCAATCAAAACTGTGACCTCTAGAGGGCTAACAAGTTTTTTCAATGATTTGACCTGATGACCTAGTTTGATGAATATCCAATAAAAACTGTGACCTCTAGAGTGTTAACATGATTTTCATTAAATTTAACCTGTTTACCTAATTTTTTACCCCAGATTACCCATGTTCCAACTTGTCCACGAACATTCACACCAGGTCTGATGAAGATTCACTCTGTATGACTTCTGTTCTGTATTTATTAGAGCATTAATAACCCCCAAGTGTGGACGACGGACAATGGATATCAGAGTTGACTTACTGATCATTATAGTGCTACATGCTTAGGTGAGCTAAAAACTGAAACTAAAATGGGGTGGGGTAACACATATTAAGTTATTAAGAATTAATTTTGATGTAAATATGACAAAAAATGTTGACAATAATTTTCGAGAAAATAAATGAAATTAAGGATTGCATCCTATTTTGGAAAAGAAGGAAGCATATGCCAATAGGTAGGATAGGATTGTGTCATAAAATCTTTATTACTCCCCATCTAACAAATTGTTTAACTGCTTGGCCGACACCCTTGCCTCATCTAATGAAAATGATCGGCTATATTTGTACTAACTTTGTATGGGGAACAGTTGAAATTGAATAGAGCCAAATAAATCATTTTATTGACAGCTGATATCCAGTAATGGAAAACCAACCAGTCACCATTAATGGAATAATTTGTTTATTAATATTGTATTACCTTGGAGAAATATCTATTGATTAACATTCAGCATTATCAAAGATACCTACTTACAATGACTACAAACTAGAATAAATCACAGAATACTTGGTATTAATTCACTACTATATTTTATCTTTTTGGGGAATGTCCTAAGCTTAATAGATTATGTAAAAATTAACCTTGATGTAATGAATTTTGATTCAAACATGTTAAGTACTAACTATTTTGTATTTGCTTCGTGATAAAGTCCCAAACAATACAATATATACAATACTTTTTCTTGAAATGAAGATATATATATTTCTAATGCCAAAATAAAATGGTCATGCTGAGTACTAAATTTTCCATAAAAAGTTTACAACTTACATGGGAAATCAATGGGGGTCACATTGATAATAATACTGAAGACCATTGGTTCATTGTAAGGGCTTAACACAGGTAACAGTACACTACTACAGCAGCAACTCAAACTGAATTTTCATCTTCAATAAATTTCATTTCAAATGACACAATCTGAAAGACTATGATTACCATTCATGGACCAATTAATTGTTTTCAATTATATTGAAAAATATCAAGTTTTTGATGCATAAAACAAGATGATATCGGAACAATGTTTGTCAATCAGAAATGTATTTAATTGAATGGAATGATAAATCGGCCTTAACAAGAATTTACAACCCAAAATAGACAAAAAATCGGCCACTAATACAAATTTAAAGTCGAAAGCATAAACCGGAGGTACACGTTCGTCTATCACCGATTACAAAACGTCATTACTACATAACGGACGCATGATAAACAACTTGGGTACGAAATGTCCGCCTGTCAGCGTTCCGTTTCGTACTAGAGTACGCAAAAGAGCTGTGAAAATTTCCTGTACTGCGTTTCGAATGTTTTTTTATGATTTCTCGGTATTTACATACATATATATAGTTTTAAAAATTATATTTTAGGACTGTAATGAAATGGCAAGTTCTGAGCCGCTTTGTGGGGAGTCACAAGTTGTTGTTGGCAGTAAATTTGAAGTCTC
This sequence comes from Lutraria rhynchaena, assembly GCA_008271625.1. Taxonomy (NCBI): domain Eukaryota; kingdom Metazoa; phylum Mollusca; class Bivalvia; order Venerida; family Mactridae; genus Lutraria; species Lutraria rhynchaena. The sequence goes on along the minus strand of VIBL01000122.1, from coordinate 766,510 downwards.
ATATCCTTATTTTTTTATTGTCAGTGGGGTTTAACGCCGTTTTTCATCAATTTTTCAGTTATATACGGCGACCGGTCTACCTAACCAGTTTTCCTGGACTGTAAACTAACCAGTACTAACTTACCCTTCCACAAGGAGCCGGCACAACTTCTCCACATATGGAGGAAAATTGACATTTTTGTCAAATTTTTATAGAAGTGTATGACCTACTGCGACCGGGATTCAAACCCGAATCTCCCGGTTACAAGACCAGCGCACTAACCACTGACCACGGCCGCGGTTCTTCATATCCTTAGAACAGTTTTAACGATCGGGATTTTCAATGAAGCTTTTGGTTACTTTCAAGAAAATGTGATAAACCAATAAAGAATTGTGTGATAATGAAATACCCCCTACCTTGTGTGGAAATGAAGTCCCCTAAATAATATATGACACTGACATATTGCTAATTGGTCTTCATGATATGGGAAAGTGAAAAAAGCACTTCTTGAAATACTTGTAGGTTAAGTCTATTCATTAAATTCATTTTTTATTTGTTAAATTACTTACCGTTTGTCATGAATCACTTACCAACTTAAATCGATAAACGTGTCCGTATAATCGTTGATTTATTACACAATGTATCGTTTAGTCGCAATTCAATATGACGGCCGCAAATTCTGGGAGGTCACATGTCGGCGGTGACGAACGCTAAATTCAGCGGTGTGGTTTTAATTGTAAATGCGGGATAGTAAAAATATCAATAATAAATATCAATAATCATTTTTTATAATGTTAATAATCTTATTGTACATTTTTGTTTGTTTGTTTGTTTATGTGTTTATCATTTTTCTTGACTTTTTCTGACGGGTACACTGTTTTATACTCTATAAGGTACATATGGATGGATTCCCGACCCTCATACTACCCGTGACGGGGATAATAACGCGTAAGGCTTTAAAAATATGAAAAATAAAAAAAAACATGACTGGGCCTGGGTACGAACCCGTGACACCTCGCTTCCTAAGCGAGTGTCTTTCTACTGGGCTATATCAGAGTTGTCAAACCTGTCAGCAACGGGTCCAGGACAAAGGTGAACATCTCCACAAAATAGTACACAAATAGCTAGGAATGGCTTATGTCTCTTTGCACTGTAACAGGAATATGCATCCTTCTTTGAGAAATGACTGTTCAAATTTATAATTTACACACTTTTATAATCAACAATACTTTTATACTTTATTATTCAGTTGCCCCCCCCAAGCAAGTGCATTATCGCCTGCTATATTAGTATCTTTGCCGTCTTCATTTTTCTTGTGGTCTGCATTTTCCCTCTACATTTCTATTTCTATATTGTCTGCGTAATGCTTCTACGTTTTATACCAACCCGTTACTGAAACGGAATATAACTTTAAGGATTAGAAACTAACGGTTCAGTGATTATAATAAAATGATTTACTGAAAGATTTATATATGTATGCATATATATAAAACTGAAAATCGATAAAATAATTCGATCCGGCAGTGTTAAGTATGAAAGAGAGAACGGAGTAGTGGAAGTGTTACAAGTATGGGTTGTGGATCATCCAGTAGCGTCAGAAATGATCGTGATTCCAATACAGCGAACGAAGAACCACCAACAGATGCCGGGAATGTTCCAAATGGGACCAGTGACCAGTTTGTTCAAGACGCAGTTAAAAGTCATAATGATTTAAGGTACTCAGAGTTCTTTCGATTTTATCTCGACAAATAATGTTATGCTTCCGAAATAGCATTTTGCATTATTTCAACGCTTCTTTCAAAAGATTAATATTTACCTAAATCATTATTCTCTTATACGGTGGTAATATGATATCAAATATCAATCTGTATCTAGAGTTTTCGTTCGTTATCCCTCATAAACATCCCTGTTTATGTCTGAAAAGTACAATGTAGTTCAAAACATGTCACCGAGTTTCCTGTAGTTTCCATCTGATACACAAAATGATATTTTTGTTTTTCCCTTCATGTGTTTTGTTGTTGTAAATTTTCACGATTACTTCTGTTTTTGTTCCGATTTAAACTACCTAACTTGACCTAATTTCCGAAAGTAAACACTCCGGGAAGAAATAGAGTACTTGACACTCCAGGAAGAAATAGTGTACTTGATAAATATAATATATTCTGTGATTTTATTGTCAGTCATAATATACTTCATCTCCAATGTAAGAAATTATTTCACTTAGTTCTAAAATTTGTAACATTTGTGGCTTTAGCTCCCTTTTCACAAGAATCATGTAAAAGATGGGACTGTGACAGAAACAGTAGCGAATGACAACTCTGGAAAGAGATTGATCAAGTACATGAAACTTGCTAATGACATGATGACACATTACGGGCTGAATGTAATTAACGATCGTGTTATATATAGTGTTAGACTAACTCCTGTTACTGACTCCTGTTACGGCGAATAAACTGTAATTAATACATTTCAGAGAGAAACACAGTGCTGAACCATTGGTTGCTTCGGATGAACTCACCGAATATTCCCAAAAGTATGCAGATAAATTAGCCAAGTTAGATGTGATGAAACATAGTGATTGCAAATTACCCTCTGGTGAAAGCGTTGGTGAAAATCTCTACTGCTTCTGGTCCAGTGATACATCTGCTATACCAACAGGTAAGTTGGTTCTCTTACTCAAATGATTACGCATTGAAAGAATCTTGGTGAAGTTAAATTAAATTAAGGCGACGCATTCAAAACTAAAATGGAAAGTTAATTTCATAAGACAAAAGAAATGAAAAAAAACTTTATGTTATAATCATCGAATACTATGACAAATTTAGAAGTCTTTGAACAGGTTATAGAATCGAATTTCATTTTTTTGCAAATACATAATATAAAATGATCTACATTATAAAATAATAACATAATAATATATATATATAATATAATATATATTCGATAGAACAACATAGATATACACGGATAAAATACACGTCATGGACAAAAAAGAAACGTCCAATAGTTTTGATTGAATGCAGGTTGGTGGAAACAAACAAGAGCATTATAGTGTTATACCTCCACTTACAAATTATACAAACAGTAATAAATTCATGAATTGAAACCAAGCGAGGTATTGGCTCAAATAAAAAATCACGCTAATATCGGGTATGATCACCTCATGAATTTGTAATTTAGTCCATCGCTGGTGCATATAATTGGTTTTCTTTTGCAAATTATAAAGCGTTTTCTTTCATATGAAGACTCTGTAATTTTAGTGAACAATCACAGTTAAATACTACACGGGGAACATGTTGAACAATGCATGCTAAAATCGTTAAATCATGGATAGTTATGTACTTAATTTTATTTAAACAGACGACTTTTTAACACATATCATGTGTACAAATAGGAAGTTTATTTATTTGTCGGTGTATGTGTTTATTTTGCTTCAAAATTGTTTTTACACAATGTAAAATGCGTCCAATGCTAAACAATATTTCAGTTTTAAAAGTTTAAACTTCTCAGTTTTAAAAAAAATAGAATTCATTTAAATGTATTACCAGAATGTGATGTCTAATGGTACGCACCTAGTACAGAATATGTTTAAGCCTATGTGAGCTTATTTCAGTGAAACTTTAAATAAATTTAAAAATCTTGCTTAAAGTGCTGTTAAGATTGGTAATATTGGCTTTAACATTTTCTTGTTGGAGAAACCAAGGTGACTCCAGTACTTCGCAAAAGTTGATCAGGGTAAAAGTTTTCTTGCGTCTTGGGGACAAAGAGTCGCTAAATTTCTGATGCGTTGTCGATATTGAACGTCCCCTAAATGCCAAAATGAGATGCATTTCCATGAACTTGAAAGCGGTTTCAGATTCATTGGACGACGCTGTGTGACACGTCCAAGAATATGTGCAATATCGCTCATGTCCGCCTGCAAAATACCAATCTCTGTATTAATTTCTACTCTAGACTTTTCAATTTTTGGTTCACCAGAATGAACAACGACAAAATGTCGTCTGACAAAGAAAACCACATGAACATTAAACTTTTTTATTTTACGTGTTACAAGTGATTCAAAACTTGATTTTGATGGTTTACACAAATTCCCATATTTCCAGTGCTCACTATACATGCAAAATGCTTCGGTAACAATACATTGGTCTACTATCTAGATTATGAAAACTATAAGCTTGTCTTTTTTATTTCATTTCCTGTAATCAAATTATAAAGTGATTTTTATCGAATTGTGAGTAGTATATTTTACGATGTATTGATAAAAATATCAGCGATTGGACTCATACGTATGCATCAAAAGATTCATAAATATCTCATTTACAGCCTGTAATACTTTCATGACGTAAGATTTACGATCTAAATATATGCTTATAAAGCGTTGATATTAACAATTTTGTTGAATATAAGTAAGATCAATAATCCAATCTGTTATGACATAATAAAATGTACAAATGTAAGCCTATTTAATGTAATTGGGTAACACTTATAACGCACGACTTTTACTTCAAATGTTTGTGCTTGAATGGTGCAATCTGGGTTTAATGTGTAAACCGTCAAAATATATAATAATATATATTGACGGTTTATACTTTAAAGATACGTATATAAGATGGTTTACACTTTAAAGATATGTATATATCTGGGTTTAAATTGTATACATATATATATGTATATTTATATACAAACTTGACAAACAAGGTTTAAATATTCACAAACATTCTACTTCTCAGTGGTCTGTATAAAACTATTTTTGTTTTCCAATTCGCCAACTGGGTTGATTTAAAGACGTTATTGAATGAGTGTTTTTGTAGTATTGAATACATAGAACTCGGTAAATAACACAATTTAACGAGTTCTCTCTATGTAAAGTTTAAACCTAGATTCTCATCATATGGTGTTATTTAACGAGTTCTATACATTCATATACCACACAAACACGAATTTGATATTCTATTTTATCACACCTCTATTTTACGAGAAAAACAACCGGTTATGATCATGTATTTACAGACACAATACTAGATATCATACTACGTTCTGAGTATGGGAAACCATAATCATATGTTAATCAGTACGGTTAGTTAAACAACTGTCAAATAGCGCAAAGTGTGGTGAACGTTAAAAAAGTAAATAAAAGTAGGAGGCACTCTTGTTTGGTTACTTATTATTGTTCATGAATAGTAGTGTAACTCAAATTGCTATAAAGGAAGGTTACTAACTTTTTGCTACAACTACATCTTGCTGCGCATTAAATCCTTTAGTACAACAGGCAGTTACGCTTGATATTTGTATATGTCGCAGGTTTACGGCTTCGTGTTCCACTTGTAAAATTTGACTATTTTCCGATTGAAAATCTTTAATATCGAGTTTTACATACATTTGGAGGTAGTAAAAGAAAACATTTTCGGTTAGTGCGTGGACGTATCTTCATGTTGCATTATACATGAGCAAAATGTTTGAACTGCGGTGCGATAAGTACTATAATGATATACGTTGGAAAAATACAATTGTCAAGTTGTTTCTCTTCTGTTATACATGGGTGATATTTTGATATACGTGACAAACCCCTTTGGCTTTCCCCCAGCAGTAATTACTTTAAACGCGAATACTGATTTTGCAAATTTAATTTGTATGTTTAATTACATTATATAATAATGTTTCTTTTATGACTGGTTCCTTTTTGAAGCAATTCTTTCTTTGAGCGTTTTAAAACAATGGACGTCCTAAAGACCGGTAAAAGCTTTTGATAACAGCAATAAGCACAAGCGAGTTTTGTTTCATGAACCAAAGCGTTATATTGCCACAAACTGTTTCATGTATAAAAGAGTTTATGCGTTGTTTAACCATCTTGAAATTTAATTATATTACAGCACATGATGCAGTCAAATCGTGGTATGATGAAATAAAAGATTATGACTTCAACAAAGGTGATTTCTCTATGGCAACAGGTAATAAATGCGATTTTAGCACTATTTTTAGTGTCACTAAAGTCTTATCCGCTGAAACAACAATTCAGTAGTTTCAATATATACTAATGGGGAAAAACAATTGTCCATAGGCAATAGGTAAATGTTAAAAATGAAACTTTGAAATTTCACTAATCAACATTAATTGTTCATGTTCAATAAAAAATCGGTATCAATGTATAACATGACCCAGATGTGGGAAAGTGTGGACTTCATGCACGGCATATGACCATCATTAGCGTTGATGCAGACAATTATATATGTTGGCGAAACAGCCATGTTGTACTGTTGACCAATGATCAAGATGGTTCTGTTCTGACCGTAGGCGTGTCTCCGTCCTAAACGTACTCTATTAGGCGGACCCAGGCAAGACGTCTATTTTTTGCTGGTCCAAAAGTTCGTGAAATCATTTCTATTTTCGATCGGAAATTTTTAATCTTTCTCTGAAATTGCTATAGCAAATGTTTTGTATGTCTAGTATTCTGTGACATTTTTGTTTTCATTTAAATGTAATCTTATCTATGCGATGTTCAAACTGTGCTCTTTACCATAATGTGGCATTTCCTTCTTTCAGGCCATTTTACACAGGTTGTATGGAAAGCGTCAAGAGAATTAGGCATGGCATGGGCGAAAAGTAAAAAAGGAACAACATATGTCGTTGCAAACTATAGACCAGCAGGAAATGTGCTTGGAGAGTTTGATAAAAATGTAACACGAACATAAATGGTGCAGACAGTTAAACAGAACATTACAAAACAAACAGAATTGATTTAATATTAACGTATACACAAGGTATCTTGTAACAAACATGTGCAAATAACAATGACATACATGTGAAAAATATATTTAATTTGAGCAAATAAGATTTTATTCAGAAAAAAGAGAAAAGAAAAAGTGAATAGAAACACTGTCAAAACAATCATAGATCCTATTAATACAGTATTTGTAATTTTGATTTTTACAAGGAAAAGTTGTCCCTCCCTTTGATATTGTAACAACTAAAGATGTCTTAGAACAAATTTATTATCAAAGTATGTGTTATAACGTTAATATACTTTGTTTTATATTACTCAAAATTTAATACCGAGCACTTTTTCATTTGATTACAGAAAATCATACAAAAAAATCCAAATTATAACAGATTAAAGACAAATGTATTGTCTTTAGACATCAAATACAAATGTACGAGATATTGAAATATTTTATTCAGAAATTCGAAACAAATCAAGTTTCAATTTTCCGTCCGTCCGCGAAATTGTACTTTTTCATGATTTTTCAACTTAAAACCGATGTTCCAGTACCTTCCACACAATTTTGGTCGCGAGCACTTAGTTTTCAACTATCTAAAACTTCCCATGGATGTCCTTTTGTTCACCATGCTGGGGCTTCTGTCAAATTTTGAGTTGTATAATATTGTGACTGATATAACGATAACTGTGATAATCTGTGTTTCTTCCTTTTTAGCTTATTTTAATGTACAACTGAACAGGTTTTTACTCCATTGAATGCATTAAAGACTGTTTTTTGTTTTTATTTGACTTATTGTCACTGAGGTTTAACACCGTTTTTCAACAATTTTTCAGTTATATACGGCGACCGGTTCACCTAACCAGCTTTCTTGAACTGTATACTAACCAGTACTAACTTACCCTTCCACAAGGAGCTGTCAACTTCTCCACATATGGAGGGAAATTGACATTTTGTCAAATTTTCATAGAAGGGTATGACCTGCCATGAAAGGGATTCGAACCCGGATCTCCGGGTTACAAGTCCAGCGCAATAACCACTGGACCACAGCCGCGGCACTGATGAACTGAGATTCATCTTTCACTAATTACAACATCAAAAGGTCGCATGACCACCAATTCTGTGATACCGACTTACAACTCGTGTCGTCTGGAAAATAATGTCCATCCCGATTTTTGTTCAAACCGAAGTCGCATTTTGAACTATACTTTTACGTTTTACTGAAATTTGATGTTAGCCCGCCTTTAATATTAACTATTGAATTATTTCCCGACAGTAAATTTAAGTCAGATTTTAAACCCATCTCAAAATTTGTATGCCTTGTTTATTTGTCAGATTATGAAAGGAACTATCTTCTAGCGATTTCGTTGTATATCTTGAGAAAATAACCGTAGAAAATAGGATTTTACCTGATTTTTGCCATGTGTTAAAGGTCTTAATAAGCATAAAATCCGTATATTATGTTTTAAGTTATTTACAAAAAAAATATTCTTTCATATGCAACAGAAAAAGAATGCGCAAAAATACCGTTTTATTGTGAGAAACACTGTACCCATTTCTTTTAAATCTAATATCTAATGAATGAAGGGCGTTATCAAAAATCTGAGACACGGTTCCCTGCATTATAATTGTTATTTTAAGGCTAATTGTTGTAATATGTCCTTATATACGGAGTAGTTATACATAAATTACGTGCGATATTGATTTATAGAAGGCCGACCAAGAATATTATTTGTTTCAAATCATTTGCTATGGACTCTGTACCAACGGGTTAATTTATGTATACAATTATGGTGAACTTTTTAAAACTATAGAATTCTACGGAGCCCCTAAAGTGACATTCTGCACTTTTATTTTAACTTGTTTTTTTTATTTAGTATTTACGAAATAACATTTTGTAATTACGAAATAGTATAAACGAAATAAAACAGAATGCTACATGTCAAAATACAAGTATAGAATGTCACTTTAGGGACTCCGTAGAATTCCGTAGCCTGAACTCCGGTGGCAAATTACGTCATACGCCATAGATTAAGACTGAATCAAATGTCAAAATTCTGATTTCGTTCTGCTTTCTAATTTTTTTATTTTCCTGACGATAAGCGTTGCTAGGCCAAAAAACCCAAGTTTTTTATGTTTATAATTGACAGTGCAATGAATGAAGCATCTTTAAAAAATACTACCCAAAATGCAGTTCTGCTAATAGTTGCATTATTTCTTTATTGTATATCCAAACCACATGCAATATGTATTATTTTGAAAAATAACACATCAATATTGAATGATTAATACGCTAAAATATTCTTTAAAAAAGTCGACAATTACATTGTATATTGTATTTCTGATTAATTAGTATATGCGGAACTATAATTCAGAAAGAAAATGTGTAACATTCGAAACCCAGACATTACACACGTTTACCACGTTTAGGCTTTCAGTTTGTACGAACTTATTATTTTATTCTGTGAAATGCCTAATTGTTTATTGGTGTTTTATTGCGCATCGACATATAATGATCATGTAGCGCGCATTAAAATGAAAAGGATAACAATGACGCTTTGTTTATTTTATACCAACATCACTTACTGATTACTTTCTTATGACGGTCAGTATACATGTGCGAAATTTAAACAAAGGGCCATAATTCCACGAAAGATGTTCGAATCACAAATCCCCGACGTTATGCGCGGGGACACGTTGTGGCCATAGTTACGTATGTGAAAGTTTGATCAAGATCCTTAAGATGCAGGAGGAGTTAGACTGAGATATTGTGGACGCCCGCCGACATTCGTCAATTTAATAACCAGGATTTTTCCTTTGGTAACCTAGTTAAAAATTGACAAACAATGATCAACAAAATCAACAAGACAAACAATAAAAACAATAAGAAAAGAAATTTAATTTTTAGTGAGACTTAAGATCATACGACTATGATAACATATCAGAATCTGATAACTCTATGCGAATTGTATGTGAAGTATATGCAAAAGGCATATTTTAGTTTAAATATTATCAAGAGATCCCTTTTACAGGAAAAAATAAATGTGGTATTAATGTAGTAACTAGCGAAAGTATAGTTACATGATTGTAAGAGTTGCCTCCCTTAAATGAGACTCGCGATTTTTATTCTACTTTTTTTGAAACAGTGACCTTGACTTTAGACTCAGAACCACCAAATACAATCCCAAAGGAAGTATTTTATGTAAGCATGCTATATAAAAATTGGCGATAATCTGTCATTTAATACAAAAGTTATCGAGTTATCGACCAACTATTGACGCCCGCCGACATCGGAACACGTGGTTAAAATACTGTCAATTTCGTCGGAAAAGCTTAAATTCACATATCACGGTGACTTGCAGAATCTGTTTATTTTTTTGTTGAAAACTCTATACGACACATTCATCATGCCAGTTAATATATCACTCGAAAAACGACGCGCCATAAGTTTATGTATATTTAGTATGACATTATAATGCGAACACGACGGAAATCAACTCCAATTTCAATAAGCCTTTTATTTAGCAAACCATATTCGATAAATATTTTAGACTATATCTTAGCTACCGGATACGATTTATTGGTCAAAACAAAGCCGATAACCGAACGTCACGTTATGCAAGAGTGGAGTTCATGCAATTTCTCATTTGATATTGAACAGGTTGAACACGATTACATAATACGACAAATCAATACCATGAATATTACAAATAAAGATTGATAAAATCTCTGATATCGTTTTCATTTTAATGACACCGCTACTTTATCATTTAAGTTTCACCATTTTATAGTTTTGGACAATTGAATTACCCGCTCGAACTTAATTTCGTTGGCAATGTGTTTTCTCCTCGATATTGCTTCAAAAGAACGTGAACTGCACTTAGCGCACAATTATCAGATTAGTCAACTTTTGTTTACTACGTTTTTTTATTTAATATCTTCTTGACAGCCACCTTTAGCGTTTGTGAAACTTTCCCGGGAGTCAAAACACCTCCGCGTTCAGTAAAACTGGAAGTTACCTACATGCATATTAAGCGATCTCCTCTCCTGGTGTCAGTGTTCTGACTAATGAACCATTTTTATGTGAAATTCTATCATTTCTTGTTCGCGGAAACGTATTGGGATAGAACTAACATGCCATGAAAATAAACAGCAGATTGCCCAAACAAGAAATCATAAATCTCATTGAATCAACCCTCCACTCTCGTTCTTCCAGTTTGTATAAAAACCGGAAGTGAACAAATTATCGATTTGCCTAGTAAATCTATAGATTCCATTACTGAGATAGTCCACTTAACGTTTCATTGATTTCTTTAAAATTAATGGCTTTTTGTTGACATGAAAATACGTTCAATAATTTTCTGGTGTTAAATAAATTTTCAGTTGAGTGTTTATTTGGTTTTGGAGATTTAGCGGTGTGATTACAATGTTGACCTGTATTTAACAAGAAAAAAAGTTAAACGAATAATTCTAAATGAAAGATTCTTCATACGCAACATTACTTACACAGTAAGTGGAATTCCTTTCTTAGCATTTTGATTACAATTTGTTTCGCAAATTATATTAAATCAGTTATGAAATGATTGAAATGTATAATATTTAAACATCATTTCATATCAAACAGACGGAGGGTATGAAGGTGATTTATTCAATGATTTAAAAGTCTCCATATTCTCTTGTTTCAGAGTATGTCGGTTGCTATTACTTTGCCGTTTGTCGCAGTTTTGCTAATTTGTGGGGTTACGCATTCAGGTGAGTTTAAATTGATAGTCTGTAATATTTTAATGAATTATTCAAAAAACTTAACTGTTACCAGGGACGTAGAGCGCGTAACATCAATTTGAAAAGTTATAATATAAATACGGCCAAAAATGGCATCTAAGTGGAAACCTAAGGAGTTTAGACCTAGAGTAGATCTGCCCCATGTCAATCTATAAGATCAATTTACTTATTATGCCTAGATAACAACCAAACACTTGGTAGCAACAAAGTTGGTGTCTTAAATCATCTATTCAGCATATCAAAGAAGAATAGCATACCCAACGTTTAGATACATTAAGATATTATATTATGTATGTATTATCTGTTCATTTAGTGTATGTTTTTATATTATGTCTGTAAAATCTCTTCATTTAGTGTATGTTTTTATATTATGTATGTATTATCTGTTCATTTAGTGTATGTTTTTATATTATGTATTATTTGTTCATTTAGTGTATGTTTTTATATTATGTATGTATTATCTGTTCATTTAGTGTATATTTTTATATTATGTATGTATTATCTGTTAATTTAGTGTATATTTTTATATTATGTATGTATTATCTGTTCATTTAGTGTATGTTTTTATATATTGTATCATCTGTTCATTTAGTGTATTGTTTTATATATTATATGTATAATCTCTTCATTTAGTGTATGTTTTTATATTATGTATTATCTGTTCAATTAGTGTATTGTTTTATATATTGTATGTATAATCTCTTCATTTAGTGTATGTTTTTATATTATGTATGTATTATCTGTTCATTTAGTGTATGTTTTTATATTATGTATGTATTATCTGTTCATTTAGTGTATGTTTTTATATTATGTATGTATTATCTGTTCATTTAGTGTATGTTTTTATATTATGTCTGTATAATCTCTTCATTTAGTGTATGTTTTTATATTATGTATGTATTATCTGTTCATTTAGTGTATGTTTTTATATTATGTATTATCTGTTCATTTAGTGTATGTTTTTATATTATATATGTATTATCTGTTCATTTAGTGTATGTTTTTATATTATATATGTATTATCTGTTCATTTAGTGTATGTTTTTATATTATATATGTATTATCTGTTCATTTAGTGTATGTTTTTATATTATATATGTATTATCTGTTCATTTAGTGTATGTTCTTATATTATATATGTATTATCTGTTCATTTAGTGTATGTTTTTATATTATATATGTATTATCTGTTCATTTAGTGTATGTTTTTATATTATATATGTATTATCTGTTCATTTAGTGTATGTTTTTATATTATGTATTATTTGTTCATTTAGTGTATGTTTTTATATTATGTATTATCTATTCATTTAGTGTATGTTTTTATATCATGTATTATCTATTCATTTAGTGTATGTTTTTATATTATGCATTATCTATTCATTTAGTGTATGTTTTTATATTATGTATTATCTATTCATTTAGTGTATGTTTTTATATTATGTATCATCTGTTTATTTAATGTATGTTTTTATATTATGTTCCATCTGTTTATTTAATGTATTTTTTATGTTATGTATCATCTGTTAATTCACTGTATTTTACATGACCTATTCATAAATTCGTGATTAATTACTAATACCTACATGATGCATACTTTCAAACAATACTTTGGGGCAAGTGTCTAATTGATTTCCTAAATTATAGAAATGAAACTGAATGTTCGTAAGAACAGTAAACCATTATAGAACACAACAGTAAAACCTTTTTCTAATATTATTGATAAATGTATTGATATTGAAATATACCTAATCGGATTTTTAAGTGTTTGACTTCGTGGTGCTTTTTTAATATTTAAGTTCTATGATTACATAGGTATTCCATTTGCAATGAATAGTTTTATGTACATTGTAATGTTCGTTGTTTTATTATTTTGTTTGAAAAAGCTTTGCTAATCAAACTCGAGCTGATTTCGTCAAATAAGATATCCAGTACTTTGATTTTTGACACACATTTTAATGTAAGCTATAATGATCGTTGTTTCCTATAATCGATAATGATACATTACAAAGTTAGATGAGACCGTCGTAGCGATGATAAACACGTTTTAGTGATGAATTGATCTATGTACATTTATTACCTCCCTTTTCCTATTGAAGTAATACTTCTCTTGAACATACTAGCAACTCACGAAGTATCGAAAGGTTGAGTTGGTACTTAATACTTTGACAAAGATCAAATAGAGGATGTGCAGTGACCAAGAACAATAATCTATTAATCTCAGCCAACGTTTGGTTAACTTCCCTTATTTTTTACATGCATACAACAAGAACTATTGAAGCAATTGACTTGATTCTTCACACTTTTTAACTATCACTTCTGACAGTGCACTCAGTGCTTTAATTAAAATATTGTGTTCACATCTTTGAGACTAGTGTAAACAATAAAAAAATATAAATTTACTAAACAAGCTAAATTGATTTGAAATAAATGTGGATTCAATAAAAAACAATATATTTGACTGCAATTGATAATCGCTGGCTCATTATTTTTGCAACTGTTAAATCACGTGATTATATTACCGCGGAAGTTTTCCTGAAGAAGACGCCATTGTCCTCACCCTACAAGGAAATACAACTTCTGATTACTTTGTACTTCCGAACAACATCAGTGCTTTCAGTGCTTTGATTGTAGTACTTGTTGTTCCCTTTAGAACTTGACCTTGGTAAAAAGTACCTGTATTTGAATGAAAAGTCTGTAATACGTTATGTATTATGCATGAAATACTATGACATTGAGTATTTAGATATACATCTGAGATAAAATTATGTAATATTGAAATGCTACCGTGGAAACTGTGAATCATATGGTGTGTTGGACTTGAATGAACTCCAATAACATATATTTGTACATATATTTCAGAGAGTCGTACCTATCATCTGTCATTTTTGGGGAGGAACCAAATCACCCCAGCTATTGGTTCAATAGTTGCCACATCTGTAAACACGGGATTTTCCAACTTTACCATATCACACGGCTCACCTGAATGTGTGGACTTAGTCAGTAATGTAACAGGTATTCATACTACACTCGTAACAATTTATCACAATTTATCTGCAAATTGTTCTAATCCTGTACCTATCAACACACAAATATCTCAAACAGGAATAAAAATTGAAACGGAAATATCAGGGGATGCATTACATGTCTATCAGACTGATTCAGATGGATTCCAAGGCGATGGTTTTCTAGCTATACCAGATGATTACCTCGGCGAGGCTTATTACGTGAACACGTACTGCAGCTTGGGTGGAGTCTGTCAGTTCGCCATAACGGCTGTGTATGATGATACTGCAGTGAATATCGTATTCCCACAAAACGTGACATCAAATCTAACTTGTAGCGATGGGTTTCCTATCCCGGACACAGCACCGTCTGGTTCAGATGTACCAGTAGTATTACACGAGTTTCAGGTGTTGCATGTGGAGAGCTATGAGGACCTTTCTGGTACATATATTATTGCTGACAAGAAAGTGTCTGTCATAGTAGGGGCACGTGATGTACCAAACGTAGAAAATGATAATACTAACATGATTGAACAAATTCCACCAGTAAATAGATGGGGAACAGAATTTGTTGTCACCCCAAGTTTCTTTAATAATGCAGGAGATCTTATCAAGATAGTTTCAAAAGTAGACAACACCGTTGTACATATTCAGGGCGTTTCTCCATTTACCATGTTAAGAAAAGGAGATGTGTATGAAAGACGCATTGAATGGGAATTACATAGCAGGATATTAACATCCCATCCAGTACTTATAATGCAAGTTATGTCATTAGATTTATATAATGACTCTACAAATGTATATGGAACACCAAGCATGGTTATTGTGCCTCATATTTACCAATGGGCAGACGAAATGCTGTTTTATTGTTTTGATGCTATTGTTACCATGGTAGCAGAATCTAGTACATGTACACAAATTCCTGTGATACCAACGCCTATATTATATTATCCATCGTCTAGTTGGTCAGAAATACCTGGTTCCAAATTCAGTACCATTGCATTTATACCTGATACGCTTGAAACTGAAATATATGGTCCAAGACGAGCAGCATATGCACAATGTAACAAGAGGGCTTCTTTGTTGCTGGCTGCAGACTGGAACTATGAAAATAAGGTATGACTCTTTAGAATACAACTATTGTACATGATATTACGTTCAATAAATTTTCTCACGCATGTTTATTTCTCAACAAATTAAAGCAAGCACTTGATTACCGCAAGAATATATCAGCAAGGATTAAACTCTTGTACATTGTATTTGTTTGTATTTTAGTGTTCCTTTCCAGGTTATTGAGTTTATATTAAATGGCTGATTAACACAACTATGACAGCAATACTTTCAGAAAATTTGTTGAAAAGATTTGATGAGACAGATATCATGTTACTATCTGAAAATCTCTTTATATAAATCACTCTCCCACAACATTTTAAAAATGTGCATTCTTTGTAAATAAACCACACTTCTACACCATTACAAAACTGTACATTCTCTATACAAACCACACTTCTACAACATTAGAAAACTTTACATTCTCTATATAAACCACACTTCTACACAATTATAAAACTGCACATCCTCTATATAAACCACACTTCTACACCTTTATAAAACTGCACATTCTCTATATAAACCACACTTCTACGCCTTTATAAAACTGCACATCCTCTATATAAACCACACTTCTACACCTTTATAAAACTGCACATCCTCTATATAAACCACACTTCTACACAATTATAAAACTGCACATCCTCTATATAAACCACACTTCTACACCTTTATAAAACTGCACATCCTCTATATAAACCACACTTCTACACCTTTATAAAATTGCACATCCTCTATATAAACTATCTATCACTATCTCGATCCATTGGATCTTCTTTTGACTATGGAGATGACTATCACATAAATGTTGGTTTATTATTTGAGGGAAAATGTCATATGCGATCATATGTTGCTTTCAACATACTAGTATCTTACAAAGGAGTTATTAGAGACCAATATCTTATAATGGAGTTATTAGATACTGGTATCTTACAGTCGAGTTATTAGATACTAGTATCTTATATTGGAGTTATTAGATACTAGTATCTTACAGTGAAGTTATTTGATACTGGTATCTTACAATGGAGTTATTAGATACTAGTATCTTACAATGGGGTTATTAGATACTGGTATCTTACAGTGAAGTTATTAGATACTAGTATCTTACAATGAAGTTATTAGATACTGGTATCTTACAGTGAAGTTATTAGATACTGGTATCTTATATTGAAGTAATTAGATACTGGTATCTTATATTGGAGTTATTAGATACTGGTATCCTATATTGGAGTTATTAGATACTGGTATCTTATATTGGAGTTATTAGATACTGGTATCTTATAATGGAGTAATTAGATACTGGTATCTTATATTGGAGTTATTAGATACTGGAATCTTATAAAGTAGTTATTAGAAACTGGTATCTTACAATGGAGTTATTAGATACTGGTATCTTATAATGAAGTAATTAGATACTAGTATCTTATATTGGAGTTATTAGATACTAGTATCTTATATTGGAGTTATTAGATACTGGTATCTTAGAATGAAGTAATTAGATACTAGTATCTTATATTGGAGTTATTAGATACTAGTATCTTACAGTGAAGTTATTAGATACTAGTATCTTATAATGGAGTTATTAGATACTAGTATCTTACAATGAAGTTATTAGGTACTAGTATCTTACAATGGAGTTATTAGATACTAGTATCTTACAGTGAAGTTATTAGATAGTAGGATCTTACAGTGAAGTTATTAGATACTGGTATCTTACAATGGAGTTATTAGATACTAATATCTTACAATGGATTTCTAAGATACTGGTATCTTACAGTGGGGTTATTAGATACTGGTATCTTACAAAGGAGTTATTAGATACTGGTATCTTGCAGTGAAGTTATTAGATACTGGTATCTTACAATGGAGTTATTAGATACTAGTATCTTACAGTGGGGTTATTAGATACTAGTATCTTACAGTGGAGTTATTAGATACTGGTATCTTACAATGAAGTTATTAGATACTAGTATCTTATAAAGGAGTTATTAGATACTGATATCTTACAATGGAGTTATTAGATACTAGTATCTTACAGTGAAGTTATTAGATACTGGTATCTTACAATGGAGTTATTAGATACTAGTATCTTACAGTGGGGTTATTAGATACTAGTATCTTACAGTGAAGTTATTAGATACTGGTATCTTAGGATGGAGTTATTAGATACTGGTATCTTATAAAGGAGTTATTAGATACTGGTATCTTACAGTGAAGTTATTAGATACTGGTATCTTATAAAGGAGTTATTAGATACTGGTATCTTACAGTGAAGTTATTAGATACTGGTATCTTACAATGGAGTTATTAGATACTGGTATCTTACAATGGAGTTATTAGATACTGGTATCTTACAATGGAGTTATTAGATACTGGTATCTTACAATGGAGTTATTATATACTGGTATCTTAGAAAGGAGTCATTAGATACTGGTATCTTACAATTGAGTTTATTTCAACCAGAACCCAATTTTTTCCCCTTTGTTCATTCTATTCCTTTAGCACACTAAATGTTTTTTCTGTAACTACAAAGGTTCTTTTCATTAATTGTCATTCCATGAATGAACATTGTTTCATATTTACAATGTTACACAAATTATATACATGACTTTAGACTTTACATGTTCTTAATATGTGTTTGTTATGAAAATTATAAAGAAAAAATATATTTTGAGAATTTTGATAAACTGGCTGCATATTGTTATAAATTATGTTGTTTCATAATGTTTTATTCACATAAATAGGAGTGTGAGATGACAGCATCAAGTCCAGGAGATGGAAGAGACAATGATTGTAATGGAGAAATTGATGAGCGTATTTGTCAACCATGTAAATAAGTACTTGTATTCATTTACAGTTTATATTTTTTGTGTTTTTAAAATTTCAATGTTATGTTGATGCAAATATTGTGTACACACAGCAAAACCTCGGTTATTTGACAACCGATTATTCGAATACCTGGCATTATCTGGAATATATCCATGGTCCCGAATGTGTTCCTATATATCCTATGTACAAGGAACCTTGGTCATACGAATTGCATTTTACAAACACATCATTTTGTCCCTAAAGTCATGTATGCATGCATTTTCCTGCCTATTGTCTGAGATCGTCATTTGAAAATGATGACCATTTGAGAACGAAAAAGTGTGTGACACACAATTAGTTAGACAATGCTTGTCAACATTTTCCTGTGTTTACTGATTTGTTTGGACAGCATTGGCTTGATTGTTCAAATTATTGATGGAATTTAAAATTAATCATAATTTAATATGCATTGCTGTTAAAGTTGTTCATATTATTTGAGATGATTTTACACTAATCACTACAAATATTTAATAATACGCATTTCATTACATAAGTCATTCCAAAACTGAAAAACGATTTTGTGAACAAATGCAAGAAAGACCAAAATTCCAACCTTCAACAAAAGTTGACTGTTGGAAGTGATGCATGTTCAGTGAGTGGTTTGTTAATAAATAAAATGACAGACATTTGTGACTTGTATGATTGTGTATTTATTTTTACTACGTGTATTTGATAATTATCACATTCATTTATGTACTCAACATTGACATATGATAAATTGTTTGTGATGATTTTTGTATTTATATTTGTAGTACGTGTATTATATTTTCATACATGCAACATGGTAACCATAAACTCGTGTAATGAACATACAAGGTACACATCCATGTTTTCTAACTATCACATCATACTGAAATTGATTGATACCGTGGATTATACGAATGATTTTTCGGGGGTTCAAGCATTTTGAATAATTGCGGGTTAACTGTAAAATGATAGCAGATTTTTTTTAAATATATCAGAAATGGTCTGGGGACATGTGTAAGCAAAAAAGTACTTATGTTAAATTTGTTTTGATATTTACAAAGTTTGCTCTCATTGAGAGTTTTGTTGTGTCTTGATATTTTTTATTTCAGTGACTGTGTTTGTTGCTGAACAGAATAGAACTGGTACTGTAGCATATAAAACAATTAACATACAAGGAGTTAATAGCCTACATTTCAGTGTACAAACATGCGAGCTGGCTTTGGTTAAACTTCAGTCAACTCTAGATCCTGAACATGATTTTACCTTACAAGTATGTCAGTCACACTTATCTGATAATGTATAATCTAGAAAATGATTTTGTTATTTAGACACATTTTTACAGGAATGCACATTTCAAATACTATTAATTAACTCTTAAACATGCTAATAAGAATACTTGATTACAATGATCACTGTGTCATAGGCGGATCCAGGAATTCACCCTGGACCTGGACCCCCAGCGTACTTGTTCAGTTTCCGCCCCCCTAACTAAAAATCCTGGATCCGCCTATGATTGTCGTTCAAAACCTGCAATGTCGCCCATTACTCAAACTTCTTTAATAAAATCAACACGATACTTGGAATATTTATACTGGGTGTATATTGTTTGTGTTTTGTTTACATGCTGCTGATGCATTTGGTACTGTGTACATACTGTTTATGTCTTTGTTACTAAGTACATACTGTGTATTTTTTGTTACTGGGTATATGCTGTTTATATGTTTGTTACTGGGTATATTTTGTTTATGTGTTTGTTACTGGGTTTATATGTTGGTACTGGGTATATGTTGTTGGTTACTGGGTACATGCTGCCAATATTTTTTCTGCCAAAAACATATGTTTATAATTGTGTATATACTTTTGTCTATGTTGTTTCAGATATCTTCAATCGGCATCAGTGGTCTGCAAACATTTGTACCCTTTGTTAGTGGGACAAACTGCTCATTAAAACATGATTATTTCCTAGAATGGGACAATTACTTTGGAGGTCATATGCTCACACTTGTGAGTTGATCTTAGATTACATTAAAACAGAGTTTGAAGCATGTTAGACGCCATTTTTGACATAACAACAATAGCAGTTGATTTCTGTCGAAATATCTTGACTCCTTATGCATTTGGTGAATGATGTGTTGTTAGGTTAAGTCAAACTGATGCAACAAAAAGTAGTTCCCATAGTTTTGTTTTTACAATGTTATATAAGTGATGAAGTCATACATAATATTCAAATTAGTCGTGCAATCATTTCAATGAAAGAAAATATTACATTGAATGAAAGAATTAACAATGTCAGCACATGATTTCCACACAACTGAACTCTGTTGTGAAGAGGAAAAATGTTCAGGGATAAAAAAGGTCACTGCTTTACATGCACGGGCCAGACCAGCATCTGTGTTATAAAGCTTTCTTATTATTTCTTGACGTAAATTATTTGAACTAAAATAAATCCTATCATTAGATGAGTAGTGTTTTTGAATGCTTTTAAAATATTTTAGTGAAGATTTGATTTCCTGGAAAGATAAATAACAAACAACAGTACATATCAGTAGTGTACATGATAGATTTTAGATCCCACTGTAACTTACTATTCATAAAGATGAAGTAACAACTTTTTTGCCAATAGTATCTATGTTTCTATGTTTTTAGGGATTTGGTAAACAAAATACGTTCCAGAAATTTCTTAAAACGTACCAGATACCTATTAGCTAACTCAAAGTAAGTTGAGATTTAAGTGAAAATAGGACTGAGATCATATATGAATTACACTTTACCCTTTATCTCATAAGCATATTTTAGATTGTTCCAAATTCAAAGTAATTATACAAAACCTCAATTTATTTAAGAAAATTGGGTTATTTCTATTTGACAGAGTGGAAAACATTGTGGCAAAAGAAGACATTACTCATTACAAGCAATGGCTTCTTTTGCCACATTTTTTTCAAAAGTCGTCTACTTCAGATGCGATGCAATGCAGTATTATGAGACAAAGGGTTAAGGTACTTTTCAAATTTTAGTACAGAATAAACAAATTTGGAGATTACAGTAAACAGGAGCTTTATGAGTACAGTCAGCAAAAAATACAATAAGTCGGAGACTAAGGCTATAAAAAAGTCAGTCCACTTATTAAAAACTCACTTACATGTAGTTGGACTAAGCTGAGTTGACAGGTGAAGGTAATGATTCATATCACTTCTCAGGGGATGAAGAGATCAGCTAGCAACAAGTGGGAGAAAATTGTAAAGAAACTAAAATATGACTAATATGTGGTTCAATATTGGATTATTATTAACATAAAACATATTCTTTTATCATTTATGAAAGCAAGCTACAAAATTTTGAATTGGGCTACAACCTGTCACAATATGTAAAAAGGGCTGATTCTCAAAACATTTTCATGCAACTGTATGTATGGGCCCGTGTGCATATAAGTATGTAAACATGGATACTCAAAGTTTGGAAACGAATTGGAATTACTTCATATACAAAATATGTTTCCTGCTGGCAAATTTTGTGCGATGTTCTGTTACATTGATGATGAAGTCATACGTTTGTTACTTTGATTGAACCTAGAAACTCATCATTCATCAATTTCATATGCTGAGTCAAAAGAAATTAATCGTTACACAGTTATTTCATGAACAGAATCTAAGCTTTGGGGTCATTATGTATTAAAATTGACCCTCTTTGAAAATTGACTGCATCTGTCAGTTTTATGTACATTCTCCTTTGATGAATTGTCCATCTATCTCTAGCTAGACTTCAGAATCAAAATCACCACAAACCAGTTTGACTGTGTGGAAAACATCAAATCCTCTGTCTATTACATCAGATACAACACTTGGAGATTTCCCATTTACATCTTATTTTAAAAACAAATGGCATATTGTAATTTTCTTATACATGTACATTGTATTTCTATAATTATACAACACATTGTTTCTGTATGATTATATATCATATTGAATCTGTATAACTTCATGTATAAAATATAATTATGATTCATATTTTGCAGATAGTTGACGCAGTCAGTACTGCAACTTTGAATCAAACCTTTTCTACCAATGTTGATTATGATGAAATTATTATGTCTGCCATGGTTGGAAAAGCAGAATTTGAATTAGGTGAGAATTATTATGGATACTTTTTAGTTTTCATTTTGTCTTTTAATTTTAATGTTATTTTAGATTAAGCATAGTGCAACCCAATAGTATGGAGGTTGGTTGTGTCTTATAGATGACCCCTATTGATTTTATGGTCAGTCGGTGAAAGGTCAAGGTCACCATGTCCTTAACCAATAAAAGCTTGTCTGATCAATAAGTAGAGAATACTTTGACCACAGAATCAATGGGGATTTTTGGTTGTGGCCTATAGATGACCACCTATTGATTTTGTGGTCAAATGGTCAAAAGTCTCAGCGGGGAAGCGGGTGCATTCATATTCCACAAACATCGCTTGTTTCAGTGAATTTAATAATTCAAACTGATTTTTAAGTTAATTGAAATCAAAAACAAAATGAATAATTTCTATCAATTTCAAAGTGAAGTGACCAGTCTAAGAGGCAAGACGGTATATATTATCTATGAAGCTTAATTAGAAAGGAAAAAAATGTAAAGACATGGCTGTCTTGTTTACCAAATATTCCCACCAAAAGTGGATTGCATCTCATGAAACGTGAGCAAATGGAAATATGATTTTATAATAGTGTGAGATTCCTGATATAATTGATACAGTAATTATTGACTAACAATAAGGTTGAATTAAATCATTCCTGCTACATCATAAAGGATGGTGTTATTGTTGCTTGTTAGCTCACCTGAGCATGTAGTGCTACTCCTGTGTCGGTCTTCCACACCTGGGGGTTGTTAACAATCTAGAGGTCACACTTTTGAGAGAATCTTTATCAGACCTGGTCAGAATGTTCGTCTGAATGATATCTCGGACAAGTTTGATCATTTGTCATCTGGGGTCAAAAACCAGGTCACCAGGTCAGATCATTGAAAAGTCTTGTTGTCCTACACGTACGGCACATACGTGCACAGATCTAGAGATATGCTTAACCTGTTTGATAATTATGTGAAAACATTGTAAACAGTAACAATGTTGTGATACAAGCAGTGGGGGCAATATTACAAGGGTGTGGGGGAATTCCTATGAAATATTGCCTGGGAGAGATTTTTTAGGGGGGAATTTCCTGGTGCACTGGTACCAGCCAAATTTGGAGAATTGTGTCGTTTTGCACTGAAATTGTTTTTTTTTCTCTGATTCAGTTTTGTTTGATCCTTTATTACATTGATTTAAATATGTGACAAAGAAATGAACTACAGTCATTTAACAATGATCGCGATTAGTGCCTCAATGTATAAAAGCTCACAAAAATGTATGACGGAAATTGATGCTTTTGAATCACTTGTGTCATATGCGAACATTTCAGTTTGAAAACTGGTCTTTCTTTTGGGAATTGTTACAAGACATTTGGAGAAATGGTTTCTATTTTGGATTGGGAATTGGTGTTAATGGACACCTATCATATAAGATAAAAAAAATTGCTGTAACACTGTACAGAATAGGAGTTGCATTTCTGTATCATATTTCACTCTTTTTTGTATGGGTAATTATTAATGTCACACTGTACATAAACTGCCTGAAGGGTACCCTGCATGTCAATGTCTATTTTTGTTAACATTATGTGGAATTAATTACAATACAGAATTAATATGAAAAAAATCTTCATTTGAACAAGATTTGTGATAATGATGGTCATGAGTATTTTATATGGGATCGATTGGTTTTATCAAACACTATTTGTTTCCGAAATTCACAATGAAAGTAGCATGGTAACATTAAATAATTTTCATTATAAATTATTGTATACTTCAGATATGTACGAAGCAGACTGCAAGTTTAACCCAGGTATTATTTCTTCTTTCTGAATGATTTCTATACTGTCCAATTTAAACAAGTTAGTAGTAGATGTTTCCGGTTTCAGTCCACTCCTGATATGATTCCGCTACATTTATATTGGCATTTTTATATACAAGCATCATTTAATCTGTTGTATGTTCTATATGTGACTACTGAAATTGGGCCAGAGGTTTTAGCTCAACAGAACTGAAGATTTAGGGTGAGCTATAAGTATGGGAAGGGGGATGCTCCGGTGTCCGGTTTCAACAATGGTTTTGTTCTTTTAAAAGCAAAGGTCAGATTTCCTTCATATTTGCTGTAGAGTATTCTTATGACCTTATAACTGCAATTGGCTCATATTTTACCAGTAGACCCCCTTTAGGTGTCACCAGAGCTAAAAATAGAATAATCCTCTCTCATGAGCCATTGGATGGATCATCACAAAATTTGGCATGTAGCATCTTTAGGTCATCACCAATATTTCATTGTAACATCCTTTCATCCTTTGATGGTCCTTCATCAAGTTTATTGTTCCCTTTTAGAGGCCCAGAAGTGTGCCTTTATTTTTAATCAGGTTACCCGAAGGAAGATCTGGTTATTAGATTGCCTCAAGACTTGGTTGGCATCGACAATTGGCCTCTGCTGGATATCTTTTGTTTTAATTGACAGATTCTCACCAAATGTTTTATATAGCATGCTTTCATAAAAAAAATACTTTGGGATAGTTTATGGTGGTTCTAGGTCAAAAGTCAAGGTCACTGTTACACATTCCGAAGGGCAAATATGTTGCATGTCGGTATTACCGAGATGTTATACTAAAAAAGCATAAGAAATATTATAAGAAACGACGCCCTGTGTTAGCATTTAGACATGTTCGTCTACTACATGATAATGCTCTATCACCTACATCTGAGCTTGTAACGCAATTTTTGAAGTCGGAGGAGATTACCGTTCTGCCACACCCACCATACTCTCTAGATCTATCCCCATTCAACTTTTTCTTTTCTCAAAACTTAAAAAGTTCTTATCTGGTCGTCGATATAGTCCTTACAGGCCCTTGGCTCAGCCATCAGTCAGTGTCTAAGAGGTATACCTAAATCAGCGTACAGTGACGCATTTCAGAAATCGATTTAGAGATTTAAATTATGTATTTCAAACTGCGGAGAATATCTTTAACGGATGTAATGTCCAGTGCACTATTTGAGTTGAATGCTTTTGAAATATCGTACAACACACATTACATATCGAGCAACCCTCGTATTTCTATTACAGTGACTCTTAGCTTAAATAAATCCGTTTTTAATCTTACATAATGTTTTGTGTTTGAATTTGCTATTATTGAGCCATTTATTTCAGATTCACCTGATGACTTTGGCTCTCATTTTGTAATACCAGTAAAGAACACAGACAATGACTTCAGCATTTATATTTTGAATGGATATGAGACATGTAAAGTGGAATTTTCTGTCTCAATAGATTCAGTAACATTATCTGGCAATAGCACACTAACAGTATCTAAATATCAGCTGAATCCAGCTCAATATTCTATGGGAGTATGTATTTACTACATTCAGCTTCTTTGTATTTGAACTAATGGTTACTTGTTTGTCTGAGCGGTACAAGACATTATTTGACTAAATGTTACATAATTATACTCATGCATAATTAACTACACAGCATCAGATGGAAAAATATCATTTCTGTGTTTGTTCTAAGTTATCCAATTTCGTTTATCATAAATTATCCAATTTCGTTTTCAGTTGTTTTACAAGGTGTATTCCACATACAGTCTCATTTGATGATATTGCTTTTTAGCTCACTGAGAAACGAAGGTTCAGGGTGAGCTGTTAAGATGGGTGGGTGGATGCTCTGGTGTCCATTGTCTGTCGTCTGGCGTCAACAATGGTCTTCTCCTCTGAAACTACTCGTCAGATTTGCTTCAGATTTACTGTATAGAAGCCTTTTGACGTTTTAACTGCATTTGCTCTTATTATATCAGTTGACCCCTTTTAGGGGTCACCAGAGCTAAAAATAGAAAAAGCCATTAAACACCTTCTCATAAACCATTGGATGGATCATCACCAAACTTGTAGCATTCTCAGATAGTCTTTTATCAGATTTGCTCAAATAAAAATGGTTGGCCCCTGTTAGGGGCCGCTTGAACTAAAAAGGAAACACCTTCAAACGTCTTTTTCTCATGTACCAATGGGTGGATCATCTCTAAACTTGGATTATAGCATGCTTAGATGATCCTCTCAAGTTTGCTCAAATAAATTTTTTGGCCGTTAGAACTAAAAATAGAAATACATTAAAATGACTTTTTCTCATAATTCTATGGTCGCATCATTATAAAACTTGGTTATTAGCATCATTAAATAGTATTCTATCTGATTTGCTCAAATGGA
The DNA here is from genome assembly GCA_008271625.1 of Lutraria rhynchaena. Taxonomy (NCBI): domain Eukaryota; kingdom Metazoa; phylum Mollusca; class Bivalvia; order Venerida; family Mactridae; genus Lutraria; species Lutraria rhynchaena. The sequence continues at coordinate 739,779 of VIBL01000122.1, read as the reverse complement.
GCTAAAAATAGAAATACCTTTTAAACACCTTCGTATGAACAAATTGATGTATAAGCACTACACTTGGTTTATAGCATCCTTTTATGGTTCTCTTTCAAGTTTGCCTGAAAAAATTGGTTGGCCCCTTTTAGGGGCCACTAAACGAGAAATAGAAACAACTTAAAATGACTTCTTTTCCTGAACCAATGGTTGGATCATCACCAAATTTGGTCTGTAGCATCCTCCGGTCATTACAAATATTATTTTGTTTGATGGTCCTTTATCAAGTTTACTATTGTTCCCCATTATCTGCCCAGAAGTATAGCTTTAATACCTTTTTAGTAACGAGCCCACTTGCATTTATTCTGGGTGAGTGATGCAGGGCCATTGTGGCCCTCATGTGATAATTATAATATATATTTCATTTCAGATTGAAATCACAGCTTTGGAATGTGAAATTTCTGTATACCTGTTCAGAGAAGTACTACCTACTAACTCAACATTTTTTCGTGTTCTCCCTACGGATGTACTCGGCACGAAATACCTATTGTATAATGGTGCTGAAACTGTCATCCATCTAAATCGTACGTATTTTATAAACCCTTCAATTAACCATTTTTATGCCCCTGAAGGGTGGCATATAGCAATGGCACTTTCCGTCCGTCCGTCCGTCCATCTGTCCCATTTTCGTGGCTCAGCCATAACTTTATAATTCTGCTTGAAATTCGAAATAACCTTGCACAAATGTTCACCATCACAAGACGATGTGTTGCCTGCAACCAAAGCTCCAAGGTCAAGGTCATATTCAATGTTATTCATTATGTATAGAATTTTAGTGTCTCGGCAATAACTTTATAACTTCTGAATGTATTTTGAAATTACTTGGTACTGATGTCCACAATCACGAGGTGATGTGCTGCGCGCAAGGACCTGGTCGTAGTACCAAGGTCAAGGTCGTATTCAAAGTCCTTCAATATGGATAGAATTTTCGTGTCTCAGCCATAACTTTCCAGTTACTGAATAAATTTTGAAAATACTTAGTACAGATGTTCTCCAACATAAGACGATGTGCCGTGTGCAAGACTCTTGCCTGTAGTGTCAAGGTCAAAGTCATATTCAAAATCCTTCAATATGTATTGAATGTTTGTGTCTCAGTCATACCTTTCCAATTTCTGAATGGATTTTGAAATAATTTGGTACTGCTTTCACCAAACGAAGACGATGTGTCGTGTGCAAGCCTTGGCCTGCAGTGTCAAGTTCATATTCAAGGTCTTCGAATATGTACTGAATTTTTGTGTCTCAGCCATGACTCACTGAATGAATTTTGAAATGTGTTGTGCGCAAGTTCCTGGCCCATAGCACGAAGTTCAAGGTCATATTTAAAGTCATTTAATATGTATAGAACTTTTGTGTCTCAGCCATAGCTTTCCTATTTTGAATGAATAATGAAATATTTTGGCACTGCGGTTTACCATTAGAAGACAATGTGTTACGCACAAGACCATGGTCTGTAGCGCCAAGGTCAAGGTCATATTCAAAGTCATTCATTACGTATGAATTCTGATGCTGTAGATTTATGTTGTGGGTATAACGTGTTATATCCTTGATATATTTTTAAATTATTTGCCTAAAACTCTTAAATCTAACTCTGGCCTTAAGTGCTAAGGTCAAGGTCATATATTATGTATGGAATTTGGCTTGTATTTTTGATGTATACATTCTGTTCCAATTTATCGTTCGCAGCTGATCTTGGTCATATGAATACCTACTTAGTGGGTTACGAGGAAACCACTGGCAACTGATGCTAAAACTGTGTTGCAACTTCAGGGGCATATGTCAAATTCAGTGACACTTTTTGTTAGTATAGGGTTTCTATGGGAATCACTTTGTATAGCTAAGATGCACATATGAAGCTTTATTTTGTTTACATTAAGACTTAATTTTGTTATGACATCATTCTGTCTGTGTTGTACTTTTTTTAATCCTTCTGTCTTGGTTGTATATTATTGTTTGCTTGTGTCTGTGTTATATATATTTTTTTGTTTGCCTGTGTCTGCGTTATATATTTTTTTGTTTGCCTGTGTCTGTGTTATATATTTTTGTTTGCCTGTGTCTGTGTTGTATATTTTTTTGTTTGCCTGTGTCTGTGTTGTATATTTTTTTGTTTGCCTGTGTCTGTGTTATATATTTTGTGTTTAAGGTTGTCATTACATGTAACATTTCTGGATGTTTATGTCCGTTTTTAGAACATTGAATATTTACTTTTATGCAATTTAATGTGTTTTCATGTTACTTCAGCACTGGTGTGTGAAGTTTGGCCAGTTTACAAACATTTCGTTATTTCTTCCGATGTCTTTAACATAACATATGACGATGTTGGAGCTATCAAGTATGATGACTATCAAGGTAAATTGAAGTCTTGATTACTTTTAATACAAATGATATGGAGTATGATTGGATGCTGATGGCTCAAGCTGTTGCACTTAATTAGGAAACTCGCGTTATGGTATTGAACCCCTGTAACCCTCATGATAGAATGCTTGGTGTGAATCCACATTGAAGTTGATTAAACACAAAGACAAACATAAAGATTTTATACACTAGTTATTTTCACTAGTGATGGTATTCACTAATTTATAATAAAGACACATAAACCCAGTACCAGGCACCTGATACATTAATTAAGTTTTAAATATTTTGATGTTAATTGTAAGATTAAATTAGTCTAAAACTAGTGTGGTTGTGACCATTATATTACCATATTATATTTAAGATAAAATAGCCGGTAAAGCTTAGGTAGGTACAGAAGACTTACGAAACAAATAATCTGCTTGAATCATAAATGATGTTATCAATAAAGTGATACAATAGCTGGCATAATTTTGACATGTGAAACCTAACAGAATTTTACTGGACAATAGGTACTGTGAAGTGCCCATTTTTACAGGAACAGACAGAATTTTATTGGACAATAGATACTGTGAAGTTCCCATTTTTACAGGACCAGACAGAATTTTACACGACTATTCACTTCCAACATGGCAAAATTTGTCCACTCTGAGACATTCATTAGAGAAACGTTTATTAACAAACAACATGCTTCATAAATATTTTTGCCTGAACTTGCATTATGACACAACATGGAAGTACGGAATTTCAAAGGATTCGCATTGATATTGTCTGAGATCGATTTCTATTCATACCCTTCAGGACTCACATAAACAAAAGATGGACATTCCACTGGGCTGCATTGTGTCAATGATTATTTTGTTTTTGAATTTTCAGAAGCAAAGACTTTGCTTTGCAATCTTCATGGTTTTCATCCAGGACCAGACAGTATTAAAATGAGACAAATATCAGCATAAAAAATTGTTACTAGGTGCTATGTACTAAATGACTGACATATTAAAATTGTTACTGACTAAATGTGTTTATTATATGACATAAGCAAAGTGAATACTAAAATACTATGTTACACATTGGTTAAAGCAAATGCTTTCAGCTCCAGGAGCTAAATTAATGGTTTATGATAGTAATTGTCTAACACCTTGTTGATTATTGTACCAGTGTGTTGACTGAAATGTTTGAATTATCGCTTGAGCTGTTTGCACATATTTTTTTTGATACCGTGAAGTTTTCCATTGGTTCTAATGTATTTCTTCTTTGTCTATATGAAATTCTGTTGCTTAAAACGATATTTCAACTTGAAGTTTTCCTTACCATTTAAGTTTTTGTAAGTCCTGACTAACAAGTTTGCGCCTTAAATTGATTGTTTAACTCCATAAATATCCAGTAGGCAACTGAGGTTTTCATGCCTCACTTAAAAGAAAATTTCTATTTTTTTGTCACACCTTTGTTTGTAAAACATGCCAAAATGAGTGATTAATGATACCATCTTTAAATATTGTTTTTAAAATTCAATACAAAAACATACCTAACAGCTTAGGTTAGTAAATCATATCACATTGAGAGATTTTCTAGAACTGTCAATATTCAACTTGCCTAATTCAAAATGAACCCAACAGACTGTTAAATCAGATTCTCAAAAAAAAACAATCGATGCTTTTTACAAAATATTGCAAAGAATCTTGTCATTAATGTTATTTTTTGTGACAACGAAGTATTTTAATGTTCCCAAAAACTTTGTGCAAACAAAAATGAACTGTATTTTGCAATGGAAAAAATGAAATGCACATAACCCTAAATTTACCATCTGTATTTGTGTCCTAAGCATATTTCTACTTACGTACAATGTTTAAATACATACCTAGTTGCAAAGAAGAACTGAACACAGGAACTCTTGCTGGTTACCTGACATAAAGTGTTACATTTGGTACTGGCTTATCTTCAAGAATGAAATTATTGTTTTATGCTGTGGTTCTAATTTTCTGATAATAAAATGTGAATCAATATTTTGGTAGTAAAATATGAATATGTATTTATTTATATGTATTCTGAAAGCATTTGATTATATAGTCCTACAGAGCATATGAACCTTGTATTTTGTCCGGTGTTAACTGCATTTTCATGGCTATGGAGATAAGAGATCCTTTTCACAGAATTATTTCACTTATTATTAAACGCCCCAACTTATTATAGGTATTGATGTCTGATACCTGTATCTAGCCGTAGATCTGTTCATATTTGTGCCTTTAAAATGAAAAATTATTTGCTGTAAATTTGTGAAATATTTAGTACATGGTATCCACTTAAAGTTTTGATGATACAACATCTTTATGCTATGTGTTTTTAGATTTAGACATCCAACATCGATTGGAAACTGACCATGCAGTTGCAGTGTTTTGCGGTACCTTTAACGACACGCTAATTCAGATGCCACCACTATCCTGGCTGGGTACAAACTTCTACATACCAAAACTGGATCTTGCTTTACTTAATGCTGAGGCAAGCATTTATCTAATAGCAAGTGAGGACAGTACCGTAATTACTATAAAAGGAGACTATGATCAGATGGATCCAATATTTCTAACTGGAGATAATTATAACAGACCAATAGCCAATGACACGGTACTTTGTTTAACTTTTCATTCTAATTCTTTTTAAGCTTGTAATTTTTCCCTGCATATTTTGTTACTCTGTTTCATGTTGTCGGATAACAATTTGTATTTTCATATTCATGTATCTTACACCTGTACTACTTCATATCTTTAGGTATCGCATGGTCTATAGCCAATATATTTCGTAGGGAGGTCAATTGTGCCTTGTAGATGAACGCTAATAATTTTGTGGTGAGCTGGTGAAAACTCAAGGTCACCATGTCCTTGAACACAAAAAGCTAGAATTGGTGGGGAGGCTGGTTGTGGCCTTTAAATGACCCCAATTTATTTTGTGATCACTCGGTCAAAGTTCAATGTCACCGTGTCCTTGACCACTCAAAGCTTGTCCGATCAATAACAAGAGAACGCTCGGACGTACATTTCTTATATCTGGTATGGGTATTTGTCTGGACCAGAAAATAACCTCTGTTGACTTTAAGGTGACTTAGTCAAATGTCAAATTTAAAATGACTGGTCAAGGTTATAATGACCTTAACAACAAAATGTTTGTCCAATCATAAAGAAGAGAATGCCTTGGTGTAGAAGCCTAAGACTTTGTATGGGCGTGGTCATGACCTGTGGATGACCTCATTTGATTTTGAGGTCAAGGTTAGCTTAACCCTGACCACCAAAATCTTGTCTGACTCATAAATAGAGAACACTTCGGCCTGCAGCCCAGAGATACAGTAGGGTGGTAGGTTACTATAAGTAACAGCTTATTAGCAGCTTCTGTAATCAGATTTTGTCAATCGTATCCGAGTTTTTTGACAATGACAGATTTGTTTAAATAAAAGGTTATGCTGAAATAAAATTGGTTTATTGATTTGTCAATGCAATATCAAAACAATGATATTTGTTTACTAAATCTTACAGTATTAATATACTGGCAGCTTAAATATGCTATAGGTCTATACATTGTTTACAATGTATTTAAAACATAAATGATTCTGGAATGGATAAATTTCATGAAACATTTATCAATTTAAGATCTAAGTTCAATATTATGCTGGCAATTCTAAGTCATGAATTGATTGATACCAACTTGTACCTTACAGAGCCCCCTTCAGGGCTGTTCCCTAGATGATTGTTGTTGATGAAGTGAATTTGATGAAGGGGTACAGTGTTTATCGCAATAAAACGCCTTTTTACGCATTTGGTTTGACGTTTTAGTTGCATGATGTGAAAGAATAATATTGATCTTTGTAAATAACTTAAAATCTTTTTTAGGTTTTTTTACCTATTAAGTCACATACGCTACATTAAATTTTCATTGAAGTCTATGGGGGTTGCCCATATGCAAAGATTAAAGAAACAGAACATAAATTAACACAGAATCAATCTAATCTTATTAAAAAAACTATAGGTTACTGTGCAGTATCTACAGAAATTAATATTTTTCTATCTTTCAACAAGAGCAACAACTCTTACAAAATTTCCAAACTGTGTCATATGATAAATTGCAGTACCTGGGGTAACTATCAAAGAAATAACAGTATTTTGCCCATACTATATTTGTAATGTTTACATTTTTGTGTAGCATTGAGCAGATACGTCAGGAAAGTATAGTATTAGGGATGTAATACCTTAACTGAATCCCTAATAATTGTTTTATTTTTTTCTTTCATCAAATATCTGTTTATGAATGATATTTTTTGTTTATTAATATTTTGTTTAATGGAAGTAAGTATATTTTTGGATTAATTATCTTTATTTGCCATTACATTATTCTTTGATGATTAACGACAGTGTATGAGGTAATCATAATCCATGTAATGACTGAATTTCTTCATTCTGTATTTAATGTACTGAGTGTATTCAAATATCAATTGATCATTTAAATGAAAATGGCAATGAAATGTTGAGTAGAATATGTAAGTTAACAGCTCAGTTATTTTTAAGATTTATTCAATTCAATCAACGAAACCTGTACAAGTCCATCTAGAGATCCGTTCAGTGATAGATGAATGGGCGTCTGTGATAAATATCCCTTCAACATCACAATACAAGACTGAACATGTGTTTCCTGGATTCTTTTCTGAGTATTCTGTCACATTCAGGTAACTTTGCTCTCATATTTGATGTCAGATTCGTATTAGTTGCTTTATGATGTATTATAAACTTATATATTCTCCTTTTGAATAAAACATGTATTACATCAGTACTACCCAAATGTGAATAGGTTTAAATACATGCACTTTTTAATGACCAGCTACCAAGTGTATACAATGTGTAATATGTGAGGGATGTACTGTTTTGAGTGTTTAAAAAAAGGCACGTTCGTCTTTTGTTTTCCTGTTGTTAATATTTTTTTCCTTAGCGATGTGACATTCAAACAAGTTATAAAAAACAGTTTTTATTTACAGTGTCTATATTATGATTTGCTTTGTTTTTTTGTAATTTTTGATGCAAGTAGACCAATGTCTATTTGTTAATGTTTTCGGTGCAGCTATAGATGATAATGTTTAATTGTTAATGTTTTCAGTGCAGCTATAGATGATAATGTTTATTTGTTAATGTTTTCAGTGCAGCTATAGATGATAATGTTTAATTGTTAATGTTTTCAATGCAGCTATAGATGATAATGTTTAATTTTTAATGTTTTCAGCACATCAGTAGATGATAATGTTCAAATGTTAATGTTTTCAGCACAGCCGTAGATGATAATGGTTACAGTCAGCTGAGCCAGATAGATCAGAGTAATTCGCCAGTGGGTTTTGGAGAAACATTACAACTGATGTATTCTGTGCCAACATTCACATTGACTTTTGTTAAAAATCTGACTGATGACAATTCGAAGAAACAAATCGTCTTTGCTAGTGACACTGCATACAATGTAACAAATGAAGTAAATAGAATTACTGCTATTATAACTGACTTCATGAATTAATTGTTAGCTTCCTGTATCTCGATTGATCTGCATAAAAGATGGTTAATGATTCTATCATTTGTTTAAAAGTTAGTTATATTATTTTTCTTATGTCTTGTGACCCTCCCAAATGAATAACTTACATACATATTTCTGGTTTTACATACATGCATCTCTTTTTATATACACATAACTTGTTTTACATATGTTTCTCATTACAATTTGTTGTCATTATGAAAAGATATGTTTAGGCTGAACATGCCTCTCCTGAGCATGTAGTGCTCAATGAGCTATAGTGATCAGTCAGTATACTCTGGCATCCGGTGTCCGTCATCCACAGACCTGGTCAGAATGTTTGTCTCAATGATACCTTGGACAAGTTTGACCATGGGTCATCTAGGGTCAAAAACTAGGTTACCTGGTCAAATCACTGGAAAAACTTATTAACACTCTAGAGGTCACAGTTTTGATTGGATCTTCACCAATCCTTATCTGAATAATTGATTTAAATGATAACTTGGACAAATTCAAACATGGATAATCTTTGGTCAAAAACTAGATCACCAGGTCAAATGTTCTGTAAAATGTAGAAGTTGCAATTTTTACTTAGGTGAGCAAAAAAGGGCCATCATGGCCCTCTTGTTTAAGATTAGATATGTGCTGATTAAATTTCGCTTGCATATAGAAACATCCATTTAAATTTTGAAGGGATGTGTTGTAACACGTGGAAACCCGGGTGATTTTATTGATAATGACTGTGATGGTTTGACTGATGAGGAAAACTGCTCAGCAATTTTAAATCCTGGATATATAGGTAAGTCGTATTAATTTTGCATTTGGATGTATTGGTGAGCATAATTAATTTTATACGTGGATATATAGGTAAGTCTTATTAATTTTGTATTTGGATATATTGGTAAGCGTAATTAATTTTGTATTTGGATATATAGGTAAGTGTAATTAATGTTATATCTTGGATACATAGCTGAGTCTTGTCACTAAGGTAAGTCAGTCCCATTTTGTGACTTTGATGGCATAAACAACTGAGGTAATGTCAATTGGTAACACTGTGACTGTGGTCCAGTGGTTAGTCGCTGGACGTGTAATCCAGTGATCCTTGTTCAAATCCCAGTCGCGGTATGTCATACCCTACTATGAAAATTTGGCAAAATGTCACTTTTCCTCCATATGTGGAGAAGTTGTTGGCTCCTTGCAGACGGGTAAGTTCGTACTGGTTAGTATGCAGTCCAGGAAGACTGGTTATGTGAATCAGAGGTTGTATATAACTGAAAAATTGTTGAAAAATTGCATTAAATCCAGGGGAAAATGTCAAAAGTATCTGATAGTGTAAGTCATTTTATCTTTCTTAGTTAATATTGATATATCAATGAAATTTACACCTAACTAAATGACTGATGTATATTGTAGATACTGACATTGTTTTACACCTAACTAAATGACTGATGTATATTGTAGATGCTGACATTGTTTTACACCTAACTAAATAACTGATGTATATTGTAGATACTGACATTGATTTACACCTAACTTAATGACTGATGTATATTGTAGATGCTGACATTGTTTTACACCTAACTAAACGACTGATGTATATTGTAGATACTGACATTGTTTTACACCTAACTAAACGACTGATGTATATTGTAGATGCTGACATTGTTTTACACCTAACTAAACGACTGATGTATATTGTAGATGCTGACATTATTTTACACCTAACTTAATGACTGATGTATATTGTAGATGCTGACATTGTTTTACACCTAACTAAATGACTGATGTATATTGTAGATGCTGACATTGATTTACACCTAACTTAATGACTGATGTATATTGTAGATGCTGACATTGATTTACACCTAACTTAATGACTGATGTATATTGTAGATGCTGACATTGTTTTACACCTAACTAAATGACTGATGTATATTGTAGATACTGACATTGATTTACACCTAACTAAATGACTGATGTATATTGTAGATGCTGACATTGTTTTACACCTAACTAAGAAACTAATGCATATTGTAGATACTGACATTGATTTACACCTAACTAAATAACTGATGTATATTGTAGATGCTGACATTGATTTACACCTAACTTAATGATTGATGTATATTGTAGATGCTGACATTGATGGAAGTCTTAATGAGGATTGTGCTGCTAACACAGGTAAGAACGTGTCACTATTACACTTACAGTGATGGCATGGTATCAAGGATAAGATATGATAGTTGATTAATTTAATCAGTACTTTTTAAGACACAAGTGGAATGATAAAATGGAATAAAACTAGAACTATTACTGAAGGTGATAAAATACCCCCAAAGCCCCTTTTTAACGCTTGATATCTTAGAACAAGCCATTTTAAAGAAGAGGAGTACACATGATTTTGTCTACAGACAAATAAAAAAGGGGCATTAGTCCGTGAGAATAAATCCAAATAATTTTTTTACAATATACACTAGGAGACCTAATGCCTAATGTGCTGGTTAAGCAAAAATATAATGCAGGAATGTTCTATTCACATACAATTCACAAAAATCGTCACGTTGACTGAAACTTTAAATGTTATGATTCTGTTACCTTTGCCCCGAAATTGTTTGAAAGGAGACGTTTCATTGGCTGCAAAGAACTGCCCCGAAATTGTTTGAAAGGAGACGTTTCATTGGCTGCAAAGAACTGCCCCGAAATTGTTTGAAAGGAGACGTTTCATTGGCTGCAAAGAACTGCCCCGAAATTGTTTGAAAGGAGACGTTTCATTGGCTGCAAAGAACTGCCCCGAAATTGTTTGAAAGGAGACGTTTCATTGGCTGCAAAGAACTATTTATACTTTGATTTTAGTAACAATTATCTTAATCTTAAAATTAACCCTGAAGCCCCTATTTTTTTACATCAAGACTTTCATACAAACTATTTATGTCACACATTTGATAGAAAAATAATAATTGATCCAAACAAAATTAATTTATCAAAAACTGTTTACTTCAATTTTACTAGCAATGACCTTGACCTTGAAATCAACCCCAGCGGTCCGAAAATATTTGTCACATTAAAACCTTCATTCAAACTGTCCAAGTTAAAAGATGGTTGAAAAATGACTCAGATTAATTGGATAGCGACTCAGTAAGCTTTTCCATGCCTCTAACTTGAACAGAATAAGTTAAAATAATTAATACATAATGCCAATGTGCGTTTACCATATAATTTAAGCTTATGGATGAAGTTAACTTTTGATGAGTGTACTTTAGACAGTCAGACACAGTTTTTTTTATTTTATTATTTCTCGTAGTGTATGAAGAGAAAATAATCCATGGATTAAATAGACATTGATTTACATATTTGCTAGAGTGGATTATTCAAAGCCATGAATTAATAGAAGTAAATTTTTCACCTGATGAGTAATGGAGATCCAACTATGAATTTGGTTTTCTTGTACGAAATATGGATAAGATAAGAATAGTCTTATCTCTTGTGCATTAAAATGGGAGGATAGTGAAAAATCTGTTAAAAATTAAGCGAGTGTCAAATAATGATTGATTAGTAATTGTATGAAGATCACCTTTTTAAGTGGTAATCAAATATGCTTAATCTATTTTTTAAGGTAATTATTATGTTCAGAAAGACATTTATTTGACCATTCGAATTTTCTTTATCATATAAACTGGTCACATCAACCAGATAATTCAGTGAATGTGTATTCATAGTCTATATATACATAATGTAATTCAAAATATGTTTGATTTATTGATTTATTTATTTAATTTATTTTCAAGTATGACAACTGCCCCAATATTCATCAACAGCTTACCAAAGACTGTTTTTATTCATATCCTTCAGATGTACCAACAATCATATCCCAATATATGCCATCTGATGTCCCCAGATGTGTATCTAACTACACACAGGATACATATGAGGTTGTTGTGTTAACTGTTGCCGGTACAAATACGGTGAATAATGTGACCATTCCAGAAGTACCAAGCTCAGATCCAGATCCGACATACGCGCCTGTTGAACAACTTGGAGAAAATGTAATTATGGCGACAACTGTCCTTCCTGGTGTTACTTCAAGTAAGAATGTGTTCTTCTTCTATGCTTTCATATCACCTCTGTATAAACAAACATACTCTCTTTAAATAACCTTCCTAAAATACAACATATATATACCTGTGTAAAAAAGTGTTATTTGCTACCATTCTTGTTCTGTTTTGTTTTTATTTGAATTATGATCATACTTGTTCATTGTTTTGCTGATAAAACACTGTATTTAAGTCCAGTAATACTGTACCCATTGCTGCACTATTTCACTGTTAATAATTTACCAGCATATTCTGGCCACGACCATGATCCAGTGGTTAGTTCGCTGGACTTGCAACCCATTGATTTGGGTCCAAATCCTGGTCACGGCAGGTCATACCCTTCTATGAAAATTTGACAAAAATGTCAATTTCCCTCCATATGTGGAGAAGTTGCTGGCTTCTTGTGGCAAGGTAAGTTAGTACAGGTTAGTATACAGTCCAGGGAAACTGGATAGGTGAACCGGTCGCCGTATATAACTGAAAAATTGTGGAAAATCGGCGTTAAACCCTGGTGACAATAAGTTACATACAAACCAACATATTCTGGACCAACTCATCTTATCCGAATTTAAAAAAAAATTGTAAATAAGCTGCCAGGTACTGAATATGGATTAACTACTATGCCGCGTTTACAAATTTTCTTTAGACTTGTTATTTGTGGATTGTTTCTCACAACAGGCCCCGATGACTCATGTACAACAAATTGTGTATGTCCATGTGGATGGGTACATACTCCAGAGAATTATACTGATGAAGAAATAAAAGAAATTGTTGATCATATTCAGGAAAAGTTAGCAGTTAGCAAGGCACAGCTCAGTTCTACGGTAAGATTGTACAACACATTATTAAAATAGTAAATCATGTTTTAAATTCAGCTAAATGTACCTAGACTTGTTTTTTAAATCCTTTGAATCAAATACCCCCCCAGTGTTTATAATGTCAGTTGTTAAAGGATAAAAACATTGCTAAATCCGTTTAATATTCCAACCAGTTTGCGTAGAGTTGCAGAATTCTGGGCTCTCAATCAAAGGCTTGCTGGATTGTCACCCAGACAAGATACAATTTTACATGAAACTAGGACTTGATTTAATGTACAAATGTTTAAACATCATACTTGTCAAATGACATCTTACTGTTCACAATAGAAAAGTATGATAATTTATTACTTGTATTTATATATAATGGAAATAATAGGAATCCTTACCTCTTTTTTGTGTTATCCCTGGTATTGGTGTGCATTGCATGTTTTTTATCATTAGAATATGAATAATCATAAATTTTATTTATGTAATACTGTTGTTTTTCCGACTGATGAATTTCACAGTTGTTATTGTATTGTATTTATCTATCCATTCAGTTTTGTTTTAAATTGCCATGTTGTGTATACTTGCCAAATAAAATAATAATAATAATTATTATTATTATATTTTATTATTATTATTATTATTATTATTATTATTATTATTATTATTATATTATCATATTATATTATTATTATATTATTATTATTATTATTATTATATCATATTATATTATTATTATTATTACTATTTTTATTATCATATTATTATTATATTATTATTATTATTATTATATTAAATATAATCTTACATCTTACAGATGAGGAAGAAAACCAGCGCACCTGACGACCGATCATCAGCAGTAGCAGTGGGTTCAGTTGGATTAGCTTTCATTCTAATATCAATTGGGTTGATCATGTTTCTAGATATGACGACATTGGTGAAAGAAATGAAGATGTTTTTCACTAGGGTCCGTGAAATAAGTCGGAGTTCATGAGATAACCAGATACGGTTTCATTCTGTACATGTGTATCTTTATTGTGGTTTATTCAGTCGCGTACATGTACACATTTTTGGTGTTTTCATCATATGTTATCAACTATATTTAGTGTGAAGTTTTTCATCATTTGTAATCACTTAGTGTGAAGTTTTTCATCATTTGTAATCACTTAGTGTGAAGTTTTTCATCATTTGTAATCACTTAGTGTGAAGTTTTTCATCATTTGTAATCACTTAGTGTGAAGTTTTTCATCATTTGTAATCATTTCGTGTGAAGTTTTTCATCATTTGTAATCACTTAGTGTGAAGTTTTTCATCATTTGTAATCATTTCGTGTGAAGTTTTTCATCATTTGTAATCATTTAGTGTGAAGTTTTTCATCATTTGTAATCACTTAGTGTGAAGTTTTTCATCATTTGTTATCACTTAGTGTGAAGTTTTTCATCATTTGTTATCACTTAGTGTGAAGTTTTTCTTCATTTGTTATCACTTTGTGTGAAGTTTTTTTATCATTTGTTATCATTTAGTGAGAAGTTTTTCATCATTTGTTATCACTTAGTGTGAAGTTTTTCGCTAGTTATTGTCATTTTTTATTGTGAAGGTTTCATCTTGTAATCAAACTTTATGCTTTGGGTGAAGTTCACTAAATTGTTCAATTTGTTAAGTTATGGCTCACAGATTTTACTTTCAGTTTTATCATTACTATATTGAAAGGATACCGAAACTGCAGGGTAAACTTTTAGGTAAATTTTAGGTAAATGTTTGGTAAAATGTCAAGTATTAAGTTCATTTTTTTATCTAAGAATGAAATTTAATCCGTGCCAAAATGATTTGTATCGGGTAAGACATTTAGGAGATATTGAAGGGAGTCCCTGTAATTCAAAATAGAAATGGACTGATTGTGGAACCTGCGTCATCAATACTGGGTATGTCCCAACTTTGCTTTCTACTGCCCTGATTCTCCTAGATATGGAATTCGTCAAAGAGCTTATCTTAATTTTGATGTTAACCCAATCTTCCAAGAGTGTTTCTCTCGGACAGGGGGAGGTTGGCGTTGTTAAATATGTCGATCAAGTTGGACCCACAAGTGGGAATAGATAGGGCTGTATGGCTATCAGCACAATAGCTGGATGTTGTTTTTAGTGGAAATGTTGTGATAGATCATTGCTACATGAAGCTGTGCATTATTCTGCTGGAATATGAGTTTTTCTGCTTCCACATGGATTGGGAGGTCCTCATCCCTATACCTAGTATACCCAGTAAATACACCAGCCACCGCAACCAGTTGTGATTTAACTCCATGTGAGTTTCCTCCCCAACCATAACCGATCCACCTCCAAACACATTCTTCTATAACTCAACTTCAGCAAAACCTTCACGATGTCGACTGTGTGGTCGCAACAGAGCGACCTGGACTCGTCAGGAAAACGTTCATTCCTTGAAGGGAATATTTTGGGGGCATGTGTCGCCACTCAAGCCACAGTGCTAATGTGTAGGCCCACAAACGGGCGACGTGCCGATAGGCCAACATCCTGCAACCTGGGCAGATTAGTGGCAATAAGGTGACAATTGTGTATATGTGTGACACGAATAAATCTATCCTGACCTTTTGACCGCATATGCGTTCAACCAGACCTAGGTCTGTCAGCGAATAGTCCAGCTAGCCTTCGACGTTTAACGAGTCATTCAATAGCGTAAACATGAAAAATAAAATGCCTGGCAACCCGTATTCATCTTGCATAAGCATAAACATCCAAATGGTATGACCCATCAGGATCGGAACTTTCGTCAGCCTTGCCATTGTTGAATACAATAAAAAAAACATAATCAGAAATGGTGTATCTCAATGAAGACCACCTAATGGTATGAAGAGCTGTATAACTTAATGTTTCATCACTGCTGTGCGCGAGTTTTCATGTTTCATGTTCTCCCCAGAATAGAGCATTATGCAGTTCCGTTTTGTCATCTTTGATACAGGACAACGTGCAATGTAATCATCAGAATTGATCGACTGATTTCATTGTTTTTGAACGTTCGCAAGATGAGTTGCAAATAATGTTATGCAAGTAACCCAGCATTTCTTTATCCCTAGAATTTATACGAATAGGACTGGGAACTATCAAATATAATGAAAACTTAAGTTATTTCTTTGTCATATACCTTTGTATAGATTCGTCTAGTATTCATCTAGCAAATGCCACGATTCACATGATTAGACAAATTTCAGGCATATACCTAGACCAAATTGAAGTGGATTCAAGAATATGATATGTTCTAAAAATTGCTAGTTTAACCCCATCTGTGTCAAGAATCATTGTTTCATTTGGTGAGAAAAAATGGTCAAAAACTTTTCTTTTCTATCTTTATTTGTGAGAATACCATATAAATGGTTTGTCCCCAAATATTTTTGTGCTTGGATTTACCGCTAGAAACTTTAGAGTTGACACCAAACAATATGGACGGTTGCATGACTATTTTTTCTCAACTACCGGTATACATTACTCCCTTCTGCAACAAAACACAGACAATGTTCCCAAATTTTAATTTTATACTCATAGATTATTAATCATAAAGTTGATAAGAATGGTTTATTTATAACACATTTAAGAAGAATAGTGTAATAATAAGGCATAACTAAATATTTAATAGCTAAATTTTAAAGACAATTATTTTTAAATTGAGCAATGAAAGAATGCGATTTAGAGGGATGTAATTCACATCTTTAACATCACGGGAACTGCGACATTCCATTAACTTGTATAATTATTATATTTACATAAATATACATGAATAATAAATATATACTGTACATCAGAGTTTGTTTTCATTTGTCTTGCTTTTTTTGTTTTCATTTCTTGACAATTTATTGTAAGTAATACAATGTCAGTAAATAAATATGTGACTTAGTACAAAGTTAGCTGTATTGCAATGTGAATAAAATGTATATATAGTTTATGTGTTCATTCTATACTTCTCATTCAAGAAAGAAAATTACTTCGATTGTATCAGAACTCTAGACTTTCATACTTCGCCATATTTGACGTTATGTTTACGACTTCAATGTGCCTGACACTCTTCAGAATGTTAATACATACAATTAGATTTGAGACTGTATTAATTATAGCATACAGAACATGCAAGGCGATAATCATATTAAGTCCATGAAGGTTTGACTTCATTTATGTTATCCTGAAGAGTTATATATTGTGGTTTAAAACATTGAATAAAATGTCTTAATTTCCCTGTTTGCTGAGGTATGTTGTAATTATGACATCAAATCCATATTCGGAGTGCTACAGACAACTTAACATGTATTTTATTTACTATACGTACAAGTTATCCTTTTATCGCGCCAAATAAGTTGAAAATTCTGAAAATAAATAAAGCGTTTATTTTATATTTTTTTATTTATTTTGTGATAATATGTAATTCAAAGAGTGGATGTAAAAATGCATCAGTACTGTGTCATCATTGATCTTGTTTCATGTTATGGTGTCTTCACACACCTATCCATCCATATATACACCTGTAATAATCCAATAACATGCTTTCGTGGTTAAATTAAGTCTCTTATCCATTTCCTCACTTCTTGTTAAATATTTCAGTTAATAATTAAATGTTGCATATGTAAAATGAAAAAGAAATTATTTCTCCTGTGCATATAACTTGGTGTTAAAAGCTGTTTTAACAAAATTAGCAAATGTCTATATTGTTATTTATAATACATTGAAGAAAGGTGCCGCGGCCGTGGTTTAGTGGTTAGCGTACTGGAGTTGTAACCCGGAGATCTGGCTTCGAACCCCGGTCGCGGCAGGTCATACCCTTTCTGGCAAAATTTGACGAAAATGTCGATTTTCCTCGACATGTGGAGGAGTTGCCGGCTTCTTGTGGAGTGGTAAGTTAGTACTGGTTAGTATACAGTCCAGGAAATTGGTTAGGTGAACTGGTCAACGTATATAACTGTAATTTTGTTGAAAAACGGCGTGAAACCCCAGTGAAAAAAATGAAGAAAGGCAGTTTCAATAAACAGCTGTAAAATCTAATGAGTGGACGTTCTGTGTGAACAATAATTTACCTCATCTTGTGTGAGTACAATTGTCACCGTGGCAATGGCCATGATCACACGAATAATTGTGTCCACAATATTCACAATGCCCGTCATTTGAACATTCAATATCACCATGACAATGACATTCGCCAAAATGACAATATGCACCATGGTCCGAGTTAGAACAATCTGTATTTATACATTGATCATCATGCGAACAACCCAGTGATATCTCTGTAATAATTCAAGTGTTATTCTGTTTTAGGTGAAGTCTCAAAACTTGTTCATAGATACACCAATAAGAAAACGATACATTGATAACACGATACAAACAAACTGGATTAATAAGAAAACAACGGCCGCGGCCGCGGTTCAGTGGTTAGTGCGCTGGACTTGAAACCCGGAGACCCGGGTTCGAATCCCGGTCGCGACAGGTCATACCCTTCTAAGAAAATTCGACAAAAATGTCGATTTTCCTCCATATCTGGAGAAGTTGCCGGCTCCTTGTGGAAGGGTAAATTAGCACTGGTTAGTATACAGTCCAGGAAAACTGGTTAGGTGAACCGGTCGCCGTATATAACTGAAAAATTGTTGAAAACGGCGTTAAACCCCAGTGACAATAAGTCACATAAAAACAAAAACAAGAAAACAACAATAACGCGCTTACGACGCCAGTCTTATGTTTTACTGTTTATCAAATAATCTTAAGTACAGAAAGTAATACAGTAGAACCTCCATTATCCGAAACCGACGGGATCGAAAAAGTATTTCGGATTATCCCGGGTAAAGGAAATCCAGACTGTTTATGTATACACGGATTTCTCCTACGAGACCTTACGTATCGCACAAATTCGTATAAGTACACGGATCCTAAAGATTTGGTCACTTATAAGTGATTTAAGAGTTATTACGAGTTATTACGAGCTATTTACGGTTTATTACGACTTATTACGAGCTATTTACGGTTTATTACGACTTATTACGAGCTATTTACGGTTTATTACGAGTTATTACGAGCTATTTACGGTTTATTACGACTTATTACGAGCTATTTACGGTTTATTACGACTTATTACGAGCTATTTACGGTTTAGTACGACTTATTACGAGTTGTTTACGGTTTATTACGACTTATTACGAGTTATTTACGGTTATTACGAGTTATTACGAGCTATTTACGGTTTATTACGACTTATTACGAGCTATTTACGGTTATTACGAGTTATTACGAGCTATTTACGGTTTATTACGACTTATTACGAGCTATTTACGGTTTAGTACGAGTTATTACGATACATTAACGGCAAAACTATTGATTAGTTACTAGTTACCATGGATGAAAACAAGCAACTCACGCGGCATTATACGTGCTTTTTACGGAATGTTTCGTGTTTTTTACGGAATGCTTTGAGCTTAGTACGGAATGTTACGATTCATTGAAGCTTTGACGTATTAATTACGACCTATTTGTGTGTTATTAAGCATGGTTACGGACTTGCTGTTTTGTATGTTATTGTGTATTTTATTGTATCATTAATAATGACTGAAAATGTGAAATTACTATTGTAAAAATATAAAAATGAAAAAAAAATCAACTTAACTTCTTTATTTTTAATATTCAACAAGTCATACAAGTCACGATACATTTTACTCTCAATATTAAAATGATTAAGATAGTTCTTTTACTGTTCAATGGGCGTCAGTAGCCGACCGCGCCTTGGGCGTAACAGGCACATAGTCACTGTTGTTGTAAGCCGGGCTGAATAAAGGATCAGGGTTCATTGTCTTACAATCATCAGTCAATACTGCCCCAATACCGAAGTTGGAACTTTGAACTGCTGGGTGCCTTGGATCCTCTTAGGACCTGGGTGGCCCCCAGCAACAACAAATTGCTTGGAAACATTTATGGATTCTTGCGAGCAGCTTGCGGAGAGTTACGTGCTGTTCACAATACTCACGGATTGTTACGAGTTATTTAGCGAAAAAAATCAATCGTAAGAAAATTTATGACATGTCAAAAAATTACCTCTCCTTTCACGGATCCTTACGAGTGTCTACGAGTTGTGACGAGTTATTTACGGATCCTTACGAGTGTTCTACGAATTGTGACGAGTTATTTACGGATGCTTGCGATTACCTACGAGTTGGCGATCCGTAAGGAATCGCAAGAAAAATCCGTGCATGTGAAGAGGTTATAATGACTGTATAAGGATAGGTAAGCAAATTTCGACCCCAAATTTGCATGTATATTTAGTTTAAATGAGTCAACGATTTAACCATTTAGTAATTACAGTACTCAGCAGATTGATTGACAGGTGACGGGTGTGAGATATATGGAGCTGATGTAGATACGTTGTTACGAAATGCATTTATACCTAAGAGGTGACACTATCATATACTAAATATACAGTATCATTATTAAAAACATGCTGCATTTGAAATAGAAATAGACGTACAGAACCTGCAAATTCATCATGGAACCAACACCTGTGTCTATGAATAAAGTCGTTAACCGTTCCTAGAATTGAACTTACTTCTGAAAATCAACTTAAGCCCCAAATTCCCAGTTTTATATCAATAAGTACGTTTCATTGAATATGAAGAGTTGTAAAAAGAACGAAGTCTTACTGGTTGGTTACTCCAGTACAATTATTCGGAGTGATGTTGAAGTAGCGATCAAATGAACGAAAGAAAAGAGAAGACTGATCGCGAAATAATAAGAGCAAGCCTGGGTTCCTTGACTTTCATTTATTTATTACCATTACTTACAAAAGATTTCATTTATAACCATTACACCTACAACAATCACTTCTTGCAACATGTCAAGTTTGTCACCGGTTACCGGTTTTAGGAAAAGCATTAATTATAGATTGGTTTTGACTACTTTCAACTAATCAATTGCCATCTCAATTATTCAAAAATTTTGACAAAAAATATCATCTCCATTATTTGAAATGCTACTGAAGAAGCTATTTTTAATTGTTGTGGATTTTTAGTTCCCCATCTCTGAATAAGAACAATGTTGGTACTTACCTAACAAGGCCATTACAACCACGCATAACAACACGCCAGCAGTCTTCATAGTTTCACAAGTTTTATGTCCACGTCAGTAAGCAATCCTAACATTCGCCAATTATCACTTCTCTTCGCTTCTTTTTCTTCTTTATATAGGTTTCAACATCCGTTTCAGATGATGTTAAGCCGTGCACCAACCACAAGCAGGATGTACCTAACTATTATTAATTATGATAATTAACGCTATTGACGTAATTATAAAGAGGCTTTTATACAGTATTTTGAATAAAATTTACAGGTAATTAACCAAAGCAAAGAGCTAATATTACATCTTGTTTTCATTTACACTTGCGTTAAATTTCTTGGTGTCCTCAGTGATAATACACTGTGAGGTGTCCTCAGTGATAATTCACTGTGAGGTGTCCTCAGTGATAATTCACTGTGAGGTGTCCTCAGTGATAATACACTGTAAGGTGTCCTCAGTGATAATACACAGTGATAATACACTGTGAGGTGTCCTCAGTGATAATACACTGTCAGGTGTCCTCAGTGATAATACACTGTGAGGTGTCCTCAGTGATAATACACTGTGAGGTGTCCTCAGCGATAATACACTGTAAGGTGTCCTCAGTGATAATACACTGTGAGGTGTCCTCAGTGATAATACACTGTAAGGTGTCCTCAGTGATAATACACTGTAAGGTGTACTCAGTGATAATACACTGTCAGGTATACTCAGTGATAATACACTGTGAGGTGTCCTCAGTGATAATACACTGTCAGGTATACTCAGTGATAATACACTGTGAGGTGTCCACTGTGATAATACACTGTGAGGTGTCCTTAGTGATAATACACTGTGAGATGTCCTCAGTGATAATACACTGTAAGGTGTCCTCAGTGATAATACACTGTAAGGTGTGCTATGTGATAATACACCGTGAGATGTCCACTGTGATAATACACTGTGAGGTGACCTTAGTGATAATACACTGTGAGATGTCCTCAGTGATAATACACTGTAAGGTGTCCTCAGTGATAATACACTGTAAGGTGTGCTATGTGATAATACACCGTGAGATGTCCACTGTGATAATACACTGTGAGGTGACCTCTATGATAATGTTCAAAATTACTTTTAATGTCGAAGCAGCCGCTTTGAACCACAAATGATTTATTCTATAAATTTTTATTACAGGATGTATTTACAAAATGTTACATGCTTTTTTTGCCTTTATCCGGGAACGAAGATGATAATACAATAATAAAATAATAAAATATTCGGTTTTCTGTTGTTTTTCTGTGGTTTTTCCTGTTAACAAACATTTCATTTACGCGCATAATCGTTTTACACTTAAACTTATGAAACATATATTGTAAATTTAGTGTTAACAATCGTTATACAGGTCATTAAAACACATACACCATGATTAAATGAAGTCGGTAATTAATTCAATAAGAAAACAATATTGTCTAGACAACGAACTGATGTTATCTGCGATTAATTACATTGCATACGTTACCAATAGCTTCCCCAGGATGTGCTAGAGACTAAGTAATCATGTTTATTTTATTTGACCTCATTCAGTACAGTGTGAATACAATATAATATACTGCTTCGCTGTCACTCTGAACTAGTGTTTTATGTCAATATGTCAATTTTTATGTTTTTAAAGTAATTCATGGTTTTAGAGACTAACTTACATGGAGTCAGAAAAATAGCCGTGTCTATGGTTACCCTATTTTTGCGCGGACCTTAAAGTCTCATACTGTAAAATCCAAAGTACGAAATATTTCGTGACGAATAGTACCTACAAAGTACGAAATATTTCGTGACGAATAGTACATACAAAGTACGAAATATTTCGTGACGAATAGTACCTACAAAGTACGAAATATTTCGTGACGAATAGTACATACAAAGTACGAAATATTTCGTGACGAATAGTACCTACAAAGTACGAAAAATTTCGTGACGAATAGTACATACAAAGTACGAAATATTTCGTGACGAATAGTACATACAAAGTACGAAATATTTCGTGACGAATAGTACATACAAAGTACGAAATGTCCGGTCCCAATTTTTTCATTCAATAATCTTTTTAATTTGGGAATACCTTGTCATAAGCGAATACCGAACGACTTTACTATCATATTTGTGTTTATTCAAAATTAAAACCAATCTCTTTCCTGAGTTGTCGTTCGTTATCCATCACATACAACTGTCAACATCTGGAAAGTAGTTCAAAAACGTGTGGCCGAGCCTCCTTAAGTTTCCATCTGGTACATCACAGAATTACGCTTTGTTTTCTCCTAATGTATATATTTGTTGTCATAACTTCACACGATTACCTTCGACACCTTTGATTCATTTCCATCAAGGCGATAAAACTTTGTGACCTAACTACCAAAAGTATACAAACACTCTCCGTCGGGGAATAGTGCCCTTGATAAATAAGATAATTTCTCCGATTTTCTGGTAAATTTTCTTTTGTTTCGAATGCATCGTGCGAATTTTTCATTTTTTATCCTGTTAAACTTACGTTTTCATAAACAATAATCATAAGACTAAACATAAAAGCCAAAAATGCGTACTTGTCCCATCACCGAATTATGATATGTTCGTGTACTTTCTTTCAAATCTTCTAACTTTGTTTTGTAATTAACGTACTTGAGTGTAAATAAAGGTTGTTGTTGTTGTTATTTAAAGTTTTACCGCAAATTACGTGACTTGAATTAAATAAACAAAAATCCATAATTAACACATTTGTCTTCCGCTGTCAATTAATTGATCGCGCGATCACGCATGGATCTCCCACATTACACATGCAAAGTGTCGGTGTTTGTTATTGAAGTCGGCTGTCATAACAAATCTATTTCCTGCATATATTTCGGTGTCATAAAATCATGCTGAGACTGTGTGACATGTAACGTGGATAACTCCTCGCTGTCGTTAGGTCAATTGCGTTAAAACACCTCTCAAAACCGGACCCCTCGGAAATTTTCAGAAAATATGACTGCTGTGAGACGCTACTTGATAATTGCATGACACTTCACGTGTCATAAAACGTGACGGTTCAATACACATGTTGTCGTAAGTGCAAACATTAATGCCGGTTTTAAGACAGGATTTTTAATAATGAAACGATATGAACTAAGCTAAAACTCAGAAATTATCCGCATTTTAGACATGGCTTGGTTCCCAGCCCGAGAGTTCATTACTTTGACAATGAAAATTAATCTTACATAGCAGCTTTTAACCCAGGTATTTTGACGCCATTGTTAAATAACGACAAGTATTTTTAAAGTACAATGATAAACCAAATTAATAATCTATTTTTCTACTTATTCACTGTTGATTCCCTAATAACGTATTCTATACATTGAATTTTGATTTACTATAATTTACTCAAATTTTCTCAAGAAAGCATGATTTTATATAATTATACGAAAATATTTTCACCATGAAACCATGAGAATTTCTTAAACGTACTCCGCCATTGCTAATACAAATGTTACGTGATTTCTGATTGGTTGCACGATTTTGACTTGTTTTAAGAAAATCTTGGGTAAACCGAAACCCTGTGAAAGCCGAACTTTTGGTCCGGTCCCGGAAGGGTTCAATTTTCCCAGGTTTCACTGTAGTACATAACAGTCATATATTTACACTGAATAAAATAAAAAAAACTTCCGCTAAGTTTGCTTGTACATAGCAGGATGAAATCATTGTAACATGTTCATTCAATTGTACATCGTTTGTTGCAAAAACATGGTTTATTTAAAACAAAAATAACACTTAATAATGGATATAGCTACCTCTTGAGAGAGTATTTCATTGTCTCACCAGCGCACAGAATTGACTAAAATGTTGATTTCAGATTGTGGAATATTGTTCAATTCCTAAATGAAAGCTTTACGAAGTTCGTTGATGTTAGCAGGTGGGATGGGATGACATATCAGTCCTTTATTCAGTATATCCCAGGTGTGTTCAATTTCGTTAAGATCAAGACTATGAGTAGACCAGTCATCTACGAAATTTGTTATACGAAAAATTACCATGCCAGGGCTGGGCTGATATTATCTGTCTACTTTCGTAAATTTTGTGTTTGATACATTTTGTTCAGATGTGCCAGCTCCTAGAATAGTGAAAAATGTAGCCGCGTCTTGCCAACCAAACTCAATTATGATGAGGTTTTCTCATTCACATATATTTGGTTATGATCAAATAACTTCTACACAAATAAATCAACTTAGTATTCTAGTGTAGGATACAGTGACTCGTAAAATCAGAATCATAAGTGTTAGATTTTTTATGTTCTGAGTTAAAACTATTCAGTTGATTGCGGTTGTTTTTAATGTTGATGTTGTTGATTGGTGTTTTACGGTGCTTTTAACACTAACTAGGCTACATCGCACCTATGTTGTTTTTAATATGTTTATATAATGTTTCTGTTAAAGTCAAGAAAATTGATAGTTTTAAAATGAGTGGCTTTTTTGATTGGTAACTAGGTTTTACAAAATGAGATTGAAGCTTAACAAAATAAAAATAACTCTCACCAGTCTTATCTAGCTCAATCAGAAATTGGCCAGAAACTTATAAAATAAATAATCCCATCTCATATTGAATATTAAATAATAACAAGTAAAAAAATGGCTGCAAAAGATTAAGCGTTGCACCAATAATTGTCCGAGTTGTGCGCAAATAAAAAAAACAGCTGCAGCAACAGTAATAAAACTTTATTGTTATTGCTCTCCTCAAGCACGAAAGAAGTGTGTTTAAGAGAAACAAATATTATATTAGCTGGAAAACCCACATATGTGACGACAGCAAGGTTATTGAAACGAAGCTTTCATTGAAAGATTTCGAACACTTTGCACGGTTTCGCTGATATTTAGACGATCCCCGTTAATTAAACCAACCACCTTGTTGAACTATTCATAGCTACTTAACCATGCCTAGAGAGCTATTCACTGCTACCTCACCATGCCAAGAAAATTACCCCATCCCAAATATGCTAAGAGACATGGTCAAGGAGCATTGCCTATAGACTTAGAGGAATAAAAGGTTAACTATCTTCACCGAAACCATGTTCTAGTATATTCTACGAGGATCCATGATAAGAAATCTATAAACATTAGGGCTTCAACGAATCCAAATTTCTTCGGATCCAGTCAAATCCAAATGGTGAATATCGAATACGTCAGCTCGGATCATATCGTAACATTGTTAAATTACATTCATTTCATCATTTTGTAGCTCTAACTTGATAACAAAAATCACTAATACAAACTTGTTGATCTTAAATATTAGAAAGATGTCATTTTGTTAATGAAAATAAATAAGCAAAAAATGGAAGGTTAACAAAACAACTGAGGATTAACATTGTTTAAACTATGCAGCAATGCAAAATATGGAAGAATCACCGTTTTTTTTGCTATAAATAAATAATGTTTCATAAGCATGCATAATGATAAATAAATCAACTGAAAAAAATAAAGAATGCGCAACAAAACATGGCGCATCATTAAAAGTACAATATAACATTATGTACTGTTATCAGCACAATATAACTTTATGTACTGTTATCAGTACAATATAACTTTATGTACTGTTATCAGTATAATATAACGTTATGTACTGTTATCAGTATAATATAACTTTATGCACTGTTATCAGTATAATATAACTTTATGGACTGTTATCAGTTCAAAACAACTTTATGTACAGTTATCGGTACAAAACAAGTTTATGTACAGTTATCAGTACAAAACAACTTTATGTACAGTTATCAGTACAAAACAACTTTATGTACAGTTATCAGTACAAAACAACTTTATGTACAGTTATCAGTACAAAAGCAACTTTATGTACAGTTATCAGTACAAAACAACTTTATGTACTGTTATCAGTACAATATAACATTATGCACTGTTATCAGTACAATATAAGTTTATGTACTGTTATCAGTACAATATAACTTTATGCACTGTTATCAGTACAATATAAGTTTATGTACTGTTATCAGTACAATATAACTTTATGCACTGTTATCAGTACAATATAAGTTTATGCACTGTTATCAGTACAATATAACTTTATGCACTGTTATCAGTACAATATGACTTTATGTACTGTTATCAGTACAATATAACTTTATGCACTGTTATCAGTACAATATGACTTTATGTACTGTTATCAGTACAATATAACTTTATGTACAGTTATCAGTACAATATAACTTTATGTACTGTTATCAGTACAAAACAACATTATGTACTGTTATCAGTACAAAACAACATTATGTACTTTTGACAGTACAACGTAACTTTATGTACTTTTGACAGTACAATGTAACTTTATGTACTGTTCTCAGTACAAAACAACATGTAATACTGTAATGTAACATGTGATATTATTTGCTTGCAGAATGTCCCTGCTAAGGGTATTCAGGAAAAAAATCTCAGCACCTACCTTTACGAATAGAATCATCCATACCTCAGATCACTGTTCAGGAATTAACTTTGGAGGGTTTCATACCGAATGGACAGTTGAATCTGATCTCGATATTTTCAATTAAACATTTCCATGTACTTAATTGTAGCGACAGATTCAAATACTATTGTTAGAAATACTACTGCTTATATGTGCGCTTAACCTTTAGCAGAAACAAACACTTAAATCCGTAAACACACTACCGCCTTTCCTATGTACGGTAGAAATCGTTCCTGAAAATGCTTCGGCATAACCTTCATCGTTGTTTTATACAAATACCCGCAATATTGGCAATCTGTATTTATTTAGCAAATTTTGAGAATATTAAGATAAAAAATATATAAAAAAACATTGCAGTCTTCGAGCGAAAATGAGCTCAACTTTGGTTATAATGAGGCCGGGCTTATATATATTTATTACAAAACCTGTCCATTAGACTGCTTTGGCTTCGCAACAGTTATTATGACATCAGGATTTAGAACGAAATGACTTCAGCAGGTGTTAAAGTTCATGTTATTTTGATGGAGTGCAAAACAGTGTTATCAAGACAATACATTCTGCTCTGAACCATTAACTCTTAGACGCCTTATTTGTCACTGAGGATAACTCGGTACACTTTGTCGAAATGGGAGCTTATCAACACTCATTACTGGTTATTGGAGAAGAAAAAAAAACGATGTTGCCAGTCAATATGGAAGCATTGTCGTCTGCTACCAACAGCAGGCTCCTTAATTAACTCTCTTAGATTAAAAATGAGGTCATTTCGGTCGTTCAGTAGATTAACCGGTATTTCATTTCTTCTCGGGAAGTCATTTTGCTGAAAGGATTGATTATTTCACAGAATTTTCAAATTATCAAATAAGGAGCATTTCCCACAACAGCAATAAGCATAAATCCTCATTAAATGTTTCACAAAAAAACTTCACCATGGAACAACAAGCTGCACTACACAACTCAGATATGATAAAGTTACAGACTCACATCATGTTCAACCAACTGCAAGACAAGGATAAGAAAAAGAGGTGCACCCGTACAAACATAACATGTACCTACATCAGTATAACATGTACCTACATCAGTATAACATGTACCTACACCAGTATAACATGTACCTACACCAGTATAACATGTACCTACATCAGTATAACATGAACCTACACCAGTATAACATGTACCTACACCAGTATAACATGTACCTACACCAGTATAATATGTACCTACATCAGTATAACATGTACACACATCAGTATAACATGTACCTACATCAGTATAACATGTACCTACACCAGTATAACATGTACCTACACCAGTATAACATGAACCTACACCAGTATAATATCTACCTACATCAGTATAACATGTACCTACATCAGTATAACATGTACCTACACCAGTATAACATGTACACACACCAGTATAACATGAACCTACACCTGTATAACATGTACCTACATCAGTATAACATGTACAAACATCAGTATAACATGTACCTACACCAGTATAATATGTACCTACATCAGTATAACATGTACACACATCAGTATAACATGTACCTACATCAGTATAACATGTACCTACACCAGTATAACATGTACCTACACCAGTATAACATGAACCTACACCAGTATAATATCTACCTACATCAGTATAACATGTACCTACATCAGTATAACATGTACCTACACCAGTATAACATGTACACACACCAGTATAACATGAACCTACACCTGTATAACATGTACCTACATCAGTATAACATGTACAAACATCAGTATAACATGTACCTACATCAGTATAACATGTACCTACACCAGTATAACATGTACCTACACCAGTATAACATGTACAAACATCAGTATAGCATGTACAAACAACAGTATAACATGTACCTACACCAGTGTAACATGTACCTACACCAGTATAACATGTACCTACACCAATATAACATGTACCTACACCAGTATAACATGTACCTACACCAGTATAACATGTACCTACATCAGTATAACATGTACCTACACCAGTATAACATGAACCTACACCTGTATAACATGTACCTACACCAGTATAACATGTACACACACCAGTATAACATGAACCTACACCTGTATAACATGTACCTACACCAGTATAACATGTACCTACACCAGTATAACATGTACCTACATCTGTATAACATGTACAAACATCAGTATAACATGTACCTACATCAGTATAACATGTACCTACACCAGTATAACATGTACCTACACCAGTATAACATGTACAAACATCAGTATAGCATGTACAAACATCAGTATAACATGTACCTACATCAGTATAACATGTACCTACATCAGTATAACATGTACCTACATCAGTATAACATGTACACACATCAGTATAACATGTAAACACATCAGTATAACATGTACCTACACCAGTATAACATGTACCTACATCAGTATAACATGTACACACATCAGTATAACATGTACCTACATCAGTATAACATATACCTACGTCAGTATAACATGTACTCACACCAGTATAACATGTACACAAATCAGTATAACATGTACAAACATCAGTATAACATGTACCTACATCAGTATAACATGTACTCACACCAGTATAACATGTACCCACACCAATATAACATGTACCTACATCAGTAAAACATGTACTCACACCAGTATAACATGTACCTACACCAGTATAACATGTACCTACATCCGTATAACATGTACCTACATCCGTATAACATGTACCCACACCAATATAACATGTACCTACATCAGTATAACATGTACTCACATCAGTATAACATGTACTCACACCAGTATAACATGTACCTACATCAGTATAACATGTGCTCATACCAGTATAACATGTACCCACACCAATATAACATGTACCTACATCAGTATAACATGTGCTCATACCAGTATAACATGTACCCACACCAATATAACATGTACCTACATCAGTATAACATGTACTCACACCAGTATAACATGTACCTACATCAGTATAACATGTACCTACAGCAGTATAACATGCACACAAATCAGTATAACGTGTACACACATCAGTATAACATGTACCTACATCAGTATAACATGCACCTACGTCAGTATAACATGTACCTACACCAGTATAACATGTACACAAATCAGTATAACATGTATACACTTCAGTATAACATGTACCTACATCAGTATAACATGTACACAAATCAGTATAACATATACACTCATCAGTATAACATGTACACAAATCAGTATAACATGAACACACATCAGTATAACATGAACCTACACCAGTATAACATGAACCTACATCAGTATAACATGTACACACATCAGTATAACATGTACACAAATCAGTATAACATGTACACACATCAGTATAACATGTACACACATCAGTATAACATGTACACAAATCAGTATAACAAATACCTTCACTTAATCAAGTAGTCTCCTCCAGTGAGAAAAGTGAATTAATCAAGTATTCTCCCACAGTCAGAAAGTTGAATTAATCAAGAAATCTCATCTAGTCAGAAAGTTGAATTAATCAAGTAGTCTCCTACAGTCAGAAAGTTGACTTAATCAAGTAGTCTCCGCTAGTGAGAAAGTTGAATCAATCAAGTAGTCTCCAAAAGTGAGAAAAGTGAATTACTCAAGAAGTCACCCACAGTCAGATAGCTGAATTAATCAAGTATTCTCCTACAGTCAGAAAGTTGAATTAATTAAGAAGTCTCCTACAGTCAGAAAGTTGAATTAATCAAGTAGTCTCCTACAGTCAGAAAGTTGACTTAATTAAGAAGTCTCCTACAGTCAGAAAGTTGACTTAATTAAGAAGTCTCCTACAGTCAGAAAGTTGACTTAATTAAGAAGTCTCCTACAGTCAGAAAGTTGAATTAATCAACTAGTCTCCTACAGTCAGAAAGTTGACTTAATTAAGAAGTCTCCTACAGTCAGAAAGTTGAATTAATTAAGAAGTCTCCTATAGTCAGAAAGTTGAATTAATTAAGAAGTCTCCTACAGTCAGAAAGTTGAATTAATCAAGTAGTCTCCTCCAGTGAGAAAAGTGAATTAATCAAGTATTTTCCTACAGTGAGAAAAGTGAATTACTCTAAAGCTACAGTCAGAAAGTTCATCTAATCTAATCAGAAACAAAGATAAAGTGAGAATACGCTTTTATCAATGCTATGTAAGTACATATTTAGCTAATGTTTTCTAATGACATAACAAAACTGGAAAATCTGCAGCAAACGATTTAGAATGGAAGAAATCATACAATGTGCTTGTTTATTACGAAAACAAATCAACCACCAAATGTCAAGGAAAGTGTAGGACTACAGAACATAGGGTTATGTAAATTTTCAGGGAACGTAGTAATTCATTATATTTCGCTAAAGTACAGAACATCTGAACAAATTGTTACGTATTTAAATCAACAGGACACTGACATGTTTGCTCAATAAGCTATAATGACTGGCTTTCAATATATAAGTAAATTTTCAATCATTAAACAAGAATACAAATTTGTGAGAACGCTAAAGCATTAAAGAGGAAACCAGATCGTATATCCAACAAAAACAAATAAACCATAACCACTGCATATACACTAACCCACTAATGTGCAACCTCTCCGAAGCAACACCCTTTGGGAGAGGTTTGTTGAGAGGTTGCCGCTATAGAGAGGTTAAAGAAATAGTCAAATCGTACAGTGGGGAAAAGCATGCTGTAGTTGAAGATGGGTTGTCGCTCAAGAGATGGCCTCTCTGGAGAGGTTGCACTGTATTGACAAAGAAGATTCAGTGATTTTAATGAAGTAATGTGATAATAATGTGATAGTGTTCGCGCTTCAGAATACGATGAATTGCGTCATTAATGGAAAACTGAACTAGAATTTTAATGACAGTAGGTAGTTGCTTTACAAGAAATGTACCAAGAACGTACATTTTGTGCAAAGATGGCTTTAATCAGAAACATGCAGTGAAAATTTTGACAAAATTTAATGATCTCCACTCACGAATAATAATAGAATAAGAGCTTCATATTACATTGCAACCACTGGAAAATTAAAAATCTGATTCTGGTGTTGAATCAATTATTATGTTGTTTTTATTAGGGGGGCATCAATCGTGTTGATTGAGCATATAGTGTCAGCTGTAACACACGCACATAGTGTCAGCTGTAACTCACAGCGTGCAAGTTTGATTTCAGTATAGTTATTTAACTATTTTATTGAAATAAAAAAGATTCGTAAATCGTTGATATTTTGAAATTCTGGTGTATGTTAGTACACATCTGAAATCCATTATACTTCCCTCTTAAATCATAAGATTTATGCTCCAAAGTTATATATTTCTTACTAGAGACAAATACTTTAGGACCAAAAAACGGCTAAGTTACCAGTTGCCTTGACCATGGTCCTGTGGTTAGTGCCCTGGACTTCAAACCCGGTTATCCGGGTTCAAATACTATACTATACTATATATTAGCATTAATTGTCGGAAAATTGTTTTAAATTGACTTCTAACAGAAGAATTCTAATATCAGTAGAATTGTCTTTGTTGCCAAATGATTCGTCAAAACACAATCCTGCAAACAGATCGTTTGCTCAATTTAATTAAACAAAAAATAAATCAGGTTAACACCTCAATAAAGATTTAGAAGTGGGTGTGCAGATAAACATGAGAACCGGGAGAAAAGTTCTCGTAATACCCTCCCTGATAGCTGATACCGTAACTGTTTCACAATACACATGGAACACGATAACATTTTGTATACATTCTTGGTTTTGTATTTATTTGCGTTACAGAAACAGGCACATTTCACCTTAGGTCACATAAAAAATTAAGCATATCACTCAAAACAACATAGATAGCAACGTAATACGAAAATTTACAAAATATATATGCATGTATATTTTACCAGTATTTATACAAACTTTCTCTCCTTCGAGCAGTCAATAATAAGAAAATCATATTTTTTTAAATAAAAATAACATTTTGATTTATATTGGGTTTCTATGCACTTACATACTTACGTTGGATGTTTGCAATAATAGTAGCCACAAGAGCTAGATTGTTGTTTTCCTTGAAGTAACCAGTTATCTCTTATTTTTACCGATTGATTTTCCCATTCTTTCAGTTACATGAAACTGAATGATCTATGGAGTATCACAATTATACGGGCAATGTGTATATTGCTACTGTCTATATATGCTTTGTATCTTTTTTCTGTTCGACAAATAAACGAGTCAGTAGATTTCGATTGTTTATGTTAGAGAAGTTTATTATTATTCTAGTTATGCACAACGGCCTGATCTCTTAGCCAGTCTACTACCATCTACCAGAACAAATTAGCGCTCCTGGGTTACCTATCAGTACTAGGGTTATCTACCAGTACTAACCAGTGATTAGGTTATCTACCAGTACTAACCAGCGATTAGGTTATCTACCAGTACTAACCAGTGATCAGGTTATCTACCAGTACTAACCAGTGATCAGGTTATCTACCAGTACTAACCAGTGATCAGGTTATCTACCAGTACTAACCAGTGATTAGGTTATCTACCAGTACTAACCAGTGATTAGGTTGTCTACCAGTACTAACCAGTGATCAGGTTATCTACCAGTACTAACCAGTGATCAGGTTGTCTACCAGTACTAACCAGTGATTGGGTTGTCTACCAGTACTAACCAGTAATTGGGTTGTCTACCAGTACTAACCAGTAATTGGGTTGTCTACCAGTACTAACCAGTGATTAGGTTATCTACCAGTACTAACCAGTGATTGGGTTATCTACCAGTACTAACCAGTGATTATCTTATCTACCAGAACTAACCAGTAATTGGGTTATCTACCAGTACTAAACACCGCTAGGGTTGTCTACCAGTACTAACCAGTGATTGGGTTATCTACCAGTACTAACCAGTGATTGGGTTATCTACCAGTACTAACCAGTGATCAGGTTATCTACCAGTACTAACCAGTGATTGTCTTATCTACCAGAACTAACCAGTAATTGGGTTATCTACCAGTACTAACCAGTGATTGGGTTGTCTACCAGTACTAAACACCGCTAGGGTTGTCTACCAGTACTAACCAGTAATTGGGTTGTCTACCAGTACTAACCAGTGATTAGGTTATCTACCAGTACTAACCAGTGATTAGGTTATCTACAAGTGCTAACCAGTGATTGGATTGTCTACCAGTACTAACCAGTGATTGGATTGTCTACCAGTACTAACCAGTGATTGGATTGTCTACCAGTACTAACCAGTGATTACCCGGTTATCTATCAGTACTAACCAGTGATTAGGTTATCTACCAGTACTAACCAGTGATTGGGTTATCTACCAGTGCTAATCAGTAATTATCTTATCTACCTGAACTAACCAGTGATTGGGTTATCTACCGGTACCACCCAGTGTTTGGGTTATCTACCAGAACTAACCAGTGATTGGGTTATCTACCAGTACCACCCAGTGTTTGGGTTATCTACCAGAACTAACCAGTGATTACCCGGTTATCTACCAGTACTAACCAGTGATTGGGTTATCTACCAGTACTAACCAGTGGTTGGGTTATCTACCAGTACGAACCAGCGCACTTTGGTGAGTTTCCGACCAAATTTACCTTATTCCCAAGTTATACATGAATTAAATTTTGGATGCAAATATATTCAGTGATGTTTCATGAAGAATCTGTCATGCTTGTGTATCGAAGCATAGACCTCCCCATCAACAGTCTTGTGTTTTACCATATTGTCTAATCGTACTGGCCGCTGAATCAATAATACTGTATGCAAAAACGAAAAAAAAAATATAGACCATCACCATTCAAAACTAGAACTTCATGCTATAACTTTGTCCAGGTTCTTTCAAGAAGCGAACAGACACAAGACACATAACAATGTATGGAAATATATTAGAATACAGTGTCGTCCACAGTCTCGTTTTTCATTATCAATGTTTCATTCTGAATAAAGAACTGTATTTCCAACAGTTCTGTTGTGCCAGTCTCTGCAGCATCATGTGTCCGTGCACCTGTAGAACACAGGATTCTCTGACCAATACTCACACCACTTTGACGTATTCTATTGTTTGGTTTACGGATACCAATCGGAGTACTTTCATCTTCTTCGTTGTGGCAGTCTGCTGCGTTATCTTTGTTGTCATTAATAGTATTCCATTGTACAAATGGCGCGGTCTGTTTAGAATGTATAACATTACGACTTGCTATGGCTTCTTTGTCAGAGAATCGAACTATTCTGCGGTTCTGTTTCATATATATATTGGCATTACCACCATTTTCAAACTTACTGACCTTTCTTGATCGAAAGTGTAAAGGCACATGACCGTTATCCAGACTAGATTCAGTCTTAGTAAATGTGTCTTTCTTTCCTCTACCACAATTACAGAATATGCCAAGGCACACTCGTCTGAACTTTGTACTCATTGCTGAGTATAAAATAAAGTTTGTCGATGAATTAATTAGTATTAACAGATTAACTATATTTCCAGCAATTCTGATGTTATTTCTAGCTTCTTTCGTCGACCTGGTGGGCATTAGATAAATGGAATACAACATTAACGCCGCATTTGGAAATTGGCAGAGTAGAAACACAATTACCACCCCTATCAACATTATCGTAATTCGATTTTGTTCCTTTTGACGTCTGTTTCTGTCTTGTTTGATTGAGGTGTACGCCATTTGTTTACGAATATGCATCGCGGAAATCACAGCCCGCACCAACAGTCCGTTAAATGTTGACAGGAGAATTACGGGTAAAAATGTAAAAGTGAACACAATAAAATTATAATAACCAATTTGGTACACATCTGTCTGATACATGTCCGTGTCTACAAATTCGTATTTGGTAGTATTGTCACGCGTCACCTCAATCAGTTTCATTTCAAAGAATTCCGGCGCTGTGCACGTAACAGCAAAAAAGACAACACCACATGTTATACAACGTGCACGTCGTGGTGTACATATAGCTCGACCTTTCATCGGATAACACACAGCAACAAGACGTTCTAAAGAAAAAGTTACAGTTAAACACACTGACACATTACTACAAATATCTGCAAGAGTTTTGCTATAATAGTACCAGTATGTGTACATTTCCTGCTTCTTAACCATTTCATAATGATTGAAGCTTAATGTAAAACTAAACAAAACATAAAGTAAATCAAAGATTGCTAGTGCCGTCAGATAGCAGTTTGTAGAAGATATCATAGCACGGTTTGTTAACACACACACACTTATTATATTCCCAAACAATCCTACTGATGCTACGATTGGAACCAGGACTCGCTGTACAACAAATCTAGTAATGGTTAGAGAGTCAATATTCTCAGAATCCAGCATTGTTTCATTTCCTGTAGAATAATTGCGCAACATCATATCCGTAGCAGCAGCGGTAAGAGACACGTTCGTTTCCATGATAACGTATTATTTTAAGATGTTTATGACTTAATAATATGACATCGCAGCTTGTATGCAGTAGCTACGACATTTACCTGAAATAGACATCGTATTTATTAAAGCACCTTGTTTCGACGAAACTATTTTTCTTCCTTCGGATGTTGTGGTAAGAATAATATTGTGTGCGCTGTATTAACCTTCATTTCACAAATCATATCATTATGTGCAACACATGAAAATTGTTGATTAACCATACACATGTACAATGCGAAGAGCTGATGTTTATTACTCCTAAAGTGAAATTGCATTGTTCAGTAAATGCAAAAAAATGTTCAAGTACTCTATAATTGCTTATCTACAGATAAACGGAGGACTTTACGAATTCTGATTCCGATAAAAACCCAACTAAGATAACGCTTCCTGTCACATTCGATGTCCAACACCTCCAAAGTATCTGACTTCTAACACAGCCCACACTTTCATCAAAGTATTACATAATACACACCCAACACTTTCATCAAATTATTACATCCTACACACCCAACACTTTCATCAAATTCATTATACACTACACACACAACACTTTCATCAAATTATTACATCCTACACACTACACTCTCTACACACTACACACTCTAAACACTACACATTCTAGACACACTACACACACTACACACTCTACACACTACCCTCTACACGCTACACACTCTACACACAATACACACTCTACACACTGCACACTCTACACCCTACACACTCTACACACTAAAACCTATGCTCTACACACTGCACACTCTACACACTAAAATCTATGCTCAACACACTACACACTCTACACACAGTACACACTCTACACACTGCACACTCTACACCCTACACACTCTACACACAGTACACACTCTACACACTGCACACTCTACACCCTACACACTCTACACACAGTGCACACTCTACACACTGCACACTCTACACCCTACACACTCTACACACAGTACACACTGTACACACTGCACACTCTACACCCTACACACTCTACACACTAAAATCTATGCTCAACACACTACACACTCTACACACAGTACACACTCTACAAACTACATACCCTGCACACTACACACGCTACACACTCTACACAGTACACACTCTACAAACTACACACTACACACTCTACACACTACACACTCTACACACTAAACACCACGCACTACACACTCTGCACACTACACACTACGCACTCTACACACTGCGCACTCTAAACACTACACACCTTACACTCTACACACTCTACACTTTACACACCATACAAACTCTACACACTACACACTTTACGCAGCACACTACACACTCTACACATCCTACTCACCCAACATGCTACACATTTTTCACATCGAACTATTCAACAAACCAAACATCTGCGTGTCCACTACATCCAAATCATCCAATCAAGCACACCAACACAGATGTGTCATCGGAGTGTCATTATATAAAATCACATCACGTGTATTATTATACATGATCTCATCACGTATGTTATTATACATTATCACATCACGCAAATTATTATATAATATCTCCTCACGTGTATTATTATACATTATCTCCTCACGTGTATTATTATACATTATCTCAACACGTGTATTATTATACATTATCTCAACACGTATATTGTTATACATTATCTCATCATGTATATTATTATACATTATCACGACATGTATACTGATATACATTATCAGAATATGTGTAGTAATATTTTGACACATGTGATCAATACCCAGCAAAGAACAATTTAAACATGAAGGCGAAGCACGTAATATAAATGTAGAAATTATGCAATTAAGTCAATGTTGTTTCCGTTAATTTAGTATTTCAAGGCGTCTCACATCAATATTTACTTTTTAAATCTTACCTGTATGATAAATAAGCCTAAACAAAAAATGTTTGTTTCTGGTTACATGCTAAAAATATGGGTCGGTAGGTAGAGATTTTTTTCTTTTTTAAAAATATATCGGCAACACTGTCGTGAAAATTAAAATCTAGCAATAAGATTTGATGCCCTAAAAACTTATGTAAAAGATGGGTCGGTCGGATAACCGGAAACAAACCTTTTTATGCCTAAACCTGTTTTACATAAATTGAAACAAAATAAATAAGTCCGTTATAATGACACGGAAAACACAAAAGAAGTAAGACTATAGTACATATTCCTCCTAAGCCCATATCTCAGAAATCATTCAAGCGTGCAAACCCGACAAAAAAATCATTTTTTTACAAGTTTAGTCAAGATATTTTTACGCTCGATTAAGGAAATGTCTCACATTAACATATAATACTGCGTAGAATATGAAATACCTGTTAAAACTGTCCATATAAACGTGTGGAATTTCTATCTCAACAGTTCATACCTTGATATTCACTACGTTTCTGCATCGAAAATACACAAACTGTATTAAACAGAGGAATATAGCGTCAACACTAGAAAAACCAATACTGTCGTCTCAGTAACTCTAATGTCTCTTGTCATTTTAACGAACAAGGCTAGACGTACTTCGGAAACAGGATTAAAACGTTTTAAAACAAACACCTTTAACACATCTGTTGATTGTGTTTATGTAATTTTGTTACTACTGCAATGCGCCTTTATTTTTGTTCGTAGTCGAGAAAAAAGAGCCGAGCTCAAATTTTAATTGTTTTTGCAAAATTGTTGTAAAACAAGAATGCAAAAGAAGACAAGTTTTACAACTTATTGAAACAAGTTTTTTGTATTTGTATACAATACTTTTGAAACAAAAATGTTATCATTGACAAGAAATCCAGACATAATTGTTCGGAACATGCTTGATTATATCCGGTAATTAGGACACAGAATTCAGACAAAAAATGAAGTTACACTGGATCGTTAAAAACGATGACAACAAATACACAAGAAAAGAAAATCACAACAACATTGAATGATGGAAACAAAAGGAGACTGGACACATGGCTTGGATTTAATTTTTAGCCGTTGACAGTGATGTGTGTTGGTCATGACTTAACTGGACATTACTTAACCATAATACTGGACATTACTTAACCATAATACTGGTCATTACTTAACCATAATACTGGTCATTACTTAACCATAATACTGGTCACGACTTAACCATAATACTGGTCACGACTTAACCATAATACTGGTCACGACTTAACCATAATACTGGTCATTACTTAACCATAATACTGGTCACGAATTAACCATAATACTGGTCACGACTTAACCATAATACTGGTCACGACTTAACCATAATACTGGTCACGACTTAACCATAATACTGGTCATGTCTTAACCATAATACTGGACATTACTTAACCATAATACTGGACTAGACTTAACCATAATACTGGTCATGACTTAACAGTGATATAAATGATATTTACTATACTCATCATCAAATTTCATTATATGCATATCAAATGAAAGTTGTTTATATTTGTTTTAATGTATTTTTGCATGCTCATTTGTATACATGTATTACAACTATAAACATATGTCTTAATCAACATGACATTTGCATAAGTATGATTCTTTATAAATATTCTACACATATCTATATGTGCATTTATATACATTTCAATGCTATATTTATATCATATTTAATGTCATCTGCAGTCTAAACTCTTGTAAAAAATGTTCACCTTCTCCGTTGAAAGTGTTTGTCTTTCTGTGTTTTTTTTTCATGTATATACCTTCTTATCCAAGCTTTGTTAATAGCTGTCATAACTATTACTTGTTAATTATTGTAACTACCAGCAACCGACTGTTGCATCTATGTTCATGAAATTGTACTTTGTACATATGTTCACATGGGCCTACGGCCTACTGAATTTGTAAATAAACTCATATCTTAACCATAATACTGGTCATGACTTAGCCATAATACTGGTCACGACTTAACCATAATACTGGTCACGACTTAACCATAATACTGGTCACGACTTAACCATAATACTGGTCACGACTTAACCATAATACTGGTCATGACTTAACCATGATACTAGTCATTACTTTGGTTGCGGCAATCAGAATGTTCTGACTCCTACTTACGCTGACCAAAAACCCAGACATGCTCTTGTACAAATATCAACAGTAATAATAACAATCAATTCGCTCGATCTGCTCACTCCTGGTACTAAACCATCACTACTAAAAGAAACCTTGTTATATTCTAGTAAATGGAAAAAAGTGTTATATTTATGCAATGGGAAAAGAAACCTTGTTATATTCTTGTAAATGGAAAAAAAGTGTTATATTTATGCAATGGGAAAAGAAACCGCGTTCATGGTCGTGGCTTGCAACCCTGAGGTTCTAGTCCTTAATTTCAAGACTAAGTTCAGCAAATGGGAGAGAAACCTCTATCATGGTCCGTACGCCGCAATCAAGGGTATTAATCTCCACAAATTACTGACGAGTCCTAAAAATTAAAATATAACTTTTAAGATTATGGTACTCGGATGTTACACAAACTGACTGACTCAAAAGTAGAGGTGAAACGATTAATCGCGATCCATTGCGAACCGCGATTTTTCATGCTCGATTCGATTCGATTCAATGACGGCAATTTCGATTCGATTTTTTTTTTGGTAATTTTCCGTAGTATGCGAGTCAAAATGACTGAGATCAGCATTCTTCTCG
Organism: Lutraria rhynchaena; assembly: GCA_008271625.1. Taxonomy (NCBI): domain Eukaryota; kingdom Metazoa; phylum Mollusca; class Bivalvia; order Venerida; family Mactridae; genus Lutraria; species Lutraria rhynchaena. The sequence continues at coordinate 698,310 of VIBL01000122.1, read as the reverse complement.
TGTCATCAGGCTCTTTACTGTTTCAGTTTTTCCTATTCACAAGTTTTATGTTTCGTTTGTTCCATTGTTTACAGTATTTAAGAAAATACATTCCATCGTAAACTAGTGGGATAGCTATTTTATTCTTGTCCTATTTAATTCCTTTTAAAATCGAAAATCGAATCGAAAAATTGAATCGTGGGATGAAAAATCGAAATCGAATCGAATCGAAATTTTTTTAATCGTTTCACCTCTACTCAAAAGTACTAGATCAAGCGCTTTTAGAACCAGGACACAAGTAGGAAGGAATTTGATTGGCTAATAAAAAGACTTGTATAAAAACTAACGAATTATTGAAATGTTGATGTCGTCCCATCAAATAAAATAATGTTATGCAATGAACACAAAGTAAATTAAGTTGTTTTTTTGTATTGTTGTATATTATTATTTTACAAAGGCCGATTTCTTTACAGATACTTAAAATCACCAGGATATATCGGATTAAGCAGAACTTACTTAAAATAATCATAAATCTAAAAATAATGAAATATTATTTCAGCAAATCCTCTCTATGACTTAGACATGGTAATTAAAAGTATTTCAAATGACAATTATGCTCTGTTCTGTGTACCTTGTTCTATTCTCATCAGTAGAGCTGATAATTTACTTGAGCGCAGACGTTTTGTTTAAAATAATCAGGAGGAACGGTGTATGCTGAAGCATATGAGTTGCTTAGTACAAAACGTACCGTTATATAGCCTTACTCTTCAATAAGAGAATGTCGATTTACTTTCTTGTTAAAACGGCTAAATACATCCTATAATGATGACTCCACGTGTAGCAAGCAATGTCGATTAAAACCTATGACTCAATAATAGTATTTTAAGTTGAAAGTCAGGGTGCTACAACTAAAATGGAAATCTTTTCGACAATATCACATACTGGTAAAAAATCTAACGTTCTGTACTTAAGGCTATATGGCATCACGAACATGTCCAAAGCTTACCCCATAGAAATAACCAAATGACCTTGAACTTTGCGTTACAGATCAAAAGAAAAGATAGACCAGTGTCAATAAAAAAAAACAGTTGTGAAGTATGAAGACAATGGTGAAATAAAATATTTTCTGGGTGGAGTGACGGCAAACACCTATACCGGAACTCGTTCAATACTACAATTTTACCCTGAAAAGTTGAGGTCAGATATACATGTATATACATGTATTTTGTTACTATCAAGGCAGTCATTTACTGATGGTAGATATTTAATAATTTATTCTTTCGTTAACTGACTGGTGGTAGATATTTAATAATTTATTCTTTCGTTAACTGACTGATGGTGGATATTTAATAATTTATTCTTTCGTTAACTGACTGATGGTAGATATTTAATAATTTATTCTTTCCTTAACTAACTGATGGTGGATACTTTATAATTTATTCTCTGTATGATTAATTTGAACACAATAATTGAACAACGAATGTGTTACAGTGCAACCTCTCTAAAGCAACACCCTTTGAGAAACGCAAAATTATGTCGTTGTTTAGAGGTTGCCTCTAGAGAGGTTAAATAAATAGTCAAATCGTACAGTGGGGAAAAAGCGTGCTGTTGTTGAAGGAAAGTTGTCGCTCAAGAGAGGGCTGCTCTGAAGAGGTTGCACTGTATTAATAAATGAAGATGAATGTGCAAACAATGAAAATGGACTATGAAAGGAGATCACTTTGAGTCAAAATTGATCTTCGATCTTCGATGCCATTGCCTTTATTCCAACAATTTATTCTAACAATTTATTCTAACAATTTACTCTAACAATTTATTCTAACACTTTATTTAACAATGAGAATTAATGAGTTTCATTTTTGATAGGCTTTCACTGTCGGATTTCTTTCCAGAATTCATTCATTGTTACACATAGATAACTCAGTAACAAGACACACTCTGTATTGAACTAAATTAAAATAGCTTTACTACAAGTCTGTGTATGAGATGACACAATTTTCATCTGTAGTATTCTAACTAAGATGACACTGTCGTACATGTGGTATTGTGGCTAAGACAACAGAGAGAGACCCAGTATGTTGTATTCAGGCTATGATGGCACTGTCATAATATGTTGTGTAACGAACATTCAACTCGTCTCGTTTAAGATAATTTACTACGATATTATCGTATATTATTGGGGTAACATCGTAACAGTCATAACAGTTGCAATCTTTAGTATTCCAGCCAAGATGACACAGTTATGATATGTAGTATTGTAGTTAAGGTTACACAGTTATAATATGTAGTATTCCGGCTAAGATGACACAGTTATAATATGTAGTATTCCAGCTAAGATGACACAGTTATAATATGTAGTATTGTAGTTAAGATGACACAGTTATAATATGTAGTATTGTAGCTAGGATTACACAGTTATAATATGTGGTATTGTAGCTAGGATTACACAGTTATAATATGTGGTATTGTAGCTAGGATTACACAGTTATAATATGTGGTATTGTAGCTAAGATTACACAGTTATAATATGTAGTATTGTAGCTAGGATTATACTGTTTATATTGCATCTTAGTAATGTTGATTTTATTATACACGCGATTGTTGACATCGAAGACAATGAAGCGGGTAATCTAGTTAATTAAATTTATTGGACTTAAATATTAATTTCAAAATCAGCATGCCTATTACAAGATGGTATTTTACACTGAAGGCAATCAGCAAACACAGTCTCTGCAACCACATTACTGAGTGTACAGCTTTAATAATAACAAACGACAATAGAGGCTCATCTTAAATAATGTATAACGCTACGTTAAAGACAATAGCTTTGATCTTTAGCCGGGTGGTAGTACACGTATATATATATACATACAGTCAAAAGACAAAAGCTTTGATCTTTAGCTGGGTGGTAGTACACGTATATATATATACATACAGTCAAAAGACAATAGCTTTGATCTTTAGCCGGGTGGTAGTACACGTATATATATATACATACAGTCAAAAGACAAAAGCTTTGATCTTTAGCTGGGTGGTAGTACACGTATATATATATACATACAGTCAAAAGACAATAGCTTTGATCTTTAGCTGGGTGGTAGTACACGTATACATATATACATACAGTCCTAAATTCAAACTTCACACGATTAGGTGGAATGCATCTGATTAAATTAACGGTAAAACTGATAACCATAAGTCTTTCATTTACTTAATTCAACTTTCAGCATGACTAACACCCGTTACGGGCCGCACACATAAACCACCTTTGTTACCATTTTCCGGTACACCCAACCGGTCGCATACGAGCTAGCTGCAGTAACCACTTTCAAACTCACGTGGCTGGTCGAAAACAAATCTTTAACGCTGTCTAAGAAACCTTTAAAAAAATATTTGACCAATGGTAATACGCATGAATTTTGATTTACAAAGGTGTGTGATTTTATTAATTAATTATAAAGGGGTGTGAGTTCACCTAATTAATTATAAAAAGATGTGATTTTTTCCTAATTAATTATAAAGGGGGTGTGAGTTTACCTATTGTATTATAAAAAGATGTGATTTTTTCCTAATTAATTATAAAGGGGTGTGAGTTCAGCTAAGTTATTATAAAAATTTGTGATTTTTCCTAATTAATTATAAAGGAGTGTGAGTTTACCTAATTTATTATAAATAGATGTGATTTCTTGTCTAATTAATTCATAAAGGGGTGTGATTTCACTTATTATATTATGTTTGTTTCTTTGCAATGTATGCCTCTGAACCATAATACAATACATGATTAAAAGTATACATCATGGTGTGAGGGGAAAAGTTTCACGAATATGGTCAATCTCTTCATGTTATCTATCAATATGCACTGATCCTAATAGTCCCATCCCCGACCATCGGAACTGTCAGATCGGCGAAATTATTCTACTTTCTTTTTACGTTCAAGACATCTTAAATAAAAAAACGCGTGATTTTACCATGGTTGCATGACGAAAACTTTCAATGGGCAGCTCAAAAGATCGATTTCAATAACATGTGAAAAGGTGAAAAAAATGTATTTGCTTGAAAATGTAATATGAATACTATCGATTTTAACAAAAGTGTCTAGACAATCTTTCGTAATAATCTTTACAATATCCTTGATACATCACAGAAACGACTATAGTTTTGTAAACAAATGGACTGTACACACGAGCCGATGACTTCATGTGCCAATCCTTAAACAAGGCAAATTAGGTTCTGAATGAAGTGTTGTTTGATGATGACACATCAAAAGTACAATAATTACATGTACAAAAACCTCACACCGTGAAACTGGTACATGATATTCGTACCTGCGTGAAATTGATATCATAAACGTAGGTGTTTATTCCAGAGTTGGAGTCTAGGAACAAAATTGTTTCCAGAATCAGGAATTTTCACATGATAAATGAAGTTAAGTAAATACGTGGTTAAGTTTGAATAACTGCACATACTTACGGTGTGTCTGAACTTATTCTATAGATGTACATCGTGGCTGAGGGAAACTGTATCAGAGATTCGTGCATGTGTTTTTTTTCTTCCAATAATTTCAATATTCACAGAACCAACTAGCATTCTCCACCCACCAGAATCAGTACTGTCATGTCGGCGAAATTGTAAAAAATACACATATATGACGTGCCCAAATTATGTCTATTATTTTCAGTATTAAATGATTATGTAAGAACGTTTTCCATAGACTTTGCTGTCAAAGGTTTATCCCATTAAAAATTTGGGAAAATTTTGATCAAATTGATATTTAAAGTTGCAGTTCAAACAGTTCTTATATCAACTTCGACTGTTTGTATGAAATAAAAGAAATACATTTGTATTTGTTCTAAAGAAAACGATAGAATATATTCAATTTGTTCCTATTTTATCATTAATTCTTAAGTATGAGTCTCGTAAATTTTGTTACAACGAAATAGAAAGTTCACTTTATGTTTTTAGGAAATAAAGTTAAGCATAGAGGCTATCTCAATAAAATCTTCTGTCAAGTTTAACAGTGTCAGCACATAATGTACACAGAGAACAGTGTAATATAGAACATATAATGTGTACAGTGAACAGTGTAATATAGAACATATAATGTGCACAGAGAACAGTGTAATATAGAACATATAATGTGTACAGTGAACAGTGTAATATAGAACATATAATGTGCACAGAGAACAGTGTAATATAGAACAAATAATGTGCACAGAGAACAGTGTAATATAGAACATATAATGTGTACAGTGAACAGTGTAATATAGAACACATAATGTGCACAGAGAACAGTGTAATATAGAACATATAATGTGTACAGTGAACAGTGTAATATAGAACAAATAATGTGCACAGAGAACAGTGTAATATAGAACACATAATGTGCACAGAGAACAGTGTAACATAGAACACATAATGTACACAGAGAACAGTGTAATATAGAACACATAATGTGCACAGAGAACCATGTAATATAGAACACATAATGTACACAGAGAACAGTGTAATATAGAACACATAATGTACACAGAGAACAGTGTAATATAGAACACATAATGTGCACAGAGAACAGTGTAATATAGAACACATAATGTGCACAGAGAACAGTGTAACATAGAACACATAATGTGCACAGAGAACAGTGTAATATAGAACACATAATGTGCACAGAGAACAGTGTAATATAGAACACATAATGTGCACAGAGAACAGTGTAACATAGAACACATAATGTGCACAGAGAACAGTGTAATATAGAACACATAATGTGCACAGAGAACAGTGTAATATAGAACAAATAATGTGCACAGAGAACAGTGTAATATAGAACATATAATGTGTACAGTGAACAGTGTAATATAGAACACATAATGTGCACAGAGAACAGTGTGATATAGGACACATAATGTGCACAGAGAACAGTGTAATATAGGACACATAATGTGCACAAAGAACAGTGTAATATAGAACAAATGATGTGCACAGAGAACAGTGTAATATAGAACTTGTAATGTGTACAGTGAGCAGTGTAATATAGAACGCATACACAAAAGATGTACGTACAGTATACTCATCAACATAAAAGATGTACATGCGCATGCATATGTACTTTCTTGATTTCGAAAATGATATGAAATATGTCATTAATAAACAAAGGTTCGTTCCGAAGAATACATCCCAAAACATCTGTTCATATCTAATCGATACACGGAATTTACTAAATGGACGGGAAAACGTGTAAATCAATTCTATCCTTAAAATGAAGTAACGTTTGTTAGAATCATTAGGCTGTAGTTGACTCTTCTCCACAGTTTGGAATATCTGTCAAGTCACAGAATAACGCCGATGGTAGAAACGACTTGGATTGAACGACGTGCTTACCGACAATTCATCCGTTTTCTGTCTACTACATTTTGTTCAAGGTATAATTATCTGACTGGAGTCCAAACAGTTTCAGACGCATAGTCATCTTGAACAAAGTATTGAAAGACAATGTTTCTTGTCATTAATCAACCTGTTTTATAGAGTCTTTAAAATTAGTTCAGTGGATATAAGTCCAGAGAACATTCACATTAATGTAACAAATTATGTCCTATACAACACACACGTCAATGTTCAAACTATAATATTTTATACAACACACACGACAATGTTCGAATTATAATATTTTATACAATGTTCAAATTATAATATTTTATACAATGTTCAAACTATAATATTTTATACAATGTTCAAATTATAATATTTTATACAACACACACGTCAATGTTCAAATTATAATATTTTATACAACACACACGTCAATGTTCAAATTATAATATTTCATACAACACACACAAATGTATAGTTTAGTTATTTGTTCTTGACCGTAGACATTTAATATGATCTTCAGGTTTGATTGGATCACTAATACATGTATATTCATTCTAATAACGGCATGTATAAATATCATAGTGCAGTCCAACAACAAAAAATAGTATTAACATAATAGCATAATGATATAAACGTTCAGCCAGATCGAATTTTGCTCTATGGCAAATATATTTTAGATATATTTACCTATAACGTTATCAAAGTGTTCCTGGGGAAAGTGCAGGAGAAGAAATAGATCACAAGACTATCAGACGTTACTTAGGTTCAATATCTATATCAGGACTTTTTCCATAAATTCTTGTTTTCCGCACACTAATGATACAATTTCAATAAGTTAAAGCGTCTTGATCGAGCGTAAAACTACATATTGTAGTTTGCTTTCGATATATACATGTATGTAATACAGTGCACCATAGTCTGGGGATAAATGAATTAAAGAGACATTAGCTTCGCTTTCTAGTCGAGTCAGTTGAATCAATAACCTTTTCTGAACTGGTTAAGTTTGCTTGTAGTTTTAAATATATATGTTTTACACAACTTTTGATACTCTAAAACCATTTAATATGGTCGCTCGTTCACCGCCTCTCGTGGTATAAAGATGTAGTTAAGTTAAATCATGATGTTTAAAGTTTGTTCCTTAATCTTAGTTTCAGTAAAACGACATCATTTAACACGAACAACGCAGATTGCTTTTCTGCATTTTATTAAAAAAATAATTACATTATTTACCTGAAAAAAAAACAAGCTTACTTATTAGTAATTTGTTTCCACTGAAACATCGATCGCTCGGATTTTGCCAGACTTTCGGCTACTTTTTTATTCGTGAATCATCTTTAGTGCTAATTTTATGCACGTTCTTGCTCCACAGTGAGTTTATTATCTTGTTTCAATTTACGAATTTACATATACTTTCGAATCGTACTAGCGTTTGTTTTCTTCGTCGTCCTATGCTTCCATGACAACGGTACTCGTGCAAAACACCGTGTCGCCTTCGTACTCTATAACATCCAGTAAAAGTTTCATAACATTTGAGTCGCGGCCGTGGGCCAGTGGTTAGTACGCTGGACTTGTAACCCGAAGATCCGGGTTCGAATCCCGGTAGCGGCCGGTCATACTCTTCTATGAATATTTGACAAAAATGTCGATTTTCCTCTATATGTGGAGAAGTTGCCGGCTCCTTGTGGAAGGGTAAGTAAGTACTAATTAGTATACAGTCCAGGATAACTGGTTAGGTGAACCGGTCGTCGTATATAACTGAAAAATTGTCGAAAATAAGGCGTTAAACCCTTGTGACAATAAGTCATAACGTTTAGGAATATTTTTTGCAAATGTACGACATGTTTTACACGATATTTTCTCTACCTTTTACACATTGATGACGTTTCATGGTTTTAGTAACCTTATACATAAGGCAGTTTTATGCTGACAAATAGGAAACAGACCATTAGATATAAATGTAAGTAGATTACGTGCACCTGTTTGTTTAGTTTTGCGAATGCCTGGAGAATTATGTTTTTCATGTTTCAGACGAACAGTGAGGATTAATTTGGTATTCAATCTATTAGTACAGCACTTTTCCAGTAAGATGAAACAGCTTAGAATCGACATAGTAACTAGTGAGTTTATCATGTCTGTGTTTTACACACCGAGAGAACATCAGATATTTAATTTATAGAGAAGAACCATACTGTATTTAAACATAATGGAAACACAAACAAACACTTTAAGAATGTTCAAGCAATATAACAATGACATAATTGTTTCAATGTAAGAAACGCTCCACTGAAATTCTCTTTGAAGACTAAGTGCGGTTTAACAAGAAACAATTCCTGTAAATGCTTGTATTGTTGTTTCAGCGATATGACAAAACAAATAATGCGCATGTAACACATGCTAAACAAGACGAAATATTATACGACCACAAACGTTCAACGATAACAAAATTTCCAGCAATTACTCGGATATGGTCCTTTCTCATAACTAGGGAGTCACCTTTGGGAGATTGCTGTTCTTGTCACCATTGCGCATGCGCTAGATATATTTACCATTTTAGGGGTTACCTCTTGATTTTTTAACCAAAACTATGAACATAGAAATTCAATACTGGTTCGTCAAGCTTGTAGTATAGAGCCAATACTACGTTTTTCACACATCCTGTCAATGAAGGCACTTTAAGGTTCTGCATGCGTGTAATTAGACACACAGAACGGGACAAAATATTGGTATTTTTTTACTGTAAACAAATTAACTGAAGATCGGAACAAACGTATGAAAGAAATCTAAATCTAGGTGAGTAAACTAAATGTGACGAATTATATAAATTTTTAAAATACTTTTAGTTAATGAATGGTTTTAAACTCGCAATTTCTCTCGGAAGTGTAAAGTGTTAAATAACAAGTTTATTATCAATACATACCCTGGCTATCCTTAATGAATACTGGATTATGTCAAAATAATGTGAAATAGATTGTAGAACATCGTAAATAAAAATATACACAACTGAAAGTGAGGTTATAATTAAACTTAACACTAATTCAATGTTTCACGACTGATATAAGGCCACGGCCGTGGTCCAGTGGTTAGTGTGCTGGACTTGTTCGAATCCCGGTCACAACAGGCCATACCCTTCTATGAATATTTGACAAAAATGTCGATTTTTCTCCATATGTGGAGTAGTTGCCGGCTGCTTGTAAAAGGTAAGTTAGTAATGGTTAGTATGCAGTCCAGGAAAACTGGTTAGTTGAACCGGTCGCCGTATATAACTGAAAATTTGTTGAAAAACGGCGTTAAACCACGGTGACAATAAGTCACATAAAAACAAAAAACACGACTGATATTCTTAGAAATACATATATCCATTGTATACTCATATTGTAATGTTCAATATTTTCTATGTTCAATAATTTTATATTCGTTGTTAGTTTAAAATGTCTGAACTTTATGGTCGTTTTATGTACAAATATGTTAAAATTGATATTCGTATAATTGTGTCATGTTTTTACAGTTTTGTGTTTTGTTTGTTAATACACAGGGCAAGTACGTACCTAGTTGTATATAAAGCTGAAAGTAGTTTATGAAATTGATTATCAATTGTTTAAATATCGGTATACCTCGGGGTTTAGTTTCATGTTCAATATTTCGTTAATAATGAATAATTGTATTATTTCGGATTTTGTTGTAATTCGTCACAAATCATTACGAGTTTAAGTTTCACCAAACTTGTAACATCGTCAATTCGTGACTGAAATATAAACTAAATGTCTCACATTGGTCTGTGTATCGTTATACCACAGTAACTTCAACTAATTTTCTTGATCCAGACCAAAGTATAAAACCTGCCTCGGTGTGACAATAGCGATAGGTTGTGACATATCGCGGTTGTACAAACCACGTGGCATGTAGTGATATATGGTAATGTACATAATCGTGTTGATTTCAATACCACTTATCAAATACTTGGCCAATTATTACCTAACACCACTTATCATGTACTTGGCCAATTATAACCTAACACCACTTATCCGGTATTTGGCCAAGTCCAATCCGTCGTTATTTCCAAACAGCCAAATCTGGCAAATGACTCAAAATCCAATAGATCCGGGCAAATAGAATTCTCCTAAAAAGTGAGTTCTCTATATTAACCCAATGGTATCCCTCCAACATAGGATGTCTCAGTTATGAGACAACGAAAGGATGTCATCACAAGATTGCGGTCAACTACAACTGTACACTGATGTAAGTTGAAGTTTTTGATAACCATGCGTGTGTTACCGCATAGTACCATGGTTATATGGAATGTGAATTCCAGACCGACTGTAAGCTTCCTGATTTCTTTCCACAACGCAACATTGAATGAACAAGTTCTGTTCTACTACGTCAAGTTGCACGTGTCGACTTTGATTCTAATCTCAAGTCATTATCGATCGACTTAGATGATTATTTTGTTATATTTACCGCTTTTATTAAAAAAAACTGTTGATCGGTGCGCGGAATTCAGGGGAACCAATTAACAGAGGTGAATTATAGAGTGAAGAAATCAGGACTAAAATGTAAAAACAGATGAGAAGAGGGAACCAGTTCAAAGAGGAACTTATCTAGTAGATTTCCACTGTATGTACACCGTACATAGACACAAATAACGTGTTACTCAATTAATTTTTTTTCTTTTTTTTCTTTCTCTGTCATACGTATCAATAAATCGTACCATTGTCGATACTGTTGTATCATTAATTTTCGTTGGATTCAATTTTCGTGTCTTTTTTTAAAATGGTTATTTCGTGGGGACGTAAATTCGTGGATTTTTCAATTTTGAAAGTAATTTGCTGGATCGTTTTCTATCTATTTGTTTAATCGAATAAGTTCGTGGGGATTTAATTTAGTGTATAAGCCGATCCACGAAATTAAATCCACAACGAAAATTAGTGAAACTACAATATTCACTATAATTAAACTTCTATAAGAGATTCATCTGAAGGCGGATAACATCATAACCCGTATAACCTGAAGTCAATTGTTAGTATTCATCTACAAAACACTGGATTCAGTACATATAAGGATCATTATCACAATGCCTCTTCATGACAGTGTACTGAAATGAAACAAAAACACCAGCAGTCAGCATAGCTCAACGTTTGCATTAAGATTGCCAGACTTCTTTAAAGGGAGTGGAGGGTGGGCTCTACAGCTGCAGAACACCCGGAAAGGAGCTGAAAATTTTCATTGGTTCCCATTTCAATACAATACAAATTATACACTTCTTCCCTTAATCATGAAAATGTTAGGGTAATAAAATGATACAGTTACCTTATTGTTATATCAACAGAAGAGTGCGTAAACAAGTTATACAGTTACACAGATGATATTTTATGTAGATTTGTCAATTCTTATAAACTGTCATCTGTTTTTGTTTTGTCTAAAAAGAACATTTCATAATAAATTGCAGCTTTTCCTGTGCTACTTTTAAAAGATTGCTCCGGTGTAAATGGATATATTTGCATGTCATTTAAAGAAATAATGCGGTTTGAAAAGGCAGAGTTAAGAACATCTCCCTTGAATGTGTTGTAGTGACATTTAAGACAACTCAATTATTTACTTCCAAGCACTGTCTAGTTCGTTTTGAAATTTGTAAGACGTCTTGAAATTATATTGAATTATTTTGTTTTGCACCGGTATTTTAATTACGTTATCCTCAAAACATGTGATAAATTTATCATTTTTATGAACAATGCTGTTCCTAGATGAGATTTATAATATCATTAGTATGGCAGTGTCACAAACCTGTACTCTGTATCGTACAGTGCACCTCGATGTTTATAAAATGACGTGTCCATGGCAACCGTAACCTTAACACCCAATATTCTCGCAGAGAAGACAAGTACTTTGTGGCTTATACCTGAATTCCTTTCACAATTTTTAAAGAGACATGCTTTGACAGCATGGTACATATATACGTTGTATTATAAATTTTATGAAAATTGATATCCACTATGTATTCAAATCTTTTGGTGGAGGACCACTCCTAGGTTTACTGATATATATCAGCGTCTCCAATTTAATCCTCAAATGAATTATAACCCAGACGTGACAGATTGTTCACGTTTAAAATTTATCAATTATCTTAAATCAGATAAAATACGTTTTCAGAATTTTAAGAGAATGTGTCTAACAATCTTGAATCACAGTGTTGGTAGTATTGAAGACTGGCTTATTTCACAAGTAACAAGTGTTTTATTGAAGTATCACTAATTTTGAACCAAACTACGCACATACACATGAGAAAACTCCATGCATATTATTAGATTTTGGTTGATTAGGTGTGGCTGCACATTCAGTGTTGTTCTGTTTATGGGTACGCGTGAGAAAAATATTTAATATCAAGTTTGTGAGACTGAATATTATTGATAAAATTTCGCATGTATAATTTTTGCCCTTTCACATAACACGTTTTATAAATTCAATAAATAATGACCACTCTAGTTACATCTAATTATTACGTAACAACAATACTAGCCGAATTCGGTTAAAAATGCCTTTATATGCATGCAATGAATTTAATTTAACATAGCATGAATATAGAGGTATCAATGCAACGATTTTTGTAAATTATACTAGAGCGCAACATTCCTGAATTATTTTTTGCACCGGATCAGTGGATTTTAGTGATTGTATGGTTAGCATGCATTGTCATTCAGACATTAGTTATTTGAAATATGAGCGATTTATGAAAAAGTTACTAAGTGATAAACTAACTTATTGTGGAAACTGTCATTTCCAAAGTCGTAACCCTTCTATACGTGCATACATGATACATGTGTCTTGTCCATGATGTAACTCTTGTATATATTCACACATATGATAAATGTGCTTTTTCCATGTAACCACTGTATACGTGTATACATGATAAATGAATTTTGTCCGTTTGACCCTTGTATGTATAACATATTCATTATAGACGCGTCTTGTCCATGTGTCCCTTGTATGTATAACATATTCATTATAGACGCGTCTTGTCCATGTGTCCCTTGTATATATAACATACTCATTATAGACGTGTTTTGTCCAAGTGACCCTTGTATATATAACATACTCACTATAGACGTGTTTTGTCCATGTGTCCCTTGTATGTATAACATACTCATTATAGACGTGTTTTGTCCATGTGTCCCTTGTATATATAACATACTCATTATAGACGTGTTTTGTCCATGTGTCCCTTGTATGTATGACATACTCATTATAGACGTGTTTTGTCCAAGTGACCCTTGTATATATAACATACTCATTATAGACGCGTCTTGTCCAAGTGACCCTTGTATATATAACATACTCATTATAGACGCGTCTTGTCCATGTGTCCCTTGTATGTATAACATACTCATTATAGACGCGTCTTGTCCAAGTGACCCTTGTATATATGTATATATAAGGTGTTTTGTCCAAGTGACCCTTGTGTATATATATTAGACACGTGTCTAAGCTCAAGTTTGAAAACCACTCATCAGAATGCTGTATGAACTGATTTTTGCAAACTCTTCGGTGATTTTTATTTTCTTTCACATGAAATGACTTCCACGGGTATTTCCAAGATGTATATCTTTGAACGGGAACATCCGTTCATGTATGATACTAGGGCATTCAAAAATACTAGAGGTAAGTCAACTTTTTTGCAGTATGTAGCGAAAAGAATCCATCCATTAGAAATATGTCGCCATTCCCTTGAACTTTGCTGACATACATAAAATAATGTAAAATTACCCAATCATCTCTGTCTTTTTTGTGGTAAACCTCAGACACGAACAAACCAGTAATAATGTTGTTAATAACATGCTTATATAGTCATATCCTGTCTTAATTTATCTAAAATCAAATAAGACAGAACTTGTTATTGAATCGAGCAATAACCGATTTCACAGTTTGTACCAAATCAGAAATTGTCATCCGTTGATCCAGATGCAGTAATTCCGTGCTATTGAAAGCTATAATAACGTCATCGGCTTTCAGTGGTTCTAAAATATCATTCATTGGAGTTTTTGTATTTTCTAGAAATAGTTTATCAAACTGCAGAATCCAAGCTGATTCCAGCAAGAAAAGAGAAATGTCATACTATCAGCACAGTGTAGTACCAGTACACTTTTGAATAAAATTGATGTAGTCCGCACTGATTCTAGTTGCACTATAATGGAGTCCTATGCACTTTTGATCTTGTATACTGATAAATATGACGCTAGTTGTGCTTAATTGGATTCCAGTGCACTTAAATATAACACACGTTGTATAGTATTGTACTTGACGTTTATATGTACAGTACATACGTTATACTTCATTACACATTTTACATTGAGCAAATGGACTAATTACATGTGATTGATGAATTATACTGAATAAATTCTTGAACATTTTGAATGTGGATTGCCTTTTCTCTATTACGACTATAATAGCTCCCAGTCCATGTGGACACAAACAACAGCTTCAAACATTAAAGCCAAGTGATTTTCCTCTGACAATTGTCTATCACAGATCTTTTAATAGATAGCCTATACATCCACCATATATGTAATTATACGTTAGTAAAGCCTTCAGTCTAATCTAACTTTAACGATCAACATTATAACAAGAATGTAACTGGTAGTTTGTGTAAGTATATACATAGATGTTCGGTTAACAGATACAGTGCAACCTCTCCTAAGCAACACACTTTGGAAGACGCAAACGTATGTCGTTGTTGAGAGGTTGCCACTCTTGAGAGGTTAAATAAATAGTCAAGTCGTACAGCGGGAAAAAACATGCTGTTGTTGAAGGGAGGTTGTCGCTCAAGAGATGGCCGCTCTGGAGAGGTTGCACTGTATATATTTAGCAAATAGCCATAAGTACGACCTCGTGATTTCGTCTTTCTTTAAAAAAATAACATTGTATGGTCTTTTTCATATCAAGCAATTCTTAATTGCAAATCAGTATCTATTACTCAAGTAATTGATGCCTTGAAGTCAAGTAAGATGACGACACTGGGTGTGGCAATTTCAATGTTTTAATTGTTCCCCTATCGGTCACACATTTAGCAGCAAATGTCGCGTCAGCGTTGGTTACAAAAATAGCATGAGCCTTGTAAGGATTGGATGCACGGAAAAAGAAGCGATATCTCCGTGTCTTTATAATATTCAATGTTTTACTTCAGGTTATATAAAAATATTCGTAAAGATTGACTGTTATTTGTCGATATTTAGTAGCATCTAAAGTCTTTAAACTAGATCTGCATAATCTTTGTTAACAATACTTTAATTCAATGTTCTATCAGGTATAAAAGGATTTTTGTACATGCAGTAATAATGTTCTATTATGATCTCTCTAATTTATATGATTTTTTTTTCAATAAATGTACCTTTGTCAATTTACGTTATATGTATGTGTGGAATCATTATGTAAAGTATGATCGATCATACCATTTGGAGGGAAAGTTTTGTAAATACGTTAATTGAGTGGAGCTTATAAGTGACTTTAGAGAAAATCAGAATGTGTCAACAAATGAACGAGGAAGTATTTAGAGTCAGACATTTAAATCAATGTCTGATACTGTAAGTGGATTTAAGATAGGACATAAACAGGCACTCGAGTTTCAATATTAGACGTTTATAGTGGACATTTGTAATACTCTAAACTTTAAACTGAACATATTCAAGCAATCCCTTCAAAGTTTTACATCCTCGTTTCGTGTCATCAACTAAATTAGCGTAACACTTGATCGTAAATGCTTGCTCAATACCACACAAAATATGTCACCATAAAAACAATGAACAAATGTCACCATAAAAAGAATGAACAAATGTCGCTACACGAACAATGTACAAATGTCACTATATAAGCAATGAGCAAATGTCACTATATAAACAATGTACAAATGTCACTACACGAACAATGTACAAAATGTCACTATATAATCAATGTACAAATGTCACTATATAAACAATGAACAAATGTCATCACACAAACAATGAACAAATATAACTATACAAACAATGAACAAATGTCATCATACAAACAATGAACAAATGTAACCATTCAAACAATACCACACCGCTTAACAATTGTCTCCACACCAACAATTGGCTCATGCCACCATACAGACAATGAACAAATGTCACTATACAAACAATGAACAAATCTAACAGAACAAACAATGAACAAATGTCATCATACAAACAATGAACAAATCTAACCATACAAACAATGAACAAATGTCGCTATACAAACAATGAACAAATCTAACCATACAAACAATGAACAAACGTCTTTATGCAAACAATGAACAAATATAACCATACAAACAATGAACAAATGTCATCATACAAATAATGAACAAATATCATTATACAAACAATGAACAAATGTCACTATACAAACAATGAACAAATGTCATCATACAAACAATGAACAAATGTAACCATTCAAACAATACCACATCGATTAACAATTGTCTCCACACCAACAATTGGCTCATGCCACCATACAGACAATGAACAAATGTCACTATACAAACAATGAACAAATCTAACCATACAAACAATGAACAAATCTAACCATACAAACAATGAACAAATGTCGCTATACAAACAATGAACAAATCTAACCATACAAACAATGAACAAATGTCTTTATGCAAACAATGAACAAATATAACCATACAAACAATGAACAAATGTCATCATACACATAATGAACAAATGTCATTATACAAACAATGAACAAATGTCATCATACAAACAATGAACAAATGTCACTATACAAACAATGAACAAATCTAACCATACAAACAATTAACAAATCTAACCATACAAACAATGAACAAATCTAACCATACAAACAATTAACAAATCTAACCATACAAACAATCAAACAATTATGTCACAGCTTTAATGATAATGATAAAAGGAACATACGACATGAACATGTGGTGGCATAAAATTAATCAAATCTTGATAAAAACGTATGTTTGAATGCAACACGTGTACATTTTTCTTTGCATAATAGTCACACGGAATAACTAAAGTAAAAATAATTAATATACACCAATTGTGTAAACATTGGTTTACTTCGGCCACTGGGTTAAATCAGAGTTTTGGTTAAAATTTTGGTTAAATGTTCGGTTAGCTGTTGTAGAAAATTTTGTTTAAGTTTAACCAAATGTTGTTTTTGTTAAAGCTCAAATAGATCTAACCCAAGTCTAAGATGCTGGTTAAATCTTAACATAAACGGTAACCAGTACCAAAATGGCAGCCCTTTTTAAATGTTTAAACGATTTTTTAATGGTTAGTAAACCAAAATGGTTAAATTTAACCTTGGATTGAATTAAGTATTCGGTTAAAGTTAACCAATGTTTATACAATTGGGCGCAGACGAAATATTTTATCGCGACAAATATCTTTAAAGTCAAATTGATTCGGTTACTTAATACGTGTTCACATCTCTAAAACTTTGTTGCGATTATATATATTCACAAGAAAGCTAAGAACTTTTAAGTGTTGTAAAGTGACATTTTCTCCGAGTGTTTGTGGCTTTTTGTTCGCATGGAACATTCAAATACGATCTGTCAAAGTTAATGAATCGACTGTCTGGTTCACCGGAAGTAACGTTAACAATCTTGATTTTACATTCAAATCAGCTTTTGCAATATACGGAGGTAGGTAAACAGTACACAGAATACGGATAGAAATACAATTAACTAAAAAGTAACACAAAACTAGTTCACATATTTTCCATCTCGATAAGAATAAAAATGTTCTTAATTGTTACCAATGACGCGAATCTTCAGTATGCCTTCAGTATCACACACAAAAATTATGTGTGCGTGCGTGCGTGTGAGGGTGCGTGCGTGCATGCGTGTGATATGCTGTAATGAAATGTCTGTGTAAGATTTAAAAGGTGTATATGTCAACAAATGTCCACCGAAATGACCACCATATATATATATATGATATTAGAAAAAAGTATTTAGGTAAAATTTCTTGGCCATCTATAGAGAAATTTTCCAAAATTATGTCATCCAAAAATAAAAATTCTTTATACAAATTAGCATTATTTATTAAAGAAGCGCTCAAATTAAGAACAACTCATTTAAGCAGCAGTAACTAAGTATTCACTCAAAATATATTAACAGTCAATTTGGAATAATTTTGATATTATTAAAATGCTGTTCTCGCTTGTTGTATATTTGTTGACTTGTGATGTAGTTGTATGTATGATGTAGTTTGAATGTATATGTATGTTAGTTATGTTCCACTTGTTTCTTTTTCTGTTTCGTTTTCCACATAATCTTGTAGTGATGTATTTCGCAGGTATGTAATGCCATGTTCTTTTTGTATGTTTTGTGTCATAGACATGTATATGTCGATTCACACAATAAACTGTAAACTGTAAACTATAAACAATAAACTGTAAACTGTAAACTATAAACTATAAACTATAAACTGTAAACTGTAAACTATAAACTATAAACTATAAACTGTAAACTATAAACTGTAAACTGTAAACTATAAACTATAAACTGTAAACTGTAAACTGTAAACTATAAACTATAAACTGTAAACTGTAAACTATAAACTATAAATTGTAAACTATAAACTATAAACTGTACACTGTAAACTGTAAACAATAACTGTAATTAATAAACTATAAACTGTAAACTATAAACAATAAACTGTAAACTGTAAACTATATAATGGATATGGTAATAATAGCATGTAACAAATTTTGCGTTTTTGTTCAGATGATAAATCAAATATCATTGCTTTAAGAAGGTCCAAATTTACTTAAAACACATGGTTTGGTGCTGTGTAACAAATGATAAATTAACAAATATATTCCATTCAACTTGAGAGATACGCGGAGGCGCACACGTGACAATATGTACTCTACAGGGTCTATAATTATGATACTAACCCGGGTCATCACTTCATAGTTATATGTTCGATAAGTCTTAGCAATGTGTCGGTTATGGGTTAATGAACGTCTTGTGAGAATATATTTTTTTCTACGGGTGAGGTACTTAACATCATTGTCTGCTCTAGAAGTTATGATATTACGACGTAAGATATATTTAATGAATAGGGAAGAGTGAATTATTATCGATGTTGTATGTCTGTATTAGAAACTTATATAACCGTTTATTGTTTACAAGAATGTTTTCATCAGAGGACAGTCCAACCATGATGGAGATTCTTGAAGGACTAATGATTAATCCTCACGGTAGTAAACATTACACAGTTGTGACATAATAGTCATGTTTTTGTGTATCAATGACAAGACTGGTTCCGCAGGCACAGTTTTGTGCCGGTTCGATTCTGAGTTAAGTGAAAACTCAACCTGTGTACATGTATTTATTTTTGAATTGATCGTACAATGGATGTTTGTAATAAATGTATTAAAAGTGCAGAACAAGCTTAACTCACGACTAAAATCTAAAAACTGCAGGAAAAACACACTTTACGTGGGATGAGATAGCGTGTATGCTACACGATGATTTATCTAATCATTAATGACCCTAACAAATCAGTTTATAGTGTTACAGTAATAATAATATATTTTTCTGCAAATATAGTGATATATGATAATCGTTATACTTTATTTATTTATTTATTTATTTATTTATTTATTTATTTATTTATTTATTTATTTATTTATTTATTTATTTATTTATTTATTTATTTATTTATTGTAAGCCTTAGGAGATGTAATGATTTAAACCGAAATAAAAAGTGATATAGAAATACAACTGACTACCTTAATATAAAGTAAAAGAAATATGTATTGGGTAGTGAAGAACTTTCACAATGTGGGAAATAATTATAAAAACTAAAGCTTTGCTGGCACTGACCTTGTGGTCATCAACCCGGTCAATTAAACATAGTTACAACATCAAGTTTTATACCAGGTAACAATGACGAGAAAGACCATTGATTGGTTTAAACATATAACTAATGGAAATGAATATATAATGTATATGTATACACATACATAGTAGATATGTAGATCAAAGATATATATATATATCACATGCATGCATATACATATATAAGTATAAATAGCACAGACACATTGCTCCACCAATAAGACCACCCCGCTAATAAGACCACTTTGCTTAAGAACGAAAGGTGGTGTTAATAGCGGGATAATTATATACGTAGAGCTGAATGTTTATGGGGGTATACAGATGTCCCCTGATATAAGGGAGACAACTCGTAAAAAATTGTTATAAAACCGTCTTTTGCAAGTTAGTTTGTAAGGCTTTGAAACATGGTTTTGCGACATTTAAATAGCACTAACAGGTACGGGACAGAGAAAAGGTATTAGCTAGGGATGTGCTCTTTAACTTTAAGTTACTCTTGCTGTACATATTTTGTAAGAACAAAATGACAGCGCCAATTAGATAAACATGTAAAAAGTTTATGTAACATAATCAAAGTACTGTACCAACGGAGAAGTCAGAAAATAACTCTTCATTTAGTCAAGGCTTAATCGGTCTACATCCCTTACAATTCCACTTTGTAGTAACGGAATTTGTCACCGACCTTTAAAGATGGAAGAAAAGCAACCGTAACGGCCATAGCGGCCAGCCTCCATGAGATGATAATCATTAAATGACGATCAATTTGGTATAAATATATTCATGATAACTTGTGGAAGATAATGCGCATATTAAAAGCATATACATTGTATTTATAAAATATTCATGTTTAACAATTTGAAAAATCCATAATGACATTATCTAGAATTTACCGACATGATACGGAATACAAATAAATAAATACACAAATAAATCAACTTATTACGCTTCTTATATTTTTTCAGATTTTTAGACAATACTCCAATATTTTCAAGGGATAGGACCAGCTCAAAATTTGGACAAAATCACTGATACATAAAAATGAAAATATATATATACATCGATAGTTTATTGGCAAGATGCTTATTTAATGGGGTAAACATACTAGTATATAACATGTTTAAAATACTTTTGGGGTCGTGGCCGTGGTCCAATTGTTATTGCGCTGGACTTGTAACCCGGATGTCCGGGTTCGAATCCCGGTCGAGGCAGTTCATACCCTTCTATGATTTTTTTTATTTATGTAGATCATGTTTATGATTCATGTAGATCATGTTTATGATTCATATAGAACATGTTAATGATTCATGTAGATCGTGTTTATGATTCATGTAGATCATGTTTATCATTCATGTAGAACATGTTAATGATTCATTTTTACAGCAGTAACAATCTGAATGATTACAGACAAATGTTAAGTAAAAATAAATTATACGTTTATCCACATCACAGAACTTTGTGCAATAAATATAACTAACAAAAGTTGGCTTGATACTGATTGGATGTAAAGTAGTATCCAATTGTCACAAAAACTGCCATGGAATCTGAATTGACCTTGCTTTCTGAGTAGTGTATATTCTAGTTGAACAATGAATCCTGTTGTAATACTAGCTTCTATTCAGTTTAACATACGTAGTGCATTATCAAACTTGCTGATAAAATGCATCATTAAGTCACAACTGTGAGACTTGTTATTTAGACATTTGTAAAATGGTTCACAAACAATTGCAACCAATTTTAATACTTTTCATTAAATAAAACTAGTCTCCGCTATCTGTGATGTGTATCTGCATATAAAACATGTATTACTATTTTGCCCCGCTCTGCGGAGCTCTTGTAGCAGCTATGCTATGCTATGGTCTGTCGTTGACACATTTGCCGGTAACCATCATTATTACCGGAGCCTGAGAGTTCTAGCTGAATGGCTCGCCCAATTTCTACTAAATCCAGTTAGACTGATTCTGTCGCCCTATCAGACGGTAAACGTCACCCATCGAGAACGGTACACTTTCTGTTTCATTTTAATAAGCAAGCAACGGCAACTGATTAATGACTCAAGTCTATTACGGGCCGTTCTTTGCTTTAGATCTTTATTGATTGTTTATCACAGAATGGAAAGACATTGTTTATTTCAAAGGGTACTTACTCTCGTGTGTCAACTTCAATGTTTATGATAATCACACGTTACCATGATTAAGAACAACAGGTTTCGATTCATGAATTGCTGCAGTTAAAACTGTTTTGGAGTGAAGGAAACGAGAATCATTATTATTACATCGTGCGTTCACGCTTCTATATCGTTTGATATATACTGAGATCTCCCCAAAACGACACCCTTTAGGCGACACAAACTTACGTTGTTGTTGAGAGGTTGTTGCTCTAGAGAGGTTAGATTAATAGTCAAGTTGTGCAGTGGGAAAAGATCATGTTGTTGTTGATGGGAGGTTGTTGCTCAAGAGAGGGCCGCTCTGGAGAGGTTGCACTGTACCTGCATGTACGCATCTCAAAATATCTATGTCGATTATGTTTTACAAAATGAGTATTGAAGAAGTTTAAAACATTCCTCCCATACTTTTGTTACTCGTGAGAGGGAAAACTTATTGGAAACTAAACTAGTTAAGAATTATCGCATGACGCGCGTCCATGACTCTAACTATTTCCCGTACTTCGTATCCTCCGTGAAAGAAGATTATAATTAATTCATTTCGTGACAAGCCACCGTGTGCTACATCATGTTTAGCATGTCGCATGGTCGGAAATGTAAAGGAAACATGTTAGCGGAACATTTTGTGAATACATGTAATTTCTAATGAGGCTGTTGTAACAAGATGTGTTCTACCAGTCTAATAAAACAAATGATTTCCTCCATAAGATCTCCGTTCATTGTCAGCATTGGATTTTTCCCCCAGACCTTGTCAGAATGTTTGTATTAACGATATCTTGAACCAGTTTGGACATGGGTCAACTCGGGGCAACAATTAGGTCACCAGGTCCAATCACAAGAAAACCTTAGAAGTTACAATACTAGTATTTACTTAGATTAGTGAAAAGGGGCCATAATGGCCCTCTTGCTTATATATTCATATATTCTTGGCGGTTACACGACAGACAACAACAACGAGACAAAGAATTAATAATATTTCCGTCCCCCAGCATTTATACATATTTCTAAAATCGCTTTCCATCTGTTTTTTAAGTAAAGATTGGTCATAACCCTGATTATGAACGGTGGACGGTGATTATATGTAGTGTGCATTTTCCTCTTTATCATATATGTATATTCCAGCAAAGTTTTAATCAAAGTTTTCAAATCTTACAAACCACGACCAATATGGGTCGGAAAGGGAATTTATACGTGACATATGGCCACCATGTTACTATAAACAGCCATTATAAAGATACTCCTACTAAGTTTAATGCCATATAAATCAGTGGCAAGATATTGGCCTAACTCGTAGTAACACTTCTCACCAAAAACATGTGACAAATGTGTTTCAAATATAACCTTGTACTTTTTGTTCTCACATTATGTGAGCTGAACAATAAACGTTGTTTTTCTAACAAAAAGTTCTGTAACTCCTTCTCTGTTTAGTAGGGATATCGAAAATGCAGCCATCTCATTTTCAACTTTTGTTATACAATGTTACATGAAATAACGACCACCTCAATATTACGACCACCTTGTTATAGCGACCACTTATTTTCGGAACGGCCTTAAATAACTCCGCTATAATTCAACTAGAAAATGAAACCAAATTATCACGACGGATTTTTCGGGTCCCGAAGATGTCTCATTGTTGAGTTTTTACTCAATACGTACCGTAATTACGGAGTTGCCGATACGCGATACATACCTCCGTAACTCTAGAAGAGTATAGCAGTAGAATTTTCATATGCTGGTGATCAATAGCTGTGATTTTTATTTGAAACTAATAATTCTTACTGTATTAGAAGCCGCAGCAACCTGCGCGGCAAATTACAAATAGAGTGGCGCTAAGGCTACGACCAAGGGGTACCATTTTAATATTTACGCGAGCTTCACTCCACCCTCAATGATATTGTACTCTATCACACTTTCGGTAAACATGCATCCAGTGACCACCTTCTACTGGTTGTCATTTGGCAAAGTCAGTGAAAATATAATCTCTAACCTTTTCTTGCTATAGGAATAAAGGAAAGTCAATGCATAAGAATTTATTTAGACCTGATCGGCTCCCGCCAAAAAGTGTTTTGCGGTGCAGCGATAAAGGGGACGGTGATACAATACGCGTATCGTTCAAGGTCGAACCGCAATATACTGGTATACTGATATATCGGAACTGCCCTTATTTCTTATATATATAAATCATCTGCCTATTCCTTTGAAGAGCGAACCGGAAATCCTATTCGCCAAATATTTCTGACTGAACAACCTTACCTCCGGTTTTCCACTGGGGCGCTCGAATAGATTATTTCGATGTGAACTGTGAGTATTCTAAGCTGCACTCTTCATCACAATCTTCATTGATTAGATGTAAATAGCAATATCTGCCGCTCTCCAGGTGCAATTTGTCAGACGCATATTTCTTAGGCTCCAGGCTCGCGCATATATCTTTATTTAGAACGGTTGATTTATGATCATGCGCACATTAAATTGTAATTTGATAAAACTAAATTCACCCGAACGAGTAAGCTATTAATAAATAACTGTGTCGTAAATCTTTACTAAATAAATAATATACGGCTTCATGATAATTTATTTGTTAAAAGGTGACAGTTCAGAGCACTATGTGACAAGTTTTCGCGCTAAGATATTCATCTCATTTTCACGAAACTTTTCTAGTTTCCTCTTGCAAGATAATTATGTGACACATCTCCATTATTAACGCCAAATATTTTGCGAAATCTGTGTATAACTGGTGGTAGCAGAACATGCCTTGATATAAAATGATTTCTGTAATTATGTTCATACTTCTCCTAGACTGGATACAAGGGATTTTAGTCCTGTCACTAAATTGTGTGACAATGTTTTACGTTTTATTCCATTTTAAACTTGTACGCATTTAGTTATAACCACATCTACACTTCATTAAAACAGTTCATAAGAATAAGAATAGTGTGTCCATAAGAATAGTGTGTTCATGAGAATAAGAATAGTGTGTCCATGAGAATAGTGTGTTCATAAGAATAGTGTGTTCATGAGAATAGTGTGTTCATGAGAATAGTGTGTTCATGAGAATAGTGTGTTCATAAGAATAGTGTGTTCATGAGAATAGTGTGTTCATAAGAATAGTGTGTTCATAAGAAAAAGAATAGTGCGTTCATAAGAATAAGAATAGTGCGTTCATAAGAAAAAGAATAGTGCGTTCATAAGAATAAGAATAGTGCGTTCATAAGAATAAGAATAGTGCGTTCATAAGAATAGTGTGTTCATAAGAATAGTGTGTTCATAAGAATAGTGTGTTCATGAGAATAGTGTGTTCATGAGAGTAGTGTGTTCATGAGAATAGTGTGTTCATAAGAATAGTTTGTTCATAAGAATAAGAATAGTGTGTTCATAAGAATAGTGTGTTCATAAGAATAGTGTGTAATAAGAATTGTGTGTTCATAAGAATAGTGTGTTCATAAGAATAAGAATAGTGCGTTCATAAGAATAAGAATAGTGCGTTCATAAGAATAGTGTGTTCAGATGAATAAGAATAGTGTGTTCATAAGAATAGTGTGTTCATAAGAATAGTGTGTTCATAAGAATATTGTATTCATGAGAATAGTGTGTTCATGAGAATAGTGTGTTCATGAGAATAGTGTGTTCATAAGAATAAGAATAGTGTGTTCATAAGAATAAGAATAGTGTGTTCATGAGAATAGTGTGTTCATAAGAATAAGAATAGTGTGTTCATAAGAATAGTGTGTTCATAAGAATAGTGTGTTCATAAGAATAGTGTATTCATGAGAATAGTGTGTTCATGAGAATAGTGTGTTCATGAGAATAGTGTGTTCATAAGAATTATGAAGACTTACCTAGAACGTGGTTCATCATTCAACAAAAAGTTTAAAAAGCCTTATATTTTTATACACCAATATCACTGAAAGAAAAGTCCCTCTACTCACTGAGAAGCAAACATTTTTTGCCAAAATATGTTTACACATAGTATGACTTAAGATAGAATAGTTACCTCCCTTAGTTTTACGAAACTTGCTTAATATAAAACAGGCAAAATATTTAATAAGCCATCAGGGCCATGAGGCTCAAGGTACTATATTTTTGCGAGATGACTGTCGTTGGTTCGATCCAACCTAAGACACGTTTTCCGTGTATTTTATTTATTTATTTTCTCTCGTTATATATTACATTTCTTGCTCAAATATATAAAGCATGATTTCAAAGAAACAGAAAGAAAAAAATTCTTATATTATAAAATCTAATTTAAAAAATCTTGTCATTCTTTATCAGAAATTTGAATGTTGATGCATGCTTATACACCATTGCTTACATAGGGGAAAATATTGATGGTGAAATGAAATTGCAATACAGCATGAAACAGCCATACGATGTCATCGATTTAAGGCTTTAAATTAGATTAACCCGATCAGGGCGCGTCTATTGTGATCCTTTGGGTAGGGTCAATTTTGCCTCGGGGCATAATTTGAGTAATCTTGGTTGAAGGCCACTGAACAGTATTGCTCAATAAATATCTAAGCTCTCGGTCATGCGCTTTTGGCCTCAAAGGCTTTTGAAGGTTTTCCTTACAATATACCTGTGACTTATATACACTGTGGTATCCAAAACTAAAAAAAGAAATTTATAGTGTATTTGTGTTTGTTTACCCACGCCAGAGAGATAATCGAATGTGGGCGTGCATTTACTATCTTTATAACAACATAACTTCATCTACATCTACATGATACTCCCGATCAATCAATACTGATTATAACTGGATTATAACTTAAGATATATGCTTGTGGTAGCCATTTTGAATAGTAAAAATTAAACAATATAATATATTATTTGACTGTTTTAATGAACATTTGAATGTGAGTCTATATTTTAACTTGTATCAGAAAATAATTTATAAACATTAGATAGGCTTATTTTCACGTACAGCTATTATACCATTCTCACGCAACACCGTTAGATATATCATGCTGATGTAAAATGTATGTTTACACCGGTTTAGTTGACAACACGAAACTTCCTACATCAAGATGACGCGAGGTTGAGCGATAAATTAACTTTTTCGGGTTATTGCTATGTCTACCGACATGTTAGATGAGTCATCTGTGCCACTAATATCATCCGAATCTAATTTCAACACTGATATAAGGTTTGAAAAAATGGCTAGATCGCCAATCTACAGGACATGTCGGATCCTATGTCATCTGGTCTCATTAATACTTATACGATTTTGGAAGTTGTGTGTTTCTGCAACCCTTATTTTGCTGTTATTGTATTGGTTTTATGGTGGAGCTTTGACTTTATTATTTCTGATGTTTTCCATTTTTGGTAAGTTGAGTATTGTTTCACAGTTCAACTAGCTTGATCATGTAATTATAGATCTAGATGCCATTTCTGAATTAAGCTTTTGGATCACTAGTCCAAATTATTAGACAGTTTGTGACGGCGAGTCATTTTTTTTTATTTGGCCCATCCCTCACAGTCTGAGAGGATGGCACTTCCAAATTCATTTAATAAATTTGCTGACCGGAAAGACGAATAAGTAAGGCAATTGGATCACGGACCATGGAAAAAACAAAAACACCGAAATTAAAATATTCTGTGTTTATTTCAATGATTACTGTAATTATGTATACAGTATGTCTTATCTGAAAAATTTTCACATAAGAAACATATTATTAAATTGGCCAGTTGTGCATTTTAATTTGTTTCATATTACTACCTAGATAATAGGAGTTGTGCTGGGGGCAACTTGAATGAGTATACTGGGTCAGCCAACTTCCATTTTTACGATAAAGCTACTTGTGTTTTGTTAATAATTCAATTGCTAAAATATACTATCAAACAGTGTGCATCACATAAAATGCAAAGGTTCCTTGCCTTCCTGCTTCATGTTCTTTTATCTAAAGTCTATTCCAGTAAAAGCATTCCTCTGTTACAAGCAGTTTACTTTGGTATGAAAATATTTACTTGTAATGATATTTTTTTGTGTGCTTGCTTCCATGAAGCATTTTTTGTCTTTGATTTTTGCATTTGTCAATATTTCAGGCATATTCTACTATGCACAGGATATGTTTCTTTACTACCCTGATCAACCGCCAAACTCTAGAATTTATGTTGAACAACCAGACAAGTTTCAACTTCCATTTGAGAATGTTTTCGTGAAAACTCAGGATGGAATTTCATTGAACATGTATTTAGTAAAACAATCAAATCCTCTAGGCTTTCCTACTGTCATTATGTTGCATGGTAATGCTGGTAATATAGGACACAGGTAAAGCTTTGACCTTATAGAAATGTTACCTTGTTGTAATTAAATTACAATGCTACTTTATCTGTGAGATTATTTTTATGGAATATTAAAAACTGCATAGCAACAAGAAATCATTTCATCTAACCATGATGTTTTGTTATTTATTATATTTTTTTATGATTTTATTTTCATACACGAGGCTGATTACTTTCAAGTGTAAATAACAGTATTTATCATAGGGGGCTAGCATGATACACATCATCCCTTCAACATGCCAGTCCCCTATGGTATTAACACTGAGGGGGTATAATAAATCAGATGTCTGACTGACATTCAATCCATTTGTCGTTTGATTCACAATTTTAGGAACACAACTCTTCATGCACTTCTAGTCTTATTCAAACTTTATTTGGTCGTATCAAGGTAACTGGTCATAATGTGTAGATGAGCATGAAAGCAGAAGTTTACTTCGAGCAATAATTAACAAATGTTTGGCCTTGAAATGGTCTGTGTGTATAACACTAAATGTACCGACAGAGATATGTGAGTTAGCCTTTGGTGACAATCCTAGTTAATGCAAGATTAACCTAAGAAATGTGCGCTTTTTCAAGTTTTTCAATTTTCACCCTCATGGTATGTGTTAGCATATACTGTACTGGAAATTTAATGCAAGCTCTGTCAGGGTTTTTCTTGGGCCGTTTTGATGACTGATCGCGTTCCCAATGGCAAAAAGTATATTTTTTCCAATTGCAAGGTGAAAATTCCTAATTGAATGAGAAAAATAAACGAAACAAAAAACAATTAATGTACAGCAGTTAAAATGTTTATTAAATTCATAAACCATTCAAATAACAAAATTATCAATATCTAAAAACAAAAATAAACACAATATTTGTTATTTTTTATTTGATTATCTTAAGCTATTTTTATACAGTAAAACTTTTTCCCAAATTTGCTCAAAATGTTGCGAAAATTCCTAATTCTGGGAGTCGGGTCATGTTCCCAAAATCCCGCGAAAAAAACCTATCTATCAGTTCAGTAATATTTTGGTCAATGTTTTACAAAATAAAGTCAGTTTTTTGGAATTCAGAAGTTTCTTGAATGAATGGAAATGTTTTGATCTTTGAGAATGCATAAAATATTTCCATATTTTCTTTACTAGATTGATGATGACTTATTACATATGTAAGTTAGCTCATTGTAATGTATTAATGGTGGAATATAGAGGATATGGTAGAAGTGCAGGCAGTCCTTCTGAGTCAGGCACGTATATATTTACATCATTTTCTTCTACTAGTTTGGTTTTTGTTGTATAAGAATCTTTGAAATGTGGTTACATACTAAGACATAGTATTTATTGTAACATTTATACTGTAATGTCATACTAAGATATAGTATCTATTGTAACATTTATACTGTAATATCATACTAAGATATAGTATCTATTGTAACATTTATACTGTAATGTCATACCAAGACATAGTATCTATTGTAACATTACAGGTTTATACTGTAATGTCATACTAAGATATAGTATCTATTGTAACATTTATACTGTAATGTCATACTAAGACATAGTATCTATTGTAACATTTATACTGTAATGTCACACTAAGACATAGTATCTATTGTAACATTTATACTGTAATGTCATACTAAGACATAGTATCTATTGTAACATTTATACTGTAATGTCATACTAAGACATAGTATATATTGTAACATTACAGGTTGATACTGTGATGTCATACTAAGATATAGTATCTATTGTAACATTTATACTGTAATGTCATACTAAGACATAGTATATATTGTAACATTACAGGTTGATACTGTAATGTCATACTAAGACATAGTATCTATTGTAACATTTATACTGTATTGTCATACTAAGACATAGTATCTATTGTAACATTTATACTGTAATGTCATACTAAGACATAGTATCTATTGTAACATTTATACTGTAATGACATACTAAGACATAGTATCTATTGTAACATTTATACTGTATTGTCATACTAAGATATAGTATATATTGTAACATTTTAGGCTTATACTGTAATGTCATACTAAGACATAGTATATATTGTAACATTTCAGGTTTATACTGTAATGTCATACTAAGACATAGTATATATTGTAACATTTCAGGTTTATACTGTGATGCTGAATGTGCATTGAACTATTTGATCAACAGAGATGATATAGACTCAAGGAAAATATTTGTGATGGGAAGTTCGTTAGGTGGAGCTGTTTCTATAAAATTGACCTCTGACCCTCGTTATATGGGAAATGTCGCAGGTCTTATTTTAGAAAACACATTCACAAGTTTACCTGATGTTGCCAAGAGTCTGTTTGGGATCAAGGCTTTGGATTTTTTACCAAGATTTTGTTATAAAAATAAAGTAAGTTAGATTGAAAGTTGTAACGTTAACTATCATACTGCTTCAAATTTACTACATTTATAATTTATGATTTACAAGTATACATCATGTATTATGAGTGGTAATTATGATTTATAAAACATGTAATGTGATACATAAATACAACGTATACAACATCAGAGTTTTCTTTTGAGCCTTAAAACAGCATTTTGACTCTTGAAATCAGTAAAATAAAGCGTTTGACTCTTTAGAATTTGTACCCAAGCGTACCCTCAGCTTCTGACTACTAGTGAAAACCCAGCAACTTGTAATGTGATTGGTAACTACATGGTATACAACATGCATTATGGTTTAATATCAGTTGTTTTAGAGCTTGAATGACTTGATGATTCAGCATTTGTAAATTATTACAGACAGCTGTTGTTACGTTTCTTTGATATCACTGGTTAGAACTTGTTCTACAATCTCTGTGAAATATGTGTTTGAAATCTGCAGTAAAATGTAGCTGCATTATAATTCTAAATCAGATTAAATGCAAAACCTAACACTACTGGTTATAATTACTTTATAAAATTGTAAAATGGTTATTTAGGTTTTTCCACATAACAAATGTATCATGAGATTAATTGTTTTGTTTCAGTATCCATCTGAATATAGAATAGGGAAAATTACTATTCCTACGTTATTTCTGTCAGGTCAAAATGATGATCTTATTCCTCCTCATATGATGCAATCATTATACAAGGTAAGTAAGACTACAGTGCAACCCCTCCAAAGCAAAACCCTTTGGGAAACGCAAAATTATGTTGTTGTTGAGAGGTTGCCACTCTAGAGAGGCTAAATAAGTAGTCGAATCGTACAGTGGGGAAAAAGCATGCTGTTGTTAAAGGGAGGTTGTTGCTCAAGAGAGGGCCAGCCCTGGAGAGGTTGCACTGTAGAAGTATGTCATGCAAGATTATATTACAAAAAAGTTATGCTTTTTGAGTTGTAAATCGTTGCAAAAAAAAGCAATACTAAGTTATATAAATTAGGAAACATTTATTTAATCATTTTTTTAACATAATTCAGCAGTAGCCCATTCCAGTTACAAAAAAGTTACGAAATAGTTACGCTTAATAAAAGTGACAAATATGTAACTTTTTTGTGCCTATATATACAGAAAAGTTATCCAAGATATGAAAGACCCAAGATTATTCCAAATTTTATGCAAACCAGGTAAACTGCTTGAACTGGTAACATTCTATTACAGCTAAATATTAGTCTGAGAACATATAGCGAGACAAAATAAGTCTAGCTGCTGGAGACTGTTAAATTTAACAAAAAAATTAAATTGATCAAATAGCTGCATTTTAGTTCTTGACTAAAGGTTTGCATTGAAGGTATCAATAAATGAATGTTTATTATTTAATTGATCAATCAAATTATCAAATACATTTTTTGGAATTCCTTAAATGTACAGGACAATTCTAGAAATGCACAGATTCCTAAAAAGCGCACAACATACATATACAAGTACTTGTAACACATCAATATTTTGTAAATGTGATTGAGAAGAAACAGATTTTATATTTCAATGCAGCACACACTGATATAACTTGGACAAGGTTGTTTCTTCATTAACCAGGATCAATTAATGTAGGTTTATGTCATCCTATGGCATGATCCTTTGAAACTTTGCTTCTACCTTTACACATCGACTTCATTTAGATTCAAATTCTATTGTCTAGCCTGCCACTAGGAGAATATATGGTTATTTTACACATCGACTTCATTTAGATTCAAATTCTATTGTCTTGCCTGCCACTAGGAGAATATATGGTTATTTTTACACATTGACCTTATTTAGATTCAAATTCTATTGTCTAGCCTGCCACTTGGAGAATATATGGTTATTTTTACACATTGACCTTATTTAGATTCAAATTCTATTGTCTAGCCTGCCACTAGGAGAATATATGGTTATTTTTACACATTGACCTTATTTAGATTCAAATTCTATTGTCTAGCCTGCCACTTGGAGAATATATGGTTATTTTTACACATTGACCTTATTTAGATTCAAATTCTATTGTCTAGCCTGCCACTAGGAGAATATATGGTTATTTTTACACATTGACCTTATTTAGATTCAAATTCTATTGTCTAACCTGCCACTAGGAGAATATGTGGTTATTTTTACACATTGACTTCATTTAGATTCAAATTCTATTGTCTAGCCTGCCACCAGGATGCTATGCAATTATTGAATGCGGTGTCTTGTAGATATTGTTTATTTTTCATATTGTAGATGTCAGGGAGTAAGCAGAAACGTTTAGTGCCTTTTGAAAATGGTACACACAACGATACTTGTATGTGTCCTGGTTTTTATGAATCCATTTGTGAATTTATATTTGAGGTAAGACTTTAAATTAACACCATTAGTTGATAACCCTTCAAAATAGCAGCTCTTAATCTAGTTGTGTCCAAAGTGGGGTTCAGCCTCGTCTGTCTGTTTTTCTGGTTCATCTTTTGATGGTAATACAGTATTTCATTGGTCAGTGACATATTTCTTTTCAATATGGTATGCTTTAATTAAAAGAGAGGAATCACATTTCAAAACTCCTTGAAGTAATTTATCTTATCTGTAATCAGAATTCATGAATTCTATCTCTAATACAGGTCAATCTCTCCAAAGCAACACCATTTGGGAGAAGTAAAATTATGTTGTTGTTGAGAGGTGGTTGCTGTAGAGAGGTTAAATTAATAATCAAATAGTTTAGTGGGAAAAAGCATGCTGTTGTTGAAGGGAGGTTGTCGCTCAAGAGAGGCCCACTCTAGAGTGGTTGCACTGTAGTTTAATTCTTGTTTTTATTGAATTTCGTTTTTTAAGATTAGTGTTGTTTTACTATATTAGATTAGTGTTGTTTTACTATATCATATTAGTGTTGTTTTACTGTATAATATTAGTGTTGTTTTACTGTATAAGGTTAGTGTTGTTTTACTATATAAGATTAGTGTTGTTTTACTGTATAAAATTAGTGTTGTTTTACTGTATAAGATTAGTGTTGTTTTGCTATATAAGGTTGGTGTTGTTTTACTCTATGAGGTTAGTGTTGTTTTACTGTATAAGGTTAGTGTTGTTTTACTATATGAGATTATAGTTGTTTTACTATATAAGGTTAATGTTGTTTTACTGTATAAGGTTAGTGTTGTTTTACTGTTTAAAATTAGTGTTGTTTTACTATATAAGATTAGTGTTGTTTTACTATATAAGATTAGTGTTGTTTTACTGTATAAAATTAGTGTTGTTTTACTATGTAAGATTAGTGTTGTTTTGCTATGTGAGGTTAGTGTTGTTTTACTGTATGAGGTTAGTGTTGTTTTACTATATAAGGTTAGTGTTGTTTTATTATATAAGATAAGTGTTGTTTTACTGTATTAGGTTAGTGTTGTTTTACTGTATTAGGTTAGTGTTGTTTTACTGTATATAAGATAAGTGTTGTTTTACTATATAAGGTTAGTGTTGTTTTATTATATAAGATAAGTGTTGCTTTACTATATAAGGTTAGTGTTGTGTTACTATATAAGGTTAGTGTTGTTTTACTATATAAGGTTAGTGTTGTTTTACTGTATTAGGTTAGTGTTGTTTTTCTATATAAGGTTAGTGTTGTTTTACTTTATCAGGTTAGTGTTGTTCTACTTTATATTGTAAGATTTTACTTTGATGTTCTATTGTCTGTAATGATTTTCACTAAACAAGTGAACTCATGTTTCAGGTTGTCAATAATTCAGGACCCAATAAGCCTAGCAGTGATGTAAGTATGAACATAGAGTGAAAGATGTAATCATTGTAGCATATTGGACAATCATCACTACATTAAATGTTACTTGGTGTATTTAGCATGGAGACAGACTGGAGATCTTATATGTGTACAAGAACATTAAGTATGACTGCAGTGTGCTATCTTTGTAACATCATTATAACAGGCAGCTGTCGTCACTGATAAATCTACATGTGCTGTAGTCACTGAAACTGATACGTGTGCCGCTACATTTCGTAGATTTGGAGTTCCAACTGTTGGATGAGATTTCGGCCTCTGACTTGTAGTCACTAGTTCCTTACTGCTGTGAGTTTGAACCCTACCCAGGCCCAAATTTCACATGTGAGGAAGCTGTCCAGCTAGCTTACAAGTTGGTGGTTCTATGCAGGTGTAAGCCTGGGTCTTCCTCTTCTGTTAAAGTTGGAGAGTCACCAAATGAACCTTGATGTTTGTGTTAAAACTCTAGTGGATGAGATTTGATGATTGTATTTATCAGTTTTTGCTTAGTCTGTGATTACATTCACCCTTTACCTCGTAAGCATATTTTGGACTCTTCCAAATTCAAAGCAAATACACAAAATATCAATTTATTTAAGAAAATTGGGTTATTTCTCTCTGACAGAGTGGAAAAGTCCATAGAAGCCGTTACTCATTACAAGCATTGGCTTCTTTTGCCACAATGTTTTCAAAAGTCGTCTGCTTCAGATGCGGGGAAATGCGGTTTTGTGAGGTAAAGGGTTAATATCTCCTTGTACTGCTTACATATCACGAATTTGTTTGACTTAATTTTGAAATATTTTATGAATACATGATACAATAAAACATTACATACAATCTGTTATGTTATTTGATAACTTGATACATTGTAAAATGTCATGTTTTAGAAGTAAGTGAAGTTTAAGATAGCAGTTATAGAAATAAGTGAAGTTTAAGATAGCAGTAAGTAACATACACACTTTAAATGTAAATTATCAAGTAAAGAAAGTGATTGCCCTGCTCACAAAATATTCAGAAGATACCATGTTGACCGATTATAAAAGTTGAACAGTGTATTTGTTAGATGGCATGTCAAGTAATGAACAATGAAACTTCATTATTTTAACAAGTATTTTCATTACTTCCCAATAGAAAAACACTTTAAACTTTTTTATCGTAAGGTTATAAATGTTTTTAATGTCTATCTAATTTTATGATTTTTGCTGTTTGTTTATGCCCATGTGTGATTTATCTATTTTCATCAGTTCAGACAATTTATAGTGCCTAGAAAGTATCATTTATTTTGACTATTTCTTTGTATAAGTGTTATGATCTTTCATAAACTGCATACTGCTGTTTGCTTGAATTGGTCTTTTCCCAACAACTGTAATATCACACTGAATTATACAATTAAACATGTTTTCTGGTTTAACTACAATGGACTCTCGTTGGCTGGTACTCGGTAAATTTGAACAACCCAGAAAACTAGAACTCATTCTCCAGTGCCAATGGTTTATCATGTTTTATTCTCAGCATTTTGGGAACATGACCGACCCCCAGATTGGGAATTTTCACGACATTTTTGACAAATTGGAAAAAAAGTCACACTGTATAAAATGACTCAAAATAATCAAATAAAACGAATAAATAACAAATATTACGTTTATTTTTTGTGTTTAGATATTGATAACTGTGTTATTTGAATGATTTAGACATTCAGTAAACATTTGAACTGATATAAATTAAATTTTTATTTTCGTTTTTCTCATTTGAATTTGGAATTTTTGTCTTGCAATTTGGAAAAAACATGCTTTTTGCCATTGGGAACACGACCAAATATCAGTCGTCAAAACGGCCCCCCCCAAAAAACTGTTTTTTTTGTATGTTCTATATAATTTAACTCTGCTTGGCTAGAACCACAGACTAGAATGCTTGAATCAATAATCAGGTCCCCTGGCCAATATTTACTCTACTGTTCATGCCTGTCAGTCGATCAATACATTTTCACCTTTCCAGAATAATTGACCATTCAAAATTTAGTACTGATACAAATATCTTTGTTACTCAGGCCAAAGTATTGACAACATGAGGCAAACAATTATTAACAAATTTGAAGGCTTAATAGACTCAGATTCACTAGGTATAACGTAGCACGTGATAATTTTGCAAACTTATGACATTAACAATATTTTTGTATGAATTTGTTTACAACTTGAACTGTAATTAATTGTACGTTATTAATTATTATGTTAAGTTACAAGTATGTTGTATCATATTTACTTACAATTATAAGCGAAGTAAACAAATAATAATGAGTACAAAATAACAAAATTGTTTGTTATATAAAATAATTTTCTTCATTATATACATGTTGTTATACGATCACGATATATCACTGAAAACAACATGAACACATTACACAATACATGATATACGAGGGAAACAACTCTATTTCATGGCATTAAATGTTCGATTTTGGATGACTGCAACTCTGGAAAACTGACTGATTTTGACGGTCCCGGCAAGTTCGAGATAATTAGTCCACTTAATGTCAAATGTTTGTAAATTTCAGCCAGAGTTCCTACCTTCTGTCAACTATTATTTCAGAGGTAGCTTGGGGTTCTAGAATAAATTTAAGGAGCTGTCTTCTGTTATAGCTAGGTCATGATAATGTCATTTGTGAGCCATTCATAGTATGTCAGAAACTTTAATTTGTACAAATAATACCTTTCCTGGGGCGTACTTATATAAGGTAAAACTAAACATATATCCACAACTCGAAGTTCAATTCTCCAGCAGTATGGAATTAATATTACACAAGTGATGACCTTGACCTCTGCAGATCAAAGTGACACCTCAAGAAGTATAAAAATTTAAATTTATAGTAACCTTCTCTGATAGTTTAAATTCCAAACTGTAGTCTTGACTAGGTCTAAGATTGTAATTTTTATCAAGGTTTCCCTGTTTCAAAACTTGACTAGTTTCCTTCTTGTGACACACCTCTGTCAACTACGTCTGTCACAGCTGGACCTGGTCAGTGACATTGTAACTGCTTGGAATTTCTCAATGTTATACTGAAAAATGTGGTGGCCTCCATAACAGAAACACTTGTCAAGTTTGTGGTGTTAATTCAGCTGTTGTGTTAAGTTACCAAGGTTAGATAGAGATATGTAATCAGCTGTGGTGTTCTGAATGGCATTGTTCTCTTGTGATTTCAAATTATACAATTTACTGGAACTTACTACAGGTCAGATACAGATGGTCTGACTTTAAAAGGTAATATTTTTCTTGGAACTTACATTAACAAAAGACAGTGGTAGTGGTTGATGAACACTGTATACCATGGCCTCGGCTTCTCCCTACGTGCGATACCATAAAACATACACTGAGAGTTGTCTGTAGGAGGGAAAGATCTTTGTCCATAATTATTATCTATTTTTACTGTGTTTACTTGTGCAATTCAATTGTATAGTTTTTTTATACTAGTATAATTTATTGTTTGTCCATGATTTGCATTGTGGCATGGATGAACTGTTTAGTAAAATAAACAAGGAAATGAAGAACAGACAAGTGTTGATTTGTATTTCATTACACAAAAACAACATATAATATTTGCTAAATCAGAAATAGTGTACAGCTATAAGTAATGAGGATTTAATAAATAGTTATTAGTATGGATTGTGATTAATATTACTGAGTCCAGTAGTTGTAATATAAATGCCTTATAATCTGATATTTTGTTTGTAAACAAAGTCAATGTTCCCACTCACATACAATCTTGCGTAAATTGCGCAACAAAATCGGAAATAATGCAACACATTTTGATCTTGTGCGAGATCGCACGTGTACGAATATGTTTAGGGATGAAGTGGAGATTTTCTGGAAAGAACCATTACAAACCAAAAATAGACACACCATGACGGGCGTGTTGTTGTGACATATACGACAAACCAGGCTGCTCTCATTCATTCTAGATGGCGACTTTACTTTTATGTTTAAAAACGATAAATTTACAACTTGACGAGTTTTGTGTATTTACTTCGAGGTAAAAGATTTCTGGAGAGAAAACTTAATAACATTTCTTGTTTGTACGAAATGATCATATAAGAAACATTGAAATCTTAACACATCATCTGTACAATGGCACAGCTTTCATTTGTATGGGTATATCTATCTTTTTTTTTAAATGTTTATACCTCCAAAATACTTCTCTTACCCCTAGATTTCAGATCTAGGGTGAGTGGGAACACTAAAAGTATTATCCAATCTACTCTACACAGTAAACAAAGAATTTCAGATTTGTTTAAAAATCACCGCTAACATAAACATGAACGAGTTCCTTCAAAATTCTGTTGTTTTGTTAGGACACATTAACACAAAAGATATATCAACAATATAAAGACATGAACATCTATCTGTATTAAAAACAACAGTCTTACCCTCAAAACTGGAATTAAGTTGACAAATATAAAAATAACATCTGGTTAAAAAAAACATTGTGAAAGACTTTGAGTGTACAGGAATG
This sequence comes from Lutraria rhynchaena, assembly GCA_008271625.1. NCBI lineage: Eukaryota > Metazoa > Mollusca > Bivalvia > Venerida > Mactridae > Lutraria > Lutraria rhynchaena. The sequence goes on along the minus strand of VIBL01000122.1, from coordinate 658,990 downwards.
TACAGTAGACAAAAATAAACATTGAAATATAACAGCACAGTGAGAGAACATGATTATCACATATGGTACATGTATAATTCTATAGTTAGGATTCAGTACAGTGTGAGTGTATACCCATGTATACTTGTCTTAATACGTGTGTTGTGTGGCTTGGTAAAACATGACCCTTTACAATTGTGTGAACATTAAACCATGTTTTACGGTTATCAACATTTATATATATATAAAGAAATACACAAAATTAATGAAATTAGACAATGATGAATTATTGAGACAATGAAATGACAAGCATTATAATCTTATAGACATGATAATGGAAAAATATCAGCTGTGTTGTAGTAGTTAATTGTAGCATGTTTCTAGCTTAAAAATTTGACAAGTACAGACAATTCAGAACTAACAGAAGCTTTCTAATAAACAGACACATAAACCATGTAACTAATACACAGATACATAAACCATGTAACCAATGCACAGACACATAAACCATGTAACCAATACACAGATACATAAACCTTGTAACTAATACACAGATACATAAACCATGTAACCAATATACAGACACATAAACCATGTAACCAATATACAGACACATAAACCATGTAACCAATACACAGACACATAAACCATGTAGCCAATACACAGACACATAAACCATGTAACCAATACACAGACACATAAACCATGTAACCAATATACAGACACATAAACTATGTAACTAAAGTACAGACACATAAACCATGTAAATACTTCATTTCTTACCATAATAAATACACCAGCAATAATATCAAAACTTGGATAAGTACAAAATGCACAAAAGCAAGAAAACATCTCTCAACAATATTAACATAAATAAAATCATTGTCAGCATGTATCACTGGCACTGCCAGTTAAATGCTTAATGTTTCTTGTATGAACAATTTCAATAAATACTGACCAATACCACAAAAAGATCTGATAAGACAAACAAGGCCAGCAGTCAATTTAAGGCCTTCACACACAGTGTTATTACAAATACTTGAGTGTGAACTACATTGTATATCTAAAGCCCTACCTCATATACCTTATCTGATACATGAAGGTGTTAATATTATATCTCATGGCTCAAAACGCATTACTGTTCATGTGTAAAAATTGGTCAGAGCTGAGTAGAATTTTTTGACATAAAATAATCAGAGTACACAGATACTTCATAGCTAACAACCTTTACTAGTTTGTTATTACTTCTTAACAAGACTAAAGAGTGATATAAAATGATAATGACCAAATATGCACAGTCTACAATATGCTGGAACTTGGTAACTTTACACTTTAAGTATTTGACTCATTTTATGCTTGGATTTTTTATAACTGTCAGCTCTACAATACAATCGTAAACTATGTGACAGTCATATGATGGTCAGCACGTCTGATGATGTAAACTGGCCATCGTAAGAAAGTAACCATCATAAAAATTCTTCAATTTTCGCCTAATATACTGACCTTAAAATTTTAATGGCATACATTTTTTGGGGGGGTCAATAATGGATAACAATAAACCCTATCATGAAATGTTTCAGCTATTTCCAGAATTAAATTCATCACAATTACATGTGCTTTGTCTATTTTGTACCAGCATCACTTACTGGTTACTTTCTTATGACGGCCAGCATATGTTTGTACCTAGTAGACTTATCAGCGTGTGCCTAATGTGATCATATTTTGTCTTTGACTCACAGCATGTTATAATTTTCTGTTATCGACAAAAACTCAGCTAGATTTATGGATTTGCTGGCAGTTTTCTGGGATAAACTGCAAACAAATATGAAATAATTCACTTTCTACCATTACATAGATTTCAGATGATAGAATGCTGATTTTATATTGCTTGCTCAACTATTCAGAATTTATTTCACCACAGACGCATAAAATAAAACTGAAACATAAATTGTGCGCATTACTACAAGTACGTGTATATCGTGTGGCTAAAATTCTACTAACACCAACTTCCAGTTAGTTGAATTGATTTTGTCAGCCCAGTATCAAGCCTATAATAACCCGTTATTTTAAAGTAAGATTTAAATATCCCAACACATGATTCATGTATGCATGCAATGTTAGTAAGGTCCAATTTTAGGTACATATCTTCATGTACAAAAAAAGTATACGAAGTTCAGATCTCGCACATGGTGCACATACATTCACCCAAAATTCAGATCTTTCTTTCCCTCAATTGTTAACAAGTGTAATTCAATGCATTCAAAATACATCACAGTATTAAAGTCTACAGACCATAAAATAATGATATGTGTAATAAATATATAAGGGATGCCAACATTAATTAATGGACCATTTGAGCATACCATCGTTATATATATTTAATAACTGGTTAATGAAATATTTAATTAAAAAGTTTTATACATAAATTTTTAAAACAGATAAAGAGTGTATAAACATTAAATTCACTTTGTTATGTATTTGCTGTCAAAATCTACAATGATTAAATATCAAAGATGTTTAATTAACTCAACAAGGATGTGAAGATCAATAGAGTTAACAGGATATATGATTACATTTACCTGTAGCCCCAGTATGCAGTTTATCTCTTCTGAAATCTTATGGCTTAGCAACAACTAAACATGAGCCAAATAAAATTGGAAGACATCCAACAATTTCAGATGCAAACTTTGTACATTTAACATGAGGTTTTATGATAAAATTGATACAAAATTTAAAAAAATACCAAGAGAAAAAAGTAAGAAAATGATCCTTCTTTAGGAAAAAATAAGCAACTAAATCCTCCTGTACTGTCTGAATATACCTGCTTGTTTATTTAACTGTATATATGAATGACAGGTCTCCGTTAATGTTGTCGGTAAAGACTGTCCTATGTTCAATTAACCTGTTAACTATTCAGACAAATATTGTTTAACCAGTTACGATCATAACCAAACGTTGACATCCCTGAAATACATTCGTAAAGTAATATCACAGTATTGTACATAATTTTGAGCTTTGTTTGCATGTATCAGCAGGAACTGACACACGCGTTATTGTCGTAACATTGTGTTCTCTAGGGGCATAGGATACATGAGGAGGGCAGATAACGTGGGGGCGTGCTGCAGGATCAACCAACATCCATCTAGTGGTCCCTAATGGTGACATATCTTGTTGATCCCTTCTCATCAAACTGTAATGGAAATATGATACTACAATACATAGTCTTCATAAATAATGAATGTTTGAATCATACAAACCAGACATATAATAGCAGACAGTCATTACAGTAGCCTGTGTAATATTTCACTTAAACTTTTCAAAGTAGTGTCCCAAATAAAATAGTGTTTCAAAACACAGTGAAATATCATAACTATAATTATCAATACATCCAACTATCATAAACTATTATATTAATACATCAAACTATCATAAACTTACATTAATACATCCATCTTTCATGAAGACGCGTGTCAATATTCATAAATTTGCTCATATGATAATGTACAAAAGATCTTGGAGTAAAAGCATTGTTAAAGTTTTCATGAATGAGTCATATTCACAAACTTAAATTCCTGCGTAATTTTCACAGAATACCAACAATTAATTATCAAAATTCAGGCGCAGCTTTTGAGGTTGATACAGTCAAAAAGAACCAATCATACACACATAACAATAGTTTTTCAACCATAGACAGATAAAAATGACCGAACAATGTTCAAATTTAACATACAAATATGAAAATATCACACTTCTGGAATATCATTGTTTTATAACGATTTTTCTTACAAAAATAATATCATAAAAATCTAGACTGACCTGACAGGTTTACACTCTGGTGTGGGAAAAATGTTGTTATCTATAGAGGTATATGTAGACCCATCCTCATTGTTAATAGTTTTATCTCCAGCACCATAAAATATATTATACTCTATCTGGCAAGTACTTCTACCGGCAAGACAAACGGCATAATCATTTCTGGCATGAATTCTGTTTTTCCTCACCTACAGTATTCCAAAAATACAATCTTCAACACCAGGCTGATTAGAAATGGAATTATTGATCAGCATTGGAAGATTACAGATTGCAACAAAAGGTCAAAAGCATGACAAACAACATTCCATTACAGCTAAATATTAATCTGAGAACATATAGAAAGACATAATAAGTCTAGCAACAGAAGACTGTTAAACAAAAAATTGAAGTTGAAACTACGACAAAATAATTACAACACTAAATAACATACAAAAGCATTTTCCAATCTTCATTCACAACAGTAATAGAGAAAACGGTGTAACATGAAACCTACGACATATACAAAATATTGTCTTACAACTGTGTGTTTGGACTGGAGTAAATGTACCGCACTTGAATTATTGCCAAGTATATCATTGTTAATAATCTCCGCATCACTATGACACCATATACCATGATCCCTGTTGTCATAGATACCATTCCCATGTATCTCAACCTGCAAGCAGAGAAAATCACTGCTCACTGATCTTGTAATAGAAATTTGAAAATATTCGTATCAAATTAATTTAAGAAATATATACGTAATTAGCAATTATATCACCAAATTCACAGTTCATTCTAATCATAGTACCATTACACATTCTTTCTGATCATAGTAACATTACACATTCTTTCTGTTCATAGTAACATTACATGTTTTTTCTGACCATAGTAACATTACATGTTCTTTCTGATTATAGTAACATTACACATTCTTTCTGACCATAGTAACATTATATGTTCTTTCTGACCATAGTAACATTATATGTTCTTTCTGACCACAGTAACATTATATGTTCTTTCTGACCATAGTAACATTATATGTTCTTTCTGACCACAGTAACATTACATGTTCTTTCTGACCATAGTAACATTATATGTTCTTTCTGACCATAGTAACATTATATGTTCTTTCTGACCATAGTAACATTATATGTTCTTTCTGACCATAGTAACATTATATGTTCTTTCTGACCACAGTAACATTACATGTTCTTTCTGACCATAGTAACATTATATGTTCTTTCTGACCACAGTTACATTACATGTTCTTTCTGACCATAATAACATTATATGTTTTTTCTGACTATAGTAACATAACAAGTCTTTTCTGAACTAGGTAACATTTCATATTCATCAAATGAGCATTTATCTTCATGATGATAGTATAAACTTGACTAACCTTGGAGTGTCCGGACACCATGATCCCAGATCCTGCATTCTGAGTTAAGCTGTTATTTGTGATGCTACTGGGGAATGGTTGATCTACGGCTATACCATCAGATTTATTACCATGTACAATGTTATACTGTATTACAACTGTATCTCCAAACTGCGTAGATATACCTTTACCTATATCAAGCAATCACATTGATATTTATTACATAAATTGATCTTAAAGCAAGATAATATAACAAGATGTAGTAAAAAGAATTCTTAACAACAGCGCACGGGACAGGGTTCCACATTAACTTTTAAATCCACTTGTCCCATCACACAAGGAGATTAATAAATGCACTTGCACTGACCTCTAATAAACTTGCCCATATATGAAATAACCCCATAAATACTGTTGAGGCCTTAAAATATGTTAATCATAGCAAACAAGAATCTTAATATATTTTTATTCAAGTAACACATATTTGTTCAAGTTATGTAACTTTTTGAACTTTTTCTCCGTGTCTTACCCTCACCTTGTGTTGGCTTATCACGGATGTCAGAATTAGAATTAGCTGATGTAAATCCATACTTGAATAAATCTGACATTTTCAAGATACCTGAGACTGCATGTATACATGTAAACAGACCGTAAAGTAGTCGTGTGTCAAAAATTTTGGTGAAAATAATGATTTGTTCTATTAACGTATTGTGACTACAGTTAAATCACATCTTGTTTTTTGATTTTGCAATTTATTTATAAAATGATTTAAACTTAATTTAATGCTTACCTGCCATCTGAAATCGGGAAAATAATATGACAATTACTCGTAATTCCAGTAGTTTTAATTTTCATGACCAAGGAATTTATACACACATGTGCTTGTTGGGTCATGTATGCACATTGCGGTAATAATTTAACAACATCCATTAAGTACTTGCTGATTTCAACATTCGATTTTTTTATTAATGGTGATTTTCATACCATGAAAGGAAGGGCGAAAGACATTGACGATTATCTTAATTATTTTGATTATATTTTTCTGTCTACTTGTCCCATCGGACAATTTGGACACAGAATGAACTTGCCTGGAACAAAAACTAGGTTGCCAAAACCTAGGAGACAATCGTTAATGTTGATCCCTGCAGGATCCTGCTGGATAATGTAAAACTACTGTGTCAAGGTTTAGAAGCATTACTGCAGGTCTGGCTAGGGAGAAACTTACTCACTGTTTAATCTCAGGGTTTTTTCTCAGCATTTTGGGAACATGACCCGACCCCCAGAATTGGGAATTTTTGCGACATTTTGGACAAATCGGGAAAAAGTCACACTGTATAATACAACTTAAAATAATCAAATAAGACCAAAAACTAACAAATATTGTTTTTTTTTGTTTTTAGATATTGATAATTTTGTTATTTGAATGATTTAGACATTCAATAAACATTTGAACTGTTGTAAATTAATTTTTTTTTTCTCATTTGAATTGAGAATTTTTGCTTTGCAATTGGGAAAAAAACATGCTTTTTGCCATTGCGAACACAACCGAATATCAGTCGTCAAAACGCCCCCCCCCCAAAAAAAAAACCTGAATCTGTTTGGTTTTTTGAGGATTACAAGAGGTCAATTACCAGAGATATACTAAATATAACTCAAACATATTGATAATATATTTTAATAACATTCTCAAACCTTCATTATGGTAAACTTTGTTGTATTCTATGGTTGCCATAGTAACAGTTCGATATCCTGGTATTTTCTCATCATCAGATACTACACCCATGAAATCTATACTTTGTTGACTTGGAGTATCTTTAGATTCTGCCATCATTGTTTCATTCTTATGGCTGGTGTCCTGATAAATACAAGTGACATCAATTCATTTGTATAGTAAGTACAGTGTTCAAACATCTCACACGTATGACGCTTGCTGTGAAATATTTCACTTTACAATAACGACACAAAAATAGCAAGTTGTCCAATTTTTTGCTAAACCTTTGCTCAGGCTCTCCTGTATGTGAACATAACTATACTTTAGCATAATGAAAATTTAATTGTCTACAGCTCAATGCCAAATTTCGTAGAAGGGATAACATGCTGCAACCAGAATTTGAATCCAGATCGTTGGGTTACAAGTTTTGTTCACTAACCAAAGGACCAAAGTCGCCATAGGTGGAGAAGTTGCTGGCTCCTTGAGGAAGGGTAATTTAGTACTGGTTAGTATACAGTCCAGGAAAACTGGTTAGATGAAACCAACAGCCTCATATAATAAAATTGTTGAAAAACCAGCATAAAACCAAGAGAAAAAAAAACAGCTAGATGCATACTAGTTAAATAGATCAAACATATTTAATTAAGAAATGTAGCCAAGTTACCATTCTGTTCACAAGACTTATCCCTGTGTCTCTGTTACTATAAATCTCATTTCTATGTATTAATGGTTGTATAGCAGCCATTATCCATATACCACATCCAGCATTACCTGTAACATATACATGTAGACATAATTTTGACATTACTTGTAACATATACATGTAGGCATAATGTCAACATTACCTGTGACACATACATGCAGAAATAATGTCAACATTGTTTATTAGACCAATATTCAACCTACACACAACTAGAACATGATGTAGTTTCATTCCTATTTCTGGAATGTAATCCTAACTTTGTAAATATTACATGAATTATCTAACAGGAGCAACTCCGTACAATAAATTTCATCAAAAGTTAGCCATGAGAATTTAATTATTTTATAAACAATACAATATGCCATACAAAGCACAATTTGACCAGTACTACAGTGCATTTTTACACAATAATCACTGCACATATGACATATACGTGTATACATTCAGTTCCTCTCCGGCTGAGCTATACTATTAAGGACACTTCTTTAGAGCCACAACTGTCTGTAATACAGGAGTTTTACTGTAGATAAAAGCTGTCCTTCACAACATTAATTCTTCAAGCATTACTGGATGTTTTATGTACTGTATATAAGTACTTATTTTGGCTAAATTGGCAGTCAGGGTCAGTTGCACCAATTTAAAATAGGACCAATTCAAAGCACCACCATTTTATTCATATTCATGATCCTATGTCATTGTCAACAAGAGTTTATATTTGGCAGTCTGAGAGCGTTTGCGCCAATTTATGACCCCGTCCATGCAAAACACGTTTAAAAAACCCTAACATTTGACACCACAGATATATTGCGCTATACAGTAGGTAAAATACCACATTAATCAAGTTACAATAAGAAATTTGTACAAATTTTGGAGATAATTAAAAATATACCATCACTAATGCATATAAATACACAGAATGTAGAATAGAAACGGCTAGATACAAACCAGTAATAATATTATTCTCTACTGAACCCCGGCCTCCTTCACCTATCACAACGCCGTCAGATATTCCATTACACACAGTATTATGATGTATGACTGGTTCCCCTCCATGTCGAATATCAATACCCCCCCACTGGTTACCCGTAATTACATTGGCTGCAAATACAAATGATGACAATAAACTGTGTGCCAATGTTTATTAATATACATTATTTTTCAATCAATGTTTCACAATAAATCAAACAACATTTAATAAAGCTGATGATACTTAGACACAAGAGGGCCATGATGGCCCTTTTTCACTTGCCTGAGTAAATATTGCAACTTCTAAGGTTTTCCAGTGATTTGACCAAGAGACCTAGTTTATGATACAAGATGACCCATGCTCAAACTTGTCCAAGACATGATTCACAACAAACATTCTGACAAGATTTAAGGAAGATCCAATCAAAACTGTAACCTCTAGAGTGTTAACAAGGTTTTCATTTGATTTGACCCATTGACCTAATTTTTGACCCCAGATGACCCATGTTCAAACTTGTCCAAGATATCATTAAAACAAACATTCTGACAAAATCTGATGATGATTCACCGAAAGTGTAAACTCTAGAGAGTTAAAAACCAGGTGTGAGCACCGGATGCTGGAGACAGACTGATCAGGTGAGCTAAAAACTGAAGTAACATCAAGGGTCTTAGTCTTAACAGACACTATACACAACTGAATTTCCTAAGTTTGAAATGTTAAAGTTTGAAATGCTATGAAAGTTCAAAATCGTTTGTTAGTCCAAGTCCAATATCCTTCTATTTTCAATACGTTTTTGATATGCAAGTTCTATACGCAAAACTCTGAAAAATTTGAAAATTCGAAATTTAAATCCTTAGAACTGTAATTGCACTTTAATAAGATACATAAGTTCAAAATGACTTCGCACTTCTTTTCATACCTACTTATGAATAGTTGGAACTAAATGATTTTACTTATCTGTCATTCTAACATTCATTGTAAACAAGAAATACTTTGTCCATAAAACACTGTGAAAAAGTGTTTGTGCATGTAAGAATGGATCTTATTACTTGTCACGGGGCAAACATTCAAATATGTTGCAAAAATGTCAAAATATTGTCATCTTGCTATAATTAGAACAATGTGGTAGGAATCATTGATTAATAAATAACTGAATTGTTGGGGAAATAATGTTTATAAATATATCACATATGTTTTTATGTTACTATTAATCATACAAGTTTTGTTAAATAGTAATAGTTTTTCAGCATATTGTAAAAACAACTTAAGTACTATTTAAACCCCGTTTAATCTAAAATTCTGTATTACTTCATAAACATCACATATCACGCTTCACTGTCTGTAATCCTCTAAATACTATATGTTTATATTTGTGACTTTTTTGCATAAACAAAAGATGTGAAATTTTGAATATAACAATAGCACATCCAATACATCTAAATCTCCAACAACAACATATTCTTTTATGACGACAGACCAGAATACAGATCAAGTTTTTCAACAGTCCAATTATAACCTTTAGTTGATGATTAATAGATTAATTCATGTGAAAGGTTTATTTAACCCTTTACCTCATAACCCCTATTCCATTCACCTACTACATACTGATGATAGATAAGATAAACTGATAACCAGTAACTAATACCAGCTCAGTACCAGTGATAGCCTTATCTTCATACAGTTATTTGGATCAGCTACTGTTTTTGATACATGAGTTTTTTAAAAGGCTATAACTACATTAAATATTGATTTAATAAAAAAAGTGTGAATGTAAAAGATTTAGGAAATTAATTTTTCTTTCTAATGATGTATTGATTTTATTTGTAGGCAAGGTGTGAAGAAAGTTATTGCTAGTATAAGATGACCATGAAAATAAAAACACCTTGTTTATGCATATTATCACTGTCATGTCATTTTTGATGCATTGTTTTCAACAGACACTATGTACATAATTAGTGATTTAATCCTAGACAGCTGTAAAAACAATGTACATCCATAAAACAACGGGTGATATACATATATATGCCAATGAGCAAGACCCCTTACTGTTTTTCTGGGGGTAATGTCTGTCATTAATTGTTATCAGTATGGATCGTGTCACCATGACTGTGTTTGTCACCCTGATTGTGATTTTGATTATAATAAGTCGCCGACATTTAGCCATAATTTCTGTCGTAAAATGGACTATATGAACATCAAAGACGCACCCGACTGTTTTCCGGTTGGGCGGATATTTGTTGTTCTTTTTATATGAATTATAACGCTGCCAACGTGAAAAAATCGTGATACTGCAAGTGCATTTATGAAAAAAGACAGCTAAATCTCGCATAAATATGAAATATTTACGCCAATATATTTAGCTACAAGTTTATTATATTGATATCTGTAAATCCAGCAACATTAATGAACTTATGCAAACTAAACAATAATTGTACGTACGTATAAAACACGGAATTATCGAATTTACAGGCGTGGTGCTGTGCGACAATCACTTCGATTTATTTAATTCCTTCAGTTTTCGTGATTTTCATGACGCGCAATTAAAACAATGCATTCATTATTATTAAACAAAATGTGTTGAAATTCAGTCCCAAATATGTTACATATGCTTAAATCGACCGTTATTTGCACCTGTTAATACTCTCAGTTTCAGAGGCACGCGACAAATTACATCACGTCGCATTGGAATGTGTCAATTTTGAGGCACTCGACGGGTATTTTAATGTCAGTTCAAGGTTAATTGGTGGCATGACTTTTTACGCAACTTACTTGTTTTCTTAGTTTTACACATAATTGACACTTGAAATCGGGTGGTGAACGAAAAAAACGCGATGTATGTTGGATCGGTATTTGCGAAAAAATCTTTAAATAGGAACAACATTTTTTACATATATTGTGCGTAAAATGTTAAATTCATCAAAAACAAGATTAATTAAACATGATTTCCACAAAAAACACGATTTATCAGTGGTTTGCAGTCTTAAATAGTGCTAGAAATAGTGATTATATGTGTATAAAAAATGGATATTTAATGGAAATCGGGTGTGAAACGAACAAACACGACATAGGTAAGTTTGATCGGTATTTGCGAGAAAACTTTAAATAGGAACAATATTTTTTGTTTACATATTTTGTATGTTAAATGTTAGATGCATCATATGCACAAATAAAAAAAACACGGTTTCAGCGAAAAATACGATTTATCGACTGTTTAATTTCGAGGACGCACTTCGCGTCTATATGAGGTAAAGGGTCTGGACGCACTTCGCGTCTATATGAGGTAAAGGGTCTGGACGCACTTCGCGTCTATATGAGGGAAAGGGTCTGGACGCACTTCGCGTCTATATGAGGTAAAGGGTTAACCATTTCCCTCATAAGCATATTTTGGACTTCTAAATTCAAAGCCAATACACAAAACCTGAATTTATCTAAGAAAATTGGATAATTTCTCCCTGACAGAGTGGAAAACATTGTGGCAAAAGAAGCCATTACTCATTACAGGCAATGGCTTCTTTTGCCATATTGTATTCAAAAGTTGTCTGCTTTAAATGCAGGGAAATGCCGTATTATGAGACAAAGGGTCAAAGGGCAATAATCAATGTATGATGAACAATTAGCTGAAGACAATAGATTACCATGTATATATCCACGACCTCCTTCATTAACAGCAATCCCAGCGGCTCTTCCACTGTATATCTGATTATGACTGTAACAGAAATAAAGACATAAGTCATATTCATACCACAAATGACTCAAAATTCTGAAATAAAACAAACAAACCTGATATTAAAATACAAGAGGGCCATGATGGCCCTTTTTTGCTCAACTGAATAAAGATTGTAACATCTATGGTTTTCCTGTGATTTGACCTGCTGACCTAGTTTCTAACCTGAGTTGAACCATGTACAAACCTGTTCATGATATCAATATTACAAACATTCTGACAAAGTTTGGTTAAGATCCAATCAAAACTGTGACCTCTAGAGTGTTAACAGAGTTTTCAGGAGATTTGACCAAGTGACCTAGTTTGAGATCCAAGATGATCCATGTTTGAACCTGTCCAAAACATCATTAAAACAAACATTTTGACACAGCTTAACTAAGATCCAATCAAAACTGTGTTTCTTTAGAGTTTTCCCAAGATTTGACTTGATGACCTAGTTTTTGACCCCAGATGACCCATGTTAAAACTTGCCCAAGACATGATAAGACAAACATTCTGACAAGATTTGGTGAATACTCAATCAAAACTGAAACCTCTAGAAAGTCAACAAGGTTTTTCAATGATTTGACCTGGTCACCTAGTTTTTAACCCAACATGACCCATGTTCAAACATGTTCAAGATATTGTTAAAACAAACATTCTAACAAGATTTGGTGAAGATTCAATCAAAATTGTGACCTCTAGCGTGTTAACAAGGTTTTTTGGTGACCTAGTTTTTGACCAGAGATATTTCCATATTCACATAATTTCACAATATCATTAATACAAACATTCTGACAAAGTTTCATGAAGATCCAATCAAATCTGTGACCTCTGGAGTGCTAACAAAGTTTTCATTTGATTTGACCTGGTGACCTAGTTTTTGACCCAAGAAGACCCATGCTATATCTTGTCCAAGGTATCATTGAGATAAACATTCTGACCAGGTCTGATGAAGATTCACTCAAAAGTGCGACCTCTAGAGAGTTAACAACCCCAGAAGTGGACACCAGACGCTGAAGTAAACAGACTGATCACTCAAGGTGAGTCAATAAACTAAAAACAGAAAATTTTTTAAAAGCTCATATGTTAAATAAGATGTAATTTTCTATGCTTGAAGCATTAACACAAAATTCATCAAAGTACCATAGCCCTAATGTTGTATGATAACAAAATATACTACCAAACTGTGGGATTCCCTCGGTATAAAATATACACTCCCGCTTCTTTGTTCTGATATATATCATTATGTCTTATCTGACCACGTCCACTGCCAAGAACCACAACTCCTGATCTTTTACCATGGTGAATCCTGTTACACTGTAGATAATTTAAATCTATAAGGTGGGGAGCAGAGTGAAGTATAAAAACCTAATATAAATGAACAAATGCTGATTACAAAAATTTTACATTCCATTCAATTTCAAATTTTAACAGTACTGTCCAGAGTGACAAAATCCGTACTAATTATCTATATGTGGCAAAATGACAAAATACAGACTAATTATCCATTTATGGTAAAGTGACAAAATACAGACTAATTATCTATGTATGGTAAAGTGGCAAAAATCCATGCTAATTATCTATACATAGGTAAGTGACAAAAACATGGATTAATTATCTATGTATGGTAAAGTGACAAAATACAGACTAATTATCTATCTATGGTAAAGTGACAAAATACAGACAAATTATCTATGTCTGTTAAAGTGACAAAATACAGACTAATTATCTATGTCTGGTAAAGTGACAACATACAGACTAATTATCTATGTCTGGTAAAGTGACAAAATCCAAGCTAATTATCTATGTATGGTAAAGTTACAAAATACAGACTAATTATCTATGTATGGTAAAGTGACAAAATACAAACTAATTATTTATACATGGTAAAGTGACAACATACAGACTAATTATCTATAAACGGTAAAACGACAAAAATACAGACTAATTATTTATACATGGTAAAGTGACAACATACAGATTAATTATCTATAATCACAGTAAAACGACAAATATACAAACTAATTATTTATATATGGTTAAGTGTGGTAAAGTGACAACATACAGACTAATTATCTGTATATGGTATAGTGACAAAAATACAGACTAATAATCTATACACAGTAAAACAACAAAAATGCAGACTAATTATCTGTACATACACAGGTTTTCAACAACTGATCAAAGAAATGTACCATTACAGAAAAATGAGGCATTCAGAATGAGTCAAAACAGCAATTTGATAATGAAGTGGTGGATTAATATACATGATAGGAAATGGCTGATAAACTAATTTATACTACCAAGAAATATTGTTTTACCTGTACAATAGGGTCAGCATTTTTACGTATGTCTATTCCAGCTTCACAATTGGAATGTATGTCATTTCCTGCAATGCAGGATTGATTTATATTATAGTTATATGGAATAAAAAATTAACAACATGTATGTGAATTAACAATTCATCAAGATAATGTTCACTTACAGTAGACCAATAATTAATTTGATGTTATAATTATATTAGGTAGATGTACAACACTGAATTCCATAATCTCTACATTGAATACCAGTAGCGGATACCTGATCCATTTATTTATTGTGGCACATATGGAGTGTAATAACTATAATAAGCATATGAAAATTTATCACATAATTCCATATATATCACAACTACCTGAAGGTAAAGTCACATTTCTAATCAATGAATATTTGATAAACAGACATTGGTTGACTACAAGTTAACTTGTAATTTGATAATCAGACAATTATCAATCAAGTACATAAGACATATAACCATAGAGCCCACCAGTCATATTAACATGAACACTTTATTCTGGTATATGATGTTCATTCTTACACCACGCAATTCAAAAAGTCTGATTGTTTTCCTTGGAACCACTAACAACCAAACTGTAAAAATTTGTAATAAATATTCAAACATCAAGTTAATTGTAACAAGAGGGCCATGACGGCCCTATACTGCTCACCTGAATGATCTGATGAATTGGCAACTTGATAAACGAGTGACTCTAAGCTCAGGACAAATTTCAACTACCCGAGCATTACTTGATCAACATCAGACGACCAGAGGAGAATGCTACACAGTGAATGATTAAGTTTTAGGCCTTGCACTTTTAGCCAAAAAGATTGGGTATTCCCCATATAAGTCCATGAAACAAGTGCCCCAGTGGCAGTAATAAGTCCAGAATATTTACCAGTAATAAGTCCAGAATATTTACCAGTAATAAGTCCAGAAGACTTACCTGTAATAAGTCCAGAATATTTACCAGTAATAAGTCCAGAAGACTTACCTGTAATAAGTCCAGAATATTTACCTGTAATAAGTCCAGAAGACTTAGCTGTAATAAGTCCAGAAGACTTACCTGTAATAAGTCCAGAATATTTACCTGTAAAATGTCCAGAATATTTACCTGTAATAAGTCCAGAAGACTTAGCTGTAATAAGTCCAGAAGACTTACCTGTAATAAGTCCAGAATATTTACCTGTAAAATGTCCAGAATATTTACCTGTAATAAGTCCAGAAGACTTAGCTGTAATAAGTCCAGAAGACTTACCTGTAATAAGTCCAGAATATTTACCTGTAAAATGTCAAGAAGACTTACCTGTAATAAGTCCAGAATATTTACCTGTAAAATGTCCTGAATATTTACCTGTAATAAGTCCAGAAGACTTAGCTGTAATAAGTCCAGAAGACTTACCTGTAATAAGCCCAGAAGACTTACCTGTAATAAGCCCAGAAGACTTACCTGTAATAAGCCCAGAAGCAGCCAATCTCATGAACACACCTGATGTTCTACAATGATGAATCTCATTCTTCAAAACCACAGTCTATAATGTAACAATGGCATGTCAGCTTGATAAATGGATGAGAATAACAAAAAACAATATTCCACATGACATGTTATTGACTACAATGGGTATTTCACCCACTACAACATAGCATAACATAACATTTTAGTTTCTAAGTTAATGGATCTAAATTTCACTCATACTGTCTCCAAAATAAATTCTCCAGCCTAACATTTCCATATGAAATGAAATATGTTAATGTTTAAAAGTTTATGTTATAAAACTTACCCTTGAATTTTGAATACATCTGATACCATAACCAACACTGTTAATTTCACATTCCATAACAATAGCATGAGCTTGTAGACTGACTATAACAGCCCCTTTACTTTGTGTTATTCTACATTTATGTATAAAACATCCTCTGACCTCATTCAGAATTTGCTTCATATCATTATCCTACAATAAAATCCACAAAATAACAATAATAAGTCCACAATGTAACATTAATAAGTCCACAAAATATCATTAATAAGTCCACAATGTAACATTAATAAGTTCATAATTTAACATTTTTAAGTCCACAATGTAACATTAATAAGTTCATAATTTTACATTTTTAAGTCCACAATGTAACATTAATAAGTTCATAATTTAACATTTTTAAGTCCACAATGTAGCATTAATTAGTTCATAATTTAACATTAAGAAGTCCACAATGTAACATTAATAAGTTCATAATTTAACATTTATAAGTCCACAATGGAACATTTATATTATACTTGTCTCAGGTTCAGCATAAGAGAAATGAATTTCATGTACGTGGAAATATTCAAGTTCAAAGTTGGTTTACAGTAAGAAATGAGTAAACGCAGCATTCAGACAAACCACATCAACTTTTAAGTGTGAAATCTGACAGAACACTCAATTCATCCAGAACAAAAGATGACACTTGTTACAATGTTACAAAGCTTCTCAGGTGTTTGTTTAAACACAATGAAACTGGATGCAAAGTAAATTGTATTCTATTGAATACAACGAAAATCACGGACCTTAAATAAGAAATATAATTTTTAGAAAATAACCTTTAAATCTCATTTTAAATTTAAGACTACTATTACCTCTTTAATATCGATATGTTCTGATTGATTCTGACTATTTATAGAAGCAACATCAGCGTAATCTTTCTGTGCGGACAATGATCTAGGTTGATGTCTGTCAGGGTAGGTTAACATGATCACAGATTCCTCACTGGATGAAAATTCACTATCATTGTCACTTATGACAATACTCTCAGATGACGATGATGTGCTTGTATTACCTGCATATAACATTATTTTAAAAACATGAATTCATTCCACCAGATACACACTTGATGGATATTAATATGTTATTGACTGTTTTTTTAAAACAAACACGCATATCTCCCCACACTGAGAATCAATCTTCAGAAACAAAATCTGTTTAGGGGTAATCTTTTTTGTTCGATGTTCCTACAGAGGTTAAACTATAGAAGATTTAAGGTCTGAATATTTACGTCTGATATTTAGATTACAGGAGAAAAAGAATTAAAATAATTACAATAATAAAAACAAATATACCTCCCTTTGTTGCAGAAGATATAGTATGAAATCATTAATCATTGTCAAACAGGTATTTCCCTGACGCAGGTTTCTTGCATCCCTGACACAATATTCAGCCGAGGGATTCACATTGAGAGTGATCACTGCATCCACGGGACCCCTTCCAACTTGGAATTTGCCCTCGGCATTTCTGTGGGGACCCCCAAAAATCCAAAGGGACCCCTAAATTGTTGGAGATGGGAGTCCCAGGGACCCTCGGGTGAAAAATCTTAGGGAAAACCCTGATCAAATATTTATCATTACAAAAAATTCAATCAAGAATATTATAACATTATACCACAACAACAACAACAACAACAACAACACTACTGACCAGAATTATAACTAGCGTCTCCATCTTCCTCCTCATCAGACACATCATTACTACTAGCGGTATGTAACGATACATCTGAACTTGATAAACTTCTTTCACGTTGAACAAAGTCAACATGATCATTGTGTTGCATTGCTTCATCTCTAGAATGAAATGAATGTAAATCAAGGGCCGGTACTTTAGCTCTAGCATTTTCTAAATCGCTATTAGATTCACAGTTATCATCTCTATCAGCAGTCTTTTCATTAGCATTTAAAATTTCATGTAAATCATCTTCTTCCATCAACTTTGGTTGTTCAAAAAAAGACCTTGGTAGTTCAACATTACCATCACCATCCTCGACCGTACATTCCCCAGATGTCCCTGGATGACCGTATTTAGCACAGTCTGACACAAAACTTTCAATACGTTTGTACTTTTCTTGGTTATTTTCTAATACACTCCGAGCATTACCATTATCAAAAGTGTTTTTATTCTGCGTAGACAAACCATCCTTAGTACCATCAGTATGATCATATGTTCCATCAAAAGTGCCTGCACTGGAATCACCCATAAAGCCAAGCTCAGAGTTCCCCTTCCTCATTTCCTTCATATTTTCCCGAGTCATGTTCGAATGATGCGAGTCTGATGCACTACAGAAAAACTGTCGCTGTGGTAACGACTGGACATCTGACATATTCACTGCTCCCTGCGACTGTACAGACATATTACATGAATGACCTTCACCGTCATGTAACCCTATATCTTGAGAAAATTTGCGTCTGATTGTATCCCCAGACATACGTCTACGAACACCGTGATGCTTAGCTGTTTGTTTTGGGTGAGTGGTCGCTGTAGACAATGATATCACAGTAGAGAAGGCTGATTTAGGTATTTTAATGTCACCATACTTTGGTCCATCAGGTTTTTTCTGCAGGGTACACAAAGACATAATTTTATGGTTCAAGGATCTGTACGTCCAATTTTTGTCCTCCTTCGGATAACCCTCAACTGTAATAGCAGCAGAATCAGTCTGAGAGAATTCACAGTTCTGTATAATGCTGGCATTAACATGCTGTAGTATTACTGTAGCATGACGGAAGGTACAAAAACTCATCACCACAGATCCGGGATTTTGTACAAAAACCATTCCATCTTCCATAATACAGTTATCAACTTGTAAATACCCGTACCTTACCTGAAATAAATACAACATAATAACGAACAATGACACAAGTATGTCAATTTGAAATAAAGAGTAAAAACATATCTTTGATTCAAATGTAATTAAAAAAAACAACTCATCCTCACACAAACCTAACATAAAATTGCATCAAGTATATTCATAAATGTTTGTACACTTGTGTATAATTTGTACTTTTTCTAAGCTACTTGTAGTAAAATAGTAAAATAAATAAATTTGTGAACTCAGGACTTCATTTTAACAGAATTATAGTAAAACATTGGCAAGTTCAGAGTCTGTAATTTTCAGGATACAATTTTCAGCATTTTCAGTCACTTTGGGACTGCTCAAACTTGTACAACCTATTTATATAGAGCTACTTACCTTTAGTATAAAATTTGTAAACCATGGAGCGCGGAACACAAGGTTACTGATACGCCCAGTGATTGACGTCTGCTCAATACAAACAATTAGTATAACACTGCCCAGCTCTCCACAACCAATCAACTCAAATGGTATCTTAGATGACATTTCAAATTGTTCATCATAAATGCCTGGGTATACTTCAATTCTGTCATACTCATTAGCAACAGCTAGAGCACTTTTCAATGATTCATATTCCTTTCCAACACCAACAGTGATTGTCTTGGAAAGTTTGGTTCGTTTGAAAACAGACATGCATGTTACTGTTCCAGGTTTGCGATCAATTTGAGTCCAGAACCGTGAAGCGACATGCTGCTCTTTGTACGCTTCACGCCATGACGAAGGTTCAGAATTCAAATTAAGAGGCCAGTACGGATGGCGCCAAGAGGTGCTCCTTAGGTATAAATCTCTCCATTTTGTATGATCAAGACTTAAGACAACTTCATACCATACTTTACATACCATTGAAGATCTGAAAATTTACAAGGAAAACGTGACACGTAAATATGTATTGTTAGGAAAACTGCTCATCTTTATTGAACTATTTTCATTCTGGAACAGAGCATATGGAAACATCGATTTTACTCTACTATCATCAGCTCCACATACGACAAACACAGTTATAATGAATATCTAACACCTTTCAGGCAAAATTATTTTGGCACTTCACAATGACTCTTCATTGTATATGGGACACTTGTGACCAGAGATTGTTTGTAGTATATGGGACACTTGTGATCAATGACTGCTTGTTGTATATGGGACACTTGTGATCAATGATTGTTTATTATATATGGGACACTTGTGATCAAGGATTGCTTATTGTATATGGGACACTTGTTACACTAAGAACATGGTTATAATGAATAAGACAAGAATAACAGATAAATTTATAAAGATAACGATGCTTTTCAGCATAAATTTAGATAAATACACAGAAATATCCTGAATTATAGAAAACTTCATGTTCACAGTACAGTGCAACCTCTCAAGAGTGGCCTTCTCTTGAGCAACAACTTCCCTTCAACAATAGCATACTTTTTCCTACTGTACGATTTGATTAATAATTTAACCTCTCTAGAGCGGCAACCTCTCAACAACAACATAATTTTGCTTCTCCCAAAGGGTGATGCTTTGGAGAGGTTGCACTGTACTTCTTAACAGTGCAAAGAAATCTGAATTCCAGATAAAATCTACTGATTACTAAACATGACAAAGAATTATACACTAAGTTAAAAACGTTCGATATTTCAGAATGAGGCATTACTAAAACAAACCTGCATAGATCAGCTGCTGACAAGTATGACAGTATAATTGCCCAGATTTCATATGGAAGACCATGTTTATCACAAGGTACAACCAAACTCCCAGTGTCAGATGTTTTAAATGTTACAGCGCTGGAGATAGTCTCTCTGTCCAATCTTTCCATTATTCATTTAGTCATTGAACACCTTAACAAAGAAATAAGGAAATTTAAACATAAATATAAATATATATATATATATATATATATATATTTATGGTAGCTTTTTAAAAAGATAAACAAAGTATATGTACCAAGTAACATTGTATGATAAACACATGATAGCACCGTATGAACCATAATCTCCTAAAACAACCACATCAAACAAAAATAATAATATGAATCAACTATGTGAACTTCCTAATACCCGGGCATATAAAATGGCAATATGAACAACCTTATTTTCAGCTTCTATTAAGCAAAATTTAAATTCATCAAATCCAGGTGTACCATGACAAGAAGTAAGATTGGCCCACACGTTCAGTCCACCTAAACATGAGTCATGCTGAACATCAGCCAACCCAAACTTAGTAAGTTTGTTTAAATGTATTAATCAGAATATAGAACTTCAAAGTGCATAAATCATGTATGAAAAATGCATGTATTTTTTTTACCATACAAACAATACATCATTTTCCTTTTTTCAATCTGAATATAACATATGGTTCGGTTGACTTTAGCTTTCCTGAACTGAAATACATTGTTCAAGACACCAATTACAGTTAATTTTATAAGCATCTTTAAATTGGAAATAATTATTTCAAACAAAGATATGACCAAAACTAACTCAGTCCATACAACAAATTTCACGAAGTCTAATATTAGAAATGAAATACAATATTGATTCTGATATTTTCCAGGTGTAATCAGGCCATTACACTAATCAACATGCAATGGCTGGTGTTTCTGTACTAATTTATTTAACTGAAACACAGATGGTAGAAATAGGAATATTTTCCGGAATGTAAGATTAAATAAATTGATGTAGATACTAATGTCTGATAGTTGAAACATTCAACAAATCAAATAAACACCTCGAGTGAGAGTGTCAGACTTACTTGTGGCAATGTGAGCCAATTATAAACAATTTTCCCCAAGATAATACGAAACGTCGCTTTTCTTAATACATTGAAGGCAAAAACTGAAAGAAATTGCTAAACCTCGCACCAAAATCAGAAAGTACCTGACCTGTTTTGAATGACAAAGTCCATGAGTCTTGTATTCTTCGGCAAAAGTCATAAGAATTTGATAAAATTTCAGCCATTTTCGTTGTCAGTATACACGGAAATGACGTCATACGGGTTATTATTTGGCTCAAGCCGGACAAGATGCGGTCCGAAACATACACATTTATTTCGCAGATACGATGTGAATAACAATTACCGGTCTGCCCTTAAACAAGGCTAATACTAATTCGTAATGTTCCGCTGAGATATCATATACGCAATACTGTACTATTTACGTACCTGCTTAATGTTACTAAATGAATTATAAAATCAAAGCACTGAGAGGACCGATTATTGCTGGCTTTGCGGTATTGCAAGTTCCTTAGACTGTTATTCTTTATTATAGACTGTTGTTTATTATTATACATTTTCCCCAAATACCTTCAATGCTAACATAATCAAATAGAAAACACACACAAATGGAGAGATTGAGCAAAATATCTCAATGTGAGATGCAAGAAAATGACATTGCAAACTTCAATCCTCCTTATTTTACGTCTTGCTGCATTTCAATGTCATAATTCACATTCAAACAGAATTTTTCACTTGGGTTTAACGTCACACCAACAGCGAGGATCTTTGATGACTTTCCAGCTTTAATGGTGGAGGAAGACTACTGGTGTAGAAACACCGACTTTCTGTAAGCTAGTTAGGCAGTTTCCTCACATGTATGCAAAATTTGGTACCCAGTGGGACTTAAACTCATAGCGGTGAGGGACTTGTAAATTAAATAGAACAATACATGCATAACAAAATGAATGGTATGTTTTATATATTTGGGTAAGTAAAATCAAGCCTAAGTTTCGGGAAATTTCAAGCCATAGCTGTGGGCAAAAAGACTTGTGATGTTTTATCTAGTAAATTTGTGTTCATGATACACCATGTGAGGACATAGTAAATTTGCTTGATGTAGAACTAGATGTGTAGAAAAGAAGCCATACAGCTCCATGTTTTATTTAGATTAAATAAATTTTTAATCTGTGATAATGAAAATTTAATTTAAAAATCTTTTATTAGACTTAATTTTAAATTTTGCCCTCTTGTATGACATTTTTGTAGCACTAGTAATATGAGAAAAACCCAGAGAAATTACAACATTGTGCAGCAGGATACCATGACACCTCTAATGTGTCCATTTAACAACACTTCATATTATAAAATACAAGAATGCCTGTCACATAAATACCTTTATTATCATCTAGTGAAGACTGGATGGAAACTCTTCAACTTCAGCAAGGTCTGTTTTGTCATTTTATGCTGAATCAGGGGATATAATTCAAGAGTATCAGGTCAATTTGCTGCTTATTAAACATGGCTTTGATATTTTGGCCATGAACATTTTAAACAAGTTTGGCGAGGATTAGTCAACAGACAACAATTGAGCACACCTTGTAACCATATCATGTTTCTTGAATAACTCTGGTAAAATTTCACTGTGTCATGCTCTGCTACATAGGTCAGTCTCTAATATACATATGTTGATTTCCTGCCAGTGTGGCAGTTCATCCGATAAAGTTGTAGTAGAAACACACTTGTGTTCTTAGCTTTTTTATCCCCACATTTGTGGTACAGGAACTCAACATGTATTTGGAATAATACCCAAACACAAACACATTACACACCTCTCAAAGACAACAAGGAAACAAGCAGAAATGGCCCTATGATTTATTTCTGAATCAAGTACAAAAACTGTAAAGCATACAATAAACAAAATTTAGAACTATTTGCGATCATGCATGACATGTCGTAAGTCATAACCAAATACCAATTAATATAACAACCATAGCTACTAATTACTCATGATAAAAACACATGAAGGTTTTAGGTGAAAAACATAAACCACACAGAAGTATAAGAAAGCCATAAACTGGTTAGTAAGTTATTAATAAACAGTACAACAGTAATCAGTTTTTCCCACAATTACAGTTTATTGCCAGTCAATCTCTGTCATACACCACGCTTCCTGAAAGTTGCCGTACCGTCGGACATGGCAGGCAAAATTTGAGCAGGTCAAATAACTTTTCAGCGACCTCATGTCTGGCGATTGGGCACGATTTACAGTGTTTATCACTTGTTTATAATATATTCGGTCATACAACTTTTCAATTGGTCAGACAGAAAATCTAACTTTGCCTGACCAAATGTCTGGCAGTATTCCAGCAATTCAAGAAGCCTGATACACGTGTATGTTGTTTTGAGAAACTTTTTCAAAGCTAGAAAAAGTGTGAAAAGGTCCTCACCAAGGACACACACATCAAATTCCTGCTAATGGTGCGCACGGTCAGTGACAGGTTTATATGATTGGCATCACCTTTGATAATGTTAAAAGTTTCACTTCAATTAACCAGCAATTACGAGTATTTTATGAACTAAAATCATGTTTTACTGAAAATTATTTGTATGAGTTAAGTACAAAATTGCATATACACTGTACAGCAGTGTAAAACTACATTTACTTAATACATCTCATTTATATCATTTCAGTAAAATTTATCACAAATTTTTATCTTCAAACTTGAGTTTGAATACCTACTCAAATACAGTGGAAACTCAGAAAACCAGGATCTACAGAAAACCGGAATCCTCAGAAAACCGAACATTCAAGCTGGCCCCAATTTTCCTTCTTCTTTTCTAAAGAAACCCCAGATAACCAAACTCCTCAGAAAACCGAACACCTCAGAAAAAACGGAACTTTTCATTGGGGTCCGGTATTCTGAGTTTCCACTGTATATGAATCTGCTACATATACTCATTATGTTGCCGTACTAAATACATCATTTGAAACATGAACTGCATTGGCATGTCTACAAGAGCATGAATAGTCTCTTTTGATGTATAAAACAAAACAATCAGTAAAAATTTATTATTGCAAACATCCCATGACAATCTACAGATATCTATAAGCCAGAATGTAGATGACCTGCTACAGATGTACATGTATATCACTATATGACATTTATTTCATGATTTCACTTTTCTCCCATTTTTATGTACAATGTTAATATATAAAATTTTGGCAATCCGTACTGAGCTAAAACATACAGAAAAAAAATTTCCACATAGGAAAAATCAACAAGGAGAAACTCGAAGACAACCTACAATGTTGATGATATTGTATGACAATTATGGCCACATATGAAAAAGGATTACATTTTATTAATACCATGTGCTTCTTTAAAATACATGATGTTTACAATATAAATATGTAGATTTGAGGTGTCAATGATAAGGATTTTTGTATCGATATATCGGTAGAGAATTATCGACGATACAGCGATATATCAATTGACAGGCATATATGGCAAAAACTCTTACGTTTACCATCAGAATTTCAGCTTACGGGTCTTTTTATGTTTTAAGAGGGTATTTACCAAATACAGTTATATTTGATCATATGCATAGTGTAAACAATGATCAAAGATAAAGGATAAATAAACAGTCGAAACTAAATAACTTGTTTCTTATTATTAGTTGAACTGTAAATGATTTAATGACTAGAAACTTCTCTTTAAACTTTAAACAGCTTAACAACTACTGGCATCACTTTCATGTGATTCGATACTCGATATTTTAAATTGGAATCGATATCGAATCGGACTACAAAGATCGTTGATATACTGATATCGGCAGAATCAATGACATCCCTAATATAGATGCAAAAGTCACACTAAAATTAACAAAAAGAAATTTTTATACGATGTATGTATAGCCCCGCTTAGCTTTCAAATTCTAGATGAAACTCTACACATATACAATGCTCAATATAAATAAATATGTAATACTATAGTATATAAAAAGGACCTTAGCTACCCACTTTTAAAATTATTTGATTAATACAAAATATACACAGAATTTAAATAAAAGCAGAATGTCTTATTATACCCATTTGAAGAACATGCATTCATCTGTTCAGCAAAATATCAACTGACCGTGAAAATACTGTACGTTTGGTTTGATATCAAGTGGTTCATGAGAAGATGATTAAATGAAACACAGTCAACTCTTGTTATGGCAAAGTCGGTTAACACGAATTTTCCGTTATGACGAAGTATTTTTAAGTCCTGATTTTTTCCTTCTAGAAGTATATAATATGAATTTCGCTCTCGAAATTTTCGGTTATGTTGAATTAATTTTGAAGTCCGAATGAACGATTTCACACCTAATCTGCGTTGTTTATTACATAGTCAGGCAATAGTATGCACCTGTCCTAAATGTTTTTCACACCTTGCTGACCATACAACTTGTTGGATTTAATCTTTAGTCAATAACAATAGGGAGATTATTATTGTTTACTCTTAAATGCAAACATATCATCATATGTAACTTAATAGCAGACAAAACGCTTAGATTTGTAAAACTTCATTATCAGGGATATTTGTAGTTTAGTATATTTTCATATAAATCATCATACATGACATGAATATCATTCATTTATTCATTTATTTATTATTTATTTACTTGTAAATAAAAGACTGAAATATAACAAATCAGTCATTTTTACAACATACCAATTATCATGAACTAGTGATTCTAATGATGGCCAAAATGGTTAATACATGTACAATATTCTTCCGATGTTTATGTCGAATTTTCATTAGGACAAAGTATTTTTGGGGCCCGAAAAATTCCTCATAACAGGAGTTGACTGTATTGATCTTATACAGTAGAAATCGGAACATTTAGCTACACTGATAGTCTACTCTGAACCAATGGTTCTAGTGCACTGTTCATTTAAACAATGATACACATGTGTTGTGCACTGTTCATTTAAACAATGATACACATGTGTTGTGCACTGTTCATTTAAACAATGATACACATGTGTTGTGCACTGTTCATTTAAACAATGATACACATGTGTTGTGCACTGTTCATTTAAACAATGATACACACGTGTTGTGCACTGTTCATTTAAACAATGATACACATGTGTTGTGCACTGTTCATTTAAACAATGATACACACGTGTTGTGCACTGTTCATTTAAACAATAATACACACGTGTTGTGCACTGTTCATTTAAACAATGATACACACGTGTTGTGCACTGTTCATTTAAACAATGATACACACGTGTTGTGCACTGTTCATTTAAACAATGATACACATGTGTTGTGCACTGTTCATTTAAACAATGATACACATGTGTTGTGCACTGTTCATTTAAACAATGATACACATGTGTTGTGCACTGTTCATTTAAACAATGATACACATGTGTTGTGCACTGTTCATTTAAACAATGATACACATGTGTTGTGCACTGTTCATTTAAACAATGATACACATGTGTTGTGCACTGTTCATTTAAACAATGATACACATGTGTTGTGCACTGTTCATTTAAACAATGATACACATGTGTTGTGCACTGTTCATTTAAACAATGATACACATGTGTTGTGCACTGTTCATTTAAACAATGATACACATGTGTTGTGCACTGTTCATTTAAACAATGATACACATGTGTTGTGCACTGTTCATTTAAACAATGATACACATGTGTTGTGCACTGTTCATTTAAACAATGATACACACGTGTTGTGCACTGTTCATTTAAACAATGATACACATGTGTTGTGCACTGTTCATTTAAACAATGATACACATGTGTTGTGCACTGTTCATTTAAACAATGATACACATGTGTTGTGCACTGTTCATTTAAACAATAATACACATGTGTTGTGTACTGTTCATTTAAACAATGATACACACGTGTTGTGCACTGTTCATTTAAACAATGATACACACGTGTTGTGCACTGTTCATTTAAACAATGATACACATGTGTTGTGCACTTTTCATTTAAACAACGATACACATGTGTTACATTACATTGTAGATAGTTTCGTTTAGACAACAATAACAAGACATACTACACTGTTATAATGACAGAAATTAGATAATTATATTATCACTGATGACAGAATAAAATAAATAAGGTTTTTTAAGTCATGGAAACTAAAAACATTTTTGCAATGGCAAGTTAGACAGAGCACCAGATTTGCAATACAAGAACTTAACAATCTAACTACTACCGCCTTTCAGCACCAATAATCAGAACACCAGTCATTTCACTCCATTCTTGTTTGTTTTACAAGTATTCAAATGGATCCAAATCGTCAAAATGAGAGCCAAACAATTACAGATGATAATGAGTTGATACAATAAGTATGCTTGCAGCGTCTTGATGTGTAAATGAGATATTCACATATGGCACATGATTCCTAATCATATAAATATTCAATATAAAATAAAAACACATAAACAATACAAATTTATAAATATAGGATGAGAGTCATTGGGTACAGACAGACATAGAGTGCAGAATGTAAACAATTAATATAAAAACTATTCAATACAGCAAGATACATATTTATATAATAATAGAAACAAAACATCTCACGATGAATTCTAACTTTAAGGATTAAAAAACTGTTCATTATAAGAAATGCAATTAAACTAATTTAAGAACATTCCAGATGAAATGATAAAACAATTTATATGCAAGCAGTAAAACTATGCAAATGTTCAATAAATCCCTATATAAACATCGTACAATCCAAAAAAGTTTTATAATTTAAAATCAACTTCAGGACAGTATATTCACAGTTAAACATACTGATACAAATCATAACAAACAAAATTAAAACCTCATTTAAGACAACACAGATAAAAATCCCCATCATGCAACAGTAAATGAGTTTTCATCCATATTTTCACATATCAAACATGTATCTTATAGATCTAATCATTAGATTTTCACATATCAAACACATATCTTATAAACCTAATCATTAGATTTTCAAATATCAAACACATATCTTATAAACCTAATCATCAGATTTTCACTTATCAAACATGTATCTAATAGATCTAATTATCAGATTTTCATATATCAAACATGTATCTTATAGATCTAATCATCAGATTTTCACATATCAAACACGTATCTTATAGATCTAATCATCCGATTTTCACATATCAAACATGCGTCTTATAGATCTAATCATCAGATTCTCACATATCAAACATGTATCTTATAGATATATTCATCATCAAACAGATAGAAAAATTTCCTGATACACACAAAATTACTCAGACGTTTCAAACACAGAATAAACTATTCTGACTACATTAAAGATAAATATGTGAAAATAAAGGAAATGACTAATTAAAGTTAAAATCACTCAATACACAGTGCTGCACAAACCAATGAAAATATACTGACATATAATATAAACTACTTACAGTGAATATAATTACTTTCTCCTGAACTATGGTT
The DNA here is from genome assembly GCA_008271625.1 of Lutraria rhynchaena. Lineage (NCBI taxonomy): Eukaryota > Metazoa > Mollusca > Bivalvia > Venerida > Mactridae > Lutraria > Lutraria rhynchaena. The sequence goes on along the minus strand of VIBL01000122.1, from coordinate 629,583 downwards.
TATTCAGGAAATAATTAAGAAAAAAGATGATTTAACATCTTTTTCACCTTAAGAAGTGTAACTACTTCTTATCAGTGAAAAAATATGAAACAAAATTACCATAGGTCAATAAGATCATCTATGATAGAAATTTCATTTAATATACATATATATAAGTCTGTATGAATACTTATGAATATATCTAAATATACCTGTATATGAGGAACGTACCACGATGTACCAGTATATGAGGAACATATCACGATATACCAGTATATGAGGAACGTTACACAATATACCAGTATATGAGAAACATATCATAATGTACCAGTACATGAGGAATGTTACACGATATATCAGTATATGAGGAACATACCACAATATACCAGTATATGAGGTACGTTTCACAATATAACGGTATATGAGGAACGTTTCACGATATATCAGTATATGAGGAACGTTACACGATATATCAGTATATGAGGAACGTTACACGATATATCAGTATATGAGGTACGTACCAAAATATACCAGTATATGAGGTACGTTTCACAATATACCAGTATATGAGGAACATATCACATTGTACCTGTATACCAGAACAGGACTATTGAAAATTTAAAAAAAGATATGTTTAATGAGAGATTTACTGTTTGCAAAAAAATGTAAGCATATTAAGTCATTATGTAATTGCAGTAAATTCTTCACTGGATCCTTTTGTGATTTGACAATGCTTGTTGACTGTTGGATACATCAGTTGTCTCGCCATTTATATGACTGTCCTGTGATGGGTTAAGTGTTGGTTTTTCTGATGCTGGTGTTGGAATGTAAGGTATGACTATCAACACCATGATCATCACAATATGTAGACTCCAATACATATTACTGTAAACAACAACATACAATTTGTTAGAAACATCAAAACCTTGATTGACAAGTAACTAAATAAAACATTTACCGCTCAGTCTTTACCAGCCTTTGGTATGGATAAAACAGTACAAACGTAGCAGAATGACACAATATACAAATACAGACACTATTATGAAAATTGATATCATATGCACTCAACTTATCTTGAGAAGTTTTTGAAGTCCCATCAAATTTTAAACTCAGTTGTATATATTTGTTACAAGCATCTTTACCTTGATATCTCAAGCACAAATGATGGTCGAATGACTTAACGGTTAATTACATTGATTATCTCAATGAGTGTCAATTAGTATCATGCTTGGAACTATTACAATGATATTTATGTGCCGATGAGCGCAAGTTACATAAAAGAACAAATTTTAATCAAGTACTTTATTTTTCGCACGTTTTGACAATGAAATATAAATCATGTGTAGCAAATTTGCAGTAAATTTCTATTATCAATGACTTATGTTTAAAACTCATAATGCAAATATAATTATGGGAAACAGAACCATTAGCATTATGTTAACGAAGTAAATACCTTGTCAGTTAATCACGTGTGTATTTGCAAACTGTTATATGAGATGATGTCCTTTTGTGAATGTAATTATGTCATTAATAAAGTATTTATACTATTGGTTGCTTTCTCTTTTCTCTGATACATGTGAACTTGGCATAATAAAGAAACATTCATACATACATATATACAGTCAGGTCAATGTTAAATGTGATATCAACATAATATATGGTCAGCTCAATCTTAAATGTAATGTCAATATATATCCAGTCAGGTCAATGCTAAATGTGATATCAATATATATCCAGTCAGGCCAATGCTAAATGTGATATCAATATATATCCAGTCAGATCAATGCTAAATGTGATATCAATATATATCCAGTCAGGCCAATGCTAAATGTGATATCAATATATATCCAGTCAGATCAATGCTAAATGTGATATCAATATATATCCAGTCAGGCCAATGCTAAATGTGATATCAACATATATCCAGTCAGGTCAATGCTAAATGTGATATCAATATATATCCAGTCAGGCCAATGTTAAATGTGATACCAATATATATCCAGTCAGGTCAATGTTAAATGTGATATCAACATATATACAGTCATGTCAATGTTAAATGTGATATCAACATATATACAGTCAGGTCAATGTTAAATGTGATATCAAAATATATACAGTCATGTCAATGTTAAAAGTGATATCAACATATATACAGACAATGTTAAATGTGATCTCAACATCTATCAGGTCAACGTTAAATGTGCTCTCAACATATATCTGGTCAATGTTAAATGTGATATCAACATATATCCAGTCAGGTAGTGTTAAATGTGATATTAATATATACACAGTCAGGTCAATGTTAAATGTGATATCAACATATACACAGTCAGGTCAATGTTAAATGTGATATCAATATATATCCAGTCAGGTCAATGTTAAATGTGATATCAACATATATCCAGATAGGTCAATGTTAAATGTGATATCAACATATATACAGTCAGGTCAATGTTAAATGTGATATCAATATATATCCAGATAGGTCAATGTTAAATGTGATATCAACATATATACAGTCAGATCAATGTTAAATGTGATATCAACATATACACAGTCAGATCAATGTCAAATGTGATATCAACATATACACAGTCAGGTCAATGTTAAATGTGATATCAACATATATCCAGTCAGGTCAATGTTAAATGTGATATCAACATATATACAGTCAGGTCAATGTCAAATGTGATATCAACATATATCCAGTCAGATCAATGTCAAATGTGATATCAACATATATTCAGTCAGCTCAATGTTGAATGTGATATCAACATATATCCAGTCAGCTCAATGTTGAATGTGATATCAACATATATCCAGTCAGCCCAATGTTGAATGTGATATCAACATATATCCAGTCAGCTCAATGTTAAATGTAATATCATCATATATCCAGTCAGCTCAATGTTAAATGTGATATCAACATACATCTGGTCAATGTTAAATGTGATATCAACACATACTGGTGAATGTTAAATGTGATATCAACACATACACAGTCAATGCTAAATGTGATATCAACACATATACAGCCAATGTTAAATGTGATATCATAATTTGTCAAGTTTGGTTAACAGCAAATTGTTACAATAATTTCATTATCATTGCTGGTATACAAACAAGCTGTCAGAGAACAGCGCTTAACTATCAAGTACTTGTCAGAAACACTGAAACGTTATAATGTATTCATTAGATGTTTATAAATTTTCACTAATTTACTTGAGTATCGTTGATAGCAAAGTTCAACCCTAGATAACAGGGACAGGCACACTTTCTCATAATTTTACCACAAAGCTGTAGTGATCTTATTATTAAGCCACTCATATTACAATATTGCTTAATTGCCACTTCCAACCAACACTTTTAGGGTAAGAATGCTGGGAACAATATACATCTGTTAAATATATTTTAACAATATTGAAGGGTCTCATAAAAATAAGTCTGGAACATGTAACATCTGTTTTCCACATTAAAACATTCATATAAACTATGTAAGTAACAAATGTGGTTGAAAAATATTCATCCAAATCAAAATATTTGATAAAAAACTATTTACTTCAATTTCAGTAAAAATTACCTTGACCTTAAAATTGACCCCAGTGGCCCCTATTTTTTACATCAAGACCTTCATCCAAACTATCTATGTAACAAATTTAGCGGAAAAATATTGATCCAAACAAAAATAATTTATCAAAAACTATTTAATTCAATTTTATTAGCAATGACCTTGACATTGAAATTGACCCCAGTGGCCTGATCACTTTTTCACATCATGACCTTTATACAGACTGTCTTAGTAACTAACATGGTAGAAAAATATTCATCCAAAGCAAAATAATTGATTAAAACTGTTTATTTCTATTTTATTAACAATTATCTTGGCCTTGACGACATTAAGACCCTCAAACAAACTATCTAAGTTAAAAAGATGGTTGAAAAATATACACACAAACCAAAATAATTGATCAAAAACTATTTATTTGGACTTTACTTACTATGACAACTTTTTTTTGTATAAAAAAGTTAAGTTAAAAAGGCCCAAAAACCTAAAAAAAATTTGATTAGATATTCCCTGACCCCTAGGCAAAGTTTTAAATTGATTGGACAAAAAGGAAAGAAGTTAAAAGCTTTTACACTACAGCAAGCAAAAGGTTTAACGAAATACAATGCCAACACTGTCAGTAACACTTGGGCGAGTACAATAGCACTACCTATTCTGATGAATAGTCCTGCTAAACATAATGTTTGTTTGTTTTTATGTGACCTATTGTCACTGGGGTTTAACACAGTTTTTCTACAAATTTTCAGTTATATATGGTGACCAGTTCACCTAACCAGCTTTCCTGGACTGTATACTAACCAGTACTAACTTACCCAGGAGCCGGTAACTTCTCCACCTATGGAGGAAAATTGACATTCTTGTCCAATTTACGTAGAAGGGTATGATCTACTATGACTGGGATTCGAACCCAGATTCCCGGGTTACAAGTCCAGCTTGAGCTAAACATAAGAAAATTGATTGCAATATGTAATAGTTATTACTCACTAAGTAAAGAATGTAAGAGTTTGACGAAGATGAAGTATTGTAAATGGTACAACAATGTAGGATATCATAAGATGAGTCATTAGCCACGTCATCACATCATATAAAATCTGTAACCATCTAGCACGCTGAAAATATGGTCGAATCTTTCTTCGCACCTGAAAACATAGAATTTTCAGTAAATGAAAAAAATGGTCAGTCATAATATATGGTGAGCAGTGGTATTCATCATACACCAGCTTTGTGTACAGGTTAATGGTATTTTCAAACGACACTTTCTTTAGGTCACTTAATTATTCAAGAAGAAATTCCTAAAATGAGACAAACAATATTTGTTCTAACATAAAATGAAGAATTCAAATATTCTAATCTAGTCTACTTTATGGTATGTGAGATTTCAAGAAACGATTACCTTCCTTGCAGCTTCAGAGAGCGGCACACCGCTAATAAACGTAAAATAGTAACCGGGATAACAACCATGCCAAACAGCACTAAGTAAGAATGTCGCAAATCTTTTCTGCACAGGAATTCTATCATAGCATACAAGTCTTAACCATAGTGAGGTCTGAATATTCCAGTTGTCAAGGTAAAGTTTGATACTGGTAGCACCCTGTAAAAGATGAACTTATCTATACTTACTATCAATCTATTTCTATTAAATACATGTACACAACGTTCAAACAATTATGCCATTACAATACATATATAAGGACTGTTTGAAACGAATTGTCAAATTTGACATCAGTCATTTCAAACTGAAGTGGTACAAAGATAGAACAAAACTTTAATGAGTTTTTTTAGTGTTCATGCCTTTCTTAGGTACTTTGTGTCCATTATTTTAGCACTCTTTTAGCATGGTCCGCATATCTGTCTGTTCAATATGATATGCAAATGTTTATTAATTATCAGCAAATGCTTATGAATTATCAGCAAATGTTTATTAATTATCACTGAACATAAACCAAGGCCTGTTTCATTACCGACTTTGTTAAACATACTTTTCCAATTGATGATTACTCAAACAATAACAGATCATTGGAGTTTGTTATTTTCCAGTTTTGGAACATACTGGAAGCTATATTTTATAAATTTCGGATAACACCAAATTGCGGATGGTTGACTGATATCTCCGCATTTATATTCTTTGGGATTTGATTTCCTGGATCTGCCAACCCACAAAATCCAAGAAATTAAATCCTCAACGAAGTTATTGAAACCACAGTAACACATCAATCCTACATGAGTAAGTACTGTACAGTTTATCAGGAGGTAATGGTTCACTATCTTGGTGGGGCAATCTATGAAGCTATCTGTGACATATTACATCAAACATTAAAATAACAACAAGTGAAAAACTACTGAGCCATTTATACAAAAATGGTGTTTGAAAAAAAAACTATGAGCAAGCTCTCTGATTAACTGCATCAAAATTACCACACAGTATTTCTTAGACAGGAAAACTTACCTCAATTCCCCAGATATAAACATTGGTGACTAGATTCCACTTAGGTAGACCATTTTTATCATAACCATTAAATCCAAAGCCAGAGGCATTGCAAATCGCATCACCTGTAATATTTTACAAAGTATGTAGTATAAAAGAATAATTACCAAATACAAGTCAACACATCAGTTATACTGTAAAGCGACATCAACTTACAACACTATCATCATTTAGATATATAGAACAAGGATACAAGGATTGAAATTTTGAAATAAAGGAAGAACAATGTGATATTAATCAATTAGGCTGAAAAGAATTTCTGTAGACAAAAATGAATTAGAAATCAAAACGTGATACAATTTATCACATGAGATTTATATCTTACCAAGAGTAAATGCAACGTAATATTTGGCTCTGCAACACAACATTGATACTAACATATACCAGAATCTGTACAGTATTCCATGGCTTCTGATAAATTCAGGATCTGAAATAAGGGAGATAACAATGTTATAGTTGTAGAATAGATAACAATGTTATAGTTGTAGAATAGATAACAATGTTATAGTTGTAGAATAGGTAAAAATGTTACAGTTGTAGAATAGATAACAATGTTATAGTTGAAGAATAGGTAAAAATGTCATAGTTGTAGAATAGATAACAATGTTGTAGAATAGATAACAATGTTATAGTTGTAGAATAGATAATGATGTTATAGTTGTAGAATAGATAACGATGTTATAGTTGTAGAATAGATAACAATGTTATAGTTGTAGAATAGATAATGATGTTATAGTTGTAGAATAGGTAAAAATGTTATAGTTGTAGAATAGATAACGATGTTATAGTTGTAGAATAGATAACTATGTCATAGTTGTAGAATAGATAACAATGTTATAGTTGTAGAATAGATAAAACTGTTATAGTTGTAGAATAGATAAAACTGTTAAAGCTGTAAAAATGATAGCTCTGCAATCATTGTAACATGATATGACAATTTTTTGCTTATATGGAAATACACATTAAACCCTTTTTAGACTAAATACAAGGAAACAATTTGTTTGTGACAAGTAGAATTAGCAACTAAAATAACATACCTGCATTGAGCATTTCTGGGTAAAGTGGCTTCATTGTAAAATGAAAACACATCCAAAATATGGCTATTAACATCTTGTAGAATACCGAACGCTTAAATAAAGTAATTTTCAATGACAATCAACATCTTGAAAAACACAGAATGCTAAAATAAATACTGTCAAGAATTAAAGATGGAAAAGAATGATACAAAATAAGTTGCTGCAAAAACATCTCTATAAAAACATCTCTATAAAAACATCTCTACAAAAACATCTCTATAAAAACATCTCTACAAAAATATCTCCACAAAAATATCTATAAAAACATCCTCACAAAAATATCTCTATAAAAACATCTCTACAAAAACATCTCTACAAAAATATCTCTACAAAAACATCTCTATAAAAACATCTCTATAAAAACATCTCTACAAGAACATCTCTATAAAAATATCTCTACAAAAACATCTCTATAAAAACATCTCTACAAAAACATCTCCACAAAAATATCTATAAAAACATCTCTACAAAAATATCTCTATAAAAACATCTCTACAAAAATATCGCTATAAAAACATCTCTACAAAAACATCTCTGCAAAAACATCTCTTTAACGAGCTCCAGATTGATCATTCTCTACATAGAATGGAAATCTGAGGTAGTTACCTTGCTGTCTCAAATTATAAGACTCATCTCAAGGTTTGAGCACTATGATGAGTCAATAAAAATTATGTGGAACGCAACACAAATTATCACTCAAATTAAGTCATAAAATGAATACACTAATGAGCTTAAAATGTTACAACAATCTTAAGACATTTTGTGAAACCGGGGCCAGACTTTTAACACCTCGTTTATTTTGACCATATTTAATATATACAGAAAACTTTTGAATACTTACGAATGGTGACAATTTCTGTGATGCATAAACATTGTTGTTTTGCTGAAACGATCAGAAAACTTCTCTCACTTACAAAATATATATCTTGATAAACTTTAGATCTAACAAAAGTTGTCCATTGATGGTAAATTAACTCTTTGCCTCATAATACCACATTTCCCCACATCTGAAGCAGACAACTTTTGAAAACATTGTGGCAAAAGTAGCCATTGTACATAATGAGTAATGGCTTCTTTTGCCACTATGTTCTCCACTTTGTCAGAGAGAAGTAACCCAATTTTCTTAAATAAATTGTTGTTTTATATATTAGCTTTGAATTTGGAAGAGTCTAAAATATGCTAATGGGGCAATGGGTTAAGGTAATGGTAAACAGACTCTCATCCTAAAAATTGATAAAGTATATGTAAGCATCAGACACAATCATGTAATAATTGATGATGCATTAGAGGGTTTCACCTGTCCATTTTTGTCTGTCTTTGTAGCAATATCAGTTCCTTCTATATATGCATTGTAATCCTTAAAGAAACTGAGAGGGCCTACCACAACACCTTGGAAATAAAACACGTAACTGAAGTATTCTAGTGTTGATGGTGGCTTACTGAAAAAGAAAGCACAATAAATACAACCAGTTCTAATTCTTACAGCATTCATACATGTTTTTACACATAATTAAGTCATTAATACATGGATTGCAAATAATGGTAGAATTACTAACATGAAATCTATCATGATAGAACAAAAAACACTAGAAAAGAGAAATTTGAAGCAATTCTACAAATACAAATGGGATATACAAGTCAATTCTTAATTCTAGTGCCATCAAGTAATGGGACATTAGTTGGAAATCATAATTGATCATCGGTTAGAATTGCTTGAGGCTTCCAAAGCCATTTTACTGATTATAATTGGTTTGAAATTCAATGTGTTGTATATCATTCTGTTCTCTTGTTAATATACAAAAATAAACGAATAGTTGTTTCAAGTTTGTATATGAAGGATTTGAATCATCTGAAAAAAATAAAAGGGACAAAATCACAATTACAATGCGGACCGAGTAATTTTCCTTTAATACAGTGCGGTCTAAAAGACAGAACCCAAAGTTCAGAATATTCGGTTCTATTCCAACACATTCATATCCAAGATCGATCATGAAAAAGAGACATTAATCATCAGCATCAACAAGCTTCTACATGCTGCTAATCAATGTTTTCCGATCATTGGCTCATCACTAGTCCCAACACTAGTTTTCCTTACAATAACATCATATTCTTTAAGGACTAACCTGATTCTCCACCTTTTCTGAAGATCTGATAGTTTGTCTTTGTTTCCATAACAACCATCATGAATACTGAAAGCTAAACTACTGATCTTCTGCGTAACAATCATCAGAGGTCTGAAATAATCCTACAACACTTATATACACATCATTAGGGGTGTAACCATATGGTAAAAACCCATCAGAATTCATATTACAATACAGCAAAACTTCGTTATTACGAGCATTGATATCACGAGCTCTAGGCTTATCTCAAGGAGATCTTGAAGTCCCGTCATTTTTTGTTCTTAGTTGTATAAAAAATTTCCATGTTTATTACGAGCATCGTTATCTCCTTATCTCGAGCACAAATCATGGTCCCTTGACTTTTTTTAAGCGTTAATTACCTCGATTACCTCGAGGGGTGTCATTTTGGATATCGTTCGCACCTGCGCTCCAGCGATCGCCGTGTTTTCTACCAAATTTGATGATAATTGTATAATATGTAGGGGTTAACCAAAATACTGGTTAATACAGTAAAACTTCTTTATCTCGAGGAGTCATCGGAACAGACGAAATGCTCGAGATAAACCGAGTGCTCGTAATAACGAGGTTTTTGTTTGTTGACTGAAAATAAACTGTGCATCATTTTTTTAGAAATTTGTCATGGAGCAGCACAATGTCATTACATTGCATTATGGATAGGTAGGGATCAGCCGTGATTCTCAAAGTCTTTTAAGGTTTACTATATTACATCATGACAAAATACGGAATAACACGGTCGACGACTGTTTATTACGAATTAATAATAATACCACAAAGTAGATATTCATATATCCAAGATTGGCTGCGAACAATATATCGGAACAGACTGTATATACTGAATACAACAAAAATACAGACCATTCAGAAATCGGAAAGTTATGACTGAGACATGAAAATTCTATACATATTGAATGACCTTAAAGAAGACCTTGACCTTGGCACTACTGCCATGGTCTTGCGCGTGACACATCATCTCCTGATGGTGAGCATTTGTGCCATGTTATATCAGAATTTACAAAGTTATGGCTGAGAAACGAAAATGGGACAGACGGACAGTGCAACTGCTATATGCCTCCCTTCGGGGCATAAAAAAAATGAAAGCAAGATCTACCAACCCAGACACGTCAATACTGTATAAAACATCTTCTGGAATCATGAAAGCTCGATACAAGTGTAATATCACAAGATATGACATAGCAATCATGAACACAACTCTGAAATACAAACAATACAATAGATCAAAACACAGAATCCTATACTTGATATAAATACGAGAGTTGTTCGATATGTAATGTGTATTGAACCACAGTGCAATAATGCTTTGCACGATTTCATGGATTTTGATACACCTGACTAGCTCTATTCAACACCTTTCCAACTGTATAAACTCAAGCATTCAGCTCTTTGCAGTCTTAAACTTATGGTCATTTCAATAGAGCCAGACGTTGACCACTGTTGTAAAAATGGGAAACGGGTTGAGAATATTGAAGAAATTAGAGCTTATATAAAAGTTCACACAAAACTCGGTCATTCGGTAAAGCAAAAGAAATTTCTCATGGGTACAGAGTCCGTAAAAGATGCAGCAAAATCTGGCTGACCTGTGACTGTAACAGGCAAGACAATTTCTCAAAAGTCAGGGAAATGATTACAAGAGGGCCATGATGGTCCTGCATCACTCATCAGAATAAATATTAATTAACTTGTTACTAAAAAGGTAATAAAGGTACACTTGTGTGCAAATAATGGGGAGCAAAAATAAACTTGATAAAGGACCATCAAAGGATACTACAAAAGAATATTCGAGATGACTGAAGGATGCTACAGACCAAGTTTGGTGATGATCCATCCATTGGTTCATGAGAAGAAGACATTTAAAGGTATTTCTATTTTTAGCTCTAGCAGCCCCTAAAAAGGGCCAACCAATTTTAGTTGAGCAAATCTGATATAACACTATCTATAGATGCTAAACACCAAGTTTAGTAATAATCCATCCAGAAACATGAGAAAAAGTCATTTTAAGGTATTTCTATTTTTAGCTCTTGCGGCCCCTAATAGGGGCCTACCATATTTATTTGAGCAAACTTGAGAAAGGACCATCTAAGGATGCTACAGAACAAGTTTGGTGATGATCCATCGATTGGTTCATGTGAAGAAGACGTTTAAAGGTATTTCAATTTTTAGCTCTAGCGGCCCCTAATAGGGGCCAACCATTTTTTTGCAAATCTGATAGAACACTATCTAAAGATGCTAAAAACCAGGTTTGGTAATAATCCATCCATAGAAACATGAGTAAAAGTCATTTTAAGGTATTTCTATTTTTAGCTCTAGCGGCCCCTTTTAAAATACTTACATGTGCATGTATGATTGAGGTAATACCGAGATTGCAGTAAAACAGATCACTGACTGTGCTACAACATGAAAGAATTGTCTGAAATAAATACATAAAATATCAACAACATATCACGGAAACATGATACAATCACAGTACCTCAATGACAAGGACTTTAATAATATTGTTTTTTACAAAGAGTCAACTATTCAGACAGGTTCTTCAGGTATATGAGTCCAAAAATATGTTTGATAAACAAATACACTGACCCAAAATGAAAATTTGACATCGACCTCAAAAACAAATATATAACCTCAATATTATGTCCAATTTCCTTGGTCCCAATGGCTGTTTTAATATTGAGGTTTTACTGTATTTGGGGTAAATTTATTTTGTTCTTGGAAGTTTCTGTGTCATATCAATGTTTGTGTCAAATCAATGTTTGTGTCAAATCAATGTTTGTGTCAAATCAATGTTTGTGCCATATCAATGTTTGTGTCATATCAATGTTTGTGTCAAATCAATGTTTGTGTCATATCAATGTTTGTGTCAAATCAATGTTTGTGTTATATCAATGCTTGTGTCATATCAATTTTTGTGTCATATCAATGTTTGTATCAAATCAATGTTTGTGTCATATCAATGTTTGTGTCAAATCAATGTTTGTGTCAAATCAATGTTTGTGTCATATCAATGTTTGTGTCAAATCAATGTTTGTGTCAAATCAATGTCTGTGTCAAATCAATGTTTGTGTCATGATTTAATGGATAAAATCAGACAAATCATAATTCTATAGCAATAACTTCATGCAGGAGTCTAAATGAAAATTACACAAAATGTAAATGATCACACAAGTAGATAAAAGACAGTAATGACTATGTGCATGAAGTGGTTTTATAAATAGTATCAAAGACCATGGTGACCTCCATTTTTACAAGTATGTACACTGAAGAATACCTTGCCTCATTGACTTTAAGTAACACATTCCTGAGCAAGCTTGGAACAGGTTGTCATTCCAACAGGAGTGCAGTTAGGAGATAATTTACTGAATCAAATTGATGATTAGATCAGGTTCTATGACAAATTCATCCAAAACGTGTTGGGCAAAAAAAATAATGTTATTTTGACCAAGAAAATCATATGATTATATATGCTGTGAAAGGCCTTGCATTGTCATGTTAGAAAATACCAGGTCTGTTATTATGAATGAATGGTATCATTGTATTGTTCAAACCATATATAAAACCTTGGGCATGGAGGTTTCCATGAATGACTAGATCAGTTTTCCTATTCTCCATTATCCAATCCAAGACAGTAATGCCGCCACCACCAGATCTGCCCCTCATGAATACAACAATGGGCGAGTCTTTCATTGCTATGGCCACAGATGCATATTCTGTCATCTGCATGCATGACACACCACAAGACAAAACAGAATGCCACTGATTGCAAAATAAGTTTGTGCCAATAGCAGTCTAGCAGCTTGATAACAAGGTGTCAAAGTCTGTCCAGTATATGTGGACAACAAATGGGAACATGGTTCTGCCTCAAACAATTTAAGATCGTCTGGGCATTAACTCTGTTACACTGGGCAGTAATGGAAGCTGGTAAACAACTATTACATAAGTGAGTCAACTTGACAACACAATCAGTATGTAATATTGTCGCATGTGTATGACCACATCTTGCACTGAATCAGCCAAACTGGCTTGCTATTTTATTCAGTCTTGAACCTGTTTGAAGCATACTTGATGTATACTGATTCTCAGATTCTCAGAAAGATATGGCATCGTATGCTGTGATTGTTGATATAAACAAATTTGATTTTTGTCTGTGCTGTGTAGATTGCTTGTCGGTATGGGACCTGTTAGTGAAACACCTTTTAATGAGAACATGCTAAGTAAGAAAACTGTTTTTTCAGGTTGAATGAATAATAAGATTGTTGATTTTGACAATTATTGCATAAACATTATCCACAATAAAATCATGATACACAAGAGTAGCATATTAACAGGGTTGTAACATATAAGTCATATTCATGACTCATGAGGTCTACAAATGTATATTGTAATAGTTACAGAAATAAGTCCAACAAATATATATTTACGTTCCAAAACTGAAGAATCCAACTGTGATACCAAGCAACATGGCAACCAGATGTCGAACCCAGACATTGACCTTATTTGGTGGTAAGTATTTATAGTACAATATGGCGCATATCAAGCAAAATCCCTCACCACCGAAAAATATAAGCTGTAAAAAACAACAAAGAAACATGTCACGGTTATAATACAATAACAAGAGGTCCTGCATTGCTCACCAGAATACATGTGAGTTAATTCATTACTTAAAATGTAATAAAGGTACACTTCTAGGTATATAAAGGGGAACAATAATAAATTTGATAAAGGACCATCAAAGGATACTACAATGGCATATTGGTGATGACCGGAGGATACTACAGACCAAATTTGGTGATGATTCAACTACTGGTTCATGAAAAGAAATCATTTTAAGGTATTTCTACTTTCAGCTCCGGTTGCCACTAAAAGGGGCCAACCAAATTTATTTGAGCTAACTTGAAAGAGAACCATCTAAGGATGCAACAAACCCAGCTTAGGGATAATACATCCATTGGTTCATGAGAAGAATATGTTTAAAAGATTATTCAACCATTTTTATTTGACCAAAACTGATAGAACACTATCATTTTAAGGTATTTCTATGTAGTATATTTAGCTACAGCAGTCCCTAAAAGGGGACAGCAAAATCTATTTGAGCAAACTTGACAAAAGATCATCTATGGATGCTACAGACCAAGTTTGGTGATGATCCATCCATTGGTTCATGAGAAGAAGATATTTAAAGATATTTCTATTTTTAGTTGTAGTGGCCCCTTAAAGGGGCCAACCATTTTTATTTGAGCAAACTTGACAGAGGACTGTCTAAGGATGCTACAAACCAAGTTTGGTTATGATCCATCCATTGGTTCATGAAAAGAAGATATTTAAAGATTATTCTATTTTTAGCTCTGGGATAATATGAGCAAATTGCAGTTAGAAGGTCACAAGTATACTACACAGCCATTCATAGGAAATATGACCAGTAGTTTCAGAGGGGAAGACCATTGTTGATGCCAAAGCATCCCCATTCTAATACCAATAGTTCACCCTGAACCTTTGGCTCTGGTGAGGTAAAAAATGATAAATTATTTCAGTCTCTATACATCATGTCAGTTTTCATGTTTATAATCATTAATTATTCATGTCTCATGAAACATCCTAGCTGTCTGATTGCATACACCCATACATGTATGACACGTGAAAAACTGGAGAGTGCTCAGTCCCAGAGTCATCTATATGTTCGTCATGACAACTAACAGTAAAGAAGTTGCTACTGACATCTTCAGTTATCAGTCATTTCGTTTCCTCTTTATTTATTGATCAAGTACAGATTGAATGACTTACAAACTGGCATATATCAATGAATAAATATTTTTAAATCATTATGCAAACATGTCTAAATTCACTTAAATCTACAGAAAACATACTCAGAGCTATACAGTATGTGACCTGTTTTAACAGACATGTCAACAGCTAAGTGCAGTTTGATAACACTGTCATTGTAATGTTACTTCAATAAACTACAATAAAAAACAATGTATTCTTTATAATATACAAACCAGTAAACCCATTTTTTGCAATGGGGTTTAATGTTGCACCAGACCCCAAGTGCATGACTGGATAGAACCAATGACCTCCCATAAGCTAGTTGGACATCTCTCTTAATTGTGTAAATTTGATTCAAACTCACAGCTGTAAGGGGCTAGTGATTGCTAGTCAACAGGCCAGAACCACTCGACCATAGAGGTCCATAAACCAATTTATTAACATGATTATATACAAACAGAAAATAGACCAATCTACGTTTAAAATTTTGAGTTGTTAAATTATGTACCTATATGATATTCATGACATACTACATAACATACCATGTAACCAACAATTATGACACACAATGTGACATACCACATGACACATCACATGACCAACCACATGACACATCACATGATCTATCAATGACACACCACATGATACATCACATGACACATCACATCACATGACATATCGCATGGCACATCACATATCACATGACACATCACATGAGATATCACATGACGTATCATGTGTATTGTTTTGTTGGTAATGCTCATACACCATCATAAATAATCTTATAAAATATACATATAAAAGTGCACAATGGAATTCTCTATTTTTTTAATCTGAAAACATGAATTCATCAAGTATGGTAACAGCTAGTAATTTTGCAGCCATCAAAGTTTACACTTATCTTACAATCAAATCTAAACATGCGAGGATAAGTCATACATGACAATAGGTACTTGTACTATGATCTATAAATATGATGTTAATGAAGTTTTGTAGGATAACTTTGAATGAGCTGTTCCAACAATTATGGTGTTATTAGTTTTTGTCAACATGCATTCATTTAATGTGTTAGTCTAACAAAACACAAATCTAGGTACAATAACGGTAACATATGTCGGGTAAGTAGAAGGAATTCAATGCTTGTATGTCTAAACATAGAAATATCAGCCAAATATATTGATATAAAACTGTAAGACTTTTCACCAGAAACATCAAACACCATTATTTTACAGCATATCAAAACAGCAGCTGTATTATGCTAACTTAATACTTTATATACAGACAACATATGGTAACAATAATAATTCTTATTGATTTTACGAGTTTCTTCATAACAAGGTGTTACAATCATTGTGAAAAATTTCCTCCAAAATTAGTGATAGTCACACACTGTTTAGTTTATCTCATATCTCAGACGTCAATTAACCTTTAATAACACACTTGAATAGCCCTCATACAAAGTTACCACGTGGTTCAGCAAATTTCACTCAAAATATTCAATGTAAAAAAAGTGCAACTATTCCAAATGTGCTCAACCAAAAAAAAAACAAAACCCAGTCCCTGACATCAGTATTAAACCAAAATAAAGATGTGGTCAATCTTCATCTGTTTAGAAATAGTCTAATCAATAAACTGCAGTAAATATTTGCTCACATGTTTTACACTGAGTGTGAAATTTTGAGTTGTTTTTTTCATGCATGAATATCATATCATTACCATTAAAACATCAAAATATTCTCAGTTATTGCCAAAATAGCACTGCATATTGAACTTCAAATGCATTGGTATACTAAAAAGCAAACTTCATTTCTATATTTTTCTGAGCAATCTATCAAACGGTCCAGAATATTTTATAGGATACTTAGATCAGTAAATCTGGGCTGAATCATGGGTGATGTTCAAGTTTAAACTGAATTATATGGGTGATCATCAAGTCAGAGCTGAATTATATGTGTGGTGTTCAAGTCTAACCTGAATTATATGGGGGATGTTCAAGTTTGAACTGAATTATATGGGTGATGTTCAAGTATGAACTGAATTATATGGGTGATCATCAAGTCGGAGCTGAATTATATGGGTGATGCTCAAGTATGAGAAAGCACAGATTACAATGAGAATGGCTCCAACACCAACATGAGGTAATAAGTTGATAACTACACATGTAGACTATATCTAACATCACACACACAGTCATAGTCACACATAGAAAAACATGAAATGCACTTGTTTAATCATTATGTAAGATAATGACTGTATCAGAATATAATGTTGTAATGTCCTATTTTATATAAGGTAACAGACTAGTGCTATAATGTCCTATTTTATATAAGGTAACAGACTAGTGTTATAATGTCCTATTTTATATAAGGTAACAGACCAGTGTTGTAATGTCCTATTTTATATAAGGTAACAGACTAGTGCTATAATGTCCTATTTTATATAAGGTAACAGACTAGTGTTATAATGTCCTATTTTATATAAGGTAACAGACCAGTGTTATAATGTCTTGTTTTATATAAGGTAACAGAATAGTGTTATAATGTCTTGTTTTATATAAGGTAACAGAATAGTGTTATAATGTCTTATTTTATATAAGGTAACAGAATAGTGTTATAATGTCTTATTTTATATAAGGTAACAGAATAGTGTTATAATGTCTTATTTTATATAAGGTAACAGAATAGTGTTATAATGTCTTGTTTTATATAAGGTAACAGAATAGTGTTATAATGTCTTGTTTTATATAAGGTAACAGAATAGTGTTATAATGTCTAATGTTATAAAAGATAACAGAATAGTGCTATAATGTCCTATGTTATATAAGATAACAGAATAGTGTTATAATGTCCTATGTTATATAAGGTAACAGAATAGTGTTATAATGTCCTATGTTATATAAGTTAACAGAATAGTGCTATAATGTCCTATGTTATAAAAGATAACAGAATAGTGTTATAATGTTTTATGTTATATAAGGTGACAGAATAGTGCTATAATGTCCTATGTTATATAAAGTAACAGAATAGTGCTATAATGTTTAATGTGATATTACAGCATTGGAAACAGAATATTGTTTCTCAGGTTAATGCAGAAAAATGCAGACAAGACATTTGGACAGAAGAAACTTAATCCCAATAGTTTTATAAACACAATGTTTTATAACGTTTTATTCAAGTTGCTGATACAAATTCATGACACATTAATGAGGAGAATTATTGAAACATTTTTGAGTATTAAAATAAGTGTTAATGTTCATGTTTAAAGAGAGAGCATAGCCTGATGTACAGGATACATAATTAAACAAAGAATATCACATTAAACCACCACCAATCAGTAAGGAAACAGAGCAATCCATGTTATAGATTTGTAATAAAATTAAAGTTACTAATATATCTGCTTCAAATCTTGTGTCACAATAACACTCAGGTGACTGAGTTTACTTCGAACATTCAGACCATTGATCAGAAGAAAAGCCTTTGGGAATTTATGTTAATCAAAATTTTACACTGAAGAAAGCAAGTTGAACAAATGCTAAAAAAGTGTTCCAGTAAATCTCTCCTATATCTGTCATTATGAATCAAAGGCTATCTGAATTTACATTCTAGGAAATTAGTTTTCAATCCTTACATCATACCACACCCTGACTATTTCTGTTCAATTTTAAGGGATCTTGCAGTGTAATTATTCAAAATAGGATTTTAAAATTTCTGAAAAGAGCAACTTACATAATAAAAAAATGGCTGACCTTTATTTGATGACCAAGATTGTAAAAAAGAAGTCTTTGTGTACTCACATAAAATATGCCCTAAATATTTGTTAGGCAAATTTATACACTCTTAAAACTGCTTCTAGACCATTGCTGCATAAACATGTTCCCAAACTAAGAATTGAATTCTTTTGAAAATCTTTGGAGAACCCAGGACCTAAGTTATGACATATCAATCCAATTCCAGATACCAATATATTGGAGGCTCCAATTTGGAGCCATCTAAAAGAACACATCTTGAATGGAAGTCCTCAAACAGTTAAATTAATTTTATTAACAATTGTAATATTTAAGTCCCAGTCTTACAGTTGTTTCATAAATAAACTGAATAGAAACATTCAAACCTTAATGCTTGAATCATTTAAACATTTTCCACTGAATACTTTTACTTTTTTTGGCCGTATGTTCATTTTGCTTCATTTCCTGTATAATGTATTTACCAGGGTTACACCTCTTTTTTCATTTTCTTACACATTAAGAGGCCCACATGAAAGACTGGGTAAACCCGAATGAGCTCCTTAATAGTACTTCTTTCAGTATAAATAGACAGTGTTAGTACTAGCATGTAGAAGAGAAAACAGAATTAAAACACACTGCAGGATTAAGTTAAAAAATGTATCATACATGTACCTAAACAATGGATTGTCTCCCTGAAATATAATTGTTTTTTTTTAATGAAACAAAGTAGTACATAGGAAGTCGTGATTATCAAATTGAAGGAGAGTATTTGCTCACAGTAATGTTTCAGTATAATACAGCGCATGTAATCTTGGGTCATTTTTTGTTCATGATGTATTTTCTGGTATGATTATCACGTACAAGTTCAGGTATGAGGTATATTTATCACAGGTAAAGGTACGGTGTTTACCATCAATGATAGCATACCAATAATATCAGTATTTGTATTTAAATAAATGATTAAACATCAAATGTACATAAATACTGTTACAACAGTCAATTACAAGGAAATTCAAATAGTAAGGAGATCGAGTGAAGGTTCACAATTTAGTTGATGAGATATTTTACATCTTGTAGAAGCTCAGAGATCATGTCAAATGATAAAGAGACAACTCTCGCTATGTCCGTTTTCTCGGGCCCCGAAAAAAATACTTATTTAAGAGTAAACAATAATAATCTACATATTGTTATTGACTAAAAATTAAATAGAACTTGCTGTACGCTCAGTGAGGTGTGAAAAATATTAGGGGCAAGTGCATAATAATGTCTGACTTCGTAATAAACAACGTAACTTAGGTACGAAATCGTTCATTCAGACTTCAAAATTAACCGATTTCGCCATAACGAGTAGACTGTGTATTGTTAATGCTATGACACTACCAGCATTAGTTCATAAAAACACTGTTCAAATCAAGACCAAAGTAAACACACTGCAAAATAATCCAGTCAATAAATAGCTGCTAAAAACAACAAACTAAGGGAGAAGGACAATGTTCAAAGTGTTTAAAAACTGTTGTTATACTAATATATAGATAATATCATAGGTGGCTAATGATTTTATGATGTTACAGAAATTGTACTGTTTAAGTCAGACAGATTTCATGGAAACGGATCATTAATAAAATGTAATGTACCTAACTAATACCCAGACAATCTGATGACATTCTGAAAGCTAACGATCAGTGAAGGTAGAACAAACAATAGGTGACGTTATCAGCTCCTGTAAATTTACACTTCAACAATTTTATCAAGTGTTTGCTTAACAGTGTGTAACATTTTTACAAGTATCAAGCATACAACTTATTATCAATGTCATGTTATCCTACTGAGTTACTATTGGCCTCTATAAGTTAAATAAGCTAAATAAATGTATCGATATGAGTAAAAATGGTTGTTCAAGCTTGAATCATACACCAGGAGTTAAGAACAACTTAGTGATAAGTTCATGCATGAGTCCAGAATGGTTCAAAGATTTTAGTTCAAACAGTTCGAGATACATGTATAAATCTTCTAGGAAAATGGTATGATTTATACAGAAATATTGGTTTTCAAGTGCATCACCCAGAAATGTTGGTTTCAGGTAACCCAGCCAGGAATGTTGGTTTTAGGGAACCCAGCCAGGAATGTTGGTTTCAGGAAACCCAGCCAGAAATGTTGGTTTCAGGTGACCCAGACAGAAATATTGTTTCAGGTAACCCAGCCAGAAATATTGGTTTCAGGTAACCCAGCCAAAAATGTTGGTTTCAGGTAACCCAGCCAGAAATATTGGTTTCAGGCAACCCAGCCAGGAATGTTGGTTTCAGGAAACCCAGCCAGGAATGTTGGTTTTAGGTAACCCAGCCAGGAATGTTGGTTTCAGGAAACACAGCCAGAAATGTTGGTTTCAGGTAATCCACACATATCACCAAAATAAACCTGAAAACTGTTTTTCTTTCTCTTGCTTCAGACAACATACAGTATAAGTCTAGATCTATTGTCTGGTAATCATATAATGGACTGGTTCACATATACAAAATGGTGTGGATTAAATTACCACACTAAGAATGACTTAATAATAAACCCTTCTAGACAATAAATATAATCCTAGTAAAACATTTCCAATGGATTAGTTCAAATGGATTCTTGGAATTTTGGCTCAATTTAACAGGGTTTTCACAAGACATCAAAAGTTGAGGGTCAAAAATGACCCTTGGCTGATGATAATTGGAGAGTCAACAAAAATTTCCTTCTAATTTTAGTGTAAATTTGACCCTTTGGTACAAATTCTCAAGAGCCGAAAGCTTTATTTTACTGACTTCAAGAGAAAAAAATGCCGTTTTAAGGTTCAAATGAAAACCCTCTTAAATCAAAAAGAATAAATCACATGATTTTTTCTACCGAAGCATCATAGAGAATCTAGCAAGCAGTCAACAGTAAGCCAAGTTTTTGGGTGTAGACATAGGGGAATTAGTAAACCAAGTTTTTGGGTGTAGACATAGGGACTTAGTAAACCAAGTTTTTAGTTGTAGACATGGGGACTTAGTAAACCAAATTTTTGGGTGTAGACATAGGGACTTAGTAAGCCAAGTTTTTGGGTGTAGACATAAGGACTTAGTAAACCAAGTTTTTGGGTGTAGACATAGGGACTTAGTAAACCAAATTTTTGGGTGTAGACATAGGGACTTAGTAAACCAAGTTTTTGGGTGTAGACATAGGGACTTAGTAAACCAAATTTTTGGGTGTAGACATACGGACTTAGTAAACCAAATTTTTGGGTGTAGACATAGTGACTTAGTAAACCAAGTTTTTAGTTGTAGACATAGGGACTTTGTAAACCAAGTTTTTGGGTGTAGACATAGGGGACTTAGTAAGCCAAGTTTTTGGGTGTAGACATAGGGACTTTGTAAACCAAATTTTTGGGTGTAGACATAGGGACTTAGTAAACCAAATTTTTGGGTGTAGACATAGGGACTTTGTAAACCAAATTTTTGGGTGTAGACAAAGGGAACTATCTGTTCAATGATACCAACTATACTAATTCACTTTGGTAAGAAGTTTTCATCTCTTCAGTTTAGCTGGTATATATATATTCACATTTCACCGCGGATATACTCCGAGATTTCCCTGAAGCACGTTTCCTGCTACCCTGATGCGATATTCAGCCGAGGGACTCGCATTGAGAGAGACACCCGCATCCTCGGGACCCTTTCCGACTTGGAATTTTAAATGGCATTTTCTGTGTAGGACCCCAAAAATCCCAACAGACCACTAAAATGTTGGAGATGGGAGTCCCGGGGACCCTCGGTTGAAAAATCTAAGGGAAATCCCTGATATACATGTCTGTCATTATTTACTTGAATTTTACAAATTATTCCTTGAATGTGTTTATTTGGTAGGACTTCAAACCAAATAAGCATATCTCTCTAGTTTTAAATATCTTTCTTTTCGATTTGCTAAATATAATACATACATAGAGGTATGTATAGAACATAGATGAATTAATCATACATTCAAATATCATGTTTATCTACTGATTACTTACTTTTTGTGCTTTTAAATGAGTGAAAGAAAATTTGCACTTTGTTAATTTCACCTATAGGGCTCTCGTTCTCCCGAATTTGGGGCTGAAATTCGGCCCTATTCCCCCACCTCTGGAATATACTTTTTTCTCCCTGTTTTGGTAAAAATTCCCCCCACCTATTATTTTAATAAGCCTTTTGAAATACCCCCTTGAACTGAAAATGATGCAAATTCCCCCCCCCCCCGGGCCCCGGTCCCCCAAAAGAGAGAGCCATGATGTATAGTTTCATTGTGAGCTGAATATTTCTGGAATATTTACATCCACTACCAAGGGTTTTTCTCAGCATTTGGGGAACATGACCTGAGCCCCAGAACTGGGAATTTTCGCGAATATTGGACAAAATTGGGAAAAAGTTACATCGTTTAAGAATACCACCAGAGTAGTGTACCAGTCTAAAAATACGTAATCTGTGACTTTTCTCCGCATAATATTCACACTCGCTACTCTTGACCCAAAACATGTTATAAAAATGGCAAAAAGTTCTTTTCTAATTGGGAATTTTCACCTTGCAATTGGGAAAGAAACTTACTTTTTGCCATAGGGAACGCGACTGAATATCCATCGTCAAAACGCCCCATTAAAAACCTTGTTACCTATCCTAGGTTTTGATTTAAAACTCCTGAGAAACACCGAAATAAAAACTTCTCACCTAAAGCGCTGAAAGTTACCAAAATACCTAAGCATCCATTTAGAGCAAGTTTTCATAATACATATTAACACATCACCAAAGTAGCAAGCTATACTCGTTATAACCCTATATAAAATGAAGCAGTTAAGTCAAGAAAAATCTGTACATTAAAAAGTCAAAGAAGTCTTCACTTTTTCAAAATCTTCATAGGCTTAATAGTAAAATTAATTAGACAGTATTACCCTTAACAGGGCTGTACAGGATTCAACAATTTTAGCATGTGTGTGTGTGCATTGGATAAATTGATGTGAAACTTGATTTGCGGGTATATGTATGATCCAACATGTTCCAAACAGAACTCAACCATAATTGTTCACTAGTCTTACAGATTGAGCAATCAATCAAAAGAAAATGCTTTGAAATTAGTAACAAAATGCCTTTTTCACAAATTTACGTGAACATGCAATCAGCATATTTGATGCCAGTATGTCCACAGAAAAAGTTGCAAAAGTTACTGAAAGTATTAGTTGAGCTTTATGTAATCTTCGAACATAATTTTGGACAGGAATGTACTGATAACTTGTGCCATGGATGTAAAATGCATCACATAGCATGGTCAAGACTGGCATAATGTCACAACACATTTGTGCAATCAAATGTTGGTTACATTCTAACATAAATTTATCACGCAAATTATCTAAATTGGGTACATTTACATGCTTGTTGGACCCAAGGATGTTGGAATATTGTTTTATCCTTAGATGAGTCCTATTAGTTATTGTCATGGAAAGGTACACATCTACTGTAGGCAAAATTAACACTTTGCCACTGTTACGTTATTGAATGATGTTGTTTAGGGATGGGGGGTTCTTTCATGGTCCGAGGTGCTATTTCCCATGGTTATCATTCACCATTAATCCTGGTTGACATTATAATGCCAACATACCAATTTTTCAGCAAGGCAATGCCACAAGCCATACAGCTAGAGACAAAGTACAGTGTCTAAGGATGAATAATACTGATTGCATTAACGACTAGCAGGCTGAGTCCAGATCTGAACCCAATCAAGCACATCTGGGATAATCCAGACAGACATGTAAGGTGTTGTCCCAACCCATCCATCCATGAACCTCAGAACTTTGTCAGGCACTAATTCAGGAATGGAACAATATTCAACAGGCAGAAATCGACACTGTAACTCTAAGTGCCAGTGATGCACTAAAGACACAAATTCAAGAGATGGTTTTACCTATTAGTATTAATATTATAATTTGATTCAAATTCCTGAAATTATTTGTAAATGTATGCCCATAGTGTTTGTATCAAAATGATGCATGACAGAACCATTTTTAAAAGCATCTATAACACTATCATGCTATTTTTTGTTCACAACAACCATTAGTCAATCAAAATATTTTGAAGTTTCTTTTTTTTTGTTCAGTACGTAACTTATGTGACAACTACTGAATAACAATTAAAATAATAATGTACAGAGTTTTTCTTGACTTACAAGTGTTAGCCTCCCCTATAATAGGAAATTATCTAATAAATAATCTGATTAAAATACGCTTCAAACAAGCACTTATTTCAACAGAAAACACTTGCAGCTCTTTCCAGCTCCATGGAATTGTCCGAAAACTCCTGTAATTAAAATAACATCTCAATCAATGACTGATAGTAACACATAATTAACTGATAATCAGTATATCTTCCTTCTGTGGACTAGACAAGTAAAATCATTCACTCTAAGGTGAAGTCAGTTTCATGTTTCAAAACTATTTTTATCAATTTGCAAACTTCAATAATCAAGAATTCTCTGACATAAATGATACCAGACTAGGTTTCAGAAGAAATAAAAAAATAAAAGAGTTTGCTTCCGGTTACCCGTCCAACCCATCTTTTACCTGCTGACTCAAAATTTTTTTTTTCGGCATCCAAATCTTAGCGCTATATTGTAATTTTCACAACAGTGTTGCCAATACATGTAAAAAAAAACACATAAAAGAAAAACAATTCCGACCTACTGACCCATATTTTTGGAGGAATGTAACTGAAAACAAACCTTTTTTGTTTAGGCCTAAATAAATGCTATTATTAGAATTAGATGAAATCAGCTGATAGCAGTAGAGATGATAAAAAAACATGAATTCAACTACAATTGTATAAAAGATACAAAACCAATATCTGAAAGAACAGCAGAAAATAACCACACATTTTTTTCAACTCAAAAGGTACAAAAATGTCTAAATTTAGTACAAAATCACTGAAATCATGTTTTGATTACATTTTGTTTAATTTTTCAAATCAAGGTAAGGAAAATAAAACCATGAAATCATTTTCTAAAATTCAGGAACAGCTGCAGTAATAGTCAATCATAAAAACAAAAATGGTATAAAATAAAATTAATAATATAAAATACAATTATAGTTTACATGAAATTCAATAATGGTCAATATAAAATACAATATAAGCTTGGACACCAAGCTTTCATCCTTTAATAAGATTATAAAATATACAATACAGCAAGTCAGCTTCACTTATTTTTCTCTATGGCTGACTAACTTCATACAGAAAATCAATTATCCATCCTATATAGCCCAATAAAACATAACTGAATTGGTATAATTGTCTAATAAGTGGGCTAAAAAACTAAACAAATATCATGTAAGAATCCACATATCATACATTTTAATTGTCTTCAAAAAGCAAATTAAAGGATTCATGCTACTTGATATTTGAATAACTTAAACAAACTAGCTAATATCAAAGTACAATGAGTTTTAACTTAAGTTTCATAAAAACAAAAAAAATCAATATAAAGTGTCGCAATATTACAACAGTTTTTGATATCATCAGATTACAGTAATATCTGCTAAATAGTGGACACAGCACAATGAAGGCAATAAGATTAACATCAGAAAGATTAAGAAAAGATCAATAATTAACAATGACACCTAACGGACTTCACTTCTTCAGTCCTCAAACTTGATGCTGATTGATGAATAATGAATTTATCATATCTTGCAGAACTTTCGACCATTTAACTTTATTGCAATTCATGTTATACATTTATCTGTTACATACCATATCCGTAGGGACCCCAAGCTTTTCAGCTATGGGGCCCAAAACATTCCCATCTTGATCAGCCTCCATCACAAACTGCTATCCATTTAATGGAAGTTCATAGGTCAAGTAAAAATGGTGCTCATTAGAACTTCCTGCGCTCATGTGAGCAATGCAGCTATGAAACGGGTACCAGTTTAAGGTCAAGTTCATTTGAGGTCTAGTCTAAAACAAGACCAAACTCAGTATTTAATTTAATTTAATTGAAACAAATAGATTCGATTTTTTTCAATTTAAGAATATATCTGCACGTATTTTTATATGGGGAATAACTCAGACAATTCCAAATTTAATTTTGATTTCAAGGGAGAAAATCTTAAATGAATGTTGTTTAGTCGATGCTGTTTGGTAGCTGTATTATCATTACCAAGCGTTCATTGAGAAGGATGTCGGTACAGTCGCTTGTCAGTCGTAAGAAAAAAAGTTTTATTGGCTTGCCAGCCCCTCTTGGATATGTACCTGGACTTGGAAGAGGGTATGAAAAGCTTATGCACTGAAGTGGAATATAATATAAAATTAATAAATACAGATCGCTTATATTATCTCAGGACTGAATGCAATTAGATTTCGCGACTCATATTAATCTTCGTTTTCTTCTTTTGTGTCGACAATAAAGTTCAAGCATAAGTTCGAGTTTATTCCGAAAATTCTCTGAATTAAACCGGCTTCTCGAAACTGATGGAATACTTTCGTGACATTTGGTCTGGCAAAGTCAGAATTCCTGTCTGACCAAATGAAAATTTGTCTGCCCGAATATAAATGAATATAAATATATTTATATAATATAATATATATATAATAATTTATCATTTATAAATAAATGATACATGCTGTAAATCATGCCAGACTGCTGGACATCTGGTCTGGTACTCACTGAAAAGTTATGGGACCTGCTTGAAATATGCCTGATATTTATTCAGGAAATGCTGACATAAATTTACGTTTCTGTATAGGTATTGCTTCACCCACTACATTGAAAGCGCAAGCCAATGGGTTGAGCATTCAGAATACATAATTATTCACCCCACCTATGGCCTGTAGAATTGACATTATTATTCAAACACATATGTATTGATAGGCATGAGAGAAAATGCCCAGGTCAAGACGTAGTGATGATAATTAGATGGTTGATATACATGTCTCAGTTTGGTCACACATGTATTTTTACAATGTACGCAATGATAGAATTAAAGTGTGAATTGCACTGCAGATATTTGATACGACCTAGCCTGGGCTACTGATCCTATGATTTATAGGTAGCCCGCAGGCTTACGTCAATATTAATGGAAGTCCAGCGGAAATTTCTGTTAGCCTGCAGACTCTGGGCATTGGATTTGTCTGACATTGTTATAGTACACATCATAAATGCATATTAATCATTGACCTGATAATGCTATTGATTAACAATAGTAAGGAGTGTCAATGGTCTATCAATCACTTGCTTCTCACTACTGTGAGTTTGGAACGCTACCTGGGTCCAGATAATTTCATATGTGTGGAAGCTGTCTGGCTAGCTTACAGAAGGTTGGTGGTTCTACCCAGATGAACACCTGGGGTTTTCCTCCACCGTTAAACCTGGAAAGGTTGAGAAATGACCTGGCTGTTGGTGTAACGTTAAATTCTGAAGAAAGAAACTATAGTAATGAGCTATATTACATGAATAATTCAGGCTGAATATCCTTGCAATCAATCCACTTAAAAATTAAAAGTAACAGAAGTCACAAAAACTGCTTCTTACAGGACAACTTGTTATGGAAATGTATCTGTCAATCAACTGTGTAAGCAGCATGATCTGCATACTGCATCACAGATGTATAAATTTAGTCTTAGGCCTCCATGGTTGAATGGTTATACAGACTACAGAGATACTATGATTTAACCACTTGTAATGATTACAATAAAAGTGCCCCTTTTATTTTATCACCTTGCATCATAGTGCAACATCTGCAAAGCTATGCTATGCCCATTTCAAATCACCATATTTTGTTATTTTTAAGTACTTTCAAGGTACACTGGTACCAAGGAACTTTATACAGTGATATACAATGACAGATGTACCTGTTCTAAACTTTCAGAGCTACAGGTTTCACCACAAGATCTGATATTGGTCCTGCCAGAGATGCTGATGACATTTCGTGAGTATATAATTTAACAATGTTATAGATTTTCCTGTACTATCAATAGTAATTTCCAGATTGTGAGTTCATTATGTTAACACTGGCTGTGAATTCGGTAAATTTACCTAAAGTAATAAAATTCTGATACTTTTAGAATCATATCTTTTTTTTGATGGCACAGTGAAAATACAAGTTTATTTTTATGAGTTTACTACTAGTTTAGTAGTTATTTGGTGTTCTAAGTGAAGATTCCATTTCAGCACATGTTTATTGGTTTTACTAAGAAATTGTTTATACTAATTTAATTTTGCTCAGTTCTGAATTTTGCTTATATTAATTACGCTCGATTCTGTTTCCTGGACACTACATTAGTACTGCGTCTGGAAAATAGGATTGTGAAGTTCATGAATGAAACCCATTGAAGCCAGGATTCGAACTCAAGACTTTCAGTTCAGAGGTCGGACGCTCTGCGTCTAGACCATGATGCTTCAGACATTGTGAATGCATATATTAAATTTTACAGTGATGATCGACATGGCCCACCAAACAAGAAATCCAAGGAAGACGAGAAAGATGAAGAAGAAGATTTAAATGATGCCAACTATGATGAGGTAAATTGGATTTCGTACATCGTCATGGTCAATGAATATACATGTAGTGTTACATACGTATCATAATAACGTTTACCTCCTTATACAGTTGTTTAAAGTCCATGCATATCAGAAAAGTTGTATTTTAGTTAAAGATTTTCTGTGATTTTTTTCATTATTATAACATGGCAAAGTTCTTAACTTTCTACTGTGTGTAGTGTTGTAGCATGGAATAGCGGGGTGGGCCACCCTGCCCTTTTTTAACAATCCCACGCTGCCCTGATCACTGCTACCTAAGTCTGAATATGCAAATGCAGTTTCTACTAAATAAATCTTTGTAGCAATTCAGTTAATTTTCCACATTTTTAGATTACTTAACCTGCATTATTAGTTTTAATAGCACCATTTACCTAGCTGCATGTACATTATATATGATAAGAAACAAAGTAAGACTTTATAGATTTTATCAAAGCACACACTGCCCACATTGGCATTTAGTGCCCTGCCCAGTATCATGTGTGCCCTGCCCTTTATTCAGCCTAGATACAACAGTTGTTTAAAGTCTATGCATATCAGAAAAGTTCTGCATTTTATCACCAATTATCGTAATAAATTTATCTTAAACAATCCTCCCGTGTCATCTCAGACAATGTTAAATAACCCTGAACAAAAAAGTCCTTTTTTTGTAAAATGAAGACTTAAGGTTACAGTTGGTCAGACTTACTGATGTAATTTCAAATTATTCAACAACTTGATAATTTCCTGTTTGTTTTTTAAAAAGATTGTCGTGGAATTTTTTCATTCACTAAAGTTGTTACTTATGAAATCTTTTTTAGTTTACTGGTTATGGTGGCAGTTTATGTAGTAAAGATCCGTATGATAAAGATGATGAAGAGGCTGATGCTGTATATGAAGCTCTTGATAAACGAATGGATGAGAAACGTAAAGAAAGAAGAGAGAAGAAATTGCAGGAGCAGATTGAGAAATATCGTCAAGAACGGCCAAAAATTCAGCAACAGTTCTCTGATTTAAAGGTTTTTGTTGAAAGATTATTATCACCATTAGTTGCTGTTTTGTTTTGGTGACTGTCTCAAAACAAAACAACCAATAAATGTTTTAGATATTCAGCTTAAACAAAACAGCCAGTAAATGTTTTTGATATTCAGCTTAAACAAAATGTCCAGTAAATGTTTTAGATATTCAGCTTACACAAAACAGCCAGTAAATGTTTTTGATATTCAGCTTAAACAAAACAGCCAGTAAATGTTTTTGATATTCAGCTTAAACAAAACAGCCAGTAAATGTTTTAGATATTCAGCTTGAACAAAACAGCCAGTAAATGTTTTGGATATTAAGCTTAAACAAAACAGACAGTAAATGTTTTAGATATTCAGCTTAAACCAAACAGATAGTAAATGTTTTAGATATTCAGCTTAAACAAAACAGCCAGTAAATGTATGATAATGAGTAATACAGTAATCATACTGCAAATCACAGACCTCATCAGCATAGTGACCATCTTTTACCATGTGTTTCACCCCTTAACTGAGTACACACTCCAGATGGTGGAGCGACAGTGTTGATCAAGCACTGCCTGTCTGTGATGGCTTCCTTTCTTGTTCATAGCATCTTAGCCAGTGCCAACTAGGAGCTCTTTCTGCTACCCTTCCAATGTTCTTGATGTTAGCTTTACTAAATTGGCCCTTAATTCTTTGCAAACGTAGCATTCTCCAGAGTGACTACGCAAGGAACCCTCTGCATCCGACTTCTACAGGGAAAACATGGGGCTTTTATTCCTTTTCCCTGCATAGGTCTGCAAACTCCTGATACTTCAGCTATTTCCTCTCATAGGCTTCATCCACCCTCTCTTCCATGGAACTGTGAGCTCCACCAGTCTCATCACCTTTGGAGATTTCGACCAGAGGACTAGGGCAGGTCTAAACCTGCTATGTACCCCTTATGGGAGCTGCAACTGTTTGTTGAGATCAACCTTCATGTCCCAGTTGTGTGACTCGTCCAGGATGCCCCTTCATGTTGCTTTAGTTGACACATTCTTTTGATGTACTGGTGGACAGAAGATTGGAAGTTTCTTTGTTTCTTCCTCTCCTTTTCCAAGGAGTCTGCTAGCTCTCTCAGGTCCAGGTCATAGCGCCATCTGTCGTGGCACTGGGTAATTGCAACATGAAGAGAGAATGTGCTGGAATGTACCTGGTTTATTGCACAGGGGGACTCTTGTCATCTTCAGCCAACTTCCATCTACATAGGTTTGAGGGTAAAGAGGTCATATATTTACTTTAGGAGGAAACTTGGTCTTGTCAGGTAAGACGTCTCTCCAGCGGGTTCTGCTTGGTCCAGTTTCCTTGGGCACCCATTTGCCTGGTGAGTTGAGCTTCATCCTGTACCTTTCTAATTTCTGATTGAACCATTGATCTTCGTTCTGTGGTTCCAGCTTTGTTTCAACACTGGTAGTGCCTTGTACCGAATCCTTCTTTACCTTGGTAGACAGATCCAACTATATCTCGGTCTACTCACAACCTGCCTAACTTCCTGACTTACTGACCACTTTCTTCCAGTTCAATACCGGCATTCCTGATCTTGTCATCTGCTGAGTTTCTTAACGTCAATAATTCATGGGCTTTGGCTACTTTAAATTCCTCCACTAGGAAGCTAGGGGATTCGGAGTTTTGTACAGCGCTTGTAAAGTCCTACATTGTTGATGGAAGGTGGTAAACCTAACCATCTACTGAGATGCTTGCTGATTGTCTGCTCAAGTTTTTTGATTAAGCTGATTGGCACGTCATTCATCGAGGGGCCAGACTAGGCATGCCACTAACATGTGTTGGCAAATCCATGTCTTAAACTTGTTTTTGTTTTGTTAAGGTTGAATATCTAATGCATTTACTGGCAGTTTTCGCTACATTATTTCAAAAATAAGAAACAATTTAGTTTATACTAATTTATTTTAGCTCGATTGTGTCCGCTTTTTAGACACTACACCAGTAGTATGTCCGAAAAATGGAATTGTGAAGTTAATGAACAAACCTGTCAAAGCCGTGATTCAAACTCAGGACTTTCAGATCAGAGGTCGCATGCTCTACCTCTAGACCACGATGCCTCCAAATTTTCCTTGATTATTCCTTTATAAAGATGGCCTTTATAATATCTGTGCAGAGATATAGGTTACTGTTTACATTTTTCAGAGAGACTTGGCTGATGTCAGTATGGATGAATGGATGAACATTCCTGAAGTCGGAGATGCTAGAAACAAAAAACAAAGAAATCCCAGAGCTGAGAAGTATGCGAGTCTTTTCGTACATTATCATACAGTTAAAGAAAAATCACCCAGATATTGTTATTCATGATAATATGATATGTTAGGCATTTTGTTTTGTTGTTTTTATGTGACATATTGTCACTTGGGTTTAATGCTGTTTTTCAACAATTTTTCAGTTATATACGACGACCGGTTCACCTAACCAGCTTTCCTGGACTGTATACTAACCAGTACTAGCTTACCCTTACACAAGGAGCTGGCAACTTCTCCACATGTGGAGGAAAATCGACATTTTTGTCAAATTTTCATAGAAGGGTATGACCTGCTGCGACTGGGATTCGAACCCAGATCTCCCGGTTACAAGTCCAGCACACTAACCACTGGACCATGGTTTCAGCTATGTTAGGCACTGAGGGATATGTACATGTATGGTGTACAGGGTTTCCGCTGCCATTTGCCTGTTTCGCAAATGGCGAAAAAAATCTGTAAGTGGCGAAAAAAAAATCAAATTAAGCAAATTTTTTTTAGGCGTAAATTTCATAAAATTACCTAAACTGACCATGGCAGAAAAAATATAATTTCCAGTGGAAACCCTGGTTGTATAATTATTTACCAAATTTTATATCAGTGTTAGATGGTCTTAGACTTTTGAAGTCTTTATATGCGCCCATCTGAGACTTCTGCACTAGATCATTTAAGTAATCATTCAGATAAAACTTCTTTCAGATCTAATTTCAAGCATGTTATATTTCCAGATATACACCAGTACCTGACAGTGTACTGACTCGAGCAGCTGGTAGTGGTACAAGTAATGTTTTGTCTGAGAGGGAACAGGTATGATAAAGATTTTAACCTTTTATTTAGCAGTAGTATTTTGAAGAATTATGTGTGAAATCAAAGATAATTATTATAGATCTAATCAATATGCAGCTGTATATATCACACACAACCTGATGTGTTATCAGAAGTTTTTATTTTTTATATTTTTTATTTACTATTGCAGTAAAGTTTTATAATACGACCTTCCTTACAATATTACACATATTACAGTAGTCATCATAATCATGGTATTTAGCATGGATTACATTTTTGTGCTGAATCAGTGTATTTAAGTAATATTTATAGTAAGCATGTGTTGTACCTGTTGTTTTAAGGTGTATTTAGTATGGTAATTCTGATCGTTTTGGTGTTGTGAGGTCACGTTCGACTGAACGAAATTGACTATTTTTCAAAGGAAAAATATGAAATACCTGCTTCATCGTTTTGAATTGGACCAAATGTTTATTGGTAATGTGTAGTATAATGTATTAGCTATCTGTAGACACCAGTTATTAGAAATTTGAGCGATTTCTTGAAAAGTTATGTTGTGTTAAAGAAACTTGGTACAGAAACTGTCATTTCGGAAATTGTAACCAATGTATATGTATACAGTCAAACCTGTACTAACGGTCACCTGGTATGAGCGGTCACATGCCATTAACGGTCACTCTGAACTCCTCCCGACAAATTTCCTTTTTTAAAATTACTGCATTAGGTGGTCACCTGATTCATGCGGTCAGCGGCCACGTTTTTCACACCCAAATCCATTTTATGACCCCAATTAATGGCCACTTCACACCTTTTTCTACTCGACGCGTGGCCATAATAACTTCATGTAAACAAGTCGTTACCTGGTTGGGAATTTTCCATTCAATTGATTCAACGGAAATTGCCGATTGAGACCGTATTGTTTCGGCAGTCAATCAAATTTTGTTTTCAAAGACAATTTGGTCGACATTCACATGTTAGACTAGCAATAACAATGAAGGTGTTGTTGTGTTTCTAACATACTAGTATTTAATGCATGTATTATTTACATAAATTATAAATGTTTAATTTAAAACACAAGAATTAAAGTTCATTTACTGTATTATGTTTATTTTTCTTTCAGTATAACTATGTGGTATGTTGTATATGTACAGATTGATTATGCAATCTGGTCTCCAATGACCACTAACTACATTAAGTGGCCACCTGTCTTAAGCAGCCAAATTACCCATTTCCCTTGCCCGGCTGCTTAACACAGGTTTGACTGTATATGTAATACAGGTGTTTTTGGTCTGTGTGGCCATTTTAAGCCTAATACACCATTATACACCATCCCTTCAACGTGCTAGCCCCCTGTGGTATTTAGGGTGGTCTGTATAGCAGAACTGTACATGAAACTGTCTGGTCTTTGAACCTACAACTTCTCAATAAATACTCTGCACTTCGCCCATTGTGTTAGCTTAGCAAGCTAAGTTAATGAATTAATTATCACTGAAATTGAAACAGAGATGAAGATTTGACACAAGATCGGTCTAAATGTTGAAAGTCCCATGTATTGTCCAGTTTCGACTATTGTTTTAAATAACAGTCGTATGAAACCTGATGCTTATTTTGTACTGCCTATTTTAGAAGTATGGTGGATTGGCTACACCTTACGGTACAGTTACACCAGGTGTGAATACTCCGGGTAGCGGTACTCCTGGCGATATTGATATGAAGAAAATTGGACAGGCCAGAAATACGCTTATGGACATCAAACTTACACAGGTAATACCAGGAATTAGTCTGTTTACCGATTTTGGCACTTACAGTACCATTTCTATCTGATGTATTTCACAGAATATTAATAAAATGATAGCTTTGCTGATCATGTAAAATGAAGACTGCCTCACACAACAGTAAACTAGACATTTACAGGCAAGTATTTAAAATATTTAAAGCAGAAATATGTTTTTTTTCTGATTTTATAGTGATGATGTAAAGATGAAATGATGTTCCAAGTTATTCTTTACTTTTATTTTTTTAGGTGTCTGATTCTGTGAGCGGACAAACTGTCGTTGATCCTAAAGGATATCTCACTGATTTACAATCCATGTTGCCATCTCATGGAGGCGATATCAAGTTAGTATTTACTATATAGATTTGTTTAATCCTGTGAAATGTTTGAGGATTTCACTGCAATTTCACTTTGATATTGTTACATGATAAGTTTTCTTTGCAGTATGTGCAAGAACTGTATTCATGATCAGTGTTTGCCAAAGACAATGAACTATTATTAGACCAGATGACTGACAAACTCGAAAACAATACTGGACCTGACGAAATATTACCGGCCCGCGATATATATTGATTTAAATCTTCAGGAAATATCAAAATAACTGTACTTGACACAAGAGTAAATGTTTCTCTTAGTTTTGCTTGGAGGCATAATGTCTGACAGTCTTTTGTTTTAGACTGCATGATAGAATTATGTTGATAATAACGCTTGTATCCATGTTGTAGTGATGTGAAGAAGGCCAGACTGTTGTTAAAGTCAGTGAGAGAGACAAACCCAAAACATCCACCAGCCTGGATTGCCTCAGCCCGTTTAGAAGAAGTCACTGGTAAAATACAAGCCGCCAGAAACCTTATCATGAAAGGCTGTGAAGAATGTCCCAAATCGGAAGACGCTTGGTTAGAAGCGGCAAGATTAATGGTAAGTCAGCATATCATCATATACGTCTTGTCTATCAATATAATGTGGGTGCAGGCTTCCTGAAAATTGCCAGACTGTCTGACTTGGCAGGCAAATTTTGAGCAGGTCCAATAACTTTTCTGTGAGTATCAGACCAGATGTTCGGAAGTCAAACACAATTTACTGCATTTATCACTTATTTATAATATATTTTGTCAGACAAATTTTCATTTGGTCAGACAGAAATTCTAACTTTGCCTGACCAAATGTCAGGCAAGTATTCCAACAGTTTTGAGAATCCTGTGAGTGTATTAAGTAAATACCAGTACCATTATTTCCCATAAAATGTAGAATAAGATTAATAAGTTTGTGAACCATTATAATTTATTAGTTGCTATTATATTGAATACAGTTATATCCCATTGTGCCAAACTTAATTGATTTTCTTTTTATTGCGATTTCACTTGACTGTTTATTATCAAAATCTCGAACTATTATCTCTAATCCCTGAAAAATTATATGAATGAGTTTATCATTGAAATGTGTAATTCATGGTATGGAAGAATTGTATACTGGCCGTCATAAGAAAATAACCAGTAAGTGATGTTTGTATAAAATAGACAAAGCGTAAGTAATCGAGTTGAATTTAATTCTGGAAATAGATGAAACATTTCATGATATGGTTTATTGTTATCCATTATTGACCATAAAATTACTGTATACCATTAAAATTTCAAGGTCAGTAAATTACGCCAAAATAGAAGAATTTTTATGATGGTTACTTTCTTATGATGGCCAGTATATATATTGTCACACATTACAGCCAGGAGATCAAGCAAAGGCTGTGGTTGCGCAGGCTGTAAGGCAGCTGCCACAATCTGTGAGAATCTGGAGCAAAGCTGCGGAAATAGAAACAGAACTTAAAGCTAAAAAAAGGGTCTACAGAAAAGGTTTGAATATTCTAAGTTGTGTTGTTCTTCTCTACCAGTATGTGATACGTGTACAGGGATTCCCCTGACGCAGATTTCTTGCGTCCCTGACATGATATCCAGCTGAGGGACTTGCATTGAGAGTGACCACCACATCCACAGGACCCCCATCCGACTCGGAATTTGCCACAGGCATTTTCTGTATCCCAAAAATATTAGGGGACCCCTAAAATGTCGGAGATGGGAGTCCCGGGGACCCTCGGGTGAAAATTATAGGGAAAACCCTGTGGTATATGTATACAGTGTCATTTATAGTTCCCTGTATTTTACCTGATCTGTAACTATGTCTGAATGATTGGCATATCAGAACGTAGCACATTGTGTGACCAAGATGCTCTTACATATTCAATTTTTGTAAAGATTTTTTTTATTGAATTGTAACAAATATGTTCACTATGATCATAATTTTTCAAATTAAAGAATTAAAATTTTGAACCATCATTACATAACAGTGTAGTTGTTTCTTCATTGAAAACTCTGCTTGTATTCCTAGCTCTTGAAAATATCCCTAACTCTGTGAAGTTATGGAAACTGGCAGTGGAGTTAGAAGATGAGGAAGATGCTAGAATTATGTTGAGTAGAGCTGTTGAATGTTGTCCTACAAGTGTTGAGGTACATTTTATTTAATTGCTTTCAATTTAAAAGTAGTGATATGATGGATTTATTCAAGGTTTCTTTGAAGACAACTACAGTTAGGCTCTTGATCTCCCAAATTTGGGGCCAAAATTTAGCCCCATTCCTCCACCTCTAGAATATACTTTTCCCCTATTTTTGGTAAATATTCCCCCACCTATTAAATTAATTAGGCTTTTGAAATTCCCCCTTGAACTGAAAATGACGTGAAATTCCTCCCTCCTAGGGCCCTGGCCCCAGTCCCCCAAAAGAGAGAGAGAGAGCCGTGGCTCTTAAGACTGTTGAAATTATGACATTCAGGCTATGGTACATTGTATAGTGTATAACAAACACCAAGGGAGTGTACAGAACAGTTCTGCACCAGTCATGTAGTACAGTATATATGTGTTGTATAGGCAGAGTATCCTGCAATCATTTGTTTTCAGTATATACTAGTAGTATGTACTAAAGTTATTTCATGTTTTAGAGGTTGGATCTTGAAACTTATTGTATAAGGAGATTTTGTGCAATTTGGATTAAAGTAATTATTTTGTCGCAGCTTTGGCTTGCATTGGCCCGACTTGAAAACTATGGTAATGCCAGGAAAGTCTTGAATAAAGCCAGAGAAAATATTCCTACAGATCGTCTAATTTGGATTAGTGCTGCTAAACTGGAAGAGGCAAACAATAATATTCCTATGGTTGAAAAAATTGTTGAAAGAGGTAAAATCATGTGTTTTATAATTGTTTGTATTATATTCTTTGTTTCAATGTCAATAAAAAGTTATTCTGTTTATTTAAGATTTTTATAACATGTTGTTTCTATGAAAGTTTTATAAACTTGTAAAATAGTTGATGTTAGGATGACCATCAAGCATTAGTATGTGTGTCTGTCTGCCTGCCTACCCGCCAACCCGTGCCCCGAAAACTGTCCATCGAACTGTGATCTTTCATTAAGTAGACTGCGATTTTCTTTCAAACTTGACTAACATGTTCCCTACTCTGTACATGTATAAATCATTCTGTGCTAATCATTTTTTAAATAACAACGTAAATGCTCCGTTGTGACGTTCAACAAAAAATGTTTATTATGTCATAATGTGGAATTGGTTTTTCATTTATGTTTCAAATATTTTGATGTAATATTTTGCTTATAAATTCTATTCAGCATTGAACTCATTACGAGCTAACATGGTTGAAATCAACAAAGAACAATGGCTGAAAGATGCTGAAGATTGCGAGAAAGCAGGAAGTATTCATACCTGTCAAGCTATCATGTAAGTATAGCAGAAAGTATCCATACTTGTCAGGTTATCATGTAAGTAAAGCAGGAAGTATTCATACCTGTCAATTTATCATGTAAGTAAAGCAGGATGTATACATACCTGTCAATTTATCATGTGAGTAAAGCAGGAAGTATCCATACCTGTCAATTTATCATGTGAGTAAAGCAGGAAGTATACCTGTCAATTTATCATGTAAGTAAAGCAGGAAGTATCCATGTCAATTTATCATGTAAGTAAAGCAGGAAGTATCCATGTCAATTTATCATGTAAGTAAAGCAGGAAGTATCTTTACATGTCAATTTATCATGTAAGTAAAGCAGGAAGTATCTTTACATGTCAATTTATCATGTAAGTAAAGCAGGAAGTATCTTTACATGTCAATTTATCATGTAAGTAAAGCAGGAAGTATCTTTACATGTCAAGTTATCATGTAAGTAAAGCAGGAAGTATCTTTACATGTCAATTTATCATGTAAGTAAAGCAGGAAGTATCTTTACATGTCAATTTATCATGTAAGTAAAGCAGGAAGTATCTTTACATGTCAATTTATCATGTAAGTAAAGCAGGAAGTATCAATACCTGTCTAGTTATCATGTAAGTAAAGCAGGAAGTATCTTTACATGTCAATTTATCATGTAAGTAAAGCAGGAAGTATCTTTACATGTCAATTTATCATGTAAGTAAAGCAGGAAGTATCTTTACATGTCAAGTTATCATGTAAGTAAAGCAGGAAGTATCCATGTCAATTTATCATGTAAGTAAAGCAGGAAGTATCTTTACATGTCAATTTATCGTGTAAGTAAAGCAGGAAGTATCTTTACATGTCAATTTATCATGTGAGTAAAGCAGGAAGTATCCATACCTGTCAATTTATCATGTAAGTAAAGCAGGAAGTATCCATGTCAATTTATCATGTAAGTAAAGCAGGAAGTATCTTTACATGTCAATTTATCATGTAAGTAAAGCAGGAAGTATCTTTACATGTCAATTTATCATGTAAGTAAAGCAGGAAGTATCCATGTCAATTTATCATGTAAGTAAAGCAGGAAGTATCTTTACATGTCAATTTATCATGTAAGTAAAGCAGGAAGTATCTTTACATGTCTAGTTATCATGTAAGTAAAGCAGGAAGTATCTTTACATGTCAATTTATCATGTAAGTAAAGCAGGAAGTATCTTTACATGTCAATTTATCATGTAAGTAAAGCAGGAAGTATCTTTACATGTCAATTTATCATGTAAGTAAAGCAGGAAGTATCTTTACATGTCAAGTTATCATGTAAGTATAGCTGAAAATATCTGATGAAACTAATATGATATACATTGTTTTCTATGTGGACATATATAGTCATACAACAAACTAAACTAAATCATGTTATAATACAAACTGTATGGCTCACTCTATTGTAATTGTATTTCCAGACGTTCAGTTATTGGTATTGGTGTTGAAGAAGAGGACAAGAAACATACATGGATGGAAGATGCTGAATCGGTCAGTATTTAATGATTGTTGTAATATTTTCAGTTTTTGAAGGTCACTTATTTTTTCCCATAAATAATGTTGTATTCCATGTGTTACTGTGAGGTAACATTCTAGTTGCACATTAATACAACACTGATGTAAATATAAATTTATGTGTGGAGTTAAAGAAAATAATTCAAATAGAGTGCAATAATCAGTAATTATTATTCCTTTTGATAAATTATTGTGTACCTCATAATACCGGACTTCCAAAACAAGAAACTGCTCCAAAAATGATAAGTTTCATGATACTTCTAATCTGGATACATAAATTTCCAAATTCATTGTTCAATTTTATTGCCGTATTATTTACACAAACATCAGATGCTAGTTTGGTTTGTCTTCAGCAGTTTACTGATTGTATACTGTGGAAACTCAGAATATACAAACCCCCATGGGACCGGTTGAAAAGTTTGGTTTTCTGAGGTGTTCGGTTTTCTGGGATTTCTTTAGAAAAGAAGAAGGAAAATTGGGACCAGCTCAAATGTTCGGTTTTCCAAGAATTCCAGTTTTCTGAATGTCTGGTTTTTGAGTTTCCACTGTACTACTGGGGTCATAACTTCAAAGTTTAATGGAGGACTGTGTTTGGATTTAGGCACCATATACCCCTAAAAGAATCACATTTTATAAAATCATAATCATTCTGAAAATGAACAAAACAATGTCGGAAGTATTGAATTGTCTTTACATAAGAATAGGTATTGTATGAGAATGCTTTCATTGTCATATTGCCCAAACTACTGAACATATAAGAACACTTGAAGACTTCCAAAACCTGCAACATCCGATAACCAAACGTCTTCCCATCATGGGGGTTTTTGTATTCACAAATTATAATGCACACATTATGAAAGTGGAATATATTGGCATTTTCTGAAAGCATGAGTTATATAGAATAAAACAGTATATCAGAGATGTAATTGACACAAAGACATTAGGCCTAAACAAAAAAAAGGTTTGTTTCCAGTTACATGCTAAAAAAATATGGGTCGATAGGTAGGGATTTTTTCTTTTGTGTTTTTTTTTACATATATCAGCAACACTGTTGTGAAAATTACAATATAGCACTAAGATTTGGATGCCGTAAAAACTTATGAGTTGGCAGGTAAAAGATGGGTCAGTCGGGTGACCGGAAACTAATGTATTTTTTTAGGCCTTACCATTGACCTATTGTATGGACTGGATTCTTATCCATCTATCTGTAATTAACTAGACTGTTTTTCATCATCTTACCATGCATCTGCTACTCTGTATATATTTTTTTCCCCAAACCTGTATGTATAATTGGTTATTA
Source organism: Lutraria rhynchaena (assembly GCA_008271625.1). Classification (NCBI taxonomy): domain Eukaryota; kingdom Metazoa; phylum Mollusca; class Bivalvia; order Venerida; family Mactridae; genus Lutraria; species Lutraria rhynchaena. The sequence goes on along the minus strand of VIBL01000122.1, from coordinate 587,860 downwards.
TATTTCAGTGTGCATCACATGCTGCGTATGAATGCGCTCGTGCAATTTACGCTTACGCTCTGTCTGTATTTCCTAGTAAGAAAAGTATCTGGTTGAGGGCTGCCTACTTTGAGAAAAATTATGGTAGCAGGTAAAGTATTGTGTTTTATTAAGAATACCATTCACCATTGAACCAGTCAGTTTTAACCTAAAATTATGTGTTACATAATGTAACTTGTAGCATACACTTTTTTTATTGACTCAAATCTTGTTCCTAATTATTCTACTCTGAAAACTCAACATTGGGCTTTCTCAGGCACTGCAATAATTATTGCTCAGCAATAAAAAAACTTGTTTTATTACTTGTGTAGAATTTCTTTTTCATTGTTCATATTATGATGTTTTTTTGTCAATAAAATAAACAATTAATCCTGACATATTCTGGTATTTATCGACCATACACTAATCCCTGATTTATTTCAGAGAATCGTTAGAAGCATTACTACAAAGAGCTGTCGCTCATTGTCCTAAAGCTGAGGTATTGTGGTTAATGGGAGCAAAATCTAAATGGTTGGCAGTAAGTCTTGATTTTCATCTTTAAGAAATAAATTAGTGAGTTTTAATGCCTTGGAGAACTTAAGTCGAAGGGAAGTGTGTTAGAGTAATCTTAAGTTCAATTTTTGTCACGGCTAGTTAGACATCTGCAAAAATATGATGCATAGTAACTCTACATTCCAAAATTTGTTTCACATGGATAGGATAACAATGAATTGGTTACTATGTGCAATAGTCAGACTCTTGGTTTAAATTAGCATACAGTGGACTCTCTTGGGTATGCCTGGACTGATGACATCGGCTCCAGTTGCCCAGAGTTCTAGCCATCTGAAATTGAACATCAGACTTCTTGAAATAGAGTTGTTTCCTTTGTATATTTTGTATTATGTAATGTGTTCGTGTTGTTTCCAGTGATATATTGTGATCATATAACAACATGTTCATAAGAATAATGAAATGTGATTTAAGAAAATAAAACAGATTATGTATTTTTATGTATTTTGCAAGGCTACTAATCTTCAGTTTACACACATTGATGTTTGTTTATTTCACAAGTAATTATTAAGCAATCACTCATTTAATATCATTGCAAACACACATTTATTTCCAACAAAATAGTATATAATTAATTATAGAGAAGGTTGCAAACAAATTTTAACAATTAATTGTCATAAGTTTGCAATATTATTTTCATATGTGTGTCAGTTTCACACACAGTGTGAATTGCTCTGAAGTTGTGGAAATGTATTGTTTGGTCGATATGTATGAGTAACAGAGTACCGGTAAATATTAAGCGAAGGACCTGATTATAGATTTAATATGCTTGCCCATATGGGAATAACCCAGAGGCGAGGGTAAACAAACTCAAAACTCTAGTAGGTTTAAGTGGTTGTAGCCATGTGGAGTCGAATTATATAGAATATATAACAAAACATTTAGGAACTGAGAATTAATTCTATGTTTCCCGGGTGTTTGAATTTACTGATTTCCAGTCAAGAAAAGTCCACTGTACATGTAGAAGTTTATTTTAAGTAAGTGTATGACAATAAATCATTCTTTCTTGTTTATAACAGGGAGATGTTCCGGCAGCTAGAAGTATCCTGGCTTTAGCTTTCCAAGCTAACCCTAACAGTGAAGAAATCTGGTTGGCTGCTGTAAAACTTGAATCTGAGAATAACGAATTCGAGAGAGCAAGAAGATTGTTACAGAAAGCGAGAGCTAGCGCACCAACAGCTAGAGTATGACCTGATTATTCCTGTATAATTCAATGTGTTTAGATGATTAGATTCTTGGTGCATATTTTAATTTTTTAAAGGTGTATGGGTTCATTTATTCAGTATGCATAGTCATCAGTTCTATGTGTGTAGATACATCAGTTCTATGTGTGTAGATACATCAGTTCTATGTGTGTAGATACATCAGTTCTATGTGTGTAGATACATCAGTACTATGTGTGTAGATACATCAGTTCCATGTGTGTAGATACATCAGTTCTATGTGTGTAGATACATCAGTTCTATGTGTATAGAGTCGTCAGTTCTATGTGTGTAGATACATCTGTTCTATGTGTGTAGATACCAGTGTTGCAACATCGGTTCAAAATCATAATTGATTATCGGTTGGAATTGGTTGGTACATTTGATGCGATTTTCCGATTATATAATCGGTTCTCATGTAGTAGTTTAACATAAGTAGACCACTAGTGTTTGATTCTATTTATGCATCCTTTGGTTCTTAGCCATCCTCTGCTTTATGCTAGTTGGCATTGTAACACATAAGCATGGTGAATGGAGTATGTTATCCATATGAACCATTAACCAGGCTCTATTAACATCAAATAACCTGAGGGATGGTCAAATATTTGTTTTTTCGTCTTGATCGATGATCCGCCATCTAAATAACGCGAGTGATTTCCCTTGTATGTGTGTTTAGTTTGCGGCACCAGTAGTTAGCATACGGCGCCTAAATGAGATAGACCGATAATCAAGTATGAAAAACTGCAATCGATTATCGGAATCGGCAGACATTTTCACGCTGCTAATCGATAGTATCCGATTATTGTTTCATCACTAGTAGATACATCAGTTCTATGTGTATATATACACCAGTTCATTTACAAACAGATAAACCAATATGGAAGATGATATATGTGCGTAATTACTGATATATAAATGATAATATTTCCAGGTTTTTATGAAGTCAGTCAAGCTAGAATGGTGTTTAGGAGAAATCTCAAATGCAAAGAAACTTCTTGAAGATGCTACCAAACATTACCCTGACTTTGCTAAGGTATGAACAGTTATTTCTGTAAAGTTCAAATACTGTATTATCTTAATATTGGCGCTTGTTATATTTTGACAGTTTTGACAGTCATTATCAGAGCCACAAAATCTACGCTATGCCATTATAAAACTACACCAGTTATAAACATTGCCAATTATTGAAGAACTGCTCCATATTAGGTTATTGCTAATCACTTCATAATCTGACGTTTATCATCAACAGCTTTTATAGGGATTTGTTTTTACTCTGAAATATATAAATTTATACATAAATATTATATAAATTATAAATTTATTTGATTTTTAAGAGGACTTCACAAATAGTTTTTTTTTAAAGCATTAGTTTCCCTTTCAGAATATAGTTAAGTGGTAAAAACTAAATTAGTTGTTGGCACAACAATGATATAAAAATGATTTTTCGATCTCCATGCTTTGTTCTGTTTTTGACATTACATGAGAAATTTGAATCAAGTGATTTTGGCAGTTTGGTACAAAACCACCAATTCTAGGACCTGCCAATTCTGGACATCGTAAAAACACCAAATTTTGCACTGGCAGAAATAAAGACATTTATAGTATTTGATGTGTAACTGTGTGAGAACTATTTAAGTGTATGTTAAGATGTTGGAATGTAGACTTTCCACTGATTTATTTTATATAATGTGCTCCAAACCAAAGCATCCAATCATACACTTGTGTTTACTGGAAATAGGACTTTATGAAAAAGATTAAATCTCGCGTAGCCTGTTTATTTTTATACTTAATGTGTATAAACATCTGTTTACCTGATTTATACCGTCTAGTTGTGGATGATGCGTGGACAGATTGAGGAACAAGAAGGACGTGTCAGCGAGGCTAGAGACGCCTATCATCAAGGGGTAAGTAACTACAACCTGAGATCATTGAACACTATTTTATTATTTCCTTTTAATTGAGGCTGTGGTCCACTGGACTTATAACCTGGAGATCCGGGTTCGAATCCCAGTCGCAGCAGGTCATACCCTTCTGTGAAAATTTGACAATGTTGATTTTCCTCCATATGTGGAGAAGTTGCCAGTATACAGTCCAGGAAAACTGGTTAGGTGAACCGGTTGCCATACATGAATGAATGTTGAAAAAAGGTGTTAAACCCCAGTGACAATGTCACATAAAAACATGTACTGGTTTCAGGTCGTCCATACGTAAGAACAAGAGATACATTAGGATGTTGGGGTAAACATACAAGTTGACATTATGTGGCTCTCTCCATACAGACTGCCATTGTGGGGTTAATTTTTACTCGTGGGGTTAGAAAATCCCTCTTGTGGGGTTAAAAATTTCAAATGGGAAATCAATGGGAGTAACCCCATACTGTAGTTTTTGTAAGTACTTCCATCCATCTGTTGACAAAATCTTGCATGCACTTCTTCTCCGAAACAGCATGCTGGATTTTTATAAAACTTTACCAGCACATTAGGCATTAGGTCTACTTGCGCCTATTGTGGCAAAAATTTATTCAGATTCATTTTCACAGAGTTATGCCCCTTTTTTTATTTGTCTGTTGACAAAATTTTGTATGCACTTCTCCTTAATGACTAGTTGGATTTTTATAAAACTTCACCTGCACATTGGGCATCTGGTGTACTTGTGCGTATTGTAAACAAAATTATTTTGGTTCATTTTCACAGAGTTATGCCCCTTTATGATTTGTCTGTAGGCAAAATCTTGAGTGTACTTCTTCTCCTAAATGATTTGTTTGATTTTTATAAAATCTTACCTACGCATTAGGTCTCATTGCGCATATTGTAAAAATAATTATTAATATTTGTTGTCCCAGAGTAATGCCCCTTTTTATTATTTGTAGGCAAAATCTTGTGTGCACCTCTTCTCCTAAATGGCTTGTTCTAAATTATTAAGCTTTAAAAAAGGGCTCTGCAGGGGGATTTTATTTGTCAAAACATGTCATGGCCAGCTTGCCCGACTGGTTTGTATTGTGTCTAATCAATTTTTTTCCATAAGTATGTATGTATATGTTCATGCATTCTTAAAAACAAGTTTTTCATCTTTTCAGTTAAAGAAATGTCCGCATGCTATTCCTCTGTGGTTATTGTTAGCTAGAGTTGAAGAGAAAACTGGCCAGCTGATTAAAGCCAGATCAATACTGGAAAAGGCACGATTAAAGAATGCTCAAACGCCTTTATTATGGCTTGAAGCTGTAAGACTAGAAAATAGAGGAGGAATGAGAAATATTGCGCAGAATCTGATGGCTAAAGGTTTGTGCAGTTTGTGTCATTTTTAGGAATTCTTGAATACCTCATTCAGTCTTTATGACCATTAATATGTGACAATTAATTGATTCATGATTTAAGTTACATGTATATCAACCAAATGGTTTTTCATACCAGTACATTTGAAAATGTAACTGGACACAATGAGAGGTTTTTGACAACACTGAGATGTCCACATGTAAAATTCATGCATCTAAAAACCATACAATAATAACCAGGTAAATGGCTTCCATCAAAAAACATTTCCATAGACTTTTATTATCAGAATGCATCGTATTGCTGAAGCGGACAAAAAAACACCAACCAAATAATGTGTATGCAGGGGTCAGATTGGACAGCATCAGCAAACAATCAGTTACCACAGATCAAGGGTTAAACATCTTGTATGGTCCTAAAATGCTATAATGACTCATCTGGTGTACCGCTTTTGTACATTACATTTTGGATTGATTATGTCAGTGATATGAGTTAATTCAGAGCTAAGGTCAAACATTATACTCAACATTCATTCTTTATTGCACGCACAGTCAATCTTGATCATGTGACCACATGTATTAAGCGGCTCTTTTCTGAGGTGACCTCTTCAAAATCCCTCGAGCATTGTCTTCTCTATGTTTTTCATGTATTAAGCCGCCTTTGCTCCACGAGACCAGCGACCGCTGATTCGTCGTCAAAATGTGACTGATGATCTTTTCATGAGAATACAGTGTTTTAAGTCAAGCTATTATTTCCCATACAATGTGATATGTGAACACGGGTTTCCACAACTAACACAAGTCAAATTTTTGAAAAAATATTAAGAACAGTATGCGGTCACTAATTGACTGTTTGTGTAAATAATATATAATGTGTATCATCCAATCAAATCATCCGAAACAAGACAATGCTCAGCCTTTATGCATAAATGCAGTGAATAAACCTTGACCTAATATAACCAGCTGTTTATTCTAAATTCTTCAACAAGATACGTATGTATGAAGGGAATGAAATATTGCTACTTTTACCTGAATATATGTCACAGTTAAATTATCTGCAATTTCAGAGACAAGAAACAGTTGTATTAATAGACCACATTTTTATTTCTTTTGTGCAGTCTCTTAATACAAGATTGTATGTAGTTGTTGAATTGACAAATCTTTCCTGATGAACATACATTGAGCAAACAGAACTACTCAATGTTTTTAAACATGACCTCTATCATTTGTTTGAAAATTAGATTCTCACTCACTCCATATTGAGTGGTTACAGGAACCTGCCCGATTATTAATAGTGTTCTGTATATTTGTTTAATATATTATCCTAGCATTACAAGAGTGCCCATCTTCCGGAGTACTATGGGCTGAAGCCATATTTATGGAAGCTCGACCACAGAGGAAAAGTAAATCTGTAGATGGTTTAAGACGATGTGAACATGATCCCCATGTGTTATTAGCAGCATCCAAGTAAGTTCATGTTCCGCCGAGAGGTCTGAATTATCTTACATGTATTTGTTCTTTAAATACAGTGCAACCTCTCCAAAGCAACACCCTTTGGGAGACACAAAATTATGTCGTTGTTGAGAGGTTGCCGCTCTAGAGAGGTTAAATAAATAGTCAAATTGTACAGTGGGAAAAAAGCATGCTATTGTTGAAGGGAAGTTGTCTCTCAAGAGAGGGCCGCTCTGGAGTGTTTGCACTGTATTGATCAAAGTTGATATTGTTGCAAAGTTCTACTTTATACAGTTATGTTCTCATTTTAAAATCAAGATAACTATGGCATCCTAATTTTTTATCACAGTGAGAGGGAGACATTACTTTCATCTACACTTACGTGTAGTGTTTATGTTTGAACATATTTTTTAAATATCAACACGGTATGTTTCAGAATGTTTTGGTCGGAAAGAAAGATAGCTAAAGCTAGGGAGTGGTTTAACAGGACAGTAAAGATAGATCCGGATCTCGGGGATGCTTGGGCATATTTTTACAAGTTCGAGTTAATGCACGGTGACGAGGTATGTCTTCATCATATTATTGATGAAATCCTGACTATCTATGTGGTGGATAATGTCACTTTAGTTGAATTAAAACTTTAAACCCTTTGCTTCAAAAACACTCTTACAAAATCAAAGCTTATATACAAAACATAAGTTTATTTAAGAAAATTGGGTTTTAATTCTTGCTGACAGAGTGGAAAACTTTGTGGCAAAAGAAGCCATTACTCATTACAGGCAATGGCTTCTTTTGCCACAATGTTTTCAAAAGTTGTTTGCTTCAGATGCGGGGAAATGTGGTATTAAAGTTTTCTAACCTTAGCTTGTAAATTGAATGCTTCATCATTCACAAATGAAATACTTCACATGTTGTAGCTACCTAAATTGTTCATGCCTTGTTATTCTTCACAGTCAATTTACAACAGCAAATCAGCAAGTGAGATTTTGGTTATATTTATTTATTGGTTAATTTATCTTATATTGTTTTAGGCTGTAATATTTTGATATTTGATATTATAATGCATGATTGTCAGTACCACAATTTTGTTTGATCTTTTATTTCAGGACACACAAGTTAATGTTCAGAAGAGATGCACAGCTGCTGAACCCAGGCATGGTGAACAATGGTGTCTCATTTCAAAAAACATTGACAACTGGCGCCTGAAAACTGATGAACTTCTGCCGCTAGTTGCCGACACACTGTCTGTTCCAACTTAAATTGCTTGAAATTCTAATTTAGTTTAATCATTTTAATAATAATGAAATGTTGAACATTTCCTGTGGACAAAGTTGATCTCAAGCTAATTTGTTGAAGGTCTGGACAGATACATTAAAGGATCATGCGTTAATCATAAATTGTTTTTTATAATATCATGGTAAAGTAAACAAGGTATTAGTTCTATGAGACAATTGTATGCAGGTATTATAGATAGATCAATGTGGGGATACGTGTAGTGTATGTCTGTGTACAAACATGAGATCTTGGTTTGTGCTTTTGTTTGCTATTTTCATAATTATATGCTTTCAATAAATGTTTATGTTTCTATATCAAGAGGGAAATAGATTGTTATTGTCTCATATCTGATAATTAAGATATTTTTGTCAATGCAGCCATGGTCGTGGTCTAGTAGTTATCAACTGGACATGTGACAGGAGATCCGGGTCCAAATTCCGTTTGCAGCAGGTCACACCTGTCTATGAAAGTTTGACAAAAATATTGATTTCCCTCCATATGTGGAGAAGTTGCCGGCTCCTTGTTGAGCTTAACTTAAGGGTAAGTTAGTACTGGCTAGTTCACAGTCCAGGAAAACTGGTTAGGTGAACTGGTCGCCATATATATCTGGAAAATTGTTGAAAAATGGCGATAAACCCCAGTGACAATTAGTCACTTACAAAAAACAAATTTTTTCCATGCTTTGTTGTACATAATACATTAAAACAGTGAGCCATATGAGTTTGTTTTATGATATGACCATTATTGTTTTAATTGTTGCGGATGTTGCTTATGTTAAATACTACACGTTATACGATTACAACAACTACTGGCCTTAAGTTGATTGATGTTTCTGTTTGTTGTTTGTTAACTCTGAGAAAAAAGGAATTTTTAATTCAATTGAAAAAATTATATACTATTCAATGTTCCTTGGATACTGTCATAAATTGATTGTTTACGAAAAAAACAAGCAAATTTATAATAATATGAGGAAAATATATTTATTAAAAGCAACAAGAGTAAAAGTTTATAATTCATACATGAAACATTTCTAGCATATTAAAATCTGTGTAGACATAAATGGCTTGTATTGTTCTGGGCACTTTAATATAGACATAATAATATTATGAATACAATTTATTATGTAATGATTATTTAATACACGCCTGTGAAACTTTTTACTGTGCCATAAAAATGATATTGCACACAATGCAATAACTATGTAAATGACGTCATATGTGTCGTCATACGTTGCATGATTCTAATGTGTGACAGGTTATGTAAATAGTTAATTATTTTTCTCGTAAAACAGAGGTAGGTGATAAATAGAACATTTCATGGAACTCGTAAAATTTCTTACTTTTTCCATGTATTCAATATTACACAAACACTTATTCAATATCCTCTATATACTACGAATTACTAATATCTTATATTTGTAATAACAATATTATGTGAATATTATTTGAATAGCTTATATTCTCACTGAACATGATTGATGATTTACTAGTCTCTTTGAAGTACCAAATTTCTGTTAATTCAATTTATCGAGCTGTACTGAAAAGTTCATAATTCTGAACTTGACATTTACATTGTTCACAACATCCATAGGCAGATCCAGGTGGGGGGGGGGGCGTACGTCGGGTCCCCCCCTAAAACTGCCCATGTAAATGTTTTTTTTCTATCATGAAATATGATATTTACATGAAAATATATATAAATGTCAAAAGTTTTTCACATGCTACGCGTTCAATAAGTTGCAAGTACAGTAAACACAATGACATAACGTACAATTCGCCCTGGACCTGGACCCCCAACCTACTTGTTCAGTTTTCGCCCACCCCCCCCCCACTGGAAATCCTGGATCTGCCTATGACTTTAATTATCAAAACATAATAACTATATCCTTATTCCAAATATATATATTCTGTTTACGTAAATGATTGTCACACGGGCGTATTATGTAGGGACGTATTTAATGAGTTTCAACGATTCTCTGCAGAAGTCTGTCAGCTAATGGTGTTTTCTTCTGGCTCTGTCGTTCCATCAGCAGATGACTGAAAACATGATGAACAGTATTCTTATTAGACTCATAATATTTTGAACACCACGAATTTAATCTCTGGAAGGGTGCCAATGTCAAACAGTTGGTGATCGTTTGACCTAAGATGGACTTTTTACTGCTAAATTTGTTCCATTTTGTAAAGTTAGGAATGAAGTGATGTGGTCCATTTTAGAATGAAGCTAATACAGAGGACTGGATGGAGTTTATTAGGGTCAACATCACTGACACTTAAAAACAGTTCAATGTTTTCTAATCCATAACTTCAACTGGTTAAACCTGTTGTTACCAATATTGGTACATAGCAAGCTTATCAGCTTATATGATAGGAGATATATTTGGGCATTCTGGGGTCAAGGTCATTATTACTATATAGATAGTAAAATAGTATATAGATGATAAAATAATATATAGATTATAAAATAGTATATAGATCATAAAATTATACATAGATCATGAAATCATATATAGATAATAAAATCGCATATGCAGATCATAGAATAATATACAGTTTTTAAAATAGCATGTAGATTATAAATTGTACATAGATCATAAAAAAAATATGTAGAACATAAAATAATGTACATAAATCATAAAATCATCATGAAATGAAAACACAACCTTGCATATTTTTGGTTTCCTGGTTTCTTTGATCTAATAGCAGCATGGATTGCAAATATGTTAAGTAAATCCCTCTGAAAAATAGTAAAGATTTGTAACATTCTGGAAGTCTTAAATATAAATACCAATGAACATGGATCAAATTTACACGACATCCAAAGTTCATCAGTTTATATGAATGAGCTGAACATTGATACTTCCACAAACCTGAGGAATTCAGAACATCATACATTTTATTAATAATGGGTTTCTCTAAATGCATTGAGTCTTACACAATGAAGCAGCGACATAATATTCAATTGTATAACAGGTCTGGTTGTGATTTTCATGAACATCAGTACCAATGATTTAACAATGATTTTTTCACAAACATCAGTACAATGATTTAACAATGATTTTTTCAGACATCAGTACCAATGATTTAACAATGATTTTTTCACAAACATCAGTACAATGATTTAACAATGATTTTTCACTTACATCAGTATGATGATTTAACGCTGACATTTTTTTCAAAAGGATATAATTATGTCTGATATGTTCTAGAAGAGATTGAACCTGGAAGAAGTATTTTCTTCCAATCCGTTTTACATGAGATCTGTTCTTCTCTTAAAATAGGTTCAAATTTGCTAAATAAGATCAGTTAGACTGGTTTCTCTGAATAATTACAAAAGAAATTTACAATCAAACAAAAATGTGGAGTTTAAAACTTACATTTATTATTATTACATAAAAGTTTAATAAAGTTTGGCTGTAAATAAAGTCTTACCTGTGCTTTACTTCCACCTATTCTGTACAATTCATATTTCAATGGTTTCATGATTTCTACAGCCAAATCATAGTTCTGTTCATCGTAAGCTTGTAGGGCCTCTAATACAGGAAGTGTAACATCGTTGTAGATTCTAGCATTATCCCCGATACCTTCCCTAAATAAGCAGAAATTAAACACCTGAATAACTGAAAAATTGATAGGTCAATGTATACGAGAGTCCAATATAATCACACAGAAATCAATAAGTACAGGTTAAAAACATGAATCAATCTTAACGCACTGGTTAATTCAGTTATGCTTATATTCCAGAGGTAATAGAATTATATCTACGCTATAATGTATACCAAAAAAAAAAATTGTAGAGACAGTTGCCATATGAAATACATTGTACTGAATCAATCTTTCAGGTCCATTATTCTGATCTCAAACCTGCGTGTTATCAAAGCTTGTCGAAACTAAACAAGAATATGTGTAAAATGTTTACAAACATAAATTAATCATCTTACTTGATAATTTCTTTAACACCAGCTATGATAAGATTACAGTGGGATTTATTGTTTGAACCTAAACAAGCTAACATCGTATTGATATCATAGTATGACCAGAGTGTATCTTTTACGTGGCTCTTACACACTTCGTAACAATCATTCCAATAATTCACAACATCATGACCTGATCAAGAAAAACAAAAAAAAACCCACAATATCTTAAAACTGAATCACAGTTCATCTTACTCAGGTTTTTTCTAGGCCATTTTTACAACCGATATTCGGTCGTGTTCCCAATGGCAAAAAGCATGTTTTTTCCCAATTGCAAGGCAAAAATTCCAAATTCAAATGAGAAAAAAAAACGAACAAAAAATAATTTACAGCAATTTAAATGTTTATTGAATTCCTAAATCATTCAAATAACAAGGTTATCAATACCTAAAAACAAAAATAAACATAATATTTGTTATTTTTTAGTTTTATTTGATTATTTTAAGTTATTTTATACAGTGTAACTTTCCCAATTCGTCCAAAATGTCACGAAAATTCCCAATTCTGGGGGTCAGGTCATGTTCCCAAAATGCTGAGAAAAACCCCGTTACTGATACAGGTAATACCTACCTAGCTGAAGATTCACCAAAACGACTGTGTAAAGGAAACAGACTTTCCTTGTATCCTTCGTTTGACAATTGCTATATTTCACGATTACGTATCATTTTCAGACTTAGGTGTTGACAATATTCATAAAAGTCATTAATTAAATGTGCAAAGCCTTTCTGCAGAGAAAAATTATATCTTTGTAATTAGTGATATCAACAGAATTTGTTAAAGAATTGAAGAAACTATTTAAACCTATTAAGATTATATTTCTCATACCCTCGGCTTCTAATCTGAAACAAAGTGAAGCAGCATCAGTAACAGCAAACATGGCCTCATATTTCTTCATAAATGGAATTACCTAAAAGATAATATAAATAAGCTATCAGGAATATATTTTGTGGGAATGTCCGGGAAGAAAATAAAAGAGCACAGCGTCCTACTACAATTACATTTAAAGAACTGAAAAATGATTTCAGTTAGTCTAATTATATCTCGGCCGTGGCCGCAGTCCAGTGGTTAGTGCGCTGGACGCGTAACCCGGATTTTCATGTTCGAATCCCGGTCGCTGTAGGTTATTACCTTCTATGAAAATTTGACAAAAATGTCGATTTTCCTCCATATGTGGAGAAGTTGCCGGCTCCTTGTAGAAGGGTAAGTTAGTACTGGTTAGTATATAGTCCAGGAAAACTGGTTACATGGACTGGTCACAGTATATAACTGAAAAATTGTTGAAAAACGGCATTAAACGCCAGTGACAATAAGCCAGCGACTAATTACATCTCAATGAACATGTGCGGCATTTAAATGTAATTCATACATAGAATATAATGATGATGATAATGAATTAACGTCTGTTTGTGTATTTATAGTCATATCTTAATGAGCATCAGCATCCAAATTGTCAGAATGTTCATCTTCTAGTTTTACAACCAGACATGATTTATCAGACGTTAGGACTGTAATTATATATCCATCAACAATTATAACACTTGGTTGAACATTTACAGTTATGTGTGTGTGCGCGCGTGCGCCTGCGTGATAACGTGCATGTTTTAAAAATTACAACAATATGTCCACTTACATGACCATCCAAGATTCCTAAAGCATTATCAAAGTCTCCATTTTCAACATGAAATAACGACCAATGCCAGTAATTATGACAAAGTAACGCATTGTCCTGAAAACATTTGGGATATGCAGGTATTTTATCAGTAACATGTTAAATCATTCAATTTATTACAAAATATGTTGTTAAATATAAATGAAACTCGATGCTCACAGGAATCTTCAAATACATGCATACAGAGTCAGTCTAAATGAGGTCACATGACTGTATATAATAATACAACATATATAGCTTCAGTGAACACTAAAATGTAAACTATATTAATATGTTGTATAAATCAAGCTTTGCTCATAATCAAAATACTACTGCATAAACCTTTACCCAAGTCACAATATTGCAACAAGCGTGAATGTGAATTTTAGACAACAAACATCCTAAGACCCTTAAACTAACAAAGGGCACATTATACCCCTGTAAGACTAACTATGATCCCTCAGCTAACCTTGCCTACTTTGTATAAAAGACTTACATTCCAATCATTTTCAGTTTCAGACATAAATTTTTCTCCTTCCTGGAATTTCCCAGTCATTTCCTTCACATGAGCGACACAATGTGCAGCCCAGGCATCATGACGATTTACATCTAATGCCTGTAAAATAATGATGTCTCGATACATGTCTTGTTTCATTTAATAACTCCACACTGAAGATTTCTATAGAAAAACACACAGTTAATTGGCCTATTATAATGTCAAGAAAATGTGGCCCAGATTTACCAAGGGGAGCATGTTAAATTAAGACAAATAAATGGTGAACAGTAAACTGTACATATTTTAAACTGCACATATTTTAAAATGTACATATTTTAAAATGTACATATTTTAAACTGTTCATATTTTAAAATGTACATATTTTAAACTGTACATATTTTAAACTGCACATATTTTAAACTGTACAAATTTTAAAATGTACATATTTCCTATATTGATCAGTTAAGATTTGGAACATAGACATGTTATAAAACAGACAGGGTTATAATATGTACCAGACTGGTGCACATGTAATCTATTATCTCTCTTTATAACATTATTAATGGGATTATATGAAACTAATGAACCAGTCAATAAATTAAATACATTGCTGACATACTATCCATGGACTTTGTAAATGGCGACAAGTGTATATATTAATCACTACCTCTAAAACTAATTAAGTAAATGGATAAATTTACTTGGCATTATCATCTACCTCTCTGGCAGTTTTCTCTGCTTCTGAAAACAGGTTTGTTTCTTCCAATCCAAAGGCATACATTGCACGTACATCACTGTGAATAAAAGGGTGTTTTTTTCATTCCGTAATTCTGGATTAAGGTAAGAGCTTTAATGACTTGCATTCATATACATACAGCATATACACAGAGACTGTGCACATATGTTGAGAGACTAAAATATCGGTAAACAACCAGTAAAACAGAAAACAATCAGTAAAACAGAAAACAACCAGTAAAACAGAAAACAATCAGTAAACCAGAAAACAATCAGTAAAACAGAAACAATCACTAAAACATGGAAACAATCAGTAAAACATGGAAACAATCGGTAAAAAAATGGAAACAATCAGTATGACATAGAAACAATCAGTAAAACAGGAAACAATCAGTAAATCAGAAAACAATCAGTAAAACATGGAAACAATCAGTAAAACATGGAAACAATCAGTAAAACAGAAAACAATTCGTAAAACAGAAAACAATCAGTAAACCAGGAAACAATCCGTAAAAACAGAAAACAATCAGTAAACCAGAAAAACCAGTAAACCAGAAAAAAAACAGTAAAACAACCAGTAAAACAGGAAACAATCAGTAAAACAGAAAACAATCAGTAAAACAGGAAACAATCCGTAAAACAGAAAACAATCAGCAAACCAGAAAAAAAACAGTAAAACAGAAAACAATCAGTAAAACAGGAACCCATCAGTAAAACAGGAAACAATCAGTAAAAACACAGAAACAATCAGTAAAACAGGAAACCATCAGTAAAACAGATGTATATTGACTTGAACAAACAATGATTTGACAGACTTAATTTGAATAACACACTGAGTTAAAAGGAATTTTTTAATTAAGTATTGGATGTTTAGCATGGGAATTAACTTGACGCAATATTGGTATGACAAGTTGCACTTGCACTGATAGGATTCACTGTTAGGTCTAAAATATTCATGATTTATAGCAGACACTAAATAAAAAAATGTTAATTTGCATGAAAATATTACATAAACACAACAGCAAATATAGCAGTAAATACAACAAAAATACAGATCAAAAACCAGTAATTTAAAACTTTGTAACATCATAATTTAAAAAAATTAATTATGACAATGAGCACCTGGTTTGTCTTGAGTGTATCATTTGTCTGATGGCACCATGTGATAATCAAGTTCTACTGAATAATGACAAGAGTCCATGTGAGTAAGAAAAAAGGTACAAACACATTCCAGCATGATATAAAAATATATCATGTTTTAGGTCAAAGGTTCATTTTCTCACCCGTAACAAGGCATGTGAGGTTTCCAGTACGGTTGTACCCTTGAGCAGCTACCATATAGTCCTTGTGATGAGCCAGAAACAATATACATATCATGTAGAAATTTCAAAGACAAAATATCTGTCGGATATTCAACAAGGATGTCCTCCCATATTGTGCTAGCTTTGGAAATTTTTCTGCAATATCCCAGTTTCAAAATATAAGAAAAAACTGTCAAAATTAAAAAATATACGATGTACAACAAACTCTCATCATTAGAACTCACCAGGATTTACAAAATCAGTTTTAGTTTTACAGAGTTCTAGCTACCTGTATTTCACTCCATGAAACAGAATTGCTTCCCAAGTGTATACTTTGTACAGTGTAATGATTGCATGTTGTTTGTAATAATATGTTATGATCATATAACTACATGTGCGTACATGAAATATAATATAAGAAAATAAAACACACAAATTATTTAGTTTTATGTATTTTGCAAGCCTTTAAGAGACATTAATCTAGACATTTTGAACTCATTATGGCCCAGCATCACTCACAAGAATAAATGTAACTCTTCACTAAAAAGATAATAAAGGTACACTTTTGGGCAGATAAAAGGGAACAATAATAAATTTGATAAAGGACCATCAAAGGATACTTAAAAGGAATATTGGTGATCACTGAAGGATGCTACAGATCAAATTTAGTGACGTTCCAACCATTTGTTCATGAAGTCATTTCAGCTCTAGTCGCCCCTAAAAGGGACCAACATAATTTATTCAACCAAACTTAAAAGTGGTTCATCTAAGGATGCTACCAACCAAATTTAGTGATGATACATCCATTGGTCCATGAGAACAAGATGTTTAAAAGTATTTCTATTTTTAGCTCTGGTGACCCCTAAAAGTCGCCAACCATTTTTATTTGAGCAAAACTGATAGAACACTATTTACGGATGCTAAAAACCAAGTTTGGTAATGATCCATCCATTTAATTCATTTTAATGTATTTCTATTTTTTGCTCTAGTGGCCCCTTAAAGGGGCCAACCAAATGTCTTTGAGCAAACTTGACAAAGGACCATCTAAAGATGCTACAAACCAAGCTTACGGATGATACATTCATTGGTTCATGAGAAGATGACGATGAAAGATTTTTCTATTTTTAGCTCTAGCGGCCCCTAATAGGGGCATATATGGGCATATCTGATAGGAGGCTATCTGATAGAATGCTATGGACCAAGTTTGGTGATGATCCATTAATTGGTTCATGAAATGAAGATGTTTAAATTTTTTAGCTCTGGTGACCCCTAAAAGGAGTCAACTAGTATAATATGAGCGAATTGCAGTAAGACTGTCAAAAGGTTTCTACACAGCAAATTTGAAGTAAATCTGACTGGTAGTTTCTGAGGAGAAGACAATTGTTGACACCAGACAGACAGATGCTGGAGTATCCACCTACCCATCCTAACAGCTCGCCCTGAACCTTTGGTTCTGGTGAGCTAAAAAGCTGACAAACCAGAAAGTCACAAGTTATCTTATCTAATATAGACCAACCACATTCACAAATTCACAATAACATTTGTTTTCAAGGTTGTACAAGAAAAAAATGTCGCAACAAATTTACCCTTCACAATAGTTCTGAACAGCTAACGCATGTTTACGTTCCCACGGTTTCACATGTGATTGTTCTGCTAATGCAGCCATTTTATACACTTCTTGCGCATGTGCATTATTCTTGCGAACCATTTGTCCGCTAGCACCAAGTTTGAGGACATATCCCATCACTACAAATAAAAACAATGAAATCTTCTAGGTATAATATCATTTATAAGATAAAAACATAGAATCATTACAATTATGACTTTCATGTGACTGATTTTAGTAGATTCATTCAAACAGTAAGTGTTACAATTTAATTATGTCATACGAGGATCCTGCAAAGTTTCGTCATTGAGTTGCAATTTCTAAATTGCTACATTTTATCAAAATTATTTCTATTACAAACATTCAAAATATTCCCCCTTTTTTACTGAAACAAATCCTAGTAACCTTTTTACTCAATCTCAGAAGCAGATAAATTATAACTTTTCACTTTCTTCAGTACAAAGCTTTTGTAGAATCGTCCAGTGACAGTGTGACCAGATGGACATGGAACTTGAAACAACTGGCCCACTAGAAGTGAAGAAAATTGCATACAGCATCATTTTTCGAACCTGAAGTTCTCTTGACAATACAGGACATTTTTGATCTTCCATTGCTTACCAATCCTTCTGTGTGGCTCAAACACGTGAATCCAGGCTTCATCACCTGTTAGCAAGTTTGAAAGAATCCGACGGTAACAGCATTTGTATTTTTTCAAGTGTTCACCAGGACGTTAATCCCTTTGCTCCTCGGTATACATATCTTTCAAATATCTATATCAAACCTTTCTCAGGAGTGGAACGCTTTTTCGGAATTGTTTGTATACTGACTTCTGATGTGCCAGTACAACTGGCTGTATCTTTCAATGACAATCACGTATCCTGTCTGACAACATTTTTTACAACATTAATGTTGTCCTTGGTAACAGAGGTCTTAGGCTATCATCTTCAACAGATAATTTCCCAGCTTTAAAGCTTTAATCTACCTAAAACCTGTGTGCATTGAAATGGCCTCATGCCCATATACTAGAGTACCACACAATGCATCAAATACCTGCTTTGAGTCTATATGAAGTCTAAAGTCGCATATGATATAGCTACGAACAACAGTCTTTTCATCCATTTAACCAAATGACAAGCAAACTGGTGAGTGTATATGACTATACAATTTGAAATAACTCAGTCATTTTAAAAGCAATTTACATAAAATAAACAGATATCATTAGCATTTATGTACATACCATTCATGGGCAGTTAAGCACTTTAAATGCGGGTAAAACTTAAGGCAGCCAATTAGTGACAGAACTTTAACCAGAATCCTCATATTCTTATTTTCAAATCAAAGCAAATGTCAAAAATGTTGTTTATTGTACAACTGTATTCTGCAATGAAATAGATAATAAACTGAACTTACAGAAATTGGGGTCAGCTTCAAACATTTTCCCCAGACAACCGGCAGTACCTCCCAAAGCTTCATCTTCAAAATGGTTCACTATCTATGTAACAATAAGTTGTAGCTTAGATATATACAATGACAGTATTCAGTCAGTGTCCTATTACAGTGTAATCTCTGAATACCGGACTCTTTAAATACTGAGACTCTCTGAAAACCGGACTTTTGAACCAGTCCGGACAGGGTCCGGTATTCAGAGGTTACACTGTATTATACATTCTGCCTTAGGATTAGTTACAGTACTATACTGAGAACCAGCATTTGGAAATATGGATAATAGATTCATGTCATTCACTTCAGTACTGACAACTAGCACTGAATGTGTGTACATTGTCTTGATGAAAGACAATGCAATATAGAACATGGTAAACTTACAGGGATGTGGACTGAAGGATTGTATCCATATAGATGTGGAAGGATCAAAAACATCCAGTCAGCCTCACTGTAACTAACCCATTAAAAATTATAGAATAAGTTTTCCATAAGTTTTTAACTTTGATAAAGAGAGTCTTAGGTAGGATAATGTAGGAATTTTTTAGCAGAGAAATAACAGCAAAGAAATGATCTACTTGAATGTCTCAGCACACACCTGGGTAAGACAGGCATCATAAAGTTTACAGGCCTCATCACTGGTAGTAGAAAATTCCAGACCAAACGTTTTCCAATCCTGCAAATTATACAATAAACGTAATTTTCATACCAAGAAAATTATACACTTTTCTCTGCATGATAATGAATTCATTGAGTGTTACCATCAGGGTTTTCCCTAAGAGTTTTCAAATGAGGGTCCCCAGGACTCCCATCTCCAACATTTCAGGGGTCCCTTGGGATTTTTGGTGGTCCCACAAAGACAATGCCAATGGCAAATTCTGAGTCAGAAGGATGTGGTAGTCACTCTCAATGCGAGTCCCTCAGCTGAATATCGCGTCAGGGATGCAAGAAACCTGCGTCAGGGAAATCCCTGGTTACTATTAAAATAACACACCTATATCAGTATAGCAGAGGTAGATATTCTAAGGCCATTTATTCAAGTATTAAATCATATTTTCGTCAGACCAAATACTTACCAAACACTAAACAGTTTACTAGACAAACACAGGGCATGGAATAAAACAACACTCAACTAGACAAACACAGGGCATGGAATAAAACAACACTCAACTAGACAAATACAGGGCATGGAATAAAACACTCAACTAGACAAACACAGGGCATGGAATAAAACAACTCTAAACTAGACAAACGCAGGGCATGGATTAAAACAACACTCAATTAGACAAACACAGGGCATGGAATAAAACAACACTCAACTAGACAAACACAGGGCATGGATTAAAACAACACTCAACTAGACAAACACAGGGCATGGAATAAAACAAGTTGGTACTTTATACTTCAATCTTTTTGAAATTATATCACAGCAAACAAGGATATCAAGTTTTTCGACTTAAAACAGTACAAAAAAAAACTGGGATAATACATATGAGGGGTGTTCCAGAAGTTTGTGAACTTCTGTTGTATCCTGTACAAATAGTGATAGACCGCAGCTGTGGTCCAGTGGTTCGTGTGCTGGACTTGCAACCCGGAGATCCGGGTTTGAATACCAGTCGCAGCAGGTCATACCCTGCTATGAAAATTTGACAAAAATGTCAATTTTCCTTCATATGTGGAGTAATAACCGGCTCCTTGTGGAAGGGCAAGTTAGTACTGGTTAGTATATAGTCTAGGTAAACTGGTTAGGTGAACCAGTCACTGTATATAAATGAAAAATTGTTGAAAACAGCATTAAACGCTAGTGACAATAAGTCACATAAAAACAAATAAAAACAAAACAAATAGTGATACTTTAAATAAATAATGATACGAGGATACACAAACCTGTAAAATGCACATTTAATCATGTAGCAAGAGTAAACATCTGTGGAATCAAAAATGACAAAAAAAGCATAGTACAAAGGACCACTGAGGGTTTCCTATACACTCAACTGCTCTAACAATATCACAAGTGATATTCAAAAGGTTTTACACACAAACCTTCTCCATGTAGTCCCAAGCACCTCTGAAACACTACTAGTGAGATTGCATCAGTAAGTCAAAAAGTATCCTCATACCACTTTTAACTTCCAGGATTTGGGGAACATTTATCAACATGAAAAAAACAGCATGTCAGCCACTTCACGTGAGATGGATTTCTATAACATTCTGACAAGGTGAAGTGAAGATTCAATCAAAACTGTGACCTCTAGATGGCTAGCAAGGTTTTTCAATGATTTGACTTGGTGACCTAGTTTGTGACCCCAGATGACCCATGTTCGAACTTGTCCAAGACATTATACATAACATTCTGACAATGTTTGATGAAGATTCAATACAAGAGGACAATGGAGGCATTACATCGCTCACTGGAATAAATGTGAATTAACTTGTTACTAAAAAGGTAATAAAGGTACACATATAGGCAGATAATGGGGAACAATAATAAACTCGATAAAGGACAATCAAAGGATACTACAAAGGAATATTTGTGATGATCGGAGGAAGCTGTAGATCAAATTTGGAGATGATCCAACAAATAGTTCATGAAAAGAAGCCATTTTAATGTATTTCTACTTTTAGTCTGGTAGCTTCTTAAAGGGGCCAACCAATATATTCAAGCAAACTTGAAAGAGGACCATCAAAGGATGCAACCAAGTATAGTGATGATACATCAATTATTTCATGCCAAAAAGATGTCTAGTTTTAGCTCTAGTGACCCCTAAAAGGGCCAACCTTTTTTATTTGAGCAAATCTGATAAAAGTTGTTGAAGATCCATCCATTGGTTTATGAGAAGATGTTTAAAGGTTTTTCTGGGATTAGCTCTGGTGACCCCTAAAAGGGGTCAACTGGTGTAATATGTACACATTGCAGTTAGAACATCAAAAGGCTTCTACACAGCAAATTTAAAGTAAATCTGACCAGTAGTTTCAGAGGAGAAGACCATTGTGGACGACGCCAGACGACAGAACATCCACCCACCAATCCTAACAGCTCACCCTGAACTTTCGGTTCACACAATTTCACAATATAATTAATATACACATTCTGACAAAGTTTGATGAAGATCCAATCAAAACTGTGACCTCTAGAGTGTTAACAAAGTTTTCATTTGATTTGACCTGGTGACCTAGTTTTTGGCCTCAGATGACCCGTGTTCCAACTCGTCCAAGATCTCAAGAGACAAACATTCTTACCAGGTCTGATGAAGATTAACTCAAAATTGTGACCCCTAGGTGTGGACGATGGATGCCAGATGACGGACGCTGGATGACGAATGACTACGTGCGCAGGTGAGCTACAAAGCTACTCTACAGGTCAATTTTGCAAGTGTGTTTTACTCAAGGAACAAGTTATTTCACCTTTTATATTTTTTAATAACTTTCACATCCAAAACAAGGACTCAGCATGACTTATCCTTTTTGTTACCTCTAGTGGAAAGACCAATCATTGACCATTTTACATTAATAAGATACTAGTAGTGTACTTTTCATGGCCTTAAAAGTGATCATCCATATTGAATTGACATCCAAACAATGTCTTAGAACATTAAAAACCATGAAACCACTATAATAATAGTCCACTATTGACATTCAAATGTCTTTTTCTCACATGGAGTAAAACATGCAAGCCTTATTTTTAACCTTATAAGCAATGCTTTACAAATGAAAAGGAATTGTGAGTTATATCATTATGTTGGTTTTCATTTCCTCTGCATAAGTTACAGATTTTTACTAATGATGATGAATCACTGAAGTCTGGAACAGGGCTTTTTTCACAGGTAGAGGAAGGGGCCTTTCTTAAATTTGGGGAAAAATTAACATAGTATTTTCGCAAAAGGAGAAGAAAAAGCTTGATTTTAGGGGAAATCTGAATTTAAGGATTTTTCCTGAGGGAGGACACCTATAAACGGTCCTTGTTTTAGAAGGAAAAAATCCCTGATACCTTGCACTTTACGTTTTAAATGTATAAACCACTGATATTTAGATATGGTAGTCTTAATTAAATTAAATGATTTTGAATAATAACACAGAATGTTTTGATTTGTAATCATAGAATTGATATCTTGCTGAAAGCTACAAGTTTTCTGGTAACACATTAACCGAACAGTCTGTTGTAATGATGCCTCTGACATTTTCAGAATATACATGCTTATTTTGTAGAACATTTTTTAACAGACTGGCACTTTATTATTATAAAAATCACATTGTGTGTAAAATAAAGAATAACTAACAGAAAGCAAACACAAAACTTAAAATACTTAGTTCTATATAACACCAGCCTTTGGATAATGATAGTCCACTAATTAGACTGCTTGTGATGGAGACATTTTTTGATTTGGCCCCAACTCTCACAGAGGATGGTCCTTCCGAATTCGTTTATGAAATCGGCCAACCTCAAAGCCGAATAAGTAAGGCTAAGATTAAGACCATAGGCGGCTCCTAGTTAAGGGGAGGGGGAACTGAACAAGTAGGCGGGGGATCCAGGGGGCTACCAGGGCCCCCAGTGGGTCTAGGGGGTCAGATGCCCCCAGAAGCTCCTGAGTTTGGTAATTTCTAAGGGATTCAGGCACATTTCCAGAATCTTAGAAAAAAATTGAGAAGGAATTGTTTGTGACTTGTATGTTATGTCATCGAGTTACATTATTTGTAACTTATAGCACGCATAGCTTGCGATTTTTTTTTTATATTTACATAATTTTCATGCAAATATCATATTTCATGATAGGAAAAACCTTTGCTTGGACAATTTTAGGGGGGGGGAGCGTACAGTCATGTATGTATTTGTATGCATGACTATAATATATAAATATGGTATAGTGCGCATGTATCTATCTAAGGCTAGAATCTATCCAGAAATTTACATGATATGAATAACTAAATTTCATACACCAATCAATGTCACCTTATACAATATTACTAAATGATGGCATATCAACTGGGTCAGAGGCACAAATGATAGATCTACATGTATTTACAATTATTTCACAAAGAAAATATATCGTACATGAAATGCATACACGAGATCACAAACTCGATTATATGTATGAAGTTAATACGAACCACAGCTGACCTCCAGTGACAGTGAGGATGAGAAGGCATATTTTCAAATTATTTACAGATAACGAAGTAGACCTGTATGTCTAACGTACGTTCAACCTCTCACGTGATCAGTTTGTCCTAGTTTACTATTTTAGTATATCACGTGATAGGTCAAGGACGTTAGCACGTTTTACTTTCGGTTTACTTTCGCATTGCGTTATTATTTGTCTGTGTAGCATAAAATTTTACCCCATTGAAAAATGAATGACTCCAAGGGTCATTTCTCCACGTTGAAAATCGACCCCGACAGGTTTTCAATAATACAATTTGATCAAAATTCGTTATTTTTTATATTGATCGGGTATTAATTTTTATCAACCCTGGGGTCAATTTTTTACGATACCTGAAATCTAATATTTATGTCAGAGATCAACTGTACGAATATGAGAATTAGTACTGCAGGAGCGTAGTTTTCGCAAAGCACTGTGTATTTTTATGTAATATTGTCACTGGTTTTTTATGCCGTTTTTTTTTCAACAATTGTCCAGTAATATACGTCGACCGGTTCACCCAACTGTATACTAACCAGTACTAACTTACCCTTCCACAACTTCTCCACATTTGGAGGAAAATCGACATTTTTGTCAAATTTTCATAGTTCTAAGGGCGTGACAGTTTATACATTCGTTGCCCTGAGCACACTTTTGTTCGTGTCTATACGCTATATCGTCATCGAGGCCATGGGTGTCATCCCATCCATTCCAGGCCGGAGTATTCTTTAATTTTTCATGTTAGTACGAGCTCTACTGTACGTTATTTTCTCACCAGAGTGCCGAAAACGTAAATTGTGCTTAATGAGTACCATCAACTAATTTTGCTGCTTACAGCGTACAACCTCTTTAGTTTCCCTAAAAGGTGAGATTGCATCAATCTATAAGTATGCCCCAATGAGTGACAATACAACATCAAAATGATGTAAACGTAGAAAATTAAAAACCCGGCTTCCATACGTCATTCAAACGAGTGCGCGTTTATGTGATGACGTCAATTCCGACGTATTGCGTTCAATGTAGAGGTGAAACGATTCAAAAAATTTCGATTCGATTCGATTTCGATTTTTCATCCCACGATTCAATTTTTCGATTCGATTTTCGATTTTAAAAGGAATTAAATAGGACAAGAATAAAATAGCTATCCCACTAGTTTACGATGGAATGTATTTTCTTAAATACTGTAAACAATGGAACAAACGAAACATAAAACTTGTGAATAGGAAAAACTGAAACAGTAAAGAGCCTGACGACACGAGAAGAATGCTGATCTCGTTAGATTTCAGTCATTTTGACTCGCATACTACAGAAAATGAAAGTAGGTATTACCAAAAAAAAAATCGAATCGAAATTGCCGTCATTGAATCGAATCCAATCGAATCGAATCGAGCATGAAAAATCGCGGTTCGCAATGGATCGCGATTAATCGTTTCACCTCTAGTTAAATGCTTTTGCATAGAAAACTACCGCAGTTTATCAAAGCAACATGAGGAATGAACGATGCAGCTGTAATAAATTTTCATTGATTTTCACTGATAGGCGATAAATATGTTGTCACTATTTAAATATGAATTACAGGAAAATAAATGACTCGTGAAATTTCTAGATTCATAAGGTACGTAAATGTCGATACACAACAGGGGCATATTCAGGATTTGACGTTGGGGCGTAGTGGTATATATACATGTAGTATACTTTCTGGCCCAATTAACCCTTTGCCCCATCAACATAATTATTCTGGACCAAATTCAAAGGTAATATACAAAACATCAATTTATGTAAGAAAATTGTTATTTTTCTCCCTGAAGTATTAGAAAACATTGTTGTAAAAGAAGCTGTATTACTCATTATTAGCAATGACTTCTTTTGCCACAATGTTTTCAAAAGTCGTCTGCTTAAGATGTGGGGAAATGCAGCTTTGTGAGGGAAAGGGTTAAGGATGTTCTAGCCACCCTCTTAAATATGCTGATATGATGACGGGGTGTTGGCACCCAATGACATTTGTCGCTGATTTTAATTGTGTTCTCGATTTTACGCAAATTAAGGCTGCGCCCCTTGTAAAGACAGTGGGTAAAGACGCCAAAATTGGACTCCAATAACTCTTAATTGGATCAAAAGTAGTGAGTTTCATAGCTGTCCACAGCCTTCAAGTGGGTGATTTTTGAAAGCTGAGGGACCGCGAGGGCCCCCATTGGATCCAGAGCAACGTCCTGGCCAGGGGTCCAGGTGGCCAGAGGCCCCTGGAAGCTCCTGAAATATAGCTAATTCAGCATATAAAATGTACGGTAGCACCGTTTCGTATGACGTAATCAATAAAACTGTCTATGCGCACGATTTCCGCGGAAATTAGAATGCAGACACTTGTTTACAAAGCGGAAATATTCGATTTTTATGCAAAGCAAACACGCTGATAATCTACTGTTCAAAATACATTTGTAACTTGCATTTTTATTTTTTTAAAGGACAAAATTTTTAATATACGTGTGTTCTTGACAACTAAGTGTGTGAGCGTGATTCAAGGCTCAAATGCGTGTGACACAATCGCAATGCGTGTGACTTGACAAGTATGGAGTTTTTCCAGGACTCCCGTCACACCCTTTGGAAACAGACATTGAGGTCTTTAAACCGATGTCGCATTGAAAATGCGTTTTTAAATTTAAAACCCGTTTTAGATATTTCCAATCAAAAACATATTATCTCCTAGATACTCGGAGACTATTCAAACAAAATAACTTCATTGTAAAGTAACACAGAGCTTTTTTAAAAAAAATCTTTCACGACCTATGTTAAAGACATTTGAAATTACATTGAATATTAATATAGAAGACAAACTGCATCTTTTTTCCATAGCGCATGAAAGTTACCCTACAAAGGCTGATCTTTTTTCACACGTGACAGGGTCATTATTTAACGGTAAGGGTCAATTTTAGCATTGAAAATTGATCAATGGTCAATGATGGTCAAAATTTTATGCTACACGTACTGGCTTACGTGCACGCCAGAATACATAGAGCTGTTACCAGTTCTCAGACCTGAAACATTTTCTCCAACAAACTTGAGTGAACAACAGAACTGCATTTTATTCTATGTGACAGTTTTCATTAGTTCATGTAGTAAGACGTGTTAACAGCCATGGGATTACCAAAGAACCTATCAGAAAATGATGAACAGAAATACCGGAACTGGTGGTCATAATTTATTTG
The DNA here is from genome assembly GCA_008271625.1 of Lutraria rhynchaena. NCBI lineage: Eukaryota > Metazoa > Mollusca > Bivalvia > Venerida > Mactridae > Lutraria > Lutraria rhynchaena. Next base: position 560,538 of record VIBL01000122.1, on the reverse strand, counting down.
TGCATGACTTTACCGGTTGTCATAATTTATTTGTGCATGACTTTACCGGTTGTCATAATTTATTTGTGCATGGCTTTACCGGTTGTCATAATTTATTTGTGCATGACTTTACTGGTTGTCATAATTTATTTGTGCATGACTTTACCGGTTGTCATAATTTATTTGTGCGTGACTTTACTGGTCGTCATAACTTATTTGTGCATGACTTTACTGGTTGTCATAATTTATTTGTGCATGACTTTACTGGTCGTCATAATTTATTTGTGCATGACTTTACTGGTTGTCATAGTTGAATAGTGTGTGACTTCACTGGTTGTCATAGTTGAATAGTGTGTGTTACTTTATTGGTTGTCATAATTGAATAGTGTGTGACTTCACTGGTTGTCATAGTTGAATAGTGTGCGACTTCACTGGTTGTCATAGTTGAATAGTGTGTGTTACTTTATTAGTTGTCATAGTTGAATAGTGTGTGTTACTTTATTGGTTGTCATAATTGAATAGTGTGTGTTACTTTATTGGTTGTCATAGTTAAATAGCGTGTGTTACTTGCTTGGTTGTCATAATTGAATAGTGTGTGTTACTTTATTGGTTGTCATAGTTGAATAGTGTGTGTTACTTTATTGGTTGTCATAATTGAATAGTGTGTGTTACTTGCTTGGTTGTCATAATTGAATAGTGTGTGTTACTTGCTTGGTTGTCATAGTTGAATAGTGTGTGTTACTTTATTGGTTGTCATAATTGAATAGTGTGTGTTACTTTATTGGTTGTCATAATTGAATAGTGTGTGTTACTTTATTGGTTGTCATAATTGAATAGTGTGTGTTACTTTACTGGTTGTCATAATTGAATAGTGTGTGTTACTTTATTGGTTGTCATAATTGAATATAGTGTATTACTTTATTGGTTGTCATAATTGAATGGTGTGTGTTACTTCACTGGTTACAACAAGTTTTGTGTAAATGAAGGTCTTCATGTTTCTATCGCTTCATGTACTGCTGAGTACACTGTGATGACGTCACAGATCTAGATTTATAATAATCCTTTTAGATAAACCAAATCAGTGATTTAATCAGTCTGTTTTGATTAGTTTTTCCACCAAAGATTTCAATATGAAATTATCGCCAACAAATAATACACCTGAATGATCAGAGAGTATTTTTGAACGTTCCATTATGACTTTACCATGTTTGGTTCTTAATGACTTTTGTAGTATAAATTCTTTAATAGGAAATAGTTCGTGATAATATAGATTGATTATTCTTGTCAAAATGTGTCGGGTTGATATAATGCCATTCATACGATTTGTGTTATGTTTTCTATCGAATGAAATACAGTGCAGTTATTAGGTACAATGAATGTGATGTTATCGGACGGTTAAACTTTCCCCTAATAGTCGCGGCTTTATTGACGTTTACCGAATAGTGATTTTCACGACCAAGTTAATATAACTGTTTACCTTCCGTTGGTTTCGCAGTGCGTGATTGACAACCATGTAAACACATGCCGGTGTTGGATTAAAATTAATTCCATTATCTATCATGACGTGAAATTTCCAACAGTTGATTTATACAATAATAATAAAATTATTCTTGTTTCGGATACATTTTATTTAATTGAAACATGGGTTCCGGTTCAAGCAAGGAAAAACAGCCCCAACCACGAAAAGGGGACTCAGTATCGAAACCAAATAAGCCAGCGAAGATTAATGATTATCCTGGTGGTAAACAAACAACTTTAGATTCTAGACATGACGGAATGGATTCTAACCCGCAGAAAGGCAGGACAGACACAAGTAAGATTGGTGGTTACAATAATGATTCCAATGGTAATAAAGTCACACATTTCTCTAACAGAGATCCAAACAATGGACATGTTCAAAATAGTGGAGACAAAAACCTTGGTAAGTTTGAAAGTGACTCTGACTCTGAAGGTGAAGATATTAATGCCGTGTTAGAAGCAACGAAAAATGAATACAACCGTTCGCAACAGGAAAGAAATCGTCAAGCAAATGACACATTGTACCCTGAAACATATGCTCAGAGATTACAACGAGAACAATATCGTAATGAACCGCAAGGTTTGATGCGACAGAAAACAATTTACAGAAATCCTGATGAATGGGAGGTTGAAGATGTGAGTGTTGTCTTATATTTTCATTGCTTAAAATATATTACCAGGGCTCTCTATCTTTCGAATTTGGGGCCGAAATTTGGTCCCTTTCCCCTACCTCTAGAATATACTTTTTCCCCCTATTTTTGGTAAAATTCCCCCACCTATCATATTAATCAGGCTTTTGAAATTCCTCCTTGAACTGAAAATGAAGCGAAATTGCCCACCCCCAGGACCCCGGCCCCAGTCCCCCAAAAGAGAGAGAGCCCTGAATATTATAATCCTAAAACTGTTGTTTACTTGTTTCAGTTTTTGTCATTTTTCCATTATCACGTTAGTGAACATTTCTGTTTTTCTAAGTAAATTTCCCTTTCCTCTGTTTTGATCCCTTCCATCTATTACAGTAGACCCTTTGATACATGTAAATAATTACTTGCTTTTCATAGATATTGTAATGACATGTAGGATTCGATATAGCTTATTTTGAAATGTATGTGTTTGTTTTTACCTTACTAAAGATCATTGACATAAATAAGGTGAGTAGTTGTATGTTGTGGGTATTGTTTTTTTTTAAAATCATCTGCATGTAGAAAATGTTCCTATTTTGTTTCCTTTTTATTGTTTTGATATTTGTGTCACACAAATTAATGATTAAAAAGACTGTATACCAAAACCATGTGATTAACTTGATCTTAATTATCATGAAATGACGGAAATACATTTCTAAATTCTGCACAGTAATTTAACTCAACATTAAATAATGTTTACAGCACTGTGTGATACTTTGAGTTTTAATTAAGACATTATTATTGGTGTTCTGTTTGTTTTTAGTTCTTATGGTACATTGTATCATATAATGTTTAACATTGACTTACTGGGTTTTGAAACCTTCAGACTGAGTCATACGGCCAGCATACAGGTCTATGGTTAAAAACATGGAGCCACTTATAGTGTTATGGGTTTATTTCTGTTTTTTTTATGACATCATAAAATTTGGTACCTTGAAATATGCATGTTGTATTATGTTTGAGAAATGACTAGTTGGTAAAGTTCTCACGTATTGTTCTACATTTTTTCTTGTTGTTTTCCTTGTTACATGTATTTCACATTCTTTTATTCCTCAAACTTTGAATACTAATTACAACAAGCTTACATTCCCTGTTCAACCTTTATTTAACTCAGATCTTTGGGGTATTGGTGTAGAACTTGTAACACAGTTTGTGGTGTTACAATTTTTATTTAATTTTATATGATTTTATCACCAAACCCCAGATTTATAACAAATCCAAAATAATGTTCTTCCCAGTCTTATTTGTCTTATTTCCTATCACAGACTTCAATATTATCTTGTAGCCTAAGCATTTGAATGAGCAACTTGTGTCTAGCCTGATCTGACAAGATGTTTTTAGTGAAACAGTTCAGTTACAATGTATCAAAAATACAATCAGAATAAATGATTGCTGTCGAAACAAAATACTATGTGATGTGTCCTTAAAAAATAGTACATGTAGTCATGTATTAAATTTTCCCTTAGTCAATTTAGGATTATTTTTTGATAAGAAATGATGGATTATGTATGAATGTCAGGCCAGCAGATTTGCTTTCAAGCCAAGTTTGTACCCAGGCTAAATTGAAGTGGATTCAATAATGTGATACAGTCTGAAAGTAGCTAGTTTAACTTCATCTCAGTCAAGAACTGGATTGATTTTGATTTCTTATTAAAGCCATTTTACCATCCCTATATAATTTATACCACATGTTATTTTTTTTATTTGTTTGGAAAAATGATGTGGACTCAGCTATGTACTTGTACACACAAGATACTAGTACATTGTACTTGCAAAATATTCTGAAAAAATAATGATAAAGTCAGATCTGCTTTTACTTTTAGATATTAAATACAGGCAAACATCAGAATGAAACATATACAATTCTAATGTGACATTACAGATTAAATGTTTGGATTTTTGTGATACTAAAGTCACTTTGTGAATTACTCAATGCTATACGTTATATACAAATTGGATCGTTTTATTCTCTGTCGGTGTGATTCATTGTTGAAATAATGGTTATAAAGTATCTTAATTGCTGACATCTTTTTAACCTACATAAATTCTACAACCTGGACTTTATATTCCTGTAGTAGTAGCAGAAGGTACTGTTTTTTTTGGGGGGGGGGCTGTTTTGACGACCGATATTCAGTCGCATTCCGGATGGAAAAGTATGTTTTTTTCCCGATTGCAAGGTGAAAATTCCCAATTCAGATGAGGAAAAAATTTTTCGCCATTTTTACAACATGTTTGGGGTCGATAGTAGCAAGTGCGAATAATATGAGGAAAAAAATCATGGATTACATATTTTTAGACTGGTACACTACTCTGGCGATATTTTTAGACAGTGTAACTTTTTCCCAATTTTGTCCAAAAATCGCGAAAATTTCCAATTCTGGGGGATCAGGTCATATTCCCAAAATGCTGAGATAAAACCCTGAGGTATTTGACAAGATAAGCAAAAATCTGATGGAAGTTGAATGTTCTGTAAATAATTAATAGCCTGTTAACTTTATTACCTGGTTTCTTCATGTAGCTACTTTTGTGTATTTATTAAATGGCTTTAAATGTTATGTACTGAAATGTGATGCTTTCAAACATTTCTCCAAATTCTCTTCTTGGTGAGGTGTGTTAATTTGATATAGAAGGACTACGGTTAAATATTTAGTCATAAAATGTTTCTTAATTTTAGTTTTTATTTGAGGTTTTTCTTTCATTCAGTTGTTTCTCCCGATTTCCTGATGGAATAAAATGTAACATTCATGTACAAGAATAGTTTAATGAAGTACAAAAAAATGAAAAATTAATCTAGCTATCACCCACTCATTCTATATTGTATGAATTGATTTTCCTCAAACAATCTTATAAGAGAGATCTTGCTTAAAATATACTAGCCGTCATAAGAAAGTAACCTGTAAGTGATGTTGGTATAAAATTTTATTTCATAAAAAATATTCTTAAAAGAGCAATTTTGTGTGTGTGCCATGAGTAAGCCATTACTACAGTTACATGTAACCATATTGTTATCCATTATTAACCATAAAATTGCTGTATACCATTAAAATTTCAAGGTCAGTATATTAAGCTAAAATAGAAGAATTTTTATGATGGTTACTTTCTTATGACAGCCAGTATATCTATACAGATCCTCAACATATAATCACAGTGAATCCTCAGTGATAATACACCTGGCTGCACAAATGTTGACTTCTAATATTGAGATTGTTAATTTAGCCCAAAGATCATAAGAAATTTGGTTCAGTAATATTTGTAAGCAGTCTAGGGCCTAGTTTACGGGACTTAATGATTCTCCTAGACCATGTATTATATGTCATGTATTATGTAGTTTATCTATTGAATCTAGAGAAGGTATTTGAACCACTTTTGTCAAAAATGTAACACACTTTTTTTTCACTCTCCTGTGTTTTGAATAATGTTGAAATTCTTGTTTGTCTGTATTCCTGGTTTGTGAAGTTACAACAATTTTCTCAATTAATGATTATTGAGACTGTTCTTAAACATTACTATCATCAGTAGAATTGTTGATATCACTGTAATCCTAGTTGTTACCATCATCATCACTATCATCATTGTCTGTCTGTTAATCTTTGAGCAAATAATAAATCGTTTGTATCATAACCATTGGAAAATTAGTATTTTTCATTTTGCATACATGATACAGGTTACAGTATGATAATACTTTCATTGTACAGGTTACAATATGATAATACTGTCATTGTACAGGTTAAAATATGATAATACTATCATTATACAGGTTACAGTATGATAATACAATCATTATATCGGTTACAATATGATAATACTGTCATTATACAGGTTACAGTATGATAATACTGTCATTATACAGGTTACAATATAATAATACTGTCATTATACAGGTTACAGTATGATAATACTGTCATTATACTGGTTACAATATAATAATACTGTCATTATACAGGTTACAGTATGATAAAACTGTCATTATACTGGTTACAGTATGATAATACTGTCATTATACAAGTTACAGTATGATAATACTGTCATTATACAGGTTACAATATGATAATACTGTCATAATACAGGTTACAATATAATAATACTGTCATTATACTGGTTACAGTATGATAATACTGTCATTATACAGGTTACAATATAATAATACTGTCATTATACAGGTTACAATATGATAATACTGTCATTATACAGGTTACAATATAATGATACCGTCATTATACAGATTACAATATGATAATACTGTCATTATACGGGTTACAATAGGATAATACTGTCATTATACTGGTTACAATAGGATAATACTGTCATTATACAGGTTACAATATGATAATACTGTCATTATACAGGTTACAATATGATAATACTGTCATTATACAGGTTACAATATGATAATACTGTCATTATACAGGTTACAATAGGATAATACTGTCATTATACTGGTTACAATAGGATAATACTGTCATTATACAGGTTACAGTATGATAATACTGTCATTATACAGGTTACAATATGATAATACTGTCATTATACAGGTTTCAGTATGATAATAGTGTTTATACTTAGTACTTAACCTGATTTAATTTCGCCAGTGGTCTTTATACATTTTGGAAGAATGGGGCTAAGGCCCATAGTAGGGGGATTTCATCACAGTTTTTACGAAAGGTGGAATTTATGTTATGAGGTAATTCAAGAGATTTAATGTTGCGCGAGGTATTTATTTTCTATACTATGACTCAACTTGTTGTAACTTTTCTGTTTGTCCTTATGCTCATTAATCAGAGGCTAGATTACTTTACTTAGCTTCAACCATATTTGTGACAAGGATGTTTTTTCTTGTTTCGTATTTGTTTTTATTTGGGGGTATTTTTTCTCCATTTCGGGAAAAAAACATGCCTGCACTACTGGGGGGGGACGAGCACAAAATTTTGCCCATAAAATCGTCAAACAAGGGCCCCTGTCTACCATACTTGAAGACCACAATTCTCATGTAATTTCCAAACTGCTTCTGCACAAATACTTCTGGAGAAAATTATCTTACTGTGAGTGATAAAAACCTTCACAGATTTATCACTTTTGTTTTATTGACGTTTTATTGACTGTTTGATTTGTATCTAACTGTTCTTTATTTTCTCTTATTTTAGAATGAAGTGGAGAGTTTTGATGTATCAAAATTCAAACAAGCAAATGTTCAGAATAAAACTTCCAATGACCAGGTGAGAATATATGTTCAGTGTATTTTATCACATGTTCGCATATTTTATCACATGTTCAGTGTATTTTATCACATATATTTTATCACATATATTTTATCACATGTAGTATATTTTATCACATGTTCAGCATATTTTATCACATGTTCAGTATATTTTATCACATGTTCAGTGTATATTATCACATGTTCGGTCTATTTTATCACATGTTCATATATTTTATCACATGTTTAGTATATTTTATCACATGTTCAGCATATTTTATCACATGTTCAGTATATTTTATCACATGTTCAGTGTATATTATCACATGTTCGGTCTATTTTATCACATGTTCATATATTTTATCACATGTTTAGTATATTTTATCACATGTTCAGCATATTTTATCACATGTTCAGTATATTTTATCACATGTTCAGTGTATATTATCACATGTTCGGTCTATTTTATCACATGTTCATATATTTTATCACATGTTTAGTATATTTTATCACATGTTCAGCATATTTTATCACATGTTCAGTATATTTTATCACATGTTCATTGTATATTATCACATGTTCGGTATATTTTATCACATGTTCAGCGTATTTTATCACATGTTCAGTATATTTTATCACATGTTCATTGTATATTATCACATGTTCAGTATATTTTATCACATGTTCAGTATATTTTATCATGCCATATAACTGTTTAAAATCTTTTGTATTCATTATGATAAACCTGAAATCTAAATTGTTATTGTTGTTGAAGCCTTAATTATAACCAACTTAATATTGTCCCTTTTGATGTCAACTAATTTTTTATTCTAGTAGAAACACTTTTACCTACTGAATCTATTGTGTTTCTTATCTTTGACAAACTAGAGCCCTGAAAACCTTAGCTGTCAGGTAGACTAAGGCACACATATGTTATACATACATGTACATTATGCATAAATTGAAGATTTCAGTATTTGGTCATTGTATTTACTAGTATGTTGAATTTTTCAAGAAATCAACCGTAGCTTATTAAATACAGCACTTTTTATGTTTGTTTTTAGTATCAGTCTCTGCACGAAGTTGATGATTTTATTTTACTTGATATTTTCAGAACTACCAGTTGAACAGAGACATATTTTCACCCAGTGTCCCAGGTATGTGTTTACAATGTTTTACTCATTTTATATAATCTGTTAACAAAATTTTACATGCAATACTGCACGGAAAATAATTTACTTAGGTACCAATTTATCATGATGGCCTTATTCTTGAAAAAAATGTTGGAAAAAAAGATATCTTGAAAGTATGTGTTGTGTACTTGCAAAATGGTCAAAGATACAATTTGAATGGATCATCCTTATACATGTATAAATTTCAGTGTTATGTTTACATTTTGTAAATCAATCAATGATTTTTATACGCCCGAAGAGTCATATTATGTCATGGCATTGCTCGTTCGCCGGTCTGTCCGTCTGTTTTTCTCGTGCAGACAACTTCTCCTACATTACTCGACCTATTTTCTTCAAACTCTCACAGATGATAGCTATTGATGTCTAGTTGTGCATAAAGAGGAGATAATTCACATTGCTTTTTTACTGAGTTATTAGCCCTTTTTATATTTTTACAGCAAATTCTTGTGTAGACAATTAAACTTTCATATTTCAATTATAAGGTGTTTATCTTAAATTTCCACAAAGATCAAGAAGTGTCTCAGTTGTGCAAGAGGGAGCATAACTTATCATCATAGCATGTTATGGTGGTACTCATGGTAACACAGCCTTTGGGCGTATTTTGTCCCACTCTGCGGAGCTATTGTTCTAAGATCATGACATGAAATGAAACTTTAGCTGATTTGTTACCATTGATAGGAAAGAACTTAACACTGATCTTTGTGAATACAGACCAAGGTTTATTAGTTCAGTGTAAATTACTTCATAGGTTCACCTTTATTTGTTATTCGATACGATAATCATTCAATAAATGTTTTGTTGTATGTGTAAATACTCTAGCTCTCCTTACAATGCTTCTTCTATATCATTCCTGCAGCCATATCTACAACAGGACAATTGTTTGAATTAGCAAAAATGGATTTTCTTGATAATTACTGAAACACTTATAACTGTATGGATTTATTCAGCTGCAACAGCCAATAGCATTTTGTCTTTGGAAACATTACCAGTTGTTAGCTCATCTGAGCATGAACATTATTTCAAATGAAATCTGTGAAACTACCGAGCCAATTTCAGTAAAACTTCACTGGAATGTTTCTTGGATGGACCTCTACATAGATTCTACAAATGATGCCCAGGGTTAAAAATTGGCCTTGTCCCAGGGGTCACTTGTTTTACATAAATTTACATAGGGAAAGCCTTTAAAAATCTTTTTTGGCCAAGTTATTTAGTGTGTAGCTTTGTCTTGACATTCTCTACTGACTTTGATCAAATTACGTCCCTGTGTTTGGAATTGGCCCAACCCTGGGGTCACTTGTTTTTCATATGTTATACAGTGCAACCTCTCCAAAGCAACACCCTTTGGGAGACACAAAATTATGTTGTTGTTGAGAGATTGCCGCTCTAGAGAGGTTAAATAAATAGTCAAGTCATACAGTGGGGAAAAAGCTTGCTGTTGTTGAAGGGAGGTTGTCACTCTAGAGAGGGCCACTCTGGAGAGGTTGCACTGTATAAGGAAAAATTTAAAATACCTTTTAAGCCAAAACCACATGACATAAAGCTTAGATTTTAGATATTGTTTTGTGGTCCTTTAGTGATGGTCTTCAAATTATGCCACTGGGGTTGAAAGTGACCCTGTCCTGAGAGTCACTTGTTTTATGTAGGTTATATAGGGAAAACTATTAAAGGTCTATTTTGGCCAAGACCATATGGTCTAAAGCTTAGATATATTTAATTTGTTGAATTGTCTTGTGGTCCTCTACTAAGATTAATCAAATTATGCTCCTGTGTCAACATTAGTTCTTCTGTTAGAGTTACTTATTCACCAAGTTGACTGTTCATCAGGTTATTCAGTGAGTGATATATAGGGCCATCTTGGCCTTCTTGTTTTATTCTAACACTCCAAGGTCGAATATTGGATTGCCTTTATCAACATCATTGAATCAAAGTAAATATTTTGACAACTTAACATAAATACATTACATCAACATTACCTTGCTGTTACATATTAAATACATGTAAAATTGATTTCTATTCAGTGAGAAGATCAAACAAACTGATTGATAAATTCATCAAATTTGATCTTACATAATAAATTAACACCTGCATCTATTACCAGTACTTATTTCTGTGGAAGATATATAAATTTAGATTGCTGATAAGTAAAGACATAGTCATGAAAAATGCAGATATTACAAAACAACAAGATTTACTATCGTACACAATTTAACAATAAGATTTATTGTCTTACAAATTTGAACAATAAGATTTACTGTCTTACACATTTGAACAATAAAATTTACTGTCTTACACATTTTAACAATAAAATTTACTGTCTTACACATTTTAACAATAAAATTTACTGTCTTACACATTTTAACAATAAAATTTACCGTCTTACACATTTTAACAATAAAATTTACTGTCTTACACATTTTAACAATAAAATTTACCGTCTTACACATTTTAACAATAAAATTTACTGTCTTACACATTTTAACAATAAAATTTACTGTCTTATACATTTTAACAATAAAATTTACTATATTACACATTTTAACTATAAAATTTTCTATCTGATACATTTTAACAATAAGATTTAATGTCTAATACAATTTAACAATAAAATTTAACGTCTTATACATTTTAACAATAAAATTTACTATTTTATACATTTTAACAATAAAATTTACTATCTTATACATTTTAACAATAAGATTTAATGTCTTACACATTTTAACAATAAAATTTACTGTCTTATATATTTTAACAATAAAATTTACTGTCTTATACATTTTAACAATAAGATTTAATATCTTATACATTTTTCTGTTATACAATTTATTGTACTAGGAATATCCTTGTGTAAAAAAAACATGCAAAAAGTAAAAAAGGAGGGCCTTAGTTTTTTTATTGTCTTTGAGTAGTCTGCCTAAACATCATTAACCGTATAGTTAAAGAAACAGTAGAATTCAGCGTGACATCATATAGATTTCTCTTAGATAATATCTTAGATAAGGTATACATATAGAGTACTATCTTAGATAATGTATACATACAGAGTACTATCTTAGATAATGTATACATATAGAGTACTATCTTAGATAATGTATACATATAGAGTGCTATCTTAGATAAGGTGTACATATAGAGTACTATCTTAGATAATGTATACACATAGTGTACTATCTAGATAAGGTATGCATATAGAGTACTATCTTTGATGAAGTATACATATAGAGTGCTATCTTAGATAAGGTATACATATAGAGTACTATCTTAGAAAAGGTATACATATAGAGTAATATCTTAGATAAAGTATACATGTAGAGTAATATCCTAGATAAAGTATACATATAGAGTACTATTTTAGATAAGGTATACATATAGAGTACTATCTTAGATAATGTATACATACAGAGTACTATCTTAGATAATGTATACATATAGAGTACTATCTTAGATAATGTATACATATAGAGTACTATCTTAGATAATGTATACACATTGTGTACTATCTTAGATAAGGTATTCATATAGAGTACTATCTTAAATAATGTATACATATAGTGTACTATCTTAGATAAGGTATACATATAGAGTACTATCTTAAATAATGTATACACATTGTGTACTATCTTAGATAAGGTATACATATAGAGTACTATCTTAGATAATGTATACACATAGTGTACTATCTAGATAAGGTATGCATATAGAGTACTATCTTTGATGAAGTATACATATAGAGTGCTATCTTAGATAAGGTATACATATAGAGTACTATCTTAGAAAAGGTATACATATAGAGTAATATCTTAGATAAAGTATACATGTAGAGTAATATCCTAGATAAAGTAGACATATAGACTGCTATTTTAGACAAGGTATACATACAGAGTACTATCTTAGATAATGTATACATATAGAGTACAATCTTAGATAAGGTATACATATATCTTCCTGGGCCCTGGGAGAGGGGAATTTCATGTTATTTTCAGTTCAAGGGGAATTTCAAAAGCCTAATTAATATCACATAACCTGCTAAAAATCGAGAGCCCCATCCTTGTCAATGATGTAACTTTCTATGCTTTAATTTGATGAACGGTATTATAGACAATATACATCGTTTTGTTCAGAATTTGAATGGTGGATTCAGTTTTTACATCTGAATACAACATTGTATTTAATATTTGTATCGTGCACTCAATATATGTACAAGTGTTATACACTGTATGTAATATATTACAGTGTACACTTAAATAGTTTTGTAATTTGAGAAATTTGCAGTTTTATTAATGACATTTTAAGATGAGTTTACATATTGGTGTATAGGACCTTTATATGTCATCTTGTTTGTATAAATTTGAATACTATTGACTTGTTGAATATAGTTTATAGACGTTTAGGACTTAAATATAGAAATATGAAGTATGTTGGTTGTTATTCTACCACTGTTGATAATTACTTTCAATTAGTTGGTTTCTTAACAAAACTTATGTGTATACAGCAGAATACATGGAAATACTTTTATTTATGGTTGTTTATGCTTGTATTTAATGGGTTGAAGAATCTGTACATTGATTTTTTTGTACAGTTGTTTACTGTTGACTGAATATCTGAGCATTTAGGACTGTAAATTTTCTATAAATACAACAATACTTTGTACTGCAGGTTCATAAAATTGTTATAACTTTGTCAAGCAATGAATTTGGTGTAAATAATTTAAGACTCCATTACAGAGAGCTCCGAGATATCTGATTGGTTCTGACTATCTCTGTCAATGAGAGCCGTGTCTTATGCTGTACGTTTCGTGCACTTTGTACAGAACTGAATACATGTGATAATCTAGACTTCTAATTTGATGGCACTGTATTTCTATATGAGGCTTGTACTCGCATATGTTGGTGTATTGATTGAGCAAACTAGAATGTATTGTTTTACGCCCGGGTATGAATCTCTTCAATAAATAATGTAAATATTAAAACGTTATTTTTGTACTGTTCAAATATTGTTATGGACCCCAATTAAGGTTTGGTGTATTTGTTTAATTTTCCAATTATTTACTTAAATGTCTAAGTAGAAGAATCATTGATTACCTAAAATGTATCAGAATTTTGAAAGTAATCTACAGTCTCAGTTTATATTTGATTCATTCTATTTCCTGTGAGGTCAAATAGTCACAGATAGAAAAGATTAAATATCACCAGACATTAAAAATGGCTCTTACTAAAACATGCTATTTACCATGACATCAAATATCTGTTCATTAGAAATGGTTGATTCCCACAGGAAATGAAATGATTTTGCAAATTTCCGTTCTTTTCAGATACACAACAAAAAGTGAACAGGACCGGCTATGAAGACAATAACCAGTCAGATCTGTATGAAAGAAAAAAGTTAGTGAAGCAATTTTCTAGCGCTCTAGTCAGTGGATAGATAGACACTTTGAAATGTATTGGAACATTGCAATATCTATGACTGAACCATTCATGCTAATAATTAATGTTTACCTAATGGTGTGTACCTCTAAATATTTCTGTGTCTAACTTTAATAACAATGATTAGGAAGAAATTAGAGGCTCACGATAAAATATCTGAATATTGACCAATTGTTATTCAGCCCTGTGGAGTTCTAACCTTCTGAACATTTGAACGTTTCTATTCATTCAGAATGTTAGTGACATGTCCACAATTTATCCCATGTTAACATTTCTAGAAGTTATACTCTGTATATACCACAAAATAATGTCGCAAAACATTTTAGTTTATACTGAATTTTTATCTTAAACTTAGTCTTGTTTTTGGTTCATATGCTTGTGAATTTTTTATTAATGGTAGCAAAATATCCATTTTTTCAATACATGCATTGTCCGTTTCTTGTCAATTTTGGAAATAATTGAGTAGTGACTTTCATGTAAATCAGTGATTCTGTTGAAGAACTTGGTAGATAGCTATATAACTATATGTTTGGTGTGTTTCAGATCCTTGCCACATTACGATACATCAGAAGAAGCGTTGCTAGATGAAATTGAAAAAGAATTTGAACTGTGATGTTTTGTTGTATAATGTTAGTTCTACTGGTGATAAATGTGTGTGTCCCATTACTGTAAGAAGCTAACTATGTCTAATGTACAAACTGAACTACTATTTTCTCCCCTCCTGAACACTTAACCCTCTGCCTCATAAGCATACTTTGAACTCTTCTAAATTCAAAGCAAATATACAAAAAATCAATTTAATTAAGAAAATTGGGTAATTTCTCTCCTGACAGAGTGGAGAACATTGTGGCGAAAGAAGCCATTGCTCTTCACAAGCAGTGGCTTATTATGCCAAAATTTTTTCAAAAGTCGTCTGCTTCAAATGCAGGGAAATGCGGTATTATGAAGCAAAGGGTGAAGATATTTCAGAAGACATATTGTCACAGTACTTTGTACTCTTGCTTGATGACTTAATGGTAAAAAACTTGTACTGTATAAATACTTGTGTTAGGTAGGTTCATTAAGACAACACAAAATTGTGGCATGTTAATAAAATGTTGACCTGTATACAGAACACAGTCTAGACTGTCTATCGTGACCCTCTTTGGGAGAATCAAATAAGGTCACTGTAGACAGGAAGTCACTATTCACAGTTGAGCTATTCCAGCATGGTTCTTCACTCTATCATTATGTTTTATATCAAGGTTATTGTTTAAGGATAAATAAAGATTGCCTGTTCATTTACTTTTGTATATTATGTGCAAAAAAAATTTTTAATACATGTGTATCAAGATTCGCATGATAAAATTAAAAGTTAAATAAAATCATTTCAAAAATCAATTAGTTTCTAAAATGTTGAAAAGTTAAGAATGATATAGTATTCTCTCATGGAAAAAGTCGTTCCAATTTGATTCATGTGTTCAGGAGATGAAATCATGGTTGTTGGTCAGATCAGACAGACCGTCAATATGTACAGACCATTTTTATTGCAAAAAAAGTTGTGAGAGACAAAAAAGGGGTGACTATGGACAGAGTGTTGCTGTATACAAGGGGGTCACTATAACAGTCTAGACTGTACTACAGAAAAATGTTCTACGAGTCTCTGATCTTTGTATTCAGTCAGAGAAGATGTGGAAGTACGGTTTGATCATTAAGTGTCACCTTTGTTTTTAACATGCATATCACTTGCTTTTTTACATAATTATACACTTAGTTTTTACATTGTAGTACCATACCGATACAATGTTTGTTACCTCATTGTTTAATTTGTAGTTTATTGATTAGAGTTTATTTAGGAGTTACTAATGTATTCAGTATATACTTGTAAGTAGGGGTGTGACAATTCGGTAAAAACCGTATCGCAATATA
Organism: Lutraria rhynchaena; assembly: GCA_008271625.1. NCBI lineage: Eukaryota > Metazoa > Mollusca > Bivalvia > Venerida > Mactridae > Lutraria > Lutraria rhynchaena. The sequence goes on along the minus strand of VIBL01000122.1, from coordinate 544,646 downwards.
TTAAAATATGTATTGTTTTCGCAAAGAAAAGCAAAGCAGGAATTCATGCACGTGCATAGTCTTAAATGGATCAATAGTATATACATTCATGTATGAAATTCATATGTAGTTCCACAGTGAAATAGCCCGCAGATATGTCAACTAGTGTCGCAGATCAAACATGGGTAGGTATAACGGTCGCATTTTCCGGCATTTACGAAAATTTAACGATTAAATTTGTTTGCTTGTAAATTTGTCTTATTTTTGAGATGTTTTCATCAGTAGCATCACCATGACTACAAAGCCGGTTCAGAGAAAACCAAACCCGTGAAAAAACGTCAGAATTTGTATTGCAATATTAACCAGTATATTGGTTAACAGTTACACCCCTACTTGTAAGCATTCAAAACAGCGTTAAACATTTCATGATTATAATCTTGTACTGTTGCCGCGAATCTGTCATAATGTCATTCATTCATTTCATGTGTTTTGTTGAACAGATTGTGCGGCCAGTCTGTTCAAAATGTTTGTGGTAAATTGTTGGTGATATGAATTCTTCAAGGATATATATTACATGTTATCATACTCATGTGTTCTATAAGAAAATAATTGCAATTTTTCCTAGTTTCTACGTTGTGTTTTGTTTTACGTCTCTCAGACAAGAAGGATTCCTTGTAAAGCACTACTGTATCTGTTTCTTTTGTTTTAAACATGATATCGGGAACTTGTTCCGTCTTATTCCTTCATGATGTTTTTCTTTTACTTCTAAAGTATAATGCATTTAGCAGTTTTTTTGGCACTCTCATCTGATTTCATCGTTAAGATAAACGATAATGTTACTAAATATATCTACACTTGTCTTTACTGGATTTCCTTTGCTTATTATGTATGTAGTGTCTGAACGTTTTAGTTCACAGTTCGTTTAGTTCACGCATAACTTCATTGAACAAATATTTTGTTACATAGAACACTATGTTGGAACATTTACATGCAAAGTCAGCAAAACTGAGACATAGGGTTGAAATACTGATGTGTAATTAACAGAAAGTAATTTTTCAGTTACAATCGTTTAACTGCTGTATTATACTGTCATATGTTTTTTTTTCTGCGCATATTTTAGTTAGGAAAGTTAAATTTTTTTATGGAATATTTCACTGCTATGACTCTGAGTTCATAGAAAATGTTTACTGTTCTCTGTTGTGTTGTTTGTTTCGTCTTTGTTTGATTACACAACTGACTGACTTATTCCGTCTTGCAATCCACCCAACTTATCATACTGTAGGTTTATCATACTGCCCTCTTTGTTTGGGTCACTGATAATGGATATTTTGATTTTATAATTATGTCTTCCACTTCACTATTCACTTGTTACGCTTTTATTGAAATTGTTGGTAAGATTAATAAGCACCATGTAGATAATTCATTGATCCACACTGGTGTTCTTATGCATTTTTACATGAACGAAATATTTATATGTAAATAAAACTAAGTTCATTGCATCTTCATGTACACTATGTGATCATCAAGTATGTATGTGTCATCTTCATGTACACTATGTGATCATTAAGTATGTGTGTGTCATCTTCATGTACACTATGTGACCATCAAATATGTATGTGTCATCTTCATGTACACTATGTAAACATCAAATATGTATGTGTCATCTTCATGTACACTATGTGATCATCAAATATGTGTGTGTCATCTTCATGTACACTATGTAACCATCAAATATGTATGTGTCATCTTCATGTACACTATGTGACCATCAAATATGTATGTGTCATCTTCATGTACACTATGTGACCATCAAATATGTATGTGTCATCTTCATGTACACTATGTGAGACCATCAAATATGTATGTGTCATCTTCATGTACACTATGTGACCATCAAATATGTATGTGTCATCTTCAAAATAAGTCCATATAGATCTAGTATAAGTGAAACCAATTTGACAGAAATATAATTATATTTGACAAAAAGTCAAGGCATGAATTATAATGTTAGTTAGAAATTGTAGTCAATGTTTAACCCTTCAAAGAAACTATTTATCTATAGATAATATTCAGTTCCTTGTTTGCTGTTATGTCCAAATGATTTAAGATATATCAATAGAAACTTGTTTAAAAAAGTGATATGTGCTTTAAGCCGGATCTGAGCCTTCAATGTTAAGCTAGTTCTGGACACAATTGTCACAAGTGGCATCACTTGATAAGTTTGCAACATTATAATACTTCCTGGTTGTTGAAGGGATATCATAAATGTTCAACAACTACAAAAACTTCACGTCCTAGTCACTGAGTACTTCCTGACTACATTGTATAAAATATTGAAGGCCATCATGCTGACATCAGGGCCGGAGGTTATAAAACTTGAGATTGGTCTCCTGGCCCAAATCTCATATCTTGTCTTTTATGTTCACAGATAATTATGATTTGGCAATAACAATATTATTGATACATTATTCTGATGGCATAATTGACCTGAATATGCATTTAAACCATAAGAAGCTCTATCTTTCCACCTGTAATACTTTGAGAACGGAATTGAGATTTGAGCTCGGAGACTGTTCTCAAGTTTTATAACCTAAGGCTCAGCATAACTTGTGTAGTAAATTGAGCCTCAAGATATTTTCAATTTTATATCCAACTTATTCAACTGTGGTGTACTTAAACCAATGTCCATTATTAAGTTTTGTTGTACTGTGTCAGATTTTGTTTCAAAACAGCAATTGAGATATTTATCACTTCACTGTACAGCAGTGTGTATGATAGTCAGCAAGGTGTTCATTTGGTTTACTAAACTATTCCTCATGTATTATAAGTTCATATTATTGTTGTTAGGAATATTGTTATATTTTCTATTTCATATTACCCATGTTTAGGACAGTTGGCGGTATACAAAGTATTATTGAAACTGTTAATTATATGAAAGTTTATCACAATTTTCTTATTACTGTACATTTGACATGCATTGAATTTGTTTCAATTTCTTGTTTAATTTAAAGTATTGTGATGATTGCCATGTAGATCAGAGATAAAAAATACTTCCAATATGCCTGATTATAACACCTGCTATGTCTGATCATGACACCTGCCATATGTCTGATCATGACACCTGCTATATGTCTGATCATGACACCTGCTATATGTCTGATCATGGCACCTGCTATGTCTGATCATGACACCGGCTAAGTCTGATAATGAAACCTGCTATGTCTGATTATGACACCTGCTATGTCTGATTATGACACTTGCTATGTCAGATTATGACACCTGCTATATGTCTGATTATGACACTTGCTATGTCAGATTATGACACCTGCTATATGTCTGATCATGAAATGAACTGTCCAACACATCAAACGTTTTATTTACCTCATTACTGAACAGGTCAGCTTTGTTTTATATGTGAAACGTTTACCTCAAATGTATTTAGTGTTAAATGTTCATGTGATGTTTGCTTTATGTTTATATATTAAGAAGAAAGTCACTTTAAAGTATTGATTTGCATATAATTTATATGATATAATTTGATTCTAAGCTGAAAGCTTTGGTGAACATTTTGTATCATCAACTATGCAGGCAATTATAATAAATTTCAGTAAATTTGTCCTGAAAAAATCAATTGGACAATAACTTTGAAGTTTTTTTAAGTTTGTATCATCAGAAGTAATCCCTATACCAAAAATGCCGGGGGAATGTATGTACCAATCGTGTGTACAGTATTAGACTAGCAGAGCCCTCTGTGTATTGTTTCAGTCCCTTCAGATTATAATTTTGTTTTGAGTACTGATTTTACTGTCAGGTTTAATGCGTTATCTTGTTGCACATTTGTTTGCAGATTTTATGTATCTTTATTCCACATATAAGTTTTAGAATATGTTTTATCAGTTACACTGCAATTCTACAAACATCCTTACACGTGTTTTATACACAGCTATAATAAATTGATGAAAGAAAACAGCGAAGACTTTTGTTGTCATTATGTCACACATTCAGTGTTGTCTATTCAATACAACCAATACAAAATTTTAATTACATTGCATTCTCTTTGTTTATTTGAATAGGATTTTACACCTTTCATTAATGATATTTCAGAAATCTATATCTGTAAATTGATCATAAAAGCATTCCTGGGTTATTTATCAATATTAACATAATATATCACAATCTGCATCCAACTGACGACTTACCTACACAGTGCTAGAATCAGACAAGGTATAAAAGTGACATCTGCTACAATATCTCCAATTGTTACACCTAGTCTGGGTCTCCAGACCTGAACTTTCCTAGCAGTCCATTGTCAAGTTGTAATAGATGCAATAGAAACTGACTGCTTTCATTGTGTATCACTGAATATGATAATTACAATTTACCAGCAGACATACCAAACAGACATGACTGAAATAAGTTTATGCACTTTAAGTATGAAAGTCAAAATCCATCAATTATCACTTTATTTACAATATCGATGTAAAAAAACAAATGTAAATCATGACACAAATAAAATTCATATTTGCAACAAAATTTGAATTAAAACTACCTGCCAAAAATATGTATAATACAAGTAAACTTCCAAACCTCCAACACCTTGTATGATAATGTAACATACAGTATTAGTAATCATTGGAAATATATCATTTTGTGTTAGGCTAAAATGTTTTAAACAGCCTCTAATTACTTTCCCGGAGAGCTGAAATTCACCAATTTAGTTCAATGACAACAGCAAACAACACAAAGTTTATGAGTCATTTTACTTTTTAATTTGAAATAAATAGGTTTCAAACCCTTACACAGATCACTAATGAACAATTCTATGTACACAAAGAACAGATCCACATTGAACGTTTCCATAATGCCACTAAGTGTCTTCATCAGCTTCACCATCTTCTTGTTCCCATTTTTTCACCATTTCAAAATATTCACTGGCTTTTATTTTCTTAGGAATAATATCTAAAATAAAACATGTAATGGTTTATTTTCCAGACCTTAGAATGATATCAGAAGTTTAGTCACCAGCATCCAATTGTATAAACATTGGTTAACTTTAACCACTGGGTTAAATCAGGGTTTTGGTTAAAATTTTGGTTAAATTGTCGGTTAGCTGTAGTAGAAAATTTTGTTTAAGTTTAACCAAATGTTGTTTTTGTTAAAGCTCAAATAGATCTAACCCAAGTCTAAGATGCTGGTTAAATCTTAACAGAAATGGTAACCAGTACCAAAATGGCAGCCCTTTTTAAATGTTTAAATGATTAAGTGATGGTTAATGGTTAGTAAATCAAAATGGTTAAATTTAACCTTGGGTTAAATTAATCATTTGGTTAAAGTTAACAAATGTTTATACAATCTTTTAAAACTTCATTATATCTTATCCTAATTAAAAGATTATTAGACAGGTAACAAATGTCTAAAGTACTTTGTGTATAATAATACAGTAGTTTACCATTCTAGTTATAATTTGAAGACAAAAAAAATAAAAAAAAGGTTAGAAATCTATAATAACTTGAAAATTTTATTTTGGTAATTAAAAAAAGACATACAATACTTAAAATGTTGTATACCAATTATATAATACAACTGTATACAATAAGTACAAACACAGACATGCATACAAACTTACATTATAATACTTAAAGATAGCTTATTTCTGCAGTAAACTCAATTTTTTATTGTTTAAAAAAGACTCTATCTTTAAAAAAAGTTATATTGCCAAAAATAGTGAATGCCCACATGAGATATCCTGCCAAGGCAGGGGTAAGAAGACTAAATACTTGAAGTAATAGAACGTTCTTATTTGTAGATAAAATTAACTATACCTTTTCACCAATAATTTTGTGAATGAAAGAACTCGGTTTTGAAATTAGTTGATAGAAAGGTGACCATGATGAAACTGATGAAATATACAAAAACACTTTAAACTCATGTATGTACATGTAACTCATTTACATTCATTGGGGTAGAAAGACACACACCAGGCTTAATACTAAATTTCATTTTACCATGAATAATTGAGTGCAAGAGTTAAGACAAAAATTTTGCTGGTAGAAAAGATACATTGATTTGAATTATAATAAAACACATTTGATGCACTGATAGCTTTAATATCAGAAAGTTGTCAAAATCACTGTCAGGCTGACATGATCTTTACTGATAGCAATTAATTCAATCAAGGAACTCGTACACATTTGTTATATAAGTGGTTGCATACATTTACATTTAAATCAAATGAAATGCTACACAAAAAATATTTTTTTCTCTAAATTAATCATTTTAGACTTCAATACTTTGAAAATTATAAAACATTTCGATCCCTAGCTATTTTGACCCCTGATTTAGTGTAACAGTTACAAGACATTTTCATCTCCTATGATTTTTGAAGTTTGATTGTATAGTGCACTTATTTGTTAATATATGCTGTGTATTGGTAATTACAATTAACCCTGTGTTTGCAACCATCTCCAAGTAAAGACCACCCTGTAAATAAAGGGCATTCTTTGAAAAACCGCCATGGATTATTTAGAACAAACTGATCTCTAAATAAAGGCCACCTGTTAATAAAGGCCACATTTTGCTATCCCAAGGGTGGCATTTGTTCACAGGTTTGACAGCAAATAGATCCTTGCAAATCTACATTTGTATGATCACATTAGTATAATTTTGTATTTACTCATGTCTATTTTAGTGTCACAAATTTATTATGCATTTCGTAAGAGTAGTATCTTTTTAACAAACCCTTCACTGATGGGTCTGAAATACATGCATTCAATTGACATCATGAAGTATTCATGGAACTTCACCAAACTTACAACAAAAAAAAACACTACAAATATAATGCCTGAAAATTATTTTATCAATGAACAAAGGTAGTAGGATTAATTGGGATTAATATAACTTCTATCAACAATCACAGGGCTCTCTCTCTCTCTCTTGGGGGACTGGGGCCGGGGCCCTGGGAGGGGGAATTTCGTGTCATTTTCAGTTCAAGGGGAATTTCAAAAGTCTAATTAATATAATAGGAGGGGGAATTTTTACAAAGAATAGGGAAAAAAGTATATTCCAGAGGTGGGGGAATGGGGCCGAATTTCAGCCCAAAATTCGGGAGATCGAGAGCCCTGAATCATCATATCATTTTACTAACAAGTATCTGGTACCACTGCCTAAATAATTACTATTTTTATCTGATTACCGGGGTATACATTAATACTAGTACATGTCAATAGGTTCAAGAAGGACATACAGATATGAGAAGAATGCAATAGACAGGATAATTATGAGCAAGTATTCTAACAAAAAAACAACACACAGTACCTTGCAAAAACTGAAGAGTATCAATGTTGTCAACAATTTCTGCCAAGTCATTATACTTCAATAAAGTTTTATCACTGCTTTGGTCTAAAGATACTTGAGCTAAGCTTTGAATGAACATCTCCTGAAATGGGAATGTGTAATAAATAAAATACATGTAGTTAAAACTGAACAACTCATTGTTGTTAGTCCAGTTGATAATTTATATGGATTGATTTGTCTATTTGTAACAGTTGTCAACATTGAGTAAAATATAAAAATTATTTTGTAGTTTGGAATGATTAATAAGACTGATACATTTGAAAATTATTATCATCAAAATTTAGCAGTTTTACATAACATGTGATATTATCTAAGGGACAAGAGGTAATGACTAGTGCAAATGGTCCAATGGAACAAGAAGCGGTCACAGACAGCTAAATCCTGAAAGTGGAAGTACATACACATATATTATTTCTGATTGCTAGCCGTGCATCATTTAAAACAGAATTAGCATCTTTTATACCATTCAGCCATACCAATTTGCTTTTATGTTTAGTGCTGACTTTATTTTCTGAAACTAAACTACCCATTCAATAAAACAAACAAACTGGTTCCAAAAAATGCAAACTCTCATATACTAGTCAGACTGAGACAAAGGTATGTGATACATCAAAGTTTTGACATTGTATAAACCAATGAGCTTTTTTCCATAATTACATGAATAAATGCGAATGAAACATGACAAAACTTGACATGCAACAATGTGAGCACTAAAATAAACTGGAATCATTGATCTTTTGGGTTCTGATGAAATTTTAAAATGCGTTTTATTTTAAAAAAATTACTCCGAAACCATACCACTTTTATGCTCCAAACAAAGGAATTTTTAAGGCTTATTGTTATTTCTATTGATGTGAGTAAACTATACCGGTTACTGATGCATTTTTATGTAATTTGTGTTTCTGCAAATAAATATGCAGTTCTTTGTAAGGCTGAGAGGATGGCCATTCTGAATTGATTTATGAAACCAAAAAGCCGAATAAGTAAGGCTGTTAATGAACATGAACATTGTACTTTGTTTATATTCATGCAACATTTCCATCAATGAGTAACGGCAGACTCTTTCTTGATTGAAATAATTTACTGGAAACGAATCATGTTTTTCAAAAAGTTAATCCAATCACCACTGATTAATGCTTATTGTCACTGGTGAATCTATAAAGGAAATAGTTTTGTTTCGCGGGGTATGAACAAGTTTTGATTCATGAATTTGCTTTTTGGTTCTAACAGTTCAACTGTTTCTTATATCCGTGAATCATCAGTAGTCGAGGATAATGCTTATTTTCATTGGTGAATCTATAATAAGCATTAATTGCATGTAAAAAAGAAACTGATTTTATGAAAGGCATATTGGATTTAAAGTCAGTGCATATGCATGGCAAAGCCGATGACAACATGCTGATCTTGTCGCTGTTGTTTCAATCCATAATCATCATTAGTCCCTGGCAGCGTATGTATGATTGACTTAGTTAAGATAATTTCGGGTGGAATTCAGCTGATAAAAACAGTTTGATTGCGTTTATTGGTGTAATTTGTCCGTTATTCGGAATTCCACTTATTAAAACACATAGGTTCTGAAAAAAAATGCATCGCGAAATCTAATGATATTTAAAGAATAAACATTTAAGAATAATAATAATACCGTAGCTTTGGCCGCTAAAAAGAGCGCTTCTTGATTAATGTTGCTGACATCTGGAGAACTCTTCATTATTGTTCTTACGCGCGAAATTGGCAGGTCACATTTTCCCCGCTCGTCCATTGTTTCGAATGTTTTCGGCGAGCTTGATTTTTGTTATGGTTCTGTTTACGAACTGAATTCAATATTCTGTTTATGTTTAGTTTAATTCATAACGCAGGTCATGTATAGCGCAAAAAAGTAAAGTAAATATAGTAAAATTATAATAAGGAGCCATGATTATTACTGCTAGGTTTATGAAAAAAGACTTCTTGATTATTTATCGAATAACAATTTTTAATACAGGGAATCGAGCACGTCGATTTTGACGGGCGTTATTTATTTTCGATATTTGACCCATGTTTTCGTCGTGACATGGACGAATGACTTTGTCATGGCTTCTAATCGGTTAGATTTTGACACAGATACATCGGCATTGGTATATCATGATCAACTAACTCTTCAGCAGCGCGTAAGTGGCCAAGGATTTTGTGAAGGGGCGTATTCAGTCTTGTACAGTCGCCATTTCCTACCTTCTAAATTCTTTTGTCTGTTTTGACCAGTCTATAATATAATTATAACCATTATATAATTATTTCTCATATTAATAATTGACCAGTCTATAATATAATTATAACTATTATATAATTATTTCTCATATTAATATTTGGCCAGTCTATAATATAATTATTACTATTCTATAATTATTTCTCATAGTGATGTTTGACCAGTCTATAATATAATTATTACTACTATATAAATATTTCTCATACTTATGTTTGGCCAGTCTATCATATAATTATTTTGCATATTGATGATTGGCCAGTCTATTATATTACTATTACATAATTATTTCGCATATTGATGTTTGGCAAGTCTATTATATGATTCATTATCATGTTACTCTGATTTTTTTTTGTTTTCTTATGTGGGTTTGCAAACTATTTATTTTCACATGTATCTATTAAATAGTATTGTATTGTCTATTATGCATGTCTGGCTGGCTGAGTCTGAGACTGTCAGGAAATGTCGTAATATGGATGAGGTCCTGTTTTAGTGATATTGAATATGCACAATTAGTGCAGGCTTCCCGAAAGTTGCCTGACCGTCGGACATATCAGGCAAATTTCAAGTAGGTCCAATAATTTTTACCAGACCACATGTCCAGCTGTCAGACACTATTTTCTGCATTTATCATTTATATATAATATATTCGGTCAGACAAATTTTCAATCGGTCAGACAAAAATTCTATCTTTGCCTGACCAAATGTCAGGCAAGTATTCCTGCAGTTTCGAGAAGCCTGTTGGTGCATCTGTTATCTTAGATTTCCAATCATTGTACCATCCATCTATCTTTCTGGCTTGTTTAAAACTTGATAAGCACAGCCTATTAATGTGTACATATGTTTTTACAAAATATTCTATGTTTTATTTTAATGTAAATATGTTTTAAGCTAGTTTTAATTTTATGAGTTTGGTTTAACTGGGTGAGACTTGATGTAGTTAAAAAATGAGTTTGCATGACCTCAGTATGATTGTTAATAGTTCATGTATGAGATGGATTCATATACAATGTACAGCTACATGCTCAGAGTTAGATTCTTATGTATACTTAATATGTACGTAAAGACGAACATTTAGTCACAACTATGCTTGCGAGCTTGCTTGATAAAATTCTTTATATAGGTCTACTTGAACTTAATTGATAATTTTTGTGAATTATGTAACTGAGATTATATCCTGCTGTAAAATCATCATTGAAGTTATCGTAAAATTTTAGTGCTGTAGTAGCATTTATGAAACAGAAAATCTGAAATCCGGAATAGAAAACTTAAGTTATTTTTACTTTTCTATACTTGAAATTATTGATCGTGTATCACAATAAAAAAAGTTATTGTAATGTGATTAAAGTACTATCTCATACCCAGTTGATAAATGGTTGTACAGTAATGTGTTTGTCTGTAATGAGATGATATAAATGAAGACGTGACCTTAGGTTCAGTAATACGGTATCTTTAACATGTTGTGAACAGACATTGTCCTGTTGGATTAATTTATGTTTGTACTTGATGGGGACATAGTGGTATGATAAACTTGTGCTAATAGATGTGGATCTAATCCAATTATGAACAATACTTTATTTGTTCCAAGGCGTTTTGTGAGTATTGTGTTTGACTTTTGAATGTTTCAAACCTAAGTTGGCAGCATAATTATATATTACGGTACATGTTTACATTGATCATTTCTTTCTATGAAGGATGATGCAGTTTTTGTGTTTTACCAGAAATTTTCTGCTTGTTAATGCGGGCTGTTTAATCTTAATTCATTTAGGTGGCATAACTGGCTATTTGGTAATATCAAGTTTCACCAGTTTATAGTTTCAAAAAGTTAACCATAATTGTACACATAAATAAACCCTCTATGCAGAGTATTGCTAGTGATCTGAAACAAACATTATCCATGGTCAGTCTTCTATAAACCAATATCACACGTAATTTACAAATTTTTGAATGACAATATCTAATCTTTATATAAGGGTATATTACATAAATTAGCTTTAAAATAATAAATATGGTATCATGCAGGGAACCGTACCTCAGATTTTTGATAACGTCCTCCGTTCATTAGATATTAGACTTTAAAGAAATTCTGTAGCCTGAACCCTGTAGACAATTACGTAATATGCCATAGATTAAAAACAACAACAAATATCAAAATTTTGAGACAAGGTTCCCTAGATAAGCATTTCCACTACAAAAGACCGGAAACTGCTTTGAAATTGATCTTCAAATGTCATTATTAAATCAATCTTTATTAAAAAATAACACCAAATGTGTTTTTTTCTAAGCAATCAATTAACAATTAAAGTGTCTATTCATTATCTTCATTTGTAATCAACGATAACATTGTCTGATTAATTGATGCAACCCATTCAATTTTGATAGCAAGTCAAAGTTGTTAATCAATTACAGTTGAAACCATTCCTATTTTTGCTGTCTAATTAGAGTTTTAATTACAAATTATTGTCAAAATAGTATCATATCGTACCAACGTCATACGCAATGATGTCACGCTAATCGAGAGGCTCTCTGTGGGGAAAATTGCTGATTGGGAAATCAAGTTCAAAAACTCTGCCATTAGTTAAATAAGTAGTAGTGATATATTTGTTTTAAAGATGTGACTTAAAATTAAGAAGTCTACATGTTCGCTTTGATAATGTAGTGATTTAAAAACAGACTTAAAAATTTTAAAGGATTTATATAATAGAATAACATAATCTACAAAATTATACTCGTCTGATGTCCATAAGAAGTATAACACCAAAGATATACAGATTTTTTTAAAGTCCGACACCGGATCATAATCATTGTACTACTTATATAATTTGACTTTTGGAATCCTGTCATTAAGAAATAATACACACCAATTACTATTGCAGCAACATACAAAAATGTGATTCATAAAACAAGACCAAATATGATATAAATTTAACAATTAATCAAATCATAGATAAATGTGCAAAAATTCTTGATTGGAATGGCATTTTTCTTGAGTCTTGTATTGAAACAGAAGATTAAAATAATTGCTGTAAAGAGTTAAAAATTAATATAAGTTTGGCATGTTATAAACACTTGTAATACAATATTGTTATAAGCGCATGTCATTGTACCAAGGTGTGAATATCACTTGACAGCTAATTTTTTGCAGTTTTTAACATTTGGATAATAGGTTTGTACATTTGATTATAAAATAGGATTCAAAACAAAATTTACTGAACCAGAGGAAGACTATCCCACAGCGTGCTATTATTGTTATGTTGTTTTCAATATCATATTTAATATGCTGTAGCTCTGTGAATTGCCTTAAAATGTACTTAAAACATAAATGATGCTGGGATGTATAAATTTCAGTAAACATTATTAAGCTAACCTTTTAGGTAAATATTATTTTAGCGTTAGGAAGCTAATGTAATTGGTTGGTACTAATTTGTACCTTATGGAGCTCCCTACTGCACCGTTCCCAAGGTGATTCTTGCTGATAAAGGGGCACAGTGTTTATTGCAATAAAGCCCTATTTTTGTGTGCTCTGTCGGATTTTTGTTGCATAATATGAAAGTATAATATTTAATCTTTGTAAATAATTTAAAATATGTTGTTGTTTTTTTCTACATATTAAGCCAGTCAAGCCACCCTAAACAAATAGTTATTCAATGTTACAATGTACCTGATTCTAGCCAATAATTACAGTATCTCAGTTAAATGTTGATTAAGATAAACTCTTTCTGTGTCTGACAGATATGTATTATTATAATTTGACTGTGTTATTTGATAAGAAGACAGTGTCCCCACTCAATTATAATTTTGCGTAAATCCCACAACAAATTCGGAAATCATGCAATATATTTTGGTCTAGTGTGAGATCGCATGCGTACCAATATATTTAGGATGAATTGCTGATTTTCTGGAAACACCCATTATGATGTAGGGGTACACGTGTGTTTTTTTTTTAAATGTTCATACCCCCAAAAATACTTCTATTACCCCCAATTTCAGAAATAAGTAGGAACACCGAAGAACATTAACTTGGTTTTATATGATTTTTATTAGGAACACCGAAGAACATTAACTTGGTTTTATATGATTTTTATATGTGTCCGTGTATGAAATAGTTCAAAATATAATCTAAATCAGTATGTACATTCTAAGAGATGCAAGCAACCATGATTAATATTCTCATTATTACTTGTATGTAGCGTCCTCAAGGTGAACTTCGTAATGTTGTTGGTGAGGATGAGAGACGAGGACCTTCCAGTGGTATCCATGGTAACAAGGACTTGAGTAGACCTAGAACGCTTACCACTGACTCCAGAACATCTGTACCAGCAAGGTAACCTCGACCCCCCTACAAACTTGTTGTTTTTCTTACCATCTTAGGCTCAGAAGAGATAAGCCATAATAAAGCATTCCCGTTGGTCAAGTGGTATGCTTCCCCTAAAATTGCACATTTCTAGAAAGTTTGTGTTAATTTTCAGCTTCTTTGATTTCAGTTTTTTGCATGAACAGGATAAAAATCTGATGTTGATAATCCACACTGAATTAAACTTGCCCAAAGTGCTTGATAATCTCGTTGCCTATGATTTTGTAACTTTATTTTGATAAATTTCCTAAATATGAGAGATACTGTAATATCAGTGTGAGACCATACTTGTTGCTAAATGCTTGAGGGTTGTCACAGTGAGACTCTTCATTTATGTCTGTCTGTCCTACAAGCTCTTATAATTGTTCTTCGTACAAAATATGATAAACATCATACAAAATATGATAAACTTCATACAAAATATGATAAACATCATACAAAATATGATAAACATAATACAACATATGATGAACATCATATAAAATATGATAAACATCATACAAAATATGATAAACATCATACAAAATATGATGAAGTTCATACGAAATATGATAAACATCATACAAAATATGATAAACATAATACAAAATATGATGAACATAATATAAAATATGATAAACATCATACAAAATATGATAAATATCTTAGCTAATTACAGTCGACTCTCATTTTGGCAAAGTCAGTTAAGACTAATTTTCCATTATGTCGAAGTATCTTTTGAGTCCCGTATTTTTCCTTCTTTAAGTTTATATAAAATTTTGTTGGTAAAGACGAATTTGTCTCAAATTTTTTCGTTATTTCGAACTAATTTTGAAGTCTGAATGAACAATTTCGCGCCCGATTTGCATTGTACACCATGTAGTCGGACAATATGCACTTGTCACAACTGTTTTTCACACCTCGATGACTGTACAACATGTTTGATTTAATTTTTAATTGATAACAATTGGGAGATGTCTGTACAACATGTTTGATTTAATTTTTAATTGATAACAATTGGGAGATTATTATTGTTTATAATTATATGCAGATATGTCATTATATGTAACTCAATAGTGAACAAACAAGTAATTCTTACAACACACATCAATTATCATGAACTAGTGATTCTAACGATGGCCAAGATGTCTAATACAATAGTCGTTCGACGTTTATGTCAAAGTTTCGTTGAGATGAAGTATAGTTTAAGTATATAAACTGGAAAGAAACAATCTATTACCATCATGGCCTTTTTTTAGTCATATAAACAGTTCATTGTTTTTATGCGATGTCAAGTATATGGTATTACAATGAGTGCTGGTTATATATATAGCCTATGTAAATCTTTGTTTACTTATTTTTCAGACCTAGTATCAGGAACTTGAGGGTCGTCAACACTCCCCATTTCTATGACTCATTGGAAGAAAGCTACTCAGATATATCGGGAAGTAACGTCAACATCACAGCAAAGCAAAAAATTGTGCAATCAAAACGGCTTCCTAACTGGATTTGGATAATCGTTACGAGCGTTCTGGGTGTTAATCAATCTAAGAGATGGCTGGCCACTCTCTTGTATGTACTAACTCTGTTGGCTGCCCTGGCTTTTACGTTTCTTGGTGTATTGTTTGTTGTCTATGATATTTCGAGTCTGAACTCTAAAACAACTCTTCATATTGGCGTGATTTCTCTGTTACTTGGGTTTGGTTGGCTGGCATTAGGAATATATTCCTTTAAGTTAGCTGGAAGATTGTTTGGAGACAAAGATTTTGCTGCAAGTATCAGAAGCCATTCCCGGACATTGTTCAAAATCAGCTCAGCTGCTTTCCTTATCATATCAGGATGCTTGTTTACTGGTAAGTTGATATGGAATAATAAGTATATTGAAGGATTTATTAAAGGCTTTGATTACTGAACTATGCTGAATGGTCTTTATACTTTATCAAAGCATTAACTTATCAGCCAAGTGTACATCTATTCTGCTATTGCTTTCAAATATATGACCTGTAGAATCCTTTTACAGACATGTTTTGTAGTTACCTCAAACATTATCTCTTGCTGTTCCCTATGTTTACTAGAAATGAATTCTTAGAGTAAGTGCTTGTTGAAATACAGTTGTCTTTTCTGAACTGTCTTAAATTGTCATGAAAAAAAACCTATACAGTGCAACCTCTCCAAAGCAACACCCTTTGGGAGACGCAAAATTATGTCGTTGTTGAGAGGTTGCCGCTCTAGAGAGGTTAAATAAATCGTCAAATCCTACAGTGGGGAAAAAGCATGCTGTTGTTGAAGGGAGGTTGTCGCTCAAGAGAGAGCCGCTCTGGAGAGGTAGCACTGTAATTTAATATGTTTTCAGGATTGAATCTCTACAGTGCGTTTGATACTACATATGCTGCCAATCATTGTCATGTGATAGGCTTACATCATCTTGTATGTAACACTATGTACATCAGTCGTGTTGTGTTTACTGTATTCTCTATGATGTGGAACCTGATGGTGGGCTGTATGTTATTGTCTGTCTGTAGGACACATACGATTGGTGAGTGGAAACTTTTATGTATTGATAACTTGTTTCGTTTTACCAGGAATTTTATTTAAATGCATTTCTATTTATGATTCGAGTACCAAACAAAGGGTGCTATTTTATAAATGAAAATAGATGTGTGTTGAATTAATTTATTAGTTTTTCTTGTCAATATCAACCAAGTTTATATGATTATCATACAACAATCTTATATGGTTATCATACTAGCTTATGAAGTTATCATAATACAGGCTTATGAAGTTATCATACAACAAGCTTATGAAGTTATCATACAACAAGGTTATATAGTTATCGTACAACAAGGTTATATGGTTATCATACAACAAGGTTATATAGTTATCATACAACAAGCTTATACAGTTATCATACATCAAGCCTATATAGTTATCATACATTAAGCTTATGTAGTTATTATACAGCAGACTTACACAGTCATCATATATCAGGGATTTCCCTGACGCAGGTTTCTTGCATCCCTGACGCGATATTCAGCTGAGGGACTTGCATTGAGAGTGACCACCACATCCTTGGGATCCGTTAAGACTCGGATTTTGCCCTTGGCATTTTCTGTGTGGGACCCCCAAAAATTCCAAGGGACCCCTAAAATGTTGGAGATGGGTGTCCTGGGGACCCTCAACATTTGATCAGTTTTATGATATTATGTAAAAGCAGTTTTTATCATGCAAAGTTACAGCATATAACTGTATGCATGGTTTATTTCAGGTATAAGACGATTTGTTCGAGACTTGGAAGTTGATGGAAATCATTATGAAAGTTACTGGAAACAAAAATTACTGCACTCTAAAGATGGAGAATATAACCCAGAAACAAATTCAATTTTAAACAGTATGTAAAACCTAGTACTCCTGATTGCAATGTTTTCAGTGTCCAGATATATACAGTATTTGTACAGGCTTCATATGATACATGTGATAAATGTATGTGTAATGCATGTACACACATGTTTATTGACATTATACTTTTATACTTTCATTCAACTGTCATGAAGTGGTATATAATTGGAGGCAGAAAATAAAGTTCCCGATGCGGGGCTTGAACCCGCGACCTTCTGCTTGCAAGTCAGCTGCTCTACCAACTGAGCTAATCAGGCAGACAGGCATACAAACTACTATAAACACATATATATACAACACTGTTACAGAAAAATTGGCTTAACTATACCTGTGGTGTCAGGATGTTAGTGGTAGAGATAACATGATTTTGTCATTATAGCATTTTATATTATCAGGATTTCTACATGGGTGACTAAATTATAAGGATTAGAATCCTGTCAGTCATGTAAAGTAAAATGTGGGAAAATCATCTTGATTTAAATACACGCACGCATGCACGCACATACATATTTGTCGTACAACGAAACATTCAGCTAAATCAAACTGACATTATAAATGTTTCCATATACTACAGACAGTGGTTGATTCAGTCCAGCAGATTATATTATAATGTCACATTGTGAATGTTTTCATATGTCACATTGTGAATGTTTTCATATACTACAGACCGTGGTTGATTCAGTCCAGCAGATTATATTATAATGTCACATTGTGAATGTTTTCATATACTACAGACAGTGGTTGATTCAGTCCAGCAGATTATATTATAATGTCACATTGTGAATATTTCCTTATACTACAGACCATGGTTGATTCAGTCCAGCAGATCATATTATAATGTCACATTGTGAATGTTTCCATATACTACAGACCGTGGTTGGTTCAGTCCAGCAGATCATATTATAATGTCACATTGTGAATGTTTCCATATACTACAGACCGTGGTTGGTTCAGTCCAGCAGATTATATTATAATGTCACATTGTGAATGTTTTCATATACTACAGACCGTGGTTGGTTCAGTCCAGCAGATTATATTATAATGTCACATTGTGAATATTTCCATATACTACAGACAGTGGTTGGTTCAGTCCAGCAGATTATATTATAATGTCACATTGTGAATGTTTTCATATACTACAGACCGTGGTTGGTTCAGTCCAGCAGATTATATTATAATGTCACATTGTGAATATTTCCATATATTACAGACAGTGGTTGGTTCAGTCCAGCAGATTATATTATAATGTCACATTGTGAATGTTTCCATATATTACAGACAGTGGTTGGTTCAGTCCAGCAGATTATATTATAATGTCACATTGTGAATGTTTCCATATACTACAGACAGTGGTTGGTTCAGTCCAGCAGATTATGTTATAATGTCACATTGTGAATGTTTCCATATATTACAGACAGTGGTTGGTTCAGTCCAGCAGATTATATTATAATGTCACATTGTGAATATTTCCATATACTACAGACAGTGGTTGGTTCAGTCCAGCAGATTATATTATAATGTCTCATTGTGAATGTTTTCATACGTCACATTGTGAATGTTTTCATACGTCACATTGTGAATGTTTCCATATACTACAGACAGTGGTTGGTTCAGTCTGGCAGAGAGTAATGATGAGTTTGCAGTAAGTGGAGGTATTCATGCCGGATGTAGTGATGTAGAATCAGCCCATGTTGTTAGGCAGCAACAGAACCAGTCTGAAGATGTTGTTTTAATGAGAGATCCTGAAGGTCCTGACGTAACAACAAACACAAGCACAGCTGATAATCAGGTATTGTTTTCTTCTGGATTTGTTGTACGTTTTATTTTCACTCATTTCGAATGGAATTGAAGATTTCCATTATAGCTGTGACTAGTGCTAGTACTGTATCATATATGGCATCAATTCTATTAATTGGTGTTTTGTGTCATATATATGACATTAGTATAAATTTTGTGTATATATCTTCAAGGAATAAATAAAATCAGTCATAATACTGAAAGATATTCTGGACCATTAGCTGAATTCTTTTGGAAAATATAGTTTAAAGCATTTCAAATGAGTGTAATTCAATTGTATTATGGTTGATCTTGTTTTGGGGGCAGTGAACAGAAGACTTGATTGTTTACATATTTCTGTTTACCGTTGTAATCTGTTGTTGATTTATTATGTCTGTTATCTTCAGACATAATTTTTGAATTTTATAGCTCAACATTTTGGAAGCATGCTTCCACTTGTATGATTATACATGTATGATACATAAACAACATAGCCAGTCTTGCTTGAACCCAGATTGCTCCTGTTTCATTGACCCCTCTGATCTAAGTAATGGAGGTGAAAGTACATGTATTATGTTATTGTAGGGTGATGGTTGTCAAAATGAAAATAAAGAGTTTGAAGAAACAGTGGATGATTTTGATGATGAACCAAACATAATGACTGAAGATGAGATATTATTGTGTTATTGGAAAATCTCAGTAAGTTCCCTGTTTCCTGTCTTAAAATGTGCAATTTTTGTTTTGTTTTAGCACATACATTTCAAATTATAAAAGCAAACTTTATTGAATGAATGGTTTTGTTAAGTTTGCAGCCATGAAACATAATGATTTGTCTTTGTCAGATTTCAGAATTTTGTACTTAGTTTACCAAAACTCCATGTAAATAATCCATGTAAATAGTCCATGTAGTAAATAATCCATGTAATAAATGATCCATGTTGTAAATGATCCATGTAGTAAATAATCCATGTAGTAAATAATCCATGTAGTAAATAATCCATGTAAATAAACCATGTAGTAAATAATCCATGTAGTAAATAATCCATGTAAATAATCCATGTAGTAAATAATCCATGTAAATGATCCATGTAGTAAATAATCCATGTAAATGATCCATGTAGTAAATAATCCATGTAAATAATCCATGTAATAAATGATCCATGTTGTAAATAATCCATGTAGTAAATAATCCATGTAAATGATCCATGTAAGTAATCCATGTAAATGATCCATGTAAATGATCCATGCAAATGATCCATGCAGTAAATAATCCATGTAGTAAATAATCCATGTAAATAATCCATGTAAATAAACCATGTAAATAAACCATGCAGAATATCAGGTCTTGTTTACATTCAGTGTTGGTTTAAATCTTCATAACTAAGTGTAGGATTGAGATAGCTGTGTTATAACAGAATTGTATTGTATTTGTTAATAGAGTAGAATGAGGTTCACATCAAGATGTTTACAAAGATGGCTCGCTAGTTGGCTGGCATTTGTTGGTATATGGTGTGCAGATTATGTGATCTACTGGTTAAGTCATTCTCCGGACATACTCGGTATTCTACAGTTTGTCGCGCCTATGCTTCTTGTTCTTGTACTGTGCTCTGCTTACGCTGAAGCTAATGGCGAGGGTCAAGTGATGATCAGGGTGAGTTATTATTTTAAAATATGGGATAAAGTCTAGGTGAGTTATTATGATAACATAGTACATTGTATATCAGGCACACATAGCTTCTATTAGGCAGTACTATCAATTGCTTAGACTCGATTTCCAAAAATGAAAAAAATAAAAATGCTGTAAAAATCGGAGATACACATATTGAGGCATGATCTCATTACTTCTAATGAAAATTCACGGCTAAATGCTTTGATCTGGAAACACGTACAGGTGAATATGAACTATAGTTTGCAAAAAATGACTAAACCTATGATTTTTTTTCATTTTTAATGGTCATGAAATACGCCAAAATAGCCGTAAAATGCACCTACGATGTTCTAGAATTTCAAAAATTTCAGGGGGAGCATGCCCCCAGCCCCCCCCTAGAATTTTGGCTATACTCTTTTAGGCAAGCTACGTCCCTGTATATGACTGTCAATTATGTCATTTTATATGTCAGTCTGCTATTTCATAATATTTGTTAATCAATTATTGCTTTGTTTTTATTTTTGTCTCTAGTGTCACTTTATTTATAATATCAAACATCTTCTGCATCAATTTTTATCCCAGTTCTCTTATTTCAGTGTATTTGTCCTACAAAAGATAGATATGGACTTTTGAATTTCTTACGACAACAACCATTACAGATGCAGGTTATTATTGTTTTTTTTGTGATTATTTTCAACAATCTTTTTTACGCTCGGAAATCCGTGCTGAACAATTATATTGGGACACACCCTCATTCTGTCATCGATATTTCTTTTGATAATAATTTGTATACAGTGTAAAATAATGTAACAGAGCTAAGTTGTCCAATATTTTGCTTTTAATCAATTTGGTAATTATAATTAGAACTTATTAATGAATAATCAGGATTCTATAGGTATGTATACACTATAAATAAATATATAAATAATAATGATTGTATAGGTATGTATACACTATAAATAAATATATAAATAATAATGATTGTATAGGTATGTATACACTATAAATAAATATATAAATAATAATGATTGTATAGGTATGTATACACTATAAATAAATATATAAATAATAATGATTGTATAGGTATGTATACACTATAAATAAATATATAAATAATAATGATTGTATAGGTATGTATACACTATAAATAAATATATAAATAATAATGATTGTATAGGTATGTATACACTATAAATAAATATATAAATAATAATGATTGTATAGGTATGTATACACTATTGAGAAATCTATGTTTTTCAGGTGTTCAGTTTGTCAGTATCATACAACGCTATTCTTACAGTCATACTGGCTTTTTCTGTGGCATTCTCATCACGTCTTATACTCGATGAAGTCGTCAAGCCATAGTGGAATAATCTTACAAGAGTTGCTACCTAATATACCATCTTGTTATAGTATCTTGTGTAATCATAGTATGGTAACTTCATATCTCTTAGTTTCTAGTGAAGAACTCACCTTTGAACATATCATCGCTGTTATTCTAAAATGTTGTATGTCGATTTTGTCTGTTTTCGGGAAACATCAAAAAAAATTGACCTGTAATTATACAACAAAAAGTCACATGACATAACTGTGGTAGCTGATTGGTTAGAGAATCAGAATCCTTTGCAAAAGACGTATAATGAGTTACTCTATACGAAGAACAAAAAAATAATTCGCGCCAAAAATGATATACGTCATTTTAGAATAACGATGACGATATGTAAACTGGTCTTCAGGATTGTTTATTGTGGAAACTTCAATTTGAATTTTATCTAAATTTCCCCTTTCAGGAGTTACCAAATTTCTAAAACCAAATTTACTGGACTGTGTGTAATTGTCTAATATTGAAGGTTTCTGTTTTAATAAGAATGCAATATAAACATGGTCACTTAGGACTCTAGCAACTTATACCTTAAGCTTACTGTGTTAATCACATGTTAAATGTTAATTTAATACGAGAATTTTATTATTTCATGTGAAGTTTCATGTGCGACTACCAACATTTGATAATTCTTAGTCACTTATAGAATAACCTTAGTTTACTTGCTTTTATATTTAGC
Source organism: Lutraria rhynchaena (assembly GCA_008271625.1). NCBI lineage: Eukaryota > Metazoa > Mollusca > Bivalvia > Venerida > Mactridae > Lutraria > Lutraria rhynchaena. The sequence goes on along the minus strand of VIBL01000122.1, from coordinate 521,862 downwards.
TTGGGTCAATTCATGCTGTTATGCTTATGTAGACTGTTATTTTTTTTCTATGGGTTTATTGTTTATTTATTTATTGTTTATTGTTTTTTCAACAATTATTCAGTCATAAATGGCGGTCGGTTCACCTAACCAGTACTAACCTACCCTCCCAAAAGGAGCCAGAAACTTCTCCACATGTGGAAGAAAATTGATATTTTTGTCAAATTTTCATAGAAAGGTATGGCCTGCCACGACCAGGATTTGAACCTGGATGGCTGGGTTACATGTCCAGCATACTAACCGCTGGACCATGGCCACAGCATCTGTTGTTTAATACATAGAGATGGTTTGTAGAGAAAATTGTTAAGAATACTTGAGTAGTAATTGTTAAGAATAGTTACATAGGCAATAATGTAATATTTTAATATTACCTGTTGGTTACCTACAATATGGTAATGGTCTCCATTTGTCTGTGTGTCTGTCCAAAAACCTGTTGATGTATTATAACATTCCTTTGAAGTTCTCTGCAGGTTTTTGTGAAGTTATCCATACACTGATCTGTGAGGTTCAGTGTGTTTGATGGAAGTGCTCACCTGCATAAACGGTATCTTTCTGAAAACCTGTGATTTCATTCATTAAATATTTGGACCATTTTACAACTGCAATAAATGTAACTCTCATCACTTTAGTCATTGGAACAATTGTTATTGTTACTTGTACATGTTGATAGCTAGGAATCTCTTCTTTCATAAAAACTACAGTTAACTGGGGTAATTTCACTTGTTTTCTTATATTATAAACACTTGCTTTTTTCAAGACTAAATTGGTTAAAACTATGATTTTGCATTATTTTGAGGTAGCGTCAACAATTGCTGAATTTATCAGCATTTATTTTAGTCTCAGTTATTCAAGATGGTTGAAACATCAAGTCCTTACAATTCACTGGTTTAATGTAGGTTCATTTTTTTATTGAATTGTGTATCTTTTTTTCCCTGTTTTTAAATTATCAGATAATTCACGTTTGTTCAGTTTTGTATGTTTTTTAAGTGTTTTCACCATTTTTAATACTCATACACCTATACTACACTGTGTTATTTATACTGTTTTATAATACTCAGAATTGTTACCAGTATAATGCTACAGTTTGCTTTTGCATATATCATTGTGTTGTCACTATAACTGCTGATCCTAATGAATATATAAATGAAGGCTTCATCTTTTGTTGCATACATCTGTTTACATGTATTTATAAAGGCTAGATTTTTTCTACAAGTTGATAAACAAGTATACATGTAGCAAAGGCTAAATCATGTCAACATGTTATTAGTGGCTTTAGGGGAATTTTGCCATCTTAAGAATGTTTTGATGTACAAATGTATTTTATATACAATATAATCACACATTATTTTAATCCACCACATAATTTATGGAAATGCTAAATTTTATATCTCATGTGGGCTGAAGAAGTGCTTCAAATGATGTCTTTTTCATTTGTTTTATGAGTTTTATTTTTTAGCTATGAAAATAAGCTTCCCCTACTGTAACATTGATGCATTGTCTGTGTTATGTACATTTTAATGTAAGCTCATTGTATTTAATAAGAATTATTTTCTATTGCTTCACTAGTCATTAACCAGTTACTTTTGTATGGTTAGGAAAATGTTATTTCTCGGACTATACAAACTCATCAGAAACTATACACAACAATTTAGTTAATTTACCAAGACACTGGTGTTGATGGCTTAAAATTTCAATTCAGGAGACAAATTACAATGTTTTAGCTTAAAAGAATTCTGAAATGAGTTCAATGCAACTTTTTTAGACTGTGTCTAATTTCTGCCAGTAAGTATAGAGGAAATAATATTTTTAAGTCAATAGTTAATAAAAGTATATGCAAGTTGTGCCAGACTTGTGCTCATTAACTACTGGTACCTATCTATGTAAATCAGTAGAGAGGCCTCTGTGGGTATTGTCTCTAATAACTAGCTTCTCTGCTCCATTTCAAGTTCACATGAGGAAGCTGTCCAGCTAGCTTACAGGTTGGTGGTTCTACTCAGGAGTAAACCTGGAGGTCTTCTTCCACTGTTAAAAATGAAAAGTTTGACCAATGCAAGTAAAATTGCCCAAGCTAATTGTCACGTATGACATTAAGTAAGAATGTTGAGTCAAAACACAATGACACTTCATACCTGTGAGCCAACAACTGGCAGTTTTGGAAACATGCAACATTTATTACACCATATTTTGCTTTCCATAGAATTAAAGCACCGTGTGACATGAGGTACAATGATTTTAACATACCACGGCACCCGAAACAAATGTATCATCCTGATGATCAAACCAAAACTGTTCCTAACCGAGAGCAAACAAGGCTTATTTGGTCAATTCTGATGAACATGCATGACTTAATTCAGATTGCTGGTAGAAAACAGGGTGGTAATCAAATTTGAGCAAGTTAATATGCCTATATACAATGTGAACAAGCTCAGTGAATATCAAATAAAAACTTGTTCCTGTCAAGAAGGTAGACAAGGTCTTTTGGTCAATTCTGGACAATGTAAGCGCAATTATTCCTAAATTCTTGAAGCAAACTGACTAGTTATAAATTGAACTTAAGCAAGATTTACCAATTAACATTTACATTGAGATCAAGTTTGATGAAGGTTAAAGAACTGTTCCAGTAAGTCACCAAAGACCACCTGGCATCCTAAGTGATTCCATAATTATAATAAGACCCATTTCACTAGCATGTATAGTTTATCATAACATAAAAATGTGTACGTCCACCAATGAAATTGTCACTAAGGGACAACGAGTAAGAAATAAACCTGTCAATACCAGGATATGTGAAAGAGTAAATATTTCATATTCAGTAATACGTTCATAGCTTCTTAAGGGTCTCGTTGGGTCAATAAATTGTACACCTTGATGATTCATTGGACATACAGATTAACCTTATGCCTAGTATATTTCTGCAGTCAGAAATCAATTATGTTACCACATTTTTTACACATTCATAGAAGTGATTAGTTAAACTAACCAAAAAGCAGGTTCTAAATGACTGTAATTAGTAACAACAATCAACATAACATGATTTTTCTCTTTATTTTCCAGCACTGAAGGTCCATAATTGTACAATAATTTAAACCATATTCCTCAACAATGGGTTAATCTGTGTCTCCCTCAAGCCACAATCACCGCCATCATTGAAATGGTTGTATTTACGTCTCCAGCCGCCATTTGGTGTGTTCAGCTTGAATGGCCACAAAAAGTTGGAGGCCTTCTTGAAGTTGGGTCCAACTGTGACAATTTCGTGAATCAAATCTTCCACACAAATGATTCCACAGTTGCCTACAATATAATCATGTAATTATAAAATATTAACTAAGACAATTAGAAAGATGTCCATATCTTAACACCAGCAAAAACACAGATTGTCTGATAATTTTGAGAACATGGCTCGTACAGGCCCAAACTAACAAAAATTCTTTTTTCCAAATACTGTTCACAAAAATCCATATTTTCTATCAAATTTCAAGACTTGTACAATCCCCATGTAAGTGTGCCCTTAAGGATTTACCTGGAAACCAATATTCCTGATTAATATGTATTTACAGAAGCAGACAAAATGAAATAACAGGCCTGTGCACTTCATAAATACATATCCCAATATGTAACAGCAGACTTCTGTTCATTTAATCAATCAAAGAGAAGTAACTTATTTTACTGAGGTAAAACAAATAACCTGTCTGTACACAGCCTGATATTAATAACAGTACTTCTACTTTCGTTAAAATACAGTGAAATAAGTTTGTAGCCACCTTCGAAAAAAAACGAAAAAAAGGCCTTTCTTTGGAAACCATCACAGACTATTTATAACAGACTGACCTCCAAATAAAAGCCATTTGTCAAAAAAGGCCACTTGTCTTTCCCAAGGGTGGCCTTTGTTCACAGGTTTGACTATACATCCATAGGTAATTAATGACTTCAAAGAAAGTATGACAAACCTCCACCATCTACCATTTGGAATATTTTCATGCAGGTTAACCTCGAATCAATTCAAAATTCAGACTGATAAATCATTTGAAATATGTGATGTTAATTACCTAAAACTTTCTCAATGACAGAATTGTCTGTGAGGGGAATTCTTCTACCGTCAACCTTTCCATAGCCTCTCTTGTATATCAATTCTCTCACACTCTTCAAATTGGGGTAACTGAAAACAAATATAATTCCATCAGTTATATTAATGGTGAAGGAGTCTGTTTACAGAATCAAGAAGCTAAGAAATCAATCACTCAATGGAAACTATCATAATCAAATGGCAAGACCAAATCAGAGGTGGACATCATTAACAGATACAGCTTACAAACATCAGTTCACACTCGGATTGGTCAACATTTGCTGTGGATTAAGAAATCTTCAGGTTAACTTGTTCGGAAACTGAGTACTGGGATGCAAACTATTTCAGGAACAATAAATCCACATATTATACAGTCAACTCTCATTATGTCGATTTTTTCGGGCCCTAAAAATACTTCGTTGAAATGAAAATTTAACAAAAATGTCTGACGAATACCGATATTGTATTAGACGTTTTGGCCGTTGTTAGAATCACTAGTTCATGGTAATTGGTGTGTGTTGTAAAAATTACTTGTTTGTGATATTTCATTTTGTTATACAAGTAAATACATAAATATATAAATGAATAAATACACTGTAAATGATATTAACTTTATGTTTGATAATTTATATAAAAATATACTAAACTACAAATATCGTTCATTATGACATGTTTTACAAATCCAAGCGTTTTGTCCCCTATTAAGTTACATATGATGATATGTCTGCATTTAAGTGTAAACAATAATAATCTCCCTATTGTTTTTTACTAGTAATTAAATTGAACTCGTTGTATGCTCAGCTCAGAGGGTTGTGAAAAACATTGGGTGCAAGGGCAAAATATTGTCCGACTTCATAATAACAAAGCAAATTTGGTGCGAAACTGTTCATTTGGACTTCAAAATTAGTTTGACATAACGAAAAATTTTGACGACAAAATTCTTCTTAACCGACAGAATTCTATATACCTTTAGAAAGAAAAAATCAGGACTTAAAAAATACCTTGCCATAATGGAAAATTCGTATTAACAGACTTTGCCGTAATGAGAGTTGACTGTATATGTTTGCTACCCTAAACAGAAATGGCAACATCCATTGAAAACATAATTATGGTGATTTGGAAACTAAGATATAATGTATAAAGCATGCTTACAATAATCTGTTCCACATACAACATTTGAACTTACCCCCACGTGATGAAGGGTTCTGCAATTCTCAACATCTGAACAGTAGCCTTGTTCAACTTAATGAACACACCATTGTTAATCTGACGAAGTCGCAAAAGCTGCATGATCTTCCTGGGACGAGGATGTACACCATTGATACTGAAACAGCACAGAACGGTCAAATTTTTAAATGCTTTTATATGCAGATTCATCAGTTTATCAGAGCTGCAGAATAAAGGATAATAACAATACCTAATACCTTCTACTAGAAAAGCTTTAAGCTTTAAGCTTTAAGAGGAAACCGCATTTCAAGTTTTAGAGTTTATTCATATTTCAGATGTCCAACAAAATAATATTAAAAGAATGGCTGGCCTGCAGCCAAAACTTGAATGTAAATGTGTTTTCTGACAGCAAACAGAATAAAAGTTTTCTTTTTCACAGATTGCAACTCCTACAGTTTTCCTGTAATTTGACTCGGTGACCTATTTTTTACCCAAGCTGACCCACGTTAACACCTATTCACAAATACAAGCACTGACAAAGTTTGGGGAAGAACCTGTGCTGTTTATATTGACTTAGTCTTACTTATTCCACGTTCTGGTCGGTCGATTTCATAAAAAAATTCAGAAGGGCCATCCTCTCAGCCTTACAAAGAACTGCATCAGTAACTGGTAGAACTTACTCAAATAGATAGAAACAATAATTCTTAATACCAAGCCATAACCTCTAAAGAACTTTTCGTAGCATGAAATGTCCAAGCGGCCATATCATACCAAATAATTTCTCATATTGTGATGTTTCAAATAGTCTGCTTTATACAACTTCTGCATTAGATGTGCGCTTCATATATAAAATTAAAATCAGTCGTGTAAATTCTCTCTTCCTGACTGCACCCGTGACGGGTTGAATACAATGGATGGGAAGATTTTACCATGTCATCAGTAGATATCTACCTCGACATTGGCAGTTGCCCACCATTACATCAGTTTCGTTTTCCATATAGCGAATAGAAATAAAACATTAGTGCAAATTTCAGAAAAGGTGTGTAGGAATATTTCATTACTTGTAAGAGTTTACATGTGTTTCCTATCTACCAAACGGTTTGGATTGTTCACAGATATTGTAGTAATCGTGCCCAACAGGTTTTAATTGGGGATTTTCCACACACAAGTATGCAGTTCTAAGTAAGACTGAGTAGGACGGGGCAATTAATAAAATGTCTCGCTGTAACAGTCTAATTAGTTGGACTAATGTTAACTATGAGTCTAGCAACATTGAAAATTCTGCTGAAATATGGTCATTCCCTTCCATTATACAAACTGTTTGCACTCACCCTCTGATTCTCATTACAAAAGCCAGTTTGGACTCAGCTGGAACATAGAAATTGCCACTTCTTCTGGCTTGTCTGGCAAGATTGATCTCTGCCTTGGCCTTGGCGCGGTATTCTTTAACATATTTTTCAGCACGCTTGAAGATGACTTGCTTCTTTTGTTGTAATTTCTACAATGAATTTCAATCAGATTTAACAATGCTTTAGACAAACAGATTTCAATGACAAATAGACACTTTTGTTAATAATTAATATGAATATGGCATTGTCAGTTTATTATTTATTCAACAAGTAATTAGGCAATTACTAGCCTGTTGCGATTATGTAGCAATGAAAGCTTTTTCAATAATAGATGCAAAACATGCAGTTAATCATTCAAATCATTTACACTGAAATAAGATCTATTAAAACATTTGGATGCTCACCTTTTTGTTAGCAAGGTTAGCCTTAGCTTGCTTAACCCTTCTTTCTTCATTCTTCTTCCTTCTCTTCAGAAGGGTTTCTGGTACCTTCGGCGGCTGCTTCCTGTGTAAGGAAAATATCTCTTATGAAGTCTCAATTAGCATCATTGACATAATACACATAATTAAATAACTATTCTAAGAACTGCAATGAGGTCATATTGTAGCATGAAAAATAATCAGCTCAATGGCTTAAACAACAAAAAAATATTTCACTCATCTGGTTAGGGCCAGATACATAACATCCAAGCTATAATTAGAATACAGCATCAACTAACAGCTTTCACCATTTCATAACTGTCCCATTTACAGTGATTTACAATTGGTTATGTAGTTCCAGGCAACTAATGAATCAACGATTAAACTGCAGTCATCATTTTAATAGTGTGTTTAAAAAGATAAAACTATACCTACTTTGATAGACAGATATCTCAGGAACAAAATGCATGATTGCAATTTTGATTTACATAATTTGCTCATTTAAAATTGTGTGCAGCGGCACATGCACTGATTGTTCTAGTTTCGAACCACATGTGTGTGTTTCGGGTCACATGACACTTCTACTGTTTGATTCATTCAATGGTTGTTCCAAAATCAGTTTTCACTGTCAATGTGACATATAACATATCACGGCTACCAATATTTTTTACCATTTTTTCAGCAGGACAACAAATGATGGCAATATAAGAGTTCGGACTTATTGTTTTAGTTTTTCATTATAAAACATTAAAAAATAAAATAATCAAAAAGTAAAACAGAAATAGTTTCTTGGTATGTCCCTTTAAACAGAGACAAGCGTCCATGTGACCCAGAACTCCATGAAGCACATGTGTTGACATAATGGTTGTTTCTGCAATGATTTGTTGCATAGGGTTCTCATATGTATGCAGCACAACCAATATACATTTATCGACCAAATGATACCATAATTGATTCTATTCACTAGACATCTTCGACATTAAGTCAAGAAGAAATCTCTGTAGCTCAGTTTCAGCCAGAGGGGTTGAGGTAGATTTTTTCCACTGTGATAAATGGCAAACCTGTTCCGGTCCATTTAACAACATACAGAAACGAAACTTTGCTATTTACTTTCAATAGATTTATCTTATAAACAAGAATATGTAATACTACGGAAGGGTTATCATTAGTTTCAGAACCATTACTCTCCAAGTGACCCGGAACTACCAATGATTCGGAATACCTACAGAAACTGTACTTAGTAACCATGTTCTCACTAGTTTAGGAATTCAAATGAAGACATTCCAACTGAATAAGAGCATACCAGACATTGATAAGAAAAATTCATAGCTTATTCAAAGACCAAAGAAAATTGTTATAACTTAACTAGTAGTATTAGTAATAGACAACGACGAAGATACACTATTTGGAAGCTCTCGGTAGAACATCTATGATCTACTTCAGTAGAAGACTCAAAAACAGTCCAGAATTGTAAGAACAGGAATCAGGCAATTATGTTGGGCAATCATTGCAGTCTCTCGTAAAAACTTACAAGACAAACGGAGTACTAAATGCAGACGCTGTGCAGAATAACATTGCATACATACATTCCTGATTACACGAAACGGACCGCCATGTAATAAATTAGGGCAGCTTTCTCACAAAATAATGGCTAAATACAGCAATAAAAACGTTGAAAAAGATATCATTAAACCAAACAAGTGTTCCATTCGATAAGATTGTATCTAGATGGAATGATTAAAGTCGATTTTTGTAGGACGTGAAAAAACTTACGTGTTCGCCATATTTACGTTCGGGAAAGAGGTAGAAAACCGGAAGTATGTTTGGGGATTTAGTTTCGGATTCAATATCTATTTCAGGATTATTTTTTTATACATAAAACATCGGATACTTTTGTTGTGATACTGGTACAATGTTGCACAGAGTATTTCTATCATGATTCTCAAAAGATGGCTTATTTTATTGGACGTATAGCTTGGAATTAGGAAAATATGGTATAAAAACCTTTTTAGCCGTACCGAAATTCTCTGTACAGACGGAGCTAATAGGAACCAGTTTAGTTTTGTTCGTGTGTGTGCGTGGTTATCCATTTTTTACCTAATTGTGGCAACATTTACCACCCTGGAAAATGTTTTTTGATTGTCATTTGTCGCGCGATGTTAAATATGCTTTTTAAGAACCGAGCGATTTTTGCGGGACAATTTCCATATGCCCACAATTGCTCAGGACAGTTGGCTGGCTTTAAGAGAGCCAGGCGGTATAAGCTATGACTGTTTTTGAACAATACTTTCCCATTTTACTGTAATTCGACATTAGACCCATTTGATATTTACTATTAGACTGGTTCCCGTTCAGTAAATCAAGTCAGGTATTAAACTAATTCCCGTTGACTCTGTCTGTTTGCCGCTTTGCAACATGGAAAGGGGACCAGTTCAGTCAGGTATTTAAGACCCATTTCAAAGTTATTATTTTTAGTATCATGCATATCATTAACAAACCATTCGTACAGTTGAGGGCAAACTTCACTGATAAGTTTCCAGTCTTCATATAAACATTGAGTGAATTGATGTGTTGATACAGTAATTGGCAGAAATTGAGGGCATTGAGTTGTGTATTTGTCAGGTTATGTAAGAAAACTGAACAAAAAAGGGAAAGAAACAGATATATACTAATAATGGGTACAGTTATCCACGCTCTGTTACGTCACACACTACGTTACTATGGCATAAATATGCAAGTAATTGTATGGTTGTGCGATCTGCTCTGGGATTGAATGCAGTCAGTCGTTGTGGAAGGGGAAACCTCGGGTCTCTCGATGTTAAGTCAGGGATCAGGAATCCGGTAGTGGTCAGTTTTTGGCTTTGCCAATTTCTATTTTACATCAACGACATTCCTGTTGCCATTGATTCCACAATGCGTTTTTTACGGATGAAACAAACTTGCAATGACCGTAACATCCATGACGAATTGTCAGTAGCTACACAATGAACGAGTTAAATTAGCCTTTTGGTAAGCCAAGTGGATATGATTTTTCGTCCACAGAAATATAATGTACTGTCTATCACAAACAATTATAATATCATAGAATTTCCTCACAGTATCTATGGAAACCATCCACTACATGTAAATAAAGCAAGAGGATAATCATTCAATCCAATAAAAAAGAAGATCCATTTCAAAGAAAATCAGTGTTCATTGAAATGGATCTTTTTTCTTTAATTTTTGGAAAATTTGCTACTCCAATAGATTTCAAAGCAATAACAATAACTCAAATGATTGTCGTTATTTTAAATAAAAATCTCTCGGTAAATCATTTTCTATCATGTAAACATGTAAAAATGTTGAAGATGCGATAAAAATTTTGGACATTATGGGTGTAAACCCGGCTTAAATAATGGCATTGCATTTTGTGCGTTTTAAGTCCTTTCTAATACGATCAAGAGCTTGTTTCTATTAATATGTACTGACTTACAGGTGAATATCATTGTATCTTCCTATGTTCTCTAGTCATCAAATATGCTCGAGTGGTACGCTACAGGAAATACATAATTTATGTTATTTCTTGTTCAAATGAATACAGTTTCTTGTCATTTTTTTTAATAAAAGAGGTAGGAATACCAGAGGCTTTAATAGAAAAAAATCAGACAGAAAAAGAAGCATAATTTTTGGTCAAATGTTCAATGAGCGTACACATGTTTGGATGGTCTATAATTATTGAAACATTCCTTGTGGAATGGTAAGTTAGTACTGGTTAGCATACAGTCCAGGAAAACTGGTTATGTGAACCGGTCGCCGTATATAACTGAAAAATTGTTGAGAAACAGCGTTAAACCCCAGTGACAATAAGTCACATAAAAAAACTGAAACATTCGATAGTAACCAAACATAAAGATGCTAATTAAGTGAAGTATATTATACAGTTTTGGGTTTTGGGACGTTTTTTTATTTTAATTTCATTTTCGCGTACTGTTTGGCAAAATTTCTGTCTTTAAATTCATATTTTTTTTTCAAAGTAATATTCGATCCCTAATTATAACTATCAATGTTTTATCTCCTGAACAAATTATATATTTTGTTAAAATCAGGTCGAAATGTAGTCAACAATTTGAAAATTTGCAAGTTAAGACAAAATTTCGTATCTTTGCTAAAATACTTGAGATTGTGGTTACAGTAGTCTGCTGCGTGGCCCATGACGACAGTTGAATTAAATTCAGTCGTGAAAACTGGCAAGGGAGGTAATTATTACGTGAGAAATCCGAATTTTTTGCTTTACGAAAACGCCGACTTTTATCCATAACCGATGTTTATATGTCAAAGGTCAAATTCGGTGTCACTGTAAGCATCTCACTCGAGAAATGACAGGCGTAGAGAAAGGTTCAGCGTGCAATTTCTTTAACTGTAGAAACGATGTCAACAAAGAAAGATTCACCTCTGAGTATTCTAATCGAGGGCTTGTGTATGACATGTAGTGTTATCAGGGCTCTGTTTGTTTCATTCTTTAGATTTTTTATCCCATCAAGTAAAAAGAGTGTTCACGGAGATATAATTCTAGTGACTGGCAGCGGCGGCGCTATAGGGAGAGGCTTATCACTTAAATTCAGTGAACTTGGTGCGATATTGATATTGTGGGATATTGATGAGGATTCTAATAAACAGACTTCAGAATTAATAAAAGCTAAAGGAGGGACGTGTTATCCGTTTACTGTAGATGTCGGGTATAGTACGATTTATATAAGTTCACGTCTTAATCGAATGCTAAATTATTCTTAATACATATATATCTATCTATCTAACAATATCTATCCTGACCTGTCGTTCGAAATATCTCATTCACATCTCTTTCAAGGCCTCAGCTTCTACAAGATTCTTGTGAAACAATATTTGAAATAAAGCCACGAATGGTACAAACTTTACAACTAAGTGAAACAATTTCTTTCGTGCAGTACATTGGGAGATGTTTTTATTTACCAGAAAATCGTAGAACATATTTTATTTATCAAGCGCACGGTTTCTTGATGGAAAATGTTTTGTTTATGTTCGGTATTAATGTTGCTATGTTCAGTCGCTTAAACGGGAAAAAACACAGAACGCGTGACAACAATTGTACATTAAGAGAAAAAAACTAAAGCATGAATTTTATTAACTGATGGAAACAAAAGGATGCTTGGTCACATGTTTTTGAAACACTTTTCTGTTGACGGAGTTGTATGAGAGATGTAATGAACGACAACTTTGTGTAAAGATTTAATTTGTACATTACACCTCTAATGGGAGTCTTAGATAATATCAGCTTTGGTGACTGTCTCCAACCAACATTAGTTATTCAAGTAGCTATATCGTTTCTCAAGTGTCATGAAATTTGATTTGAAACTGTATACCTGAAGTTGAACAAACTTGTTTTTTCTATTTCATCTTTTTTATAAGCAATTCTCCTCTTTTATCTCTGGCTTCGTTATTTTCTTAAATATTTTTTTGTCAAAATAATCCATTTGAATAGTATCAATTTTAGCGGAATGACTTGCACATATATCTGCTTTAACTACCTGCAAATCCTAGCTAAATGATTATATGTATATAAATGTTCTGACTCGCAATATAACACAACGTTGTACTATGTCTAAGGGCTCGATCACACACGTTTATTGGCGGAGATGATGGCATGTTTCTAAATTCACGTACAATGTACATGACACTCACTTAATGTGCAACATGTCAATAAATACATATCTTATATGAGATATACCTCAAGAGCGAAATCATTTCTTCCATTATTTAAGGTTTTATCTGTGCCGTAAATGTATCTATTTGTTGTCTGCTAATCATTTCTGTTGACCATTTATCATCATCCTACGCTAAAAATACAACAAGCTGCTTTAGAAACAAAGCGCATGCGTACATACCATGGTGATACTAAGTTGACTTAATTAGAACACTTTTTAATTATCTATACGTACGTGGATAACTCTGCATTGTTTAAGATGTAATATACAGTAAAAATCAATTATAGCGTGTGTGAACGTTTGGGCGGTTCTTATAATCTGCCTAATGGAAACTAAGTAATGGATTCGTAGTTTGATGTTACTCAACATTTTGCATCTTCTCAAATGCGAGCACATTTAGGTTTATAAAGTTTGGGTCTTGTAAACACTAACAGGTGCTTTTGTTCATCGTCGTCGTTTATATTGAGCTATTCCACGACACATTGTATAAAGACTTGATTGTTGTAGTTTCAACGTTCTGATAAACGTGTATATGGTTAGATTTATATTTTGTTAATTAAGATGTACCGTGTGGATGATGACAATTTTTCAAGTAATTACAGCGTATATTCCCTTGTCTAAGTTCATTCTTGTGCTGTTTTAGTTGTCGAGTTTGTCGTACAAAATGCTTATCAGATGGGAATGTGTTATCGGCGGTTATTGATCCTATCGTTTAAGATGTACTGTTAATGTAGAATTTGCGTCATTGTATAATGAAGTTTTATGACGGGATATGATAAAAGAAATAGTTCCATCCAATCATTTCATTCATTTTGTGACATGAATATCGACTCGTATTTTTTATATTTTCATATGTTATGATATTCACACTTGTAAACAACAGAGGATATACAAACTGATAACACTTGCATGTCTTCTCCATTATCTATGTTAGTATCTATGTAACCTTGTGTTCACAGTTGGACATATCATTGACACGTGTCTTTATTTTTGATGTATGTAATTGTAGCTTTCACGTGGGCCTCAACACCTACTGATTTCTTTATAAACTTTACCACATATATCAATAGATGTCACGCGAAGTGTTTTACAGCTCTATTGTTCACATATCTCATATTATTGCACTTCATGTTACCACATTACTACCCCGACTACTGTACCAGGGGATGTTGTCAGATCTATTACATTTTTATTTGAAATATGAATACATTATACACACTAGTGTTGTATCTAGGCTGAAAAAGGCCAGGACACACATGATACTGGACAGGGCACTAAAGGCCGATGTGGGCAGTGTGCGCTTTGATAAAATCTATTAAGTCCTACTTTGTTTCATATCGTAAATAATGTATAAAGCTAGGTAAATGGTGTTATTAAATTTATAATGCAGGTTAAAGTAATCTAAAAATGTGGAAAATTAACTGAATTATTACACAGATTTATTAGTAGAAACTGCATTTGCATATTCAGACTTAGGTGGCTGCGTGGGATTGTTAGAAAAGGGCAGGGTGGCCCACCCCGCTATTCCATGCTAGATACAACACTACACACACAGTAGAAAGCGAAGGAACTTTGCCATGTTATAATAACCTCACAATGCAATAAAATCGGGAAATGTCATAATTAGAATTTCCACACTCACATACACACACGCGCGCACCCGCACGCTCACCTTTACATTTTTAACATGCATCGGCTTGAAGGAGTAAAATTTACATATATGTAGTAGGAACACAGATTTGTGAGTTTTGGATATATATGAAACATCCCGATGAATTTTACATCTGCAAGGGACTCTACCTTCGACGTCTACACTACAACAAAAATCGGACGAGCAACCGTTACATTTCGACAATGTTCGCTAAACAAGGCACTGAGTATATGACATACATGTTTTACTTACTTTGTCGATTCGTGTATTCAGCTTATAATTAATTTCTGACATTTAGAATATGCTTTGAAGAATTAGACACTTCCTTTGTGAAATTGTTTGCCTTTGCTTATTTGAATACTGTTCTTAGACTATTGAGTCAACAGGCCTGATATATTTAACTTCGTGGTATCAACGTTTCCATGGTAACCTGTTTTATTACATTTGTGTGGTTTCAGATTGGAAGCAGTTGACACCTGCTTGCATGTCTGTACAAAACGTCGCCATAGTTACTGACAGTACTGTTCTAATAATTTAATTAAATTGACTCATTTCTTTCATGGCTACTCATAGCTCGTTTGATTAGTTTTATTTTTCTGTTCTGGTGTATGAACCACGGAGTCGTCTGAGGCCGGAAAAAAAAATTCTTGACGTTATTATTTCTTGTCCTTACTACTCGAAAATATTCATTTCAAGCATGACTGACTAGAAATCAGTGCTGACTAACACACGGATATTAAAGAAAACACATTTTGTTCTGTTATCTTCGCTGCAGTCGTTTTGTTTATTATGCGAATTATTACAATAAATACTGCTACTTTAATTCTGTTATGTATCAGGGCTCTCGATCTCCCGAATTAGGGGTCGAAATTCGGCCCCATTCCCCCACCCTCTGGAATATATTTCCCCCTATCTTTGGTAAAAATTCCCTCGCCAGAGAAAAAAATAAAATTTTAAGCCGATCATGTTATATTAATTAGGCTTTTGAAATCCCCCCTTGAACTGAAAATGACGCAAAATCCCCCCTCCCAGGGCCCCGGCCCCAGTCCCCCAAGAGAGAGAGAGAGAGAGAGAGAGAGAGAGAGAGAGAGAGCCCTGTGTATGATGGAATAAAACTTATCTTGTATTCTTGAGAAACAATATCGTCATTACAAATTATGTTGTCATAGTGTATGTGGGTACAGATGTAACAAAGTAACAACAAAAACACAATCAGTTTCTCTCATTTCAAAATACATGTACAAAAAGACAGACAATAATGGAATGTACTTAGTAATTGTAAAACATTTCGTTGTGCCATTTAATCAGCGTTTAAAAGAATGAAAGCAATCATTGCAAATTAAAATCTTTCCAAGTTATTGACCAAATCTTAATTTGAAATACAATGCACTTAATTGAATACTAGTGACTTGGAACATGGTCAAGAGTAAATAATTTAATAAATTCAGCTTTTGAGAGCACTGTGTATGATAAATGTGGTTGACATAATGGCTGTACATAGAACTTCAATCACACGGACACATTGTAGGTTAGAACACAACCTATAAGAGGCAGATGTTGTCTATGTTTATCAACAGGAATATTACTGATATGTATAATTTTATAGTGCTCACATTCAATTCATCTCACAAGGTTATATACTGCGTTAACATTACGACAGGAGTTGTGCCTTGTTACTTAAGGATCCATACAACCATTAATTTGAAAAGTCCCTCTTAGCCGGCTTAGATCAGTGTGTATAACGTTAGGTCTACCGATAACGGATTCATGTTCCAACATGGGATTGACGCATCTCTATGAAGGTTTTTGTTGGATTAATTGCGTATTGGGTCATACAGCCTCACCTCTAATCATTCACGTGGATCAGTAAACAGCTACATGCGGAGACAGGGTTGGCACTGGTTCAATGCACATGTTTGAAACGTGGTCAGTTGGCATGTTATTTTAAATAATATTGAAAACAGGAGTAAAGCAGAAACAAAATGAAATTGTTTGCGCTGCAAGCAGGAATTCTTCAGTCTTATGGTTGACTGGTTTGGGAGCAATATTACTGTAAAGATTAATTAAACTAACGGTATTAGATCTAGTCGTTGAAAACTTCATCTAGTACGTTATAATAACTTATATGTCACGTTTGACCGCATTTTAGACTAATCACTAATGACTTAATGTCATGATAAAAAGCGTACATATTACAGTGCAACCTCTCCAGAGCGTCCCTCACTTGAGCAACAACCTCCTTTCTACAACAGCATGATTTTTTCCCATTGTGTGATTTAACTATTAGTTGAACTTCTCTAGAGCAATAACCTCTCAACAACATAATTTTGCTTCTCCCAAAGGGTGTCGCTTTGGAGAGGTTGCACTGTATTAATAGTATGAGTTTATTTTCAGTGATCATGATGCCGTTTATAAAACTGCTCAAATTGTGTCACGTGATATAGGTGACGTCACCATTGTCGTGAATAATGCCGGTGTCGTCATCGGACGTCGGTTGCTGGATTGTCCTGATGAAGACATAGAAAAAACATTCAATGTTAATCTTCTCGCTCAGTTTTGGGTAAGAACTTGAACAAATCGTAGTTAAAAAGCGCGTGTTATATATACACAATGCACGTAGTTAAAATTATGCATGCATATTTATCCATGCACGCCGTTAAAATGGAGTTAAAATGGTGCATTCTTATACATGCGGCGTCAAAATGCTGCATGGTTGTAGTTAAAATTCTTATTCTTGCGTCGTTAAAATGGTGCATGTTTGTAGTTAAAATGGTGCATTCTTACACACGCGGCGTTAAAATACTGCATGTTTGTAGTTAAAATGGGGCGTGCTTGTATAGGCGTTGTTAAAATGGTGCATGCTTATGTTCATGTATATACAATGTTGACTTTACGGTCCCAAACTACAGGCGCATTAGTAACGGACCTGTGACTGTAAAAATGCAATAAATTCTTTATAAAACATAATAATTTAACCCAAAATTACCTTAGATAAAAAAATCAAAGAATTCGACCCCGCTCAACTGTTGTATGTACTAATATTATACGCCTTCTATTAGTATACAGTGCAACCTCTCCAGAGCGGCCCTCACTTGAGCGACAACCTCCCTTCAACAACAGCATGCTTTCCCCCCACTGTACGTTTTGACGACTAATTTAACCTCTCTAGAGCAGCAACCTCTCAACAACAGCATAATTTTGCGTCTCCCAAAGGGTGTTGCTTTATAGAGGTTGCACTGTATATAACAGTTGAACGGGGAATATACTAATAGAAGGCGTATAATATTAGTCTGATCGCCTTATTACTTGTGTACGGCGAGCATTTTATAATAGCAGGCATTTTTGTACAGAGATGATTAAACTAACAATTGCTTTGTTGTCTCAATGAAGCGGTGATTCAGGTTTAGAATCTTGATTGCATAGTTACACGTAGAAGTCAAATGAAATCAAGAATTTGGTATTTATGATGAAAAAGACAACCGTGTTTCTTATTGACTTTCATGTTTCATTTCAGACTGTCAAATGTTTCTTGCCAGCTATGTTACGTCGTAACCATGGTCATATTGTAAATATTTCCAGTTCTACAGGTCTTGTTGGGTTAAAGGTATACAGTGTGTAGTATATGTAAAGAAAGTCTGTTTCTTTATAAGCCTTGAAATTATAATATACATAGGATGGTTATTCAGTCTTGCTACTTGTGTAGTATATTTGTAAGTATATGACCTGTCCAGGCCTTCGAAATAGTCAATTAGAAATTGCTCGAATACAGAAACGTTGGTCGGAATATTGTCTGCCAGCAGCTTACGGATTGGTTAGTACTGGTTAGTATACGGTCTAGGAAAACTGGTTAAATAAACCGACCGCCGTGTATAACTGAAAAAAACTACTGTAAAAACGGCGTTAAACCCAATGACAAAAATGAAATATTTGCATGAAGTTATGATGAAAATGATGAGACAGGATGCTCCTCAAACATGACTTTTACAGGAATGGAGCCTCATCCAACAAACACAAGAATGTTTCAATTCACACCATGTCCTCGTTTAGCTTAAACATACATGTTCATGTCCTACATTATTTACTTATTTGTACGTAATACTATTGTAATGAATACACTTATAAGTATACTTTTGAACAACGATTCATCATGACAGGTACCAAGACAGTATTTACATTTGTATTAGGATGATAAAATTGTTCGAATATTGTTTTAAATGAGTTTCACTGTTTTAATTTCCATGTCATATATCTGAATACTAAATGACAAATAATGTTGTATTTCATGTATTTCACCCATACAAGCTTCATTTTTCCACTGTTTTCACCATTTAATGCACAAAATAGACATGTTTATAAAACAACATTTATTAACATTCTTCAGAATCTCACTGATTTCCGTGTAAAATAGACATGTTTATAAAACAACATGTATTCACATTCTTCAGAATCTCACTGATTTCCGTGTAAAATAGACATGTTCATAAAACAACATTTATCAACATTCTTCAGAATCTCACTGATTTCCGTGTAAAATAGACATGTTCATAAAACAACATTTATCAACATTCTTCAGAATCTCACTGATTTCCGTGTAAAATAGACATGTTCATAAAACAACATTTATCAACATTCTTCAGAATCTCACTGATTTCCGTGTAAAATAGACATGTTCATAAAACAACATTTATCAACATTCTTCAGAATCTCACTGATTTCCGTGTAAAATAGACCTGTTTATAAAACAACATTTATTAACATTCTTCTGAATCTCACTGATTTCCGTGTAAAATAGACATGTTCATAAAACAACATTTATCAACATTCTTCAGAATCTCACTGATTTCCGTGTAAAATAGACATGTTTATAAAGCAACATTTATCAACATTCTTCAGAATCTCACTGATTTCCGTGTAAAATAGACCTGTTTATAAAACAACATTTATCAACATTCTTCAGAATCTCACTGATTATAGTGTAAAATAGACATGGGTATAAAACAACATTTGTTAACATTTTACAGAATCTCACTGATTACAGTGCCTCCAAATACGGTGTAGTTGGATTTACGGAAGTTTTACATTACGAAATTATATTCTCTGGTTACACTGGTGTCCATACTACTCTGGTATGTCCGGCTTTTGTGAAGAGTAAACTGTTTGATGGTTGTAAATACAGGTATGTATCTGTTTATTTTATGTATCTGTTTATTCTATGTTTATTTTATTTATCTGTTTATTTTATGTATCTTGTTTATTTTATGAGTCTTGTTTGTTTTATGTATCTGTTCATTTTATATATCTCTGTTTATTTTATGTATCTGTTATCTGCACATATCTGTTTATTTTATGTATCTCTGTTTATTTTATATATCTGTTTATTTCATGTGTTTGTTTATTTTATTTTACCTTGCTGCCTGATAAACAATTACGACCGTAAACAACCGTGGGTGGATGGATGGATGTTGCACGTCATTGTGTAACCTGTATTAATGTTATACGCATTTGAAAAAAGTTTAGTGTAATCTATCTTCTTTGCAATATTTTTATGTGTTTTAAGATAGACTAAATGTCTAGCCTTCAAAGCTTGTTACGTTTGAAGTCGTATAAATTGCTTCACATGAAGTTGATGAATAGGGTTGAAGTATAGCCTAGAATCAATCATTACATTACATTGATGTTTGTATACTGAAAGTCATTAGAAACTTCACTCTTGTCATCCGTGTTACTTTGAATGCACTTTAAGAATATTTTCGCTTGGCGTGAATGAAGGACACACTATTGATATCACTGATTTTATATCTGCGGTTAAATGTGGTACTTGTTAATATTTATATTGACACACAGAGTTCAAACTCCTTGATATGATCCTGTGGTCAAGCTGTTAAGAATAAAACATGCTTTGACCGATTCACCCGATTGTATGGGTACTGTGATAGTGAGATATCGTGTTCGTGTCAGACAAGGTCACCGTCCCTGATGTCTGACATGTCGGAATGTAAATTAATGAATGGCACTTTTTTAGTAAAACAGGTCAGTTGCCTGAAATTTGACACGGATATTGACAAGCTGTACGATCATTTCATTTAGCATCATTAATTTCATCGTGAAATTTCCTTGATATTAGATTTTGTAGTTTTTGTGTACTTCATAGATGCTCACAATGATAAATGTGAGCGACTGACGATTTATTTCGTTCAAATTAATAAATAGAACGATTAAAGTACTGACTGATTTTCAGAAAGCCTCTAACTTTACGATGAAGATTTATCATAATAATTGGAGGCCACAGTTCAATCAATGTTCTCGTTTAACGCATGTTTCAAAAGAAGTTGTAACGATGACTGAGTAATTAGCTCAAACCTAGACATAGTAACACACTTCTACATCATTTCTCCTACATTAACTTACGTTTATTTTTTGACGACACGTGATATTATTCATCGTTTTTATGTATAGACAGAATTGTGTTACATCAATGTTTGTGTCTACATATTATGTTACTGTCCACGTTTGATGTATGAAGCGATTAGTTACACTTATTTATATCAATGTATTCTTATAATGTGTATATCACTGTTCTGTTGTACAATGGTTTATCCTTATCTTGATGTTCAGTGGTTTATCACTGTGTTGATGCACAGTGGTTTATCATTATGTTGTTGTACAGTAGTTTATTACTGTGTTAATATTCAGTAGTTAATCAGTGTGTTAATATTCAGTAGTTTATCAGTGTGTTAATATTCAGTAGTTTATCACTGTGTTGTTGTACAGTGGTTCATCACTGTGTTGTTGATCATTGGTTTATTCCAGCGTAAATGTACTGTGGTTTATCACTGTGTTAATGTAAGTGGTTTATCACTGTTGTTGTTCAGTGGTTTATCACTATGAAAGATTTCTATGTGATGCATTTCAGTCTGTGATTATTTGACTGAAGATCATAAGAGAATCTGGTAGATTAGTTCACCTATTTATAACCTAATTCCTAATTATAAATGATATACACACCTCTTCAGTCGTTGAGTTGTCATTGTCGTGCGAGAATTTATCGACGCACGGTAATAGAGCAGAATCAAAGTTGTTAACTGTCAGGAAAAGTTCAACATGGTAATGTAATGTCGTCTTATCAGCATTTCTACAGTGGAAACTGAACAATAATGACACGATTACGATATGATTCTTGTGTCAAGAATAGTTTGTAGTCTGTTTACTGTTACTTACGACGATTTATAAAAAGTTATTGTTACAATGAAAATGTTTTCATGAATCTCTGCAAAGAAATTAGTGACGTATGTTTTCCAGTCATTAGCTTTGTAATATTAGAATGTTGGTAATATGTCAGGGGATAGTGCAAATCATTTCTCATTTGAGATTTCATGATAACTGTGCGTTCATTAGTGTTGTATGTGAACATTTTAGAAAATGATTCATGTGAGATGTCACTATTATCGTATGATGTATGAGAATTACCTAGATTGGTGTCTGGTTGTAACTAGGGCAATGTTTTTTCTTTCCATGCTGACCTACTCACCGTCTGCTTGTATTCTTGACAGAGTACAGATCTCTTTTTATGTTAAATACGAAGCATTTTTTCTTCTGTATTTTGAAATTATAACCCCAAATATGAATAGCTGCCAAATTAACTCTTAGGAAACATTCTTATTAAACGAAAGTAATCATCATGAACAGCAACACTTGCCATGATTTTATATACGGTGTATGTAAGGGTCGTGACAAGATCCAGACCAGACCGTGACAAGATCCAGACCAGACCGTGACAAGATCCGGACTAAATCGTTGCAAGATCCAAACTAGACCGTGACAAGATCCGGACTAGATTGTGACAACATCCGGACTAGACCGTGACATGATCCAGACCAGACCGTGACAAGATCCGGACTATATCGTGACAAGATCCAGACCAGACCGTGACAAGATCCAGACCAGACCATGACAAGATCCGGACTATATCGTGACAAGATCCAGACCAGACCGTGACAAGATCCATACCAGACAATGACAAGATCCAGACCAGACCGTGACAAGATCCGGACTATATCCTGACAAGACCCATACCAGACCGTGAAAAGATCCGGACTATATCGTGACAAAATCCAGACAAGACCGTGACAGTCTTCTCAGT
This sequence comes from Lutraria rhynchaena, assembly GCA_008271625.1. Taxonomy (NCBI): domain Eukaryota; kingdom Metazoa; phylum Mollusca; class Bivalvia; order Venerida; family Mactridae; genus Lutraria; species Lutraria rhynchaena. Next base: position 499,314 of record VIBL01000122.1, on the reverse strand, counting down.
GTTCTGATTTCTTTTCTTATTCAGATTCCCAGCACTGTTGCCACCACTTGAAGTAGATGATTGTGTGAACAGAATCGTCCAAGCTGTGTTAACGAACCAGATCGTTGTCTGTATACCGCGTATTGTTTACTTCTTCAGTGCCCTGAAAACGTTAGTTCAGCTAAATGATCTCTGTTTTGCGACCTACCTATTTTAAACATTTTGTTGGTTAAAACACGTCTATCAAAATCGCGGATTCAATACATGAGTAGTGTTTTCTTTTGTTTTAGCAAATATGTTTTCATTCTTCTAACATGTTTCAGTATATCGTCCAGTAACTTCATGATACCATCGTAATCGTTATGCCGGAACGTTTTTTTCATACTGGCCGCTGATGTATTTTTAATGACGTCATAACCAGGATACGACTTTTGACCCCCCCAGGGAAGACAATAAAGTCTTCGTTGGTTTCATTTTAAATTTTGAGACACAAATTTATCTACAAGTACAATAATACCAGACATCGTGTTCCAATTTTTGCTAATTTTGTCGTTAAATAAATTTTTTCTCTAAACATTTAATTTATTAACCGCCGATCTGTTTTTACTGTTACTTGACGTCATAAGTACTTAGTGTGAATCTGTTGATACATTTTTATAACTTCAGTGTACTTCCGGTCACTGCCATGAACGCTCTCATCAAATTTCTCGGCGCCGCCAATTTCATGAATACATTTGTCGGTAAAACAGAAGAAACTAGACACGGGGTATCCAGCCGTAAAACGGACGGAGAGGATTCAGTCGTGATGAATGAAAGAATTAATGGCGGGCTGGCATGTTGTGAGGATGTGTCAGCTGACAAGAAGGTTCAGTAATTATAAAACAACATCCACACTGAACGGTCACATAGAAGTGATGTTTTTCACAACAATAGTTGAATGTGATAATTTTACATCACATGTACATTGTTATTGTCGTTAGTGTATTTTTTTGTATCTGTGAACTATTTGTAGGTGATTGACATGTGGTGAACAAAACAATCTTAGATCTGTCAAGGTGTTCATTCATTGGTAACATAGTTTGTATTACAGTGCAACCTCTCCAGAGCGACCCTCTCTTGAGCGACAACCTCCCTTCAACAACCGCATGTTTTTCCCCACTGTGCAATGTGGTTATTAATTTAACCTCTCTAGAGCAGCAAGCTCTCAACAACATAATTTAGCGTCCCCCAAAGGGTGTTGCTTTGGAGAGGTTGCACTGTAGATGGAATTCATGAAATGAGGATCAGTTTACAACTTGTGGTATGGTACTATGTATGGTTTTATTATACAGCTATGTTCTCACTGTGTCTGATACGTCCTTCTAGTGTTTGCTCTAATAACTGTTTTAGAAACAAAACAAAGTTTCATATTGTTCCATTTACAAGTGACACATGACTCAGTATAATATATGCCATAAAGATGTGTGGTGTTCATCTTAATCACACGTTATGAACACCATATTATGTGTTGTTTGTATGTTGTTATAACGTAACTTGTTTGGTGTTTCTGTGACACATGTTTACAAATATACCAGCATGATATCGTATTGTTTTATTTTATCACTTTCTGTATTCTGTGTAATGTTTTATTATTTTTTTTATATTTTTTTATGTGACTTATTGACACTGGGGTTTAACGCCGTTTTTCAACAATTTTTTCAGCTATATACGGCGACCGGTTCACCTAACCTGTTTTCCTGGGCTATATACTAACCAGTACTAACTTACCCTTCCACAAGGAATCGGCAACTTCTCCACATGTGGAGGAAACTCGACACTATTGTCAAATTTTCATGTAAGTGTATGACCTACCGCGACGAATCCCGGATCTCCGAGCTACAAGTCCAGCGCACTAACCACTGGACCACGGCTGCGGCTGTTTAATGTTGTACAATCCTGGTTCACGCGTATATGAGGACATTATCACACAGTGATCTGTAACTGGTCAGTATTAAGGACTGACGTGTTGTACTTGGCAAGCTTTATTTTGTTTAGAAACTCTAGCATGACGGATGACGGTGTTTCAGTGATGATCTACAGGTCCGACATTGACCTAGAAGTTAAAGTAGATGTTTAGTGTGTATACAACAAACACTGTATGGTGTTTTCTATCACACATGTCGTTTATTTGACCCCTTTTTAACAACAAATAGTTAAACATGAAAACAAATAGGCCGTTATTTTCTTGTAGTAATTTGCATTCATTTGTCTTATTCATTTCAGATCTTTATTTAGTCCTTGTATATTTGCTAAGTTGCCGACACGGACAAGTTATTCTTGTAAAAAGAATTTCGTTTTTATTTGAAATGTAACCCTGAGGTGCTGAAAGTACGAGCGAACGAGCAAATTTACATGGTCACGTGTTCAAACTAACATAGTCACGTGTTCAAATTTCCATGATCAGATGTTCAAATTTCCATGATCAGATGTTTAAATTTACATGGTCACGTGTTCAAACTTACATGGTCACGTGTTCAAACTTATATGGTCACGTGTTCAAACTTACATAGTCACGTGTTCAAATTTCCATGATCAGATGTTTAAATTTACATGGTCACGTGTTCAAACTTACATGGTCACGTGTTCAAACTTACATGGTGACGTGTTCAAACTTACATGATCAGATGTTCAAATTTACATGGTAACTTGTTCAAATTTACATGGTCACGTGTTCAAATTTACATGGTCACGTGTTCAAATGTACATAGTCACGTGTTCTTTTAACAATGATAAGAAATGATGACTAAGAAATCTATTTTATGTGAACCTGATAATTATATAGCATCAAACAAACAATGAAGTATAACAAAAGACAAGCAAGAAGAAGCGGTTATAAAATGTGAACGATATAAGAATTCCTGATCAGGATATATCAGTACTTGTAGTTTACATCTTCAGTACAAGGCACGTGCTTGGTTATGTTTATGTTAACACAATCAAATTCCGTTTTTTCCGAAAATTCTCAGGAAAATGTGCTTTGTTTTATTTTTACTAATCTGAGGTGGGGTACTGATACAGGCTATAAATATACTTCAGGTATAATTTGATAGAAATGATACCCAGAAGAATATTTACAGAACCATCCGTAACCAAACTGATCCAGTCAAGGTCGAATTATGTTCTTTAGAAATTTTAAACGAATTACATTAAAATTCTTATTTTCACATTTAGGAGCTCTGACCCGACGCTTCCTCGTATTTTGAGATGTCAGGTTGTTAGTCTTGAAAATAAACGTATGGTATGTATCTTTTAGTGTTAGTACTTGTAAACATAAAGCCAATTTGATTGTTATAACTATTTGAATACAAGTATATTAGACGTAACAATACACGAATTGTTTATTTCCTGTACACTGTATTCGTTGTATCTAGGCTTGCAGAATTACACTTTTAGAGACATAGCATGTGACTGTAATACGTCTCTGAGAACAATATAAGTCAGTGATTCCTTAAGTGTATCAAGTGTCACTTCAATATCGATTTAAGACTATAGAAAGTAGCTGGGGAACAAAATGTATGACAGGCTTATCAACATATCCTAACTTTGTAATGTATGACATGCTTATCAACATATCCTAACATTGTAATGTATGACAGGCTTATCAACATATCCTAACTTTGTAATGTATGACATGCTTATCAACATATCCTAACATTGTAATGTATGACAGGCTTATCAACATATCCAAACATTGTAATGTATGACAGACTTATCAACATATCCAAACATTGTAATGTATGACAGACTTATCAACATATCCAAACATTGTAATGTATGACAGGCTTATCAACATATCCAAACATTGTAATGTATGACAGACTTATCAACATATCCAAACATTGTAATGTATGACAGACTTATCAACATATCCAAACATTGTAATGTATGACAGACTTATCAACATATCCTAACATTGTAATGTATGACAGGCTTACCAACATATCCTAACATTATAATGTATGACATGCTTACCAACATATCCTAACATTATAATGTATGACAGGCTTACCAACATATCCTAACATTGTGATGTATGACAGACTTATCAACATATCCTAACATTATAATGTATGACAGGCTTACCAACATATCCTAACATTGTGATGTATGACAGGCTTACCAACATATCCTAACATTGTGATGTATGACAGACTTATCAACATATCCTAACATTGTAATGTATGACAGACTTATCTACATATTCTAAGAAACAATCATGTAATGTGATTTATGTTTATAAACGATAATCGTGAAATCAGTTTTTAAAGCTTTGAACACCAAAGTTTTAGGATTCGAAATTTTGTTCTTCAAACACGTATCTTTAGTATCACAGATAGGAAGTATTCAGTGGGAGAACTGAATTTCGTTTTAACAACAAAAAGAAAACGAATGTATATCATATTATGGCATTTAGAAGACATTAATCTAATAACAAATCATATCGCTTCCTAATTTCTTTCGTCGACCTCCACTGTAAAATTGATACTCCATCTTTGTCATTGCAGATCCTATTTCCGTATTTACTCTGTTACCATAGTTACCAGAATTCGTATTTGGTACGTTATCTGAAAATACAGTGGCCTTTTCTGGCAATGGTTCTGGTTCCTTCACGTTACCCTGAAAAAAATTTTTTTTGATTAAATTAGCATTTTCTTCATCTAAGAAAGATAATCAATATCATATTGTTATTAATTCTTCAGAGTTGCCTCCCTTCTCAAAATTGGATGACTAAATTAATGGAAATAGGAGTTCTTTTGGTAACATTAATCCGACGGATATTACGAATTATTAAATCAAAGTGGATTATCGGATTTAATGAATGTATTATATTAAATAATCACTTGGCTATTATGTACGTGGACAAATATTCAAATGTACAACGCCGGCAGTGTATATATTAGGACAACAATAGCGCCAATTATTATATTTAAGCATCTCCCGAAAGGATATAAAAAGTCTATATACAATAGTGTAAAAAAACTCGAGTGTTTATCTTAATTTTCATACTTACACACACGAATTTATAGCTTATTAATAATAAAATATCCAAATATTTTGTTAGAATTACAAATATCTCAATGAGAGCAATACATATAAAATAACATCCATTAATCATTAATGATTCGCAGTGGAACATAAACATATTGAAGACACGCCTTATTCAGTAATAAATGATTTTCTCGTTCTATAATTTATCTTAATTTTACAAAATAGTGTTTAATATACAGTGTGGCATCCATCAGTTATATTTACCGTAAATTTTTAAATTCAACACATGATTTAATATTAAAGCAAAATTAATATTATTCAAAACCAGTGCATGCCTTTACCACTTACAATACAAACATCTAGACAACACCACCAGAAATTCACAGATAACATTCACCATTGTTGTTAAAAAAACTACGATAATAAACACCACACAAGCTGAGACCACCAGTATAACAACACAACTAATGTTTACAGGCACAGTATGTCAGTTTTAGATGTAACGTCCAGAAAACATCTAGAACAACCCTTTTCATGATGGAAAGATATTAAGTGCTCCCATGTTTCAATAAAAAATAAATTTTGAAGCAAACTTAAGTGTAAAACTTTCTTTACAAATGGCGATTGACTTTACATAATTTATTACATGTGAGGGTCGTTTAAATGTTCAATGAATGATGTCAAAAAACGAATTTACTTTTTTATATTTCTGTAAAAACTTACTTTACTTCCAACCTTTATCTAAAATAATCGATTAAAATGTTTGAAAAAACGAATCAAAATTTTAAGTGTACAGTGTTCTATTTTGAGAATGTACGATGCACGTACATTCAATTCAACACTCCTTACTCGAATTAAAACGTCATATAAAGCTATTGCTTACAATAAGAATAAACATAAAATGGTCATATGTCTACTAACAGACGGGCATATATATTAAGATGTAGATATATTTCTATTTATAGATTGGTATATATATTAAGATATGGACATATTTCTATTTATAGATTGGTGTATATATTGATATATGGATATATTTCTATTTATAGATTGGTGTGTATATATTAAGATATGGACATATTTCTATTTATAGATTGGTGTATATATTAATATATGGACATATTTATATTTATAGATTGGTATGTATCTATTAAGATATGGACATACTTATATTTATAGATTGGTATATATATTAATATATGGATATATTTCTACTTAAAGGAAATAAATATATACCTGGGCATCAAACTCAGCTAAAAATCCCCAACTGCTTTCCCTGAAGAAACAGAAACAGACACAAGCATTAATTTATGCATACGAGAACAGACATCTATGATTATTAACCAGTTACTTCAGTCACTCGGAATTTTCATCGCTATGACGATATAATATTTTTTGTCACAGATTTTTTCTCAGCTGTAATGGTTTACCTTTTTGAGTCAGATCTTTCACGACATTTCCACGTGCTAGAGTTAAGCTTCCCTGGCATCAACTTCACGTGATAATTATATCACTTTATCGATTTCTTGATTAATCGGATTTATTAAAAATATGCGAAACCGTAATACAATGTAATACAATACGTTGGCAACTGACGTCACATTACACTCGTATGCATCCAACGTCACGTTCATCATACTTACGTCATTTTGTAAAACCGTATTGCAGTATAGTGCAATACGTACTGTATGTAGTTTCATAGTGAAATAGACCGCAGATAGGTCAAGTAGTGTCGCAGTTTAAACACGGGCAGGTATAACGGTCACATCTTCCGGCATTTACTAAAATATAGCGATTAAATTTTGTTTGCTTGTAAATTTGTCTTATTTCTGAGATCTTTTCATAGGTGGGGGTCGCCACGACTACAAAAACGGTTCAGAGAAAAACGAACCGGTTAAAAAAACGTCATAATTCGTATTGCAATATTGACCGGTATATCGGTTAACTGTTACCACCCCTAACTAAATACTGACCAGTTCTTTAGGCATCTTTTTTCTGTTCCTACGGCTTGTTTCCATATAGTATCCTGTGACACCTGGTCACAGTTACTGTATTCCACCTCACGGTATTGTTTAGATTCCGCTGGTACCTGACGTTTTTCTGCTGGAACACAACTATCATGGTACTGACTGAAAAAAATACACATCAATAAATTATAACACTCGTCACCGTGGATAATATACCGAGTCTTCTAAATATGTACGCCTTAATCATGTCGGATAGCTTAATAAACCGTATATTTCAACTTATTTATTCTGAGTCATTCTACAGGTTACCAAGATCAAGCTAAGGCCTATTAAATATCGAAATAAACTGAAAACAAATTATTTCCTTCAATAGCATTACTCCATGCAAACGATAAATTACTGAACTTATTTGAAAACTGTACATACTACCATAAACTATACTGAAATCTATAGATTGTTATCAATATGAACACACTGTATGTAATATCTGTTCGAATTTAAAATTCAACGCTAACTACTGAGTTTACTTTACGTACTGGTAGATATACAATTTTAAAGTGATTGTCGCACCTGGTAGTTTTATATAATTATTGAATGTGGTTGTGATTCCATACTGGGTAAAATAAACGTTACTACAGACAAACATAACCCAACAAGCGCGTTGCTACCCGTCTTGGTCGTACCACAAGTGAACGAGTTAAACATTTCTCTATTATAACTCAGTATGTTTGATCGGAAATAAATGACCCTATAAAGTCTCCAGCATACAATACAGTACATATCTATCGATCAGCGTTTTATGATATGGTTTAATGTCCCGTCAACAGAGAAGTGTCTTGTTCATTTATGGGTTATGCGGAAATTAATTAGAACTTTTCAGTGATAATGTTCACACAATGACCAGGTTACAACAGATGTGTGATAAAAATATAGAATAAAAAGTTGAATTATTCAATATATATATTGTTTGACGGATATTGATCACCAGTATGACTTTATGAAAAAAAATCATCAGTATGATTTTATAAAAATATTAATCAACAATACGATTTTATAAAAATGTTGATCACCAATATGATTTTGTGAAAATTTTGATTATCAGTATAATTTCATGAAAAATATTGATCACCAGTATGATTTTATGAAAAATATTGATCACCAGTATGATTTTATAAAAAATATTGATCACCAGTATGATTTTATAAAAAATATTGATCACCAGTATGACTTTATAAAAATATTAATCACCAGTATGGTTTTATAAAAATATTAATCACCAGTATGATTTTATAAAAATATTGATCGCCAGTATGATTTTATCAAAAATATTGGGCATCAGTATGATTTTATAAACATTATTAATCATCAGTATGATTTTATAAACAATATTTATCACCAGTATGATTTTATGAAAAATGCTGGTCATCAATATGATTTTAGGAAAATATTGATCATCAGTATGATTTTATGAAAAATGCTGGTCATCGGTATGATTTTATGAAAAATATTGATCACCAGTATGACTTTATGAAAAATATGAATCACTAGTATGAAAAATGTTGATCACCAGCATGATTTTATGAAAAATATTGGTCATCAGTATGACTTTATAAAAATATTGGTTATCAGTATGATTCTATAAAAAATATTGGTCATCAGTATGACTATATAAAAATATTGGTCATCAGTATGACTTTATAAAAAATATTGGTCATCAGTATGACTTTATAAAAAAATATTGGTCATCAGTATGACTTTATAAAAATATTGGTCATCAGTATGACTTTATAAAAATATTGGTCATCAGTATGATTCTATAAAAAATATTGGTCATCAGTATGACTTTATAAAAAAATATTGGTCATCAGTATGATTCTATAAAAAATATTGGTCATCAGTATGACTTTATAAAAAAATATTGGTCATCAGTATGATTCTATAAAAAATATTGGTCATCAGTATGACTTTATAAAAAATATTGGTCATCAGTATGATTCTATAAAAAATATTGGTCATCAGTATGATTCTATAAAAAATATTGGTCATCAGTATGATTCTATAAAAAATATTGGTCATCAGTATGACTTTATAAAAAAATATTGGTCATCAGTATGACTATATGAAAAATATTGGTCATCAGTATGACTATAAAATATTGATCATCAGTATGATTTTATGAAAAATATTGGTCATCAGTATGACTTTATAAAAAATATTGATCGCTCATATGACATTCCGTATTGATCGTTGATCACTGGTATTAACCAGACATCGTTGTTTTGCAACAGTATGCCACAAAGATATGGTTATATATTTGTTACATTTTGGAGATCATAATATTAATGTTTTAAGTTGAACACAATATAAACTAGCCTTACACACAGCTATATATGATATATTTACTGACATTATATAGTACATTGATAAATAATTTAAGTGTTTGAGACACATCAGACAGTCCACTAAATATCATGTAACTATTAGCTTATTACTGATCTACATGTATTTCACTTGTTAATTAGTCTACTTGTCTATTTTCAGTTCATGTTTTATAAATGATTGTAAAACATCCTGCAAGGTAAAATCTTAGACAAAACATCGAGACAAAGACATATCAATCGTCAATGACAATAAACCAACTTTACATGACAACGTTATTTCAGAGAAAAATAATTTATAAACTAATTCTCGTTCCGACATTTTATTCATTCGACTGAATTCAGTATTTTACTGAATGAAAAATAAGTACAGAATCGATAAGAAAGTCTTTGATGCGATAAGTACAATTCATCTGACATAGAGGATTTTCAGATGTTACCATAACAACAATAAAACTAAATACAATTCATTGATAACGCAGGATGAAAAATACCTTTTAGGGAAATAGCTGAACATGACTCCACCTGTTACCCTAGGATCCATGTTTTAATGATTTTAAACAGAATTCCTATCATGAAATATACACAAACACTTAATTCAACAATAGCCCTCACGCGTTTATAATGTACGTTCAAGTTTCCAAATATCGTCAAAATTTGTCCTTCCGCTACCAAATACTTGACAGTTTTAAAGAGATCCTTCAAATTTTATGTTGAATATATCACCTTGCTACCATACACACAAATAGCCAATCCATCAACCATATAACCATATATTTATCTTGTAAAATTATGCAGATCTCTCTGTGTTTATCGATATTTCAAACTGAAGTTAAACTTTACGGTTACAATTTTGCTATCAATAATAAACATGTACGTTAATAGTTGTTACATATTACACAATCAAACGTTTAAGACTTAAATTCCGTTAATACAAGTTAAAGTTAATATCCACGTTACGGATAAACCTGAACTCTCCCAATATGTTCACTTTGAAATCCCGAGTAAATAAATGTCAGTATTTCAATATTGCCTTTGTATATAGCAGTTTTTATATGGCGCTATAAACACGGTAAGACACAGAACGTCCATTCATTTTATTCTTCCCAGTAGTAAAACTGTCATATCATTACTCCCGGTGACGAAGGTTTCCAATAACGCAAACTCAAATATTTATTTTGAATAATTGAATGAAAATATTGATCGTTCGGCTTCTATGGTTCGTCAGTCAAAATATGTTTCACGCAGTCAATTAAAGCTCAAGTATTAACAAAGTCCGACTCCTTTGATGGTGCACTCAACTATTTACCCAACCATTGCCATTTCTGCACCGAAATCAATTTACGTTACCGTATGAGTGACGTTATTGACGCAAGAAAGAGTTATGACTATAAAAGATCAATTACATGTTCCGAAGAACGCACGCTAGATGTATTCTGTTACCCTGAACACGCTAAGTTCATTACAAAATCTATCATAATAGATCTAGTATTAGATAGCTCACTATCCATGTCCGATCGTAGAGCTATTTTTGTCCTCCCCAATCGAAAATAGAATTTGCAACATCGATATGCGTGCATTAATCACATTGTAATTTGCACAAAGTAATGGAAGATAACAAGAGTCGATGTTGATAATTCTGGTTAAATGTATCAGTGTTCCTTAATGAAAGTTTGATAAGATTTGAAAATTTAAAAAGAAATGTTAGTGAAGTGTATTAATGTAATTGAACTAGGTTTTAGTACACTCCCAAATTTAAAATATCTAGTAATTCTCATCAACACCAAAAATGTGATGTCTGTATGGTTCAAATATTCAGCTTAAACCAAAATGGTTGATGACACTAAACATTCAAATATTTTGATGGCTAGTTAGTCTAAACACGCAACTAGTCTAATGGATTTTTAGTTAAAATATCCAGTTATTTTCAACAACTAAAATGACATGACAAGCAAAAAATGAGATGGCTGGTTAGTCTAAACATCCAACTAGTGAAATAAAACAAATATTGTCATCAATGACCATATTTAGCACAAGTACTAGTCCATAGAATAATTGTACTATAATTAAGAAATGCTGTCAGTAACGGCATTCATTAAACCACTGAATGGCGGTCATTAACAGTCAATTTCTATGCACGAGTATTGGTTACGACAATAAACATGACCGAGTTGGATCTTTACATTTCCCACTCACACAAATAATAAAAATTTCATTTTTTTGATCGCAATTTTACTTGCATTGACAAGTTCTTTAAATTTACAACTACACCAGATAAATGAAAAATGTTAAAAATATTCACATAATGAACATTGTCCAAATGTTTATCGATTGTAATATACACAGCAACTAACTAACATATTACATATAGTACAATAGTAACTAACTAACATATTACATATAGTACAATAGTAACTAACTAACATATTACATATAGTACAATAGTAACTAACTAACTAACTAACTAACTAACTAACTAACTAACTAACTAACTAACTAACTAACTAACTAACTAACTAACTAACTAACTAACTAACAAACTAACAAACTAACTAACTAACTAACTAACTAACTAACTAACTAACTAACTAACTAACTAACTAACTAACTAACTAACTAACTAACTAACAAACTAACAAACTAACAAACTAACAAACTAACTAACTAACTAACTAACTAACTAACTAACTAACTAACTAACTAACTAACTAACTAACTAACTAACTAACTAACTAACTAACTAACTAACTAACTAACTAACTAACTAACTAACTAACTAACTAACTAACTAACTAACTAACTAACATATTACATATAGTACAACAGTAACTAATTAACATATTACATATAGTACAATAGTAACTAACTAACATATTACATATAGTACAACGGTAACTAACTAACATATTACATATAGTACAACAGTAACTAACTAACATATTACATATAGTACAATAGTAACTAACTAACATATTACATATAGTACAATAGTAACTAACTAACATATTACATATTGTACAACGGTAACTAACTAACATATTACATATAGTACAATAGTAACTAACTAACATATTACATATTGTACAACAGTAACTAACTAACATATTACGTATTGTACAACAGTAACTAACTAACATATTACGTATTGTACAATAGTAACTAACTAACATATTACATATAGTACAACAGTAACTAACTAACTAACTAACATATTACATATAGTACAATAGTAACTAACTAACATATTACAAATAGTACAACGGTAACTAACTAACATATTACATATAGTACAATAGTAACTAACGAACATATTATATATAGTACAACGGTAACTAACTAACATATTACATATAGTACAATAGTAACTAACTAACATACGATATATAGTACAACGGTAACTAACTATTATTTTATGTATAAATACAAGATACAACAGTGACATCCGGTCTTACTTTGATCAGGAGCGTAACAAATATTGACTGATATAAGCAGGATGGTAACCCATGACAATGTGCACAAACTCCTGACTAATTGATTACCAACCACCTTTTCTGAAAGAACGTCTATAGCGTGTGGTCATATATCAATATGGATACGTGGTGAATTATGAAATACACACCTGAACGTGCGGTATTGTTTTAGGCATGTAGGATTATAAAATAACCCAATTAAATCATTTATAGAAACGTCTGTAGGCATAAAAGTGTCAGTGCTGCGAGACAATAAAGATTGATCGAACGTTCTCATGACGAAGGTTCGCCTGATTTATCTCAATTCTAACAAGAAGTCAGTTAAGCTGATCAAGGCATTTTATTGTTATATTCTTATTTATTATTCATCCGTTTCCACAATTGATCAATATTCACGCACGCGTTTCTTTATATTTCGATGGAATATGGTGATATAACTTGAAGCATGCAATCAGCATACAGTCAGGTACCACGAGCATACAAATAGACATGTACATATTCAACAACACAAACATGTATTTATTCTTGATAATTCATTAAATTCATTGTACAAGTGTTGTTGATATTAAATCTTATTCCGATTTAGGTTGGACTGTAGTAAACAGCACTATAGAATATATTAATTATTTTTCCATCATTAACTAACCACGGAACATGGGTTATTCCACGGAAGCAAATACATGTATATCTATGTATTATAAAATATAAACCGTCTTTCTGTAGTAATGATTTTATCAAATGTTTGTTGAGCAGTATTAAAATCAGAAAGTTAAACGTTTGTTTTATGACTACAATGTCTCATCATGGAAGTTATTTAAATGGACAGTTTAGCATTTCTATACTTACGTGTGATTGTGTCGCGTTGAAGACATCTTACAAATGCGTTAATTATCAATATATAATTCCTATAATAATATGTGTATAACATCCGAACACAAACAATGTAAATGAAAGATTTCCTTTACTGAAAACAGTTGATTATTTTTCTACCTAACCATAGCATTGTATTCGTTATACATGTATGTAAACACTCGTTGAACTTAAGTCAATAAAATATATTATTCCTGTTTGAAACATCTTTATCTTCTATTTATTTTAACCAGTTGTTAAAATCCTAACTATTTAGCCACTTAAAAACTGATTAGAAAAGATTTGACGATTCTTTATCCAACTTTTGTTACCTCGTGCCCTCTGAGGAGTCTAGCTGATCCATCCATTCAGTTCTACCCTGAATCAAGCACGACAATGGTTTAAAACTAAGCTATGTCTTTTTCTTTAATTAGCTTATTGTATTCTTTACGTGACGACGTGCACCTTGTTCTGACGCTGATGATATTCAGTGAACAGGATTCCGAGTCAATGCGCGCCTTCGCTTCAATAGTATGCAAGACTCCTGTCCTTCATGTGAACATCACAGAGAAAATACGGAAAGAAAATTGAATACATTATTTTATTGAATATTGGATGAAAGTCGTCGCATTCAAACATTTATATTTCGTAAATAAATTATTGTCATCCACAAAAGATGTCTTTGTAGTCCTGTTTGTAAGGAATCTTTCATACTTATAGGTGCGGCCATCTTTGATTGAGTTAAGAAAGCTGATGTGAAAAAGATTTTATTTATTCAACTTACCCCCCATTATGATCTTACAGAGATCTCAACACATTAACCCGGACAACAATAGAATGTTAAACACGTTAATTGTATCCTGGTATTGACAAATCTTACATGGGAAACAACATGGTATAAGTGCAGATAAGATAAACGAGTGAATTAAATGAAAATTAAACAAATTACACAGATCCCACATGTCACATTATAATCAATTATAGTATAAACAAACACGTGGTATTTGAAGATGCTTCAACTATTCCGTTTTATTAGAGTTTTACATCACGACCGTTCATTGGGTTGCACGGAAATTAAGTGAAGTTCATTTAGATTTGATTTCAGTTTGATAAAACTCCGTCAACTGCTTCGTAATTCACATTAATCAAATTGTGACAACAAAAATAAGAATTTAGGTATCTTTAACTGTTGTATCAACGCAAGACGAAAACAGAACAAACCAGGAGTTCTCAGAACTGCAAAAATAAATACCATTAAAAATTAGTATTAATGGCTTAGGAACTGCAACAAGACGTTTAACCGTAAAGCATGTTGTTGTACTAATGTACACCGTAAAGCTTGTTGTTGTACTAATGTACACCGTAAAGCTTGTTGTTGTACTAATGTACACCGTAAAACATGTTGTTGTACTAATGTACACCGTAAAGCTTGTTGTGGTACTAACGTACGCCGTAAAGCATGTTGTTGTACTAATGTACACCGTAAAACATGTTGTTGTAATACTGTATACTATAATACATGTTGTAGTACTGTATACTATAAAACATGTTGTAGTACTGTATACTATAAAACATGTTGTAGTACTGTATACTATAAAACATGTTGTAGTACTGTATACTATAAAACATGTTGTAGTAGTGTATACTATAAAACATGTTGTAGTACTGTATACTATAAAACATGTTGTAGTACTGTATACTATAAAACATGTTGTAGTGCTGTATACTACAAAACATGTTGTAGTACTGTATACTATAAAACATGTTGTAGTACTGTATATTACAAAACATGTTGTAGTGCTGTATACTATAAAACATGTTGTAGTACTGTATACTATAAAACATGTTGTAGTGCTGTATACTACAAAAAATGTTGTAGTACTGTATACTGTAAAACATGTTGTAGTACTGTATATTACAAAACATGTTGTAGTACTGTATACTATAAAACATGTTGTAGTACTGTATACTATAAAACATTTTGTAGTACTGTATGTTGTAAAACATGTGAATCACTGATATTGCTTGTCAGGGTATATGTCGAATACTGAATCACTGATATTGTTACTCTCTTGAACGTTTCCATTCTTTACCAGTCAGAAAATCTAATAATTTTTCTAACTCTTTCCTCTTGGTTATGCTAACAGAACATTCATGAAATAAGGACAGTCTTAATTACATTCTACAAGGTTGTTCCCTGAAGATCACTGCACACATACAGGAAATATTGCGATTTACTTTGCGAAAGGCTATAAATTATGCAAACAACTTAGTTAAACAGACGGGATTACTTTTGTTTTGTGTCATAAACAACCTCCTGTAAATATCACCGAAGTTAAGATATACCAACTCTGAGAAAACATTCAGCACGAGGTTTTGTTGTGTCCGTTAGTGCAAATAACAAGGTAGATTGTTGGAATTGATTAGTTGATTTGGTCGACAACTTTTGTCGTCTGCGAAACATTGCGGTGTTGTAACAATGGAGTTATGTCCCTTCCTTGTGAGAATTTGAATACTTGATTTATAAAGGAATATTAAATGTTACAATACACTTACACAATAGAAGTATATTTTCTGAAATTCGGACTAAATTGCAGTACTTACTATTTACTCGTTGACAGAGTTAAATATGACCAACAGAATAGAATATGCCTACAATAAATCACTCGATTTGTTTTGAAAGAAGACACGGAGAAACAGAGGAGTGACATTCACCGTGACTTATTATATGTTTATCTGTTCTCACATGTTCATATAATGGATTCACGATGACTTATTATATGTTTATCTGTTCTCACATGTTCATATAATGGATTCACGATGACTTATTATATGTTTATATGTTCTTACATGTTCATATCATGGATTCACGTGACTTATCAATCAATCTCGTTAAATATGACAACCTGACAAAAACAAAAAACTCAGTACAAACAAATATTGCTAAATTTATGTGACTAATGAAAAGTTAACCCCATTTATCAGTTCAATCCATGCTTTATCAATGTTAGTATTGTACAAAATGTGTAAATATAAATCAATACTTCATATCAGTAAAACTTTATAATATTATGGCATCTTAAGTTAATCCAATTTGTCTATTCTAACTTGTAAAATGCTTATAAACGTTAAGGTTGTCAATGAACACCGGATTATAAATAAATTCAATAATCGTATTACACAAAGTATCGATACATGAATGGTACATAACACCATAAAGAAAACTCTTAGATAAAACCATTTAATGCCAGGTTTTCATATACAGTACAACCCCTCCAAAGCAACACCCTTTGTGAGACGCAAAATTATGTTGTTGTTGTTGTTGTTGAGAGGTTGCCGCTCTAGAGAGGTTAAATAAATATTCAAATCGTACAGTTGGGAAAAAACATGCTGTTGTTGAAATGAGGTTGTCGCTCAAGAGAGGACCGCTGTGTAAGAGGTTGCACTGTACAATATTCAGAACATTCATAGCGTGTTCTTAATCCATGTATAACAGCATGATGAGAACCTACTGTAATATTCAGAATAAATGTATCACACTGTAACATTTTGAGTAAAATCTTAAATATTAAATATAAAATCTTAAATATTAAATATAAAATCTTAAATGTTAAATATTAATAGAAATATGATGTCACCTATATAATATCATTTTGTTGACCGTGACACAGTCAAACACAGCACAGCTGAATATAACATTCTAACAGAATACGGATGTAAGTGGACATTCACACAGATGGATATATAATTATAATTATTATTATTTTATTCGCTATCTACCACATATAATTATAATGATGATCAATCAGTAAGAAGAAATGTGTCGATGATTCAATTAATTCAATTAATCAATTAATATGTGCTGAGTGAATAAACTAAACTATTTATTTCTCACAGAAATGTGTCGATGATTCAATTAACATGACCCGGCTGGGGCTGTTAAAACTATAATTGTTGATTGTCATACTTAAATTTAAGAAAATCTACATTCAACCGTTTCCAAAGTCGCCTCTTATGCTCGATTAGGTGTTGTATCTAGGCTGAAAAAAGGGCAGGGCGCACATGATACTGGGCAGGGCACTAAAGGCCGATGTGGGCAGTGTGCGCTCTGATAAAATCTATAAAGTCTTACTTTGTTTCTTATCGTAAATAATGTATATGCAGCTAGGTAAATGGTGTTATTAAAACTTAAATTATTTTAAACGAAGAATTGTTATTTAACTTGTTAAATGAGAGTGACGTTGAAACCTTCGTCTGAATGAAATACCCAAGTATGAAGAAATCACACAGACCAAACTATCACGTTTTTACTTCGGGGACAATCTTGCCATTCAGTCCTTGTTCAATTAGATCTGGTTAAGATTGGAAAATACAAAAGATTATATTTGAAGTCAGAGCAATTTTAGTAATTAGGTTATTTGCAGTGTCTCAAAGATAATATAATGTATCATTTTGTGGACCGTATACCGGACTTTAAACTTAACCGTGGTAAAACTCAGTGATTGTATACATTCGTTCTTTTTATCTCCCGTCATCAATGTTTAAGTCTTTCAACTTACATAAGATTTTAGTGCAGTTTTTGATACACTGTCACATTTTGAACTACATACGTGGTTAGTAGACTTCTTTAATCTTGGTTATTTTTGGTATCCGGCAACAGTAAAAGAAACAATTTGAGGCATGATATCATTACTAGGACGTTGTCAGACAAAAGTTCAATGTTATATATGTCTGTATTGAATGCATTATTGTGCTGTTAAACTTATATTTGATGCCTGTATTCATATTTTAATGTTATTTTATTCTCATAAATATTCTGTATACCTCAACTGTAATTTGAGTGCAAATTCTGAAAAATATCGCCAAAGCTTTGTGACAACGCTATTTTATTGCTCCCAAAATCCGACGAATCAGTGCGATTTTATATAAAGCCTAAAAAATAGGTTTGTTTCCGGGTACCCGACAGACCCATCTTTTACCTGTCGACTCAACAGTTTTACGGCATCCAAATCGTAGTGCTATATTGAAATTTTCACAATAGTGTTGCCGATATATGTAAAAAAAAAAAACGTAAAAGAAAAAAAATCCCTACCTACCGACCCATATTTTTTCGGGACATGTAACCGGAAACAAACCTTTTCTTGTCTACGCCTAACCAACACATTGTTTAATGCCGATAGTTGCGTGGTACCAGTATCATGAATAGTAATTAAACACGACTTGCTTAACGTTTGTCGTTGCAGAATAATAATATGACATAGTCCTACATGTATATGTAAGTATATGATCTACTAATCAACATAATTAATTTTGTTATCCCCACCCGGTAGCTGGTAGTTTATGCGTAACAAACATCATTTCACGTTTTAGTTTACTTATTGAAACATTTGTATATACTACAGTCTTGTATTGATTTCTTATAACTATAACAAAGGTTTGTTGAAGGGCTCATGTTGTACTAGTCATATATGTAACATCAATAAATTGACTAAAATAACTTTGAACTTACTGACAGTCTTGATATCTGAATTTAAACATTCATTCAATGAGCAATGTTTACATTCACCGTAATTAAAAATACCATTTCTACATCATTCATCAAGATTTTGAAGATAAAGTTCAAACTTGGAACACAGAGATTTCAGATCTATACGACTATTAACATGAATGATGTACAAAAAGTCGTGTCAGATTAATCTTGTTTATCATAAA
Source organism: Lutraria rhynchaena (assembly GCA_008271625.1). Taxonomy (NCBI): domain Eukaryota; kingdom Metazoa; phylum Mollusca; class Bivalvia; order Venerida; family Mactridae; genus Lutraria; species Lutraria rhynchaena. The sequence continues at coordinate 479,931 of VIBL01000122.1, read as the reverse complement.
ACTGTTAATAACAAACCCAGGAAACATTACAACGGATCTTTGTTTTACTGAACGGAACCTGGAACAGCGCAAGACTAACTTCGGGTCACACGTGATCGATATAAGTCAACACTTAACGTATACATGATAACAGATCCTTTTTGTTATTATGCGACTAAAAGTAAGCGAAAGCTTTTTGAAAAATAATGCTAGAAAATTTTCTGCATCAAATATCTTTTAACTGCTACTGAGCAAACATGTGCGACAAGGTCAACACAAATAAAATATGAAACAAATAACTTTTTTATAATCGTTTTGTATTACTCAACAAGGAGATACATATGTATAGCGGCAAGATGGACGCAATGTTCAGAATTACCCTAAACAGAACGACCAGCTTTTTTTTGGCAGGACTTCGCCAGGTACTGACACCAGTTTGGAGATGTCCTCATCTGATCAGCTCTGTTTGTTCACACTCAGTAATTCATCCATTCAGTTTTACATTCAACGTTAAGAACATAAAAAAAACGCCAACACGCGCTAAGTGTGGCTCTACCCTTTTTTGTGTCTTAAAATTAAGCATCAAGAATGAGAGAATATCTTACCTTTTTCTAGTAGCTAGCATATAACTTGCCGCCATGTTTGTCTCCTGTTTTTAATTAGATGTTATTAAAATCCAAGACTTTTGCTGAATAATTGAGTATATTTCCGCAACAATTCCCGTTAACGTTCTGTTGTATATAATGGATATATTACAATTAACAATATTTACTATTATAATGTGTGTACATTGTTCGAAGTATTTATCTTAAAACGTCTTAAATAGGGTTTGTAAAATATTAAATTAATCCTTTAGCTAGCTATAACATGTTGCCTATATTCTATCAGCTTTTAAATTCCAATATATTAAGTAGTAACCAAGCTTTCAATGTGGGACCCACGGGGACTTGTTACAATCAATCAGATTAAAAACGTGACATGATGATTGCGGGATTTAACTTGTAGTATGCCGTACGTCAGACAGTCGTTGAATTATTATGTACAATTTGGACTTAAAATCTTGTAAATGTAACTCTTTTAACGAATAATTGTGATGTACACTATCGGTAATTGACAAATGACCCTGTAATCGATCTATGAATAGAGTGAATTAAACATTCAATGGTTCATTTGATAACTTTCATCAGTATGTTTAATGCATTTTAATTTAATGCAAAATTTAACACCCTGTGTCTATGTATAAATCTTACAGTTCAATACAAATATTATTAAAGCTTATTTCATTTTTTTTGTAGTTTAGAATTTTATACGTGATTATAATTAAGTACTTGGTAAGTTTTTTCGGGGTACAAACAGTTTTTATCTGTATTAAAATCGTGTAGATAGAAAAAGCTGCTTCTTCAATCGTTAAAATAGTAAACATCTAATATAACACTGGCTGAAAAAAATAAAGAAAAAAATGAATAAATGTCTGTTTATGATTTCCCCAAAGAAACGAATGGCTTGTGTACGTAAATACATTTGTAAGTGTATATATTGTACACATACCAATGAAACGGTTACATGCCCCTGTGTACATAGGACGGTTGTGTATCGATCTGTTACAAACCCGATCAGTTATTGATATTATATCAATAAGCTATATAAAGACGTTGAATAAGAAGTTTAAACATTAGGACCGAAAAATGGATTCCTGTGTAGAATGTATTATAAAGTTAAAACTGGTAAACAGGGATACAATAAGGTTAAATCAAAATAAATAAATACAAACACTGATAATTTTATCACTTCATCGACAATTTGGGGGAGTCATGTTACATGATCGGTCCGTGAACTTATAGATAGATAAAATCACGAACCACTAATAAGTCGCGATTAAAAAACTTATACATTGTAATCATCTTAAAAAATATTTCATCTACGTTTAAAATTTATGCAATGTGTGTGCATAAACTTTAAGATGATTTATTTGCGCACGCTCTCTGTACATGTACTGTGCAACCTCTCCAGAGCGGCCCTCTCTTGAGCAACAACCTCCCTTCAACAACAGTATGATTTTTCCCCACTGTACCATTTGACTATTACTTTAACCTCTCTAGAGCAACAACCTCTCAACAACAACATAAGTTTGTGTCGCCTAAAGGGTGTCGTTTCGGAGAGGTCACACTGTACATCCTTGATTAGTTAAAGCGGCGAGTGATCAAAGTACGAGCGGTAATAATGATAGATAACGTGACTATCAACAATTTAACACAGCTCACAGTTTATCCAATAACACGACAAACTTGTACCTGTAATATTCTTAGATATAATAACAACCGTGGTCTGGTTCGAACTCAGGATCGTGAGGTCCATTCACCTGACGCTAACCCTATTAAGCTAAGCCGACCGGTTTTGAGAAACAACGCATAATTGAATCAAGTACAATGTACAGGTGAGAAACAACGCATAATTGAATCAAGTACAATATACAGGTGAGAAACAAAACATAATTAAATCAAGTACACTATACAGGTGAGAAACAACACATAATTAAATCAAGTACAATGTACATGTGAGAGCCAGCACATAATTAAATAAAGTACAAAGTACATGTGAGAGCTAGCACATAATTAAATAAAGTAGAAAGTACATGTGAGAGCCAGCACATAATTAAATCAAGTACAAAGTACATGTGAGAGCCAGCACATAATTAAATCAAGTACAAAGTACATGTGAGAACCAGCACATAATCAAATAAAGTACAATGTAAAGGTGAGAAACAACACATAATTAAATCAGCTGCAATATACAGGTGAGAACCAGCGCATGAATATCTAAGGATTGATTTTCTACAGACTTTGTTACACGTTATTGTTATGATTTATGTGTCACATAAATTTGTGTATTTTATACACAATTCTTGTTGTGTGGAACACAAATCATAACAATCCATTACAGCTTCCTATCCTCAACTTGTTTGCTACATGAATGTGTTCTACCCTCAACTTGTTTGCTACATGAATGTGTTCTACCCTCAACTTGTTCGTTACATGAATGTGTTCTACCCTCAACTTGTTTGTTACATGAATGTGTTCTACCCTCAACTTGTTTGTTACATGAATGTGTCTTCATTTCTCGTCAACTTTATAAATCATATAAGATTATTTATGATTCATTTATGATAGTTTTTTCTGTTTACTGATAAAATTATAAAAATCCTTTTTTCAAAGTTCCCACGTCTGGTATTTAACGTCGGTATTTCCAAACAGCTGCCAACAATATTCTCTAGATGTACAAATGTACCTCAGCGAAAATAAATTCCTGAGTAGAAATCATTAAAACATCAAACATCATGAACGCCTTTTATCAATTCAGTATTTTTGTTCGGGATCTATTACAAGATGTATGTTGTTGTAAGTCTCATGTTTTACTCATGTAAAACATGTTCAGTGTAATTTTATCAACATGGAGATATGCAGGCTTTCTATGATTTATCCAGGTCACTTGTTTACGAATGTATGCAGAAATCTTTGTTTGTTTTTATGTGACATATTGTCAATGGGGTTCAACGCCGTTTTTTCAACAATTTTTCAATTATATACGGCGACCGGTTCACTTAACCGGTTTTCCTGGACTGTATACAAACCAGTACTAACTTATCCTTCCACAAGGAGCCGGCAACTTCTCAACATATGGAGGATAATCGACATTATTGTCAAAATTTCATAGAAGGGTATGACCTGCCGCGACCAGGATTCGGACCCGGATCTCCGGGTTACAAGTTCATCGCACTAACCACTGGACCAAGGCCGCGGCTACAGAAATCTTTAACAGCTGAATTATACCATCATTCAACAATGAGTCAGATTAATTCAATTAATTTGACTAATTATCGGGTATTAACGCATATACTCATGTATAATTATGTAATGTCTGGTAAAATTACTCACTACACGTGAAACAATCAACATTAATTGAAGTCAATTGTTCGCACTTAATAAGACTATTATTTACAAATATAAGTAAGTTTTCAATTTAAGACAAAAAAATAAAGAACGCTGTTTTCAGGGTAAATATATACGTGTACTTTATTCAATAAATACAACGAATGGCTTAGAGAGCCAACATAATAATTTCGTAATAATAAAACGTTCTTTGTAATACAGTTTTGTATATAAGAATACGTGTACGAATATCCACGTAACATTATGCGAATACTTGTATCAAATACATCAGTTGAAAACGTCAATTATGTCTGTAAACTGTGACAAATAAACAGAGATCCCAGTCGTTAATCCTAGCTCCATCATTTTCTGTCCATACTTTGTAAGGTGTGATGCCGTTTTTGCGGTAAATCAAGTGATTAATTCTACTACATTTTCTGACGTACAACCGTAGATAAATATTGAGTGACATCATCTTCTGAAAAGTCTATGTTATTGAAGTCACCATCTTCATTTTGACAACAATGTGTTTGATTCGGATAGTCCAGTACGCACGCGCAATTGTCACATCTTATCCAATCGTTATCGCTTATCGAGTCACGTGGTATGACAGGACATCTGTGAGGCTGATCAGGATGTGATAAAACACAGAAACAATGAACACATTCGGGGTAATAATCCAACAGCTGCATATTTAAGGTCGTAAAAATCCCCCCATCACAGAAGTGGGGTTGTAGCGGAAACTCTAGAGTGGTTTCACACCTGTCACATTCAATCCACTGACAAGTTCTGTTGTCATACGTGGCTCTGTTGTCATACATGATTCTGTTGTGCTTTGTTTCCGTCCTCGTGAAGTCTATGACAGGGTACCCGAAGGAGCATACGTCCATAACTGACCACTCATTCTCTGCCATAGAAATGTCATCGTCTAGTAATAAAGCCATCATTTTATTCTTAATTCAAGATGTTTCAGAGGTACTATGTACATGAACACGTTATTTGTTAACACTGTACAAGTTAATGTGTATGTACATTGGTTGAGCTCTGGGTTTTATTGATGTCAATAAACAGCTTTAAACATGTACCAACAGGATCACCACACAAAACGTGTTCTTTAATGTGTTGTAAAGGTTGTCATTGCTGCATTAATCTGTAATCATTGACCAATTTGTAAACGTTAACGTGATGTCACGTGTATCGGTGAGATGTTTTATTTGTACAAATAGTGTTTTTCACAGTTGATTTCTTCTATTCAGTAATTCTAATACTGTGTTGTCAATAGATCATTGAACTGAACGTGTATTGTGTTGCTTTATAAGCGAATTATTTCTAAATGAATGTTTACTGTGAAACAACTTTCGCTTTTTAATCATATTTAATTATGTTTTTGCTTAAAACAAATCTTTCGGTCACTTTATCCGTTCAAATGATATTTCACTTCATGGTAATGACACGCTGTTTTAAATGATATAACTTGCCCGTTTTTTTCCTGTCATTATTGTCGACAGAAAGCCTGAAGCAGCAGCGCACAGAGCCTCAGATATCTAACTAACTTCAACATTCTGTGTTTTCATCAAGTGTAAGCCTCTTATAATTAATCGGATTCCACGTGGAACCTAATTATCAATCAATAAAACAACTCTCTGAACACGTGCTTACACGTTCCCTCTCTGATACGTCTCGTCACAACCGGGTTACAGTTTTCGTTTTCATTCTAAAGTTTGTAGATACTTTGAGGTTTTTGACACTGTCAGATAAAATATGCTGATGTTCACACGTGGTAACTAAAAGCTTGTTTAATGGACTTGTCGTGTGTTATACTGTATAACGTGTATAATAACTTAAAAAGTAATGATTTTACTTTCATCATGGTCTAAATTCATTAGAAGAGTATTGTAAATGATAAAAAGTGACAGTTAATGTACAAAAAATAGTATTTGAAAAATTGGGTAAAATTAAAAGAACGTACAATGGAAATGATATTGACATTGAAAGTTAATTTAATATCTGGGTGTGCAGTTCTCAACTGGGGGTTCTTTTAAAGTAACATTTAATTTACTGCCTGGACAAGCATTGGAATCATCGCACTAATTAAAATATTATTTTATAAAAATTTCACCCAATGAACGTTAGTCATAGACTAGGCATGTATGAAATATACAGGTCAAGGGTAGTTCATGAGGTGTTACTTCCCCTTGACCTGTCCAAGGGGAACCTGTCTGACCAGAAGAGGAACCAGTCACAGTTCTCTGGAAGCCATTGGACGAATGGCGAAACTGTCAACAGTAATTGTGAATAAATTGGATAAGTAAGATGAAATAGCTATCTATACGGTAAACTGCTGATCTGATTATAGACACAGAGTCTGATTGTAGATTTCATGACTATATACATTTAATAAATGACACAACACAAAACAAGAGACATTATTACATATTTATTATTATATTATCAAACAAACACAATGAGATTCTTTCTTCTATCAAGGTAGCAGGTAGACTTGTTGTTAATTCAAGAAATTCAAATTATTACAACTGTCAATGGTTTGACGTATTCTTCGCTGGTGGAGAACCTAGATGTAACAAGTAGACAAGATTCGTTCTCGAGAATAGTTGTAATCTTAAACATGGAGAAAAAACGTTGTATTTAACCCCAGTACATAAACCAGTTCAATTATTCGGCGAAACAGATTCCTAATTGTGTATAATATACTTGCCTTCATAAAAAAGTAACTAGTAAGTATAAAATAGACAAAGCGCAAGTAATCGAAATGAATTTAATTCTGGAAATAGCTGAAACATTTCATGATATGGTTTATTGTTATCCATTACTGACCAAAATATTAAAATTTCAAGGTCTGTATATTAGGCCAAAATAGATTTTTTATGATTGTTACTTTCTTATGACGGCCAGTATGCAGTGTATATGACATTCTCGTATAAAAAAACTTGTTAAAACAGTACAATTTGGTATGGACAAGTAAAAATGATGAATGTAAACTCACAGAGTGTAACATGGACAGAATACACAGACTGGAAGATCACCCTGTTGAATTGTTCCTCTGTTATATAAACATCATATACACAAAGGTCTGAACTCAACATTTAATAAACAAATCATGTATATTAAAACAAAACCAACTTCACCATAAGACATATTCATCTAACAGATCTCATACGTTGTCATACGATTTGAATCAGTTTGAATTCGTCAGTTATCAAGTTTCAATGTAGACTAATGAGCTAGTTGTCCAATAGCATGGTGTATCAACTTGTCAAGTGTTAAAACAAACAAACAAACAAACAAAACAAACAAAACAAAACAAAACAAAACAAAACAAAACAAAACAAAACAAAACAAAACAAACAAACAATTAATCAACCAGTCAAACAAACAAACAAACAAACATGATATCCTGTTTGTACAGAACATTATAGAAATTATATTTGACAGATTAGCACTTCTTGACAGGAGAATTTATGTAAAAACTAAACTAAACTGTATCAAAGAACTTATACAATTAAATGCATTAATAGACACCAGACTAACCATTTAAATGCACCATGAAACTATGAGTGTATAGAGTACATGTAAAACAGACAGATAAATATACATATAATATATATATGGTGTATGAATAGTATACATGATTAAAATATGCTCTTCATGTACAACGTGTAACACAATTAAAGATCTAAGCATTATATAGGACGGATTCGTAGACTGGTGGACAATCATTTTATTAATTACTTATCATACATCACGCAAATTCAATCAAACAGATACACTTATTCTGTGATTGGCTTATAAAGAGAGAGATTTAACCAATCAGGTGCACTTATTCTGTGATTAGCTTATACAGAGAGATTCAACCAATCAGGTACACTTATTCTGTGATTGGCTTATACAGAGAGATTGAACCAATCAGGAGCACTTATTCTGTGATTGGCTTATACAGAGAGAAATTTAAACAGGTACACTTATTCTGTGATTGGCTTATACAGAGAGATTTAACCAATCAGGTGCACTTATTCTGTGATTAGCTTATACAGAGAGATTCAACCAATCAGGTACACTTATTCTGTGATTGGCTTATACAGAGAGATTTAACCAATCAGGTGCACTTATTCTGTGATTGGCGTATACAGAGAGAGGTTTAACCAATCAGGTGCACTTATTCTGTAATTGACTAACACAGAGAGAGGTTTGACCAATCAGGTGCACTTATTGTGAGACTGGTTTTCGTGTTTTATAGTCATAACTGAAAATAAGAAAAATGACTACAAAACAAGGACTCAGAGATCTTCCAGCAAAATATAAACATATTATACTAACAACTATAAAAATAATCCCCTGTCACCTTTATATGCGTATCACAGTTTCTTAATACATGTATATGTATTTTTAGCAAACACATTTTATGCTACACGCATGTTCATACTCAGTTACTCACGCATGCGCACTCTTAACGAAACATTTTGTCACGTGATTGTCTGACGCTGAAAAACTTTGGACAAATGGTAAAGAAGATAAAACTACAGGAGGTATACAAGACTTTGGTATGTTTATACATGTGTAAGTCTAGATGCATATCAACATCGTTTACGCTGATATAATAACACTTCATTCAAAATAGTTCCTTGCTTTGGTAAGGTACGATAAACTCGAAAAATCACTAACACCATTATCATAAATATCCTAGTGTTACATAAATTATCACCATCATCATATATATCATAGTGTTACATAAATCACCGTTTTAATCTTGACACATACCATTTCATAACTACGCATTTCCAATTTTCGACTTTTAAATTCAAGATGTGATAAGTGTTACAAATACGTAAAGTGTTTTAGATTTTAAAAACTGATGCAGAAATCATTGTTTCATCTAGAATTTTAACCGATCATCAGATTAAAAAAATGTATTTTACAAATACAGACGCATAATTTAACAAACTAAAACATTAGCAGACTTTCAAAAACTGTTTTCTAAACATTAAAAGAAAACTGAGTGTCCAGCACTTACAAATCTTAGTGAAATGGTTCATCACAGTACAGCAGTACAGGACCTCGTTATTAAAAGTACCCTATCTTATCGCACGAATTCCCTCACATTATCATACAGTATCAAGTTCTTTCATAGCATTTTCGACACTCTCCGCTTCCTCGTCCAACCATTTATCAAATGTTTTAAAGTCGGGATTTAATCGTTTTGTAAGCTTTACATCTCGAATTATTTGAGCTTTTTGATAGAATTCAAACATTGCCGCTAGTTCCATTGCACCAGGAAAGTTGAATTGTTCAAAATCTTTAGGTCGTAACTAGAGTAAATAAAAAAATAATAAAAATCAATTTACATAAAATTATATCTAGTATTTACCTGTTAAATTCACATCTATACTGAACCAAAAAAGAAACTTCCACTGTGTTTAAGTGAAGATATACGTAAATATAGAAAGCAGGGTTAAATTATTTTTACTTGTTTTCCAAGAGTATTTCAATGTGAATGTGTGGGTAAAATTTTATTGCTCTACGTTCATGGAAAACTGATGAAATGGTTGATTAAATGTGGCTAGGGTCGGAGACCAAAATCACACATTAATATCGGGTATGGCCACCTTGAACATCGAACACTGCCTGGCATCCTCGGCGCATAGAATAGGGCGACGTCTAAAACGCAGGTCGCAGGATTCAGATTTGAACTTTTGGCAGGCCAATCATTAATGAATGCAATATTATTGGTCCAGCGATGGTGTGCACGTGTCCAATTAACACGATTTACGCAGTGACGTCTACGCAGACCACCCTCGAGCAGACGATTACGTACAGTTTGGACAGATATTCGGTTGTTATGTGTACCAGGGGTGTTAGCAGCAGTGGCAGTTTGAAAACGATTACGTAGGTGTGTGTTCATTATAAAGCGGACTTGACCAGGTGTTGTGACGTGCGGACGTCCACTACGTGTTAAATCATCCGTGGGCCTGTTGCTGGGAAACGTTGCCTAAGGTTTTGAATAGAATGGTTAGAACTACCAACCACCCTTGTATACTCATTCGTCGCCATACCAGCATGAAGCATTCCAATGGCACATTCACGTAAAATTAATTAAGTGTAACTACGGGCATATCAAAAAGAAAGAAAACTTAATAAAATTCTTTTTTTTCGGCGTCTTTTTCTTATTGACAACAAAGTCTATAAAATCAGACTAAAAGATTTGATTTTATAAACACGGATTATACTAATCCGTGCATACACGTTAAAATCGAATTTAACTGTTTTTTTCTTGTGTAATGCGTACAATTTAGTAATAATTAGTTTTATTTGACACATAATCGTTCACCAGAACATAGGGCATTGGACATGTTGATTTCTTTTTATCACATTAAAAAATATGTACAGAAATCGGAGGTTTCGTTTTTTGTTCAGTATACAAACAATTATATAAATGTACAGTATTATAAACTGTTGCTCTGGTAAATGTTGAAAAGGTTGAATTTCTCAATTAAGTATACTCCAACGAAATACATGTGTTATATATGTATTCTAAATTAAAAACATATACAACAGTAGTCACCATACTCATGTTTGTACACCATCCTACATGTACTCAATATTTTATGATGTTTCCTCCATACATTGTACGATAAATACGTGTACATAGTTGAATGACACTCTTGTTAACACCCGATTCACTTCATGTGCACGACGTCGTTAATATTAAAAGATAAGAAAAGGTACATACCGTGGGATGAAGGAATTTTTTGTTGAATATATGTTTACTAAATACACGAGCCATTTGTTCAGTTGTGAGTCGGTCTCCGCCGAACGATAATGTCTTTCTTGAATAATATTGTGGACGATAAAATAAGTTCATAATACACTGCCCGGCATCCTTAACCGAGATCATATCTAATGGTACTTCGTTCATCGGTATAGCTGACAAATAAAAATAATAACACGTAAGTACAAAGTGTGAACATATGGTCTTCCTTTTACACTAATTACACGGCAACATACAAAATCTATGATGATACAGTCTGAGGTATCACTGATCAGAGTAAAACATCGATTAAAACTGACTATATAAAGTACCACATATACAAAGTACGACATACCCTTTACACTACATGACTATATAAAGTACGACATACCCGTTACACTACATGGCTATATAAAGTACGACATACCCGTTACACTACATGACTATATAAAGTACGACATACCCGTTACACTTCATGACTATATAAAGTACGACATACCCGTTACATCTCATGACTATATAAAGTACGACATACCCGTTACACTTCATGACTATATAAAGTACGACATACCCGTTACACTACATGACTATATAAAGTACAACATACCCGTTACACTACATGACTATATAAAGTACGACATACCCGTTACACTACATGACCATATAAAGTACGACATACCCGTTACACTACATGACTATATAAAGTACGACATACCCGTTACACTACAGGACTATTTACGACGCTAATACATTTAATGTGATTTCCGAAAGACTGATTAATGATGTATAAGTACAATGTATTTATTTGAGTATAAAAAAACTTACGCATCGCATAAACTCCATGTTTTACTTTATGAGGACGAAATATTGTTGTGAAATTTTCAACCAGAATGGAAGCCTAACAACTGTATAATTAACCCCTGAAATGTCCAGCAAATATATGATTTATCAAAGATCAACATATACAGAAGATATATTAGGTTTTATGAGAAAACTGGTTCTCTGTGCGCGTCATATGTGTGTGATGTTACTCTGTGCAAACATGTAGCAGTTTACTGCAATGTATTTTAATAGAAAATGACACAAGACAAAAACGGCAACAATGTGGTTTATAATCCAAAAAATGACGTCTTTAAACAACACTTGATAAGTTGATAACTGTAAATTAATCGAAGGTGGATTAGGACAATAAAATAATAGGTTTGGATCTAAAATCAGCCCTGGTTTAGATATAAAAATCTATGTGAACACAATCTAAGTTTAAGAATTGTCCTAGGTTGCTATCACGTGACAAAAAAAATGTCAGGAGACTTTTGTGAACATACGGCGGTAATGAACGCCAACTGCATGCAGTAGATCAGTTGATATGTTTAAATTTTGTACTATTAACATTACAACTTAGAACAATTTTCACCTAGACACGAAGTATCCACACCAATAAAATCACATCGTAAAATTAGATTTAACCTCACACTGTACGTAAATTGTTGAACATCAGTGTCACACAGGACTCAAGCTGTTAAGTTCAATAGTAAGTATGAGGTACGCTTTTAACTCTACAATAAGTCAGTCAGATGTTTGTGTTTTCTGGTTCAGATGTTTGTACATTCTGTGTAGGATGATGAATCACTAACTGCCTTATTAGTACGTTCAATTTACTAACGTGAGATTTCAAACAACATTTTATACGAGATGTTAAGCTTCACTCTTGTTTGATAGATACGCCATAAACAAATATACGTAAAAAATTACATTACTGTGTAAAATTATGAGGAGTTTTGAAGCTCACGACACAATACTGTATCAAGCGACAGAATTGATACCATGAACATGATGTATCAACATTCCGGTCACACTTTTGCCACTTACCAACTTCCCTGAGATATTCCTCAATGGCTGCCTTACTATCTAGATGACCACAATCTTTCCCTATAACCTTCCTCACGTTCTCTGATCCATTAAATACCACATGAGTCAGACCTTTATGAACAGCCGCATCTATAGCATTCAGACCCTGCAACGGAAACAAAAATAAACGTATGAAAAAAACAAACTTCAGATTTCTGTTTTTTCCAGACACGTGTAACAGATTGTTTTAATCCAAAAAAGTGCATCTGTGTGCACGTGTAATAGTTTAATGTTTAAGTGGCTGTACACGTTGCGTGTTATGCGTTATTATATTTGATTCAAAACCCACTTAAAAAATAAAGTATTACAACATGACAGAACATACTCGAACTATTTCCTTTTCTTTATTTTTATCCTCCCAGTAATGCGTGGTAAGAAACATTGCATCAGCGCCCTCTAACGCTTTCTCTAAGCTGGCTATATCATTCTGATTGGCAGTTACAATCACAGCGCCTGAAAAATTATACATAATTAAATTACCCATTAAAATATACATAACATTGTACATGTAAAATTATACATAATCAAATAACCCATTAAAATATACATAACATTGTACATGTAAAATTATACATAATTAAATTGCCCATTAAAATATACATAACATTGTACATGTAAAATTATACATAATCAAATAACCCATTAAAATATACATAACATTGTACATGTAAAATTATACATAATTAAATAACCCATTAAAATATGCATAACATTGTACATGTAAAATTATACATAATTAAATAACCCATTAAAATATACATAATACTGTTCACGTAAAATTATACACAATTAAATAACCCATCAAAATATGATACTGTACATGTAAAATTACACATAATTAATTTATCTATTAAGAAAATTACTGGAAATACGTCTGTAGGACACGAAAGCCCCTGCTATATAAAGACACAAAAAAGTTCGTAATATGAATAATGGTATTTTGTAAATGGAACATAATTCCTCCATACAGTCAAACTTGCCATAGATATCTGTAACCTGATTGTTAAATGCTACATGTCGCCTCATTATGGTGATTATTTATGCTAAATGCGTTCTTCATTCAATTCTAGAAGGTAACATTATGAACCAGGCGTGATTTTTCGAACACACGCACGGACATAGGTAATACATATATATATATATACTATATATCCCCCATTATAAATGGAGGAAGCATAACAAATGTTCATACAAAACAAACATGGATACAGCATTCGTTAAAATATGCATTATTATCCTAGGGATAAATTTGTAAAAATGTCTAAGCATTTGTATTCATTAAGTGAGTTAATATCTCAGATTTGATTCTGTCTGATATAAGATCTTACATGATACACCGTACTTATGCCGCCTTACTTCTCCATCAGGTCACGGTAATCAGCACAAATGTTTACTGAATACGGAACAATTTACCAGGCCCCACTCTTGACGCGTATTGTATATTATGACTATGAAGTACAACATAACGTATTAACGCAAACCCACGACTGTTTATTGTTTTTGCGTCGGTCAGCTGGCGGGGTGTAACATAAAATGTTCAAGTGGTACAGTAATTATAGCTAGGTATAATCATCTACACTGTTAAGTGCCACTAAATATTGCATTAACTATTATTGGCTAATTACGTTAATAGTGGAATTATAAACTCATTAAGAATAATAGCGACGTAAATTTATTTTAATAATTGTAACAATAAACGTTAAATTGATATCACAGCCCCATAACAATTAGTACAATACATACATTTAGAGGGTCTAAATCATTCAACATGACATCCTGGGTTATAGATTATTCTGAAAACTATCCGCCCAACTACTTGATTATCAAGCGAAATGTAAACAAAACATTACAATAGTTTGTACACATACACGAGGTTTTGTGATTAAATACACATGTATATTTTGAAGTAACTTTTGGTCTGTTTCATTATTTTTGCTTTGACTAGAACTCGCCACAGCAAATCATTATTAAGAACCCTGCTGACATATTTACCTTCGTGGTAAAGCCAAACCATCGGTTACCAATCTATCTATCAATTATCGTTTTCATACGGAACACGAATGCTGTTCAGTAATACACATAATGCCGGAAATACAGCTAAACATGGCGAGCAATCGTTACATTGTTAAAACATGTTTATCAATACCTTCTTCTGCAAGCTTCCTTGCCTTTTCACTAGATGGACGTCTGGTTACAGCTCGAACCCGGAACCTGAGTGGATCTTCTAATAACGCACGAGCGACCGCTCCTCCAAGTAAACCTGTAGCGCCAAAAACAACCACAGTTCTAGGTTCATCATCAGGAAACTCTTTACTGCTGCCACAGCCCATGCTAGAAAGAGTAAACGTTTGCAGAACATTAAATATTTTTCTCAGTCCATGCTAGAACATATAAAACATTTAATACTCTCCACAGCCCATGTTAGAACATATAAAACATTTAATACTCTCCACAGTCCATGCTAGAACATATAAAACATTTAATACTCTCCATAGCCCATGCTAGAACATATAAAACATTTAAAACTCTCCACAGTCCATTCTAGAACAAATAAATGTTTGTAAAATATTAACAGATGTTAACTCTTTACCATGGTTGAATGACCTACCAGGTGAGAGGTCCTAGGTTCGATATTATATATCAGTTCGAACAATATATTCTCCCTTAAAACTTATTATTATCATCTTCAAAATAGAACTGATAATCAGCCTGGGCGTTTAGCTTGATGTATAAATACATTGACAGTGTCGGTAGACCTTTGGTGAAAGTTCTGTGCGTATCGACTTTAAACCAATCGTATAAACACACTGATATACTGACCGTAGAAATAGTCCGTACAGTTGATGTAGAACAAGAGGGTTCCGCGGTCGAGTGGTTATGGTCACCGACAAGTAACCACTAGCAACTAACCGTTATGAGTTCGAATCCCAACCGGAACCAGAAAACAATATGTGAGGAAGCTGTCCAGCTGGCTTACGGAGGGTCGATGGTTCTACTCACTTGTACGCCTGAGGCCTTCCTCAGTCGCTAAACCCGGAAAAGTCTCTAATGATCGTTGCTGTTGGTATGACGTTTATCACATCAACAATTAGAGCACCATTTCACATTTATCATAAAGCATACATGTAGTGTGTACGGACTGAGGGACAAAATGACAAATAGTGTAACTAAATGACTCACCTCGTTTTAAAATACTTCAGTGAACGTTATCCACATAACAATTGTTTACACAGATCAATATGCAGAACGTTTGTAAGAATCACCGTTCAGCGTTTATATAAATATCTTACATCTACACGTTCCGACCCGACCTTAATATCTTGAGTGATTCTATGTACTGTTCACTAGATACACATTTATTAAATCTCCGAAATCCAATGTGCTTGAATTTACATTCATTCTACAAACTAACTCGTCATTTCTGTTTACCTAACTCACTTTTATGACTTTAGTGAGAGATAAACAGCGCTGTATAATGAAATTATTCCTCAATAAATGTTTTAATGCCACACAATTAAAGATCGTACAGTTAAAATATTCCTACGATCTAATTCAACAATATATGTTGTATCCCGCATTCATGTAAATAGTTACAGTGTTTCTCAGTGTAAACTCGTGGTAAACTGTCATATATAAATTGACAACCAATGAGGTGTTAAGTTATGTTTGCTTCGATCAAAGTCTATAAATCGATAATCGTGTATTCAGGGTATTAACGTCAGTCCTATATACCCAACATGGGACGATATTGGTTTTGCTAAAATAAAGGGAGATTATCCAAGAATCAAACATGACACAAAGGGAGACTACTATAACAAAGTCGGTTTATCGCAATGAAAAATTAATATACTAAAAGAGTACATTAAACGGTTGGTTGGTCCTCAACCTGTAGCAGACATGCTGTTACTAGCATATTAGGTTAGTGTGATTTTGTTCAAGTTGGTATGTAGAAAAAACGTAGTTTTTGTTACTGGGTCTGAAATGTAGGTACAGTGCAACCTCTCCAAAACAACACCTTTTGGGAGAAGCAGAATTATGTTGTTGTTGGGAGGATGTAGCTCTTGAGAGGTTAAATAAAAAGTTAATTCGTACAGTGGGAAAATCATGCTGTTGTTGAAGGGGGATTGTTGCTCAAGAGAAGGCCGCTCCAGAGAGATTGCAGTGTATTTAATAAAAAAAAAACATAATTTAAGGAATTCTTAATGAAATTCGACATACTAATTAAGCGTTTACTTTTCATGTCATCAATAGTCTTTTATCATTATTATTTATATTTGTATTTCTCGAATGTCATAACACGGAGATAACTGTAGCTGTGTGTTCACGGCGACATAATCTTCACAGTCCCGCGGGTGAGTTCATAAAGACGGAGACATGAACTGTGTACGGCTCTAATAAATTTGTTTGTTTTTATGCGACTTTTTGTCACTGGGGTTTAACGCCGTGTTTCAACCTTCTTTTCAGTTATATCAACTAACCAGTTTTCCTGGACAGTATACTAACCAGTACTAACTTACCCTTCTACATGGAGCCGGGAACTTCTCCACATATGGAGGAAAATCGACATTTTTGTCAAATTTTCATAGAAGCGTATGGCCTGCCGCGACCGGGATTCGAACCCGGGTTACACGTCCAGCGTACTAACCACTGAACCGCAGCCGCGGCTACTCTAATGAATGTTAATACATATAATTAAAGTTTTTCATTATTATTTTAGATGCGATTCAGCGTTATCAGATGGTGGTATAGAATTTTCTACTAACACCTAAACATGGCCTGCATCAACAGTCAGTGATAAGGTCAAGTACGTGTTTAAACTTTATTTTATATTTTATATTCCTCAATCTAATTAAGTATGACACTACACCACGACGTTGGACTTATTTAAAATGGCAGTAATCCACTCGCCAGTGCTTGGTAAAGGTTATAAGATGTTCCAGGCGTTACCATCTCAAAATACATCATTCCAACAGTTTCAAATTCTAATTTTTTTTTCATCGAAATTATATATTGAGGTACATACCCGAATCGACCTACCTATATGATGATACATATCATATCGCGGTCATTACTCACAAGTATGACTAGAGTATTACTTTAAAAGAAACTTTTATTCAGTATGGAGTGGGGTAATTAATCATTAGAGGGCCCTGGTCTTACTATCCAAAGTGAAAATAGCAAAATAAATGCAGGACAACTGAATAGTACTTACGGGTTGAAAAAAAAGTTAAATAGACAGTTTCAAATACTATATTATTCTTATCTACACATATGAGTGAATGCTGTAACTAAGACATAGAGTAAGCAATCGTGACATAATATCATTATTAAGTCCCCTACATTGTAATGCATGTATATGTATTAGTAAAACAAAACCATTTGGTATTAGATTTCATTCATAGGGCAGATATATCCTATTGCATTAATAAAACAGTCAGTGGTGTCTGATTTCTACTTAACCAGTTTTAGTGCATGAATTCATTACAAATGAAGTTACTATTTTACATTCAGTCACTAGTAGCACAATTATTTTGTGGTATTTATAAAAATAAATCAAACCATTTTATTTTATACACAAAAATGTTTGCAAATATCCACCCACACATAAATTTGATGGTAACCAATACGTCTGTTCTGTTAGGGTGCCCCAATGACGATCGTTATTTTGTTTTTCACACTACTTACCGACTACTTATTAGATTAACTATCTAAGGGCCTCGGGCAATTAAACATACTGGTGCGAGCTTGATTATATCCGACGGTACATGTCAGCGACTCCGAGGGTCATTATAAGGTTGAGCGAATTGATAAGGCTTTGATAAGACTTGTAATTTACCTAATGATTATTGATACGTATAACCCTATAAAGATATTAAAACGTTGAATTTGTAGTAAAATTGATTGTTTGTGGAATGATAATAGCCGAACAAAATAACTTTCTAAAAGAGAAGAATTTTTATTTTTTTGACTACGCGACTACGCATAATATTATGAACATAGTTTTTAGCCAAAATTTGCATAAATAATCCACCGTACAGAACTCACTTAAACACTACAGACTTTGATAAATAACAAACATACAACTTGAAAACGCTGCATAGACAAGCTTTTAATACGTGAAACATGCGTAATTACAATACACAACTCCGAACTATGAGAACGGAGTCCATGAGAAAATAACAAAGTGGTTCTTGTTATAACTGTTTAAAGTTGAAAATAATGAAGCATTTAAAATTGTTTAAGAACAATATGTACATGTGTAACACGTGACCGTGTGTGTACATGTGCATCACGTGACAGTATGTGTACATGTATAACACGAGACAGTGTGTGTAACACGTGACTGCATATGTACAAATGTAACACGTGACAGTGTGTATACATGTGTAACACGTGACAGTATGTGTACATGTGTAACACGTAACAGTGTGGAACTAATATTCCAACTGAATATTAATTCTGTTATCGACAATGTACTAATTTCTTGACAGTAACGAACGATAACTCTGCATGTAATTATTTAATGAATCTATCACTGGCACCAAGATTTGAACAAAATCTTTAAATGTAACCATGATACATTAGAATTATTTGTTCCAAGTTTGCATTAATACAAAAATATTACAGTCTGAATACTTTTAAAACATAAAATAAAATGTGGACGTATCTGTGAAATGCGACTGAAAAATGTAGCAATGAAAATAAACTATGAAACAAAAATAAACATGAAAAAACTACACATATTTGAGACATACACTGTACATAATTATATCACATTATTATCCTATTTGATTCATGACAATGAGACGGCCCTCTCATCAGCTTGTAAAACTGTAACCTGTTGTTTGAATAATAGTGTTGTATTGTATGAATATCACCGCAGTATGAGACATGACAGGGTCTGACGTCCCTTTATTCAGAACTAGAAGTTTGCATTTGATCAAGCAAGAAGTTTTGGTACTCTCATCTTTTTATAGACCAGCTTACAGTTCTCCAACAGGTAAACGATAAACAATTATATATATAGGCTTTAAAATGAAATCTGCACAAAGTTTTTATTATAAGATGCGATTGTTTCCATAATGGAAAATGTGGTAAGGTTTTGGTATGATAAATAAATGGAATGATCACATGGCTATGAATGAGGTCCATGAATGTGTTCAACAATGTTAGATTCTGTACGGCTTTAAACTAACGTTTTGTTACATACAACACAAACAAAGAGGATTTTGTACATGTAGAACATAATGTTTGTAACCATGTAAGTTTTACCTATAAATGAACTTCGATGCATAATGATTTCATATTGGACATTGTTATAGACTGGTCACGTGACTTACACGTGACAAAGGTGTCCATAGAAACGAGTCAATTTTCTACATGGCACAGCTAAGCATGTATCTAATGACAGCCACAAGCTTTAACTTTCATATTTCTATATCTTTTCAACACAACATTTGATTTCTCATCAAAATAAAGCACACGTATGGCTGATAGTTTGGTGGGAGCACAGCAGGGTTTGGGTACAGCATACGGTTTGGTTAGATGAACTAAAGTTTGTACAATGGCGTGGTTTGTAGCGTTCATGTGTGCACCGAGAGGGAACGCACATTCTCCACCACAGTAGAAAGCAGGATATCCCTCAGGGGCGATAATCCAATCCTGAAAACAACAACAAAAACAACAGTGGAAAAAATACACCAATCTACAACATACCCAAAAATATTTCTATCAAATTTTGAATCAGTTTTATGTAACATTAAACAACTTGAAAAATAAAACGGTAGACTGCTAACTCTCTGTGGTCCTTCTGTGAGCTTGACCTTAAGGTACAAACCACCTTCTTTGAGGGAAGGGATGTTTTTGGGACATGTAACAAACCTATTTTTATCTGAACTTTAGTGACTTTTATCCACCCATTTTAAAATGACTGAATCAAACATAGATATCTCTAGTGCAGGCACTATATGAGGCAGAAAGACAAAATAAAATATGGTTAACTTAAAATGTTACAATGAGCTGCATACATAACCTCAGCTAGAAATAATAAACCCGAATAAAATGAGCGATAGAACAAGCATTACCTCCCAACCCAGACTTTTGAAGCTCACATAAAGTGTGTGTCGCTGACAAGCGCTTCTCCTGTAATTATCCATTGCTGAAATAAACAATTACATTATAAGTCTTCTTATCATTAAAAACGTTTTTCATCATGGCTGAATAGTAAATTATGAACATTTTGAATTATGGCGGATACAAACCATCAAATTATGTACACATTTTTTTATGTTTTATGAACACTATGATTACATGTATTTATATAAGAAAATCGGACTTTTATGTGAATTCAAAACTTGCGGAGAAAAACTATAAATAATTAAAAAAAAACAAATGTCTGTACAAGGTATAAAGATGACGTGTGACATGGTCAAGGTGAACAGTTTCATACGTCACGTGTGGTCACAGCTGAAGATAAACATTGTTTACCATTAACAGAAATAGACTGAATACATCTAAATTATCCCCCAGACAAATACCTGACCTGAATCATATTTTCTGTATGTAAATAATTCACAGATTTGGCAGGTGGCTAACAGACGTTGTAAGAGGCCGTTTTCATATGGCATATAGGATAACGCAGACAGATATAACAAACAGTGTTAGAATAAAACTAGGACTTTAATCTGGAGGATGAGAAACAAATGAAAACAATGTTCAGTTCAGTTCAGTTCAGTTCAGTTCTGTTCTGTTCTGTTCTGTTCTGTTCTGTTCTGCTCTGCTCTGCTCTGCTCTGCTCTGTTCTGCTGCGCTCTGCTCTGCTCTGTACGTGAACATACAGACTAAGCTACTATTCTAGTAATCAAATCAGAAATATTTTACATTCCCTGTAAACGAAAGTAAGTACATACAAACTTATTTACATGGGTCAACTTACAATAACTGTCACCTCCCCAGTAGTAATAATTTTGGGCTTCGTTCGGAGTACTGTTATCGGCATTTTCCGCCGATCTCCGTGAGCGTATGTGGATATCATTTTGTGCCATTTTGAAGAAACCAACTAAGAAAGCTTGTTGATTGTCAGGTCCACGATGTCCAACAATACCAAACTTCCCAGGGTCCAGTAATCGAGCGTCTGTAAATCAATAAGTCACCTCAGTACTACATACATGATACAACACTGATATACGGGTCATAAGATCATCAATTTTATACTTCATAAACACCATATATGTACCTCTATAAATTTAAACAGGTGCACCTTCATTTATATTTTTTCCTTAGGAAGCGAAAATAAAAGCACAAAGCGATGAAATTGACACTTTTCGCAATCAAAAATTTCACTTCAAACATATAGAACAATGATATGAATAAACAAATAGTCGATTGTTTGCATTTGTATTTTATATACAGATATTTGATCATGTGATCTATGTTTGTATTTTATATACTGATATTTGATCATGTGACCATGTTCACTGTGTATGAATTTTATATACTGATATTTGATCATGTGATCTATGTTTGTATTTTATGTACTGATATTTGATCATGTGATCTATGTTTGTATTTTATATACTGATATTTGATCATGTGACCATGTTCACTGTGTATGTATTTTATATACTGATAGTTACCCTTCTGTAGGTGCGTGACTTTCATATACAAGCCAAGATTTGTATAAGGAAGATATGCCCACAGATATACAGCTCTCGTTACATTAATGTTGATCCATCCTTCATAATCCCAACCCACAGTGATGTTAGCTTCCGGTTCCAGTGTTTTATCTCTGTAATAATAGTAATAACATGACATTTAAATTAAGTCTTTGCTGCATGTACTAATTCTGTAGTATTCTGTGTCTTTTATTATATTAATGTCACAATAGAAACATTAGTAGAATAATGTACACATTGTAAATTAGTTCTGTTTTAAATCAACACAGTAAGTACAGTTTACATATTCCAGGAGTCAATCCTACAAGGTTATAAACTGCTTGTTACAAATACACGAAGGACCGCGACCGTGGTCCAGTGATTAATGCGCTGGACTTGTAACCCGGAGATCCGGGTTCGAATCCAAGTTATACCCTTCTATAAAAATTTGGCAAAATTTGGCCATTTTCCTCCATATGTGGAGAAGTTGCCGGCTCCTTGTGGAAGAGTAAATTAGTACTGGTTAGTATACAGTCCAGGAAAACTGGTTAGGTGAACCGGTCGCCGTATATAACTGAAAAATTGTTAAAAAATGACGTCAAACCTCAGCGACAATAAGTCACATAAAAACAAAAAAATACAAATGCACATACTCAGGATCCTTTCCTTGACTAATTCTGAATATTTCTATCAAACAGTCAGTGTCCCGTGCTCGCTTAGCTTCCTTGTAGATTCTAAACTCTGCGCCCATAACAAGTTCTGAGGGCGACACGTCTCGTGTATCAAAATAGAACGTGGCATCTTTATCATGTCGGAGATGAGGCACCTTTTCAGCTGAAAATCAACCAGAAATTTGAGTTAAGGTTTCTGTCACCCATATTTGATCTGTAACTTCAGTTGAGTTCGGTCAGCGACAACTTATTTCCCTATTAACAGCGTTATATGTGGATTATAATGTTAGGACCATAACATATTAATGATGAGCAGTTTACTGTATCACTGTAAAACTGCTCGAACGAACAAACAATCCTGTATAAAAACATTGAATTAAGATGTTTTAAAATGTCACAAGTTTGGTGTGGTATGTGTCGCTTTTTCAATAAACGTATTAAAATGTTTGTGGAAGCTAACGTAGCCGTAATTAGTTTTAGAAATTGAACTTATTTAAAACAATCCAAATATCTCCATCTAAACAATCGATTTTGTGAATTTGGGTCCATAACGAAAATTAAAATCCGGAAATGCACGAATCAGATCGGTAAACTTCGCTAGTAAAACATGATTCATCGATGATTAACGAAGATTACCGACTACTCAAAACATCTGATTGATCCTGGCTATTTATCCGAATCTTTCAGTAACATATGCCCAAGCTATCCATTATCTCGTTAATATACTTGGCTCGGTGTACCAGGGATAATGCATGTCTGTGTATAAACACACTTTTGTACGTAAATACAAATTAAAAAAAAATGTTCAAATCTTTGACGGAAACTTTCACCATTAGTAACAAATAGTTTCTGGCGATTTCAACTGATCAATCAATCAGTCTGCTACAGGTTTACTTCGTGATGTCCTAAATATACAAGTTTCTAATAATTAGAAAGCGACACATTAAATATGTAAGTCAGGTGATAGTATTTCCGGTGGCGACATTTCCAGGGATGTTATATATATATATACGTGTGTGTGTTTATTTTACACCGACCTATGAAATATTTGACTTATTTTCCAGCAGTCACGTGTTTTTCAACATTTGATCAGCACGTCTGTTCATTATATCAATGACTGGATTAATGTCTAATGACATAATTATAAAACAAGAGTGCATGATTAAAGCGTAACTTCTAACAATAAACATTTCTAGTATATAAAGGTAAATGACCCGATAGACCTTACATCAAGCGCACCTACACTCCATATTCGACCAAAATTTCAAATCACTCAGGCGAACATTTTCGCTTTGTATTTTTTTTTACAAGCGAGTATGATTCATTTTATAAGTGAATCTAACAGACGAACATAACAATAATGTCATGTTTAATTCAATGTTTAAACCGTGTGGGAACGATTGTCAAACTTCTAAATTATATTATGTTATGTTTACAGTCATTCATGGAACGATGTTAGCCGTTTATTCACAACATCGGAACGTGATTGATCTAATTGTAAGGTTAGGCAGACATTTGTGGGATAAAAACGTACATTGTGATAACAGTAAAAAACATTTAACCCGTCCCGAGTTTTCTTACAAAACATTTGATGTGTAACTGATAAACTTATTGAACAGACACATACAGAGACATGGTTGTTTTAAGAATGCAGCAAACACAGAATGACGTAACGACATAATACATTGTAAATTGTACCATGTTTTTGCATATATTGTACCTTTTACCATGTTTTTGCATATATTGTACCTTGTACCATGGTTTTGCATATATTGTACATTGTACCATGTTTTTACAATCATATAACAGTTTCAAACTGATAGAACCCTTAAAATGATGAGGATATTGATAATATCCGCAAAACAGTCCATTTTACGAGCAAAATCAATCACCACTTTTATTAATCAAAGTGGCTGACCAACGTAGGTCTTCACTTTACCAGTTCGGAATATTTTAATAAACTCATTTGACCCGTAAAAGAAACTTTGTCCCTTGAAATAAGTAAAATTATGTGTCTGACCCTTGAGAATTTTTAGCGAATGGTAAAAAATACTGTTATTGAAATAGTGTTATTAACTGATCCATAATGTACAGACAGGCTGGTTTTTAAGTAAGATTTATGCAAGAGAAATGACGTTACTTTTCGAACACCATTTGTACACACACATAATACATATGTGTGTGTAATTGTATTGAATTTATGTTGAAGACGTTCTAGCATCGATTTGTTCTAGACTTCGGTATATCTAAAATTACTTCAGTTCTGAAAATTAACAGAAGTAGAAAACAGACCATAGCTTAAGTATTTCATCATAGACGGACCAGACCAGACAACAAGCTGCGCTAGTTTCATGGAGTCTTACAACTTATAAACCATCTGAATGTTTTAAGGTAAACATATTTATTTAAATCATTGGCGGAACAGGTTACTCGCGTACATGTTCTAACGTTGATTACAGACATTGTCTGCTCCTGTTATGGTTTTCCGGGCACCTGTCACATATTGTGACTTGCTTGAAGCCTATCGCGGATATAATGGGACAGTTTTTGTTTGCTTATTGTAAAACTTACCATGATTGATAAAACTTCGGACCACGTCTGTTCCATTGATATGTTCCACTGCTTTTCCCAATGTAAGGTTGATTTTAGTGTTGAACACGACATCGTCAGATATTCCTTCTGTGTCTTCCGTCTCCAGAGATTTGTACAGACTGATCATAAACTGGGGCGCAGAAGATTCGAACCCATGTTTGACAACCTTGGGTCTCTGATGTAACCCCAGCAGAGTCAATATTTCCTGTTTCACTTCGGCTTCTTTCCGTTTATTTTTATGGTTGATGAGTATCGTCTGATGTATTCCATTATCTTGATAATATTCCGTACAAGACACGATGTTAATCACTTCTATAAACATAAAAGTCAATATGAACAAACACGCACTCTGTCTGTATGCCTTCATTTTTGTTGTAAATATTTTTCGCTTTTGCACACTTTCTATATTTTTCACGTTAATATTATAAATAAAAATCTTTCATTACTTGTGAATATGTTGAAAGTAGAGTCACTTTTAATTCGTCGATAATTTCCTTCATATAATCGTTGTGTCGGTGTATTTTTCGTTAAACAAATTATTTATCCATAATACAAAGAAATCGAACATAAATGGAGTGTATATCCGTTTATAAAGGTATATAATTGGTGAATTCGCCACAACACATGTACCCTTGTTCAACTGAGCAGATCTTTGAAATTGATAACGTTTCAAAGATTAAAAATTCGACATTTTGTCATTAAACGAGCATTGAAACACCTGTTAAATCCGAGATGTTTTAAAGTATAAATGACTGTACAATGAGATATCTATGTATCGTAGGAATGTTTAAGGTACACAAAGAAAGCTAGTGCATTATACACTGGGGCGCCTCAAGGTATTTACCTGTCTGTTTCTATTTTTAGACACGCGTGCGTTTATAAAACAGGTGCGCGTCTCTAGACGTTTCAACTGTAATTTTGCGCACAACCAAGTAATTAATGTTTTTGCTACGGTAAGTGATTTTAAATTGGGTAATTACCCGACTTTTAGTACGCCATAAACAACCTTTCATGCTGGTGAACATATCATGAAATAATAATGTCTGTCTAATTGCAATCAACGTATTTACAATCTTTAATACAACATTCGTTTATGCGAATTTTGACCATCGGATTAATGTGGACATTTATTGTAAGCGTTCACTGTGTGCCTACACACGAGAGTACCAGTTTTTTGTAATGTTCGAACGAACGTCAGATTTGATTGATAAATTGATAACATGATATTCTTACTTCATCCAGTCCTGAGAAATTTTATATAAATGCATTATCAATATATCACATATTTTGTTGACAGTGGATAACGGAAATACAGTAAAATGTAGTAATGTATTTATATGATTTTTGCGTCGCAAAAAACGTAATATTAAAACATAATGCCATTAAATTGTCTCAGATATCTTACATTACCAATGTTAGCACATTGTTCAAAAGCAGTAATTGTGTTGTTATATTTTGTTATGGGCTGATGACCTGAATTATGAATAAATTTTTGTTGCTGTAAGTTGTTGCTATAAGTTGTTGCTGTAAGTTATTGTTATAAGTTATTGTTATAAGTTGTTGTTATAAGTTGTTGTTATAAGTTGTTGCTATAAGTTGTTGTTATAAGTTGTTGTTATAAGTTGTTGTGTTTTTAATTTGACATCTAGGTATGGTTTTCAACGTTACTGTGTCGATATTGACGAAAATATTGGAATGAATATTCGACTGATTGTCCTACAACCCAAAGTACATACTACAAGCGGGCACAATGTTCTTCAACGCGAACCGAGTAGTCTACACTGTTACAATGTATCAAACAAACATCAGTATTCATTTTCTACAGTAACATTTCAACTACATGTATTTTTTCGAGATTTCATTAAATGACATCAGTTATTTATAAATCATTTTTGCCTGAAACTTTACATTAGATACGTTAAAACAACCTACAAGGGTCAATTAAATGTGGGTGTAGTTGATTATAATAAAAATATATGTATCTCCAGCCTCAAATCTTAACCCACGAGTATAACCCGCACATCTCGCGCGTGATTCCTTCTAATGCGGCACGTCCGTTGTTTATAGGCAACAGAAGTTGATGTCCGGAACTTCTCCATTCTGGTCAGCATAAACGAGCGCCTCATATATATCCACACAGCCAGTTCCCCACAATAATTATTTCAAGAATCCTCGGATAAACATAAATTCTGCGTTTCTTGACCAGTCTTAGTACAAATACAGTCTATGCCGTGTCCGTTTTACGGCACGTGGTGTTCATGTGAATATCAACGTAATCGCTTTCAGGCTGCTGGCGGTATATGTCACTGGTGACATTCAGGATGCTGGCGGTATATGTCACTGGTAACATTCAGGATGCTGGCAGTATATGTCACTGGTAACATTCAGGATGTTGGCGGTATATGTCACTGGGAACATTCAGGATGCGGCGGTATATGTCACTGGGAACATTCAGGATGTTGGCGGTATATGTCACTGGGAACATTCAGGATGCTGGCGGTATATGTCACTGGTAACATTCAAGATGCTGGCGATATATGTCACTGGTAACATTCAAGATGCTGGCGGTATATGTCACTGGTAACATTCAAGATGCTGGCGATATATGTCACTGGTAACATTCAGGATGCTGGCGGTATATGTCACTGGGAACATTCAGGATGTTGGCGGTATATGTCACTGGGAACATTCAGGATGCTGGCGGTATATGTCACTGGGAACATTCAGGATCCTGGCGGTATATGTCACTGGGAACATTCATGATCCTGGCCATATATGTCACTGGGAACATTCAGGATGCTGGCGGTATATGCCACTGGGAACATTCATGATCCTGGCGGTATATGTCACTGGGAACATTCAGGATCCTGGTCATATATGTCACTGGGAACATTCAGGATCCTGGCCATATATGTCACTGGGAACATTCAGGATGCTGGCGGTATATGTCGCTGGGAACATTCATGATCCTGGCCATATATGTCACTGGTAACATTCAGGATGCTGGCGGTATATGTCACTGGGAACATTCAGGATGCTGGCGGTATATGTCGCTGGGAACATTCATGATCCTGGCCATATATGTCACTGGGAACATTCAGGATGCTGGCGGTATATGTCACTGGGAACATTCAGGATGCTGGCGGTATATGTCACTGGGAACATTCATGATCCTGGCCATATATGTCACTGGGAACATTCATGATCCTGGCCATATATGTCACTGGGAACATTCAGGATGCTAGCGGTATATGCCACTGGGAACATTCATGATCCTGGCGGTATATGTCACTAGGAACATTCAGGATCCTGGCGGTATATGTCACTGGTAACATTCAGGATGCTGGCTGTGTCTTGTACCAAAGTGTGGAATTCTTTGCTGAATTTGTGACGAGGCTAATATAACTCATCAAACTTTTCCAAAATGTTGATAAAACAATTAACCAGCATTCAACCTCCACATTATTAAATTGAAAACCAATTACAGATGCTTTCAAATAAGCGTTTATTAACAAATTAAAAATGACAACAGTGCGATTAAAAAGATGATGCTTAGAAATATGAATAAGGTAACACGTACTCTTAAAACGCAATAACAAGTTACGTAAAAACGGGCAAGGGAACTCTGAAGTTGTATTTTCATTAGAATCAGTCACGTTCACAAAACCCGTCACGTTTACAAAATCAGTCACGTTCACGGAATTTGTTACGTTCAATGAATCAGTCACGTTCACAAAATCAGTCACGTTCACGGAAGTTTTTAGTTCATCGAATCAGTCACGTTCACAAAATCAGTCACGTTTACAAAATCAGTCACGTTCACGGAATTTGTTAGTTTCATTGAATCAGTCACGTTCAGGAAATCAGTCACGTTTACAAAATCAGTCACGTTCACGGAATTTGTCACGTTCACTGAATCCTTTTGCATTTGAAAATTATGTCACAGATTGGTGTGTAACGTAGGAAATTATTTATTCTCATTCAGTTGAATTCATTTAAGCTTTGACATCATTTAACAGCTTCAAGAATTCGCAAGCTTAATAAGACAGTTACAAGCTGCTTGTCTGTAGAGTTGTTTGTCTGTGTCCACATACTGGCAGTCAGTAGAATACAGATCAAGAGTAACTAGTGGAGCACCGTCTTGGTTTGATGTACCTAATATATCTGTATACCCGCAAGTTTACCTGTTATAGGAAATGTAAACAGGAATGACGATGATGATATTACTACATTAAATCTGTAATACACAAAACAGGTGACATCTATCTACATAGCAACAAGGGCGTGTCCATGGTAACGACTTAATGTACGCAACTGACGACTATAACATTCATGTAGTGATGAGTATATATCATACATGTAATGTTGAATACCATAACGATCACTGTAGAAATTTTTCCTATCCTGGTATCCCGATGTCAGTCGTATTTCTTATCTATATGGTATGAAAGGAGAGCTTGGAAATCGTCCGGCAGGTATGACGGTCCTAAAATTGAATTATAAAAATAAAAATAATTATATCAACGTGCTTTTTGTGGAAATAGCTGGAAACCCAATACTTCTGAAACATGAAATTGTAAATATATAAACATTATTCCTGCATAATGTCATTATTCCTGTATGATGACATTGTTATCGTATGATGACATTGTTATTGCATGACGAAATTGTTGTTGTATGATGACATTGTTACCGTATGATGACATTGTTGTTGTATGAAGACATTGTTACTGTATGATGACATTGTTATTGTATGGTGACATTGTTATTGCATGACGAAATTGTTGTTGTATGATGACATTGTTACCGTATGATGACATTGTTGTTGTATGATGACATTGTTTCTGTGTAATTTATTGTTACTGTATGATGACATTGTTATTGTATGGTGACATTGTTGTTGTATGATGACATTATTCCTGTATGATGAAATTGTTCTTGCATGTTGACATTGTTACTGTATGATGACATTGTTACTGTATGATGACATTATTCCTGTATGATGAAATTGTTCTTGCATGTTGACATTGTTACTGTATGATGACATTGTTACTGTATGATGACATTATTCCTGTATGATGACATTGTTACTGCATGATGAAATTGTTACTGCATGATGACATTGTTACTGATGATGACATTGTTACTGCATGATGAAATTGTTCTTGCATGTTGACATTGTTACTGTATGATGACATTGTTACTGTATGATGACATTGTTACTGTATGATGACATTATTCCTGTATGATGACATTGTTACTGTATGATGACATTATTACTGTATGATGACATTATTCCTGTATGATGACATTGTTACTGTATGATGACATTGTTACTGCATTATGACATTATTTCTGTATGATGACATTATTCCTGTATGATGACATTGTTACTGCATGATGACATTACATTTGTATTACTGTTTACAGCTCAAATTGCTGTTTTGTTTCAATGTATCTTTTTCATGTACATTTTGTATTTTTATGATATTTCAAACATTATCAACACAGCGTTACAGTATGGTTTTGCATTGTATTCAATTCTACTATGACGGTTGATTCTTATTTCTGTGTTATGTCCATAATTGTATTAATAACTATTTGATAAACCCGTATAAGATAACTTAACGAAATAGTCTAACAACCGTACTTAAGACTCGTATTAAATATACCAATGTAAAGTATCACATGGGTATCACAGTATATGTGTACAGTTTGTGTTAGTAGAAGCCACCAGAGGAACTATACAATAGGTGACAGAATATAATTATACATTGTTTATAAACAACGTTTTGATTAATTCAAGGTGCTATAAGACAAAGAGATTCTTTGTTTAAATATAAATTTAGATTATAGGTAAATATTGCACGTACTTCAATTATCAGCCCATTTTAGGATATACCTTTATCTATTTTAAGAATGTTTACATCACAGTCAAATCGTTTGTGACACAGCATTCTTAACCCTCTCTAGCACTGATAAGTTGTTCACATCACAAGCATGTCGGATATAAAAGATACAAAGAGGTGCCGAATCCTCCATTAATTCTACGTGTGGAAACGGGATGCATGTATCATACCGAGGTCATATAGTTTTCAAATTTGCACAGGTTTTTAGTGGTGTACATATTACATTATTTAAATGAATTTGAAAGCAGCAAACAGTATTCTGGTTGTAGAAAGAACACCATGCGTAGGTGCGCATACAAAGTACTTTGGCGAGAACTATTTGTCTTTAACGAGATAAAAGTGTACAATAGAGTTCAGTCTTCGATAGAAATAGTTGAGAACAATACATTCACAATAAAGATGTTAATTTCAGTAACACTAGAAAAGAGGAAAAGATACATTTCTCAGATGACAAATCTTAGCTTCTATTAGTCAGTACTAGGCAATTGCCTAGACTCGATTTCCAAAAATGAAAAGTTCAATTAAATAAATCTGAAACCTTGTAACTAATGTTAAAATGTTTCATCGAAAATTGATATCTTTGACCATTTATATAACTAAAACTATGATTTTTTTCATTTCTAATGGTCATAAAATACCCCCAAAAATAGCCGTAAAATGCACCTACGACGTTCTAGAATTTCCAAATTTTCCGTGGGGGGGGGGCATGCCCGCGGATCCCCTAGAATTTTGCCTATACTTCCTTTTTAGGCAAGCTACGCCCCTGGTCGTTATATTCGTATGTTACACGATTAAAATGTGCACATTATCAATAATTTATGAGGTATGTGAAAAGTTCACGAACTGAAACAGCCCTTGTATAATATACCATTATAAGATTTACTTACGGATAATATGGTGGGGCTTGTTTATATATGGTTTGTACCGGAGCAGGGGGGCGTTCTTGAACAACTGTGACTTTCTGCGGTTTCGGGGAATATGATCGCCGACTTCCTGTAAATTTGTGAACAATTAATTTGGTCAGTATCAGTTAATTGTTAAATTGAATTTGTTACTGATTCAGAAAGTTATTCAGTCACGTGACAGATATCAAACGAGGAGATGTATATAAAGACACGTGACAGATATCACACGAGGAAATATATATCCAGTCACGTGAAAGATATTACACGAGGAGATATATCTCCAGACCCGTGACAGATATCACACGAGGAGATATATGTCCAGACACGTGACAGATATCACACGAGGAGATCTGTATTTAGTTTCGTGACGGTTCAGTGTGACTCTATAAATATTAAGAATATGAGTAAGATGTGAAAAGTCAATAAATGTAAATGCCTATCCTTGTTCTTGAAGCATTTAATCAATCATAGAGGCTTGGTGTATAAGTAAACTGTTTACTGAAGATATCAATTTAATTTATTTTTAATAATGAAGATCAACTGTTAGGTCAGGTGCGCGTCGATCTTTACTGACGTACATACTAATTATTACCTGAATATCACCGAGTTCAAAAAAGGTTTCTATACTGGCCGTCATAAGAAAGTAACCAGTAAGTGATGTTTGTATGAAATCTTATTTCATGAAAGTAATTCTTAAAAAGAGCAATCTTGCACGTGCGCCGCGAGTAAGCCAACCAACCATTACTACCGTAATGTATAACCATATTGTTATCCAATATTTGACCATAAAATTATAGTATACCGTTAAAATTTCAAGGTCAGTATATTAGGCCAAAATAAAAGAATTTCTATGATGGTTACTTTCTTATGACGGCCAGTATATTTGTGTTTTTTTTTTGTTTGTTTTTATTTGACTTATTGTCACTGGGGTTTAACAACGTTTTTCAACAATTTTTCAGTTATATACGACCACAGGTTCACCTAACCATATTTCCTGGACTGTACTAACCAGTACTAACTTACACTTCCATAAGGAGACGGCAACTTCACCACACATGGAGGAAAATCGACATTTTTTGTCAAATTTTCATGCAAGGGTAAGTCCAGCGCGCTAACCACTGCACCACGGCCGCGGCCTTGACGTACATACTAATTATTACCTGAATACCGAGTTCAAAAAAGGTTTTTATAAAACAGTTTATAATGTGTAGTTACATAAAGTTCTCACTTACGTGGTGGTGTTCTGAAATGAAATTAAAATTAAATAAGTTAAAAAAATCCAAAGAGTGCGATATTTAATTCGGTTACTAAACAGAACACGGTATCTTTTCTATAGTTATGACGATAAATGAATTCGGTAATATTTTTAATTGAGACCACAAAATACCCTTTCATAATATTTTTGAGATGTCAACTTATTGCATTCGAGAAAATAGAAATATGAAATTCATGCATCGCCACAATCAATTTCAAATCACTTATAATTGTTAATAAAACAGTAATGATTGAATAAAATGCCTTGCATGTTATTATAAAATGACTGATTGTATAAATATTCTATATAAAAATGGAGTTGAGTGCCAGATCGCTTGTAATACAGTTACGTATCGCGGCACATTTTCCTCAAAACAAACCACATTGACAGGAATATCGGTGCAGCATAAATTACAAATTAGACAATGATATGTAAGACTACCTGTCATCTTCCGGCGTTACAGCACGACGTTTTGGGTATCTGAAATAAGGATTTAAAAAAACCCTAGAATTTTAAGTGAACAACGCATGAACAGATGACATAATTAGAACCTGCTGTGAATAGTTGTAATATAAGAATCTAGTAGCTTTGTAAGGCTGTAGTATGTATAAATTATGTATAAATTCATGTATAAATTGTTGTTAAAATGATAACACACATGTATAAATTGTTGTTAAGATGATAACACTCATGTATAAATTGTTGTTAAGATGATAACATTCGTGTATAAATTGTTGTTAAGATGATAACATTCGTGCATAAATTGTTGTTAAGATGATAACACTCATGTATAAATTGTTGTTAAGATGATAGCACTCATGTATATGCCTGCCTGCAATGAGTAATGGTTTCTTTTGCCACAATGATTTCTACTCTATCAGAGAGAAATAACCCAATTTTCTTATATAAAATGATGTTTTGCATACTTGTTTTGAATTCCAAAATGACCTTAAGAGGCAATGGATTAACTGATCGGTACTTTCCACATTAAATAAACTACTTAGGTAAATATCATCAAGTACATATTTCAGGCCTAGCTACAGGACACTTACCTCCTTGTCCTGTTTCTGTTTCTCATGTTACAGTCACACATGTTTCCCATTGAAGCTCCACAGCAAAGCCTAGCTAAACAATACGACAGTAAGCCCAACAACGCCAGACCAGCCAGCAACAACAACACAAACATAGCTATATTCTCAGGTTGACCGAAAAATTTGTACGAATCAGCTTCGGTGGTGGTTGTTGTTGACACTGTTGTTGTTGCTGTTTCCCTGTAAATGATATCAAGTTTTCCAACACCAGACTGTGCTGGACTACCAAGATCTGTTGCTGTAACATCATACCTGAAATTTTATGTTTCATGTATTTATACATTATACATGTATTTATGTATTTTATATGTATTTATGTATTATACATGTATTTATGTATTATATATGTATTTATGCATTATATATGTATTTATGTATATTAATGAATTTATGCATTATATATGTATTTGTGTATTATATATGTATTTATGTATTATATATGTATTTATGTATTAAGCATGTAATTATATATTATACATGTATTTATACATTATACATGTATTTATACATTATACATGTATTTATACTTAAAATATAACTGATGTTTACTATTTATGATAAGCGTTAACATGCATGAGTTCATTTCAACAAACTGATGCAGCGCCAAACTGTCCCTTATTTAAAGCGAAGTAACTCATGTACGTACTTGACAGTACTACCATTCGGTATAGTGGTTGATCCTCTTGTTATTGAACAATCGGCATTCACGGTGTAAGCATCTCCATACGATGTCGAGGATACTCCCGCACAGGTGAACAGACCGTTTGTACCACTGTCCACATCTGTCGGTGAATACGTTCCTGCAAATTAGCGACAAACATAATGGAGATTTTGTTTGTTTCACTGGGTTTAACGCCGTTGTTCAACAATTTTTTAGTTATATACGGCGACCGGTTCACCTAACCAGTTTTCTTGGACTGTATACTAACCAGTGCTAACTTACCCTTCCACAAGGAGCCGGCAACTTCTCCACATGTGGAGGAAAATCGACATTTTGTCAAATTTTCATGGAAGTGTATGACCTGCCGCGTCCGGGATTCGAACCAGACATAATGGAGAATATCTATAATAACGCTCATGTGTTTATGCCACAGTAAAATGAACAGACATTAAAACCCGGTGACATAATTTCACCACCATGGTGTTAACTCAGTGTTAACAGCCAGACAGTGACACACGCACGCACGAACGTACACAAAGATGACGAACGCGCAATTTTTGTCATAATATGCACGTACAGGCATACGTCACATGATACGTCACTTGATACGTCACAATAAAAAATACAGCCGGAACTGTTTAAAACTTTCGATTTATCGGGGGTGCGGCGTCAGTTTTGACATTTTAAAAGTACCTGGAAATTCCTTTCGACGCATTTTGTATATTTCACTTGCAAATCGGCTTATGTACTTCGATTTGAAATCAAAGACGCCCTAGACATTATATACGGAGAGACAACCCCCAATTATTGTTAACTGCAACTATATAAACTCAAAATAGGAATGTTTATAGCGTTTAGTTCGTGTATATTTTCTGTATGTATTCTTTGTGTTTCATATTGATTC
The DNA here is from genome assembly GCA_008271625.1 of Lutraria rhynchaena. Taxonomy (NCBI): domain Eukaryota; kingdom Metazoa; phylum Mollusca; class Bivalvia; order Venerida; family Mactridae; genus Lutraria; species Lutraria rhynchaena. Next base: position 443,714 of record VIBL01000122.1, on the reverse strand, counting down.
ATTAAAGTGTCTTATCATACAGTCCCATACTTTGGACTCTTCCAAAGTCAAAGCAAATATACATAAGATCAGTTCATTTCAGAAAATGGGTTATTTCTCTCTGACAGATTGGAAAATATTGTGGCAAAAGAAGCCATTACTCATTACAAGCAATGGATTCTTTAGCCACAATGTTTTCAAAAGTCTGCTTCAGATGCGGGGAAATGCGGTATTATGAAGCAAAGGGTTAATTTCGATTTGGATATTTCTGAACTTATTTTATATTCATTTCCCATATCTGACTAGCAATATCCGAAAAAAGCTAAGAAAACAATTAACTAAAACTTATTTAATTGTACACATAACCGACATTCTTCTAAACGTCCAGACATGTCTTAAAACAGAATCTGATATAATCAAACATGTTACCTATAGTAGAACCGGCTGCTACAAACTGATCAACATAGATCGTACTGGATGGCGGTGAAAATACTGGCGCGTTGTCATTTATATCCTGAAATAATTTATGTTGAGCAAGACTGATGAGTTCAACAAATTACATAACTTAATTGACATAATTCAGCTAGCTATATAATATAACTTAACATGCATTGTTCATCAAGTTATATAACTTAACAGACATTGTTCAACAAGTTATATAACTTCACAGACATTGTTTAACAAGTTATATAACTTCACAGACATTGTTCAACAAGTTATATAACTTCACATACATTGTTCAACAAGTTATATAACATAACAGACATTGTTCAACAAGTTATATAACATAACAGATATTGTTCAACAAGTTATATAACATAACAGACATTGTTCAACAAGTTATATAACTTTACAGACATTGTTCAACAAATTATATAATTTTACATACATAATTTATCTAGTTATATAAATTAACAGACAGTGTTCAGAAAGTACGGTAACTTAACAAGATTCTCCTCAACAAGCTTGTATCAACAATAGGCCTTTTCAGAAAGTAGGTTATCTCCCTTGAAAAAATCTGTCTCATTCGGATTACTTCGGACACTGGGTAGTATTTTTGATAATGGCGTCTCGAGACTTACAAGACCGACATTGATATACTATGTGTTGAGGTACCAAGGAGGGCATTAATTGAAAATAATTGATAAACACAATATTCAACTATTTAAAAAGATGTTATATGCTGATAATGATGGTTGTTTGAAGTCAAATTAATAACGCTACCTTGTTCAATGTGTTTTGAAGAACATTTAACAATGACAAAAAGTCAATCATCATATCAGAGAGGTGTAAAAAGTTATGTTAAAATTTCCGTTAAGTTCCTAGTGGTACTTCATGAATGCATAAATGCTCGACCCACATTTAGAATTGATTTTATAGTTTTAAATGATAATACTCTCTTACTATACACATAGTATATTTGTGACACTAAAACAGATATGAGCAAATACAAGATCAAATAAATATGATGGCGCACATATCTACAAGAATGGACGATACTTATTACATAACGCTTACAAAGTGACCATGTTATGTATTCAACCTTGAAAATAGATAAGGGATCGAATGGTCTTAAGTATTAAAGAATCGAAGTTAAAAATGACAAATTCTTTCTTTAAAAAAAAATGTTTTAAGCATATAGAACCTGCCATTTTATTATTTTATTTTTATACGTGTTTCTCAACACGTTTAAAAAAATAATAAAACATTGTGAGAATGATAATTAGTGTTTCACACATGCCATGACTGATTAAATATAGAACATGTTTGACCCCCAGACAGCTGTAAAAACAATGTAGATCCATAAAACAACGGATGGTATGAATATTTATGACTGCACACTGATTTTCCGGTTTAATTAATTGCTATCAGTAAGGATCGTGTCACCCAGACTATGATTTGACAACTTGCTGATATTAGCTGCAGATTTTACTAAGATAAAATAAAAACACAAGTGTGCCGAATTTGCAAATTTGTGACCACAGTCATCAAGATATATCACAAAGATAAACATTCTTGTTTCATTACATTAAAATGTAAATCAATGTTTTTTCTACAAGCAAAATTGACCATAATCCCTTGCACGCAAATAAAAGGAAAGATAACACATCCCAATGGATATAAATGAGTGTACATCCGTGTAATGTATTGTTGTATATTTCATCATTTTTTTTAAAAATGTTCTTTTCAAGTGTTGGAAGGAGGTAAAAGGATGGACACAAATTAAGACACAGATTCATAACCACTAGTTTTCTATTGCAATCCACAGATCAACAATGTATGCAATTTTATTTCAGAGTGTTGCGGATTAATTTCGGAGTCATACTTAAAAGAAAGAAAAAAAAAACAGTTCTATGAAATACAACATCGGTTTGCCTGATCGCTGTTTACGAGGAAACTTTAGTTACTTTATATTTCATTAAATATTTTGAATCTTAAATGTTCGATGCACCCAAAGACCGATCGAAAAATGACTTTGCAAAATTCATGTTTTATCGGTAGGAAGTATTAGTTAATATCAAATACGCACTCGGCATCTTTATCAGATAATGCCTGAAAAGTTGAACGTACATGTAAAAAATCCAAATAATTTGCTGTGAGTTTGTTGATTATTTCACTCACACCTGCTCAAGGGAACATACAGCCTGGAAGGACATGGTTTCCCTTTGTGGGTCCAAAGTGTCAGACCAAATGTTCTCCACACAACATGGATTTGTCACTATTCCCAAACACAAAGTTGGACTGATTATTCTTACAATGCTTAATCCCGGTCTTACTTGCTCGTAAATCAGTTCGAAATCGAGGCATCAGCAGCTTTTTGTCAACTAGTTTCCATACAAAGATCTTTCATACCCAACAATAACATTGGCGAGATAGCATGGCTATTTTGTCTATTGAATCAGAATGTTCTATCCTTTTGAATATCCTGTTTCCTCCGGGATATTCGCATGTGGCGAAATTCACTATTTTTGACAGTATAACTTATTACGCAAAAAAATTTTGTTCACCCCAGTAATAAGCTGTATTAATGAAGGTTTGTATGTGTCCTTGATTTTACTCGTTGTATATTAGATAATTAGTACACAACCTTTTGAGTATTTCTGTTCTAAATAGCTATATAGTAACATTTTCTTTGCTATTATAGCTTTTTAAACCTGTTTAAATTTGTTTTTTCTTCTATTATGACATATCAAGGATTGGAAACTACTATACAAATACATATACAGTAATTTTGACATTAGCAACCAGTTTGACATACATTTAATCAGGATACGATATTTATCCAGTGTTAAAAATCATACACCTAAGAAGAGCAGTACTACCCGGAAGTAGCAGGTGCGCGTTTTTTATCTCCTATTGAAGAGCTATCAGGGGCAGATAAATCATGTTTCTGAAAAGGCCTATATCAGTCAATTGACTGTGTGTTAAAACTACAACGACACTTAAATACTCACTATGACCGTGACTGACAGTGTTGATGTTGCTGTCAAAGATGATCCATCGATTGTATTGCCGTCATAGCACAATATTTCCAAGGCAAAAGTTTGATCATTACCGGAAGTATCAACGTCAAATTCTTGGGAGAATGTGATCCGGTTATCACTTTCAATGAAGAAATATGGACTGTAAGTACTTGTACGAAAGCTCAGTGTCTTGTTGTTAAGAGTATCTTCATCTGAGCAAACGATGTTCGGGTCTACGTACGAGCTGAAAGCCTGTCATAGTAAAGAAAGTTGAACTAGTGTAATTACATACATACATTTGTTACTTACAGTTATTTCGTGGATTACTGTGTCTCCGTAAAATGCACATGAATATCTGCATGAACAATATATATAGATATTAATCTCACAAAATATATATATGAGTAATCATCCCGGAAAAGAGACATGCAAATTGAAATCTTGCTCTTAATTTGTAATTACACAGGGATCTATTGATATCCCGAGCTACACAGCCATCAGAGTACAATACATATGACACCGCCTTCTTTGGAACCCTTTGCGGACAATTAATCATTATTCATTATATATTTTTTTGTATTTGTGTATGTAATATTAGTAGTAAGTGATATAGGGTAAATATTTGATGATAGGCCGTTCGGGAAAGTCCGCATTGGTGTTATTCAATAACACGTCGTAAAGGATCAGTTATAGAACATAGAAGGTCCTTTTTAATACAGGTAGTTAGTATTAATGATAGATAGATAGTTTATTTCAGAATCAATAAGCCAAAAGGTCCATGTGAAAATAGATAACATACGTTCATATTATACAAAACGTGGCGATGGCATTGATTCCAATACGTATACATTATTTATCAACAGGGCAAAACGGAATGAAAATAAGTAATAAAAATTAATAAATATATGTCAATTGTTTACAAAGTAAACAATTAGAAAATAGTATAAGAGGGATAGAGGGAAAACGACAAAAAAACATATTAATGTATGTATTTACCAGTCCTTCTTCAAACGTAGCATAATATACGGGCTCATTAAGTGTTGGTACTTCATTGACGTCCGTCACTGTGAGCACATACCTATATGGTACACTCGTGTGATTACCATCAAATATCTCAACGGTACACGAGAGGCTTGAAGCAACTTCATGATTCAGCTGACCTACAACCGTGATATCACCAGCTGCAAGTAAAAACAATGAATGACAGACAATTAATGCGATCCTCAGACAATACACATGTATGTTGACTATATATCACACAATATACGTGTATGTTGTCTATACACCACAGAATACATGTATGTTGACTATATAACACACAATATGAGCATGTTGCTTATATACCACACAATATGCATGTATGTTGTCCATATACCACACAATATACGTGTATGTTGTCTATACACCTCACAATACATGTATGTTGACTATGTACCACACAATATACATGTATGTTGTCTATATACCACACAATACACATGTATGTTGACTATATACCACACAATATACATGTACGTTGACTATATAACACACAATATGTGTATGTTGACTATGTACCTCACAATATACATATATGTTGACTATATAACACACAATATGTGTATGTTGACTACGTACCTCACAATATACATATATGTTGACTACATAACACACAATATGAGCATGTTGCTTATATACCACACAATATACGTGTATGTTGTCTATATACCACGCAATATACATGTATGTTGACTATATACCACACAATACATGTATTTTGACTATGTATCTGTTTAAGTTGGAACTCTATCATTGAGCCTCCGGCTTGATATTATGTTTCTGATTAAAGGAGCTCCGTTTAAGTCAACTGATCATGCTAGATAACGATGGCAAAAATGAAAGGAAACATTCTCAAGCGAATACTCACCACTATCAATATCTAGCATCGTATATCCGGTGGCAGGTGTGCAATCCATGCTGAAAGTATGAGTCTGTTCTGTGTCGGGATCGGAAACTTGGACGTTAAACAGAGACGTACCCACAGCTGTAGATTCCGGAACACTTTGAGTTACTGTTGACGCCATATTGGGTGATATGGGTATAGTGTTTTGGTCTGAAAATGACAAACATCAAATAAAATATATATACGATAACGTAGGGATGTTATGAAAGCTGGTACCGGAATGGAAGTATACGTTATTGTGCTAATTTGGTACATCTTGATATTTGTTGCATGGTTTTTACCTAACCAGCTCATGCACAGACATCCCGTGCATTAGTAAAGCGTTACTTTGTACGGCACCGTGTCTACAGAGAGGAATGAAGACGATTGGTCCAAGTTCGGTATTGTTTATATATCAGAGTCCAAAACAGTACACAAGTCATACTGTACTTATGTTTATAAGCGAAAATCACACCGAGTTCAAGGTACACGAAACATAAAATAATAATTGACACGTTTTACCGAAAAGATTGATGGTCAAAGTTTCATATTCGACGATTTTATCTATGGTGTCCTCCAATGACATCACCAGATACACGGTGCTTGTACTAGAATCAATACCAATCAAATCAGCTGTTGCTTTTACCGCACACGTCCCTATAAAACACGCAAACAACAATATAGTGCATCACCTAGAAGCTATTATTTATTATATTGATGTCTATCGTAGTTCAAACGTTAATTTCTTACATTTTACATGATGTTAGAGCATCCAATAACACGTGTGTCGCGCTCGTTTTGTGAGACACAGGCTCTTGAAGATTCGTATATTTCATTTTTATATAAATAACATGCCTGTCATTGTCCGCCATATTGTTTTTATCACACTCGCTTTTTATCAACTATATTAACTCAATAGAAATAATTCTTTCATCCATTGATATTCACTGGGCTCTTTCAACATCAATCTCAAATCATACACATAATAAAAATCGCTTGACCGAACGTACCTGGATCTACAGAAAAGTAACCGCTAATCGTAACACTGTGCAGACCACATCTTAAACCGGAAGTATGGCCGCTTAAAGTTGCAGATACACTTTCTGTGAAAATTGTGTCTGAAGTTACTGTCGCCGTTGCATTTATCAATACAGCCGCTGAAATAAACAGGGCGCACACGTTGAAATCTACATGATCAATAAAATATTAAGTATAGTGTCTGTTGAATTGATACCTTATAATAGATACTTGTACTAATCCACCTAGGGACATACATGTATGTACTGTTATTTCACGATTGGAAAACGTCTGTTACTTTTCTAATACCATTTCTGATCACGTTCGAAACTTGTAAGAGAGTTCTATATCGTTACGGACGTGCTAAATCGGAAACTGTCACAAGAAATTCAAACCGACTTTCTAACACCAACGCCTGTGGTTTCTTATACTAACATTACCAATATTTGTAGAACAGAATGTAGACACAATACACTATCATTACCAATATTCGTAGAACAGAATGTAGACACAATACATTATCATTACCAATATTTGTAGAACAGAATGTAGACACAATACATAATCATTACCAATATTTGTAGAACAGAAGGTAGACACAATAAGTATACCATCATTATTAATATTTGTAGAACAGAAGGTAGACACAATAAGTATACTATCATTACTAATATTTGTAGAACAGAAGGTAGACACAATAAGTATACTATCATTACTAATATTTGTAGAACAGAAGGTAGACACAATACAATATCATCACCAATATTTATAGAACAGAAGGTAGACACAATACGTACACTATCATTACCAATATGTGTAGAACAAAAGGTAGACAATATACTATCATTACTAATATTTGTAGAACAGAAGGTAGACACAATAAGTACACTATCATTACCAATATTTGTAGAACATAAGGTAGACAATATACTATCATTACTAATATTTGTAGAACAGAAGGTAGACACAATAAGTACACTATCATTACCAATATTTGTAGAACATAAGGTAGACACAATACGTACACTATCATTACCAATATTTGTAGAACAGAATGTAGACACAATATACTATCATTACCAATATTTGTAGAACAGAATGTAGACACAATACACTATCATTACCAATATTTGTGGAACAGAATGTAGACACAATACACTATCATTACCAATATTTGTAGAACAGAAGATAGACACAATAAGTACAATATCATTACCAATATTTGTAGAACAGACGGTAGACAAAATAAGTACACTATCATTACCAATATTTGTAGAGCAGAAGATAGACACAATAAGTACACTATCATTACCAATATTTGTAGAGCAGAAGATAGACACAATAAGTACACTATCATTACCAATATTTATAGTACAGAAGGTAGACACAATAAGTACACTATCATTACCAATATTTATAGAACAGAATGTAGACACAATAAGTACATTATCATTACCAATATTTATAGTACAGAAGGTAGACACAATAAGTACACTATCATTACCAATATTTATAGAACAGAATGTAGACACAATAAGTACATTATCATTACCAATATTTATAGTACAGAAGGTAGACACAATAAGTACACTATCATTACCAATATTTATAGAACAGAATGTAGACACAATAAGTACACTATCATTACCAATATTTATAGTACAGAAGGTAGACACAATAAGTACACTATCATTACCAATATTTATAGTACAGAAGGTAGACACAATAAGTACACTATCATTACCAATATTTATAGTACAGAAGGTAGACACAATAAGTACACTATCATTACCAATATTTATAGAACAGAATGTAGACACAATAAGTACACTATCGTTACCAATATTTGTTGAACAACAAGGAGACCTATTACTTACTCGGCATGGATCCCCATATTAATTTTTCGCCTGCTTGTACATCAACAGTGATGTAATCATTACCGTTGCTAACTTCTCCGTTGCCATTTTCACATAATACTTCAAGGACGAACTGTGTTATTGCACCAGCGTTAAATGCGGCCCACCCAGCAGCTGTTGTCCATATTTCGAATGCTTAAAAATCAACTAACAATATAATTATTCACATATCGGCAATTATTCCAAATTTAGGGTTAAAAAACACAACACTAACGTTTTACTGAAACATACAAACTTGCGTGTTGTATTTGTTGAGATTAAGTAAAGTAACTTCAATAATATGTAGAGCGGAGTGCCATGTTCCAGACTCAGTTGTGCATATTTGATTAGTGATAAGCCCGTTTACATTTTCTCCGGGAGCTTAACAACAAAGTCCAGCCGAATGATCGTGTCTCGCTGCTTAATAAATCAGTTGATGCCAATGTGGGAATGATGGCAGATACAAAAAATTCTGATAGTATGATAGTAATACCTTTCTTTTCGGACACCCTGTATGAATAGGACATCATTAATTATGACTCCTTTTAAATGAATAATTGACATATAGTAAGCATAAATAATTGATATGATGTCTTAATGCGTCATCAGGTTATCTGACGTCACTTATTCAAAAATAGATTTTCTGATACTTCCCTAAGAGATTGCGTCAAATTTTGAAAAATCCACTGGAAATAAACCATAATTATGGTTTCATAATGTGTCATATATCGATAGAAAAAAGTATAGTGCAACCTCTCCAAAGTAACACCCTTTGTGAGACGCTAAGTTTTGTTGTTGTTGAGAGGTTGCCCATCTAGAGAGGTTAAATACATAGTCAAGTCGTACAGTGGGGGAAAAGCATGCTGTTGTTGAAGGGAGGTTGTTGCTCAAGAGAAGACCGTCTCTGCTTCACAAGAACACGTACAGCATGCTTTCAAAAACTTTTGTAGCAAGTACTTTTTTGTAACAAGTATTTCAAGGATGTAAATTTATTTTTATGCTTTGTTAAATGGTCGGTCATTCAATACTTGAAAATAAACAAATTTATTTTTATCCCTGCTAATACTTAGAATTCAATATGACTGTTATACAGAAATCGAACTCATGTTTTATGCGATTATACGCGAGATTCAAACCCTGAACACCATTATATGCGAAACAGATAACAAGGGACACTAACATACCGTTAGAGTGACGTTTTGCCACTTTTCAGAAACCTGTAACATGTCAGATATGCGCCTAGACACCTCATTCTTCATGTCATTATACTTCATCATGCTCCCGCAGAAAATGTATACAAACGGAAACTTTTGGCCGTAAGACTATACACCATGTAAGCTTGATTTATCTTTCAATTGATGTTTTCGAGCAGTTTTACAGCTGTGTCTGTAGTTAATATTCAATATGGAGAATACTTTGACATAATGTTTACAGACAAGAGCTGACCTCAGTATGGAGTGTACTGTGATATAATGTTTACAGACAAGAACTGACCTCAATATGGAGAATACTTTGATATAATGTTTACAGACAAGAACTGACCTCAATATGGAGAATACTTTGACATAATGTTTACAGACAAGAGCTGACCTCAATATGGAGAGTACTGTTATATAATGTTTACAGACAAGAGCTGACCTCAATATGGAGAGTACTTTGATATAATGTTTACAGACAAGAACTGACCTCAATATGGAGTGTACTTTGACATAATGTTTACAGACAAGAACTGACCTCAATATGGAGAGTACTTTGACATAATGTTTACAGACAAGAACTGACCTCAATATGGAGAGTACTGTGGTATAATGTGTAACAGACAAGAACTGACCTCAGTATGGAGTGTACTGTGGTATAATGTGTAACAGACAAGAACTGACCTCAGTATGGAGTGTACTGTGGTATAATGTGTAACAGACAAGAACTGACCTCAGTATGGAGTGTACTGTGGTATAATGTTAACAGAGTGGAAATGACCTGTTTTGTTTTGCTGTAACATTTCTTATTCATACTGGATTCATTTGGATGAAAAGTAACAAAACATAGAGTCTTTTGTGAATACATTCTACACATAAGTATTCAAATACCGAGTACTTTACGAAGAGTGGGGTACATATTTGTAACTGGCATCTTAATCAGAGCTGTGATATGTTTTGTCTTGTCTGAGTCTATAGTGTTCTGTTACTTAAAAATAATTATACAGTGCAACATCTTCTGAGCGGGCCTGTCTTGAGCAAGAAGCTGTCTTCAACAACATGAGTTTTTTTCCCACTGTACGATTTAACTATTAATTTAATCTCCCTAGAGCAACAACCTCTCAACAACAACATAATTTTGCTTCTCCCAAAGGTAGTTGCTTTGGAGAGGTTGCACTGTATTTTTGTGCATGGAGTTATGTTAGTCGTGCCCTGTGGTGTTAGGTAACATATTCTTACATCCTGCTGAAGCATCCTCTTTGGCAATAAATTCATCTCCATTGGCAGCAGCTGGAGAACCAGTAATAGAGTTTATGTAACATGTATAAGCATCATTAGTGGGTTCAGTGACATTTAGATAATGTATAATTCGTTCCTTGTCCTCTAATTCTCCCACAACTACTCTCGTAGGTAATCCATTTACTAGCGGTCTCTGAAAAAATATTTTAACAATATTCACTTCTATACTGGCTTGAATAGCATGAATCATATCTCTGTCTCGGTAATTCAGTTACTAACTGCTCTCATTTGTTTTCTTGTCCGAATAACAACATAAATATATTCGTGAAAATCAAGTAAAACATAAAAATATTCGTAGCAGTGTATACAAACGTTATTCATTTTTCAAAGTTGATAGTTGAGTGGTTTTAGTTGTCAAAAAGATAACATAACAAAGCATCGACTTACACAGTGTGTAAAGATCGCGTTATATAGTAGGAGTAAATGGTTGAGCTAAAACTGACTGGGGACTAACAGGTATGTGGAAACAAATACAGTTATACGTAGAGTGGTGATTTGATATAAATGGTGGTTAGTTCAACCAGGTGGTTAGTTATACATGGTGGTTAGTTATATTTGGTGGTTAGTTATACATGATGGTTAGTTATACATGGTGGTTAGTTATACATGGTGGTTAGTTATACATGGTGGTTAGTTATATTTGGTGGTTAGTCATACATGATGGTCAGTTATACATGGTGGTTAGTTATATTTGGTGGTTTGTTATACATGATGGTTAGTTATACATGATGGTCAATTACACATGGCGGTTAGTTATACATGGTGGTTAGTTATATTTGGTGGTTAGTTATACATGATGGTTAGTTATACATGATGGTTAGTTATACATGGTGGTTAGTTATATATGATGGTTAGTTATACCTGGTGGTTAGTTATACATGATGGTTAGTTATATATGATGGTTAGTTATACATGATGGTTAGTTATATATGATGGTTAGTTATACATGGTGGTTAGTTATACATGATGGTTAGTTATACATGATGGTTAGTTATACATGATGGTTAGTTATACCTGGTGGTTAGTTATACATGATGGTTAGTTATATATGATGGTTAGTTATACATGATGGTTAGTTATATATGATGGTTAGTTAAAGCAGGTGGTTAGTTATACATGATGGTTAGTTATACATGATGGTTAGTTATACATGATGGTTAGTTATACATGGTGGTTAGTTATATATGATGGTTAGTTATACATGATGGTTAGTTATACATGATGGTTAGTTATACATGGTGGTTAGTTATATTTGGTGGTTAGTTATACATGGTGGTTAGTTAAACTAGGTGGTTCGTTATACATGGTTATTATATATGGTGGCTAGTTGTACATGATGGGGTGGTTAGTTATATATGGTGGTTAGTTAAACCATGTGGTTAGTGATACCAGGCGGTCCAAACTAACAAACTATTCCACTATAAGATTCCACAATCTATATATATATATATATATATATATATATATATATATATACGTTATATTAAATACATGAGGAATACTTACAAAAGCGTGAGTGTCCGCAATCAATAGTATAACAACTGTAAAACACAACCACACAGCTGGTGTTTGTTCTGGTAAGCACATTGTCGAAGTTTACCTAGAAATGAAGAATACGGTAAAATTAATACATGAGGATAATAATTTGTTATTTATAGAACAATATGATAATATTACAGAATGATATTTGTTTGTTATCTATAAAAGAATTTGGTAATCTTTCAGGATAATAGCTGTTATTTACAGAAGTATTGGTTAATATTACTAGGTAATATTTGCATATACAAAATATGATAAAATTACAGGCTAATATTTGATTGTTTTTAGACGACTATGATATTACAGGATAATATTACAGAGTACAAAATATGATAACATTACAGGATAATGTTTGTTTATTACAGAACACTATGGTAATATTACATGATAATATTGTTTGTTGTCATAAATACTGGGATAATATGACTGAATAATATTTGTTTGTTATTATAGAACATTCTAGAAGAAATGGCTAATATTGCTGAGTAATATTTGTTTATAGAAAATATGATAATATTACAGGATAATATTTTTTGTTATTTTAGAACACTATGACCTTATTACAGGATAATATTTTTTGTTATTTTAGAACACTATGACCTTATTACAGGATAATATTTTTTTGTTATTTTAGAACACTATGACCTTATTACAGGATAATATTTTTTTTGCTATTTTAGAACACTATGACCTTATTACAGGATAATATTGTATGCTGCAGATGGAAGTATATTGATATCTTCTGTGTTTCGTTTAATATTAGAATTAAAATGTTTGTCATTTTATCACACCTGCCTTACGCTAACGAATGTTCCTTATTGCAATGACATAAAAAAATTCCCAGAATAAATAAATAAATAAATAAATAAAATAAATAAATAAATAAATACATAAATAAATAAATAATAAATAAATAAATAAATGATAAAATAATAAATAAATAAATAAATAAATAAATAAATAAATAATAAAATAAATAAATAAATAATAAAATAAATAAATGATAAAATAAATAAAAGATAAAATAAATAAATAAATAAATAAATCATACCTGAACGTTATAAAGACTGCCGCATTAAGGTTAGATGCGATAGCTTTCGGTTTAAGTGCCCATTTATTCGTTTATTAAAAATTGATCTTCAAATCTTGAGATTATTAGTTAAGCAAAATTAAAAATGAATAAACCTGACATTCGATGTTTTCATGTTATATTTTCATTTATTAAGGTTTATAATCAAAAGATACAAACTTAAATAATTGAGGGTGAAAACACAATACACGTCTTTTCAGAATTCTGTGAATAGATATCGATAAATTGATTTTTTTATTTGTATGATATCTATTTGCACCATTGTATCCTCACAAAATTTGGCATCCAACTTGTATAGTCCTATCAATTAACCGCTCTAGATAATTTTGTTAAACTTTTGATTAATTTCGATCCATTTTAATTCAAACATAACACATGCTTGAGAATTCAAGATGCATCAATGATCATCAACGATTGTTTTGGGAAAAATTTGTGTATTAATAGAACATCATATATTAGTATTAATGTGCATGTATTTATTTACATACTAATGCCTGCATATCACATAGGTATTTGAAGGAAAGTAAAATTATTCTAAAATGCAGACAAGCATTAAAACCTCCACAATGACTGTAATTAGATTATAATTGGTAAGATAGGCCATCAGTTACAAAGTGCGTCATGTTTTAACTTTACAAAATTTACTCTCGTATATAAAGTATGTTTATTTTCATAAATTTCACATCTGGTTTATGTTAAATGAAAACATTTCTTTCAAACTTTTAGAAGTATATTCAATTTAAATCGATAATAAAACTACGTAATTGATGATCACTAACATTTAGTTTCTCCACTGGATGAAAGAGTGTCTACACTCTGCACGTGGTGAAAAGTGAGACGTTTATATATAGTGCGTTAGTAATGGGTGGAAAGTTGCAGAAGTTTACAATCGTTTTATGTAAATATCATCTAATACAAAATAACACAAAAATAGATGTTTAATATTTGATATAAGAGTACGGCACTTGCCTCTTTTGAAATGACGATTACATTAACTTTTATGCTGGAAATGGTTTTTGGACTTCAAACTATAAGTTACATTCAAAATAGATATATTTCCTTTTCAACAATTCAATAAATCTTTCTTCGTCGCTAAATTTCATACCACGGATCAATACCGTAACATTAGAATCACTCTGAGACACATTATGTACTAAACAAATTAAGACCAGCTTCACTTGTTGATTATTTATAATTGATCATACTTAGAGCACTGACTCTAGTCAAAACTGACTGAGCGCAGAAGCGGGTGCTTGATGAATTCATATACTGTAGGATCAAGTGGACTTTTAACTGTAATACTGTCTGTTTTTGTAGAATTAAACAGAAGTTTTAATTTCTAGATACTTCAACTGTCCTTCGCTATATAATTTGTCTATCATTCACACAGAGTTCAATTATGTCGTAAAAAGAAGACAGTTGCTGTGCCTGATAACGTAAGTAAATATTTTTGTCGAAAACATCAGCATTCTTTCCAAACAAATTTACACAAATTTAGAAAAATACAAAAGTTCAAATATATTCGTGTTTATTTATCATTAATAAATATGAATGGCAGACTTCTTTATTAAACAGAATTATTCAATGTGATTCTTTTCAAGACCTTGTATACCCAGCTCGGTTAAATTTCTACACACAAGATTTTAATAATTCCTTTCACACAAGCAGATATACAAAAAAATTGTAAAGAGACGTCTTGAACTTATCATGATTTTTGTACTCATCAATGTGAATTATATTCGTTTAATTGCACCTTTTCATGTTTACCCCAAACACATTGATCCCTTATAGCGAACATTTGGCGCATAATCAACTATAAACGAAGCAATGTTTGAACGTCACGATAAGCTTAAAAGGATCATAATTACATCTACGTGTATGTACATTTGGTAATTATATTGTATGTATCAACAATGCATGACTTGGACGCACTGGACAACGTTGTATTTATAAATAGATCGGTAAATAAAACATGTATATCAATCAGGAAAACAATTCTTAGGTTACACCTTCTAGATTGCTAGTTAGCGCCTGATAACCATGCACAATCCTACAGCTGGAAATACACAATCCTACAGCTGGAAATACACAATCAAACAGCTGGAAATACACAATCCGACAGCTGGAAATACACAATCCAACAGCTGGAAATACACAATCCTACAGCTAGAAATACACAATCCAACAGCTGGGAATACACAATCAAACAGCTGGAAATACACAATCAAACAGCTGGAAATACGCAATCAAACAGCTTGAAGTACAAAATCGATCAGCTGGAAATACACAATCGATAAGCTGGAAATTCACAAACAGCTCGAAATACACAATCGATCAGCTAGAAATACACAAACGGCTGGAAATACACAATCAAACAGCTGGAAATACACAATCAAACAGCTGGAAATAGGCAAGTGTTACTCGGCGATCTATATCAATAATTTTACTCCATTTGGTAAATTTTTGTCTTTTTGAGGTAATTTACAACTTGAGATTTTTTTTATCACAATCCTGTTCATTATTATCTGTAATATACATCTCTTCAAGTACAACTATGTTCAGAATGGTATCACACTCAGACACAAGGAATTTAATTTCTCTGACTACAACCTTGTTTATTTCAATGCAATGAAAATGGTGAAATACGGATACAGTGAATAATTTGTCAGTTTCCAGGAATTCACTATAACCGTCCTCTACGGTTGCGATTTTTTAAATTATGACATTTCCGCGCGCAATAACTCTGTATATCCTTATTTTGTATTTTTACTGATAATTCTTAATGGTAAACTATAACAGCGCCGCGGCCGTGATCCAGTGGTTAGTGCGCTGGACTTGTAACCTGGGCGATCCGGGTTCGAATCTTGGTAGCGGCAGGTCGTACCCTTCTACGGAAATTTGACAAAAATGTCGATTTTCCTCCACATGTGGAGAAGTTGCCGGCTCCTTGTGGAAGGGTGAGTTAGTACTGGTTAGTATACAGTCTAGGAAAACTAGCTAGGTGAACCGGTCGCCGTACATAACTGAAAAATTGTTGAAAAACGGCGTTAAACCACAGTGACGATATTAACCATAACGGCACAGTGATAGAGTTACAGCCATCTTTCAAAGTAGAGAAAAACCTACATTTCTCTAGTAATTGTTTATAATATTAACTTCAATTTCAAACGTAAATATAAAAAATGTTTATTGCCTCTCCGTGCCACGCCATCAGCTCCAGAAATGGCTAATATTGCTGAGTAATATTTGTCTATAGAAAATATGATAATATTACAGGATAATATTTTTTTGTTATTTTAGAACACTATGACCTTATTACAGGATTATATTTTATGTTGCTGATGGAAGTATATTGGTATTTTCTGTGTTTCGTTTAATATTAGAATTAAAAAGTTTGTAATTTTATCTCACCTGCCTTACGCTAACGAATGTTCCTTATTGCAATGTCAGGACAATTCCTAGAATAAATAAATAAATAAATAAATAAATGAATAAATAAATAAATAAATGAATAAATAAATAAATAAAATAAATAAATAAATAAATAAATGAATAAATAAATAAATAAATGAATAAATAAATAAATAAATGAATAAATAAATAAATAAATAAATAAATAAATAAATAAATAAATAAATAAATAAATAAATAAATAAATAAATAAATGAATAAATAAATAAATAAATAAATAAATAAATAAATAAATAAATAAATAAATAAATGAATAAATAAATAAATAAATGAATAAATAAATAAATAAATAAATAAAATAAAATAAAATAAATAAATAAATAAATAAATAAATAAATAAATAAATAAATGAATAAATAAATAAATGAATAAATGAATAAATAAATAAATAAATCATACCTGAACGTTATAAAGTCTGCCGCATTAAGGTTAGATGCGATAGCTTTCGGTTTAAGTGCCCATTTATTCGTTTATTAAAAATTGATCTTCAAATCTCGGGATTATCAGTTAAGTAAAATTAAAAATGAATAAACCTGACATTCGATGTTTTCATGTTATATTTTCATTTATTAAGGTTTATAATCAAAAGATACAAACTTAAATAATTGAGGGTGAAAACACAATACACGTCTTTTCAGAATTCTGTGAATAGATATCGATTAATTGATTTTTTTATTTGTACGATATCTATTTGCACCATTGTATCCTCAAAATCTGGCATCCAACTTGTATAGTCATATCAATTAACCGCTCTAGATAATTTTGTTGAACTTTTGATTAATTTCGATCCATTTTAATTCAAACATAACACATGCTTGAGAATTCAAGATGCATCAATGATCATCAACGATTGTTTTGGGAGAAAATTGTATATTAATAGTACATCATATATTAGCATTAATGTGCATGTATTTATTTACATACTAATGCCTGCATATCACATAGGTATTTGAAGGAAAGTAAAATTATTCTAAAATGCAGACAAGCATTAAAACCTCCACAGTGACTGTAATTAGATTATAATTGGTAAGATAGGCCATCAGTTACAAAGTGCGTCATGTTTTAACTTTACAAAATTTACTCTCGTATATAAAGCATGTTTATTTTCATAAATTTCACATCTGGTTTATGTTAAATGAAAACATTTCTTTCAAATTTTTAGAGGTATATTCAATTTAAATCAATAATAAAACTACGTAATTGATGATCACTAACATTTAGTTTCTCCACTGGGTGAAAGAGTGTCTACACTCTGTCCGTGGTGAAAAGTGAGACGTTTATATATAGTGCGTTAGTAATGGGTGGAAAGTTGCGGAAGTTTACAATCGTTTTATGTAAATATCATCTAATACAAAATAACACAAAAATAGATGTTCAATATTTGATATAAGAGTACGGCACTTGCCTCTTTTAAAATGGCGATTGAATTAACTTTTATGCTGGAAATGGTTTTTGGACTTCAAACTATAAGTTACATTCAAAATAGATATATTTCCTTTTCAACTATTCAATAAATCTTTCTTAGTCGCTAAATTTCATACCACGGATCAATACCGTAACATTAGAATCACTCTGAGACACATTATGTACTAAACAAATTAAGGCCAGCTTCACTTGTTAATTGTTAATTAATCATACTTAGAGCACTGACTGTCCAAAACTGACTGAGCTTAGAAGTGGGTGTTTGATGAATTCACAGACTGTAGGATCAAGTGGATTATTAACTGTAATACTGTCTGTTTTTGTAGAATTAGACAGAAGTTTTAATTTCTAGATACAGCAACTGTCCTTCACTTATAATTTATCTAAAAATTTACGCAGAGTTTAATCATGACGTAAAAAGTAAACAGTTATTGTTCCTGATAACGTAAGTAAATATTTTTGTCGAAAACATCAGCATTCTTCCAAACAAATTCACACAAATTTAGAAAAATACAAAAGTTCAAATATATTCATGTTTATTTATCATTAATAAATATGAATGGCAGACTTCTTTATTAAACAGAATTATTCAATGTGATTCTTTTCAAGACCTTGTATACCCAGCTCGGTTAAATTTCTACACACAAGATTTTAATAATTCCTTTCACACAAGCAGATATACAAAAAAATTGTAAAGAGACGTCTTGAACTTATCATGATTTTTGTACTCATCAATGTGAATTATATTCGTTTAATTGCACCTTTTCATGTTTACCCCAAACACATTGATCCCTTATAGCGAACATTTGGCGCATAATCAACTATAAACGAAGCAATGTTTGAACGTCACGATAAGCTTAAAAGGATCATAATTACATCTACGTGTATGTACATTTGGTAATTATATTGTATGTATCAACAATGCATGACTTGGACGCACTGGACAACGTTGTATTTATAAATAGATCGGTAAATAAAACATGTATATCAATCAGGAAAACAATTCTTAGGTTACACCTTCTAGATTGCTAGTTAGCGCCTGATAACCATGCACAATCCTACAGCTGGAAATACACAATCCTACAGCTGGAAATACACAATCAAACAGCTGGAAATACACAATCCGACAGCTGGAAATACACAATCCAACAGCTGGAAATACACAATCCTACAGCTAGAAATACACAATCCAACAGCTGGGAATACACAATCAAACAGCTGGAAATACACAATCAAACAGCTGGAAATACGCAATCAAACAGCTTGAAGTACAAAATCGATCAGCTGGAAATACACAATCGATAAGCTGGAAATTCACAAACAGCTCGAAATACACAATCGATCAGCTAGAAATACACAAACGGCTGGAAATACACAATCAAACAGCTGGAAATACACAATCAAACAGCTGGAAATAGGCAAGTGTTACTCGGCGATCTATATCAATAATTTTACTCCATTTGGTAAATTTTTGTCTTTTTGAGGTAATTTACAACTTGAGATTTTTTTTATCACAATCCTGTTCATTATTATCTGTAATATACATCTCTTCAAGTACAACTATGTTCAGAATGGTATCACACTCAGACACAAGGAATTTAATTTCTCTGACTACAACCTTGTTTATTTCAATGCAATGAAAATGGTGAAATACGGATACAGTGAATAATTTGTCAGTTTCCAGGAATTCACTATAACCGTCCTCTACGGTTGCGATTTTTTAAATTATGACATTTCCGCGCGCAATAACTCTGTATATCCTTATTTTGTATTTTTACTGATAATTCTTAATGGTAAACTATAACAGCGCCGCGGCCGTGATCCAGTGGTTAGTGCGCTGGACTTGTAACCTGGGCGATCCGGGTTCGAATCTTGGTAGCGGCAGGTCGTACCCTTCTACGGAAATTTGACAAAAATGTCGATTTTCCTCCACATGTGGAGAAGTTGCCGGCTCCTTGTGGAAGGGTGAGTTAGTACTGGTTAGTATACAGTCTAGGAAAACTAGCTAGGTGAACCGGTCGCCGTACATAACTGAAAAATTGTTGAAAAACGGCGTTAAACCACAGTGACGATATTAACCATAACGGCACAGTGATAGAGTTACAGCCATCTTTCAAAGTAGAGAAAAACCTACATTTCTCTAGTAATTGTTTATAATATTAACTTCAATTTCAAACGTAAATATAAAAAATGTTTATTGCCTCTCCGTGCCACGCCATCAGCTCCAACGATAACAACGGTAAGAGTTAAAGAGAGGCGTTAGTGATCAGGTCATTGTAACATTAAAAATTTATTATATTTTATTATTTCACGCACTTTTTATGGCGTCTCCGTTTTATTCCTTTAATAAAATAAACACGTGTACATCTGACTCTGCCAGGATCTATTTATGTAAACATACGTGTGATAATACATTTTTTGATTCTATCATAGATTAATTATCACAAAACCAATATTATAAGGCTAAATTATGCATTTTTTCTCATATTTTCAATTTTCGGTGTTTTCTTTAAATTCATGAATATCATTGAACTTGTTTTGTTTACTCAGATGGACAGTTAACTACTTGGTGAATGAGTTTTTCAAAACTAAAACGTAAACGTTTCATTTCGCGAATAAAGAGAAAATGAATCAATCAAATAAAATTTATTTATATACATTTTTATTTGTATTAATTGTTGAAAGTTATAAGTGCGTGTTAATTGTTAGCTATGTATACAAATTGTTTGTTAAATTATGTAAATTAATTGGTAATTAAGTCATGTATATTAATTGCTAGTTAAATTATGTAAATTAATTGGTAAAGTTATGTACATGAATTGTTAGTTAAATTATGCAAATTAATTGGTAATTAAGTTATGTATATAAATTGTTAGTTAAATTATGTAAAATTAATTGTTAATTAAGTTATGTATATAAATTGTTAGTTAAATTATGTAAAATTAATTGTTAATTAAGTTATGTATATAAATTGTTAGTTAAATTATGTAAAATTAATTATTAATTAAGTTATGTATATTAATTGTTAGTTAAATTACTAGTGTGTGTGTTAATTGTTAATTAAATTATGTATAAATGTTGATTGTTATTTAAGTTATTAATAGTAATGGTTCATCATATTATGTATATCAAGTGTTAATCGTATTATGTTTGAATTAAAAGCACATTTTTCAAACGATTGCCTGATCAAATATATACAAGTTTAAAACAATCCGTTGAAAATTAAAACATTCTTTCTAATTACCAAGCTGGGTGATAAATAATGGTGAATATAAAATCTTACCTGAATATTTGATGAGTTTTGTAATCATAAACACAATAAAAAATATAAATTCCTAAACTGGTCGACTAAAACGTCAAATCGTGATTTAAATACTAGGTTTATATATTTATAATTCACTGGTTATTGACTGATCAGTGATTCAATGAAGATGAATTTTATATCAATAAACTTTTTAATACACGGTCACGCGTTTTTTGCAGGCGCTCAGCAAGAAAACAATTTTGAGGAAATATTGATTTCGTTTGATAAAATCAAATATTGATGCTTTGACGTAGATGTCGGATAGTCCCTTTGATGTCATACACGTATTCCATTCTGTTTGTACAGTACAATACGATATAATACAAAACACTGCAATACAAATGATTTATTAGCAATTCATGTCCACCAGACCAGAAATACACATAAACCTTATATATTGCGGAAATACAACTTTACAATTACATCATTAGAAATAAATATAACAGAAAAAAAATAAACAGAATAAGTCATTGTGATAAAAAATAGTTTCCACATAAAAGTACATCTGTCAATTAAGTTCTAATAGTAAAGATCTCAAACTATTAACAATGTGCATGTTCACCATGATCCGAGATTAAAAAATAAAATAATTATACATTGTATTCTATATTACATTATTTACACGTAATGTTGATGTTTGTTGAATATTGAATGCACTTCGGTCAACATCTGGGTATAGTTCACTAATGAGGATAACACCACGTTTTTTATGTCTTAATTCTTAAGACTGACCCACCATTCAATAAATATCTTACTGTATACAAGTTACCAACACGAAACAAAAAAAACAGACTATGCTCTGGGTACCAGGATTCATAGATTAAACCAACAAGAATAAATTGACTGTCATGTATATTTATGCTGTAGGCGATGTTTTGTGGTCAAAAGTTTCATTTTATGAAGAATTTAATCATTTTTATTAGTAATATTCTGTGTTTGTTTTATGTTAGAACAAAGAAAAGTCCACAGAACTGAATCCAGAATGTTGTGAACTCTTTAATGTACGATATAAAATCCATCGTTTATCTGTTTATTCATAACAAGCACTGCGGTTCTCCAGTCTGTGGTTCATTTTATGGCCTGTGTTATAACAACAAACTGTCCATGTTTTTCAGAGTGTTTACAGTTCCACGAACCTAAAAAGCCTGCCAACAAGAAGTATTTTACAACAAGTGCGATCATGCAGAACAAGAAAATTAACCAAATAAAGAAGCAGATATTGATTCGATAATTTTGTTTACGGCCAAATTCAATAACCCTATACAAATTACATCAAACCATATTTTCATTTTTAATACCTCAACATAAAACAGACAGCGAAGCGTTCATGACCGTAGATAGATAAGGTATAAATATAAAGTTTATGGTTTTCACTAACATGACCGTAGATAGATAAGGTGTAATACTAAAGTTTCTGGTTTTCACTAACATGACCGTAGATAGATAAGGTATAAATATAAAGTTTATGGTTTCTGCTAACATGACCGTAGATAGATAAGGTGTAAATATTAAGTTTCTGGTTTCTGCTAACATGACCGTAGATAGATAACGTATAAATATGAAGTTTCTGGTTTCCACTAATATGACCGTAGACAGATATAAACTAATTGTTGACAGATAACATAATATGATAGTCACATAAGGTAAGCGTTGATAGGTAACATAATTTGCTGTTACGCTAAATACCTAGCAATTGATGTTGACCATGGTAGATTTTGTAGATATTTTATGGGGTGTAAAATGCTGGCTGACAGATGTCTAGTTTCTTTCTTCCTGTTTAACACCGTCGAGAGTGATGTTGCGACAAATTAATCAAGAGTACGCTATTGATTGCAACATTTTGCATTATATTAGGCTGGATATTTCTGCACCGTTTTATTTAGCTGTAACGTGCGTGTACTGTTAA
Source organism: Lutraria rhynchaena (assembly GCA_008271625.1). Lineage (NCBI taxonomy): Eukaryota > Metazoa > Mollusca > Bivalvia > Venerida > Mactridae > Lutraria > Lutraria rhynchaena. Next base: position 420,211 of record VIBL01000122.1, on the reverse strand, counting down.
ATAAACATAGGAACAGTTTGAACACTGTGTGATAAAACATAGGAACAGTTTGAACACTGTCTGATATATAAAACATAGGAACAGTTTGAACACTGTGTGATAAAACATAGGAACAGTTTGAACACTGTCTGATATATAAAACATAGGGACAGTTTGAACACTGTCTGATATATAAAACATAGGAACAGTTTGAACACTGTCTGATATATGTAACATAGGAACAGTTTGAACGCTGTCTGATATATAAAACATAGGAACAGTTTGAACACTGTCTGATATATAAAACATAGGAACAGTTTGAACACTGTCTGATATATATAACATAGGAACAGTTTGAACACTGTCTGATATATATAACATAGGGGCAGTTTGAACACTGTCTGATAGATATAACATAGGAACAGTTTGAACACTGTCTGATATAACATAGGGACAGTTTGAACACTGTCTGATATATAAAACATAGGAACAGTTTGAACACTGTCTGATATATAAAACATAGGAACAGTTTGAACACTGTCTGATATATAAAACATAGGAACAGTTTGAACACTGTCTGATATATATAACATAGGAACAGTTTGAACACTATCTGATATATATAACATAGGGGCAGTTTGAACACTGTCTGATATATAAAACATAGGAACAGTTTGAACACTGTCTGATATAACATAGGAACAGTTTGAACACTGTCTGATATATATAACATAGGGACAGTTTGAACACTGTCTGATATATAAAACATAGGAACAATTTGAACACTGTCTGATATAACATAGGGACAGTTTGAACACTGTCTGATATATATAACATAGGGACAGTTTGAACACTGTCTGATAGATAAAACATAGGAACAGTTTGAACACTGTCTGATATATAAAACATAGGAACAATTTGAACACTGTCTGATATAACATAGGGACAGTTTGAACACTGTCTGATATATATAACATAGGAACAGTTTGAACACTGTCTGATATATAAAACATAGGAACTATTTGAACACTGTCTGATATATAAAACATAGGAACAGTTTGAACACTGTCTGATATATATAACATAGGGACAGTTTGAACACTGTCTGATAGATAAAACATAGGGGCAGTTTGAACACTGTCTGATAGATAAAACATAGGAACAGTTTGAACACTGTCTGATATATATAACATAGGGACAGTTTGAACACTGTCTGATAGATAAAACATAGGAACAGTTTGAACACTGTCTGATATATAAAACATAGGAACAGTTTGAACACTGTCTGATAGATATAACATAGGAACAGTTTGAACACTGTCTGATATAACATAGGGACAGTTTGAACACTGTCTGATATATAAAACATAGGAACAGTTTGAACACTGTCTGATATATAAAACATAGGAACAGTTTGAACACTGTCTGATATATAAAACATAGGAACAGTTTGAACACTGTCTGATATATATAACATAGGAATAGTTTGAACACTGTCTGATATATATAACATAGGGGCAGTTTGAACACTGTCTGATATATAAAACATAGGAACAGTTTGAACACTGTCTGATATATATAACATAGGAACAGTTTGAACACTGTCTGATATATAAAACATAGGAACTATTTGAACACTGTCTGATATATATAACATAGGAACAGTTTGAACACTGTCTGATATAACATAGGGACAGTTTGAACGCTGTCTGATATATATAACATAGGGACAGTTTGAACACTGTCTGATAGATAAAACATAGGGACAGTTTGAACACTGTCTGATATATAAAACATAGGAACAGTTTGAACACTGTCTGATATATATAACATAGGAACAGTTTGAACACTGTCTGATATATAAAACATAGGAACAATTTGAACACTGTCTGATATATAAAACATAGGAACAGTTTGAACACTGTCTGATATATAAACATAAGAACAGTTTGAACACTGTCTGATATAACATAGGAACAGTTTGAACACTGTCTGATATATAAAACATAGGAACAATTTGAACACTGCCTGATATATAAAACATAGGAACAATTTGAACACTGTCTGATATATAAAACATAGGAACAGTTTGAACACTGTCTTATAGATAAAACATAGGAACAGTTTGAACACTGTCTGATATAACATAAGAACAGTTTGAACACTGTCTGATATAATATAGGGACAGTTTGAACACTGTCTGATATATATAACATAGGAACAGTTTGAACACTGTCTGATATATAAAACATAGGAACAGTTTGAAAACTGTCTGATATATATAACATAGGAACAGTTTGAACACTGTCTGATATAACATAAGAACAGTTTGAACACTGTCTGATATAACATAGGAACAGTTTGAACACTGTCTGATATATAAAACATAGGAACAGTTTGAACACTGTCTGATATATATAACATAGGAACAGTTTGAACACTGTCTGATATAACATAAGAACAGTTTGAACACTGTCTGATATAACATAGGGACAGTTTGAACACTGTCTGATATATATAACATAGGAACAGTTTGAACGCTGTCTGATATATAAAACATAGGAACAGTTTGAACACTGTCTGATATATATAACATAGGAACAGTTTGAACACTGTCTGATAGATATAACATAGGAACAGTTTGAACACTGTCTGATATAACATAGGGACAGTTTGAACACTGTCTGATATATAAAACATAGGAACAGTTTGAACACTGTCTGATATATAAAACATAGGAACAGTTTGAACACTGTCTGATATATAAAACATAGGAACAGTTTGAACACTGTCTGATATATATAACATAGGAACAGTTTGAACACTGTCTGATATATATAACATAGGAACAGTTTGAACACTGTCTGATATAACATAGGAACAGTTTGAACACTGTCTGATATATATAACATAGGGACAGTTTGAACACTGTCTGATATATATAACATAGGAACAGTTTGAACACTGTCTGATATATAAAACATAGGAACAGTTTGAACACTGTCTGATATATAAAACATAGGAACAGTTTGAACACTGTCTGACAGTTGATGGAAGTGTTACATGGCTTATATCTACATAGAAGTCTATAAAATTTAATTTCGAGTTATTCGACACTTTATACGTACGTATTCCACTTGTACCTAAACGATGAAAAAATTGTTTATACCGTTTGTATGATTTTATAATCAATACTGAATATATTAACATGAACCTGGGGTTATTGTAAATCTTTACTTTCAAAAGAATCATTTGATAACTTTTAACATAGGGAAATGAAGAAGCCACAAATAGAAAAAAACATTACCACTATAGCTGTTATGACGGAAGTCGTGTTTACAGTTTAATAGATTAAGAAAACATTTCGTAAAAAAACTATTTAAAATTCGGTGTAAATCTCACATGATGTCGAAATAACATGATTACACACAAATACGGGTAAGCGATGCTTTAACATATCTGTCAACTAACAAACATGAGAATTTTTTAGAATGTTTTAATAAGCTCATTGAAGTCTACCCAGTAACCTGATTTCATTTTCTTATTTAACTTCACCAACCTCCCTTCAACAAAGGCTTATGAGAACAGTACATACATTTTATATTGACATGTTTAATTTAACATAAAATGATATGAACGAATTTAAAATGTCGACATCTAGTGAACAAATCGAATGATTGATAACTGAGTACATTAGATAAGTAGTAGAACTTGACTGTATAAAATGTTCTCAACTTGAAGTATTGAATGTTATTATGAAGAAAAATGAAAAGAAACCGTATATCTTTTATTCTGGTCAGACAAACTATCTGCTAAACAGTTTAACGTAATATAAAATAACAATCAAACAGATTTACTTCACTTAAAAGCTGTATAAAACACCTTTGTGGTAAAAAATTAACGACAAACACTAAATGTAGATAGAATTTCTATAAGTAATTCAATTACCAACCTTACGATATTTATATGGACATATAAATATACAAGACAAAAGAATACTCTACACGATATTGACAGAATATTCACTGGAGATATATAGTATACTCTCTAAGATTTGTAAGTTATAATACACGGTTTTAGGTAATAGATAAAGCATCTTTATACATTGTAATTTGATACACAGAACTGTAGTGTAAGTGGTATCTCAAATAACACGTGCATTCATGTCACATGTGATGTAATCATATTTATGATATTGAGATATTTTATGAACCCAAACATTCAAACATAAAATACAGCCATAAGGAAATAATTAAGATATAAGATAACATAAAAATAGGATACTTCACATAGATGAAACTAATATTTAAAGTCTATACAGCGCAATGGTGTTTCTTTACAAACTGCAGTAAAATTCAATTTCTGCATTTGTTCAGTTTGTGAGAGAATAGTTATATTATTCGCGATGAAATTTTCACGACTCATTAAAAATGAAATCAGTTCACATCGGAAGGGGTGATACCAGGGCCCGGTTTTCATCGACATAACTTATATTGCCGTTTTAAAACTAAGAAATCGTTAATGATATACATACTTTACAATTCAGTTATTTTCCTTTTAACGCCAGTTTAATGCAACTTGGTGCACGTTTATCGATCCACACTGGCTTGTGTGATGTTTAATATGAAATTGTTTTGCTGTTTAACCTACGTGATAGAAACAACCTCTCTCTTGAGCGACAACATCCCTTCAACAAAAGCATGCTTTAACCCCACGGTACGATTCGACTATTCATTTAACCTATCTAGAGCGGCAACCTTTCAACAACGACATAATTTTGCGTCTCCCAAAAGAGTGTTGCTTTGGAGAGGTTGCACTGTAGAACAAAGATAATGACCATTAATTGTTGGCTATGATTTAATACGGTATAAAATTGATCAACCATTACGTGAAGAAAACAACTTAGAACCAAATGACTAACTACCTAGTTGCACGTAAGGGTATACAATGGCTAGTGTCAAGTTTATGTTGGAACCGTTCCTATTTGAGAACTTTCAAAAGTTCTCACATAAACAAATGCATATACACCATCTGCCATTATCAGATGACCCAAACGACAAGTTGAATCATTTCTCAGCGGAACAGTATTGTCCGATTTTTTTAGAAATATTTCTTCAACTTATTATAAAAGAATTACGTCCACTAAGCATGTGTCTTCGTTTTGTATCAGTGATGCGTCACCCCGGATGTATCATTTGTTCTTTCGTGAATTCACCTCCGAAAAGAAGTGCTATTACAGATTACACACCGTGCCAGTAGAACGGTCTGGATACCGTCATTATTTTCAGCATCCGACAGAAGATCATCTGGGGGTTCCCAAGAATCATTTCTCGTATATTATTCAGAATATTGTTTGTCCAAAAGCTTAACATGCGCCGTTAGTTGTTTTATCAGAATATGTTTAACAATAGTTAGTCATGCAGGCTGAAATGTCGACGCATGTCCCATATCATTGTTACAGAATATGTGAGAACTGGTTAAATGATATATGGCATATAGCTAGTTTGGTTCAAGTTGAATTTATTCTTAATAGAGATTTTCTTTTTCCTTTCCAGTGGAAGTATATTCGCTTAGAACATACATCAACTAACGACTTAGTTCAGACATGTTTATGTATAACTAAAACTCACCAAAAAGCAGCATGTTGGGCCCGCTGAGGCACTTGTTATAATCCTGAAAAGGTTGTCCATTGGTTTTTTTCAGGGAATGACCTTGACATTTTGAACGGGCCCACCAAGGGTCATAAGAAAAAAAAGATGTGTTGAATAATAAAATACTGATGGACGGAAGACACCTGTATGAGTAAAGGTTGTCCAAAAGGCCGCGGCCGTGGTCCAGTGGTTAGTGCGCTGGACTTGTAACCCGGAGATCCGGGTTCGAATCCTGGTGACGGCGGGTCATACCCTTCTATGAAAATTTGACAAAAATGTGGATTGTCCTCCATATGTAGAGAAGTTGCCGGCTCCTTGTGGAAGGGCAAGTTAGTACTGACTAGTATACAGTCCAGGAAAACTGGATAGGTGAACCGGTCGCCGTATATAACAGAAGAATTGTTGAAAAACGGCGTTAAACCCAAACGTTAAACCCCAGTGACAATAAACAAAGGCTGTCTAAAAGGATGCTTGGGGTATGACAAGAGGATGTGTTCTGGATCGCTCATGTGATAATAGGCAAAATGAATCTTAAACGGTGACATTCTTTTCTACCTGAAGTGACTTAGTACTAAACAACAGAACATAAATTCTGGTTTATATGAAAACAAATATATTACCTGAGACTGTTTACACAGATTTTTTTTATGATTTAACCGAGTGACCTACATCAAGAAGAACGATTACGCCATTTTGTTTTAAAACAGACGGACTAACACATGGACAGACGCACATACATTGGACCGCCATTTTGACAACTAGGTCGGGCTCACCGCAAGCGGGCTCTACAAAAAATTATATCTTAGCTAAGGCGTGTTTATGAAATGGGCTGAAGTTATATTACAAAATCAAAGTGAACAAAAAAAAACAACAGAGGAGTTTAACGTCACACCAACAGCCAGGGTCACATGGCAACTTTCCAGATTTAGCAGTGGAGGAAGCTCATTGACCTTCTGTAAGCTAGCTGGGCAGCTTCTTCACATGTGGAGTTTGGTCCTGGGTAGGATTCGAACTTACCGCATTGTGAGAACAAGAGCTCCGCAGAGTGGGACAAAATACGCCCGAAGGAAGTACCACCATAACATGCTATGATAAGTTATGCTCCGTCTTGCACAACTGAGACACTTCGTGATCTTTGTGAAAGTTTAAGATAAACCCAAAATAATTGAAATATAAAGAAGTAGTTGTCTGCACAAGAATTTGCTGTAAAAATATAAAAAAGGGCCAATAACTCAGTAAAACAAAATAGCAATGTAAATTATCTTCCCTTCACACACAACTAGACATCAATAGTTATCATATGAGCGAGTTTTAAGAAAATAAGTCAAGTAACAAAGGAGTTGTCCGCACAAAAAAACGGACGGACGGACAGACGGACGAACGAGCAGTGCCATAATACGACCCTTCGGGTGTATAAAAAACAATAATAACAACAACAACAACAAAAACTTAGTGTATGTATTCATTGCAAACTTTGTTAAAATAGAAAACTACAACACGAGAACAATAAGTAAAGACGTGGATAAAAAATGAGTTCACTTAGTAGTAAATATAAAATGTTCAATAAATACTTGTAAAACCAGAAAATTAAAATGTGATAAGAGACAAAAAAAACATGATTAAAACAAAGGAAGACAATGCCAGAAGAAAGTGTAATACAGACGTGCTTTCTTTGACATCCTCACATACCACTACTTATATACTAAACTAGCAAATGACAATGCTAATAAGGATTTCACATGGAACTTCTGTACGGTAGACTTTCATTTTCTTGCATTTGACGGGACTGACATAAAGTTCATGCAAAGAGGATTCCAGTCAACAGTAAATAACTGTCTGTCACACTCTATGACACTGTCACACTATGTGACACTATCACCTTATATGACACGATCACACTATATGCAACAATCACATTCTGCAACACTATCACACTATGTCACACTATCACCTTATGTGCCACAATAACACTTTATGACACTTTCACACAATGTGCTAGAATCACACTTTATGACACATTCACACTTCATGACAGATTCACACTATGCGATACTATCACACTATGTGCCACAATAACACTAAGTGACACCATCACACTTTATAACGCTATCACACTATGTGATGCTATCACACTATGTGCCACAATAACACTAAGTGACACCATCACACTTTATAACGCTATCACACTATGTGAAACTATCACACTTTATGACACTATCACACTATGTGACACTATCACACTATATGACACTATCACACTATATGACATTATCACACTATGTGATGATATCATAATGTGATGCTATCACACTATGTGTCACTATCCCACTATGTGACACTATCCCACTTTATGACACTATCACACTATGTGACACTATCACATCATGTGTCACCAAGTCCATTGAACATGTGAATATGTTATTTATAAAGAAGGAATGTATCAGAATGATCAAGATCATGAGGAGTGTCCACTTCTTACTTCTTTCCTGGTCCATCAGATCAACAGTATAGATAAAATATACATGTGTATTATATCCACATAATAAATTATACATAACAGGTCACGTGACATGACATGATTATTGCAAACATAAGTGAGCTGTCCTCGGCTTAATAGCCGTCATCTACAATCACATCGAGTATGGAGTTTCTCTCAGTCACACATTTAGCAACGAGAGTGAGAATATGTAAAACACGACGATCAGTAGCCCGTAAATGCCCAGGTAATAAAATCGGATACAATGGATCAGTTTTCATAGAACTGTCTAATAATGTGCTTAATCTCTCTGGTCCTATATATAACTTGGCTAACTTCAAAAATGTAGATTTCCTTATCTTGCAGCATTGTCTCAAAGGAGTGATAATTGAATATTCGTCCACACTGGCTTTTCCGAATCTAAAATTATGAGAGTTCTAAATGATAAAACTGTAAACAATAAATAAATATACGTTCAGCAAACTTTATATGGATAAAATTTGTTATAAGGAAGAATTGTGAAGCACCTAACTTATTGCTGGAAGTTCTGAGGTTTGAATCAAGAACTGAGTTGAATTCAGCACTGATCAACATAGTCCATTTATTGACACAAGAACAGATAAGTAACCAAGGATGCAGTTATCAAGTGTGATTGATTTCACAATAAATGTGAATAATCTGATAGTCATTATCTCGACAAAAGTTTTATGTCAGTACTGATCACTGGTATATTACAGTACATACCATGTTACTGTGGTGAGGCAGGACAATGTCTCAGCCATTAGGAGACTTGTTTTATTAAACTTGTTTTATTAAACTTGTTTTATTAAACTTGTTTTACTATACTTGTTTTAGTAGATTTGTTTTACTAGACTTGTTTTACTAGACTTGTTTTACTAGACCTGTTTTACTAGACCTGTTTTACTAGACCAGTTTTACTAGACCAGTTTTACTAGACCAGTTTTACTAGACCTGTTTTACTAGACCTGTTTTACTAGACCTGTTTTACTAGACCTGTTTTACTAGACCTGTTTTACTAGACCTGTTTTACTAGACTTGTTTTACTAGACTATACCTGTTTTACTAGACCTGTTTTACTAGACCTGTTTTACTAGACCTGTTTTACTAGACCTGTTTTACTAGACCTTGTTTTACTAGACCTGTTTTACTAGACCTGTTTTACTAGACCTGTTTTACTAGACTTGTTTTACTAGACTTAGTTTTACTAGACTTGTTTTACTAGACCAGTTTTACTAGACCAGTTTTACTAGACCAGTTTTACTAGACCAGTTTTACTAGACCAGTTTTACTAGACCTGTTTTACTAGACCAGTTTTACTAGACCAGTTTTACTAGACCAGTTTTACTAGACCTGTTTTACTAGACCAGTTTTACTAGACTTGTTTTACTAGACCAGTTTTACTAGACCAGTTTTACTAGACCTGTTTTACTAGACCAGTTTTACTAGACCAGTTTTACTAGACTTGTTTTACTAGACCTGTTTTACTAGACCTGTTTTACTAGACCAGTTTTACTAGACCAGTTTTACTAGACCTGTTTTACTAGACTTGTTTTACTAGACTTGTTTTACAAGATTTGTTTTACTAGATTTGTTTTACTAGACTCGTTTTACTAGATTTCAGGTTATTATCTAACACATTTTATGAGCTTACCCTCTTCCATTATCCATGTGAATAAGGAATGACTCATTTCCAGCTTTATCAAATATCTCTGAATGATGTCTGTCCATATTACCTGTAATACAAACATCAGTGATCGAGAAAGAAATTTTCTTAATGGGACAATGGCCCTTTTGGATGCAAAATCAGTGTGACATTTTGAAAACCAATGTGACGTTTTCATGTGGCGATAACTGAGTGGCAATTAAGACAGTTTTCATAACTATTTATGAGTGTCTATCTGATAGGTGCTTGTTGCATAAAGAAAAAGCTAGCGTAAAGCGTCAGATGCCACAGAGTGTCTATCATTAGGTGCTTGCTTTTGCAACAGGAAAGAATTATAGAGTATCAGATGATGCAGAGCAGCAGTATTTACATCATACTCACTTCATTTTGTACACAAAAAGGGTCGAAAACATGTAAATGTGCCACGGGTGCATCAGTTGACAAGACAATGTGACATTTAAATTTTAATGTGACTATGGCGCATGCCTTTCCCGATAACACAAACATGGATCACTGCTACTTGGTATGTGTGGTTTTGATATCAACATTTTACCAAACAGAGAGTTGTACACGATTCAAATACGTATTCTCTAACTGTGTGAGTATTTAGTAATATCTCTGTTTGACATGCATTTCAGACAGACTTAGAAAAACTTGGACTGTTTTAAAAATATTATAATAGTAACAAACCTGTAATAAAATCAAAGACATGAGTATCAATAAGATCTGGTATGTAACGTTGATATTTATAGGTAGAACTATCAGTAAAATTTAAACAATATTCATCATTCTCTTCCCATGTGGCTTTACGGAATTTGCTGTAAGACCTACAATAAAATATGATAAACTATTAGCAAACCAGTAGAACATGAATCACTCATGGAAGATGTCCTGTGTCAGAGCACCAAACCAATTCATCCACTGACACCCTCTTCAATATCTCTCACTACTTACCCGTACTGTTTATGTTATCTACACAAACCCTTACTGTTTATGTTATCTATATATACCCTTACTGTTTATGTTATCTATATATACCCTTACTGTTTATGTTATCTATATATACCCTTACTGTTTATGTTATCTATATATACCCTTACTGTTTATGTTATCTATATATACCCTTACTGTTTATGTTATCTATACACATACCCTTACTGTTTATGTTATCTATATACCCTTACTGTTTATGTTATCTACATAAATACCCTTACTGTTTATGTTATCTATATATATATATATACCCTTACTGTTTATGTTATCTACACATACCCTTACTGTTTATGTTATCTATATATATACCCTTACTGTTTATGTTATCTACACATACCCTTACTGTTTATGTTATCTATATATATATATATATATACCCTTACTGTTTATGTTATCTATATATATATATACCCTTACTGTTTATGTTATCTATATATATATATATATACCCTTACTGTTTATGTTATCTATATATATACCCTTACTGTTTATGTTATCTATATATAACCTTACTGTTTATGTTATCTACATATAACCTTATTGTTTATGTTATCTATATATATATATCCTTACTGTTTATGTTATCTATATATACCCTTACTGTTTATGTTATCTATATATATATATATATCCTTACTGTTTATGTTATCTATATATACCCTTACTGTTTATGTTATCTATATATATATATATCCTTACTGTTTATGTTATCTATATATATATACCCTTACTGTTTATGTTATCTATATATATACCCTTACTGTTTATGTTATCTATATATAACCTTACTGTTTATGTTATCTACATATAACCTTATTGTTTATGTTATCTATATATACCCTTACTGTTTATGTTATCTATATATAACCTTACTGTTTATGTTATCTATATATATATATACCCTTACTGTTTATGTTATCTATATATAACCTTACTGTTTATGTTATCTATCTATATATATATCCTTACTGTTTATGTTATCTATATATACCCTTACTGTTTATGTTATCTATATATATACCCTTACTGTTTATGTTATCTATATATATACCCTTACTGTTTATGTTATCTATATATATACCCTTACTGTTTATATTATATATATACCCTTACTGTTTATATTATATATATACCCTTACTGTTTATATTATATATATACCCTTACTGTTTATATTATATATATACCCTTACTGTTTATATTATATATATACCCTTACTGTTTATGTTATATATATATCCTTACTGTTTATGTTATCTCTATATACCCTTACTGTTTATGTTATCTATATATATACCCTTACTGTTTATATTATATATATACCCTTACTGTTTATATTATATATATACCCTTACTGTTTATGTTATCTCTATATATATCCTTACTGTTTATGTTATCTCTATATATCCTTACTGTTTATGTTATCTCTATATACCCTTACTGTTTATATTATATATATACCCTTACTGTTTATGTTATATATATATCCTTACTGTTTATGTTATCTCTATATACCCTTACTGTTTATGTTATCTCTATATACCCTTACTGTTTATGTTATCTATATATATACCCTTACTGTTTATATTATATATATACCCTTACTGTTTATATTATATATATACCCTTACTGTTTATGTTATCTCTATATATATCCTTACTGTTTATGTTATCTCTATATATCCTTACTGTTTATGTTATCTCTATATACCCTTACTGTTTATATTATATATATACCCTTACTGTTTATGTTATATATATATCCTTACTGTTTATGTTATCTCTATATACCCTTACTGTTTATGTTATCTCTATATACCCTTACTGTTTATGTTATCTATATATATACCCTTACTGTTTATATTATATATATACCCTTACTGTTTATATTATATATATACCCTTACTGTTTATGTTATCTCTATATATATCCTTACTGTTTATGTTATCTCTATATATCCTTACTGTTTATGTTATCTCTATATACCCTTACTGTTTATATTATATATATACCCTTACTGTTTATGTTATATATATACCCTTACTGTTTATGTTATATATATATCCTTACTGTTTATGTTATCTCTATATATCTTTACTGTTTATGTTATCTATATTATAGTGTTACTGGATGGACTATTTGGTGATGGACTGTCTGCAGAGTGTTTGTTTGGGAAAACCATGTAAAATGAAAATTCTATATTTCCCACTTTTTAGGCAAGTTAATTGTTTAATGAGTTAAGTAGATTAGATTGCAAAGCATCACCTCACAGCAACATGAAAGATCAACAAATCACTAATCTTATATCCTGTAATGGACTTGTGTTTTACATAATCAACAACATCTTGGTGATGTGGGGAGATGGTTCTGTGATTGAACTAGAGTTGCACGTAGCAACAAAATAGTAAAATCAAAATAGTGGATACTGATGGTTATAAATAAACTTTACATTGTGAAAATCATTATTGAGACATGACACATGAACACGTAAACTAACACACAAACCTCCTATAAGGACTCTTCCAGCGAGATCTGCTCCCTTCTGGATCATCAGGTAACCAAACCATTAAAGATCCCTCAATCATGTCTACATCACCACAAAACGAATGTCTGCTATCACAATAATATTTACATTCACCAAAAAAACAAAGATTACCAACTGAAATAAAGAAAGATATCGTTGTTTGTTTTTATGTGACATATTTCACTAGGGTTTAAAGCCATTTTCAACAATTTTTCAGTTATATACGGCGACCGGTTCACCTTACCAGTTTTCCTGGACTGTATACTAACCAGTACTAACTAACCCTTCCACAAGGAGCCGGCAACTTCTCCACATATGGAGGAAAATCAACAATTTTTTGTCAAATTTTCATAGAAGGGTATGACCTGCTGTGACCGGGATTTGAACCCGGATCTGCAGGGTAAGATATCATTATATTGAACTCTGTATTAAATACCTAACATAGAATCATTGAAGATAATTGTACAACTTAATCTGAACTGATTACAGTAGCTATAGATAACATGATAACATGATAACAGGATAACATGATAACAGGATAACAGGAAGATGTAGATGATATAGGTAGATAGATAGGTAATTTTATTTTCAAATCCATTAGGCCAATTGGCCCATGAGGACAACATATTTACAACATGTGTTCAACATATGTACAACAAGTAAACATACATAAATACATACATATATATACATAATGCACAAAACACAAAATTAATATAACAATCCTATTAATAATGATAAGATTTGGGAGAAGAAATTGGCCAACATATACATATAAATGACTAATTAACTTAAAAAGTTATAAGCCCACGTCGTCTAAAACATCATTATGTACATATATATTTACATCAGTTCATGGAGTTATGTTTGAATAAGATCCCTAACTTATGATAACTTGATGAATTCAACTATGATAATTTAATGAAGTAACAACTATATTAACAATAAACAAGGTTCGTACTTTTCTGCAATAAACATTTCACAGATAAAGATGTCTTTAGTTAGAACAAAACTTACTTGGTGATACATAGAATGTTTTTTTCAGAGCTTTTTCAGCCAGTCTAAATATTTCACTAGTCATGTTAACAAGCCTTCCTGTGACAGGAGGAACTCTGTAAAAACCTAGAATTCTGAAATAACAAAACATTGTACGATAAGCCTGCATCAACAGACACAATAATTATACATGATTATTGATCAGACAGTGTACAATAAGCCTGCATCAACAGACACAATAATTATACATGATAATTTGATCAAACAGTGTACAATAAGCCTGCATCAACAAACACAATAATTATACATGATAATTTGATCAAACAGTGTACAATAAGCCTGCATCAACAAACACAATAATTATACATGATTACTGATCAGACAGTGTACAATAAGCCCGCATCAACATACACAATAATTATACATGATTATTGATCAGACAGTGTACAATAAGCCTGCATCAACATACACAATAATTATACATGATAATTGATCAGACAGTGTACAATAAGCCTGCATCAACATACACAATAATTATACAAGATTATTGATCAGACAGTGTACAATAAGCCCGCATCAACATACACAATAATTATACATGATTATTGATCAGACAGTTTACAATAAGCCCGCATCAACATACACAATAATTATACATGATTATTGATCAGACAGTGCACAATGAGCCCGCATCAACATACACAATACACAATCATTACTGATCAGAAAGTGTACAATAAGCACGCATCAACTGACACAATATAAATGATTACTGATCAGACAAATGGTACAAACATATTTATTACTACCCCATTAATTAATTTGTATTTATAAAGCAGCATTAGGATGTTTATATATTCAAGACAAAAAGAAGCTACAGAATGGACTGATCTTTAATGTAAATATATTATACCTGTCTAAATGGAATGATGCTATTTCAGAATTGTGACGTTCATAATCATTAAAATAATAATGATTAGGTAATGTTTCATATTCTCTTCCCCACCTGAAATGTGTAACAGAACTATATGTAAAATTCATTCAGTATCTCATACATAAATATGTAACAATAACGCCATGAAGTGATACACAGTCTAACTCAGTAAAGTATCGGATATAGCGAGGTGAATATTTTTCTGGGCCTAAGGACTTCACTATGCCTCATATACACACTATATCTTTTTTCAGATATCTTTTTTTGGATATCTTTAAACAATCATTCCACTGAGGTAACACATTAAATCTGTTATCATTACAAAAATAAAAGGAGTTTTGACAGAGTCACCATTTTTAGAGAGCTATCAAATAAAAGAATACAAGATGTACATACCAATAAAAATACTTCATAGGTTTAAATACTGCCTGGTTTACAAGAAATATATGTATAAAAATACCTCATAGGTATAAATACTGCCTGGTTTACAAGAAATATATGTATAAAAATATCTCATAGGTTTAAATACTGCCTTGATTATAAGAAATATATGTATAAAAATACCTCATAGGTTTAAATACTGCCTTGATTATAAGAAATATATGTATAAAAATACCTCATAGGTTTAAATACTGCCTTGATTATAATAAATATATGTATAAAAATACCTCATAGGTATAAATACTGCCTGGTTTACAAGAAATATATGTATAAAAATACCTCATAGGTTTAAATACTGCCTTGATTACAAGAAATATACGTATAAAAATACCTCATAGGTTTAAATACTGCCTTGATTATAAGAAATATATGTATAAAAATACCTCATAGGTATAAATACTGCCTGGTTTACAAGAAATATATGTATAAAAATACCTCAAAGGTTTAAATACTGCCTTGATTACAAGAAATATATGTATAAAAATACCTCATAGGTTTAAATACTGCCTTGATTACAAGAAATATATGTATAAACATACCTCATAGGTTTAAATACTGCCTGGTTTACAAGAAATATATGTATAAAAATACCTCATAGGTATAAATTCTGCCTGGTTTACAAGAAATACATGTATAAACATACCTCATAGGTTTAAATACTGCCTTGATTACAAGAAATATATGTATAAAAATACCTCATAGGTTTAAATACTGCTTTGATTACAAGAAATATATGTATAAACATACCTCATAGGTTTAAATACTGCCTTGATTACAAGAAATATATGTATAAACATACCTCATAGGTTTAAATACTGCTTTGATTACAAGAAATATATGTATAAAAATACCTCATAGGTTTAAATACTGCCTTGATTACAAGAAATATATGTATAAAAATACCTCATAGGTTTAAATACTGCCTTGATTACAAGAAATATATGTATAAAAATACCTCATAGGTTTAAATACTGCCTTGGTTCCCTTGCTCATCTTAATAAGAAGTTTTAATTCTGTACCCAATGTCATCATAGCTGTAACATTAATCTTATATAAGTTAAACTCATGCTGTTGTAGCAATAAATGTAGACTAAAACTAAAGCTAGATTTGATGTCCATGACACAAACCGAATTATTTAACAAACATTAACCTAGAATTGTTAAAAACAGGTCAACAGTTACAATTTTGTTTTTGTATGTTTCTATGGTTACAATTTTGTTCTTGTACATTTCTATGTAAAAAGCCTACATGACATTTTATCAGGAGCAAAATTTTGACCCAGGTTCTGAAGAGCACACGTTTCTAACCAGTAAAGTATGCACATAAGTGAAGTGGTCACATAAGTAAAGTGGTCATAAAAGTAAAGTAGCCGCATAAGTAAAGTGACCACATAGGTAAAGTGACCACATAAGCAAAGTGACCACATAAGCAAAGTGACCACATATGTAAAGTAACCACATAGGTAAAGTGACCACATAAGCAAAGTGACCACATATGTAAAGTAACCACATAAGTAAAGTGACCTCATAAGTAAAGTAACCACATAAGCAAAGTGACCACATAGGCAAAGTGACCACATAAGTGAAGTGACCACATAAGTAAAGTAGCTACACGAGTAAAGTGGCCTCATAAGTAAAGTGACCACATAAGCAAAGTGACTACATAGGCAAAGTGACCACATAAGCAAAGTGGCCACATAGGTAAAGTGACCACATAGATAAAGTGACCACATAGGTAAAGTGGCTACATAAGTAAAGTAGCAATATGATAGTTACATTGTCAAACAATCCTGAATGACTAACATGGTCATGTAGTTGTAGTTAAAGCAGAGATGACATCGGTATTAAGAACAAATATTCATTGAAGCAGAATTGTTTTGTTTTACTGTTAATGAAGTTAAGAAGAGTAAACTGTACGTACAAACATACTGAAACGTATCAGTAACCATATCATGTAGAAGATCGTCTACCACTGGGTCTTCTGGATCATACATTACACCATAGCGTATGTTCTCATGGAATCTTTGAAAATTACTGGTTTGTCTTGGGCTGTAAAACAAAGATCAGTAACAAAGTATACTAAGTCTTGCGCATTTTATATGTAAACATATTTCTATGTTGTCCTGCCTTTCCTCTTGATCATGTACAATCAATGTGAAGATAATGGAATTATTACAAGGCAGTTGAGATTAACATGTCTTCATAAACATGTCTACATAAACATGTCTACATAAACATGTTTACATAAATATGTTTACATAAATATGTTTACATAAACATGTCTACTTTAACATGTCTTCTTTAACATGTCTTCATAAACAAGTCTACATAAACATGTCTACATAAACAAGTCTACATAAACATGACTACATAAACAAGTCTACATAAACATGTTTACATAAACATGTCTACATAAATAAGTCTACATAAACATGACTACATAAACAAGTCTACATAAACTTGTCTACATAAATAAGTCTACATAAACATGTTTACATAAACATGTCTACATAAATAAGTCTACATAAACATGTTTACAAACATGTCTACATAAACATGTTTACATAAACAAGTCTACATAAATATGTCTACATAAACATGTCTACATAAATATGTCTACATAAACATGTCTACATAAATATGTCTACATAAACATGTCTACATAAATATGTCTACATAAACAAGTCTACATAAATATGTCTACATAAATAAGTCTACATAAACATGACTACATAAACAAGTCTACATAAACATGTCTACATAAACAAGTCTACATAAACATGTTTACATAAACATGTCTACATAAATAAGTCTACATAAACATGTTTACATAAACATGTCTACATAAACATGTTTACATAAACAAGTCTACATAAATATGTCTACATAAACATGTCTACATAAATATGTCTACATAAACATGTCTACATAAATATGTCTACATAAACATGTCTACATAAATATGTCTACATAAACAAGTCTACATAAATATGTCTACATAAACAAGTCTACATAAACATGTTTACATAAACAAGCCTACACAAACAAGTCCACATAAACATGTCTACATAAATATGTTTACATAAATATGTCTACATAAACATGTCTACATAAATATGTCTACATAAACAAGTCTACATAAATATGTTTACATAAACATGTATACATAAATATGTTTACATAAACATGTCTACATAAATATGTTTACATAAACCATGATGACAATAAAATGTAAATTTTTAGTTAATGATTAGTGTATGTATATTTTGTAGAACTCCATGATGTATTCATTGATGACTTACACAAAGTGACCAACGTTTCTTTCATGTAGAAATTTTGATTCTCTGGACTGTATACTCAGAGCTAGCACCATTTCATCAAATTTTTTATGTCGTAACATTCGTCTATTGAATCCAAATTGGGGCAAACTCTCTAATTTGTGAAACAAACTGAAGAGGAATACTGTAACTTTGTAAAAACAAGGTAATTAAATATTAATTGTAACGATTAACAACTGAACATATATACAATAGAAATTTACATAAATTATACACACTGTACGTGACATCTTCCTTTGGGATTTGTTCATTCTAAATTTCATCATCATATAAAAGAAGAATTCAATAATTTCTCTTTAAATACTTTTCAACACCGATACGTCATCATGTCATCTAAGTAGTTATTTAAGAAAAGATTGTATATGGCAGGTAAGTATAAAATGATTTAAAAAAAACATACATTTCATTGGATAATACAGGACAGCTATCATACATACACAACTTCATAGTAACTACTGCAGTCACTGTGTCACATATTGGTTGTTTAACTTAACTTACAGCAAGAATTTCAGGTTTCTGATAATTACATGATATAAGACATGACATCATTATTTCTGACATCAAAGAGTCAAACACAACACAGACAATATGAAGGTGACATTATAAACATTTACCTTTCCACAGATTCATCTTTCATAACAGTCATATGCTGTTGTCCTGTTTTTCTTGATAGCTTGTCAGAATCTTTGTTCATAGAGTAAAGATGATTACTTAAATCATTTAAATTCTTCAAACTCGGGTCAATCTTCCTTTTTCTTATACCTAACGCAGCCTGAAATGACCACAAATTATACAGTCTTATAATTCTACATGTTGATAAATTAACCTTTTTTTTAATAACTATCACTCACTGGTCAGGTTTAAACTAACGCGCGATTCTGACAGTGGTAGCAGAATGAGTATTCTCAGGGGTAACTAGGTTTTAAACATTGTCAACATCCAGCAAACAGGTAACTAGGTTATAAACACCTGTCAACATTCAGCAAACAGGTAACTGGGTTATAAACACCTGTCAACATCCAGCAAACAGGTAACAAGGTTATAAACATTGTCAACATTCAGCAAACAGGTAACTAGGTTATAAACACCTATCAACATTCAGCAAACAGGTAACTAGGTTATTTACACTGCTAACATCCAGCAAACAGGTAACTAGGTTATAAACACCTGTCAACATCCGACAAACAGGTAACTAGGTTATAAACACCTGTCAACATTCAGCAAACAGGTAACTAGGTTATAAAAACCTGTCAACATTCAGCTAACAGGTAACTAAGTTATAAACACCTGTCAACATCCAACAAACAGGTAACTAGGTTATAAACACTGCTAGCATCCAGCAAACAGGTAACTAGGTTATAAATACCTGTCAACATTCAGCAAACAGGTAACTAGGTTATAAACACCTGTCAACATTCAGCAAACAGATAACTAGGTTATAAACACTGCTAACATCCAGCAAAGAGCTAAATGAGGTAAGTTCTTCATATCAATTAAATGACAATTAAAGTGTGTAACACAAAGTACATCTGGAACAATGAAGTATGGATAAACATCATTATTCCAGTATAACAAATAACAAGGCTGGTTTATCATGTCAATGTTATGTTAAAGTAAAGTCATTTAATTAAGATGTATTAACCTATTGTGAGCATTTTTAGGAGAAACAAGAGAGCTTGTACAACCTACCTGAAAATTTGTTTCAAAAGTATCATCATTGGACCATTCCATAGCACTTAGTTCAGCAAACAGTAGACCTGTAGCTATGATAATTAAAATCACCACAGCAACAAGAGCGAGACGTACTTTGTGCTTCATCTTCATCACAGAACCTATAGTACTGAAAGTGAAAACACAATGGGGGTTTTATCCAACAGCATCCAAGTGTATAAACAGTAGTTTAACGAGTTCCAAGTTGAGGTAAGGCTAACAAGTTAACAAACATTAAGGGGGAAACTAGAAGTTGTCAAATGGCAACATATCGAGCCCGTTAAGGCAGTAATTATCCATTGCTTTTTCAGAGAATGACGTTGACAATTTTTCAATTATATATGATGACCAGTTCACCTAATCAGTTTTCCTGGACTGTAGACTAACCAGTACTAACTTACCCTTCCACAAGGAGCTGGCAACTTCTCCACCTATGGAGGAAAATCGAAATTCTTCTCAAATTTTCGCAGAAGGGTATGACCTGCCATGAACTGGATTTGAACCCCGATCACCAGGTTACAAGTCCAGCACACTAACCACTGGACCATGGTCACAGCTTTGAACAAATGTTTAGTAATATGGAGCATGTTGAAATCTTTGCCAAAACTCTATCAGTAATAATGATAAGTAATTTTTTTTCACAGCAATTAAAATTTTATGTCACAATAGTGTGTTAAGATTTTAATTAATTTGCAGATAAACTAAATTTAACCTTAATAGGTGATTCAACCACAGTAACATTGACATTAAAAATCAAATAATTATTCATTAAAATAATTATGCCATAAAAAGATGCTAGAGAAAGCGTGGCAACTAATCCTTGTGTATTGATCAAAGTATATGAAATATTACCACACAGAAAGTATTGTTGCCATGAACAATCAATGTTTGCTATTCAATTTGCCATTTGGAATTGAAAACTTCCAAGGACAATGGTGATATGTGTATGATACATTATACTGACATCCAGGTAATTACTAAGAGATTACAAACAGATCTCATGTAGAATTTCATCAATACAGAGATCATAAAATATGTAAATAAAATAAACTTACAACAAAGTGTTTGCGTATGCCAATAATTAATTCTGTTGTCATACAACTTACATGAAACTGTTAATTTCATTGTTACTGTGTGGATGTCACACTTCTAGAACCCAAGCCTTTGACCCCAGTTATGGATGTCAGCAGTATGCCGAATGTCAGAAGTATGCTGTATGTCAGCAGTATGCTGTATATCAGAAGTATGCTGTATGTCAGAAGTATGCTGTATGTCAGCAGTATGCCATATGTCAGAAGTATGCTGTAGGTCAGCAGTATGCTGTATAACAGCAGTATGCTGATGGCAAAAGTATGCTGTATGTCAGATGTATGCTGTATGTCAGTAGTATGCTGTATGTCAGAAGTATGCTGTGGCATGTGTAAGCAGTATGCTTGTTTGGTTAGTTTTGTCAGTTAGTTGAACAAATCAGGATGTGGACATTGTATTCACAATCAATTAATCAGAACAAAAAAAATTTTTGCAGGGTATTCTATAATCCAGCATGTTATACAGATAAAAGACGAAAAAAACTAATAACAATTTACCATAAACTATACTGCATTAAAATGTACAAATACACTATTTTAAACATACCTTAGTCAAGTATTATATTGAATGTCACACTTAAAACATGATTAAATTAGTGATTTAAACTGATATAAAATCAATAAGATCCCACTATACAGACGAGAGGTTTATTTTATATTTTTTTTTTGTTTTTAAGTGACTTATTGCCATTGGGGTTTAATGCCATTTTTCAACAATTTTTCAGTTATATACAGTGACCGGTTCACCTAACCAGTTTTCCTGGACTGTATACTAACCAGTACTAACTTACCCTTCCACATGGAGCCGGCAACTTCTCCGCATATGGAGGAAAATCAACATTTTTGTCAAATTTTCATAGAGGGGTATCACCTGCCGCAATCGGGATTTGAACCCGGATCTCCGGGTTACAAGTCCAGCACACTAACCAATTCTGGAGAAGTGAAAATGTATTTTTCGACAGAAATGTGTGAATAACATGGTAAATATTAAGCGGGGGACCTGATGGTTTGAGTATGCAAGTTTAAATGTTTCTAGCCATGTCGAGTTGAACATACGACAAAACAATTGGGGACACAGAAAAATTCCAGTCAACCAGAGTCCACTGTATATCAATAGAGCACTCTGATGTTTTCAATTTATATTATAACTACTGTATGTAATCATTTTATACTTATAACAATTAACTGATTTCTTACTTCAAACAGTTCACACAGATATTATTAAATAAGTGATTTATGAATGATGAATAGAGTAACTCCAGCAAACTGATAGGAGATGAACACAGTTACACGGTTTTCAATACATACCTCAGGCTGTATGATGTGTCTGTCAATCACAAGTATAGAATTATTCCCTATTTCAGTAACTTCTACACATGACATTGATCCAATACATTCCTGCCAGCCGCATCTGTGATCAACAAACAGAGGAATATTGGAAATCCAAATAATGCTGTTTTCATCAAAACCTGAATTTTATACTTAATTTAATCACAGTAATAAAGCATTGTTTTGATAAATTTATCAGTAAAGAATATCACTAGGTTGACAAGAATGTTATACTGCATTGTACTTGCCGCGTATTGGATGAGATGGGATTGAAGATACGTCTCAGAAATCAGATATGTTGACTGTGTTATATCATACCAATACTAGACTTGATTGGAATGAATTCAATAAAGTGATGAGTAATGTTAAACATTAAACCTTCTCGTAGAAAAAATGATGATTCAGAACAGAATACAGCTGTAGTAATTTCTAGGACACATGTTACACGTGTCAGTATACAAGTGTACTATTTAAACATAACTTCTTGTATTTTTTTTTCAATATTATTTTTATTTTATTGATTATTTAGAACATATTGTAAAATTATAGAATGAAGCTTTTCATTGAATCAGAAATTCTTCATTTTGTAATATGACAAAATAATAATATTGTGTATACAATGTAAATGTGAATGGACTGTTCATAATTATCAAAATGAATGTTTTATGCATTCATATTTATAGCAAATTTGCTATAATTTCACATTTAAGAACAAACTGTCATCCAGGTAACAACAGACAACAACAGACACAGTCATCCAGGTAACAACCGGTAACAACAGACACAGTCATCCAGGTAACAACACTCAACTTCAGACACAATCATCCAGGTAACAACAGACACAATCATCCAGGCAACAACAGACACAATCATCCAGGCAACAACAGACACAGTCATCCAGGTAACAACAGACACAGTCATCCAGGTAACAACAGACACAATCATCCAGGCAACAACAGACACAATCATCCAGGCAACAACAGACACAATCATCCAGGCAACAACAGACACAGTCATCCAGGTAACAACAGACACAGTCATCCAGGTAACTTGAAGTCACAGTGAGACAGTCACCCACAGGTTTTGTTAGCTGCTAGTGAGAACTATTTAAAAACAAAAACACATACAAAATGTAGAATTGAAATAAGACCATTAAAATAATACTAGCCTTACCAGGAGTTTTACCTCAAACTGATTTGTGGCTAAAGTTTAGTTAAACTTAATAAATTACCAGAGGGTGAATATTGTCAACTGAATCATTTATGTAAGTACTTACTATGTTAAAGTGTTTTTCATGAACAGGAAACATATCAGTAAAATGGTTTGTAAATACATGTTGATTCAACAAGAATGCAATATTGACAACTGATTTAAAGTTGATTGAATAAAATGATTATCCAAACAAAGAACATTAATGAAAGTGTAAATATTTAACAGCTATGTAAAAATGAAAGTGATTTGATTTCCAAGACAACTTAAACAAAAGATAGTAACATCACTGGATAGAACAGTTTTACATCACTTGAGTGGTCAAGAATACTTTAAGTAAGTGTAATGATAAAGTCATATTAGAATGATAAACATCCTTATAATAATTAATCATTCCTAATTATAATTTATCATCCTAATTATGATTAATCATTCCTAATAATGATTTATCATCCTAATTATGATTTATCATCCTAATTATGACTTCATCATCCTAATTATGATTAATCATTCCTAATTATGACTTTATCATCCTAATTATGACTTTATCATCCTAATTATGACTTTATCATCCTAGTTATGATTTATCATCCTAATCATGATTTATCATTCCTAACTATGATTTATTATCCTAATTATGACTTTATCATCCTAATAATGATTTATCATCCTAATTATGACTTTATCATCCTAATTATGACTTTATCATCCTAATAATGATTTATCATCCTAATTATGATTTATCATTCCTAACTATGATTTATTATCCTAATTATGACTTTATCATCCTAATTATGATTTATCATCCTAATTATGATTTATCATCCTAATTATGATTTATCATTCCTAACTATGATTTATCATCCTAATTATGACTTTATCATCCTAATAATGATTTATCATCTTAATTATGATTTATCATTCCTAACTAT
The DNA here is from genome assembly GCA_008271625.1 of Lutraria rhynchaena. Lineage (NCBI taxonomy): Eukaryota > Metazoa > Mollusca > Bivalvia > Venerida > Mactridae > Lutraria > Lutraria rhynchaena. The sequence continues at coordinate 394,928 of VIBL01000122.1, read as the reverse complement.
GATTTATTATCCTAATTATGAGTTTATCATCCTAATAATGATTTATCATCCTAATTATGACTTTATCATCCGAATTATCACTTTATCATCCTAATTATGACTTTATCATCCTAATTATGACTTTATCATCCTAATTATGACTTTATCATCCTAATAATGATTTATCATCCTAATTATGACTTTATCATCCTAATTATGACTTTATCATCCTAATTTATCATCCTAATTATGATTTATCATCTTAATTATGATTTATCATTCCTAATTATGACTTTATCATCCTAATTATGACTTTATCATCCTAATTATGACTTTATCATCCTAATAATGATTTATCATCCTAATTATGACTTTATCATCACAATAATGATTTATCATCCTAATTATGATTTATCATTCCTAATTACGACTTTATCATCCTAATTATGATTTATCATCCTAATTATGACTTTATCATCCTAATTATGACCTCATCATCCTAATAATGACATTATCAACCTAATAATGACTTTTTACCATCGTTCTCAATTCAAGCATCAAATTCATACCACCAAATGACAACATTAGGTATAATGACAGAAAAGTGTGGTATTGACAAATAGGGTGGAATTATAACAAGATGGGTATTAAATGTATTATTTAAGAAATGTCTTCACACTTAAAATCATCCCAATATAACTTTACCATGCCATCATCTTTCTCCAAAATCACAGTGTAGACTCTCATTAACACAGGGAAACACTACATATTGACAAGTGATATGACAAGTGAATATCTTGTCACTTCTCCAGTTAAATGAACCATATAAGCTTTGAATGGTAAGTATATGACTCAGTAATATAAGATGGAAGATAAAAAACAAGAGTCAGGGTCGTTCAAACATGAATGTTTTATTCATTATATTGAAGTCGTTCATAACTGTTTGTAGTTTGAATCACTATCTAAATGAAATATCATCAAATTCATATGTTAATTTACAAGCAATTTAGAAATCTTAACGTGATAATATAATTTGATTAAATAATAAGTGTTGTACACATTGTATACATACACGTAGCTGCAAGTAAGCCAAAGCCTACATCTTACTCCAAAACATACAAAAAATATAAAAATACAATATAAGCAAACCTTGCAATGAACACAACCATTTGTCAGCTGTGCAAGGAGTATAAAAACACCTGTGAGAATTAATTTGTGTTTGCCAAGTTGTGATAGAATACAACACTAGTGGTCTACTTACGTTACACTTCTACACCAGAATCGATTAAATAATTGGAAAATCTCATCGGATGTACCAACCCATTCCAACCGATAATCGATTATGATTTTGAACCAATGTTGCATAAATTCAATAATTTAACCAGCTAGCAGAATATTTGCACTATGATATCAGTATATATTGTGTAATTTTCTGTCCTGGGCCTTTTTGTCTTCTATACTGTAGGCCGATATTCGGTGACTTCCCAGTTGCAAAAAGCTTCTCTTTTTCCCAGTTTGGTGAAAGAATTTCCCCAAAATACAATGCTGAAATTCCCATATTGTTGAATTATGATTCTCCCCATATCTTGAAAGTCTGTCTACCTTTTCCCAATTTGACAGCAAATCACATTATTTGAATTCCCCAAAATGAAAGGCTAAGGCCCCTTCCCAATTTTTGGAAAAAAGGCCCTGCTGTCTTTGATGTTCATGTGACCTCAGTTTCAACATGAATTCACTGATTCTGTTATGAATATGAGCCTTCCCTTGTAGAGGTCAACAATAATCAACAAAGTGTCCACCACACATTTGACATCAGTGCATATCTAATTAATTATTCAGAACACTTCAAAATCAGTCCTCACAGTGCTTTGATTATCATTAGTTCAATGTCCCTGTTTTAAGTCGTATCTTCGTGTATAAATTTCCTGAGTATTAAACGACTTCACCGTCTCCAGACAGACATGAGTGAATGACTGTTGGAAGTACCAGGTCGAGGTTTCTGTATCGGGTGTCAGTAACTCAGTGATATAGTCTAGGGCCGAGCCCAGCATCTTCATATTTATTTTTGGTCAAAATGAGGATGATGACAGGTGGGCTTCAACTCTGACTAAAAGACGTCATTTTTGAACAAAGTCGGGCTGGAACTCAAATTGTACATCTTGTGGCTAGATAAAACTATAACTGAACATTGTGATTGAACTTGAGTCAACTGCTAAAACAGCGAATCACAAAATGGGTCACTTACCAGTCTGTCTGTATCGAGTGCCTAGTGACACAGAGACCGTGTTCGAACACCTGATTCAGTACAACACCAGTATCTTCTTGTTTTGAAGCCACAATTACATCTAACAATGTCCGATTTCTAATCACATATCATACATTTTTACCTAATTACACCATTAGTGTTTTATCTTAATTCTGTCACACAAAGATTTGTTTGTACTGTGTGACACAGGTCAGTTTATGAACAAAATATATCTTATTTCAAAATTCACACAAACAGTTCAAAATTAACGGATCTGTAAAATCCACTGAAGTTGTACGAACAAGTAAATCTATGATCAATGATAAACAAAATGGATATAAACACGTACCTCGTTTTTCATATTGTCTTTAAACTACTCCACATGAGGTCAGTTGTTTAAATACCATCGGCCGGATATGTATTTATGTATACATTTGTACACATCGGCGATACGAGACAAGTTGTTCGACCAGGACGTATTTTTACTATATTTAGACATATTTACCCCGCTGTAATGTAACACGCAAGTTGTCTCCCTTCTATTTCACATGTCCAGATCAGGGGCGGTCAACGTTTACATGATAGGGCGTAGGCGGCTCCAGAGGGGGCGGACCCGGCGTACGCCCCCCCAATTGCCCAAGCAAATGTTTTTACTATCATGCAGTATGATATTTGCATGAAAATATACACAAATGTCAAAAAATATTTTCGCACGCTACGCGTGCAATAATTTACGAATACACAGTAGATTAGAGCTCTCGTACATTTTATTGCATACCCTGGAAAAGGATAGGTGAGGTTCTGGAAATGGGCCTAAATCCCTTAGAAATGCCAAAAACTCAGGAGCTTCCGGGGGCCACCGCCGCTCTGAGCCCCTGGTCAGGGCTTTGCCCTGGACCCACCGGGGGCCCTGGCGGCCTCTGGACCCCCAGCCTACATGTTCAGTTTCCGCCCCCTGACTAGAAATCCTGGATCCGCCTATGTAGGAGGTGACAAGTCGCTAGGATACATTATTTTGTTCTGATGCAAGCATACAATTAAACGTTAATCGTGTTCGTGCGCTTTGTAAAATCGTTAATCGTTGAGTTGGCTTGACAGAACTATTTTGCGTTCAGTTAAAAAATTGAGAAAACACGACGAGGCACCTGCGTAGATAATGTTTGGTCCTAGCTGACAGTAATGTGTAGTGTGAATCTTTGCTGCATAGATAGCGACCGACAGAGAACTGTCGTGATCATATCCCGAATCCACACTTGTACGATATAAATTTAATTACATGTTTGAATTGGGGGATACAAACTTGTCAAATTTTACAAATAGAGTAAACATGATAAACACAGTCAATATATATGATATAGTACAAGTCTTTGAAACTGTATTTAAGCATATCTTCATATTTTACAATTCCATTTTCATACACAATTCTATAGTTTGATAGATCTCTGTTCTTTGAGCCATCAACCATTTATATATCAGAAACTATATTTTATGTCCCCATATAGATTATACTTTACCCAGAAATCGTCCAGTCTAACATATTCACTAGACGTCAGCAAAACACACTAGCTATTGTGCCTTTAGTTAAATTTGAACAACTTCTTTGTTTTCACAAATAAGTACGAAATGCATGTGCATACCTGATTAGATATAATTGCGTGATGCGGTCATTTTATCAAGTGGAGCAAGTTTGATGAGGAATACATGACAGTTTCAGTTGGACGAATTGAAGTTCCCAAGTATGCCTCGTGTAAAATTTTAACGTGGTTATGTTATGATAATATCTGAGTATATTACAAACACATGACGCCTTGAACATTTTGCTACTTAAATTATATAAAATTGAATAACAATGATATAGAAGTCAAGTATATGAATGCTCAATGTGTGAATTTATCGTCCAGATTCGAGTATTAATCTAATACTAAAGTACAATCATTCGATGTCTCAGCCTCTAAATCTGACAGACTGTATATCTGTACTAAAAGTGAATGACCTTCAAAGTCAAAGGCTTTCTCAACAAGAAACAAACGGCTAGCCTAATTATCACTGGTATATGAGCACTATTTAAGATTACGTATAAGGCTGGCTTCATTACGACTTCCGTTTACACTTGTTCGTCTCAAGGCCCTTTATTTTATGCCACGTCGAGCAGAATTTCATTTTTCCATATTAAACTTGCATGTCCATTCCGATGATCTGCGCCAAGGAAATAAATGGATTATATGAGCCTCCGAATATTTTTAAAATCATTTTGTTACACAAACATTGATGGTGTATTGATAGCACGGATCAGCGCAAGTTTTGGATAACTTGGCGGACCTTGCTTTGTGTAAATGAGATCTCTGGTACGTACCGTTTAATCAATTAGGCCTTTTTTGATTAATCAGTTATAATTTTCATTTTTGTTAAGTAATAATTATCGGAAATTTTATTACCTAAAATGAACTGTTTGAGAATTATATAACCCGGTATTATGTAATCAAATTCCAGTTGAAGTGTCCAAGGATGAAATACAAATCTCGTATTGTTGTTAGTGTTGTTATGGTGATGGTGTTGATGACTGGGGCAATATTTCTTGACATCGCATCAAACAAGGTGTCGTATAAACGTGCTGGAATGCATTCTGTGAAGAACGATTCACGTGTTATTGAGGTACTTATATAATATTGTTAATCCACATCCCATCATAAAGGTACTTGTTTAACAATTTTTACACATATCACATCATAAAGGTACTTGTTTAACATTGTTTACAGATATATCATCATAACGGTACTTGTTTAACAATTTTTACACATATCACATCATAAAGGTACTTGTTTAACAATGTTTTACACACATCACATCATAACGTACTTGTTTAACAATTTTTACACATATCCCATCATAAAGGTACTTGTTTAACAATTTTTACACATATCACATCATAACGGTACTTGTTTAACAATGTTTTACACACATCTCATCATAACGTACTTGTTTAACAATTTTTACACATATCACATCATAACGGTACTTGTTTAACAATTTTTACACATATCACATAATAACGTACTTGTTTAACAATTTTTACACATATCACATCATAACGGTACTTGTTTAACAATTTTTACACATATCACATCATAACGTACTTGTTTAACAATTTTTACACATATCACATCATAACGGTACTTGTTTAACAATTTTTACACATATCACATCATAACGTACTTGTTTAACAATTTTTACACATATCACATCATAACGGTACTTGTTTAACAATTTTTACACATATCACATCATAACGGTACTTGTTTAACAATTTTTACACATATCACATCATAACGTACTTGTTTAACAATTTTTACACATATCACATCATAACGTACTTGTTTAACAATGTTTTACACACATCTCATCATAACGGTACTAATTTAGCATTGTTAACCCACATCTCATCATAACGGTACTAATTTAGCATTGTTAACCCACATCTCATCATAACGGTACTTATTTAACATTGTTAACCCACATCTCATCATAACGGTACTTGTTTAACATTGTTAACCCACATCTCATCATAACGGTACTTGTTTAACAATGTTTTGCACACATCTCATCATAACGGTACTTGTTTAACAATGTTTTACACATATCTCATCATAACGGTACTTGTTTAACATTGTTAACCCACATCTCATCATAACGGTACTTGTTTAACAATTTTTACACATATCACATCATAAAGGTACTTGTTTAACATTGTTAACCCACATCTCATCATAACGGTACTTGTTTAACAATGTTTTGCACATATCTCATCATAAAGGTACATATTTAACGTTGTTAACCTATATCTCATCATAACGGTACTTATTTTACATTGTTTGCACACACGTCATCGTAAAGGTGCTTATTTAACAATGTGTACGCATATCTCATCATAAAAGTACTTATTTAACAATGTGTTCACATATCTCATCATAACGGTACTTATTTAACATTGTTTGCACACACCTCATCATAAAGGTACATATTTAACATTGTTTGCACACATCTCATCATAAAGGTACTTATTTAACAATGTGTACACATATCTCATCATAACGGTACTTATTTAACATTGTCAACCTAACGGTGCTTACAGGATAGTTTGGAATCTTGCATAAAGTGTTACAGGGTTAAGAACTCAGTCAAGCAATTGAAGTATACACTACAAACATTACCAAATAGATTACCTTCTATCTTTATTAAAACACGAGTTCTGTGTACATCAGTCTGGTCTACTTGTGACATTTACCACCCAACATTCTGGTTTCGTTATTACCCATTAATACAGAATTTACATAATTTTTCAACTTGTGCATTTTATGTTTTAACAGGACCACATAGAAATTCGACACAATGATGTAGACAAAGAAGACAAAATGATTACGAAAGCTATGAATGTAGTAACTGAAGCAGCAAAGATATCAGACACCCTACAAAGACTCGTGATAATTGAAAAATCGGACATTAATGTCACTAAAGCGAGATCATATACTGACAACATACACGTGACGGACACTCCAAAAATTAAGGAAACGTTGATGTATAACGAGAATGTGGAAAGGTAAAACATTAGAATCAATGGTCATATTTCACCCAGCCTCATGTTTGTATTTTAAATACTGCGGCCATGTTTTGAGGTGATTGAAAATTATATTTATAATCAAAACTATGTTCCTCTGGTGATCATACTCACAGAACGTGTGAAATCTGATAGTTTTAATCACGAGTATGTTATTGTATGTATTTGTTTGTTCCATGAACAATCAAACCCTGCGCTAAAATATCGCGGGTATATATTTTGCAATGGAATGCGCTTAAAATGAACAGAAAATAGAATCCGATGTTGAGTTTCAATATATTATGTAGGGACCTGAAGACCTCAGTACTGCCAATACCCGGTCATGTTAACTGTAAAATATGATAAGACTCGTGGTGTACAATCATGAGATTTCTTTATTTGTAATTATATGATTGTATAGAAACACCTTCACACCAAAGATGCCTGTCAAAGTATTTAATGAACCGTCTTGTGTACAAGAACCTGTGTCAAAATGACCATAATTTATCAGCTGATAGGATAGTTATCAGAAACATATACATGTATATACTTACTCAGATATGTACGGAGTCCCTGACGTGACATTCAACACTTATATTTTGACTTGTAGCATTATTTTTTATTTCGTAAATACTAAATAAAAACAGAGTGCTACAAGTTAAAATATAAGTGTAGAATGTCACTTCAGGGGCTCTGTAGATATGCACGTTCAACAAAAAGTATGTTTGTGAATTAATCTTTTCAAAATGCTGATGATAGCTGAAATGTATATTTATGTCAATAGTTCTACTTTTTTGTAGTTTTTAAGGTTAACGTTGAAATGTACATTAATGGTCATACTCTATTTTTTATTGTCTTTAAGGTTATTGAATCAGCTTGAGTCTATCACCAACTTCGGATTTAATCGTGAGTTCATGCACAAAACCCCGTTTAGGGATATAGCCTTACAACTTGGAAGAACAAATCGAGTAAAATCCAAACACGTGTTGACATGGGATACGCGAGAACTAAGGTACATCCTTCCTCCATTTTTTGTCTTACCTAAACGATTAAGGCATGTATGTTGTACGTCCGTACACTTCGTGTGACAGGATTCTTGTAAAAAATGTACAGACCAACGTCTGACATTTCTACAGACTGTGTTATACAAAGACCACATTATGTTAGACTTCACACAGTAAAATGTTATATAAGTAAACTATTCAAACATTATTTCAAATCTCCGCACGTTTCGTGCGCTTATAAATGCACGACACATTCCATGTGATATGTAAAACAAGATAAGATTTATTTTGGCATATAGTACATACATGGTAATAAAACGACATGTAGTGATACATAACACAATACAGCATGAGTATAAACACCATGACATGCACACCAATACCAGGGATGACACAAGAAAGGGTAAACCCTTATTCCATAGTGGCTCAAAGTGAATACCACCTGATTATTTACAAAAATAAATTGTGATTTATATAAACTTTGTAACTGACAGTTTAACTATTGAAGCAAACATTGTTAACGTTATGTATACAGAGATGACAGAACGACCAACTTTGTGAGGTTTCATCATGGTATACGTGCTGCAGCCATGTATGACCCCGAAGATCCTGCTGTTGACGGTTTACTGCATGACATGGCTAAAGAAACTCTAAGAGATGTTGGTATGTAAGTTGTTGTTGTATTGGGGTTTAACGCCGTTTTTCAACCATTTTTCAGTTATATACGGCGACCGGTTCACCTAACCAGTTTTCCTGGACTGTATACTAACCAGTACTAACTTATCCTTCCACAAGGAGCCGGCAACTTCTCCACATATGGAGGAAAATCGACATTTTTGTCAAATTTTCATAGAAGGATATGACCTGTCAAGACCGGGATTCGAACCCGGATCTCCGGGCTGCAAGTCCAGCGCACTAACCACTGGACCACGGCCGCGGCTTTTGGTATGTATGAAGACATCTGTTATAAAATTATAATATCTCGCATAGACCATAATTTATATAACAGCCTAATTTAGTGTACAATTATTTTGTGTATGAACGTAATGCCGAGTATTGAATGAGTCATTTGAAAAATGTTTGGACATATAAATAATACAAAAATTATGTTTTAATTACTGATATCGGTTTACTTTGATCAACGCCAAATTACCTATTCTGTGACTATGTTCTCCGTACAGCAATCTACCATCATTTTACGGAGAATTAAACGTCGTTTTTTCTATGTATACTGGTCGTCATTAGATAGTAACCAATAAGTGATGTTGGTATAAAATAGACAAAACGCAAGTAATCGAGATGGATTTAATTCTGCAAATAGCTGAAACATTTCATAATATGGTTTATTGTAATCCATTATTGACCTTAAAATTGCTGTATACCATTAAAATTTCAAGGTCAAATTATTAGGTAAAATGTAATATTTTTTATGATGGTTACTTTCTTATGATGGCCAGTATACATGCATTACATTAAATTCCAGAAATGATAGAGCGTGGAACGGAATTAAAGTTATTGGTGAGGTTTGCAAAGGGAACAAGGGCCGTCTTCAAGCCAATGAGGTACATGCGTTTATTGTTATAACAAACAGATCGTTTAACAAACCAGCAAAACGTTAACATAATCTACAATAAGCCATTCAAGACGGAAATTCATTGGAATTTGACAAATGTCTTACCGTATGACATTATTGTTCAGTATCAGTATCTAGGACTTAACAAATCTGCCAGAGTTTGTTTTCTGTTTTAGAAATAAATAAGTGTGGGTGTTTGGTAAAACACGGAAACTAATACACCACAAAAATCTGTGATTTAAAGAGGTATTTCATGTCTTAATATGTCCATTTTTTTTTTATAAAAAGATGGGGCAGAGAGGTGGAAACTTTACCAAATCATTTTTATTTCAATGATTTTGAACGACATAATGCAGAAATAGCGGCTTTCCACTTGGACAGGTAAATATTATTTTATATTGTTACATTGTTAATGTAACACAACTTTTATATTGTTAATGTAACACAATTTTTCTATCGTTAATGTAACACAACTTTATATTGTTAATGTAACACAACTTTATATTGTTAATGTAACACAACTTTTCTATCGTTAATGTAACACAACTTTATATTGTTAATGTAACACAACTTTATATTGTTAATGTAACACAACTTTTATATCTTTAATGTAACACAACTTTATATTATTAATGTAACACAATTTTTATATCGTTAATGTAACACAACTTTTATATCTTTAATGTAACACAACTTTATATTATTAATGTAACACAACTTTTATATCTTTAATGTGACACAACTTTATATTGTTAATGTAACACAACTTTATATTGTTAATGTAACACAACTTTTATATCGTTAATGTAACACAACTTTTATATTGTTAATGCAACACAACTTTTATATTGTTAATGTAGCACAACTTTTATATCATTAATGTAACACTACTTTATATCGTTAATGTAACACAACTTTTATATCGTTAATGTTACACTACTTTTATATTGTTAATGTAACACAACTTTTATATTGTTAATGCAACACAACTTTTATATTGTTAATGCAACACTACTTTATATTGTTAATGTAACACAACTTTTATATTGTTAATGCAACACAACTTTTATATTGTTAATGTAACACTACTTTATATCGTTAATGTTACACTACTTTTATATCGTTAATGTAACACAATTATATTACATGTAATGTTATTACTTTACTTTATCACAGAATAATGGGATTTTATCGAGTTCCTCCAGTTACTGGTAGAAAGCTAAATATGACAACAGAGATATACGATCTTGGTGGACGAGCTTTACAGAAAACGTTCTACGTATCTCCAGGTTTGTACTTTGTTTTACTCGTCACGTGATTTCACCTTTTTTATCTTACTTTATAAAGACATTGTTTGCATCATTTAACTAATCTTGACCACATTTCTCATATCTAATAGAATGGTATCGGTCTACAGTAGTTGTAGTTTTACCTAGCTTACTGTAGACTAATATTTAACATAATGTTTAAAATGCCTACAAAAACACATACAAAACTTTTAACCTTATCCGAAATACTACCCTCCCCCAAATCTCCAAACCCAACTCACCCAACACACAGGACCATTACATGAAGCAGAGGACAAAACACAGTCTCCCGGAGGGTTCAGCCTTGGAACGGTCTGTAACTATGCTATACAGTGGGGATAAACAACTTTTCAGGACCCAACATCAAACTTACCTCAGGGTAAAAAAATTAAGTTACATAAAAAATACATGTAATAAACGTATGCAAAAATAATAGGAAAACAAAACACACTACAGTCTACAGCAGACATAGATAACTAGTTGATTACTCTGATACTCCCATAACTAAACTAACACAATTATACAACAATTATACAACGCAAAGTCTGTGTCTCTTATCTCGAGTTTTGACGTTAAATTGGAAAGTCCTAAGACTTTATAACTTTGATAATGTTTACAAGAGGTCAACAACCGAAGTGGAACAAAAAAGAGAACTAGAGCAAAAAAAAAACAACAGAAAAACAGAAACAACCCCACGTCCCAATTCCCATAAGGGCTTCAAGAAGAAATGACAATAAATTGTTAAATGAATTTGATCGCCGCGAAATGAAAAAGGTTGTGAAATTGATTAAACAGATCTGGATTTAACCCCAGACATGTAGTACGCTACAACATATCACTCTAATATGCTCTGGAGATAAATCTGTAATAACTTTTGTAAACTGTATATTAAAATTATTATTGTATTTAAGTTTGGGAAGTTTGACAATAACATGTCTGTAGAATTCTGGTTGAGAAATTCCTTGATTAAAAAAGCATTTGAGATGACAATTTTATTTGTAACCCACAAGTTTCATTAATGTAGGACGAGGGATGTCACCATCCAGAAATGGAAAATTAGGAATATCAAAATTTAAGTCAGTTTTTTTTATCATATATTTTAGTAAATATTTTGTTTTCAATACTTAGGTCTAGGTCTACAAAGTATGCTTGATAGTAAGACATTATGTCTATTTAATTGGAGTTCCTTCAGATAAATATCTCTGTAAAATTTATCTAAATAGGTATTACAGTGCAACCTCTCCAGAGCGGCCCTCTCATGCGCGACAACCTCCCTTCAACAACAGCATGTTTTTCCCCCACAGTACGTTTTGACTATTAATTTAACCTCTCTAGAGCAGTAACCTCTCAACAACAACATAATTTTGCATCTCCCAAAGGATGTCGCTTTGGAGAGGTTGCACTGTATTTATGTTAAGAAAATCATCCAAATATTGTTCTGTTCACAATACTATGCGTGTTCTTACTTTGATTAATTTCATACAACAGTCGGCAACATATGTTTCTATGGTGTATGCGATTATTATTGTGACAGTAATCATGCTTTCTGTGGTAAGGGTGATATTATAGAAGGGTCACTCATGGTTTGGTTACCTGAAGGATGGGAAGCTAAAAGGGACAGTTGGAAAAGTCCGTACCGCAGGTACATACACGCTCTTTTACCATCCACTACTTACTTCGTGTTTGTTACAAAATATTCATACGGAATGCCATAAGCTATGATACATTATTTGGCAAGCAAAATCGCTGAAATATTAATTACATGTATGTTATTTTTATTATTATCTTTGATAATAATTAAGTTTCTTTGCTAGTATGGGATACAGTAAAACCTCGTTACTACGACTACATTTGGACAAACATTATTGGACTTGATTTTGAAGTTAACAACCAGTAAAGAAAAACAATATGAAGGATCGACTTTTTGTTTTAGTTTTGCTTGTAGCAAAGTTGCACCCATTTTTTCAAACATGCAAACCAGTCTATACATGCTGTTTGTAGATCGTACAGCAAGCTGAAGAAGGCAGAATGGGAAACAGATGATGCATATTGTCAGAAATTAATGAAAAAATCTCACTATAAACGTTTTATACCCGATCTCATAGACTCACATATATTCGATTTTATAACAGGTACGTGTCTTGATGTTCTACTTTTATCTCAGTTTGTTTTTTATGTGACTTATTGTCACTGGGGTTTAACACAGTTTTCAACAATTTTTCAGTTATATACGGCGACTGGTTCACCTAACCAGTTTTCCTGGACTGTATACTAACCAGTACTAACTTACCCTTCCACAAGGAGCCGGCAACTTCTTCACATATGGAGGAAAATTGACATTTTTGTCAAATTTTCATAGAAGGGTATGACCTGCCGCGACTGGTATTCGAACCCGGATCTCCGGATTTCAAGTCCAGCGCACTAACCACTGGACCAAGGCCTGGCTTTTTATCTCAGTATTGTACACCTTCATAAAATGCTTCCACCCAGGTACATTCCTTGTTGTGTAGACTTGATTAACATTCCTTTGATAGATACAGGACTTATTAGTAACCTCATTTGTCTTAAATTATTGTTTTACACACGGACAACTTGTACAACTATTCATAATCTTAATTCTGAGATTGGCGTATAATATTATGTATGATGCTGATTTTAATTATGTCTGTAAGGATGTAAAACAGAACACCTACAACACTTCCTGTACTAATTTATTACTTCTGTGCTTGTATATGAGTTTTTAATACACAAGATATATTTATCTAACTATCTATATGCATGTATATACACCATAATATTCCCCTTACAGGAAATATGGATAGACATCATATGGAAGTGTTTGCAAGGCATAGAAATGATAGTTGTCCAATCCACCTTGACAATGGAAGAGGGTATGTTGTATGTTGCTCATATTTGAGGTCTCTGTATAACAAAGTAGAGGTCTCTGTATAACAAAGTAGAGGTCTATGTATGTCATATAACAAAGTAGTGATCTCTGTATGTCTGTATGTCATATAACAAAGTAGTGATCTCTGTATGTCTGTATGTCATATTACAAAGTAGTGATCTCCGTATGTCATATAACAAAGTAGTGATCTCTGTATGTCATATAACAAAGTAGTGATCTCTGTATGTCATATAACAAAGTAGTGATCTCTGTATGTCATATAACAAAGTAGAGGTCTCTGTATGTCATATAACAAAGTAGAGGTCTCCGTATGTCATATTACAAAGTAGTGGTCTCTGTATGTCATATAACAAAGTAGAGGTGTCTGTATGTCATATAACAAAGTAGTGATCTCTGTATGTCATATAACAAAGTAGAGGTCTCTGTATGTCATATAACAAAGTAGTGGTTTCTGTATGTCATACAACAAAGTAGTGGTTTCTGTATGTCATATAACAAAGTAGTGATCTCTGTATGTCATATAACAAAGTAGTGATCTCTGTATGTCATATAACAAAGTAGTGATCTCTGTATGTCATATAACAAAGCAGTGGTCTCTGTAGTTTCACCTAGATATGCGTTGCTATTTCTTTCTAATGACAGTCAATATACATGTATATGTGTGTATGTTGTGTTCATACCCATTATGATTTTATCCAAAGCATCGTCTGTTTGTATAGGGAGTTTTTTCATTATCTACCTCTGTTTAACATTGTTGTTGTTGTATAGGTCAAATTTTCATGGAAGGGTATGGCTTGCCGCGACCGGGATTCGAACCTGGATCTCCGGGCTGCAAGTCCAGCGCACTAACCACTGGACCACGGCTCTGTTTAAAATTGCAATAGTTTACAATATTTCTCCATTTCCAGTTTTGGTAAAGCATATGTTGATGAAGATTCGATCATTACACCTCTAAGACAGTGCTGTAGAATTAGAAAGTCAACGTTTTTAAAACTAGCCAAGTTATACATTGGACCAGAAAGACTGAGTGAATTATTAGATGCATCCACGAAATCTGACCCCGTGTATCCCGTGTTGTTAGAAGACCATCTGAAGGCTGTAGATAGACGTGTCGTTTACATACTAAACATTGTAGCGGAGTGTACCGTTAAATACGGACTTAACAAAGTGATTATAGCGGACGGGTTCTGAAATTTTCCAATCATGAATTTTGCGACTAGTGATAACAGATTTCCATTTGTACATATTCATTTCATATGTATGGATTCACATGCTTTAAGTTATTAGGAAAGTCTGATCAGGTGTGAGATAAGCTACCTTTAAAAATGTGAGAAATAGTTCAAAACATGCATTTATTGTTAGAGTCAGCTGATGGTGCAGTGTTTGAAAATTGACAAATTAAGTCTTATCACAAGTTTGGAAATATTTCACAAAGCAATATTTTTGTGATGTACAAATATGTATGTTACATTTAGGAAATATCTTGTATCTTTATCAATTATCTAATACCTGGTTTACTGAAGTTATGTGAACCGAGCTGTTGGATTTGAAGAATAATTTGAAGAAATAACCGCCAGTGTAAACACATGATTCATCAGGAGATACTTCTCACGAGTACATGTAAATTATGATGATGACAACCTGCGTTGATACTTTCATGTCTCCATCAACAGCAACTTGTCTTATGTACATAAACATTTTTGTAGAATAAATACATTTTGTTACATAAATAAAATACAAGATGTATGTATCATTCATTCATTATACATATGAGGTACATATCCAGACGTGTTTGCATACCTCCCCTCCATGTATGAGCACTAGACGTTTGATACGTGGAACCTCCTATGTATAATTATTACATAATTTACATTTTATCTTTGATAATAAAAAACACACACACGTCAACACTTGAACATTTTATTAATGCATTAAAGGAAGACATATTTCAAACTTTGGTCCGAACTAAAAATGTTACAAACTTTAACTGTTAAAACTCTGGAATGCAGCCTTCATGTTTTTGGTCCATAAAATTGAATTGATGAATTAAAATACTGATAGATCAAACGTGATTGATGGTATATGATAAACAATAAGTAAAACATAAAAAAACATGATAAATCAGAATGAATCTAACTAAATACAAAACAATTCCATACATACATATATATACATATGGGTCATACTGTAATACATATATATATATACAGGTCATACTGTAATATATATATACGGGTCATACTGTAATACATACATATATACCATATATATACACACTGTAATACAAAACAATTCCATACATACATATATATACATATGGGTCATACTGTAATACATATATATATATACAGGTCATACTGTAATATATATATACGGGTCATACTGTAATAC
Organism: Lutraria rhynchaena; assembly: GCA_008271625.1. Classification (NCBI taxonomy): domain Eukaryota; kingdom Metazoa; phylum Mollusca; class Bivalvia; order Venerida; family Mactridae; genus Lutraria; species Lutraria rhynchaena. Next base: position 378,930 of record VIBL01000122.1, on the reverse strand, counting down.
ATACATATATACCATATATATACACACTGTAATACAAAACAATTCCATACATACATATATATACATATGGGTCATACTGTAATACATATATATATATACAGGTCATACTGTAATATATATATACGGGTCATACTGTAATACATACATATATACCATATATATACACACTGTAATACAAAACAATTCCATACATACATATATATACATATGGGTCATACTGTAATACATATATATATATACAGGTCATACTGTAATACATATATATATACAGGTCATACTGTAATACATGGGTAACTACACATAAACTGATTGTATGTACATACATATATATATATACAGGTCATACTGCAATACATGGGTAACTATACATAAACTGATTGTATGTACATACATGTATATATACAGGTCATACTGTAATACATGAGTAACTACACATAAACTGATTGTATGTACATATATGTATATAGTATACATGAACTTTTCACAACAAGAGATTCTTTCATATAACACAGTATTATACAACATGGTACACATTAAAATAAACATGATAAAACACATCATGTTAATAAAATATTTATCAACAACATATTGAACTTTCTGTATAAAGCTGTAACCAGTGGTCAGTATACAGATATAAGACATGTCCAGACAAATTAGTTAAATGTAGGTTTGTACCACCGGACTTTCTAAACACTTTATAATATGATGATAATTTTGATTTAAGTATGTTCATGTAATCAAATATAGTTATACAGCAGTATGATACAAGAAACAAACTGAAAAACACCATGTACAGTTAACTTAAAAAATAACATACAGCTATGTTTTAACAAGATGACGATAGAATGGTGTACAAGTTACCTGATCACATAATGAGATAAGTTTGTATCTAGAACCATACTGATGATTTAGTGAACATATGCACCTACAGCAAGTTTCAATACAGTCATATATTTATACACTGTTTGATGTTTTACCTTAGTTACGTACCTGATCTCTCCAGGCCTCTGATTGGTTGATTCAGAGTGTCGTAATAATGTTGACCAATGAAAAAGATGGTAGCTGAGTACAGAGGACGTTATTATACAAAGTTTATGTACAAATTAGAATGAGATTCAAAAATGAGTAAATTTTAACTGATATAAATATACTGTAGGCCATGAGTTGCTCATTCTTAGACTTTTCGAAATATTAACGCAGTGATGAAAATTAACAACTACAGTCTTCATGATTATAATAAAAACAAAATAAACGACTTGCTGTCCAGAAAACTTACTCACGACTCAACCATATTATGTTATTTCTAAGTGCAACCGTTTTAATGAAAAATTTCCGTATCACAGAATTCTAGTATTTAGCACAAAACAGCCACATTATTAGTACAGAGTTACATAAGTCAACAAATAGCATTTTAGAATGTAGATTACTCTTCTAGCAACTTTGTCGTGATCAAACAAGTTTATTGTTAAAACTAAGAATCCCGCATCATAGTTCAGACTGTACTAAACGGTAAACTTATATCCATAATTAGAATGTATATATAAGAAAGGAGAGGCTCGCGATGTCCTTCAGGTGTACCAAATGTAACTATCTGATATCAACTGGGAATAATGTTTGTTTTTCTAGGATAATAAGTGGAATGTAATAATTGTAAATTATCAGAAAAGCTTAAAACAATATTAGCAATAAGTAAGCATGACATTGAAAACTGTAGATGACCTCTTAATGAGACAGTGTTTACAGTATAACATTTTTTATATACAAGAGTAAACAGAAATGCAAATGGCAAGAAATAAGTTTACATATTTTTTATATTATATTTCGCAGAATGATTAATTAACCTGATTAACAATACCCCGTAAATAATGTGTTTAATTGCTGTCTTCACGAGTTTGTTTCTGAGAAAATTAAGAACTGGTGATAGTAAACACGCAGTCACACATCGGACTCTATTAGATCATAGTTACAACATTAAATCTATAGACCTAGATATATATTTGTAAGATGTCTACATAACAAGTTAACTATCATTGTTTTATAAAAACATATTTGAACATTCGACGTTCTCCTGTATGTAGGACATCAGTACAGCATGTGTGGATGAATGTGTTACACGTACCAGGTACATAGTTAACTATCATTGTTTTATATCCGTACAGCATGTGTGGATGAATGTGTTACACGTGTAGGGAAATAGTTAATTATTCTGGATTATAGATTGATAAATACACTTACAAACAAATGTTAACAAAAACATCAATATGAATGAATATTATGTTCAGCTGTACACACCTTGTGCTGATTGATATTCTGTGATATAATTCTATAACTGTGATAGACTAAGTACAATAACCAAAGTGAATAAGACAAAATAATTGCTTGAAGTTAGCATGTGAATTTATAAGGACAAACTTGACCTCGGTCTTCCCTCTCGTGTCACTACACGTGTTACATAATACAGATATACAGACCATACTTGTAATAGACCGTCTTCTTTATTACCTGCAGTGACAATAATACAGTACATACTAGTATCAAAGACGAATCCAACATAGATGCTACGTTAAGATTCAGAATTTGTACATACAGTCAAACTTGTGTTTGCAGCCACCTCCCAATAAACGCCGCCCGGTGAATAAAGGTTGTTCATTGAAAAACCATTCTTGATTATTTAGAATAAACTGACCTTCGAATAAAGGCCACCTGTCAATAAAAGCCACATTTTCTGTTCCCCAAGGGTGGCCTCTGTTCATAGATTTGACTGCACTTGTACCGAAAACACATCCATCATAGATGCTACATTATAATACGGAATTTATCCGCAAAGTATATGTTACAGTGTACGTTTCTGTATGATAATCAGTTCTGAGTATCAAGACGTATGACAGGCGCTAGAAGATGACACATATCAATTTGATATCAGTATGAGATTAACTGTTCCTGTATTAGTCAGCATAATTGACTCTAAATCGGCTTGTTTTATCACTACCACTCATTGAATGTGTTCTGTCTCTTCCTACGTCCCCGTTTCCTGGTGACAGTTGTAGTCCCGTATCAGACCCTGTCCTCTTTAGAAGCGGCGGGGTCCAGTTACGTGGCTTCTGATTTTGTTTCCAACGATTCAATCTTGTTGGTACAGCAAACATGGAGCTAGGTTGTATGACATACCTGTGAAAAAAGCAAACTTCTGTTAATGAAAGCAGTCACATGACCAGATTATATATCCTTCATGCTAGATGGACAAACAGATGATAGACAGGTACAAAAAAACTTTTCAGATCATTTGAAATTGTGTTAAATCAATATTAGTTAAACACAGAATTTTATAATGTAATCTCAGTTTTGTCTTTGCCAGCAGACTAATGAAATTATGACCAAACTGATGGAGGCCAGTGAACAAGAATGCTGTATTACAGAAAGGATTGTGTAATCACCAAGAACATTAACACTTAAACTGTTTGTTTTATGCAGTAAGTAAAACCTTTATGTATTCTACAGTATAGTGTTTATTGAATGGGGACTAATGTATCTAAAGCTTGATAGTCATACAATATAACATGTATATAAGACAGACTTACACTAAATCACCAGTCATACAATATAACATGTATATAAGACACACTTACACTATATCACCAGTCATATAATATAACATGTATATAAGACAGACTTACACTAAATCACCAGTCCTGAGTTTTCTCTTAGGAGAAGGATTCAGTATAACATAAGATATATCATTCTTCTTGTAATCCATGTCACCTGTGTGTGTAAAACACAATAAACTACATACACAATCATCAGAGTAAATATTTAAAAAAAAGTCACACATAGACCATCTTGATTAGCATTTACACTATAGTCAATAAACTAGATAAATATCAAGTAAATCAATAAAGATGGTCGTAACTTATATTAGCAAGTTACATAAATGTTGCTTCAAACTAAAAATTATAACTAAGTTTTACAATATCTGAATTTATTTAAATATGTGTATTATATATTATTAAATGGTTCTCCGATAAAAGACATATAAACGATTAATCAAATTACTGGAGTTAGTGTATATAAACAAAACGTGCAAGTAAAAAGAAGCGTATACTGAACGTACAGTAATCATTCACTGATAGATCTAAACTTTTCATTCTGTTCTTGATTAAATCAGAAATATCTTCCCTCTCCGGATTCTGTGTGTTCCAATTCTTCTGGAAGTTAATGGTGCTTGGACACTTCATGTTCACTTTCTTCCCCAATGTTTCCTCCCTGTTATTATTCTGGGCCTGATAAAAAGTACACATGACTTGATATAATAAATACACATGACTTGATATAATAAATACACATGACTTGATATAATAAATACACATGACTCGATATAATAAGTACACATGACTCGATATAATAAGTACACATGACTCGATATAATAAGTACACATGACTCGATATAATAAGTACACATGACTTGATATAATAAATACACATGACTTGATAAAATAAGTACACATGACTTGATATAATAAGTACACATGACTCGATATAATAAGTACACATGACTCGATATAATAAGTACACATGACTCGATATAATAAGTACACATGACTCGATATAATAAGTACACATGACTTGATATAATAAGTACACATGACTTGATATAATAAATACACATGACTTGATATAATAAATACATATGATTCGATAAAATACACATGACTTGATATAATAAATACACATGACTTGATATAATAAATACACATGACTTGATATAATAAATACATATGATTCGATAAAATACACATGACTTGATATAATAAATACACATGACTTGATATAATAAATACACATGACTTGATATAAAAAGTACACATGACTTGATATAATAAGTACACATGACTTGATATAATAAGTACACATGACTTGATATAAAAAGTACAGATGACTTGATATAAAAAGTACACATGACTCGATATAATAAATACATATGACTTGATATAAAAAGTACACATGACTCGATATAATAAATACATATGACTTGATATAATAAGTACACATGACCTGATAAAATAAGTACACATGACTTAACAGAAAACAAAACATCAATCTTCTGACTTATAAATAAAAAGACTACAACAAGATAAAGTGAAAAGTAGAATTTGTTATTTTGTCACACCCCAACCATGCAGACCAGACAGGGCTAACTTGTTTCAACGATATAACTGAAAACAGAAACTTCTACACCAGAAGCCGACAATTTATGTCAGACTCATAGAGAATGTGACAACACGAGGTGGCTGACTGTCCAAAAACTTTACTACTGATGTCAACGAGTTAATAAGACTTACACCAGGTGAAGAAGTTGTAGGACTAACTGCCTTGGCTGTAGACTGGTTATCTGTTCTGTATAAGGCTATAGGTATCTCACCAGTTGTTGTACATAATGCTTGATACAGCTCTCCGTACGTTTTATACCTTGCTAACGTCGTTCTCTTCATACGAATCTATAATAAAGCAAATTTCGTAAAACCGTAAAACTTCATACGAATCTATAAAAAAGTAAATTTCGTAAAACCGTAAAACTTCATACGAATCTATAATAAAGCAAATTTCGTAAAACCGTAAAACTTCATACGAATCTATAAAAAAGTAAATTTCGTAAAACCGTAAAACTTCATACGAATCTATAAAAAAGTAAATTTCGTAAAACCGTAAAACTTCATACGAATCTATAAAAAAGTAAATTTCGTAAAACCGTAAAACTTCATACGAATCTATAAAAAAGTAAATTTCGTAAAACCTGCTTCTGCATGTCAGGTATGGAACAGAACATTTGTATTGTGTCAGATACCAGCCTCCATAATGATAGCAAGAGATTACCAGTCAGTTAAGACTGTAGACTAGGCATTACAATCATAAAAAGTTGAAAATTCTACCAGTAAGTTCTCGATGATAAATACATAAACACTAACATGCATAATCAGGAAGGCTTAAAAGAATGCCAAATGTTGACAGATATATACATGAAAAATACATACACTGGAAAGATGACCAGAATTCTCCTCAGCGTCAATTCCAAGCAGTAAGCGAACAAACGTGATAAGATAACCTTTAACAAATGTCTGAAAATACAATCAAATTCAAACACACTGAATATATGGCAGTCATATCATATAATTAAATAACAATAAAAAATATACACATACAAAGTAACACATGGTAAGCACATATATGAAATATTTATGTCTGACATGTATGCGCGTTAAGTACCATAAAAATTTAGTCATAATATATCTAACATGCTATGTCATACCTGTACATTAATGTATCTTATATACTATAACGTACCTGGTACAGTAACGTATCTAACATACTGGCACTGAAAACTTGTCCAGCAGCAAAAGGCAGACGGAAGATGTGGCTCAGATTTGATGTCATGCTTGATTTTAATTTCTGCAAATGAGAATTATTGATAAATTATCAGTAGAATTGTTACCATGAAAACAAAGACCACAAAAATAAGATAAAATTATCAAACCATGAAACAGTTATGTCCGTTAAAGCTATTTTTGTACATAAACAATATTAGGTATCTTATCAAGCAGTGATCAGGAAAGGCATGCACTATGTGCCATAGTCACATTAAAATTTAAAATGTCACATTGTCTTTAGCAACTGATGCGCCCGTGGCACATTCACATGTTTTCGATCCTTTTGTGTACGAAATGAAATGAGTATGATGTAAATACTGCTGCTCTGTGTCATCTGATGCTTAATGCAATTCATTCCTTTGGCAAAAGCAAGCATCTGATGATAGACGCTCTGTGTCATTTGATGCTTTACGTTAGCTCTTTCTTTATGCCACAAGCACCTAGCAGATAGACACTGATAAATAATTATGAAAACTGTTTTACTTGCAACTCAGTAACCGCCACATGAAAATGTCACATTGGTTTTCAAAATGTCACACTGATTTTGCATCCGAAAGGGCCATTGTCCCATTAAGAAAATTTCTTTCCTGATCACTGATTAAGTGTCTGTTGTTGTAAAGCATCACCTAAACACTAATGTTATGATTTAATAAAGTATAAAAAATACATACTCTTTCCAGACCAGATATTTTCTGTGAATATTCATCATGTGCTCGGAAATGCATAAATCTCATGTTTGACGCCTGATTTAATTCTGTGATGATATTAGCATTGGGAAATAACCTGAAAACAAATGTTGATACACCTGACTTTAGATTAATCAAGTATGATGTTACACCTGACTTTAGATTAATCAAATATGATGATACACCTGACTTTAGATTAATCAAATATGATGATACACCTGACTTTAGATTGATCAAGAATGGTGATACACCTGACTTTAGATTAATCAAATATGATGATACACCTGACTTTAGATTAATCAAGTATGGTGATACACCTGACTTTAGATTAATCAAATATGATGATACACCTGAATTTCGATTAATCAAGTATGATGATACACCTGACTTTAGATTAATCAAGAATGGTGATACACCTGAATTTCGATTAATCAAATATGATGATACACCTGAATTTCGATTAATCAAGTATGATGATACACCTGACTTTAGATTAATCAAGTATGGTGATACACCTGAATTTAGATTAATAAAGTATGATGACACACCTGACTTTAGATTAATCAAGTATGGTGACACACCTGACTTAAGATTAATCAAGTAATTTTGTTAGTACAAACATGTCTTTCAAGTGTTCTAGACAAGCTCACAAAATACACTATTGTAAATTGAGTCGTTTAATTATAATATAATGATGAATTATTTTGAAGATTATATTGTGAACAAAACATAAATAAATTAAACTGCAAATAATGATACATTTCCACAGGATCCTGACAACAGTCTACATAGACCACAGTAAATAATGCCAGAACACAGAAACACAACACTGATCAGCTTTACAAAAAAAGGTTAATTATACACTTACTTAAAAATTGTTTGCACAGCAACAATAGTTTCAGAATCTGCCAAAGTATCTTCACAATGTGGATCCACTTGTTCCTTGTTAACAACAACAAGATGTGAAGCCTTGTTTATACCAGCTTTCAACAGATCATCAACACTAGACATATACAACAAGAAAATATTACATACTAAATATATACACCCTGTACATATATCAATATACAGTCACATGGGTGAAAGTTGAAAATTTTAAAAAAACTGGAAATCTTAACCTCGGTGCTGTGGAAATAATAAAAACCAGTAGGATTCGGACCTGAGAAAATCCGGAGGTTCCGGAGAATTCCGGAAGACTTGACCATGAAGTCAAGCTTGTCTTATATGACCTTCCAAGGGAGTCACCAAATTTGGTCATATAAGACAGGGAGTGATATAAGACCAGCCCTGGTGTTACCTCAACTTTATTTGGTGTGTATTGTGGATCCATTTCTTGTATGTTTCTTACATGTATGTTCTGTGAATATTTTAAAACAATGAAATCTGAAATATTTTTGGTCTTGACATTCTTTTAATAAATATTCAATTTTTCATCAAAATATTGTGTTAAGACATAAAAAAATACGTCAGTTAAAAGCATTAAAAATTTAAAATAGAGATATATATGGGCAAAACAGCATCAGTATTTATAATACATGTAACCTAAATTGTTAAATGGTAAAACATGCCATCAATTGAATTAATAAGAAAAAACTGTAAAAACAATTTAAAAACAATTTAAAATTAAAATGATAATGCCCTTCTGAAACGGAATCTGGATTCTATGAAAATGGCTAAATTCAAACAGTAAACTTCAGGTGTTCCTTTTAAAAAAAATCAGTAATACTTGTTTGTTTTGTATTTGCTACTAAATTCAATGTAAAAATCACTGAAACATTTAATTTCCATCTATACACAGTCATGTACACTAGTAGCCACCTGTGCAGTACACACTAAATGTGTACTAGCTGTTAATCACATGTCGCATTACGACAAACTGGGGAGTATCTCCCGATACCTGATACTTGCTAAACAAACACAGGGACCGTATCAAGGTCGTTTAACACAGCCAAATTATCGGTTTGGGAGGCGCTAATTATGGTCGTTTGTCAGGTAAGACAGACCCGTTGTTACATACAGACCCATTATACAGCAAAATCTGTCAGGAGGAAATTTTTAGGTCAGATAACACAGCTAGTTGTTGAATACAGCTGGTCGTTAAGACAAGCTAGACTGTATCATGTCTGAAGTTTTCGTATAAATGCAACAATATACACACATAATGACACTAACCTAACACCAGTCATAACAAACCAAGGTTAAGTCTGCCACTAAAATATAACTTACAGATATACAGATAGCAAGATTTTGTACTTCACAGTATTTGGTGAAAACATCAAAACATTACAGAAATACTGATAAATGGAAATTAACATTCAGTTGGCAGGGCTTCTTTCCACGGGTAGGGGAAGGGGCCTTTCTTGAATTTGGGGAAAAAATAAACACAGTATCTTTGCAAAAGGGGAAGAAAAAACTTGAAGCAAACTCAATTTTAGGGGAAATCTGCATGAATTTAAGGATTTTTCCTAAGGGGAAGACGCCTATAAATGGCCCTAGCTATAGAAGGAAAAAAAGCCCTGGTTTGTGATAAACCATGTTGTGTGAATGTTGCCTCTTGTTACTTTCTCACCTTGTAATTTTCCCTTTCATCCAGTACACCAAAGGAAAGAATGACATTGTCTCCAAAAACATCGAATCTGGTCTAAAAATTAAAAACAATTTTCAGCAAAGAACGATTTTCATGTCAAACATTATAATACAGAATGATGTCTTGGATAACACATGAAAATGAAAGTCAGTCATTGACTAAAAAACGCAAATTATCATAATTTGTTCATCATTATTTTGATAAACTTTTTAAGACTGAACAGCTATCACATAGAATAATTTATTGTAACATATCATTATAACTTAAACACAGGGGAAGTGTCAAGTTAGATTAAATGTAACGGGGAGCTTAGGCCGTGACAAGTTAAGACACTAATGGGTAAAACCAAAGAGTGTCTGCTGTCTTGAGGAACAGACATGCATGTTTTATTATAATTAATAAACAATTTGGTCAAAAGAAGTCTTGCTTCTGGACCTTTATGAAACCTGACCAGCCATGGTCAACCAGTTTTAATAAACATATTGACCAGCCGTGGTCATACAGACATTGACCCGCCGTGGTCATACAGAAATTGACCTACCATGGTCATACAGACAGTGACCCACCATGGTCATACAGAAATTGACCAACCATGGTTATAATAATCCTGAGCAGCCACGCTCATACTGACATATGATTTAGCTTTGACTTCCTGACCTGACCTATGTGCAACTCCCGGATTGCCTAAGCAACTGCTTGTTCCGGACAAAACTGAGTAATTTGTTGTTTCAAGCATGCTGTTTTACAACGAAGTGACCGCGTGACTCTCTGTCTCGCCTTTTAAATTACAGACAATTTACCGTGACCTTCAAACACTTATACTGGTGAGCAATAACAAAGTTTTAAAATAACTTCAATATTTTTCTTATTAAATAATTGGTATTATTTTATTTACAACTTAGACACCTAATATAAACATGTAGTGAAGACTTATTAATGAAGCTACTTACTGTTCTTCCAACAAGAGAATAATAGGACAGAGAGATTTCATTCCAATAAACTGCGATCGTAGAGGCACTATAAAGTTGTATATACCATTACAGGCGTGTTCTGAAGCTAGAATGATCAACTGATGGGTCCATCGTTCATCGTTTGTGTTCTTGTATTTACAGTGACTACAGTCCTGCATCAGAGAAGACAATAGTAAAATTTAGTTTTGTCAGACACGTGGGACAAAACTACATATGAGCCGTCAGAGCAGGCTTCCTGAATGTTGCCGGACCGTCGGACATGTCAGGCAAATTTCGAGCAGGTCCAATAACTTTTCGGCAAGTGCCGGACCAGATGTCCGGCAGTTGGGCATGATTTACAGCATTTATCACATATTTATAATATTTTCGGTCCGACAAATTTTTATTTGGTCAGACAGAAATTCTAACTTTGCCTGACATTTGTTTATTAAAACAGAAATCATTCACAGATATTTAATGAAACTACAATGAAGTTACACAAACTAGAGCTCTGCAGATCAGCGCCATCACTCATCTGTATTACATCATTTTAAATGTGTTTGAGTAATGGGCTACATTAAAGTTTTTGAATGACAATGCCATTTCTAAACACAAAAATTAGGAAAAATTTTAAACAAGAGGGCCATGATGGCCCTTTCTTTGCTCATCCGAGTAAAGATTGCAACTTAAGTTTTTCCTGTGATTTGACCTGGTAACCTAGCAACCCCAGATGATCCTTGTTTAAAATTGTCCAAGATATCACTAAGACAAACATTCTGACAAAGTTTAGTGAATATCCAATCCAATTAGTGACTTCTAGAATGTTAACAAGGTTTTCATTTGATTTGACCTATTGACCTAATTTTTGACCCCAAATGTCCCCTGTTGAACTTGTCCAAGTTTTCATTAAGAAAAGCATTCTGACAAGGTATGATGAAGGTTTAATCAAAAGTGTGTTAGCAACCTCTAAGTGTGGACGCCAGATGCCAGATAGAGACTGATAACTAAAAACATCACATCGATTAAGAATACACAACTCAAATGTTTAGTCAACATTTCTGTGTCACCCAACATAAAATGTTTCAACCAACATAGTGACAAAAGCTTGTAACAAATAAAATTCACTCACCACACCCCATTCTAAACAACAGATGGGACGTCTCTCCTTCATTAGATGACATATCGCTCTCTTTGATCCAACATAGAGGGTAACAGGAGGGGGACCTTTCACAAATCTGTGTAATAAACCAGTTTTAACATACACCGCTAATTAAAGCACATACAATATGACCTACAGATAACGCTATAAAGGCAATACATTAAGATAAATCTGCATGCAAACACACATGCTTTATTGTGAGGTATTGTAAAATATTGTATGATATAAAACTTCGCCATCTTAAAGCCTAAAATACAAAATATAGGAAACAAAGTGAGACAATAACAATTGAACCTCTGTGAGCCATGTGGCAGGTGAGTGTGATATGAGCATACAAGCCTGGTGTAAAGTGGAACATGTTGTAACTACACATATCAGAACACACTCAACACTATGTTGTACCTCAGTATTGTCTCCTTATACTTACAGCAAGCAAATTTCATCAATACAGACTTATAAAATGCATCCAAAAACTAAAGCTTGAATAAAAAGTAATACACTCTAATGGATTTATAAAAACGAGCTTACAAGATGAATAAACATTATCTACATAAAGTTTCCATGTAAACAAATAAATATATTTTCATCAAACATTAACATAAACATGATACATAGAGAGATTATAAAACCCTAGCTTACTCTAGATGAACAAACGAGTCACATTACAGCAATATGTCCCCTTATCCTGTGTTCCCACAACATGGATACACAAGGATCTATACAAAGGTATTAGATGACCCCTTATATAACACGTACATTATTCAACATGCTTTAATATTCATGTACTCCTGGCATCAATACAAACATCAGTTTTCTAGCTCCTAATTCATGCATACATTAAACTGTCCATTAGCGAAAAGTACACGTAAAAAATTATCTCCATATTATACATGTGTATATATAATCATGTGAAGTAGTCCATGCAATCCAGTTAAAGGGTTAATGTAGGATCAGGGAATCACAGATAAATCATTCAACATTCCATGTTAAACCATCAAATCCATCAACTTTGTTATTTTTCATACAAATTACCCAATAAGACAAAACTCCTCATTCGACCATTTTTTGAAACTGTTATCTTTCATAAAATTATGTAAAAAGCAAAGAAATAAAACAGTACATGTTCAACTTATGCCTCTGAATATCATGACAAACAAAGTTAATGCATCATTAACAGAGATACAAAGTAAAAAGATTCATACAGATATTATGTACAAAGATTCATACAGATATGATGTACAAAGATTCATACAGATATGATGTATTCATACAGATATAAAGTACAAAGATTCATTCAGATATAAAGTACAAAGATTCATACAGATATAAAGAATAAAAATTCATACAGATATGATGTACAAAGATTCGTACAGATACGAAGTATTCATACAGATATAAAGTACAAAGATTCATACAGATATAAAGTATTCATACAGATATGAAGTACAAAGATTCATACAGATATGAAGTATAAAGATTCATACAGATATGAAGTATGAAGATTCATATAGATATAAAGTACAAAGATTCATACAGATATGAAGTACAAAGATTCATATAGATATGAAGTACAAAGATTCATACAGATATGAAGTACAAAGATTCATACAGATATTAAGTACAAAGATTCATACAGATATGATGTACAAAGATTCATACAGATATTAAGTACAAAGATTCATACAGATATTAAGTACAAAGATTCATACAGATATTAAGTACAAAGATTCATACAGATATTAAGTACAAAGATTCATACAGATATTAAGTACAAAGATCCATACAGATATTAAGTACAAAGATTCATACAGACATGAAGTACAAAGATTCATTTAGATATGAAGTATAAAGATTCATACAGATATGAAGTATTCATACAGATATGAAGTATTCATACAGATATGAAGTAAGAGGATTCATACAGATATGATGTAAGAGGATTCATGGAGGTATAAAATTAAAAATCTGAGAATTTTACTTTTATTATGATTAGCTATAATAAAGAAATCTATTAAATATGACAGCTAAGTTCCTTAGTTAGAACTAAAATCTTGGTTAATACAGTAGTGAGTTAATCCCTTCAACGTTCAAAGGCTTGATTCCTGTTTTTTTTCATGCAGGACAAATAAAGGTCAAACAGCTCATTCAATTCTTACATAAAAAATGATTGCTTCCTTCCGATGAATTTTGTTGTAAAAAAATTCAGATAATTAAAAAATTCAGATAAATGAAGTTTGCTGTAACTGTACATTTTCATTATTAACAAAAAAAAACTATGATAACAAATGAGAACTTGAATTATAGAGAGTAGAATCTTTGCAACAAGGGTAACTGGTAATGTTGTGCAAGTTAAGATATCAACATATTAAGATAGACCAAATTTATCATAATAAATAAAGAGCCACACAATACAAAGTACAGTATAATGTCTCCGTGAATTTGATCAGATTGTCTGCAATAAACATCACGGTCAGTATCTAAAGATCCTTAGTTACCCTGGTTGCTCTATGATAACTTTATAAGCCAGCCACACATCAAGCCTTTGTACTGTCATACATGTCAATAGTATCAGTAGATATTCCACACATTGATTTAGAATTTCAAAGAAATGTTTGAATCATTTCCACAAAACTCAAAATATACATAATGTTAGGCCACTTTTAAAAATTGTCTGTTTGCAGTCTCCTGGATGTTTAAGTATTTTTATTTCAAGCAGTAAACATGTAAAGTGTCAGAATACATATGATCATAATCAGTTCAAGTGATATGTCTTCCTTTATCAAAACAAACAAATCTTTCAAGTGGGTAGAATTTTGAGTCAAACGGGACTGCAAACAATCAAATTTTTAATTATAGCCAGTGACGAATATTTTCACTACAAATACATTATGTCATGTATAACCACAATTAGTGCTATGATCACCATCATTTTCTAGGTCAAGGTCAAACTCACTCATAAGGGGAGCAGTCATTATTTGGTAATACATTGCCAATACGCTCCTTTTTAAAGGGATCGTCAGTTTCGTCTAGAAAACTGTCAGAAGATGGAATGCTCTCCCTTTAAAAGTCAATACAATATTCTGTTATACAGGAGTAAGTCGAACAGAAGAGACAAAAATTGACCTAAATAAAAATTAACAACAAAAGCCATCTTAAATACAATTACCTAGCTGAACGAATAAACTATCATTAAATATACAAAAAACGTTTTCTTCAAAGTATATCACGACACACAAGGTTAACATATTGAAGTAGAAACAGACTTCTACAAACTGTGTTTATGACCTATATCTAGGTACATGGTTTTATTAATATCACACTTTGTGACCTTTATCTAGGTACATGGTTTTATTAATATCAAACTTTCACCGACAAAGCTTATTTGACAACATCAACAATAGTAAGCAGTTACTGTCAAAAAGTCATCATAATACTTGAAGTAAAGATTTAACATTGTGTATCCTGGTAAATGACCGAGTTATCATACTGTAAACTTAACAGTGAAGTAAAGATTTAACATTGTGTATACTGTTAAATGACGGAGTTATCATACTGTAATCTTAACAGTGAAGTAAGGATTTAACATTGTGTATCCTGGTGAATGACGGAGTTATTATACTGTAAACTAAACAGTGAAGTAAATATTTAACATTGTGTATCCTAGTAAATGACAGTTATCATACTGTAAACTAACAGTGAAGTAAAGATTTAACATTGTGTATCCTAGTAAATGACAGTTATCATACTGTAAACTAACAGTGAAGTAAAGATTTATCATTGTGTATCCTGGTAAATGACAGTTATCATACTGTAAACTAACAGTGAAGTAAAGATTTAATATTGTGTATCCTAGTAAATGACAGTTATCATACTGTAAACTAACCAGTGAAATAAACAACTAGAATTCTAAATGTTAAATAACTAAAAAAATGAAGCAATTAGAAGACAAAAGCAACAACAACATAATAAATACAGTAAAACATAAATTATCTTCAGATTCTGCTGTTTCTGTATCATTAAGTGAAATCTCAGAGTTCCAATCAACATTCAAGCTAACAATTTTTACTGTATTCCGTATATCTCAGGCAAAACCATTCTTATTAAATCGGTCAGCTTTATTATATTAACTGAATGAAAAGTTAGACGCATGCGAGATAACAGATCAAATTTCCAACCATTTTCAGTCTTCATAAACAAAACATAGTACTCAATGAGTCAGTAACAATGCTGAGCAAACAGAGCACTGCATGAGATAACAAGAATAGTTAATTCACTAAAGACTTACAGGTCAGTAAACACAACATCAATAGCTACACCGACAAACAAACATCTACAACATTCCAAATAAGGTCATCATTACACAAACGGTTAGTTCTCAACAAAATATGACCACCATATTGTGGCCCAGTCATGTGTTGTTTTTTTTTAATGAAATATCGTAAGAAAATGAAAACATTACAGGATCACTAACACCTGAAGCACATACTCATTAAGATCACCAAATATGAGACACTATATAACTATGACTAAAAACCACTTACTCATCTTGATCCATATCCATATATTTCTCCAGAACTTGTCCGTGGTAGGGAGGATCTGTACCATCAATATGATCAAAATGATCGGACACTTCATGCTGACCAGCTGTTTGATCAGCTGATACGTGACCAACAACAAACACTTTCTTCAGAGAATCATTACCACCATCACTGGATTCCTTACCACTGGACGGGGAGTTAGAACTGAAAATAATATGTACAACTTGATTCCATAACACTGGGCGGGGAGTTAGAACTGAAAATATTATGTACAACTTGATTCCATAACACTGGGTGGGGAGTTTGAACTGAAAATATTATGTACAACTTGATTCCTGAACACTGGGCGGGGAGTTTGAACTGAAAATATTATGTACAACTTGATTCCTTAAAACTGGGCAGGGAGTTAGAACTAAAAAAAATATGTACAACTTGATTCCTTAACACTGGGCGGGGAGTTTGAACTGAAAATATAATGAACAACATGAATCCTTAACACTGAGCGGGGAGTTTGAACTGAAAATATTATGTACAAACCAGAAGACACAGAGTTATAAAAATGATAAAAACATTTACTAAGTGAAATACTTAGGAAGATACATTCAAGAAGGCATTGTTCATTGTTGTAACTTACTTGTTATGAGTATTATTCTGAGAAGAGTGAATGTTGTTAAACACAGCCCTATGGTGCAAATCTAAACCACGAGGCGACTCACTGTTACCAGTGTCCCCGGCAGTATACGTAGCACGTCGTACCCTATTAGCTAACTCATACCTGCAACAGTTTAATATAATGAAATGATAATTTCAAAGTTACAAAATTTGAAATAATTCAAACCAGGTAAGTGGTAGAGTTGATTACATAACCAGGTAAGTGGTAGAGTTGATTACATAACCAGGTAAGTGGTAGACTTCATTACATAACTAGATAAATAGTAGAGTTGATTACATGACCAGGTTAAAGCATCACTGTTGTACAGTGATAGTATTAAATACACATAACCCCATTGTATAGTGATTGTATTATATTATACACATACCCCTGTTGTATAGTGATTGCATTAAACACACATACCCCTGTTGTATAGTGATTGTATTAAACATACATACCCCTGTTGTACAGTGATTGTATTAAACACACATACCCCTGTTGTATAGTGTTTGTATTTAACATACATACCCCTGTTGTATAGTGATTGTACTAAACATACATACCCCTGTTGTATAGTGATTGTATTAAACATACATACCCCTGTTGTATAGTGATTGTATTAAACATACATACCCCTGTTGTATAGTGATTGTATTAAGTTATATACACATACCCCTGTTGTATGGTGATTGTATTAAACACACATACCCCTGTTGCATAGTGATTGTATTAAACACACATACCCCT
Organism: Lutraria rhynchaena; assembly: GCA_008271625.1. Classification (NCBI taxonomy): domain Eukaryota; kingdom Metazoa; phylum Mollusca; class Bivalvia; order Venerida; family Mactridae; genus Lutraria; species Lutraria rhynchaena. Next base: position 361,192 of record VIBL01000122.1, on the reverse strand, counting down.
GTTGTATAGTGATTGTATTAAACACACATACCCCTGTTGTATAGTGATTGTATTAAACATACATACCCCTGTTGTATAGTGATTGTATTAAACACACATGCCCCTGGTGTATAGTGATTGTATTAAACACACATACCCCTGTTGTATGGTGATTGTATTAAATACACATACCCCTGTTGTATGGTGATTGTATTAAACACACTTTCTTCTTCGCCATAATCATCCTCTTCATCTTCTGATTCCAACATTCTCTGTAGCTCAGCTGCCATTCTCTCTGCAAACATATCATCATCAATAGTGTGTCAGTACACAACCACACATACCATTGTATTAAACTTTAGTTTAATTCTACATAATACAAATTTAGATCTTAATAATTCAAACTAATATATTAATCATTCTATTCAAAATATATAAATAAGTATTTTCTCTGCTCCTGCAAAATTTATTCATCCAGGTCATGTCAACATGTTCTGTTACACCTACCCATATTTTTAGCTCTGTTAGATTTTGTGTCATCTTGTTTGAGAGCATCAGGTTGTATTTTAGCATATTCCTCTTTCGTTACACTCATGTAGAAACAGAAGTCTGTGGGTTTAAGGATGTAATTTGGTCCAGGGTTCAATTGTAAATGTGGTTCATCAACTGTTGTATCTAACACGGCTACCAAGGAAATACCAAATCTGCAACATAAAATTATACAAAGTATAAGTCAGTGTGAGATTCATGTGATTCCCCGTACTAGTAGCGGTCAGTTTTGACGTATTTTATAATTGATAGTTTATACATGGTCAATGAAAATCACCCTTGTAGTGGACATCAATATGTCCATGTACAAAGGATATTTTTTTTTTGTTTTTGAATACCAGCATATAACTAGTATTGCATATAACCAGTACTGCATAATTATGACCAATACAATACAATATAGAATCAGTACTATATAAACCCAGTGCTATATATACCCAGTACTTATATGACCAGCACTGTTTACAACCGGTACTTCGACCAGTACGTACCTCTGGTGTGCGTCAGCTGAAGCTTCAGTGAATTTCTTCCCCTCGTAACCATTGAAGAAAGCGCTACGCCCTAACTGTATATGATATATCTCATTACCAGAATGTCGACCATACGTCTGCTGCCATAAATCTGTAGCTAACTCTCCCTCACTGAAAACATACAGGAATCAACTCTATATGTTACGACACCGAATCCTGAAGGAACTTTAAAGTTCCTGATTAGTTCACACTTATTCTCTACAGAAAGTACATTAACGCATAGAAAATAGATTGATAATAAAATTGACAAGATATGCACTGTACAGTGACCTGAGAAAACCATTTATAATGTATGGTTATCTCCCTTTACCTTAAATCTCAATAAGACTGATAGAATCAGAGTGCAAGTATTGGATAATATCCTACCTATATATATAGCATCCTGAGCAGCAGAAAGTAAAATACAAACATTATTAGTGACAGATGTTTGTAGTTATAGATGGTACAATCGCATGAATGTATCAAGATATTTCAATAAAATAATCAGAATGTAAATAACAGCCTAAGGCTGTGTTACAGACAACTGTAAATGTGGATCTAAAAGTATGTAAAACATTTATTCATCGTGTACTTAATTACTACACAATTCTATTGTATTATAATCATTACACCTTTATGTAAACCTTAAATCATGTATATGTATACATCATAAGTATTGTAGAATTTACAGATTACAATAATATGTACAACATATAGTATACTTACATTAGAATATAAAGTATTGTGACACCAGATTAACATTAATACAATGTTCTGGTTACATGTGAACATCCATAATTTATTGTTATTACAAGTCACAGTTAACTTAAATGACTCCAGATATTTACATTAGCTATAAAAGTCTACAATGTTTAAATGTCTGTCTAGAAGAAGGGATATCAATGACTGACTGTACACAGGTCAGCTAGCTGCATGCAACGTATAAGTTCACATTCAAATTATTTCATTACGACAACACTGTAGATATACCATAAAGCAGGTTATTTTTGCGGCAAAAAAAATCGGTGTTTTGGCCAAAATAATTGAGAGATTAATGTCTGCAGTTTTTATTTCTGCAGTTTTAATCAGATACAGCAGAATCACAGAAATATTACCTGCGCAGAAATGACCCGCTATACGGTATGCATAATTGGCTTCTACTTCTACAAGAGTTGAACAATATTGTTACTTATCATGAAGCAAATGATAAATGACAATAAAAAATTATGAGGGAGTTGGCTTCAAAAGAAACGTATCATTATGTACATTCTTTAATTTGAATGTCTGCAACAAGAGCATGCTTTCATTTGATGTATTGAAAATACTATTTTGGAATAAAATAGCATTTGGAAATAGGAACGTGAAAGTGTCAGTAAAGCTGACTTGCAACAAATATTACGACAATTTATTTCGCTAAACACTAGTCTCATAAACGAGAGGGCCACAATGGCCCTGCATCGCTCACCAGAATAAATGTAAATAAACTTGTTACTAAAAAAGGTAATAAAGGTACACTTGTGGGCAAATAATAGGGAACAATAATAAACTTCATAAAATAAAGGACCATCCAAGGATACTACAAAGGAATATTTGTGATGCCACAGACCAAATTTGGTGATGATCCAACCACTGGTTCATGAAAACAAGTCATTTTAAGGTATATCTATCTTTAGCTCTAGTGACCCCTAAAAGGAGTCAACTGGTAAAATATGAGCAAATTGCAGTAAGAATGTCAAAAGGATTCTACACAGCAAATTTGAAGTAAATCTAACTGGTAGTTTCTGAGGAGAACACCATTGTTGATGCCTGACAACGGATGACGGAAGCTGGAGCATCCACCAACCCATCCTATCAGCTCACCCTGAACCTTCGGTTCTGGTGAGCTAATAAAGCAGAAGTCAGCAGTGGATATAAAGGAGTGTATTAAGAGCAGTTCAGAATTTTAATATCATACACCAGCTTTGAATGTTTACATTTGCCTGTTAAGTCCTGACTAAGTCCATTACTTACGTAATTTCTACTTCTGTTTATGATGCGTTGTAAGAACTCATATTAGTTACTTTTGTTACAAACTCATTACAAACTCAATATCTATAATAAAATTGTTTACAATGAAATGCAATCAAATACAAATGAAATATTAGACCATGAACAAGATCCTGTTGTACAGTTAACCAATGTAGACAATATCAATGTCACCCAACAGTCAGCTTGTGTCAACACCTGCTTTATCAATGTCAGCCAACAGTCTACTTGTGTCAACACCTATTGTATCAATGTCAGCCAACAGTCTACTTGTGTCAACACCTATTGTATCAATGTCAGCCAACAGTCTACTTGTGTCAACACCTATTGTATCAATGTCAGCCAACAGTCTACGTGTGTCAACACCTATTGTATCAATGTCAGCCAACAGTCTACTTGTGTCAACACCTATTGTATCAATGTCAGCCAACAGTCAGCTTGTGTCAACACCTACTGTATCCATGTCAGCCAACAGTCAGCTTGTGTCAACACCTACTGTATCCATGTCAGCCAACAGTCTACTGTTAAAACATTGTCTAGTTAAGGAAACATTGACTACATCAGTGTTAACACATTGTCAGGTTATGATAACATTGACTATATCAGTGTTAACACATTGTCAGATTATGTTAACGTTGACTATATCAGTGTTGACACATTTTCAGGTTATGTTAACATTGTCTATTTCAGTGTTAACACATTGTCAGGTTAAGATATGACTATATCAGTGTTAACACATATTCAGGTCATGATAACACTGTCTTTATCAGTGTTAACACATTGTCAGGTTATGATAACACTGTCTATATCAGTGTTAACACATTGTCAGGTTATGATAACATTGACTATATCAGTGTTAACACATTGCCAGGTTAACATTGATTATATCAGTGTTAACACATTGCCAGGTTAATATAGGACTACATCAGTGTTAACACATTGTCAGGTTATGATAATATTGACTATATCAGTGTTAACACATTGTCAGGTTATGATAACATTGACTATATCAGTGTTAACACATTGTCAGGTTATGATAACATTGTCTATATAAGTGTCAACACATTGTCAAGTTATGATAACATTGACTATATCAGTGTTAACATATTGTCAGGTTATGATAACATTGTTTATATCAGAGTTAACACATTGTCAGGTTAAGGTAACATTGACTATAAATTCAGTATACACATGTATCATGCATATAAACAAAAACATCATGAGTGACATAACTGACTATGATGAAAATTCAAATAAGATATTTCGTACATGGGTCATAGAACAAAGTATATCAACTAGCATGCGTAACTTAACATCAGCACTGATGTTCACATAGTTAGCCAGCTCATAGACTAGTCAGTAATATTATTATTATATTAATTACAACATAGGGAGGCAATTTGCAAATTGGTACAAATCTATGGAGATGTTTAGACGAAACTGATGCAGCCAAATGGTTACTCCAACAGTCTAAAACTGTTGCTTATTAGTATAAGAACATCCGCTTACAAATATGGCAAAAGAACTGTTCGGTTGATTCAAAATTATTCTTGTCCAAATATTATATGTATTGACAATAGATTTACCATACCATTAAAGAGTTATACATATCACAGTAGTACTACATGTACAAACTCCTTTGTTACTGATAGAACATACAACAGACCCAGTTAATACCCATCCATCTATTTGCGCAGAAATGCTTTATTAAGATTTTGTTCTGTAAATGATGACGGTCCTGAATGGATGGTGGATACCAGGTCATCCATTTACATCAATAGTTGCCTTAAAAAAATCAGTGATTCAGGTGAGTTTAGAATCAAGGAATGTTTTAATAGTTCAAGCTGTTATCACACATGGTTGTAGCGAGGACAGAGGAGGTAAGAGTAGAGATATATAAAGCTATATGTAAGCTGATAAGAGTGCCTTTGTATGAACAGACCTGGTCTTCACTTTCCTGAATATACCACAACAAATTTAGTACATTTAGCTTGTATAACAAAATTATATCATAATATTCCAATATTCAGTAATTCTACGTAACATATATTCAACAGCAACTTTTATTTTTACTCTTTCAGACATTATTTCAAAACGTTAATTTTACTAATACGAAAACATTCAAATAGGCAAAATAAACAATTACTGAAAAGTATGTTTATTTCAAATCTAAAGAGAAAGCATGATATAAATTAATGAATAAAAACCCATTATTACACATTTTTTAATTACAAAATTCTTTTAATGAATTAAAACCCATTATTACACATTTTTTAATAACATATTCTTTTAATGAATTAAAACACATTATTACACATTTTTTAATAACATATTCTTTTAATGAATTAAAACCCATTATTACACATTTTTTAATTACGAAATTCTTTCATGATCAACCCATAATGAGAACGGCAATAGTGAAAATGGAAATAAATTCTGGTTTATACATATTTATACATGTTGGGTGGGGTTTTCTAACGAATAAAGACACAAAAAGCAGCACAGACATCACCAGAAGCATCTCAGAATCCTAGCATTCTACTGATTAACTATTCGTGAACACATGAATCATGATAAGCCTAAGTTTGTTTACAAATCTACTTGAATAAACAAAATTATGCAACCATGACAACGAAACATCCACAGAAATAATTATGAAAATTTTTTAATTTAAATTTTCTAACTAAATCTTGTAAAAAATCCAAAATCAAATGATGAAAATGTTTTTCTATTCCAAATAAGTCAATTATTCCTACGCATAAATAATTATAAAATTTTATCCAAATTCATTTAAATGACATGCCTTTGATGCTAAAAATGCTGTGAAATCACTCTTTCCAAAAATAGTAACATGAATATCTAATTTGCTAACATTTATACAGCATATCTGCACTTTAACAGAACACACTGCCAGAAGTTCACAGACTACAAAATGTTTGATCAGTCAATGTCTGTATTGTAAACACTGCTAACACCAGATCAGTCAATGTCTGTATTGTAAACATTGCTAACACCATGGATCAGTCAATGTCTGTATTGTAAACACTGCTAACACCACGGATCAGTCAATGTCTGTATTGTAAACATTGCTAACACCATGGATCAGTCAATGTCTGTATTGTAAACACTGCTAACACCACGGATCAGTCAATGTCTGTATTGTAAACATTGCTAACACCATGGATCAGTCAATGTCTGTATTGTAAACACTGCCAACACCACGGATCAGTCAATGTCTGTATTGTAAACACTGCTAACAGCATGGATCTGTCAATGTCTGTATTGTAAACACTGCTAACAGCATGGATCTGTCAATGTCTGTATTGTAAACACTGCTAACACCATGTATCAGTCAATGTCTGTATCATAAACACTGCTAACACCATGTATCAGTCCATGTCTGTATTATAAACACTGCTTAGTCCATGATTATTACCTGACAGTGTAAGGTATATATGACTCATTTCACTGCATATTTCAAGCCACACTGTAGTTACCAAAAGAAACTAATATGGATATTATACATCATTTACCATTTTCTTGGAAAGAAAATTTTACAGCAGCAGACAATAATTAGCCAACATATAATTGGTGAACTGCTTAATCAGTTTTTAAATCATTAAGCATTACCTTCTTATAGTCCCTTCAATTGAACCTTTGCCGTATCTAATTGGAGAAAAAGTGAACATGATGATAATGATAGGGTTAGTAAAACTGCCCTAAAGGAACTGATAATACTGTGGTTTCACTAATTTTCATTGAGGATTTAATATCGTGGTTTTCATGGGAAGGCTGATCCAAGAAATCAAGTCACCACGAATATAAATGCCAAGATATCTGTCAACCATCCAAAATTTGTCCTTATCCGAAATTGTGCAACTTAATTGTGCTGCAATATAACTTTCGTTATATTTCGAAACTGGTAAATAACCAGCTCTGACAAGCTGTAATTCGAGTTTAATATTATCAACGGATATCTGTCGCAGGTTGCATAGCTTTTAATGATGTCCCCTTTTACATGTGAGGGACAGATATCAGTATTTTTACTTCACTAACCAGATTATTTTATAAATGAAAACAACAAAAAACAATAGGGCAAAATATTGTTGTTGTTTTTTTTTCAAAAAATTAAAATCCACGAATTTACTTCCACATGAAATAGCCATTTTCGCAAAAACCACAAAAAATGAGCCCAACAAAAAATCAATGATACCACAATAAATATCAATCACTGAGGATTGAACTATCGTAGAACTAATTCAGTGTTATACATATGTGTACTTATATTTATGAAGCATGCATGATGCGGTTTATAATGCTGCAAATAATCAATAATCCCGACCATGTTACGAGTTCTTACCAATCTGATTTATTAATATTTCAAACCGATGTGTTAATTACGGACTTCTATGCTATGTAAATAGTATCTATACAATATGATAATTCTACATTTCTACACTACATCAATGTGGTAAATTGTAGATGTCTACACTAAATTTAACTGTTGATGCAAAATCTTGAACAGTGAAGTATTCCAGTGATGGTATATAATATTGTAACAAACAATTAAATGATGTTTATCTGGGTTAATTCTTATACACGAAGGACTTCTTTCTGATCAAACCTGCTCTCTCACATGATTACACTACAGTGAATGTGACAGGAAAATCAGTGACTACAGAGGTAGAACAAAGTCATTTCTAGAGAATATCAACAGTTTTATGTTGTATATAATAATCAAAATTATCGCATAGAAAAAGAATGTGCTAATATGATAGTGAAATAGTAGTAACAAAATGATTATTAGGATATATTACACAAGTATAAAAATAGTGCAAAAATGAGTTTAAAGAGAAAGATGATACATCTTCATTCAGAATTTGTTGAATATTTCACAGTTAAAATAAACACAGCTTTGAACTACAGTAACACTCAGTGTTGTGAGCACTAACCATAAATAAATAAATAAATAAAATAGTCCTAAAGTTCTAGAACTCTTATAATTGACGTTACAACAAATTATGACAACATATGACAACAAACATTTGAAATTATTATTATATTAATAACAATCTTGCAGTTAAAATCAACTCACACCAGCGGAGCAAATGCTATATTTATAAATTAACCAATACCCATAAGTCAGTATAACTATGTGTACCAAAGGGAGACAACTTACAATCCGCCAGATGTGTGTACAAGTAGTGAGACCAGGGTAGACAATCCTGGGTATAAACAATTGTTGGCAAGTAAGGCATACTTGAATTCATCTTCACATACCACATGCTCTAAAACAACAAAAAAAAAACACCATAGAAATCACATCACTGTTGACTTCACAACTACAGAACAACCTCTACAGAGCGACCCTCTCTTGAGCAACAACCTCCCTTCAACAAAAGTAGGATTTTTTCCCACTGTACGATTTAACGAAGAATTTAACTTCTCTAGAGCAACAACCTCTCAACAACAACAACAACATAATTTTCTCCCAAAGGGTGTTGCTTTGGAGAGGTTGCACTGTAGTTGCTTATTACCAGGTTATGAACAAGATACCTCCAATTAAAAACTGAAAGTGTTTAATAATGGAGATGAGAAGTCTTCATCACATTGTGAGCATGTAACATATGTCTGATGCTTGTCTTATCTTAGGCAGGGTTTTCACTGGACACTATATTTTTTTACCACAAGTATGAAGGGGAGGGTCCGGGCATACAAAAGAGTATGCTTAATTTGATTTTTTTCGCCACTTGCAGATTTTTTTTCACCATTTGCGAACCTGGTGAATGGCAGTGGACACCCTGCTTAGGTGTAAAACTTAAATATATCTTAAAACAGAACATATTGATACAACATTATTTAAAAATGGCTAATCATATAAAACAGTAAAGAATTTTACCAGCAAATTTAACATGTATCTTATTTTCTGGCTTGAAAAGTTGAATGTATTGTTTACACTTGGGAGCAAAATCTTTCACAGCCCAGGAACGTAGAATGGAATGTTCATCCTGAAGTAGAAATATAAATTTATGTTCATTAAATAAAATAGACCCTCACTGTGTGTTTTACAGTAAATCTAATTGTTAATAATGTTACAACTTATCAATCTATAATTCTCTAATGTTCATATCACAGACTGGTTCTCTAATGTTTATATTACAGACTGGTTCTCTAATGTTTATATTATAGACTGGTTCTCTAATGTTTATATTTCAGACTGGTTCACTAATGTTTATATTACAGACTGATTCACTAATGTTCATATTACAGACTGGTTGTCTAATGTTTATATTTCAGACTGGTTCACTAATATTCATATTACAGACTGGTTCTCTAATGCTTATATTTCAGACTGGATAACTGATTTCCATACTTAGTTCGGTAATTCCACATCGAACCATTGTTAAGAAGGACCAATCCATGTTGCCTGTTTTCTAGTACTGAAAATTTTTATTTATCACTGTGGTCAGTTTGATATGCATTCTATGTAATATGTAGATAGTAACAGGGTTGTCCCAATATCAGTGAACTGGATGTCGGTGAGTGTGAATAACTTAAAGCTTTATTTTATATCAGCACACATATCCTACAGCTCCATATCACAAGTGCCACTCACAGCTTTGGCTCGGTCCTTGATGTATCTAGGAGCCAGAATAAAACAAGCCTCAGCATCAGCTATACGACATCTCTTCAGGTCCGTATCTTTGAGGGCAGATCCTCTCATGTATACAACTCTTTGTGACCATTTAGGGTCCTTCAATATCACCTGCATCTTAATGTCCATCTCATCAGCAGCCATTAAAACAACAATATGCTCCTGGAGTGGTAATTAAAGTGACTTGGTTTAAAAAATACAAATAGTCAATAATCCTAAAACTCTAATGCAAAATCAGACATCAAAGACTCAGGTGATATTAAGTAATTCGTATCAAAATATGTTCAAAAAACCCATTCTAATAATTGAATATTGAAAATTCACAATATCGTAACCAAACAATTAAATATTGAAAATTAACAAAATCGTAACAAAATAATTAAATCAGAAACTAGGTGGTCTTAAGTGGTGAGTAAAGTTGTCTCACAGTACATAGTCAGATGTCTGATTAGGACACGAATCTCGTACAGACAATTTCTCTAAATAAGCCGAGACTTCTCATCAGTAACCAAGATAAAAATAATTAAAGACTCATATATACAGTAAAATCAATCAGATTTAATCAGGTAGAAACATATACAAGTCCACACATTACCTCCAGTTTCGGATGAGCGTAAAATTCCAGTAGAAAATCCATTACTGTATCAGTTTGTAGTGTTCTGGATACAACAACAACGTGTTTGTTGCCTTTAGCTTTCCTCTCTGTGTATTCACTACCAAACTTCATCCTCTCTAACATGGTGGAGGCAATGGTTTGTATCTGTAATACACGAGGTATCTCACATATAGGATATATAAATTTATATATATATAATACACAAGGTATCTTACATATAGTACATATAAATTTATATATCTATAATACACGAGGTATCTTACATATAGTACATATAAGTTTATATACCTATAATACACAAGGTATCTTACATATATCACGTAAAAATTTATACACAATCTCATGATAAACTTGTACAATATGTTAGAGCTAAAATAAACAGGACAACTAGGAAATGAATTTGGCCCTATGTTGCTCACCTATCACACGTGTCATGTGTAAAACGTCACATAAAAATAACATTTTTGACTATAAGGAAAATGGAGACAATGTTGTGCATTCATGAAGGCATGTACGGTAGCATCAGTTATCTTCACAGGCTACCATAAATCAATCTATCAGATATAATCCATACATATTTACACACACACTACAGGACTATTATCTTTATAAATCACTTACTTGTAGAGGAATACACGCAAACGCAATACATATCATGAGAATCATGAACACTTGACTCGGCCAGATGTCAGGCGCTATATCACCGTATCCCACCGTGGAAAATGTGACGATCACAAAATACACGGAATCGAAAAGGTTCAGGTTTACGCTGGCGCTGGCTCGCTGAATATGCTGAATACCACATATTCTACAATATGAATGTTATAATTTCATCCACTGAATCATGTGTTTGTTTCTGTCATTGACAAATTAAATATCGAGGTTTTATTCTAGAAGTACAATACAACATATCAAAAGTTCATATCCATGATATATTACTAGTAAGATGGGATGACGGTGAGTTCATCATGTTGGTGGAGGATTTAAACACATGTATTGTTACTGGGATTTATTAATCACAAGGTAGGAAGAACAACATAAAATGATCGAGTACTTTTCTCCAATCTCTAGTACAGAAGAATAACTTCAATATAAAATACACTACTTGTGGAATTTTATTATTCCTGCAAATCATAGGAGAAGAATACGAGTTAAAGTATGATAAAAACCTACGTTGTGAATATAAGACAAAAAAGTGTGGCTGTCAACACAAGACACTGCTGGGATAAAGTCACAGAAATTGTCTGAAATCTTTGTCTGGTTCTGTGTAGATCATTCTGAAACAGACGTAAAACGTTATCACGTTACATGAAACATGATCAAACTATACTTCCTGGTTTATGATCTCACAATGTTTTAAGTACTAACAATTCAACATCGGATCAAATCTAGGTAAATTTATTTTCCGAAAAACTCTCCTTCAAAATAACAAATTTATCATTCAAGCTCTACATATGACCTTCACCTTGCAGATGTTGTCTCATTATAGCCAACATTAGAGCGAAGCTGCCAAACATCCTATAACAGGATTACGCGTAAAAGACACAAGATCGAACAAGATGCTGTGAAAAATAAAAGACAAAACACTAAACAATATTTTCTAACAGAATGTATCTCTGATATACGAGTGGAAAAAAGATGTTCAACAAAAAAATCCAGTTAAAGAAACTCTACGTACCAGTAATCTATCTAGAGCTTTCTTTGCCTGCCAACAACTCAGGAAGGATGGTACAAATATGTTCCTCAGCAATGGTGGGTAACATAACTACAAAAATAAGACTTCATTAAGTACAATTTTGTACTTTTCGTCTCACTGAGAACATAACATCTACAATTAATTTAAGTGAATTTAAATCAGTGTCATTATCTTCAAATTCGAATCCATGTTTGTTGTAATTGTTTAATAAAACACACAGTTTTTGATATTTGTTATATATGGAGTATACATGTAAATATTGCCTACTTACTGTAACAATGAATGGAACAGAACTGAACACTTCCAATATAAAATGTCCCTGTATAAGGTGATCACAGCGATTACCCTAAAATATATAAAATCATACAGATATGGACTGTATCCATAAAATATATACAATCATAAAATCATAGATTGTATGCATAAAATATATAAAATTATACAATTATAGACTGTCTCCATAAAATATATAAAATCCTACAATTATAAACCATCTCCATAAAATATATAAAATCATACAATTATAGACTGTCTCCATAAAATCATAGACTGTATCTATAAAACATATATAAAATCATACAATTGTAGACTGTATCCATAAAATATATAAAATCATACAATTATAGACTGTCTCCATAAAATCAAAGACTGTATCCATAAAATATATAAAATCATACAATTATAGACAGTCTCCATAATATCATACAATTATAGACTGTCTCCATGAAATCATACAATTATAGACTGTATCCATAATATATATAAAATCATACAACTATAGACTGTCTCCATAAAATCATACAATTATAGACTGTATCCATCATCAGGAGTACTGAGCGCCAGTCCACACTACATACTGTCATTATAATATATACTGTAGGAGAATTATGGTCAAAGTTTTGTTGTCATGGTAACTTACAAATAACTTGTCAAGTAACCAATGAAAAGAAAGCAATTACTGATTACCTTCAAATTTACAATTAAAAACTTATGTTTACTAAAACAATGTAACACAGTAGATTTATTCTATTCATCAACCATTTGGTTATAATTAGCAAATAAATGACAATAAAAGTATAGTACACTGCCAGAGTTAATACCACAGTTTCAGGAATCAAGTTTTCCATACAGTATCAGAAAATGTCTTATTATGGGAAGTATAAGATTCGTATCCATGGAAACCAACATTTAATAAAAAAGTGTAACAATAAGATACAACATTGTCATATAAGGATAGATAATATTATCATTAGATAAAAAATCACTTTTTAGTAAGGAACAAATAGACTACAGAAAATGATTCTCACCTTGGCAACATAAACTTTGAGTAAAGCTTTAACAAAAGTGATAACAGCCAGAACCACCTGTGCTATCCATAATGGTAACGGTCTATATACCCACAGTAACACATACCTAAAGAAACACAAATATGTAACATCGAGCTAACTGGGTGAATTACAATACAAGATCTAAGCACGTGACAATATGCATGCCGTGTTTGATACGTGCGTAAATATAAAAAGTGAAATCAAAAAGTACAAAACAAATTCACACATGATGCAAAAGTACTACAAAAGGGCAAGTCATGACATGCAAAGTTGTTATAATAGTGGGCAAAACATGAGCACAAAACTTTTCAACTTACAATAAATACCAGCTGTTTTATCAGCTGTTCAACAATTTACACAACTAACGTGATCAGATTCACACACAAATCAACAGGGTATGCATCCAAACTTGTTTAGTTTGTAGATAGAAAAACACGTACAGCATTTCAAACATTCACTGAACACTAAAAACAAAGACTGAATCAACACAAATATAGCGGAGGGTTTTATTTATATGAATACACAAACCAGTTAACTTCATCTTCTTGTTTCACTTTTGTACCATTAGCAGAAATACAGGGACTACCGTCACTGTAAGAGAAATTAAACACCACAAATATATGATGTAATTACAAGATTATTCTTTATTATATAATATTATATCATATAATATATTATTATATTATATAATTACAAGAACTCTATCATAACATCATGTTGATTATTAAGGCCCAATAAGGTAAAGGGTCAACACAGCTTTTATAATTCCCACAACTCATAGGTCACAATAGAGACATTACTTTCCAAGAACACGTAGGCACATTATTCACTAGGTACAAGTAGGGACATTATTCACTAGGTACAAGTAGGGACATTATTCACTAGGTACAAGTAGGGACATTATTCACTAGATACAAGTAGGGACATTATTCACTAGATACAAGTAGGGACATTATTCACTAGGTACAAGTAGGGACATTATTCACTAGGTACAAGTAGGGACATTATTCACTAGATACAAGTAGGGACATCATTCACTAGATACAAGTAGGGTCATTATTCACTAGATACAAGTAGGGGACATTATTCACTAGATACAAGTAGGGGACATTATTCACTAGATACAAGTAGGGGACATTATTCACTAGATACAAGTAGGGGACATTATAGATACAAGTAGGGACATTATTCACTAGATACAAGTAGGGGACATCATTCACTAGATACAAGTAGGTGACATTATTCACTAGATACAAGTAGGGACATAATTCACTAGATACAAGTAGGTGACATCATTCACTAGATACAAGTAGGTGACATCATTCACTAGATACAAGTAGAGACATTATTCACTAGATACAAGTAGGGACATTATTCAAAAGATACAAGTAGAGACATTATTCACTAGATACAAGTAGGTGACATCATTCACTAGATACAAGTAGGGACATTATTCACTAGATACAAGTAGGGACATTATTCACTAGGTAAAAGTAGGGACATTATTCACTAGGTACAAGTAGGTGACATTATTCACTAGATACAAGTAGGGACATTATTCACTAGGTACAAGTAGGGACATTATTCACTAGATACAAGTAGGGACATTATTCACTAGGTACAAGTAGGGACATTATTCACTAGATACAAGTAGGTGACATTATTCACTAGGTACAAGTAGGGACATTATTCACTAGGTACAAGTAGGGACATTATTCACTAGATACAAGTAGGGACATTATTCACTAGGTACAAGTAGGGACATTATTCACTAGATACAAGTAGGGACATTATTCACTAGATACAAGTAGGGGACATTATTCACTAGATATAAGTAGGGACATTATTCACTAGATATAAGTAGGGACATTATTCACTAGATACAAGTAGGTACATTATTCACTAGATACAAGTAGGGACATTATTCACTAGATATAAGTAGGTGACATTATTCACTAGATACAAGTAGGGACATTATTCACTAGATACAAGTAGGTGACATCATTCACTAGATACAAGTAGGGACATTATTCACTAGGTATAAGTAGGGACATTATTCACTAGATACAAGTAGGGACATTATTCACTAGATACAAGTAGGGACATTATTCACTAGATACAAGTAGGGGACATTATTCACTAGATATAAGTAGAGACATTATTCACCAGGTACAAGTAGGGGACATTATTCACTAGATACAAGTAGGTACATTATTCACTAGATATAAGTAGGGACATTATTCACTAGATACAAGTAGGTACATTATTCACTAGATACAAGTAGGTACATTATTCATTATGTACATGTAGGGACATTATTCATTAGGTTCAAGTAGGGGTATTATTCACTAGAGACAAGTAGGGTCATTATTCACTGGGTACAAGTGGGGGACATTATTCATTAGGTACAAGTAGGGGACATCATTCACTAGATACAAGAAGGTGACATTATTCACTAGGTACAAGTAGGTGACATTATTCATTAGGTACAAGTAGGGGACATTATTCACTGGGTACAAGTGGGGGACATCATTCACTAGATACAAGTAGGGGTATTATTCACTAGGTACATGTAGGTGACATTATTCACTAGGTACAAGTAGGGGACATTATTCACTAGATACAAGTAGGGTCATTATTCACTAGATACAAGTAGGGACATTATTCACTAGGTACAAGCAGGCTGTAAGTACTAGTATGAAAGACAAGGATGAAACATTACTACACTTAAATCTATTCAGAATTAACACAAACTTACCACTGATACTGGGATACATCGTCTAATACAATCCTCACCATATACAGTGCACATATCAAACTTTTAGCTACTAAATCAAACACAGTCAGTGCTAGACCTACAACAACAACAACAAACAATAGTCAGTTAATTGATGTATTCCCAAAAAGGCGGGGATGGGGAGAAATTGTTTAAAACTGATCCCATCTTAGTAATAATGAGGACAGACAGAGAACTTCACAAATTAAACCAGACATAAATCAAGTTGCGACATCAATGTGTAGCTATTTGACAAGATAAAAGCCTGGTTATACTTGTACCTGATATGTTTATAAATAACTGTGAAGGTAAAAAACATTATTTTAGATTTAGATATGTCAGACATGTACGACTGTGATGTACATGACCAAGATAGCGACCTTATCATCACTTACATGAGATCTACCAAATATCCCCCAATAAACGCCTTCTTGAGAACAAATAAGTCATGAAAAACAATGTTTTAATAATACTTCAGGGGCCGCAGCCATGGTCCAGTGGTTAGTGTGCTGGACTTGTAACCTGGAGATCCAGTTTGAATCCTGGTTGCAGCAGGTCTATAAAATTTGACAAAAATATTGATTTTCCTCCATAAGTGGAGAACTTGCCGGCCCTTGTGGAAGGGTAAGTTAGCACCGGTTAGTATGTAGTCCAGGAAAACTGGTCAGGAGAACCTGTCACCATATATAACTGAAAAATTGTAGTAAAAATGGCATTAAACCCCAGTGACAATAAGTCACATAAAAGCATAAAAACATATAATAATACTTCAACTTTTATCTAGTACAGTGTAACCCCTGAACACCGGACTCTCTTAATACCGGAACTCTGAAAATCGGACTGTCAACTTGGTCTTGACAGGGTCCGGTATTCAGAGGTTACACTGTACATCCTCCAAATAAAAGCTAAACACGTTGAAAAAAAAACTGTAATATTGACACTGGGATTAATTTGACACGGGAGATTTGAATGTAACTGGTATTTATTATAATCTCGCTATGTTATCATAAAGGCATATCCTCCACATGGAAAGTACAACAACTTAACTGTAACTTATGAATAAAAACATCAGGCTAACTCAGGAGGGAAATAATTTTTGTTGCCTTTTACTGAATATCATGTCATGTGTTTCATTAAGAACAAAAACAATTTTACGTCATGCATGGAGCAAATGTCAAAGCATAAAACATTATATCAAGATGTTTTGTCTACTGGGGTTAACTCTCTGCCTCATATTACTGCATTCCCCCTCCCCCATCCTGCCCCTGAAGCAGACGACTTGAAAAAATTGTGGCAGAAGACACCATTGCTTGTAATGAGTAATGGCTTCTTTTGCCACAATGTTTTTCACTCTGTAAGAGAGAAATAACCCAATTTTCTTAAATAAATTGATGTTTTGTATATTTGCTTTGAATTTGGAAGAGTCCAAAATATGCGTATTAAGCAAATGGTTTTAACAAAGTATACTATATACATCAAGATGTTCTACCTACTGGGTTCAACACAGGATTTTACAAGAAACAAGTTTTAAAAAATTCCAGTCAAGATGTCAACAAGAAGCACTCTCACTGGATTATTTAACCCTTTACAAGCAATGACTTCTTTTGCCACAATGTTTTCAAAAGTCGTCTGCTTCAGGTGCTGGGGAAATGTGGTATTATGAGGCAGAGGGTTAAAATACTGACCTAAGGAAATAAGCAACACGTGAATTTTAATTTGCCCATTAGAGGAAGAAACATGATAAAAATGGAACTGTAACTTACGAGCTGATGAATTACGAATTAAAATTCTTCTCAACTTCCCACGTAAGGTATTGTGTTCAAGATATTTAACAGGCGCCGAGCTGAAAACAGACAAAATTAATGTTTACATTGATACACATGAAGACTAGTGCCTGATACCTCCTTACCCTCGGAGAACGCCAAAGCCTTTGGAGGTAGAGGTCTGTCACTGATATATGGTACAAATTCATGTCATGCACAGCGATCATGTTGTCACTGGAACTCTGTTAACAGTTAACGTCAAGGATAAAAAATATTGTGTACAAGTACACAATTGACACAGTGACTTTCATCTTCACAAGTCTGACACAGTACCAAGACATGTCCACTAATCAGGAACATTTATACAGTATTAAATTAAATTTCATCATTATCATATATTAGGCCTAAAAAAAAAAAAGGTTTGCTTCCAGTTACATGCCACAAAAAATATGAGTGGGTAGGTAGGGATTTTTTTCTTTGAAGTTTTTTTTTACATATATCGGCAACACTGTTTTGGAAATTACAATATTGTACTAAGATTAGGATGCCGTAAAAACTTTTAAATCAGCAAGTTAAAGATGGGTCAGGTGGGTAACAGGAAACAAACTAATTTTTTAACGTCTTAAGTTAATATAAATCAAGAAATGATTGGATTAAAAAATAAGCACATAAATAAGGCCACAAGATCCAGTTTTGTCAGTTTTAATAAAACAAATATCTCGGCCATGAAAAATGAAGATATCACGTATATCACATGTATTTTAGGACGTAAATTTTCCAATCAAACAACCAAGATGGATCAAACCTTTCTTCTTGAGTTTTATTATACCATTGATCAAGTCCTTGAACTTTGAGGGGCACCTGACTATAACCTTAGACTGCATTTATTCTGTTATCAACAAAATAAACACACTTCTGAATGCATGTTGACATGCTGATAAAATTTACATTATAGAACAGATATTACTTAAAGCTGAATATTGCATGTATGAATGTCAGATATATTTGAATATAAACATGTCTTACGTGTATTTTATACAAACTTTATCAAGAAATAAACAATATAAAAGCCATGATCTACATAACACAAGTATCACAGACCTAATATACGTGACCTTGTGCATGTTTGTTACATGACCTTGTGTATGTTTGTTACATAACCTGGTGTATGTTTGTTACATAACCTTGTGTATGTTTGTTACATGACCTGGTGTATGTTTGTTACATGACCAGGTGTACTTTTGTTACATGGCTTGGTGTATGTTTGTAACATGATCCAGTGTATGTTTGTTACATGATCCTGTGTATGTTTGTTACATGACATGGTGTATATTTGCTATTAATACATACCTGGTGTACGTTTGTTACATGAGCCGGTGTATATTTGTTACATGACTTAGTGTATGGTGTATGTTTGTTACATGACATTCTGTATTTTTTAAAATTCTAATCAGAAGTAAAACAACAGTGATAAACAGTGATTACTAGACATGTATTGATTACTAGACATTTATATCTGTGGTTACACATTCAGTGAGGTCATCATCAACAAGGTTTATGATTTATTAACAGGGTTTGTGATCTATTAACAGGGTTTGTGATCTATAAACATGATTTATGATCTATTAAAAGTGCTTATGATCTATTAACAAGGTTTATGATCTATTAACAAGGTTTATGATCTATCAACAAGATTTATCATCAATTAAAAAGGTTTATGATCTATTAATTCATGTTTATTTATGTTGATATAGCTGGACAGTACCATCAGTAAAAAAGTGAACATAATGTAAGAACACATTAAGAGAGTTGTGGTACAATTTTGTCAACTATGCCAAGTGTCAAATAATGGAAATAAAAAACAACAAAAACAAATTGAATTGAAGCAGAAATCCACAACAAAAAACAAGAAGCAGACATCTGACCACCTTAGTGTAGTCCTGATCTTATGTCAAGTCACGTATAAATTTTACTTATAACACAAACCCTCAATCAATATAAGATATGAATACTGTATACCTACCAGTTACCATCATCATCAATGGACAGATTACTAACACTAAAATCATCATTATCAGCAGTCATAATGAAGTGTGTGAGATTAAACACAATTATCCAGTTTACCTCAATGAAACACTTAAATCCAACACTACAATGTCAACAAACAGATGTACACACTGACTTACAACTTGTAAACAAAATTATACATGTATATACTTCAAGTCGTTCACTTTATCATGTATACCTTAATTCTCTATCACAAGTAAACTACATTCTTAGTGAACATATAAACATAACAATGATTTATTTCAATACTATATATACAGCTAATCCAAGATCACAGTACTTTTTATCAGTTACTTTTTACATTATTTTCACAATTGTTGATTTTTTTTTCCATACACCAACATCTTATATCTCACCGCTCTTAACACAATGTTTGTTTCTTTACGATACTAATGACAATAACTTTGGTTAAATCTGTAACAAGTTACATGTACGTACATGGAAGGTCAAGTGATACAATACTGACACTCCACAATGTATTGTCGTAAAATCAAGTAGGGGGGACATTATGTAAATTTTCTGTAAAAATATTTAAGTACATCCTTAAGGCAAAACTTGCTGTCATAAAACATCATAATGATAACGTAAGATCCCTGAAGCCCAAATATGTCAATACGTAAAGTTTCTCATCAGTGAATGATGATATTTGTATCATATCTTGTATAAATTATAAGATTGTTTAATTAACTGCACTATGTTGACATTAGATATTTAGTATTATTATAAATTCACCTTTCAGAAAATTTACACCATATTTAGCCTTATAAATGTCATAAGCTAATTAAATATATACGATAATGCTTTAGGATAAAAAATATATCTGAAAATAGAACAACTAACCCACAAATATAACAAATTTACTGTCCGAGGGACGAGGTAAAACTGAACGACTGCCGAGTTGTGTGAAAAATAGCACGTGGTTATAGGTTAGATGTCATTAATTTGGTAAAGGATGGTATAATACATGTAAAAAAAATAAAATTTAGGGAACTTTGATGTTAATACAGATTGTTTTTAGATTGTTTTATTAATAATTGTTCATTTCTATGTAGGTTTTTGTTTTTATATCTTTTCTTTTAATTCTATCCATATATAAACTCTTGTGCATATTTTATTACCTATATGACATGAAGTTAACGCAAATATTCTAAATAAAACTAATTAGGATTGTTAAACATATTTTCTGTCGTTATCCATAAAAGACAAAATGTACTTCATTTCACAGTAATCTTACACAAGATTTCTAGACTATTTTTGTACAATTATATCTAGATTCTATTCATACAACTGGTAGGACAGACTCCTCGCTTGTATTATTTGTACACCCCCCCCCCCCAGCAAGCAATGTACAACTACCAGGTTAAGTCCAGGAGATATCAATTAAGTCATAAATTTCTTTTGACCAACATTTTCCACTGCTTTAAAGTGAGTACTTCAACATAAGGATGTAAGTTAACAGTCCCCTCTACTTATCTAGTCATGTGAATTCTGTAAACAATTGTTTAATATTTGTGTGAAATTTAACCAATATTAAAGTTTATCTAGACAAAAAATAGCATAATTTTCTAATGAATGATTTCATTGAAAATTTTTGATAAACTTGAATACCGTATATATTTCCTTATAAACACCCATTCCCTAATAAACGCCCCCCCACTTTCTTGGACAAGAGAAAACATAAGTGATTTACCATGACAGGATATTTTAATCAGAGATGAACAATAGAAATTAGTAGAAAAGTAGACTTTTTAAATCCAAGGAATGACACAAACACATTTTCAAAAATGTAACGCCCCGGGGCGTTTATTAGGGAATATATGGTAATTGGCGGCCATTAAACTGAGGTAAATATAAGAAAATACAAGATTTTATTCAAAGATAACAATTTCTCCGACTTAACATTTAATGGATGGCCTATAAACACCAGACATTACATCAGAATCCTTCATAAGAGCATTACAAAACATGACAAAAATGATGTCAGCACTTCCTGCAGGCATTTACCATTTAAGTACACATTATATCATGGGAACAATTGACTGTAGAAAGTTAGCCCAGGGGGTGGGGTAAGATTACCACAGATTGACTATTGTTACTTGCTTTCTTGATCAAAGTCAGTAATGACGATATCTTTACAGCTACATAAAGAAATACACAAATCAAAGCACTGCAGGTACAGACAGTTTGGTGTATCAGGGCTTTAATTAAAAAATTAAGTACCCGATCTTTTGCCGAAGCAACAGATAAATCTGGCAAAAATTTTCGTATTTTCCCAGCAATTTTAAAAATCTTGGTAAAACAACTAATTCAAATGCATTTTTTAACCAATGGTTTCAATCGAAAATCATTTCTTATTGAAAACCCGGTGTATAGCATGTACTTTAATGTAAAGTTTAAGATTCTAAGTTTTGCAATTAGCTTTTATTCAACGTTTTGGAAGTAATGTCTAAAAAGGAACTATAATATCCCTAAATTCATCAGTGATGAACTAGAATATTGTAAAAACTGTACTAACAGATAACAATACATTCAAAGTCCTACATGAAGCATATACAACCATTCAACGTGGTAGATAAGGAAGTAGAACTCATATAAAATATAGAAGTAATAAGTAGTCAGTGACTTCCCTTACTTACATTCACAAAAACACATCAGAACAATATAGAACAATATAAGACACATATATTGTATACTGAAGCAGGGCTCTTGATCTCCCGAATTTGGGGCCGAAATTCTGCCCCATATACTTTTTTCCCCTATTTTTGGTAAAAATTCCTACACTTATCATATTAATTAGGCTTGTGAAATCCCCCCTTGAACTGAAAACGATGCGAAATTCCCCCATCACAGGGCCCCGGCCCCAGTCCCCCAAAAGAGCCCTGTGAAGGCTTGAAGTCAAAATGAACATTGAAAAAACCATTATGGTGATTCGTTTTTCTGAGTGCAAAAGTCAACGTCTTACTACAATTTTAGCTAAATAAAGAAAGAAAGATTAAGACCTTTGGCAATCAAAAATAACTTGAGGCCATAGTCAAACGATATATTGTTCTTAATAACAAAATACATGTTGGCTGACACTCAATGCCTACTCTTTTCAAGAAGTGATTAAATTTGTTATCATAATATTGAATTTAAGTTTAATGCTAACAGTATCATAATTAACTGTGACAGGCCTAAAAAAAAATAGTTAGTTTCCATTACCCCGACCGACCCTATATTTTGCCACTGACCCTATGAATTTTTGGGCAAATCATAGTTTTGCAAAATAAAAATAATGTCTGTCATATTCTGGAATAAAAAATATTGGTTTTAAGACATTAGTATTGGTTAAGATGAAAGTAAAGTTAAGGACAAAAAAAATGGCGAGGATTAGCACCAACAGTCCGAACAGAAGTAGTGGTCCAGCCCGAAGCAGAGGTAAAACGCTGGTGAAGACAAGACAGGAACCAATTAACATCACAGAGGAAACTTAATTACTTTAAAAGACTTAATAATAAGAAAAATCAAAGTGATCCAAATTATGAAGGCATAAACTTGTTTACAAAAACAGGCAATAGAAAATAAACTTACACAAGATGTTCCCAATCAGGACCTCGCTCATGATGATGATGGTGAAAGAACAGCAGATGCTTATAATGTAAATGAGGATGATGATGTCGATGAGGCTTAGGTGAGCACAAATTATCCGCCATAATGCTTGTACATAAAATATAACAGAGCCAAACTGTTGACAATGTCTACACTGTTTGCAAACCAAAACACGAATAATCCTGAATTCTTCAGATAAATGCTCCTTATTCAGTTCATGAACTAAACTAAGGCAGAGATAAAACAGCAAGGATATAATAAATTTTATCAGAGTTTAAAGGTCATTTGCTTCGCAAAAATACTGAGAAACCAAACTATGCCACAAAAGGAGTAAAGGCATTAATGTCGATCACAATTAATTACTTTCACATAGTTGACAAAACGCTGCCCAGGTGGATTGTGTAGCAATAGTATATCACTGTAGAGCATTAATGAGAAAAAAACTTCAGTGAGTTATAACTGTCCAACCATTTTTTCCTATCTTCTCTGAGACATCACATATTGAAACAAGGCAGATTGTTTATTTCTTAAAGTGGACTACGTCTAACTTGATGAAAACTGTGACTTTAGGAAACACCTGGAAACGTTCTTAACACCTGGAAACGATCTTAACACCTGGAAACATTCTTAACACCTGGAAACGATCTCAACACCTGGAAACGTTCTTAACACCTGGAAACGTTCTTAACACCTGGAAACGTTCTAAACACCTGGAAACGTTCTTAAAACCTGGAAACGATCTTAACACCTGGAAATGTTCTTAACACCTGGAAACGTTCTTAACACCTGGAAACGATCTTAACAGCTGGAAACGATCTTAACACCTGGAAACGTTCTTAACACCTGGAAACGATCTTAACACCTGGAAACGTTCTTAACACCTGGAAACATTCTTAACACCTGGAAACATTCTTAACACCTGGAAACAATCTTAGCACCTGGAAACGTTCTTAACACCTGGAAACATTCTTAACACCTGGAAACGATCTTGTCTGATAAGCTGTGTTTTGTTGAGGAAAAACTTGAAACATGTTTTATTCTCAAGTTCTGGTTCACATATTTAGCAATGGCTTTCAACCTTGACAAATCAAAAAATATCTTTTTTTTGAACACCCACATGTACTATAATAGTATTCTATACCTTTCTCTTACAATTCAAACACAATATGTTATTAATACAAAATAAAGACATTTATATATATATATATTCTTATTTTGTCATTATTTTTCATAACTATCATGATATTTATATTTTTTATCATTATAATTTTATCATTATTTATATTTTTTTATTTTTATTATTTAATTATTATTATATTCTTTATTTTTTCTACATTATTTTTATATTATAATCAAATTTGCTATTATTACTATTTCTATTATTCTTATATTATTTATCATAACTATTATTATGATATGAGATTTTTTTTTGGAAAGCTATTAAGTTAGGAGTTCATTTTCATAAAAACAATGATCAAGGAAGTCTCTATTGATGTGTGAATATGGCCGACTGAACATAAGGGTCGATAATCAACATTTTTAAGATGGCAGTTTGAAAACTAAGAATTGGGAAGATTAAAAGTTTGTGAGTTTTAGCTACGTAAATAGCGTGTATGGTGCCCGTGGGCATTGATTATGGCCTGGCATCGCCGTTGCATGCTACCAATAAATCCACGGACCTTATGATGAGAAGGCTGAACCCATTCCTCAATGGGAGTCTGTCTGAGCTCCCGGACAGTTGCTGTTTGGACTTGGCGGGAAGAAATAGCATATCCCGTGTGTTTTCTTTGGGATTTAAATCCAGGGATCAAGCTGCCAATCCATTCGCACAACTGCAGCAAGCTTAAGATACTGGTTAGTGATGTGGACCCTGTGTGCACAGGTATTATCATCCATCAGAATGAAATCAGCACCTATAGCACCTGTATACGGGCGAACATGAACATCCAGAATTTCATTGACCAATCTCTCGGTCATTAGAGTGCCGTTTTTAATGCCGTGTAATACAATGAATTTAAAGAAGTCATTTGTTCTGTAAGCAGTTTCTGTATCATAAAAATTAGTGCCATACATAATCAGCAATATACTGACTGATTCAATTATACAAAGTCATTAAAGTCTGTTAGAATCCTATACAAAGGTCACCGTGATTAAAAAAAACTCTATGAAAACTTATCTAAGACTATTA
This sequence comes from Lutraria rhynchaena, assembly GCA_008271625.1. Taxonomy (NCBI): domain Eukaryota; kingdom Metazoa; phylum Mollusca; class Bivalvia; order Venerida; family Mactridae; genus Lutraria; species Lutraria rhynchaena. Next base: position 335,453 of record VIBL01000122.1, on the reverse strand, counting down.
CATAACTTCATCACATCAGAGCAGAATAGGGGTTATATTGATTATCGTAATAAAGTATGTGTCTCATTTTAAAACAAAACTAAGATAAGACATAAGGGGATGGAACAATGCTAGAAATATAACAGAATAACTGTATCAGGGCCACAGAACATGACGGGCCACAGAACATGATGGGGCCACAGAACATGACGGGGCCACAGAATAGAACAGTGTGTCAATCTCAGCAACTCTTAATTATTTTATTACTTGAATACTTCTAACATTTTTTTTCAATGCACTGATAAAATCTTACTTTTGATACACAAAGGGAGACAATTATTATGTAATACAGGGAGAACTTCTGGAGTTATCTCCCCTACAAAACCAGTCTGAATATAAAACACTTTAAAATCTTTCAAAAAGTCGTAAGATTTAGACCACAGGGGGCTAGCATGTTGAAGGGATGGTGTATTATGGTGTATTAGGCATAAAATGGCCGCACGGACCTAAAACACATACATCATATATATACATTTACAAAGATTACAACTTCCAGAATGACAGTTTCTGCACCAATTTTGTTTAACAAACTAATACTAATAATGTATTAGCTATCTGTAGACACCAGTTATTAGAAATTTGAGCGATTTCTTAAAAAGTTACGTAGAGTTAAACAAACTTGGTGCAGAAACTGTCATTTCGGAAGTTGTAACTCTTGTATATGTATATATATGATATTTGTGTTTTTGGTCCGTGTGGCTATTTTAGGCCTAATACATCATTATACACCGTCCCTTCAACATGCTAGCCCCCTATGCTTTAGATAAAGAACATTATAAGGGAAGAAAATTAGTCTAAATATTTCCCTGTTTTATGGGAGTGCAGACTAAATTGAACAGATAACTTCATTATTTTCCTTGTTTAGTAGAGTGTCATTATAAGTAAATCATTATGAAGACATTTGTAACATAGTTTTAATTACATACAGGTCAACAAGATGAACCACGAGTGACCTTGTTACAATCTAGCCCGCACGTTCGTACATTAGGTTGGACTTCGTAAATGTATTAATATCCTAAGAGTCTCACATGAGAAATATACAAATAAATAAACAATAAGCAATTTCAAAAACAAGTGTTTATGATACATGAAATAACTGACTCCATTTAACACCATTCCAATGATGTTGTACACTTAGATATTAAAATTGATAATTTAAAGTGTCTGCAGATATTTTACTATCATATAGAATATTTTATATACTCTTAAACATTATCCAAGTCTGCATCTCGTTAACTCCACATGATTCAACTACTAACATTCTAACATCCTGCAGTGTCACCTCATCTGATAGACTTCACAGTGCTTCTTTATTTAGGCAACAGAGTGTCTGAGAATTCTCAACCAAATTTGAGGAAAATGGAGCTTGGGATGATTTCGTTTTATCTTCAACTCACACTCTTGTAAACACTGTGTTCCAATCATATAGTCCACACTCACAAGCTAGGTCAAGATGGACTATAGATTCTGTAACTATCTACAAGCATGTTGGTAGAATGTATGGTTCAAGATGAATTATAAATTGAAATTTTGACACAGATTTTATAAAAATAAATTTTACTGAAGCAGAAAGATTTTTGAGGGGCGGGCATGGATAAAAATCCAGGAATTAATTTTCTGTTGCCTTATACATAAGCATCAGACAACTTGAATCAGACATTTATCTATCTTGTCACATCGAGTCATCCAAATACAAGAATTTAATTAGAAATAAAATCAAACCTGTTATGCGCATGCTTGGTTATGTCATGCCAGTCCAATCGAAAGAACTGTTGGAGTTCTAAACTATCACAGTTAAAAGACATGTTTGTTGTACACTAGACTCTATGTTTCTTGTAATAAGAATTTTTTCTTGTCAGTTCAGACTTCAAGCTAGTAATAAACCGCTTCCATTAAATAAAATTACAGAAAAATAACTTGATACGGATCAAACAATAGACTGATTATTTGTATTACTGAACAAATTTTGAAATTTTGAACAAACGATTAATGGAATTCTATAATAAAATGGCTTATAACGAAGCCGTCTAAGAAAATATAACACTATAAAATATTTGCGGGTTAATATATATCACACAGTATGAAACTGACAATACTAAAAGTGGTATATAAAAAACTTATGAAGTAATTACAGCTATTTAAATAAATGCAGATACTTCAACAATGTAACAAAACAGGAAAAAAAAGAAATTTTAACTTTTCTTACACATTCAACATTTTAAGTAACATAATTATACTTTAAGAATAACTGACAGCCTTATGTATTAAAACAAAATAAAAAACACCGAATAAAGATTTAAGCACAAAATTACGTAAAATCCCAAAAGTCTCCTTTCTGAATGAACCAAAAAAGAGTCAAAATGACTTAACATCCTGCTGTATCTACATTATATATATTATATAGTAGTATCTGTGATGTGAACTGACTCTGGAAGCAAGTGAAAAGGAGGAACATCCAAGTAGATACAAGCACTTATAGTTAAATAGTGAAGCATAACAAAAACGTACGATATAAAAATCAAACAATTCCTGTTTACGGAACACAGCATCCAGGTCACAATCACGCTTTGAACACGCAATCATATCAATATCCAGACCTCTTTTTGTCCGCTCGATATATTCAAATTTTACCCCAAAGAGATACCAAGAAAGAAATATACTAATATATAGTACAACATGGCTGCATTGTAATTGATACATGCAAATTGGGTTCTTTTTATCCATATATACGTATAAAAATTCACAGACAGTCAAGTTTTAAGTAAATATTATGTAACCAGATGTTCATCACTATACAATACAGAATTAATTCTTTACGTCCAAGACTTGATACTGATACCAAAAAACATGCAGTTTTAGTCATAAATTATAAACAAAAAATGCCAATTTTACACAAATAATACTGGAAAGTCAAGGTCGCAAAAAGAATATCTGTGTTTGACAGCGGCATGTTCTCACCTTGAACAGACACATTTGAACATTTTTGGTATTCACCAGCTTGCACTAATAAAACAACCACTTAGATATCATACACCATAATTTCTTAAATAAATGAAAATAAACTGCAAACGCTATTTTCTGAAGTGTGTAGGCAGGCACTGAAGACCAAATCTCAATAGTTACCTAGTCAAGAAATCATTGTAGAACTATTGTACAGCGGAGTGACTGATTAACAGGTATTAGACACTGTTTGTATAATAGGTAGACTGTTTAACAGGTATAAGACGCTGTTTGTATAACAGATAGACTGTTTAACAGGTGTTAGGCACTGTTTGTATAATAGATAGACTGTTTAACTGGTGTTAGGCACTGTTTGTATAATAGATAGACTGTTTAACAGGTGTTAGGCACTGTTTGTATAATAGATAGACTGTTTAACAGGTGTTAGGCACTGTTTGTATAACAGATAGACTGTTTAACTGGTATGAGACACTGTTTGTGTAATAGATAGACTGTTTAACTGGTATGAGACACTGTTTGTGTAATAGATAGACTGTTTAACTGGTATGAGACACTGTTTGTATAACAGATAGACTGTTTAACAGGTATTAGGCACTGTTTGTATAACAGATAGACTGTTTAACAGGTATGAGACACTGTTTGTATCAATGCTTTATGTTACTAAAATCATAAATCATTGCTTCATAACACTAAAATCATAAATCAGTGCTTTATATCACTAAAATCATAAGTCAGTGCTTTATATCATTAAAAAAAATAAATCAGTGCTTTATATCACTAAAATCATAAATCAGTGCTTTATATCACTAAAATCATAAATCAGTGCTTCATATCACTAAAATCATAAATCAGTGCTTCGTATCACTAAAATCATAAATCAGTGCTTCATATAACTAAAATCATGAATCAGTGCTTTATATTACTAAAATCATAAATCAGTGCTTTATATCACTAAAATCATATATCAGTGTTTTATATTACTAAATTCATAAATCAGTGCTTAATCACCAAAAGGCCATGGCCATGGTCGATTGGGTAGTGCGCAAAACTTGTAACCCAAAAATCCAGGTTTGAATCCCGGTTGAGGCAGATCATATCCTTCTATGAAAATTTGACAAAAAAATAAATTTTCCTCCATATGAGGAGAAGTTGGGGAAGGGTAAGCTAGTACTGGTTAGTATACAGTCCAATAAAACTGCTTAGGTGAACTGGTCGCAGTATATAACGGAAATTTTTTTGAAAGACAGCAGTAAACCCTAGTGACAATAAGTCACATAAAAACAAACAAACAAACAAAACATTATATCACCCAAATGATAAATCAGAGCTTATATCACTAAAACCATAAATCAGAGCTTTATACCATTAAAATCATAAATCAGTGCTTTGTTTCGCTAAAATCATAAATCAGTGCTTTGTTTCGCTAAAATCATAAATCAGTGCTTTGAACCACCAGTGTATTATATTATTAAAAATTGTACAAAGAATACGTTCTCACATCAACAAGTATGTTATGCATGCATGTAAACAAACAGCACATATACACACAATATGTCATATTAACATAAATCATAAATATTTCTGCAAAAGTATTACAGCACTGACAATGCAAAAGTATTACAGCACTGACAATGCAAAAGTATTACAGCACTGACAATGCAAAAGTATCTGTAACAGATGATACCAATACAGTTTGCGGAATCAATAAATAACATGTTTATATTTGACATTAATAAAATGCGATATCAATAACATGCTTATATTGTGACATCAATAGCATATTTATATCTGATATCAATGGCATGTTTATATGTGATATCAATAGCATGTTTATATGTGAGATCAATAGCATGTTTATATGTGATATCAATAGCATGTTAATATGTGACATCAATAGCATGTTTATATGCGACATCATTAGCACGTTTATATGTGACATCATTAGCATGTTTATATGTGACATCAATAGTATGTTTATATGTGACATCAATAACATGTTTACATGTGATATCAATAACACGTTTATATGTGACATCAATAGCATGTTTATATGTGACATCAATAGCATGTTTATATGTGAAATCAATAACATGTTTATATGTGAGATCAATAACATGTTTATATGTGACAAAAATAACACGTTTATATGTGATATCAATAACACGTTTATATGTGAAATCAATAGCATGTTTATATGAGATATCAATAACATGTTTATATGTGACATTAATAACATGTTTATATGTGATATCAGTAGATTTGAAATAAACAATTATAGTTACCTGGACCACTCTTCTTCATCATCACTCGTATCATTAGGTAAAAACTGCTCCAAATCCATTCCATCACACATACTAGGTGACTGAGATTTTAACAACATTGGTCGTACCGTTTCCTTCTCAAACTCAACAAACTTCATCTGTTCATTATACATATTTTATCAGCAGTTCAGTTTAGCGTTTGTCCTTCCCAAATCTAATTTCAAAATTAATTAATAATTCAAGCATGAAACAACATTTCTATCTTCACCTCCGTCACGTGTCAAGTGTTTAATTCATGTAAATACATCTCCCTTCAACTGTCAAACTTGCTCAATGTAGCTTTGAAAGATATTTTTGTCTTTAAATTTCTTAATGCAACAATATGGTAAAAATTAAAACTGTAGATCAGAACACAGACGAGTGTCAGAACTGTATGTATAATATTTCGTTTTAAGTGAGTACAGAGCAGCACATTATGTGCCGGTTTAGTATGAGTACATGTCACTGATGGAATATTCACGAAGTACAGATATAATATCCAGTTCAACTAGTTTACAATTCCTACTGAACATTACAGCCTATGGTTTATCAGCACAATCGCAGTAGTCATGAAGAAGAGTAATACAAACTTGTATGATGCAGAGCTCCCGTGACCCCTAGATCCGTGACCCCTAGATCCGCATAATGAAATCAACAGGGGACATGCATGTTCAAAATATTTCAATAAATCTCATTTATTCCACTTCTTTGTGAAGAAAATTAGCTGACTATAAACATGGATATATCCACACTGGGTATTCAAGTTAATCACTGTGTAACAAAGTTCTCTGGAGATATTTATCATCCGAACATCAGTGGTAGTGACTATGAATTAAGTCCAACATTAAAAGTGTTCACAACATTAACTCACACATAGACTTTGAATCAATCGGCTGAGATAATTAAGAGATATTGTTTTAACTTACACCAATAAGTCTTCAAACAAATTCAAACAATTTGACCAAAAAAAAAATCACAATAAATCAGCAGTATTTAAGAAACAGTAAGAAAATTCACAAATCAACTATAAACAAATTTGTGACCTGACACTGAACTTTCATGAAGAAAGGAAGAGGACCTACACACATAGAGATCATGTTACCAGAACAAGAATACATTAGCTCAAGGGAGAGTTTATGAATCTTGTACATGTCTCTATGAGTACTGTATGTGAAGTGGGACAATTTACCACAGCCCCTAACTGACATAATATAAACATGCAATGTTGGTACTTGAGTATATTAAGAGTCACATGCAGACTTAATTATTTATACAATCAACAGCAGACAACATTATACAGTCGGGATTTAAGACATAAAAATCAAGGACGAAACTGTTTTTTCTGCACTTGAATAAAAAAAAGCATAACCGAAAAAAAACATAACTTGCGCATGTGATGTATAAACACATGTCATTTTTGTCATATGAGCCTACTGACAACGATAAACAGATTACAGGCAATGCTCCATTATTAATCAATCCTAGATCCAGAAGCAAAGTCGCTCTTTGTAAAAGTAAGAACATCACAAGTATCAGAATCCTACACAAGATCTATCCATACTTTCTAGCTGTAAGTAATGATCTGCATTAAATATTATAGTAATATTTTCTTCAGTTAACTCGGAGGAATTAAGCCCAGAAAGCTTTCTGTATCTTTAGGTCACAGAATGCAGACGAAAAACTACTTTGTTACACTCATATCTGATTATAACGAAAATAATGTAATGTAGTCCGGGCTTTTTTCCTTCTATAGCAAGGGCTGTTTATAGGCATCTTCCCCTCAGGAAAAATCCTTAAATTCATGCAGACTTCCCCTATATTCAATCTGCATCAAGTTTTTTCCTCCCCTTTTGCAAAAATACAGAGTTATTTTTTCCCCAGATTAAAGAAAGGCCCCCTTCCCCTACCCTTAAAAAAAGCCCTGGTAACGTAATGTGAATCTGGTCACTTTAAGCAGCTGCTTGCCAAGTTAAAACACAATAAGACAACTTACAATAAAATGACCAAGAAAAACGTGGTTTAAGATCATTTTTCTTAGTAACTACATGTCCAATAATTGATAAATATAAAAAAATCACAGTCTTAATAAAATACAGTGACTTGATATACACCATAAACTCAGAAGACATAAACAATAAGGATATAAGACACAATCAAAATATATATGCAAGTACATGCAATCATATAGCAACGAGGGAACCCTATGTTGCAAAGGTTTCCGGAGTCTACTAACTCTAGTCACTCAATTAATGAGGAGTCTTCAGTAGGGTTTTTAATAGCCCACCTTTGTTTACCACCATACTTCCAAGAATTATGACTGACAACTCATATTTGACCAATTTGCTAAATAGCTCATATCCCTGGAACTATAAACCACAAGATGACAGAGTTTTGTGGCTCAGGGTAGATTGTGTCCCTAAACCGAAAGATTGCCTGAAGACTTGACTGTATACAGCAGCTCTGTCTATGTACAGACACTTTTAACATTTCTGCAGGTTTGTCTGTATACAACAGATCTGTCTTTGAACAGACACTTCTAGCTGTATACTAATGAACACCAAAATTAATATTGGACTGTTTCAGTTACAGACAGGTTGTCTCAACGACTGTGAAACAGCAAGAAAAAAGACAAAATGACCCAGAATACATGTGCTACACCATTTAACTATTGACACCGGTCACATGACATCATGGATTAACGTATTACACCAGTCAAGTCCACGTTTTAACTTCATTATCAACGAGTGGGTAGATCACCAGTCTGATCAGCCGCATTTTGAAACAAGTTGGGTAAAATAGGTATCACATGCCTGTATATTCCATACCTACACTGTCGCAGATAATGCATAAAATACAGTCACTGTATTACAGAAGCAGGCTGTCAAGTGACCCCAGTTGCAAAAGTAGGACAAAAATAGGGCCATTTTTTTTAATAAAAGTAGGGCTAAAGTAGGGTTTTCGCAATAAAAAAGAAAGGATAGCAGGGACTTTTTCTTACCTTTACAAGGGCAAAATTCACCATTTAGTCTATGAAATCTATGTTAACAGCTGAGATGTAGACCTATAGGGTGCTTCAGACTGGTTTGTGTGGCATATGCTGGAAGTTCACAGCCAGCAAGAGGAATTACAGTACAGTAGGGATTTTTTCACAAAAAGTAGGGAAAAGTAGGGCCCACTTGTCAGCCTGCAGAAGGAAACATTCAAGCAAAAATAAAAACTTCACTGAATCCATACTTTACTATGTACCAAGTTCACTATCTCCATATTTTACTAGTACTTTTTACGTATATAAAACTTATTTTACAGGATTATCCTTCACAGAAACAAATCAAGCTTGGTATGAAGCGTTCAGGTTTTATACACTATATCATTGTTTGTCATAATATCCATATATAGTATAGCAAGGTTGTAAATTCAAGATTAATGAGTTCCTTTAATTGATGCATTGACATTTATTCCTAAATTGAAGGTTACATACATCAAGAAATATAATTAATTGATACGAGACGTTAGGGTTAGTGGTATAACAACATGTGATATTTGTATAACATTTACATATGATAGACACATCGCGCGTACCTATAAAAACAACAGAACTTGAAGCACAACATGCATAAATGTATTACGTCCATTCACCAGATATTCTGTGTTGCATAAATTAAATGTGTTCACAGGAGACAAGGAAGTGTTATTTGTTCAAAATCATTGAAAGTTGGATTAATTTTGCATACTAAAATACTTAATAAAGATGGTGTATGTAGTATTTAGATTAAATCATTGTCTATTCTACCAGATGAAATAAATTCAATGTTCACATATATGATGCTCTCATCAAGGTTCCCTATGCATTATAATTAAGGGGCTCTTATCAAGGTTGCCTATATATTATAATTAAGGCGCTCACATCAAGGTTCCCTATACATTATAATTAGTAAAAGTATTAGTATACATCAGTAAAAGAGTAATCATATCAATACAGAGTATTAACATCAAAAACAGAGTACTTACATCAGTTATTAAGTATTTACATGAATTTATAATCATTTCAAATGTGAACCTTAGTAAAGAAAGGACAATATATGTCATGTATACAAGATGAGCAGCGTACAAGTTAAGTTTAACAAGAAAATGTCGGTATGACCGACATAACTACGTCTGTTGATGAACTGTCAAACGCAAGCAGAGGAGGGACATGAAACAATTTGCCTTATAGCAGTTTATCATCATGTACAGACATATAAAACTATCATAAATTTATTCTTACATCAACAAGTGTATATATGACAACAGTAAAGAGAGGAATATCTTACATAAACCATTAAGTTCGGTACATGGAATCTAGTGAAATTTGCACCACGTAATTTGTAGCTTATAAATTTAAATTTATGTAAATTAAAACTGCCTTGACACTATCTGTTCATTGTTATACCAGTAAGAGAAGGTCCTAACATAATTAAATCAAATTTTATTTAAAATGTAACAATAGAAAGCTACAGGAACATGACAAATTGATACCTGGAGAGTGTATGAACTTTATGAACCCTTAATACTGCATATAAGCAGTACTGACACAACACCAGCAGTTAGGATGAAAGTCAAGATAAGCAGTGAAATCCTTATACAGGGTTCCCACAAAGGAGAGAAATCAAAATTCCCTGAATTTTCCCTGACCAAAACCATTTTTCCCAGACCAATAACAGCATCAAGTTTGCACAATCTTTGAGTATTGAATGTATTTTTAAACCGCTATCAGCTTCCTTAATAAGTTAGTAACTGTATACAGCAAAAAAAAATCCAAAATCTTCAGGCATAAGCATATTTTATTTTAGAGTAAGATGTTTACAAGAATAAAAAAGATGCTCATAATTATAAATAACAATAAAGATACCCAAAATAATGGAAGAAACTGCCTTAGTCTTTACTGATTTTGCTTCCTACTGTTTGACCAACATTCTTCTCTTACAAAATTCCCTGACTTTTCCCTGACTTTTGCTTATTTTTCAAATTTCCCTGACCAATTTCAAAGTTCCCTGACTTTTCTCTTACATTGAGAAAAATCATTTCCCCCTGACTTTTCCCTGACCGTGGCAAACCCTGTTATATGGATAATGTATGATTATTTTCCAAAACAGAAATTTGGATATTGGTATAGATTCAATTTGCTGTCTTACATGGGTGACAATTTAACAGCATTAGCTAACATACACTGACATACATATATCTATTTAACATTGTTACAAATCTGAAGACGGCTGAGCCCAATTGTACAAACAACATTGGTTAATTCTAACCACTGGGTTAAATTTTAGATAAAGTTAAATTTTGGGTTCAAGTTTGGTAAAGCAATTGCATAACCATTTGGTTCAAGTTTACCAGGAATTATTTGTGGTTAGATTTAACCCAAGAATCTAATATTGGTAAGAAGTCGTCAAAATTCTCAGTTTGTCTGTTAACTGGTCTAAATTGTTCAGGTTGTCCACTGTTTGGTACAACAAGGGCAGACATCTTGTGTCTATTTAACTTTTCGTTAACTTCTTAACCTAACCTTAAATTTAACCAAAGTTTATACAACTGGGTGCTGGAGTATTAATAAATCACTTAAAACATTTCATTACATTACTAACACACAAAAAAGTCCTAATCAAACTGACCAAGAGATTAAATTCATGAAGCTAAACAAAGCACTTTGATACTATAATCAACAGTACCGCATTCTTTCTAACCTTCAACTTTTATCATAATTTATGCCAAAGAACAGCATGCGCCCATGGCTAGATAAACTATATTTCAAGGTGTTGAACAATAAACATAAGGAACCAGGATATAATGTTCTGCTATGACAATAAATTCAACAGACATGACAGTGTAGTCAATAGAACAAGTAGCCATAAAATACAATTGATATCAATGAGAGAGCAGGAAACACATGGACCTGTACACATGGACCTGTACACATGGGCTTGTATACATGGACCTGTATACATGGGCTTGTACACATGGACCTGAACACATGGACATGAACACATGGACCTGTATACATGGAGCTGTACACATGGACCTGTACAAATGGACCTGTACACATGGATCTAAACACATGGTCCTGAACGCATGGACCTGTGCACATGGACCTGAACACATGGACTTGTACACATGGACATGAACACATGGACCTGTACACATGGACCTGAACACATGAACTTGAACATGTGGACCTGAACACATGGACCTGAACAATAATTTGAATAATTCAAAATCAATTCATCAAAGTTCATTTACAGCCTGAAAATAATCAATTTCATTGGATTTTTCAATTCCGTTTAAGGCAGGCGTCAATTCAATTTTTTTTGCTTCATAACGAGTATGCCCACTTCAAATATTGCTTACAGCTTGGCAGCGATGACGCATTAAGTGTATGAGATTATTAATGTGAGCCTGGAATATACTATTCCACTTTTCTCGCTAAGCTTCACTAAGCTCATTGACATTACCAGTGGGCTTATGACATTGCTGTACATCTGTGTCAAGATTATCTCGAAGGTGCTCGATGGGATGAAGATCCAGGCTTTTTGAGGGCCAGTCTTCTATGAAATCAATATTGTTGTTTCGCAAGAACAGGATATTTGACCACTAATTGGGTACAATACCCATACCCAATGCCGGCCTAGACCATCACGGAACCCCCAGCACCAAAACGGTCCCGCTGAAGAACGCAACAGTCAGCGTAACATTCATTCCTAGGTCGGTAGACCCTGATCCGACCATCATTATTGGACAATGCAAACCTGGATTCATCTGAAAAAAGAACCGTCCGTCAGTCTTACCTTGTCCAGTTGATGTGCCTATAAGCCCACTGAAGCCTGTCACAGCAATGACGATCCATTAATACTGTTCTAACATAGGGATGACGTGCACGTAAATTGTTCTCAGCAAAATGATTTCATACTGTTTGAGCGGAAATCCTGGGCTTATGTGTACCTGGAGTGACAGACGCTGTAGCTGTCGCGGTTAAAAAATGATTTTGTAAATGTTGGTTTAAAATACAGCGTTCTTGAGCCAGATTGGAAGACCTTTCATGGTTCCGACCTGCACAAACCGCCTTCTCAGACTTCTGACTGCACAGATGATCCAACGTGTGCAGCAACCTCTTCCATTGAAGCTCCTGCCTCCAGCATCCTGACGGCTCTCTCTCTTAAATGTTTCGCAATTCGAGGCATCAAAATTTTGCCCAAAATGTATCAATATAAAGTTGTTTAGGTATTTTTATGACTGTAGACATCAAGTGCAATAATTTGCATTGAAAAAGTTTACACATGTAAACCAGATATGCCCATCACGTGCATTCACGTGGAAATGGATATCGCATGATATCACGTGATATCGTTCGACATGAGGTGATTATCTGACCGGTTTCCAAAACTAGGACGTCAGTGTTAACTACTACATATACTCATTTTTCTACATTATGTTAACCTTGTAAGTTTAAGACCTACTTTGAAAAGTTTCATTTTTGGGACAGTGTGCTTGTTGGTGGGTTCAACTACATTGAATAACTAAGGCCTCAAAAAATGGCAAATGGCAAAAAACAAAAGGATAAATCTATGTCTGGAAGTAACTGGGTCAGTACTTTACAAGTTGAAAGTAAGCCTTATCACTGTCTGAGGTTGTATACAGGCTGTAAGCAAACTGATACATACAAACATAGGTGTTACATATAATTAAACATCACTGGTAATAGAACACTTATAAAAGTACAATACAATATTAACGGTCATCACTCACTCTATGCATGCAGGCTTGTTTTCATGCATAAAACATTTATTTAAATTTCTTTTAAGGATTAACAAACCACGGAGTATAGGATTACAGTAAAATAATATGAAATACATTAATAACATCACTGTAAAAGGGATAAACAAAAAACAAAAATTATAAAATTACAGTGACACTGGATATGTTATCAACAATTATGCACATTAAGTCTGCATCAAAGTAAGGTTTTTAAGTAAACAATGGAAAAATTTGGAAAATTTGGAAAAATTTGGAAACACCATTGGAGGGAGTCATTTCTGTTACTGATCATATCAGCAGGTTTATACAGCATGCTGTATGTACCACATGCTCACAGTGTAACATCGAGATTGTATGATCAGCACCATGCTGTCAACATGGATATTTTAACACATTAATTATGCAATAAAACAGCCACATGCTTGTATACAGAGATTAATTCAGTAAAAAACGAGTACATTTTACCCTTATTCCAACACAAAGAAATGACAGCAGTTAAAATCCAAACAGCTTACAATAAAACTAAAGCGTTAAAGTTAGTAATAATTTAAGAAGTTTGAACAAATATTAAACCAGGTATCAGCTAACTTAAAATTCAGTTTACCATAACAACACAATGTCCGACAATACATATCCAATTTCCCCACATAATCATATGAAGTAATCTTAAATTTCACGCTCCACCAAGTTTTCAAAAAAGCGGTTAAAAAGGATAACCTTGGTTACAACTCGGTGTGGTTTTGTAATTAAATAAAAACTAACAGAACGAAATAAAGGACACCATAAATGAAACAGAAGTGATGACTGTCACATAAAGAGAGTTATAAAGAGTATGTTTTTTTCCCAATTGCAAGGCGAAAATTCCCAATTCAAATGAGAAAAAACTTTTCACCATTTTTACAACATTTTTGGGGTCGAGACTAGCGAATGCGAATAATATGAGGAAAAAAATCACTGATTTTGTATTTATAGACTGGTTCACTACTCAGGCACTATTTTTATACAGTGTAACTTTTTCCCAATTTTGTCCAAAATTCGCACAAAGTCCAAATTATATGGGTCGAGTCATGTTCCCAAAATGCTGAGAAAAAACGCTGATTACACAAACAGGTGTTTTTTTTCTGAATTGGGGTTGGAACTGCATTCTGTGAATTATTTCACAGTTGTAGTAGCATATTTTGAAATTCATTGCACTAAATGTTTACATAGAATAAACAATGAATTGATGCTATTTCGTACGCATTAAAATCTAATTATTAACAAACAAATAACTACTAACATCAGCAGGAAGCTTGCATCAGTACTATGCATACATCAGCAACAAGCTTACATCAGCAGGAAGCTAACATCAGTAGTCTGCATACATCAGCAGGAAGTCTTTCCATCAGCAACAAGCATACATCAGCAGGAAGCTTGCATCAGTACTATGCATACATCAGCAACAAGCTTACATCCGCAGGAAGCTAACATCAGTAGTCTGCATACATCAGCAGGAAGTCTTTCCATCAGCAACAAGCATACATCAGCAGGAAGCTTACATCAACAGTATGCTTACATCAGCAGGAAACTTACATCAGTAGTATGCTTACATCAGCAGGAAGCTTACATCAACAGTATGCATACATCAGCAGGAAGCTTACATCAACAGTATGCTTACATCAGCAGGAAGCTTACATCAGTAGTATGCTTACATCAGCATGAAGCTAACATCAGTAGTATGCTTACATCAGCAACAAGCTTACATCAGCAGGAAGCTTACATCAACAGTATGCATACATCAGCAGGAAGCTTACATCAACAGTATGCATACATCAGAAGTAAGCTTACATCAGTAGTATGCTTACATCAGCAGGAAGCTTACATCAACAGTATGCATACATCAGCAGGAAGCTAACATCAGTAGTATGCATACATCAGCAGTAAGCTTACATCATCAGTAAACTTATAACAGTGACTAGCTTACATCAGTGAACAGTGGACACTATATCAGCAGGAAGCTAACATCAGCAGGAAGTATAATTCAAATCATGAATGGTAACATGACTCAGAAATGTGCATCTATGTGTAAATATATTATTATATATCCACATAGAGTGTGTGAACTACAGTTTGTAGATACATTGAGTAATACATCTGTGTCAACTAGTCTGCTTGATGCTCAATGTTATTTCAATTGGTTAACATATATAGTTTTATACATTAGTACTATTAAAGCCATCCATTGAACAAATGATAAACATATTGGTTAACCACTAATGTAGGCTTCACTTCATGTAATTAATTAACAACGCAACAACTAGCAGTATACACTTATTGTTATTTATCATATCTTCTCATGATTTATCATCAATATTCACAGAAATGTATTTCTTTCTACTTCAACAAGAAAAGAAGTAATTGTAACGACATAAAATTGAATATAAAACATGTGGTTTTATGAGCCACAATAAAGTCCACACTGTATGTACAAGACAAATAACAAAGTTATCACAAAGTTAGTAAACATTTTTTACATGAATTAATCAGATTACAGAAAAATATAAAATCATTTTATCATTTATTAGAATATATACAATCACACAGCACTGATTTATTTGTATCAATAACAATATTCGTAGAATATTCAACCATAAAGCACTGATTCATTTATATTTTTAATATTTGTAATATATACAATCACACAAAACTGATTCATTTTGACCAAATTTGTACAATCACAAAGCACTGATTTACTAAACAAGGACACTGTATACAATGATACAGTACAGACTTATATAACATAGACACTATATATGATATACATATATCACATGATATAATATTGTTTCTCATTTAGTACAACACTAAAATTAAGAATTAAATGAACTTCGCAATTACAAGACTAACTATAAACCTGTAGCATGGACAATAACTCCATTTTCATTGTGACAAGTACATCAATGTTTTTACCTCCCTTCTGATTAAATTCAACTCTTTAGAGCTAGGTACTGGGTGTTTACATTTGAAAACTGTGTTATAATATCTTTGCAATCCATTTCCAGGGTTTGCACTACCATTTGCCAGTTTCGCAAATGGCAAAAAAAAATCTGCAAATGGCGAAAAAAAATTAAATTAAGTATATTTTTTGTAACCCCCGGACCCTCCCCTCCATACATGTGGCGGAAAAAATATAATGTCCAGTGGAAATCCTGCATTTTGGTCATGTTTGTATCAATATAATTTTATCCAAGTAAAAAAATTTTTGAAGAAATGCATGCTTAAAGTATTGAATAGTAACAAGCAAGTAGAAGACTTGGCTTTTTTCATGTACATTTTTAACATCTCAAAAAATTCTACCAATTATTCAATGAAATTCATAAGGTATTCACTTGGATCTAATTATATTGACAGAAACTTGTATTTATCTACAGAAATAAGGAACATACCCGTGTTTAGCATCGGCAAAGCTATCATTACTTGCTACTTTGATAAGTTCATTGGCTGCTGTGTGTGATATCAACTCCCTGTAAGTACACGATCATCATTTTATCAACAAATCAGTTAAAATTGTCACTGATCCACAATGGTACTCTGCCACATTTTGCAGCATTTTAGCCATACAACTCTTGTTTACATGTGGTTATAACAGGCTTCTGGAAAGTTGCCAGACCATCGGACATGTCAGGCAAATTTTGAGCAGGTCCAATAACTCTTCAGTGAGTACCAGACCAGACGTCCGGCAATCGGGCATGATCTACAGTATGCATCGTTAATTTAAAATATATTTGGTCAGACAAATTTTCATTTGGTCAGACAGAAATTCTATCTTTGCCTGACCAAATGTCAGGCAAGTATTCCAGCAGTTTCGAGAAGCCTGTTATAATGTCATGCACAAACACATCATAATAACTGCACAGTCAGTCATTCAATGTAAAACACAGTTTATCTAATAACACACAACTTTATAAAACTTGGAACTCTGACAGGAAACTTGTACACCACTCATGTTCAACATTTACAGGGATACATGATACCACTGAATTCATCAGTTTACAAAGTGAAATCTTTCTTCAATACATCAGCTGCATGACAAAGCGACAAACCCAAAGTGAAATTGATTGTTATAACATGATCAAGGTTTAAACAACAAAAATTGAAAAGCCTTGTGTACCATCTAGTTTGGTTTACAAATCACGTAAGCATTGTAAACGAGTACCATTAGCTTGTAGGCTGTGCAGACAACAGTAAACTAAGATCAGAATGGTTTGCACACATATGGCTAGACATCATAAAAATCTAAACAAAACTTCTTCAGTATTTCTCAGTTGTTCATTAATAGTGTAATATACTTCATGGATGGTAATTTTAAATTTATCAAATTGTGAAAATTATTCAAACCAATCCCCTTAAAAAATAAATAAAGTACCCTTAATGACAATAACAATCTCCGATTGTCTTTAAAATATTATACATGCACACAATTAATTTTAAAAAAAAACAGACAGTCATTTAAGGCCATTAAAAAAGCTTTATTTGGGTGAAAAAATTGTACGATTTTAAGACAAAATTTACCCTTTATAAATTATATACACACCAGGGTTAT
Organism: Lutraria rhynchaena; assembly: GCA_008271625.1. Classification (NCBI taxonomy): domain Eukaryota; kingdom Metazoa; phylum Mollusca; class Bivalvia; order Venerida; family Mactridae; genus Lutraria; species Lutraria rhynchaena. Next base: position 317,783 of record VIBL01000122.1, on the reverse strand, counting down.
TTCCCCTACCAGTATACATATATATCGTACTGAAACATTTAAAACTGAAAGTAGACAAAACCGACACATCATTCATTAATAAATTGCCAGCATTTTCTTGATTTTGTTCAGATACGACAGTTTAAACTTGACATTTAAATCATTGGTTTGTTTCGTTATGAACCATTAGTTATATTTCAGGCTGTGACTTTTTGTTGTTATCAGAACGAAGTCGACCCTCCGAGCAATTTATACTTGAACATCCGAAGATGAGGAAATCCATACCGTTCATTGACGTCCGTTTTGTCTAACAAACTTAAATAAAAGTTTCGTTTATTCAGCCGAATTTCGTCGGCGTAAGATTCGTCGAATAAATCTGTGAAGCTTCCAGACACGTTGTCATCTTCTATCGATAATGATTTGTCTTTTCTTAGTTTTAATGAGGACATATTTCGCAATACAGCTTTCGCGTTGTCTTTGTTGATGACAAGCGTCTAATGATTTGATGAGTGATTATCGACCGAAATGTAACGTAAATAAACCAAAGGAAGCAATGAAGCGTGAAGGTGTGGAAGCAATGAAGCGTGAAGGTGTCAAAATGTACTGCACTAAAGTGTCCCGTGCTTCATATTCGAGCGTCATGAAAGTATGTTTTATAATGTTTAATTAATCAATAATTAATTAGATACTTGCTGAGTGTTTTTACAAGTTAATAATAACATTCTACCAAAATTTGTACCATCTCGATAACCCGATATCCTGATGGAAAACGGTGCCACAAACGACCTGCGGGATCACGTCTTGTAAAGTAGTCGGGAGTAGGAGCCTTCAAATTTCGGAACTAAGTTTAAACACGAGCATTAATCGTCATAACTGCCGGAGGTGTTACAAGTACCTGTACAGTTTTCAGCTCGTATTGACAATTTTGGTAGTTGTCGAAAATTGTAACACTGACTGCATGAGATAAAAGCTGGGACCAATATACACATGTGTATATTGGTCCCAGATAAAAGCAAGCAGCGACTTTGCATGAATTTAAATAATTATGTGAAAACGAACGAGAGAAGGGGGCTTATGCAACAAATGATGTAGAGATATAATTTATAATTCACTTTTGTACTACAAATGATTACCTTGAATATCAGAAAATGGAAATTTAAAATAAAACCGCACCCAAGACTACATACCTGGCGTGATCTTAATGCAGACTTATACATATATGACAAAACATCTGAACCATGACCGAGGTATAAATTATAAATAAACATTTAGTCTTCTTTGAAATATTTAATTATTGTATATAAACATGGTTATATAGTCATATTTATTTATAACATCACGGTGATAAGTCACGCGCATTTTGTTACCCGTGTTTTTAACGTCAAACTTGAGAACTCCTCACAATCAGAATTACGCATGAATTTATGAAGTTATTTTACTGAGTTATAAACTACACGGTATGTGTAATATCAAACCGATAGTTGAAATGCTGGAAATAACCTTACAATACATTTCTCGGTGACCACGAATTTTTTTCTACATATATTTTAGCTTTTCGGTTGATCGAACGCACCGAAAAGTCAAATATTGTGTCCCCAATGTATTGTGATATGATAATAAGCTTGTTTATGAGATTAAAGCTGATATTTACAAATTCTCTTCTTTAACTGATCTGAACGGTGTTTGTATGACTTTATAAGCCTCTTGTATGAAATTTCAGTAGTTTTACGAGGTTTAATGAAAACTTTATTTACACTTCTGGACGTTGGTCAGTCGTTAACGACATGTATTTCTCATTGTGGTCCAGATAGTTCGTACCTTTTCAATGAATTTCTCAAGTTCTGTCCTAAAGTATAGAATTAATTAGCAAAAACACATAAAACAAGTGTTTTCTTAATATGTAGTCCGTTATCTATAGTAATCTTCGGATAAACAGCATACAAAATGTACATTAACTTACTTGGCAAATTATACTTGAGTATTTCAGTTTTTTGTTTTTGGTTGATTTACCTTTTATATTTTAAAAAGATGTACCGAGGCAATCAGTGAATGATTTTTTCATGACGAACAATATGAAGTTCAGGCGAAGTACTCAAACGTGACATGCACGCGCGTACTCTGCTTACACCTGTTTATTACAATCAATTATGTGAAGACTAGCTAAAATTTAATTATAGAATGTGACGATGAATCAAACACCAAAATAGGGAATGAATCTTTATATCTATTGAAGTAACATCACTGGTGAGATACGCAATAAGCCAAAAAACCCACTATTTCACAATTTGAAGAATATAATTCAATTTGCGAATGCATAAACAAAATGTGCGCAGGAAAATTTACCTAACACGTCTCCCTGTCGTTATGACACTGGTATTAATACATAAATCATAGATAAATCATTTTATACTTGAAGATACGAATATACACCATCCATGATATATGTGTGAAGCTCGAGTGAATAAGTCCACAAGCTGATTATATAACTGAGGAACCAGACAGAAATGAGAGATACATAAAATAAATTCACCTACCCTGTATATGCTATAGACATCTTTTTGTGGTCAGCTCCGTGCGCTATGTACTTGTGAGATTGTCTTTTATTTCTTAGCTTCCTGGCAGACATTGTTAAAAACGTTTACATTATTATCCGGATTATATGAGCACTACGTTTAACCGCATCGATATATCTACGAAGACTGGGGACATTTGAAACATCACTGTATTTATACCGTAACAAAATAGGACAATTATCCAAGATGCAGAAAGCGCATCATTTTGGCACATGTCCAGTCACGCGACAGTGTTTCCAATAGGATTTAAAATCACATTTTGTTGTAAGTAAGCAATGTAACTATGTAACACTTGCCGTATTTAACAAACAGAGAAACGACTGTTTGACTTGAAAATCATCTACACATGAAACATTTATAATACATGTAATTGTTTCATTGTAATCATTATTGTCGCGTCACTTAACATCATTCATCAAACACAGCACACAGTGAAGAACTCAATTCATGTCTAGTGTTCTTTCAAACTGAAGGCAACATTAACCATGCATTAATATAAGTAGAACTTCCGTTAAATGTAACGTAACTGTTGTAGAAGACATACATTATTGAAAGTACATTATGTGACCGTTTATTTATTTAAATGTATAAGTACTAATCGGTTGAATATTCACACTGATTCACAATGTATGAAAAACTTAATAATAAGTGTACAATAATTTTGTTTAATAAAGATATGAATGAAGGAGGCAATTTAATTAAAATATATATATATATATTTGAATTAATGTCACGATATATATATATATATATATTCGTTTATCACATGACCACATCTTTGGATCACGTGACTGTAAACTTACACTGCGTGTCTCAATTGACTTGTGAAATGAGTATGTCAGAAATCTTCGTTATGACTGTGTTTTATTTTACTTAGGATGTATAGTAATAACAAGACACACAAACAAACGGTGGACATTAATTAGAATTTAATTTGTACAGATGTCTCTAAACCGTAGACACGATACAGTACTGTGACATATATTATACATGTTCTAAACCCATACAGTCGATGTTCGACAGTTAATGTGTCTAGATAGCCCCATATATGTCTAAAATGAAACTAATTATAAAATAATAACTTACATATCCACAGATAAAATCCAAAAAAATGTCAACAACTCATTGATTCAAAGGATCTAAGCCGTTTGATACATTTTTTCACATTTGTTTACATACAATAAAAATCAACCGAAAACTTATACACGAAATTCGATCTATTTTATCATTCATGTGTAAAATCTATATTTGAATCATGATGTCATAATTAATGTTTCATTTTGTACTTACAAATTCTATACTACAATTTATATACGTACTTACTCCATGCTACACTTAAAATTAAACGAAACATATGCTATTATAATACCGTGGTTTGTAATTCTATAATATTGGCGATAAATTGGGTTATCGAGTTTAAAGTTTATTCAAACAACTGCATACAATCCTGCGCTGACAGCATTAGCAGAGTATAATGAACATAAACAATTTTAAATGAATCACGTGACCATTGGAAACGCCAATATATGATTACATGTTCTGAACTGTAATTAATAATCAAAAATGCTATCATTAGTACGAACCAGTGCTGTTCACAGATGGTATTTTAATATAAAACTTTCTCATACGATATTATACATCTATGATTTTATTCAGAGCTTAATAAATAATTTACATAATTCTTATCTTATCAAATTAAATACATGGAAAGAAATACATGTAGACAAAAACATTCTTTTATGTGAGAATAATCTTGCGTTATAACAATACGGTAAGACTGTGGCTTCAAGAAGAGTCTTACAACGTTATTTTCTGCATAAATTTCCATAATTTAGAAAAAAAATCTGGCATTTAAGAGGTGCAAATGTCTTGAAGTTTTTTTTTTTAAAAAAAATCAAAAACAAACAAAAAAGTATAAATTTTCAGCGATTTAATCATCAGTTAATTTCAAAAGTGTGAAATAGTATACATTATGTTTCAACACAATGGAAACTAACGCAACTAGACAAGTGTTATATGTGAGCTGACACACATATATGTACATTCATTTATTTATAATTTATATATATGTGTATATAAAACATAATCATTTATGGAACAGGACATACATGTATTAAATCTTATGCGATAAAAACACATTGACATAAACATTTGTATATGTACAAAAAGACAGGATAACATTTATGAACACAATAAGCACAATAATTATCAATTATATATTAGCAAACATAGAGGACAAGAGTAACATTAGATTTACACATATGATTGAATTTGTAACTTATTTATCCTCATCATGCGTCTTTCAAAAGCTTCAACTAAATAGCACCTAACTTTGTTCAATATGTTAGGTTATTTAACATTAAACATTAATTCAAGCCGCGACCGTGGTCCAGTGGTTAGTGCGCTGGACTTGTAACCCGGAGATCCGGATTCGAATCCCTGTCGCGTCCGGTCATACCCTTCCACGGAAATTTTACAAAAATGTCGTTTTACCTCCATCTAACTCTGTCATTTCATTATCGCTGTAGTGATTTTTCTACGTTGAAAGGTGGAGGACTCTAAACATATTTGATAATTTTCAGGTCGCCAGAAATGCATGAACAATAACAATTGTCGAGTAAGCACAATTTATATATATCTGTTGAGTTTCAAATCGCCAAACTTTAGAAGCAATAAATAAGTTATGAGTCATAAACAGTAACGAATTTATGGCAATAAACTTTTAATGGACTGATATCTAACCATTTTAGTATTTGACCTCAAGTCACGAAGGTTAAACAGCAACCATGGGTTGTCCTTGACAATCACTTGTTAATAGCCAGGGGTGTATGAAACTCAGTAAAATATGATACATACTCGAGCGTTCCACTACATTAAATATCAAAGATAAAAACATACAACCGGCCTCATCGTCCTTGTGGTTCTTAAGATTCTTAAAACGAACTTAAGTAATGGTAAAAAGAAGAAAGAAACGTTGTTTCATGTCATTGTTTGTAAAACTACCCATGAACTGGATTTATATTGAATATCAGACATCTGCACATGTATATTTATATTGAACATCTGACATTTGTACATGCATATTTATATTGAAAATCTAACATTTGTACATGTATATTTATATTGAATATCTGACATTTGTACATGTAGATTTATACTGAACATCTGATATTTGTACATGTAGATTTATATTGAATATCTGACATTTGTACGTGAAGATTTATCTGCATACATTTATATCACGCACTGTTGACAATATTTGTACATGCATTTACAAATGTTTCCTGAAAAAAAGTATAAAGAGTGTGATGTATGAGGACGTCATCTTTACCACACTGTACATCAAAGCTTCATCATACATGAGCCATGACGTCATCATTGTGATTCGTGACGTCATCATTGTGAGTCGTGACGTCATTATTGAGAGTCGTGACGTCATCATTATTACATCATATATGGTCAGTCATGATGTCACCATTACTACATCATATATGGTGAGCTATGACGTCATACATACATCATACATAGCACCTTCATGATCACATTATACATGTTAGTTATAACATCACCGTGAACACATGGTACAAAGTGAGATTTATCACCTCCATATTTCAAATCAAAAGTGCTGAGTCATGCCTTCACCATGAAAGCATTATGCATGATTCATTAGGGTGCTACATACATAACCATAGTCATTAAAAGTTCACAGTGTGAGGTAAGCTCGCAGATCACTTGCTATTCTTATTTAACTAAAAGCGCTACATTTGTCAGTAATGCAACAATTTTCCCATGCTTATATGTGTCGCTAATGTCAAGAAAAGGTGATATTTTGCCTCAAGGTCAATAATGAATGATGTGACAATAAATGTTTAAAATTTAACAAAAAATAACAGCAGACTTTATAATCATCCTTAAATGTGGGAAAACAGCCAGCATAAAATAATTTCTGCAGTTATCACGTGCATGACATGCAATTTGTTTGGCAAGAGATGTTATAATGCAAACATTATTTTGAATATCATAAACAATTTGTAAACGACATAGATATATTATTATGCATCAGTAGTTTTTAGATATCTGATAAACAAATTATTCCCTAGTATAGTAAAACAGATAGGATGAGGAAGAAAGCAGAATTTTAAATACATACACATTGTGTGCACAATGTCTTGTGTCATTGATCAATCTGTGAGAGTAATGAGACACATGGGATATATGTAGCCAGGTGTGCTGATATTCAAGTCAGGGTTGTAAGAGTCTGGTGATGTATGGACCACTCTGGCAGTACAGAGTCAATGAATTAGTGATACACAGCATTTTAGCAGCCAGAGGTGAGTAAAGAGACAAATTACATATATATAGAGAGACATCACATGTACAGAGTGACATCACATGTAGAGAGTGACACCACATGTATAGTGAGTTACATCACATGCATAGTGAGTGACATCACATGTACAGAGAGTAACATGACATGTATAGAGAGTGACATCACATGTATAGTGTGACATCACATGTATAGAGTGACATCACATGTATATAGTGACATCACATGTATATAGTGACATCACATGTATATAGAGTGACATCACATGTATATAGTGACATCACATGTATATAATGACATCACATGTATATAGTGACATCACATGTATATAGAGTGACATCACATGTATAGAGAGTGACATCACATGTATAGAGAGTGACATCACATGTATAGAGAGTGACATCGCATGTAGAGAGTGACATCACATGTATAGAGCGTGACATCACATGTAGAGAGTGACATCACATGTATAGTGTGACATCACATGTATAGTGTGACATCACATGTATAGATTCAGCACAGGTAGAGTGAGACAATTTATTCAGAAAAACACAGTCTAGGGACATTCATGTCAGAGTGTTGAGTTGGTAGGGTGTCAGGGAATTGAAAAAAGCAGGTCTTGATGTGTTGTGAATTCGGATTGTGATCTACTTGCTACAACCAAAACCATGCTTGCAATTCTGAAGATAATCAGGAAATAAACTACATGTACATCAATTTTATAAGCTCTTTATTGTTTAACTATGTGATTAACACCCAAATACAAAGTTTAAATTAGAACAACAATTCAATGATAATATCTCCCTATGACCTGATGAACTGACAACTTGGTGACTCTAAGGGCAGAACCAATTTCGACCCAGGTGTATAATTTGAACTGTCTTAGTTAGAAGACATCTAGATAACATTTCACACTACGTGTCTAAAGCTCTAGGCCACGGGCTTATGGTAAAGGAGATTTTTAAAAGATTTCCCTAAATAAGCATGTAAAAACAAGTGACCCAGGGCAGGGCTAAATTTCTCAGGGGATGACCACCCAGAGATCATTCCTTTGAAGATTGATTGCAACAAAGGTTAAGAGATTTCATTTGAAACAATTGTTGATGACACACAACAACGTATGGGACAACCAGTACAGCTCAACATGAGCTCTTCACACTCAGGTGAGCTAAAACAACAGAAAATCCCAAACTACAGAAAAAATAAAGAAAATCACACACATATAGCATTTTTTTTTATTGTACACATGTCATATGTAAGACTTTATGGTATAATGAATCAGGATATTTCAATAGTCACTGATTTCATCAAGCCATGATTGTTGTAAACAGACTTATGCCAATCTACGCTATTTTTCATTTGCCACACTTTATTCACATGAATCACGGATAATATTACGTTAAAAATGTCAAAACATTCCTTCAGAACATATACACACTATCGTATCATATAATTAACTGCATCGATTAAATATCAATTATAACAAAAACTTCGTGTCTATCTTCATCATCGTATATCTGCATATTAGAATAAGTGATAGCTTTAACTTCAGTGCCTTGTGGATGTTTCTGGATATCAAATTCTTCGCCGTATCTACAATACAAACAATACAATCATTATATTCACACTCAATTTATACTGATCTCATCGTAGTACAAAAATGCATAAATAAAATGATGATATCATTTTGTATTACACGACTCGTTTGTCAATATTCGTTCATGCATTCATAAAGAATCTAAAAAAATATTGATTTATCTGAACAGACATTCAATATTCTGGCAGATATTGTAGAACAACTTGGAGTATACAGATACGATAAAATAAATCATGCTAATGAAGGGTAAAAATTTACAACAAAATCAATATGTGCAATTAAATATAAACTTGAATTTCTTCCAAAGTAAGGTTATTTGTAATGGACAAAACCAAAAAATAAAAAACATGAGATCGTAATAAATAAAATCGTCTGAAATAATGAATTAATTACTGGAGTATTTTAGGTGAAATAAAATACATTCAATAGTAAAAAATCAATAGTTTACATTTATCACCAGAATAAAAAAATCATCTAATTTCAATATTTAAATGATTTTGAGCACAAAAGATTTTCTCAATAATTGAAAAGAGTCAAGATTCACATAAATATACATGAACTTAGATTTCCATCAACGTAGACAATATTCAATGCATGCATGAAATGTTTGAGATTAAAACGTCCATATTTCTACTAATGTATGTTGACAAGTTTACATTGGACCTGAAATGGTCAAATCATCATAAGGCCTCAAAAAAATAGGTTTGTTTCCTGTAACCCAACTGACCGTCTTTTTTTACTACCAACCATATTTTTGTAAAAAATGTAAAAAATGAAATATGTAAAAAAAACCCTCCAACCCAGCTCCTTTTTGATCTGAACCAGTGTGATGAATGTAACAGTGTAATGAATGTAACAGTGTAATGAATGTAACAGTGTGATGAATGTAACAGTGTGATGAATGTAACAGTGTGATGAATGTAACAGTGTAATGAATGTAACAGTGTGATGAATGTAACAGTGTGATGAATGTAACAGTGTGATGAATGTAACAGTGTAATGAATGTAACAGTGTGATGAATGTAACAGTGTGATGAATGTAACAGTGTAATGAATGTAACAGTGTAATGAATGTAACAGTGTAATGAATGTAACAGTGTGATGAATGTAACAGTGTGATGAATGTAACAGTGTAATGAATGTAACAGTGTGATGAATGTAACAGTGTAATGAATGTAACAGTGTGATGAATGTAACAGTGTAATGAATGTAACAATGTGATGAATGTAACAGTGTAATGAATGTAACAGTGCGGTCAATGTAACAGTGTGATGAATGTAACAGTGCGGTCAATGTAACAGTGTAATGAATGTAACAGTGCGGTCAATGTAACAGTGTAATGAATGTAACAGTGTGATGAATGTAACAGTGTAATGAATGTAACAGTGTGATGAATGTAACAGTGTGATGAATGTATCAGTGTGATGAATGTAACAGTGTGATGAATTTAATGAACCCACAGGACAAAGTAAATGTGGACAGTTTGCAGAGAAGGCTTTATCTGGACATTAATACTATAAATCAATGTATCCTAAAGAAGGATTTAGTTCACAGCGTGGTCTTTATTCTAAGGTTTACTCCATAAAATAATAACACTAAACATACCCAATAGACTTTATCTTGAAGTTTTCTATATCAAATTCTGTGATAACAATTTTCTGAAAGAAAATAACAACATAGATCATTAAAACAAAAGCAACCAAATTATAAATGTAACAAACACTGTCAGAGGGGTACAGTGTGAGACTGTTTGTAAAAGAAGTGTTCATGAAAGTCTTAGAGGTATTCTACAGTGTGAGTCTTGATAATGATGTTAAAATATGTGTGTTGAACAGTCTATTAGTCTGGTAAATGCAGTGAATACTGATTAAATTCAAGCTTTCATTAAAATGTAAAAGTTGCAACATTCTATTAAAATGAAAGGCAGAAAAAAGCAGCCATGTAAGCTTAACTAAGGTCAATATTTTGTCCACTGATAGATTTGCAGCAGAGTGGCTATTTCTTATTTGAATTAATTTCAGATAAGTACAGTGCTATTACAACCAGTAAAATAACTGCACTTCCTGGCTTACCAAATACTAGCATCTTCTTTTACATTCAATAAATAATTTACAAATTTTATAATAATTATGAAGTGTGCATTGGATGTTTGGGACAAATGACTTTAAGTACCTCTAGTGACCAGTCAACCAGCTGTCCCGTTCAATGTACGCTGACCTCAAGAGTTACAAAAAAATGTTGTAGAAAATTTGAATGCAGACAAGAAGTAGAGTTACCTTAGCAATGAAAAATGGCTCAGCCGAAAATATAAATAACCATTCGTCCATAAAATGAAATAATAACGACTCCAAATCTTCACCTGAAAATTCACAATAAAAATAGTATTTTAAGAATGGCAGACTTAAGGAAAAAATCATATTATGCACACAATGACTGTTGTATAACGTAATACGGTTCTTATAAATGTCTAAGAAGGATAACTGTGTCTTGAACTTTTGATAGTTTTTACCTAGTTGTCTTCCTTGCTACTCTTCTTTATGAAGGTTTTTTAACAACGTGACAAAACATCCTTGTGCTCTTTTGAAGTCTTGTTGAGCTAAATGTAAGCCTTTTGACTTTAATGATGTATGTAATTAGTGCCTTAATATGTCATAGATGTATTTTATATGTATGCGCACCACCATCGTCCTTTGTGAATAAGTTTAGAGTACACTGCCCTGACAGGTACATCGCTTCGTACCAGTTATTCTCGTACCAGGTTCTTTCGGACAATTTCGTACCAGTTATTCTCGTACCAGGTTCTTTCGGACAATTTCGTACCAGTTATTCTCGTACCAGGTTCTTTCGGACAATTTCGTACCTTGATATGCATTTGTAGTATTTTTATATGGCAAAATCGAAAATGTGTTATCCTATGTAAATGATGGAGCATTGTTTACTTAATAAAATTAACTCTTTGCAATTTTCAAACATATTTTGCTCCTTGATCTATGTACTTTTTAGTAATATTATGGCAGCTTTATTCCTTTCATGATGTTACCAAATCGCATGCATAATTTGTCATTTTATAAAAGATGCTAATAGAATGTTATGTTGTTTTCAGTTATAGACTAAAATAAAGTTGCTGTCGTCTTGGTACAATGACACTCACGATAATAACAAGTGTAGTAGAGAAGTCAGTACAAGCTTGTTCAGTATATTCCAACATATCTTTGACGAGGAGCCAAAGCTTTGTCATTCTATTCTTTCACAAAATGACTTTTTGAAAGTGAAGGAGTCTGAATTCAAACCCACTCCTTGTCGCAAAACCAAACTGCATATCCCTAGACCAATTAGATTCCCAAAAATAAGCAAGTGATAAGATCTTGTGAACTAATTGGTAGATTTCAGACCCTACTGAAACTTAATATCTTAAAACACTTTTTTTGTATTTTGGTTAAATATTTTGGTAAGGAGTCAAAAACTGTATTTTTTTAAAAGTACTTAATTTCAAAACAAGTTCAATAGTTACATATAGTGATAAGGTCCAAGATGTTTTGACCCTCTAGTAATTACATCACAAGTTAAATTTTACACATTTTGAGGACCTGATCTTACGTTAAAAAGCTTCTGTTGTGACATAGACAATGATCAAGTTCAGATAATGAGAGACAGTTCTTTCTTCCGTAAAAAGACCGGTAAAATATATCCATTTACGATTAATAAAATTATAGTGTACAGTTTGTTATCAATATGTAAATGGCGTATTTCACCACTTCCTGCGTACAGGAATCATCTCCATGGATGCCACAGAAATATTAAACGTTGTACATTTACCCACCTTCAGCCTCGACTTCCTGTTCTTCCAACATTTCTACTGTGGAGAAATCTGTCGTCATATAATTAAACATAGCAACAACAACCTGTGGAAAAAATCAATCTTTGTAATTAACAACAAGAGACGTAAAACAAGGTCAGCAATATCAAACCTGAGCATCTACTAGATCTGTAAACAAGCATTTTCTGAAAAACAATAACTTACAAAAAGTGGATTTGTTCCAAAAACCAAGATTCAGGCTCAACATCTGATATATTGATGTACTTCCATTCAAATTCTATTAACGCCAACATGTCTGGATGACCAAGTTTTTGACATAAACAATGGCAGTTCTTGTTCAAATCGTTCTCTGATGTTGCATCCAGAGAGTTCTCGATGTTTGCTAAGATTTCAAGATACAAGTATGTATTAATGTTGATCATAATTTAACAATGAGAACAATACTATTAAGCAAAGACGACACATCAGTCTCTAATAGCTATTCTCATTATGTGACATGTTTTATAAATTCCAGTGATAAGGTAGCTTTAGGTGTCTTAGCAACCCCAAAAATAACATTATTTAAAATATGTAGCACAATACTAGTTACTACACAATACTCACTTGTTCAAAAGCTTCCTTCAGACTGTCTCCCCCTTCATAATGTTAAGGTTTATGTATTAAAACAGCACAGCATGAAAAAAAACATGTTTATCAACAAGATTATGAAAATCGAAAGCCATTACAAGGCTTCTTTAAATGTGCCGGTCATCATATATGTTACCTACTATCAAATCAGGAATTCAGAAGACTCCGGCAACCCTTCATTAAAACATAAACCAATTTGGAAAGATGGATGGTGTGGTTATATATATATATATATATATATACCTCAAAACCAACCTCATTATATTGACTGATACTATTCATTTCAATAGTAGTATTCACCTGACTAATCAACAATAAGGATACATGAGTGCAACCTGAAAGTAGAGAAAGTGACAATAAAACAATGTATTCATGTAGAGAATGGTGACACTAAAACTATATTCATGTAAAGAATGGAGACAATTAAACAATACATTCATGTAAAGAATGGAGACAATTAAACAATATATTCATGTAAAGAATGGAGACAATCAAACAATATATTCATGTAAAGAATGGAGACAATTAAACAATGTATTCATGTAAAGAATGGAGACAATTAAACAATATATTCATGTAAAGAATGGAGACAATTAAACAATGTATTCATGTAAAGAATGGAGACAATTAGACAATGTATTCATGTAAAGAATGGAGACAATTAGACAATGTATTCATGTAAAGAATGGAGACAATTAAACAATATATTCATGTAAAGAATGGAGACAATTAAACAATGTATTCATGTAAAGAATGGAGACAATTAGACAATGTATTCATGTAAAGAATGGAGACAATTAAACAATGTATTCATGTAGAGAATGGTGACTACCAAAAAAGTCTCATTTTTGCAGCATAAATTCAACTTTGGCTCCTACTTGCGTTATACAAGTCAGTATAAAATATCTTCATAATTCATTCATGCCCAGTAGAAATGGGATACCAAAGATAAATAGATACCTTGTCAAGGGAAAAGTGTCAGAGTTGCTGGGGACTATATTGAGAAAAATCTGACTGTATAACCTTATGAATGTCATGTATTTCATTGTTACAATTGAGTGTATATCAGATCCACAGTGGCACCTTTACATTTTGCATTGCAGTTTTATCATTGTTAAGTGTATGCCATTGACTTTCATGTATGTTACTTTATTAAATGCACATTATAGATATTTCATTTTCTATGCATCAATATTAGTAATTGTTACTGAGGTTTAACGCCATTTTTCAACAATTTTCCAATCATATATGACGACAGGTTCACCTAACCACTTTTCCTGGACTGTGTACAAACCAGTACTAACTTACCTTTCCACAAAGAGCTAGCAACTTCTCCACATATGGAGGAAAACCGACAAGGGTATGACCTGCTGTGACTGGGATTCTAACCCAGACCTCTGGGTTACAATTCCAGTGCACTAACCACTGTACCACAGTCGTGGCCTGCCAATATCAGTAAGAGAGATACGAAAAGTCCATAAACTTCTGGAACACCTCTTGTATATACAAAAATTACATGTCACAAAACACTTACTGTACATCAGCTGTATGATCCAGGTCTGAAATGATAAAAAATGGTTTACTTTCATATAAACATCCAGTAATATTCAAATATGCCCAAAAATGCACCAAAAACATGAACAATATCCAACATCAAGTATTACGACACGGTAAAAATATGATTCAATGTTAGAATGTGACATCTTGATGTACTCATAAATTATTAACAAAATAGAACAATTTTATAAATAAAATTCATTGAAGTTGTAAAACAGTATTGTTGGAGTGCCGCTGATTGAATTTCAACAGAGAGACATTTGTTTGGTCACATTCCACTCATGACCCATCTGAATTCATTTATGAAATCGGCCACATCAAAGAACTGAACTAGAAAGGCTACACTGTTGGTGTATTTCAAATGTTTTCCACCTTTAAGTCAAGTACAATGCTCCCTCACACAACGTCACCTCCAAAGATGATTCCCTCCCAGAAACAACAGTAATAGGTATACATACACACAATAAAAAACACCTGGTGCGAATGTATCAATTCCCTCTAAATAACAACTCCCTTCAAATAACACTTTTTGCGACTCCGACAAGTGTTGCTCTTCAGAGGGAGAATTGTTATACATAGATAATAATTGTTTCAGTAATGCAAGCATTAGTATTTAATAGTAAGCTGCACCAATTGTACCTCTGAATGTTTAATAAATTCATTGAGTAACCACATAAACTTTCTTAATGTAATGAGAATTGATTACATGATGATACATAAATTATGTCTGAGCAACATGTTCCCATTGTATAACGAGTTTTTCCACACACAAATATGCAGTTCTTTGTTAGACTGAGCGGGACGGAGCCAAATCAAAAATGTCTCGCCCTCACAATCAGTCTAATTAGTTGGACTAAAATTGGTTTAATTAGGACTTTGAGATCAAAATGAAGAATATAAAAATAATAACATTCATATTTATCTCCCGTATTTTCTTGATAACCGATACGATCTCCCTCATCCCCTGTGTTACTCAGTTGTCCACCAACATTTATATCACGGTCCTGTTTTGTTTCTGGTTCGCACTCACTCTCTTTTTCTATTTTAGGATGTTTATCAGATACTGGGTCAGGTACATCGGATTCCGAACTTCTTTCACGTTTCTCAGCCATTATTCGCTAATTTATCACCAATCTAACGTCAAGCAATAGCTCGATTTATACTACAACAAGCTAAAATTTTATTCCATGCTTGTGAAATCAGTTTGTTTACATGTGCAACTTCCGGTGTATAAAGCGGTGTCGTGCTAATACGTTTGTTGTGTTATATCTGAATAATATTTAATCGTAAGCAGTTATCTCCCTTCACAATATATGTTACTTCAGGGGCCAATGTACGCAAAGATCCAAGGTAAAATATAAGCGTGTCCAACGTTACAAACTATTAACCTTTTCAGTTAACCTACACAGGTTATCTATATATATGCATATAAGAATGTTTTAGTATTCATTGATTGTTATATTCTCCTTCTGATAAGTGAGTACAGACCTTAATTATAACTTGAGACTGTTGATAAAATCGGGGACCTGTACAGGCCATCCAAATCACTAAAAAAGTTATTTTGCATTCTTTGACGTGCCAAGGGGTTTTACATCACATTGGTGAGGTCAATTTTGGGCTGCATAATAGAAATCCGATGGACAGTTATAATTGAGAAACTTATGAAATAGCGAATTTACAGAATTTTGATGGGCATACGATATTCATTAATATGACTGTCTTATGACACATAATCATGTAATAATTCATTGATACTATCAGCTTTATCTTTATGTAATTTTATCACTGAATGAATATTTTATGCTTTGGATTACATTGATTGATTTCGTGAACCAAGCACGAAAATAACAGATAACATGTCCATGGTTACCATACCTCAACAAAGTCCACCATTCTGATCAGTATACCACAACAAGTTCCACCATTCTGATCAGTATACCACAACAAGTTCCACCATTCTGATCAGTATACCTCAACAAAGTCCACCATTCTGATCAGTATACCACAACAAGGTCCACCATTCTGATCAGTATACCTCAACAAAGTCCACCATTCTGATCAGTATACCTCAACAAGATCCACCATTCTGATCAGTATACCACAACAAGATCCACCATTCTGATCAGTATACCACAACAAGATCCACCATTCTGATCAGTATACTACAACAAGATCCACCATTCTGATCAGTATACCTCAACAAGATCCACCATTCTGATCAGTTTACCACAACAAGGTCCACCATTCTGATCAGTTTACCACAACAAGGTCCACCATTCTGATCAGTTTACCACAACAAGATCCACCATTCTGATCAGTATACCTTAACAAGTTCCACCATTCAGATCAGTATACCTCAACAAAGTCCACCATTATGATCAGTATACCTCATACATCAACAAGGTCCACCATTCTGATCAGTATACCATATACCTCAACATGGTCCACCATTCTGATCAGTATACCATACACCTCAACATGGTCCACCATTCTGATCAGTATACCATATACATCAACAAGGTCCACCATTCTGATCAGTATGCCATATACCTCAACAACGTCCACCATTCTGATCAGTATACCATATACATCAACAAGGTCCACCATTCTGATCAGTATACCATATACATCAACAAGGTCCACCATTCTGATCAGTATGCCATATACCTCAACAACGTCCACCATTCTGATCAGTATACCATATACCTCAACAACGTCCACCATTCTGATCAGTATACCATATACCTCAACAACGTCCACCATTCTGATCAGTATACCATATACCTCAACAACGTCCACCATTCTGATCAGTATGCCATATACCTCAACAACGTCCACCATTCTGATCAGTATACCATATAACACAACAAGGTCCACCATTCTGATCAGTATACCACAACAAGGTCCACCATTCTGATCAGTATACCATATAACACAACAAGGTCCACCATTCTGATCAGTATACCATATAACACAACAAGGTCCACCATCCTGATCAGTACAGCTAATTGATACTATCATTGTGTGTGCTTCAGTTATATTAAAGTCTGTGTGATATTACAACCTTAGTAAACCAAATGTTAACAACCTACCAGGTATATTTATCACTCCTGATATGAGCTTAATGAAGAACTAACCAGTGAAGATCTTATAAAGACTTATACCACAGACTGTGTATGAACCTCCAACCACTACATCAGGGAGCAGATATTAATCTGACACATGACATCACTCAAGCAGGGTTCCCTCCGAAAAATCAAAATTACCCGACTTTTCCCTGACCAAAACCATTCTTTCCTGACCAATAACAGCACAATCTTTGAGCATTAAATGTATTTTTAAACTTTCAACTTCTTCCTTAAGGTTTGTAACTGTATACGACAAAAATATCTAAAACTTTCAGGCATAAGCATATTTTTTTGAGTAAGATGTTACAAGAATAAAAGAAGCTCATAATCATAAATAACAATAAAGATACCCAAAATAATGGAAGAAACTGCCTTAGCCTAAACTGGCCTGGCTTCCTACTGTTTGATCAACAGTCTTCTCTTACAAAATTCCCTGACTTTTCCCTGACTTTTGCTTATTTTTCAAGTTTCCCTGACCAATTTCAAAATTCCTTGACTTTTCTCTGATCTTGAAAAAAAAATCATTTTTCCCTGACTTTTCCCTGACCGTGGAAACCCTGTCAATGAAGTGTTGTATAATACAGATGTAGTTCATCAAAAAACAAAAACAAGTTCATCAGGAAAGTGCTTTATTCATAAATAAAAAATATGAATGACTTGATACGCAACAGGTATACTAAAATACGCACATGTAAAGGAGAGTAACTTAGTCCATTCACACGTAAGTCACAGCCTTAATCAATTAACAAATGATTATTTAACATGGTATATAAGGTATAGCCACATTATATACATTATACTATATTCACATGAGTATTCAGACATGAACGTATACAAATATTAATAATAATATTATAATAGTAATACACAAATAACAACATTGCAGATACTATATGTTTGCTGTACAATTATTAACTATGAAATAACAAGATAAATTAATAAACAGTAAAAAATCATAGCCAACAATGTTATATGAGTTCTCGAGACACCAGTCATATAGGTATACATCAAAACATATGTTGCTTATTGGAGATAGTAAGACAAAAAAATGCATGTCTCTTCTCGTTTTAATATTGTGTGATAATTGACTGACAATACAGTGTTGGTATAAACATGATGACAGGTTACAATGTGAGAACTGTTTGAATCAGGATGCTTCAACAGGATGCTTCAATATAACATTTTCTATGACACAGTACCAAATTATTATTTCATTGAAATTTTATGTGGTTAAATAAATAGTTCGCCATACAACTTGTATGGTATCTGGGCATCAACATACAGTAATGACATATTCTTCAGCACAAAGTACTACAAGTTAATGCTAGAGCTAAAAAAGATACCGCATTCGTTAAGTAAAACATAACGTTAACATGGATACACATACCATATCGATTCTATTGGTAATGGACGCACGCTTGAAGACTAAGATAATGTTATTGAACGATTTTGTGTATAAGACAAATAAACCTAGGATTAAACAGATTACAATAACTCGATTATACATCCATTTGCTGAGCCCCCTCCCCCAAAACATCGGCTTCTTTAAAACACACATGACTCGTGACTGATTTTGGTACAGGAGTTCTAACATAAATATCTCCGATCAATATATTTTCATTTTACAATCACATAACATATATGTATAAAGTTTTTTTTTCTTATACAACAAAGTATAAGTCAGCTTGTCACGTATTTAAATCGCTAAGCAATGCTACAATTATGAATCACTTTTCTTGTACAAAATGATCTGATATGCATCAACATAAAGAACAACCTAGACTGCAGCCACAAGGTTGTAAAAACAAATGTTCCTCAAGCGCATATCAAAGCATATTTCACAAAAAAGTCCTTACTGTACAATTATCAACTGTACATAAATTGCTATCAACATACATATTAGACACCCTGTAGGCTACATGTAACAATATAGTACAGTGAGCAAGAGTATGTATAAAACAATTTAAGATATCTGTATAAATTTCAATATCATCAAAATATGAGTAAATCAGACACGGAAAACAAATTTCTGATTTCCTATCTGGATAAAGTTTATTCGACCAAAGGCAGACATGGATGTACAGCGCTTTTGAGTGATCAGTAAAAGCATACGCGAGAAAAGCTCTGTAGGCATTTGGTCAGCTGTGAACTGAAAATTATATGAGAAAATATGTGAAAATCACTCAAAGGTTACAAGAAAAACATAGTGTGAAGGTTGCATGTATGTAACATTATATAAAATAATTATAAGAAAGAAAGCTTAACAATATTATATCGTGTGATAACGTAATTTGTCCATAGTGATGATATAACGAGTTACACAAACATTTATGTTCATACATCAAGGCGTACATGTTAGCTTTCCATGATTCTTAAATGTCTAAGCAAGATATTGCATTTATTATTTGTAATTTCATGCTCCTTTCAACTAGTACTGTAATGAAGTTAACAGCTCATGGCAATAACATCACTGTATGTCCAATCTTCAGTCATCTATATTTTGTACTCAAACAACACATTGTAACAAATACTAGAATTCACAACAAATACGTATAAATTAGATCTACATTCAAGCCAACAGTGATTCTAATATAAAACGTGATTACAGTGTATGGTATAGTATGGTATATGGTAAGTGCTGAACACATTCAACTGTTATGCATTAATAATTACAAATTAAAATGCTTTCTGTAGCTTATAGTGTAAGCTTTGAACAAAAACATACAATTATAGTTATGTAAATAGAAAACTATAGACAATATATGAATACATACTAAGGTAGATCATGTCACGACACTACATTTTAACATCATATATATAAATAATGATAGTTAACACATTGTTTGCAAGAAATCAATCCAGTATTAAAGTAGAGTGTTAAATCCATCCATACAAGCATTTAGCATTTTGATTTAAAGTCGCTATGTTCTCTAGTTTACATGGGATTGTTCATCTATAACCATCTAAGACAGAGTTCTAGTAGAATCATGAATGAGCACAACAGACAATATGTTTTAAATCGGTAAAATACTAGAAGAACGTACCTAACTATATTCACATGGATATATCAGGCTATACTAACCGCATAAATAACTCAAGCTAAAAAATTCAATAAACTGTAGACAAGTTTTGGGCTAAGGGAGCCACACAACTTTCCTTATAGCTTAATGTATCACTACATACTGTGTAGTGACTTATCTTACAAAGGTTTGTACTGATAATATGCAACTTTGTAAAAATAATCATAATAAGACTCTCATATCACAACGTGTCCAGATAACTTTACAATTACAGATTCAGACATCAGTTAAGTTCGCATTAAAAAAATTATTGAAGTAATCAAATATACAAGGCTAGAATTTAGTTTTTAAATAAAAAAAGTTTTTTTTAACACATTAAGCATGACAAATAATTCATCAGCTTTACAGAAACATGAACACAAAACATCCAGTATACACAATAATACATCTACGTTAACCGTTTTTAAAACAGACGAAAATTATGATGAATATACATATGTATATATATTATATTGTGAATGAATAAATAAATGTGTTAAAACTCAAGCCTTATTTGTTGGTCATAAACAAGAAATGGTTGATTTGTACAGGAACTTTCTTGTACATAATATTTCACACTTAGGGCAACATGTTAAGAAACTCACTTGCGGGTAATATTTCACAGTTTTTGTAACACATATGAGTTCTAAATTAAGATTCATCCATACTCCCATGTAACACATACATAACATCGAAGCCATGCTTGGTAATCTAGCTCACCATTGTGGCATACACGCATAGCACCCCCTCATACAGGTAACCAGTAACTGCTTCGTTACATGCAAAAAAACGTTCTGATTTATCACACATTTTGTTTCATGTACAAATTTGCTCATGTACTGATTTTTCACACTTGTCTAACATGCATCATAGAACTACCTGGCTAAGGAATCATTCACACTTCATTCACACTTTTATAACATGTGTAAAGGTCTTCACACTTTTAAACTGTGCACTAAACTATTCCTGTAAGCAGACTTCACACTTTCATAATATGTGTAAAGGTCTTCACACTTTTAAACTGTGCACTAAACTATTCCTGTAAGCAGATTTCACACTTTCATAACATGTGCAAAGGTCTTCACACTTTTGAACCGTGTAGAGTTCCTCTTGTCTAAACACTTCACATCGTTTACTTTTATACAACCCACTAACTTTCCAATATAACTCAATTATAATATAACATCATCAGAGCCACAGTGTGCTTAATTGATCATATATAACTGTTAATTCCATACCACCTGTAGAGTTCACCTACACATCTAATAATGTATACTTGAAATCTGTTTTAATGTAACAAATAACAATTATGAGCAAATATGTGGCTAGCCAACATTCCTGTACTCTACAACATCAAGTGTATGCATACATATATACACAATACATCAATTAGTAAAATGATTAATATAATCATAAACTAGAATTTGAAAGAAACTGGTTTTGCAAAACTTCCCCTTTCAACGACATAACAATGTTTTATCGCTTCTCTAGACATCAACATCAACAATGTTCTCACTTCAAATTCCATAAGAACAATAACTCCATAGTTAATGTGTATTTCTGAGCAAATAAAAATACAATATTTGCGGGGAATGAAACTATACAATCAAAGTGTCACATTTCTCTTATCAAGACTGATAATATCTATTAAATCTGCATCAACACTTCAACTGAAGATGATTTTTACTTTCTCTACATAACTCACCCTTGTTTCATTTCGTGTAGAGTTAATCACTCAATAAGGAGCTTGTTTGTAAATTCATGATTCTGAACCATGCTTGATACAGCAGTACACGTCACAACCACACACCACAGAGCTCAGGGAATTAGTTATCCTATATAACCTACCTAAATGTGTAACTTGGAATCAAAATTCTATTTAAGTCTGATGATCAAATGCGAGCAATACGGTAAAACAGATCCTAAACACACAATATTGGCTAGGTCCGTGTGCTGTTATTATAACCACTATCTAATGAAGTACTGGATCCTTTTCTGCTATGTGCTGTAAGGGTACCAGTTGATGAATGGTGACCAACCAATGAGGAGCTTGTAAACAGCTTGTACCAACCAATCACAATGTTCGATAGATCTAACTGGTCCAATAAAATCTGAGCTACTCCCATGAACACCTTACGGTCCATTCTGCCATAGTCACCCCAAACTGTTAACTGAAAACGATATGAGAGATCAATGAAAACAGTTTCACCTGTGAATTCGTCTATGCATATACTGTATAGCGCAATATATCTGCGGTGTCAAATGTTCACATTTTTTTAACATGTTTTGAATTGACTGGGTCATAAATTGGCGCAAACACTCCCAGACTGCCAAATTTAAATTCTCATTGACCTTAACATGGAGTCATGAAAATTAAATAAAATGGTGGTGTTTTGAATTGGCGCGACTGACCCTGACTGCCAATATAGCCAAAATAAAATCCCCGCCAAAATAAGTACATATACAGTAGTTCATATCTCAACTAATTTACAATCAGTAAATGACATAGCCAGTCCCTTATTGAAGCAATAAACCACCAATGTTTTCTAAGCAATTACACACAGCTACACACAGCTAACATATCTCAGTTTGTCTCCTAGCTGCTCCTTTAATTCAAACATCACTATCATGGAAATCACCCTAGAGTATATGACCAACATGCATGATTAACATGATGATAATTTCAAGTAGGAAACTAGTTTTATACCTGAAGTATTTTTCCAGAATATCTTTCAGTAAAGACCAGTTGTTGTTGATACAATGGATCTAAAGTTCTTCTCGCTACAGTTGTCTTCTGTTTCTCAACACAGTGTTTACCTTCTATCAAATATACCTTCACATAGGGAGCTGTAAACGTAGACATTACATACATAGAGAGCTGTTAAAATGTACATTACATACATAGGGAGCTGTTAAAATGTAAATAACATACATACGGAGCTGTTAAAATGTACATTACATACATAGGAAGCTGTTAAAATGTAAATAACATACATACGGAGCTGTTAAAATGTACATTACGAACACAGAGAGCTGTTAAAATGTACATTACATACATAGGGAGCTATTAAAGTGTACAGAAGTTAAAATATACATTACATACAAAGATAGCTGTTAAAATGTACATTAAAAACATAGGGAGCAGTAAAAATGCACATTACAAACCTAGGGAGCGGTTAAAATGTACATAACATACATACGGAGCTGTTAAAATGTACATTACGAACACAGAGAGCTGTTAAAATGTACATTACATACATAGGGAGCTATTAAAGTGTACAGAAGTTAAAATATACATTACATACAAAGATAGCTGTTAAAATGTACATTAAAAACATAGGGAGCAGTAAAAATGCACATTACAAACCTAGGGAGCGGTTAAAATGTACATAACATACATAGGGAGTGGTTAAAATGTAGAGCTGTTAAAATGTATGTAACATACACACGGAGCTCTTAAAATGTACATTACATTACATACATAGGGAGCAGTTAAAATGTACATTACACACATAGGGAGCTGTTAAAATGTACATTACACACATGGGGAGCTGTTAAAATGTACATTACACACATAGGGAGCTGTTAAAATACACATTACATTACATACACAGAATGCTGTTAAAATGCATATACAATAGACTTTAAATCTTCTTCAAATACATTTGTTTTTTTTGTTGTAAGTAATATTTGGTTTGAAAGTAATTTTGTTGCAGATTTCTTTATATTTTTAAACATGAAACAATCCTGCATTTAAAGACAAAACCAATTTTATCATTAATACTTCTTAACTTAAATGGTTCATCAGGTCTAACCCATAGGTTGGATCTTAGAATTGATTAATGTTTAACACTTAAAGCATGCAGAACCGGAGAATATGATCTTACCTGGAAGAATTTTTGCACCAGGTTTGGCTAACAATCCTCTAGCACGTATAACCTCGACCTCCAGATGACCTTTCCTATCATACAGTCCTAACTGTATCTCTCCCAGACACGCTGAACCTAGAACTTGTCTCCCGACTAGCTGTCCAGGACCCAGCCCCTCAACAAAGTCACCGAACTGTCCCTCAGTACCCAGCCTCATACCAGGTGGTAAATAAAGCCTACAAGTCAATGTAATATTTGATAAAAATGAGGTAAGTAACAAAAACTTCATAGTCAGACAAAAAATCATTCACTCTTACAACATTCCAATCCTTCACTGTGAGACTTTAAAAGCTAGCTCCATATACACAGCTTGTACAGTGACAATAGAGTTTCATAAACTCCTTTTTACAGTGTTTTCACAATCTGAAGAATATTTACCCATGACTTAACGAGGAGAATATTGGTCCAGTCAGTAAGCTATAAACTTGTCAGTATTTTTATTGTATCTACTTACACACTACCAGAGTCACTGCTGATACTTCCATCTGTAGACTCTCTACTGCCCTGTTTGTACATCAGTCCACCCTCTGTAGGAATCACTTCTTCACAACGCTGAAATGAGCTTCTTTTCTTCCCATCTAAAACATCACAAAGATGCATATGTGACAGATTAATGTCATGTGATACACGTGGCAGATTAATGTTGTGTGATACACGTGGCAGATTAATGTCATGTGATACAGGTGACGAATTAATGTCATGTTCTACACATGGCAGATTAATGTCATGAGACACATGTGACAGATTAATGTCATGAGACACATGGGACAGATTAATATCATATATTACATGTGGCAGATTAATGTAATGTGATACATATGGCAGATTAATGTAATGTGACACATGTGGTGGATTAATGTCATGTGATACATGTGACAGATTAATGTCATGTCATACATGTGACAAATTAATGTTATATGGTAAACATGACTGATTAATGATATTTAGTGGACAAAATAAACATAATAATATGTCATCATATTTTCAGACAACATAATCAGTTCTACATAAAACAAACCGTGTTTAGTTACCTACACTACTTGACATAATGGTGCACAAGTTTTCAAACTATTTTTTTTTGTCAAAAGAGAACTGTTACTGCAGGAAACATGGAGGTGACTAGAAATTAGACAAACCTAGTTGTGTAGCACTACTGCTTCTACGTCGTAAAACAAACGTTCCAATTTTATGACTCAGACTAGGTCGCCGCTTACTTCGCCCTTCAGTAATACTTGATGACACGGCCGAGTCTGATTGGCTGCCATCTGTTTTCTCGAAACCAGTGCTGTCATTACTAGAACTTCTCGGTGGTGCTCTACGCGCTGGCATAGGTGTACTCCTGCTTTCCATTCTAGACGTAAACTCGCTGAAATAGTAAAAGATCTTATATACATAACATGTACTTTCACAATATTCTATAAGGACAATTGATAGCAGAATAATGGATAATGTCAAACGGACAAAACAAAAATCATATCTTTAGTCTTTCTTCTTTCAGTAACATAAAATCAAACCTTAGGAAAAAGGCCTTGGGAAAGACAAAATGTGGCCTTTAATGACTGGTGGCCTTTATTCAGAGGTCAGTTTGTTCTAAATAATCATTGACAGTTTTTCAAAGAATGGCCTTTATTCACAAGGTGGTCTTTATTTGGAAGTGGCCACAAACACAGGTTTGAATGTACACATGAATACTATCAACAGATTGCAATGAGCAGCGGAATATCAGTGTGGACCATGTGTTGTATTAATACATGCTGCGTGTTACCTGAACTTTCTAGGTCTCTCAGACTGCGTTGATCTTAGACTGATAGTACTAACTTTAGACACTTCAGACATATCGCTGGTTTCTGACGCGTCACTCTGAGCATCATCATCAAATCCAAACTCTGAAACAATAAAAACAACATAAACTATAAACAATCATATTTTATCTCACAGCCATTATACTCAGGGCTTCAGACCGAAACTTTGCCAGTCCAGACCGAATTTCAAGTCCCTGGACCCATTTCAGTAGAGAAAATTCGTTAAAAATCGGTCCATAGATAAATTTCGGTCTGAAATCACTAAGTACGTGCAAAATGTCACAAAACTTACTGTATGTTGTTTGCCTGATTCTCAATACCCGAATAAAAATGTCAAGATAATCATTAGCCTGGAGCAATCATCTGCTAATCCGATTAATGGAAGTCTGTCAATAGGTGGTCACTTGAAATTAGTCCAAACACGTGGTAGGTAACAGAAAACAGTTAATGCATTGATCATTTACTTTGTGCAAAGTGTTAGTATAATTTATACTATACCAAGAAACAAAACGAATAAAATTTCTAGCCAAACTGATCCATTTGTCTACATGGATATGACATTATTATGACCTTAACTGTTGATGCCCTAATGACAAGTGTGATGTTTGTACATGACAGTATAGGCAATTTAACTGTTGAATATTTCTGAATTTTCAACAATAAACTACTATCATTGTTCAGTGTAAAACTTGCATACCTCTTAAAACATTGCAAAATTATAGTCAGCAACATGCTGTACACGGTAATTTGGTTAAATATCAAACTGATTCCAGAATACGCCCAGTAATAAATATGTTTTAGTCTACAAGACTTTTCTACTGCTTTCTACATTACTGTTGGGAGGTGTCTTGGTCTAGAGGTAGAGAGTTTGACCTCAGATCCGAAGGTCCTGAGTTCAAATCCCGGCTTCGATTGATTTCGTTCACAAACTTCACAATCCCATTTTTCAGACACAGTACTGGTGTAGTGTCCAGGAAGGGGACTCAAGCATGATTAATATAAGCAAAAATTGCTCGTTTCACAATTGAGCTAAATCAGAATAATGTGGTATAACACAAACATTACTGTTAGATACACGTACCTCGTTTTCTCCTGTGATGGTAACCTCTATCAAAATCACGCCCTAGTCGAAAATCACATTCCCGATCAAAATTTCGGTCACGTGATCTAGATCTACTTTCACGACTTTGGCGATAACCCTCACTATCAGAATGAGGCATGTTAGAACCTTCTGCTTGACGTATGATTCTTTGCTTCATTACTCGAGCTCTTTCCTCCAACTCTTGCGTTACTAAAAATAGACAGCAATTTTCGGAGTTTTCATCAGCATACAGACGTAAATCTCATCCAAGAAAATCAAAAATAAACAATTCAATGGCTTGTTTATTTAAAAAACTTCACTAGGTCTGTTATTGTCAACATCTGATCATACAAACATCAGACTTAAAAGGGAAGTAATTCATACGCAATACAAATACATTTTTAACAGTCTTACTAACAGTCTTGTTATGAGTTTGGATCCGCAGAAATAAAAACCGCAGACATTAATCTCCCAATTATTTTGCGTAAAATGCAGAATTTTTATACTGTAGAAATAACCCACTATATGGTATCAAATACTAAGACAAACTGAAACATTAAAACTGAAACAAGACAAGACGCAAACATATTCTACTTTAAACGAGATGGCATTATACCAACCTCTATCTCGACTGGCTCGCTGTGCCTCTACTGGTATTGCAGGAAGTTGTCGTTTCTTTGGTGAAGGTGTACTAGTTGGAGACATACCTGGCATACGTACAGGTGTACTGCTTGAGGAGTGTCTACTGAAACATTATGTAACATATTATCATGTATATCATCATGCATATCATTATGTATAACATCATATATATCATTATGTATAATTATCATGTATATTATTATGTATATCATTACATATATCATTATGTATAATTATCATGTATATCGTTATGTATATCATTATGTATATCATTATGTATAATTATCATGTATATTATTACTTATATCATTACGTATATCATTATGTATAATTATCATGTATATCATTACGTATATCATTACGTATATCATTATATATAATTATCATGTATATTATTACATATATCATTATGTATAATTATCAGGTATATCATTATGTATAATTATCATGTATATCATTATGTATAATTATCATGTATATCATCATGTATAACATTATGTATATCATCATGTATAACATTATGTATATCATCATGTATAACATTGTGTATAAGACTATGTATATCATTATGTAGATTATTATGTATATCATCATGTATATCATTACATATATTGAGTTAAGAATCAAAGCAATCATCACACAATAAATACATACCTGAGATCTGGTGGTGACAATGAGCGAGCAACAGAATCAGGCACTCGATGGTGGCTTGCAGGTGACCTTGACCTAGTGTGGCCCATACCTCTTTCTCTATCTGGAGCAGGCGATCTTGACCTTTGTCCACGATCAGGAGCAGGAGATCTTGATCTTTGACCTCTATCTGGAGCTGGTGACCTTGACCTCATTCGACGATCTCTTGACTCGGGAGCTGGAGACTTTGACCTACGACCTCTGTCAGGAACATCGAGTTTTTCATTTCCAACATTGCCTGCACGCAACCTTCTACCACCATCACCAACATCCCTCCCTTATGAAACAAAAAAAATATTTAAACCATAAATCACATCATAGAAAACGAAGTAGAGCGAGAGATGTTGAATTTAAAATACTCCAGACATTGGAAATATGGACTATTTCCAGTACTTAGCATGACGAGTTCAATTAATGTCAGAAATTATGTAACAACAATTATAAGCAAATGAAAAGCATTAGTGAATACCATGTTAGACAATAGAAAGGATATAATTAACTGAAAACTGGCTGGTTTAAGAGTTCCAGCTTGCTGCTTGCTGGAGTTTAAGTCTCTTCAATGTATAGATACCACGTAAATACATACCTCCAACCACACCGATACTATCATCTCTGAAATCCATCTCTGACACATCACTGTCTGGTCCACCTCGGTGTCCTGTTCTTTGTTGCTGATGCCGTACATCATATGGATCTTTACTGGTTTTCTATAAATGAAGTACATTTAATAAACTAGCTTATTTCAGAACCATTCTCAGAATGTAAATATTACAAGATAAAGTAAAAAAATCACCCATAAATCATTAACTATAAAACCTTTGGAAGTTTTTTTATCATGAAGAATATCTTCACCCGAAGTTTTTTTTATCATGAAGAATATCTTCATCAGAAGTTTTTTTTATTGTGAAGAATATCTTCACCAGAAGTTTTTTATCATGAAGAATATCTTCACCCAAAGTTTTTTTTATCATGAAGAATATCTTCACCAGAAGTTTTTTTATCATGAAGAATATCTTCATTTGGTCCTGTTCTTTCTTTCAAATCATAAAATTGGTCCATAAATTAATCAATAAATTCGCTGAAGCTTGAAACAAGTGGTCAGAGAAGAAATCAACTTACATTTCTGGGAGAAGAACTGGGTAAAGGTAAACTCGTGTTGTCATGGTTACTAAGTTGATACCAATATGGTTCATCAGTTAAACAGGCAGAGGTTAGGTCAATTAACACCTGGGAATAAAAAATAAATCAATCAGTTATCAGCAAAGTTGAACTAAGTAAAAATAACAAATTACACACTGAAATTGTGCATAAAAACCCTCAATTTCTTCAACATCATTTTACTAGAACGACAGCCAAGTAGAAAATATTGATATATGATATACACTTGTTTATATCATAAATATACAACAGATCTTTAGAAACTTTCTAAGACAGTCATCATATTTCTTATTGTACCTTTCATATTTCTATCCTTTCCAATTTTTTTGTGTGGTATTGGTGAGCATTGCATGGTTATAATTATATCGAATATGTATAATTATAAATTTTATTTATGTAATACTATTATTTTTTCAACTGATGAATTTCACAGTTGTTATTGCATTGTATTTATTTATCCAATCATTCTGTTTTAAATTGCCATGTTGCGTATACTTGCCAAATAAAATTATTATTATTATGTTTCTGCAGACAACTGGACTAAGTATAAAGTTACATAACGGTCATACCTCTCCAAGAAATTCACTGGCACCGATTCTATCAAAGTCCCACACTGTGATCTCAATCATTCTCTCAGCAAAGTCCTCAGGTTTCACTGGCTGATACATAAATGTTTGATTCCAGTTTGGCTCATTTGTATTTTGTACAGTTCTGGTTCTACGTTTACTTTTCTCGCTGTAAACAAAAGATAGAAACAAATTTACAGTCATGCAACATTTAGAACTAGATCTATACTAACCTATAGTTTATATATATAGAGCAACCTCTCCAGAGCAGCAATCTCTTGAACAACAACCTCCCTTCAACAACAGCATGATTTTTCCCACTGTACAATTTAAATATTAATTTAACCTCTCCAGAGCAAAAACCTCTCAACAACAGCATAATTTTGCATCACCCAAAGAGTGTTGTTTTGGAGAGGTTTCACTGTAACAGATATCATCAATGTCAACATGAATCCTTTTTATTCTTATTGCAAGCCTAAACAGTCCTAAATTATAATCACAACAGTATTAAATTATGTAGACGGAGTGAATACAACAGTAAAAAGACTTACCTTCTATCTGGTAAAAGATATATCTTGCAATATGGGTTTCTGAATTTACCATCATTCGTCATAGGTAGATCTATAGCATTGATGAGAGTGATTATCAGCTCAAAGCTTCGTTTCTCATACCATAATTTTACCTTAAAACGAGACATTAAAAATCATTGTAAATTTATATATAAAACTTAGCTTGGATTTAGTTGGACAACTGTAACCAAGTTTCATGGTAGATGACAGACAACAGGGAGATCATAGGGTCTTCACAATTGCTTTTTATTCAGGTGAGATAAAAGTTAAGAATACATAAAGAATGACTTTTAGACTTAATTGGAATAGATCCTTTTAGATTCGGTAAGACCTGGCAAAGAAGAAAAAAATGCTGACTGAAGCAGCTTTAGGTTTTCATTAACATGGTAAGCATGGATGCCAAACCTTAGAACTTAATATGATGATTATTTAACCTAGAATTAAAAGAACTCTGTTGAAGATTATTAAACAGATTTTGACAGATTTTGACATTTCCATCAGTCATATTAAAACTTTACTCCAAAACAACAACTGAAAAAAACCTTCACACTCAGATTTCAAGGTTTTATAGTGTTTATGTTTTGGTTTGATAAACTGTTAAATACAACGTAAGAAATCACAGACACAGAATGAATGGTCACAGAAAGCAGCAACATTGTAGTAACAAAATCAAACCTTGACATTGTAGTGACAAAATGAAACCTTGACATTGCAGTAACAAAATTAACCTTGACATTGTAGTAACAAAATTAACCTTGACATTGCAGTAACAAAATGAAACATTGACATTGTAGTAACAAAATAAAACCTTGACATTGTAGTAACAAAATTAGCCTTGACATTGTAGTAACAAAATTAAACCTTGACATTGTAGTGACAAAATAAAACCTTGACATTGTAATAACAAAATTAAACTTTGACAATGTAGTAACAAAATTAAACTTTGATATTGTAGTAACAAAATTAACCTTGACATTGTAGTAACAAAATTAACCTTGACATTGTAGTAACAAAATAAAACCTTGACATTGTAGTAACAAAATTAAACTTTGACATTGTAGTAACAAAATTAACCTTGACATTGTAGTAACAAAATCAAACCTTGACATTGTAGTGACAAAATGAAACCTTGACATTGTAGTAACAAAATTAACCTTGACATTGTAGTAACAAAATTAAACCTTGACATTGTAGTGACAAAATGAAACCTTGACATAGTAGTAACAAAATTAAACCTTGACATTGTAGTAACAAAATTAAACCTTGACATTGTGGTAACAAAATTAAACCTTGACATTGAAGAAACAAAATAAAACCTTGACATTGTAGTAACAAAATTAAACCATTGTAGTAACAAAATAAAACCTTGACATTGTAGTAACAAAATTAAACCTTGACATTGTAATCACAAAATTAACCTTGACATTCTAATAAAAAAATTAAACCTTGACATTGTAATCACAAAATTAACCTTGACATTGTAATAAAAAAATCTTAGCATTGTAGTAAAAAACATAAACTTGACATGATAATAAACCTTGACATTTTACATAAAATTTTCTACAAGAGATGTATGGACTAAAGGAGACAGCAGCCAAATTTTATGTTTTGCAAGACTAAAGACCATTTGTCATATTAGATATGTGAAGCATTCAGTGGTGAAAGAAATAAGTATGTTCCCTGGAGCCTGTGGTACAAGCAGAACATAACTGTGAAAATAAGAAACCAGTATGCCAAGTTTTACACGAAAAAAGAGAAAGCAATGAAATAGATACAGATAAAATTAGGAAATATCAAATCATTCTTTGTCTGCTATGCAAAGCATTTAAGCTGAATAATGAATCTAGAATAAAATAAGAGTAGAAAAATGCTACTTAATGTTTACAAAGAATTGTGAGGATCTTCTGTGACCAGAGATGAGTCATGATCCGACAACTTTACAAAAACAGATATTGACCGAAGAAACAGATTCAGGTACATGTTTTCTAGTTTATTTATCGAAAGAAAACCACTGACTGACAGATACGAAGTCTCTCCCAATAATTATGTTCAAACGGGATCCATAATATTAAGTATAGAATCAAAGTTAAATTATTCATTACAATCTGTTCATCTTTGAATAAAACTTCATACTTAAAACACACAAGGCATTCAAATATCTCATAATTTCCCTTTAAATGTCATTAAAATATTTCAGGTAAAATTTCATCAAAGCAGTTCCCTCAAGCATTTATGCGTAAGAAGTTGATCAAACGATTAAATTACAATTCATAGTGCAATGAAAGCCATTTACAAAAAAAATAATGTAGTGAGGAATGCAGTGCTGTATGTTTGCATAAAGACAAAGCAAGATGACACTGCGTGAGATACCTGAACTTTCATATTTCCCTGACAAAAACAAAACATCAATTTACAATCAATATGTACATACGTTACTGCATCAACGACATCTCAAACAAATGAATTCACACGATTTCTTTATTCAGAAAAAACAAGCATAGCACCAAGATGCCTGAACAAACTGTGTTTGCTATAGAGGTGTCTGAGTGGCCAGGTGTCACTGTATATTGCAAACTAGACACTTTGTACAGAATAGGCCCGTAGAGAGGTGTCTGAGTGGCCAGGTGTCACTGTATATTACAAACTAGACACTTTGTACAATACAGGCCGGTAGAGAGGTGTCTGAGTGGCCAGGTGTCACTGTATTTTACAAACTAGACACTTTGTACAGAATAGGCCCATAGAGAGGTGTCTGAGTGGCCAGGTGTCACTGTATTTTACAAACTAGACACTTTGTACAGAATAGGCCCGTAGAGAGGTGTCTGAGTGGCCAGGTGTCACTGTATATTACAAACTAGACACTTTGTACAGAATAGGCCCATAGAGAGGTGTCTGAGTGGCCAAGTGTCACTGTATTTTACAAACTAGACACTTTGTACAGTATAGGCCTGTAGAGAGGTGTCTGAGTGGCCAGGTGTCACTGTATTTTACAAACTAGACACTTTGTACAGTACAGGCCCATAGAGAGGTGTAAAACCAACAGGGAACAGGAAGCCTGCATGTAGTTACAGGGTGTCACCTCACAATTCAACATTCTAACCAAGAATTAATGGCGGTGATGTTTCTTTAAGTCATTTCCGGAAATTGAGTACATGTTGACAAGTGCTATGATTTGTTTCAGTGACAGCCATGATACATACATACATATATATGATAGATTAATATGTCACAAACATCTACACTGAGTCAAATTTCTAAACATCCACATTATAAATCTTAATTCTTTGAAGAACCCAAACAAATGAACACATAATTATGCTGTATACAATGATTACAATCCATCTTCACAGACAAATCAAATGTTTGATATAAATGGTGGATTGAAATTATTAAAAGTCAACCAGATAATAAATCAAGCAGGTTGAAAAAAAAAACAATTTCTTCCAGTCCTATTAAATATCTATCTTCTAAATGAACATTTCGAATTATCTTGCCTGAAACTAAATGGTAACCATGTGGCTTCATACAGCAGATGCCCAGTTACATATCACTATTTAGCAGTGACCACGCTGAGCAATAGAGCAAGAATTGGAAATTTTACTCGCCTACTGGGCAAGTGAAAATTACTTTTTTGGTCACCTGTTTTTTATTCTGGCAATAACGTGTGTGGGTGAGAAATAAAGCAAAGGCTGAAATATAAGTGGATGCGGAGAAATTCGGCCCAGCGTACTGCTTGTATTACATGGTGCATCAGATAATGTTAACAATGTATCAGTCGAGCATCGTTACCTGTATTCTACCAGTTATTTGCATCGCATTCTTCTGTGTTTTGTGTGTTCTTGGAGACTCTGGTGACGTCACTTTTAAACTTGGTCGATTTAAACGTGTTGTGCCAACAACGTCCTTTATATGTCCAAAATCTACAAGTTTTAAACACATTGATAATTACTTGTGTATAACTATATATGAAATCACCACTGTTGAATACAGAATTATTACAAGATACAAATAAATAAATCTCTAAAGCTGAGCCAAAGGTTAAACTCAGATTAATAATCATGATGTCACACAATGCTGCCTAGCCATTGGTCAAGATTTGAATTGAACTCAGAACCGTCCAATCAGATGTTTGTGTTGAAATCTGGCCACCAATGACAAATTTGACTCAGTTATAATTTCGCTACCATCACAGACAGGTCAGAAATATTGCTGCTATGCATTTTACAGGCAAAATAATGATCTGCAGAAAAGACTGTGATAAAGGTCATCATTATTGTACTGAAATCTAATTCAAAACACTGAAAGATTAACATTATAAGTTTGCAGACCAATGTTACATCACATTTAAAGGTTTAAAGTACAATATCTACACTGCACATTTTATCAAGTTAAAATCTTACTGCCATACAGTACTTTGATATGAGATCAGATTTATCTGACAGTTTATAGAACAATATCAAGTATTATCCAGAGCTGGAATCTCTTCAATACATTCAATATATGTATATTATACTTGCTGTACATTAGATTCTAAAATGTAACTTATTGGATAACAGTCCACTAAAATACCCCAAGTGTCAAGTTACATAAACAGACAATACTCTGGATGTGAGA
This sequence comes from Lutraria rhynchaena, assembly GCA_008271625.1. Lineage (NCBI taxonomy): Eukaryota > Metazoa > Mollusca > Bivalvia > Venerida > Mactridae > Lutraria > Lutraria rhynchaena. Next base: position 282,068 of record VIBL01000122.1, on the reverse strand, counting down.
TATCTTGGTTGTGGGCGGATGATACAAATCAATGTTATATTTTATATTCTAACTCATTGTTTCCAGTGACGATGTAAAACATCATGAGCTGACTCATCATCAGCCAAGTATTTACCAGCAGTTGTCTGAGTTTAGATTACATTGAAATCTAGATAGCACAAACTTTACGGGATGAAGATACAGAAAGCTAGAAACATGGTGCAATACAGTAAAACAACCAATAGTATTATCAGACAGAATTATCAGTGTTAAACTGATACCCATTGACGCTGGTGTACAGAGAAAACAAGTATGGCCCAAAATTTCCTGGACGCTGATTGGTCAAATGCGGTCGAAATCCCAGCAGAATTCTGCCCACAGGATCTCGCGAGACTTTTCGCATTCAAAACACCTCACATTTTTTCACTCGATGCATATTTTGCGCGCAAGTTAAAAACAGATCAAAACATCAGGGTCTCTACATTATGTTATGTAGAGTCACTAAATCTAGCATTCCCTGTTTTATTTTGATTAAAAGATGCAATTTATATCTAAAATATTCAGGCATTGGTAACACCTTCATATATAATTAACAGATATACAGAAATCCCAATGTTTACTAATGGACAGCCAATCACATGGCTCAAACGCATTGACCAATCAGAGCACCAGATAATTTAGTCCCTACCTGTTCCTTTGGTACACTGCAACATGGAACGGGGACCAGTTTAAATCAGTGTTAGTTCAGAGTTACCTACCTTTATGAGCATCATATTGGTTATTTGCCCCAGGCGGAACTTCTCCAGTGCTGCAAATATATATCAAAGAATCACTAGCACCTTGAATTCTTCAGATAAAACATTCAACAAGCAGACAGAAGATGCAATACTTTGGTTTGATAATTTCGTAATTTGGTAATTTCATGGTTATAATCAAATTTAAGAACTTAAATTTAAGATTTAGAAACAAATTATCATAATTTAAGATAGAAAATCCAGCAGGATCTTGACAAAATGTTTGTGACACAGAGGCTAAGGACCAGAACAGTCGTAACTTATATCCTACTGTTTGTTCTCAGATAACCAAACCGTCATTCAACAAGTACCAAGTATTGTATGCCATGAATACAAACGACAGATAAAGAAAACTTCACATATAACTAGGCTTCACTGTATCAATATAACACTAAAGATGGATAAATATATTTTTTGTAGGTACCGAATTTTGTAGATAAGCCAGTTTATGGAATCCAATAAAATCAAATCCTTCACAACATGTTGTTTACTTGTTTACATGAGGAAGTTAAACAGAATGTGACCATATACATGATGTGACATACACATGATGTGACATATACAGAATGATCATATACAGAATGTGACATATACATGATGTGACATATACATGATGTGACATATACAGAATGCTCATATACAGAATGTGACCATATACATGATGTGACGTATACAGAATGATCATATACAGAATGTGACATATACATGATGTGACATATACATGATATGACATATACACGATGTGACATATACATGATGTGACGTATACAGAATGATCATATACAGAATGTGACATATACATGATGTGACATATACAGAATGTGGTCAAATACAAGATGTGATATATATATAAAGCATTCCCTGATTTTGTCCGAATTATCGCAGATTATCTCACCTTTTACTTCTATGTACAATCAATTCAACTTGCGGCTCTTGTTTTGATTCTAATACAATGTCACAGACTTCTTCAAATGTGGCCCCTTGCAGTGAACGTCCATTCCACTCAATGACTTCATCCCCTTCAATGTACAAAACAAGCCCTGAATACTGTCTGAATCAGTATATGTTTCCCTAAGTTTCCTCATTATACAAAAAATTTTGTTACATTACAAAACAAGCCCTGAATACTGTCTGAATCGGTATATGTTTCCCTAAGTTTCCTCATTATACACAAAATTTTGTTACATTACAAAACAAGCCCTGAATACTGTCTGAATCGGTATATGTTTCCCTAAGTTTCCTCATTATACACAAAATTTTGTTACATTACAAAACAAGCCCTGAATACTGTCTGAATCAGTATATGTTTCCCTAAGTTTCCTCATTACACACAAAATTTTGTTACATTACAAAACAAGCACTGAGTACTGTCTGAATCGGTATATGTTTCCCTAAGTTTCCTCATTACACACAAAATTTTGTTACATTACAAAAAATCTTAACAAAAATATAATGAACATATATTTGAAAGAATCGTCATTTCACTGAATAATCTAAATGCACTCTTCAGGAGGGAGGTCAACTTGTACACCATAACGACATCAAAACGCATATTGGAATAGAGGACCCTATTTAAACCAATATTTATGATTGATATTTAGGAAAGTTACGACTGACAAACTTAGTATTAAGTCATTCACAAACAAAGACAATAACATGCCAGCAAAATCAATACCGGACATTTTGGCCAGCTTGAATTACGTGAACTGTTGAAAATAACGTTGTTATTCATTACTGAACAAGCACATATAACATTTTAATCCAAACACTAATACACATAATGATGATAGAATAAAACTGTATAATACCAGCACGTAGATGACCAACAGTATCTGCTATAGATCCCTTCTTTACTTTGGTGATGTATGCCGCATAATTACCAGCCTCCGTCATTCTACCACCAACAATCTTCAACCCTGTAATAGAGAAACATGGTCTTTATCAGTAAACAACACATATTTCAGCAAACAACACATCTTTCAGTTCACAACACATCTTTCAGTAAACAAACCATTCACCAGTAAACAACACATCTTTCAGTAAACAACACATCCTTCAATAAACAACACATTCTCCAATAATACAACACATCCTTCAGTAAGCAACACATTATTCAGTAAACAACACATTCTTCAGTAAACAACACATTCTTCAGTAAACAACACATCTTTCAGTAAACAACACATCTTTCAGTAAACAAAACATTCTTCAGTAAACAAAACATTCTTCAGTAAACAAAACATTCACCAGTAAACAAAACATTCTTCGGTAAACAACATTCTTTATATGATATTTTCTACATGATATTGCATATTCTTCAGAACATTGACAGGTAAACAGGACAGACAAATGCTACAAATATCTCACAGTTTGCCTTACATAATATGAATGACATAAAATGATACAGTAAACACACAATATGTCAAAATGTTCTAATAAAGTCTGAAATCACATGATGAGACTGGTAAAGTTTATAAGAACTGGAGTTTCAGAGTTTGAGAGGAGTTTATAACCCAGAATACATGGTATAAAGTATAGTTCATAGGAATAGGAGTTTTTAAGGCTCAGAATTATGGTACAGTGTATACGAACAGAGGCTTTAAAGGCACATATTTTATGGTATAAAGTACATTTTATAAGAACAGGGGCTTTTAAGGCACATATTTTATGGAATAAAGTACATTTTATAAGAACAGGGGCTTTTAAGGCACATATTTTATGGTATAAAGTTCATAAGAACAGGGGCTTTTAAGGCACATATTTTATGGTATAAAGTACATTTTATAAGAACAGGGGCTTTTAAGGCACATATTTTATGGTATAAAGTTCATAAGAACAGGGGCTTTTAAGGCACATATTTTATGGTATAAAGTACATTTTATAAGAACAGGGGCTTTTAAGGCACATATTTTATGGTATAAAGTTCATAAGAACAGGGGCTTTTAAGGCACATATTTTATGGTATAAAGTACATTTTATAAGAACAGGGGCTTTTAAGGCACATATTTTATGGAATAAAGTACATTTTATAAGAACAGGAGTTTTTTTAAGGCACATATTTTATGGTATAAAGTAAAGTTAATAAGAACAGGGGTTTTTAAGGCACATATTTTATGGTATAAAGTACATTTTATAAGAACAGGGGCTTTTAAGGCACACATTTTATGGTATAAAGTACATTTTATAAGAACAGGGGCTTTTAAGGCACACATTTTATGGTATAAAGTACATTTTATAAGAACAGGGGTTTTTAAGGCACATATTTTATGGTATAAAGTACATTTTATAAGAACAGGGGTTTTTAAGGCACATATTTTATGGTATAAAGTACATTTTATAAGAACAGGGGTTTTTAAGGCACATATTTTATGGTATAAAGTACATTTTATAAGAACAGGGGCTTTTAAGGCACATATTTTATGGTATAAAGTACATTTTATAAGAACAGGGGCTTTTAAGGCACATATTTAAGACTTATACCTACCTAGTACACTTGAGTCACTCGGTTTGCCAGAACCTTCTAATACTGCTTTTTTCAATATCATATGTCCGATCCAATGATGGCCATCAGCAGATGGCTGCCATATCACTGGATGCTAAAATTGATAAACACTTATTTAACTTTATACAACACACTGTAATAATATTATGTGATAATATGTATACCGATATTGTAATACGGTATAACATGTCAGAACATTGAATAAATAGTTCTAAAAATATTTATCAGGTAATAAATGTTCACAAATACAAGTTAACGATAAATTGTGAATGCAACTTTCAGTCATGTATAGATTCATAATCTTAGTTTTATCTGAAATTATTAGTATGGTGACACTAAAACAATCTCAGAATTGACAATAAATGTATAAATTATGCATTAGTTATGTATATATTACAAATATCTCTCCATAAAATAATGATTCACATTCCACAAAAAGAATGTATTATCATATTAATCATGAGCAAATAAGACACAGAAGAAAGCTCTATTAATCATCATAATGGTTGGTCTAGTTAAGAGATAAAATATCAGTTATAAATACTTTATTATTGATTTATATCTTCCATATCGGAGTAAAACTTCCCAGTAAGAAATTACATTACCAACAGTTCTGCTTAATGACAATATCTGTACATAATTAGTAATAACAACAAAAGACATTACTGTACAACATTAAGCTAACAGACTTAATACAATATTTACTTCTATGAACATTATTTTGAAAAAAAAATGCTTGAAACAAATTAGTCTTTAATGGTTTCGGTAGAACCGCAACCTTATACAGCAATAGCTCATAGTAATTAATTCAAACATATCATTTGTTTGTCAGAAAAGTGATTTTATAACAGCAATTTTTCACACACAAATATAGCACAATATATCGTAAGCAAGAAGAAATGTATTTCAGTGAAACTTTAAACATTTGGTTTTGGTCTAATTTATAATTAACAGTATAAAATAACGCATGTTAAATTATGATACAATAAATTATGTAGACAGAATGATTCTGTACGTATGAATATAAAATTTACTTCACACATAAAACTTAAGCTAAATCAGGTTGAGAAAGTAACAAAAGAAAGCAAAATTTCTCAAATGAGTGAAAAAAATAATAGACAATAATTAAGTTAATTGCACTGGGCATGAAAACTGACATTTTCTTAAGAAATGCAGATCTGCACTTGACATGAAGTAAATTATGCTAACTCAAAGTCCAGATAATGATACAAGTCATGAATTCGATAAGAACGTTCATTGTCACTGATTGTCACTGAAATAACGTCAACATATCATAACACGAAAATCATTCATTAGAACAGTAAAGAACCAAGTTTGTTATGTAATTAAACATGCGCTCCACTAACACGCGCTCCGTAGGTCATATATCCAGTGAGATACTTGCTGAGTCAAGGTAAATGATATTTGACACGAAATAATGACTCACACAGATTATGTCATACATACATGTACGCAGCTAGCATAAGATAAATAATAAAATATAACATGATAGACTCATGAATCTATTTTAGTGACACCTAAATAATAAGACACACAGATTTCCTGGACCGTATACTAACCAGTGCTAACTTACCCTTCCACAAGGAGCCTTCAACTTCTCCACATAGGGAGGAAAATCAACATTTTGTCAAATTTTCGTAGAAGAGTATGACCTGCCGTGACCGGAATTTGAACCCAGATCACCGGGTTACTAGTCCAGCGCACTATCCACTGGACCACAGCCGTGGCCTCCTTGAGGAAGGTTTCAAACCGCAGTCAAGTAATTGGTGGATTCTAGGCTCAATAAAGCCCTAACAAATCAAATGCACATGCTCTGATTACCCATACTTCATGTTATAACCTCTTGCATTGAATGACAGGCCACAAACAACTTAAAAATATAAAGTTACAGGCCACATACAATACTAAGTATCCTGTGATTGCTGTGTAAAGCATCATAAATAAAGCGGGGGGTGGGCTCGACAAATTTTTTCAGGCCACTCTTCCTGCAGGACAACCAGTTAAGAATTTTAACAACTTCTACAGCAATTTCAACTCATCCTGAGTCATTTTCTACTCATAACTACTAGCAGACGAGTGACTAGTGGATTTGTCGAGCCCTTTAAAGCATGGTTTGGTAACTCCACAAAACAGAAGAACACAACAAAAAATTGAAACATTAGTCCCTCCCACATGCTGATGCTGGAAGTTAAAGATAAATGAAGTACAACATATCGGTTAGATAGTACTAAAAGATCAAATCATGCAATACAACTTATGATCATAAAACGTTTTCAATGTCAAGGTCATTGGGATCTGTTTGAACGGCTGACTTCAAAATGTTCAGTCGAAGTATCTTTAAATACCAGACTGGCAACCATTTTTAGGGTCTTCTTAACAGACCCACACGCATGACTGCCATAATAACCCTCTTGTTTGAATAAAAACTCAGGTCTGGAATGTCAAGTACACAAATACTGAGAGGAGAATGATCAAAGTTACTGTTAGATTTACCACGTTATAATAAGGATAAAAATTTTATATACATTTTGTAATGAAGGGTTTGTTTTTTCATACGGTTTCACAATTTCTAGATGCATGCAGGTGTACAAAGAGTAAACAAATAACTAGTTTAAAGGGAGATAATCAGGCTCCAGGAGTCAACATAAAGAGAGACAAGCGGTTTGAATGAAGAAATGTGCATTGAATTAAAACATGAGTAACAGAGTTTTCTACAGGTCGACGACTACTTGTAGGGAAAAATATACAAAAATAAGAAAACACAGCTTTACTGCTTGATTGAATGCCTTGGTGCATAAAGATTAAAGAAACAACTTGAACTGCTTATAGCTATCAAATAAGGATACCAAGATTTAACTGGAAAAAATACAGTCTTGTAAAAACTCATAAAAACACTTGTAAAATTGACGAAAATGATAAAAGACAAAATAAACTAACTGGACACAGTTCTGACTGCTTTTCTTTAGAATTAGCAACAAATAAACTTTCTGTGAGTATAATAAAAACTATCGTATGTTCACTGACTTGTATTTTTTATAATGTTTGCCATAAGCCTCAATGTGGAATGTTGCACAGATATGATAGAACACAGTGACAAGTTTGTTGCTGCCTTAACACCACCAACAATAAAGCTGCTTTTTAAGTTGGCGTACATTGGTATGTTTGTAAGTAGAGCGCTGTATCGTAAAAACATATCAGTCCAAATTTAAGACAGAAATATATCATTGAGGCCATGGCACAAACTAGGGTATGAAGTTATAACATCGACAACAAGATGTGAATAAAACAAAACACCAAAATAATATACTAAAGGGATTTGTACACCACATTGCATACCAGAAAAGTGATAAAAATTGCAAAGATTTCTTTTAATATCTACAGAAAATTGCTACGAACAAACAAACTTTCAAACAAGATTTAAGCAAGGTCATGTAGAAAGCCAAAATGTAAGAAAAACGAAGTTTTTTTTTTCAGTTGAATTTTTATCTAGGTATACCTTTGATTTTAATGCCTCCTCACTCAATGTTTGACAACTTGACGATAAGCATGTGTCAATTCCCGAGTCTTTAATATGTTCACGGGTATGACTTTCTCGTTTAGGAATTTTGACCCGCCCCATGTTTCCAGTGTAAGCCACAGACCGAGGATAAAAGTCAATTTGCACGTGATCACGGTTGCGTTTATGTTGAGCTATTTGAGAAGTGTCGCTGGCTATACTGTCTATCTCTCCTGACAACAAAAATATAATTATACAACATTGTGAATAAAATCATTAACCGAACTAAAGCAAACAAACCAAGTGAAAAAGTTCAATAAAAATAACTGTAAACAATTCAACATGTATCAGGTATTAGTACACAGACATATAAATAAACAGGCATATAAATGCACAGATATATAAATAAACAGGCATATAAATACACAGATATATAAATACATACACAGACATATCAATATATACGCAGATATATAAATACACAGACATATAAATACACAGACATATAAATACACAGACATAAAAATACACAGACGTATAAATACAGACATATAAATACACATACATATAAATACAGACATATAAATACACAGACATATAAACACACAGATGTTTTAAAACAGACATATAAATAATTCAACATGTATCAGGTATGAGCACACAGACATATAAATACACAGACATATAAATACAGACATATAAATACACAGACATATAAACACACAGATGTTTAAATACAGACATATAAATACACAGATGTATAAATACACAGAAATATACATATAAAGACATATACACAAAGAGATGTATAAATACACAGACATACACTTACACAGATATATAAATACACAGACATATACATACACAGATGTAAAATACACAGACATATACATACACATACATACACAGACATACACAAACATATACATACACATACATACACAGACATACACAAACATATACATACACAGACACATACATACACAGACATACACATACATATAAATACACAGACATATACATACACAGATATATAAATACACATACATACACATACATACACATACACAGATATATAAATACACAGACATATAAATACACAGACACATACATACACAGATATATAAATACACAGACATACACATACACAGATATATAAATACACAGACATACACATACATATAAAAACACAGACATATAAACAGACAAACATATCAATAAGACTGAAGCACAACAAGTGACACAGAATACAAAAATACTTTAAACCACTTTTACGCCACTTTTAACAAGAAAACTTTTTTCTTACAAATTTTGTCGCATGTCAGAACGTTTTACAGTTAATTTTATAGAGCTAGAACAGTATCCAAAATGTCATGTATTCCAATAACCCAAAATGTGGGTGATTCAATCAAACAATCCTATTGTTTATTTACATAATATTGTATATATATATAGCTGAAATCAACATGAAGAGTTTTACTTTTTATGCCTGTAAAAGCAAGCATGAATCACTGATCAGATAACGATGTTCCTTACAGCATGAAAGTTCAATGAAAACAACTATCATGTATTTTTGATATTCAAAACTCTTTAATCTCTAATGAGGTCACTGCAGGGAGTTGACCTGGCTTTATTAAGTTTTCGTACATACATGACATCTTGGTTTGACACAACAAAATAAACAACTGAACATCACATATCCTAATATACCACGTCACTCACCGACAAGAACTTTTTGATTTTTGCTTCTAAAATTTCATCTTTTTTCCAGTGATCGTCCGAAACAGGACGGTCGTACATATATTCTCCACCTAATAGTCAAACATACCACAGAATAAAATGTACCAACATTTGTCAAAATTAAAATATCTGTTGAAATCAAACATCTTATAATGTATTTCTTTTCTGCATCTGGTTTGTAAAGATGGTTTCAACAACAAGCAATTCAAAACTTGAGCAATCTCGGTACCTGGCATTATTTTTTATCAATGAAACTATACAACGACAGAGATTATGAATCCTGAGTCTGACGCCAGACACACAGTTCAAATCTTTGACTGATGCCAGAATTAGGGTACTATAACCTAGTGATCTCAGTCATGTTTTGTCTACTTGATCTCAGTCATGTTTTGTCGACGTGATCTCAGTCGTGTTTTGTCGACGTGATCTCAGTCATGTTTTGTCGACGTGATCTCAGTCATGTTTTGTCGACGTGATCTCAGTCATGTTTTGTCAACATGATCTCAGTGGTGTTTTGTCAATGTGATCGCAGTCATGTTTTGTCAATGTAGCTTCAGACTGGAAGGCCTTGTTGTTGAAAGAAAACATTACATTAACATTTCCCTTTTTCTCACCAAGGAACTAAATACAAATGATATAAGTGTTAATAAAATTTTCCAATTAATTCGTATATTTTATTACTATATCGTCATTGTTCTATATGTATTTGAAATTGAACAACCTATCTAACAAGATGGTTTCTCAAATGCTTGAATGAAGGAAATTGGATTACTGAAGACCTGAAATGATGGCTTTGTTCAAATCAACAATTTACTAATAACAAGCATGAACTTCATCATCAACACAAATAAAAAAACATGGCACACAAAATTTTCCTACCTTTTTCACTAACACTCTCACTTTCTAAATCCAATTCTTCACAGCTAGAGCACTCTGGTGTAGAACGAATTTCATCATCTGAACTTGACACTGAGTGTTGACGTTGCTTTTTGCCACGTTTATGCTTATGAGGTTTAGGGGGTGGAGGCCTGACACAATCAGAGGGATCTGAACTTAATGAATCATTTCGCATGATACTTTCCAACTTTCTACGATTGCTTCGTGAAGTCTTTGCTACGGCTGAATTAGGGTCTAAATGCTGTTTGCTTATATCTGAACCTCGTTCTAATTCCACAATCTCCTCAGCCGCACTCACTTGAGTGTCACTTGCCTGTTCAATATGAATTAAATGTCGATGTTGTGGTGGTGACTTATATTGTCGATCTTGCATTGTAGGAGAACGGTGGTCGCGCCGAGATCCCGAACGCGACACGTTTTCTAATGAACTTTTATGTGATTTATTAAGTGACACATGAGATTGGTCAACCCGGTCGGTCATGTGACCTTTGGAAATTTTATGATCGTCATTTACACGTTCGCGGGATCCACGTCGTTCACGTTTATTTTCTGCATAGTCATGTGGTCTGTCATGTGACCGGTTACTAAAATTATCAATTGGAGATTGTCTATAATGATCAGGGGGTTCTTTTCGCCTTTCTCTCTCATCACCAGCAGACGACTTCTCATCAACTGGATGCCTAGGACTTGGAGTCTCCCGCATTGATCTACAAACATGTAAAGTCCTCAATTAAAGTAAATACCGAAATGTTAAAACCAAATCGTCATTTTAAGGTAACCAATCAATATGAGTTGATTTATCAAATATTTTAACAGGTATGACACCATTTATTTCATTTATTGCTGTATACAAAGCTGGATGGGTATCACACGGTATGCGATCAATGTTAAAATGTGTAACATGAAAAATACTTGACTTTAATCAATCTACGTTTGTTTCATTAAATAATGATTATTACTGTAATCAGTAACATATTTGAACACCTATTCACAAATAAAAGGTCCAGGAGAAAAAAATAGCATACATTATACATGAAGGGAATAAAACAATGCAATTTTCATCTAAATATATGTCATGGTTAAATTATCTGTGACTTCAGGTTTTGTATTAAGAGACCATTTCACTAAGAGACCACTTTTGGTCTTTCCTTTGAGGCGTCGCTAAATACAGGATTGACTGTACTATTAACAGCCCTATCTTTGTTGTATAGATAGAATTAACATAAAAATATTGAACTTGTACAGATAACAAAACAGGTCTTTTTCTATGCATACCACGTACAATGAGACAAAAATGTTAATATAAAATTCCCAAAATGGCTTTTCAACCGATAATTTTTTCCCAAATTATTGGATTTTACGACTCGATTTTTTAAAATTTGGCCAGGGTCTTTTTCCCAAAATGGCTAGAAAAGGCCTGCAAAAAGAGCTAACACACTGGAATACAGAAATCCAACAGTTTGTTCCAGAATATACATGATAGAGCAGTATTTGTTTGTTTGTTTTAATGTGATTTATTGTCATTGGGGTTTAACGCCATTTTTCAACAATTTTTCAGTTATATATGGCAACTGGTTCACCTAACCAGTTTTCCTGGACTATATACTAACCAGTACTAACTTACCCTTCCACAAGGAGTCAGCAACTTCTCCACATACTGAGGAAAATTAACATTTTTGTCAAATTTTCATAGAAGGGAATGACCTGTCACGACTGGGATTTGAACCCGGATCTCCAGGTTACAAGTCCAGCACACTAACCACTGAACCACGGCCATGGCCTGACAGAGCAGTAAACATGCATTTTACTTATTCATCGATTAATCTTGTGTTGTGTATGATTTCTACTTATTGTGTCGTAAACACGACTAATCTGAACATAATTTTATGAGTTTGAGGCTGAACATTTAAGATTACCCATTCTTCATGTTGTCCTCCATTGATAGTAAAATGCTAATTTTGAATATAGTTTGTATGCTAGTAATGAACATGCTAACAACGAAAGCATAATAAAAGAACACTAGAAAAAACAAAGTGCAACAGTAAATAACTTTAAAAAATCAATGACAAAAATTATAAGAGTTATTTTCTGTCTTAAGATAACATATAAGATAATAAGATGACATGAGTAGTTCTAACTTCATTTAATCTACCATACAACTTACTTTCATGAAACAGAGAAAAAAAATGTATCACTTACCTGGCTCTAGGTGCCGATTCTTTTTTGATAATCTCACGCTCTGGGTGCAGTCTGTCTATACCTTCTTTTTGTATTCTTCTGGGGTCCCGATCATCAGGATGACGACCTTTGTCACGATTCTCCCGCTCCCTTTCTCTATTATCCCTATTGTCCCCTACTCTTGGCCCCAAAGCTTCCCTGGTACCCCGCCCACCATGTCTGTCTCTTGCCATATCTCCATCACGTTCATGAGCAAAATATCTTTTATCAGTCTCAGAAAGTCTGGTTTCACTATGGTACCTATGCCTGGCTGGTGACTTATCCCTTGCACGCCCCCTTTCAGACGGAACATTATTTCCCCTTTCCCGGAGTCTATCTTGACCCCCAGAACGATCTCCAGGATCCTTTCCTGATGACCCATTTTCTCCCATTTTACCCCTTTGAGCATCTAATGAGTACTGTCTCTTTAATTGTGAGCCTTGTCGTATCATCGGCGCTTTGTTATCTCGTTCACCCTTTTCTGACTTTTCAATATTTTCCTTTTCAGAACTTGTGTGTCCACTTTCATTTTTGTCAATATACTTTTGGCGCTTATCATTTTGTTGACTGGTTTCAGATTTGCCAGTTTCTCCAGGATCTGCTGCTGTGTCTATGACATCTAGTCCTACTGGTCTCGCCATGCCGCCATGATACCATTGTCCAGTTTTAGCCAAAATTTCTTGTTTCTTTTTACATAAATTACAGGCCCAGGTAGTCTGAAATAGCCACAAGGATGCCATATAACGTTATGAATTGATCAAAATCTTGGACAAGTAGTTTCTACACAGAGTGTAAAAACGTACGATTTCCTGCTGTTACATTTACTTCTACGTATAAACCTATCAAGAGACACAGCACTACATGTTTTTTGGGTAATTTTCTACAGACAGAAACCAAGCGTACCTGATTCATACTACATCAGCATGTTTGTAACTTTCAAAATAAAAACTCTTTAATGTCAGAGCATGTGCATCAGCATTCATCAAGGATTTGATAAAACTATAACAGTTACACTAGCTGAGGTGTTTGTACAGCGCTGTATCTAAATATCATAACACCTCAGTAATTAGGACCCAGCGAAATGACACAAAAAAAGATGTATCAGTGTAGTATCTCAGTAAACATGTATTAGTGTAGTATCTCAGTAAACATGTATTAGTGTAGTATCTCAGTAAACATGTATTAGTGTAATATCTCAGTAAACATGTATTAGTGTAGTATCTCAGTAAACATGTATTAGTGTAATATCTCAGTAAACATGTATCAGTGTAGTATCTCAGTAAACATGTATCAGTGTAATATCTCAGTAAACATGTATTAGTGTAATATCTCAGTAAACAAGTATCAGTGTAATATCTCAGTAAACATGTATTAGTGTAATATCTCAGTAAACATGTAGTAGTGTAATATCTCAGTAAACATGTATTAGTGTAATATCTCAGTAAACAAGTATCAGTGTAGTATCTCAGTAAACATGTATTAGTGTAATATCTCAGTAAACATGCATTTGTGTAATATCTCAGTAACAAGTATCAGTGTAGTATCTCAGTAAACATGTATTAGTGTAATATCTCAGTAAACATGTATTAGTGTAATATCTCAGTAAACATGTATCAGTGTAGTATCTCAGTAAACATGTATTAGTGTAATATCTCAGTAAACATGCATTTGTGTAATATCTCAGTAACAAGTATCAGTGTAATATCTCAGTGAACATGTATTAGTGTAATATCTCAGTAAACATGTATTAGTGTAATATTTCAGTAATGACATATAACAGTGTAAAATCTCTAAACATGTATTAGAGTAATATCTCAGTAAACATGTATTAGTGTAATATCTCAGTAAACATGTATTAGTGCAATATCTCAGTAATGATATATAACAGTGTAATATCACTGTAACAATGTATCAGTGTAATATCTAAGCGAGGATGATAATATGGTGACTTCAATATTGATTATTGACGATGAGTGGAAGAGAGAGGAAAGCCCAATACTGCATACAAATATCAATCAGTTATTTATTTATAGCAACGGATGCTTTGCTTGTTCAGGATTTTCTTCACCCAAGAGAGTGACGCAAACGATTTGACTAAGCTCAGATCATACCATCATTAGAAAAGTTCTGAATGACCAAACAAGTTGAAATGGTATAAATAAGATGTGGCTTCACTTTCATTGTCTGCATTCAATTCACTCCAGAACCTTAAATATTTGAGAGGAAATTGCATTAAAAAAAGAACTTGATACAAACATTAAATAATTGCTTTACCACTGTTTGTATGAAATGTTTATCCGTATTATTAGCTTTATAACTGTTTGTATGAAATGTTTATCAGAATTAATCAGCTTTATAACTGTTTGTATGAAGTGTTTATCAGTATTTATTACAGATCAACTTTATAACTGTTGGTATGAAATGTTTATCAGTATTTATTACAGATCAACTTTATAACTGTTTGTATGAAGTGTTTATCAGTATTAATTACAGATCAATATTAACCGGAAATATTGATAAAAGATTTCGTTGTTGGTCTCAGAACAGCCTGCTGGAGATAAATGTGTAGTAAAATTCTGACCAACCAATGCAAGCTGCAGAATTTGATGACTTACATAACATGTGACCTTGACCTTTAGAGGAATAAATGCTGACAGTTCTAGAGTAGGGTCTGTGATCAAATTTTATTGATCCGGCTTGCAAGCACTATGTTTAAAGGACGGGCTGCTCAAATATAGGAATCGTCAGCATTTTCACTATCAAAATGAGTCTATGGCATTTGATACGAAACGTCCATTAATTGTTAATCAAACACCAACCATTAATGATAAAGGTGTCACAAAGTGACCATGCTTAAAACCCCACCTTCTGCTAAAAATAAATAAAATACATCAAAAACAGTTTCCACGGACAACTAGAGAAAATGTCTGTAATACACTTTTATAACTGAGTGATTAAAAGTCAAACAAGGAAACATTTGATTGAGAAATTAGGAAACAATGGCATGATAATGAAATAACATGAGTATCAAGTAACTTAAACACAGTTAGGATGCTGTAATATAACTGAGTTAGTACGAAAATGAACGGAAAATTTTTCAGGCAGGATTTGAGCGTAGTGTAAATACTGTGTGACTCTGTGTGTACTGTAATGTGACGAAGTATGTACACAGCACTAGATTTTAACATCATACAATCAATAAATGTTTCAGTGGATATCTCTGTACTATGGAAGCTGTACTAGTGTCATGATTCCATGTACACGCTGATGGTTTTGTACAGCAGTAAGTGTATGAATATGCTCAGTACCTCCAATACAGACTATACACGGTGCTGCGTGACAAAATTAATGTTATACAGGTCAGAATTGATCAACTCATAGAAGAATGTACCAGTTTTAAACACTCTATAAACAAGCTAAACTTAGTATTGGTAAATCTGAAACTTCGAACAAATACTCATTTATATCATATTACTAAACCAATCTATGAAAACCGTATAATTAACTGATTATAAAACATGATATTCATTTGTAGATAAGTTCACAGAAAGCTGCTTGGACATAACAGGTCACAAACTTATCAAGTTGTGTAAAATACACAGCACCTATTAGCAAACAAAACATGAAGTAGACAAATATCAAGTATACCGTACATTCCCTTACAAATGCCCCTCCCCTAATAAACGCCCCCCCCCCCTTTTTGGAAAGAGAAAACAATAGCAACTTACCATGACAGGCTATTTTAAACAGAGATGAACAATAGAAATTAGTAGAAAAGTAGACTTTTTAAATCCAAGGAATGACAAAAACAGATTTTCAAAAATGTAACACCCCGGGGGCATTTATTAGGGAATGTACGGTATAAATAAAAGCATGCTAAGAAACTATAGGACTTACAATTGAAGGAGCTGTATCAACCATTTTTGAAGTAGGCGGCTACGGAAAGAGGAAAGATTATATAAATAAGAAATATAAACTAACACAAATAAATCTGGGTCTTCATCGTTTTATAAGATAAACATGTGAACTGGTATATCAGTCACTATCCTTTATGAAACATACAACTGAAAGTGTCAAAAGTTTGGCCAAAATTGATGTATTTTAGGGTTTTAGTAAATCAGAATTTTCAATAGATTTGAATGTAGGACCATTATTATATAATAGATACTTCTTAATTCCACTAACAATGTTTTCTACATTTTGCACTTCATTCTGTAATAAACTTTTTACAATTGACTACAAAGAAAGCCCAGATTTATACAAGAAAATTTAATTGACCTTACGACAGCTGCTAGTTAACCACACCCCCGATATTCAAGGGAGAGCACTCTGTTTAAAATGTTTATCACATTTATTCAAATTACTGCCTGGTTTTGGAAAAGATACAAATATTACCCCACCGATATGCCTTTCCGGATATCGTGAATCTGAATTGTATGCGCGATAACAGCACTTTCTGACCATTTTTCATGATTTCAATACAAATCGCTATATATGTGTCGGACAAGATGGCAGGTTGCGACGAGGCTAATCAGTGCTCAATTCTGATTGGCTGTATAGACCTGTCAATCAAATCCTGTCGTAAGGTCAATTCACATACCAAATGACAAAACATACATTATATAGGATACAGTCACCCACCTGAGAAGGAAGAATATTAGTTATATGCGAAATAATTTTCAGACAATATCTTTTATGAACAATAACAAAAATAAAGTGAGTATATACATACAAAACGTAAAAACTTCATTGAAAACTTATGTGTCATGACGTTTAGTATCTCTTAATTTGATGTGGATAATGTTTACAACTAGTTAAGGATGTATAGGAAAGATTGAATTCAGGGTTTTCCCTAAGATTTTTCACCCGAGGGTTCCCAGAACTCCCATCTCCAACATTTTAGGGGTCCCTTGTGATTTTTGGGGGTCCCACACAGAAAATGCCAAGGGCAAATTCTGAGTCGGAAGGGGTCCCAAGGATGCAGTGGTCACTCTCAATGCGAGTCCCTGGACTGAATATCACGTCAGGGATGCAAAAAACCAGCAAAACCGAATTTTAAATAGCATTTTCTGCGTGGGACTGTATTTGGTACAGTTCCAAACTGAACAAAATTAAATAAAGTTCCATTAAACTAAAACAGTAGTTATCACACCACAGTCATGTGACATGATCCCACAATCATGTGACATGATATTAGACGGATGACATTATACCACAGTCATGTGACATGATACCATTGTCATGTGACACAATACCACAGTCATGACATGATATCAGACAGATGACATGATACCACAGTCATGTGACACAATATCCCCCCCCGTCATGTGACATGATACCACAGTCATGCGACACAATACCACAGTCATGTTATTGATACCACAGTCATATGACATGATACCACTGTCATGTGACACAATACCACAGCCATGTGACATGATACCACTGTCATGTGACATGACAATTATGCAAGTCTGCACGTAAAAAAACAGTGTACACACCCAACCATAACCTATACAAACACAAATCTAAACACAACTGTTTATAGTTGCTACTGACAATGTTTCATAAAATATGAAGGATCTATTAAATCATTACAACACATGTTGCATAACTAAAATAAATGAAACAAATTTAATGACAAATCAATTAACAAGCAAACCGTGCTATGAGTAATGTTATCAAATAATATGATTCATTCTGATTCATTAATACCAAGTATTTGTAAACGGTTCATGTTGGTTATCAACCTAAATTATCTCATAATACAGTTGCATGTAAATATACTTGTACTAGAGAACAGACATAGAGTGTAGATATCTGTATATAGACATAGAGTGTAGATATCTGTATATAGACATAGAGAGTAGATATCTGTATATAGACATAGAGAGTAGATACCTGTATATAGACATAGAGTGTACATATCAGTATATAGACATAGAGTGTAGATATCTGTATATAGACATAGAGAGTAGATACCTGTATATAGACATAGAGTGTACATATCTGTATATTAGGAATATAGACAAAGAGTGTAGATATCTGTATACAGACATAAAGTGTAGATACCTGTATATAGTGTATATATAGTTTAGCACTGGAGTATATCTATAGAATCAGGGGACATCATCCAAGGTCAGTGACACATTTTCCAAAAAAAAAATGTTAATGATCTTGCAGAATGTGAACTTAAACAAATTTACCATACATACAAATTTGAGGGGAGACATTTTGTGTCTATAACAATATTGATATTTTATCAAAAGCTTTATTCAAGCTGTAGATATATTCAGCCATCTTGGATTACATGAGGAGAACGGTTAATATCAACTGGCTCTCATGGGAAACAGTATGTTTCCTATCACATGCATATTATACATCAATAAGATCATATGATACAATGAATCTACATACCAATTTCAGACTGGTTATAAAATGTAACTCCCAGCCGATCCAAATCAGCATAAAAACTGCAAGTGGGATCAATTGCTGTGTTGCCAATTTTTACTTAAACTTACCATGAGTTAGCAGCATTAAATCACAGCTAATTCGGTGAATTTTTAAGAAAGATAAAACACTGAAAACATTTAACACAACACACTGGATAAAATTGTCAGATCTCATACAAGTGAACATTTGTGTGTGGGGAATCTGACACATTAGTAGATACGACAAAATTAGACATATCATCAGCTTGAGATAACAGCCTCATCAGACATAAATGTAAAATATCTGAACAAACGTCCTTAAACACAGACATAAATATAAAATACCTGAACAAACGTACACATAACAGCATCCTTAAACACAGACATACCATTTACATGTAAACATAAAAACAAACATAATCAGACATAAGATCTACATTACATATAGACATAAGATCTACATTACATATAGACATAAGATCTACATTAGATATAGAAATAAGATCTACATTACATATAGACATAAGATCTACATTACATATAGACATAAGATCTACATTAGATATAGACATAAGATCTACATTAAATATATAGACATAAGATCTACATTAGATATAGACATAAGATCTACATTACATATAGACATAAGATCTACATCTGACATTGAAAAAGCAACAGTGTCAGAAAACAACATGTAAATGAGATAAAGCTGTGACAGGTGGATTAGATATATACTTAACATAGAAGCATTAAACATGAACATCAGTACAAAACTTCTTCAGATAATATATGACAGGTCTGCTCGGAACATTGTACAATCTCTTAATACAAACAACAGAATTCAACATGAACCCTAAACAGTTCACCATAACCAGCAATTTGTAGCTAATGATACATGGTACGAGATTAGTTAATGCATAAATTGTGATGTCAAACATAAATACTATATGGACCGATGTGGGGTAACAGATGTAGAGAGTGATGCACAATACATACATGAAATCCACCTTAGCACAGGATGGAGAATGTTAACCTAGATATGCATAAAACAGTTGACACTGACTGTACTAGATAAACAATTTAGTCAACACACAAGGTAGAATTAATTGCGACACTCAACAGTATTACATGTACTTCATTTTAATCAGGATTTTTATATAAAACATAGCTCGCAAAACAGTATCCCAAGCACCATGTATGATAACCATATTCCTGAACTTATCAATTAAATTTCAATTAGGGAGGCATGGTGGTCGAGAGGTAGAATGTCTGTCCTCTGATCCGAAGGTCCGGAGTTCGAATCCCAGCTTCGGCAGGTTTTCGTTCACAATCCCATTTTTCCGATGTAGTACTGGTGTAGTGTCCAGGAAGCGGACTCAAGCGTGATTAGTATAAGCAAAATTGCTCGTTTCACAATCAAGCTTAAATAAATTAGTATAAACTAAATTTCAATTAAAAATGCTAATGATGAAATTTCATTAAGCCCTTTAAGGGTTAATTACGTGGAAGAATCTAACGGTAATCTTTAAACACTTAACACCAGTTCTGTGTCTACAGCTGACCAGAAACGACAACTTCAAACGCACAAAACAATCCACATTTCTGTGTTTGCTTTTGTAATTATTCAATGGCTCTCATTAAATGGGGACTATTTGATGCAGTATCAATTTTTCACTCTAATGGGAATACAAGCTACACGAACAGGCTCTGTATGAAACATTGATTTTTCTCCTCATTTGTTCATGTTAATTTATCTGTGAAGCTCACTTGGTTTACCTATTCTATCAAGTCTGTTGTCTATGAAATATTAACATAAACTGTTGTCAATGGATCCTGCTTTGGAACTTTATCAACACAGACCAGCTGACGTAACATTGATATTCAAAACAGAGTATAATTGGTTAACCAGTAATTAAATTTATCCTTTGAATAACTCTCATACAACAATTCTTATTAGGGAATACATTCAGAAAAAACGGAAGTCAATCCATACCGACACAATGTTGTTCAATTGGAGGCATACTCTAGGCTTACGGTCCCGGGACACATAACTCACATGAACATTATTGACAGGACAGCAATACATGACAATACATGACAAAACAGGACAACACATATAGCTGAGTTAATCCTGATATTGAACAGGGTTTTCCCTAAGATTTTTCACCTGAGGGTCCCTAGAACTCCCATCTCTAACATTTTAGGGGTCACTTGTGATTTTTGGGGGTCCCACACAGAAAATGCCAAGGGCAAGTTCCAAGTTGGATGGGGTCCCGAGGATGTAGTGGTCACTCTCAATGTGAGTCATTCAGTTGAATATCGCGTAAGGGACGCAAGAAACCTGCGTCAGGGAAATCCCTGTACTGTCCAAAGTACTGGACAGAAAACTGACCCGCATACTAGACACACTGCTAATTATAACTATGATAATGATGAACTTGAGACAACCTGTGACAAGGACATATGGAAGCAGTTTTCAAATCTAGTCACAGGTTGGACATCAATAGTCAGTAAAAACATAGTGGACTGGTTAAATCTTACAGTAATCAAGTCTGAGCACTTTGTATAAATCTTGAATGGTGAAAGAGTTAGTATCAGTAATATGCATGCGTCATGGATCTTTGTTTATAAAGAGCCCATGAAGACAGACAGTTTACAAATGCAGAAAAAAAAAACATACAATTAAGTTTATTTGTTGTATAAAACCACAAGGGTTCTATAAGTTGGAGACTACAGGGGGACTTTTACGGCACGTTTTCTGAGCTTTCTTGCCGAGGTTCATCATGGAAACTGCTAAAGAATGTTAGATAAACACGACAGAAGAAACTAATCTCTCCCTTGATACAGGAAGATATGTTAATCATTCAATCTGTTCAGGAGATAATTAGAAGACATGTTCTGTCGGTTCAGTTAAATTGTCAATAGTTATATATTTAGAATGAATCAATATGAACATGGAAATCATCATTCTGCATACCTACAGTACGCATGCTTATTGCGTACGTTATGTATATTCATTAGGAAGGCATTTTTGAAACTAGTTTTCATATGCCCTTATTAATTGTTTTAAAAACAGTCAACTCTTCTTATGGCGAAGTCAGTTAACACAAATTTTCTGTTATGGCGAAGAATTTTTTAAGATTTTTTCCTTCTTAAAGTACCGTATATAAAATTCTGTTGCTTAAGACGAATTTTGCTCTCGGAATTTTTCGTTATGTTGAACTAATGTTGAAGTTATTTATTACGAAGTCAGACAATATTATGCTCTTGCCCCCTATGTTTTTCACACCTCGCTGAGTGTACAATGAGTTTGATTTAAGACAAAGTATTTTTTCGGCCAGAAAAAATCGACATGACGCGAGTTGACTGTATTTCATTAAATCATGTTTTATGCATAATGACTATTGCATTGTGTATAAATGCATTTGTTAAGTAACAGATAATGTACTGAAAATGAATGTTTTTTAGTTTATAAAAAATTGCTGGGTCATGATTAAAGGAAGAACTTAATCTGCTAGATTTGAAAGCATGGGGTTGTCAAGGTATGTAAGAAAATTTATTTTTCCCGAAAAGTGTGCGCATTTCAGAAGTAAGACCTTCTTAGGTGACTCTAAGGGCAAAACCAATTTTAACTATAGGGGCACAATTTGATCAAGCTTATTTGAGGACCACAAGATAACGCAGCATACTAAATATCCAAGCCCAAGGCCAAGTAGTTTAGTCCAAGAAGATTTTAATCTATGTATAAGTAATGATCACAAGGCAGGGTCTACTTGGCTCAAGGAACATCATTTGAAGAATTTTAGTAGAGAACCAGTGTCAATTTTGACCTTGAGGGGAGATTTGAACAATCCCAATAGAGTACAAATAGGGTATGATACAGTTTACACCATCTCTGATATAGAGAATAATACGGTGTACACCATCTCTGATATAGAGAATAATACGGTGTACACCATCTCTGATATAGAGAATAATACGGTGTACACCATCTCTGATATAGAGAATAATACGGTGTACACCATCTCTGATATAGAGAATAATACGGTGTACACCATCTTTGATATAGATCTTTGAATAGATAATAATACAGTGTACACCATCTCTGATATAGATAATAATACAGTGTACACCATCTCTGATATAGAGAATAATACAGTGTACACCATCTCTGATATAGATAATAATACAGTATACACCATCTCTGATATAGAGAATAATACAGTGTACACCATCTTTGATATAGAGAATAATACAGTGTACAACCTCTCTGATATAGAGAATAATACAGTGTACAACCTCTCTGATATAGAGAATAATACAGTGTACAACCTCTCTGATATAGAGAATAATACAGTGTACACCATCTCTGATACAGAGAATAATACAGTGTACAACCTCTCTGATATAGAGAATAATACAGTGTACACCATCTCTGATACAGAGAATAATACAGTGAACAACCTCTCTGATATAGAGAATAATACAGTGTACACCATCTCTGATACAGAGAATAATACAGTGAACAACCTCTCTGATATGGCCATATTTGAATCAAAACTATTTTAGTAAATGATGACACACAACTAATAAAAATGTTCATGACAACATGAGGACCCGACTCCTATCACTAATTGATAGGACTTGTGTAAAGATAGTCTTCTCATGATATATAGAATATAAATCATGAATTATTGGCTAAATGCCCGTAACATAAACATACCAGCACTTATAACAAGAACCCAGAAAGAAAGAATCAATATCTGAAAGAATAGCATTTTGTTCCTCAGAGAGTAATATAACACTTATAGTTTTTTTTTCTTTTTGTACGTAAGACTTAAGTCTGAAAATACTTATGGAATTATGAGACAGTAAATGGAACGACTGACAGAAGAAAACTTCATGTGATTAAAAAGAATGATTTTCAAGCACTGAAGCAAATGTCACCCACTAAACAGACGTTTATGTATTACATACATACAAGCATCGATGTACAGTCATATACACTAAATTCATACATTCAGTTTAGAACTAATATTTGCCTTGCCGACACAGAACGGGCACATGTAGCACATGTAACAACATTTTAATGCTCGGTTACATGTCTCAGAAAGTAAAAATTACATTAATGCAGGGCTTTTTTTCATGGGTAGGGGAAGGGACCTTTTTTAAATTTGGGGAAGAAATCTAACAGTATTATTTTGCAAAAAACCCCTGAATTTTAGGGGAAATCTGCACAAATTTAAGGATTTTTCCAAAGGGGAAGATGCCTATAAATGGCCCCTGCTACAGAAAGAAAAAAGCCGTCATGATATCCTAATCATAGAATTTTACACATAAATTGCACATCCACATGAACATGCTAGGTAATATTGTCAGACGTACGCCAAGTTTTAATAAGAGTGTAAATAATAAAACAAAGACAAACAAAAAACAAAAAAAAGGACTTTGACTATTTACATTTGAAATATTTCTCACCTTATTCTTTACTGTAACTCTGCCCCCACACCGGGCACATGACTTTAAATTACAATATGTACACTTGTGGCCAACACCATCAGCAAACTTTGTTTTACGGCAAATATCACACACAGCTCCAGTGTCAGCATTGTCCGATCTCTTCGCTTCTTCACCGACCTTTTCTACCGTCTGTCTGTAAGTGTCAAATTCCATCTGCATTTGTCTGAAGGAAACCAGGTTATATCAATGAAACGATTAACGTGCAGCTTAACTATGATATAACCTGATTTTAGGTCATAGAAAAATATTTAAGATTCTCGTTGCCCTCCCACTCCTCTACACATTAAAGTTTTTGAAAAATCTGACTGGTTTAATACAGTTGTGGAATATTTTTTGAAGATCATAAACACAATTAATAATTTAAGTGTTTTTCCGAGTCAAATTACTTTGTCTGTTTCAATCATTATTAATTGGGTAAGTCTAATTTGTTGTTCATCATTCCAAATGTGCCCACATGTCCAAAGTTGTCATGTGGGTGAGAATCTAAAAATGTATTTTCTCTGACAGGTTTCCTAATTATACAATAATCATTAATACTTGCTGAATAAACAAAAGTAAATGTAGACATACATCAGTCTAAGATAGTAATTTATTTATTATTTTCCACTGGGGTTTAACACCACTTTTTAAACAATTTTTCAGTTATATACCGCAACCAGTTCACCTAACCAGTTTTCCTGGACTGTATACTAACCAGTACTAACTTATCCTTCCACAAGAAGACGGCAACTTCTCCACATGTGGAAGAAAATCGACATTTTTGTCAAATTTTCATAGAAGGGTATGATCTGCCGCGACTGGGATTCCAACCCGGATCTCCGGGTTACAAGTCCAGTGCACTAACCACTGGACAACAGCCGCGGCTCTAGTCTAAAATAAAATATGGTTGGATTTTCCACCTTTCCCAACGTATCATAACCTAGCAGTTATCAACAACTTCAAAAGACTTGTTTTAATACAAAAGACTTGTTTAAATATAGAAGACTTGTTTTAACCCTTTGCCTCATAAGCACATTTTTGACTCTTCCAAATTCAAAGCAAATATACAAAACATCAATTTATTGAAGAAATTTGGTTTATTTCTAGTTGACAGAGTGGAACACATTGCAGCAAAAGAAGCCATTATGCATTACAAGCAATGGCTTTTTTAGCCACACTGTTTTCAAAAGTTGTCTGCTTCAGATGTGGCATTATTAGGCAAAGGGTTAATACAGAAAACTTGACTTTATACAGTAGACATGTTTTAATATAGAAAACTGACTTTAATATAGAAAATTTGCTTTAATATAGAAAACTTGTTTTGATTCAGAAAAGTTGTTTTAATACAGAAAACTTGTTTTAATACAGAAGACTTGTTTTAATATAGAAAACTTGTTTTGATTCAGAAAACTGGTTTTAATACGGAAAACTGGTTTTAATACAGTAGACTTGTATTAAAAAAACTTGTTTTAATATAGAAGAGCAGAACCTGAAAGCAGAATGAAGATGGTGTTATTCTTTTGGAGATAAGTGATGGTGCTAACAGAAATGAAGTTTTTTTGCTGCTAAGAAACATGCACCCATACTTTATCAGTTTATAAATATGATCTTGGAATCATTTCAACACTAATGATTAAATTCAAGTGCAGCTGGGGCCCACATAGCAGTTTTTAATATTAAAAACCTTGCTTCCTCTATCACTTGTTTGTTAATAACAAGTGTTTTAACTTATTGATTGTTTGTTTCTTAATAACAAGTGTTTTATCCTATCGCTTGTTTGTTAATAACAAGTGTTTTAACTTATTGATTGATTGTTCGTTAATAACAAGTGTTTTATCCTATTGTTTGTTTGTTAACAACAAGTGTTTAACCTATCACTTGTTTGTTAACAACAAGTGTTTAACCTATCACTTGTTTGTTAATAACAAGTGTTTTAACATATTGATTGTTTGTTAATAACAAGTGTTTTAACTTATTGATTGTTTGTTTGTTAATAACAAGTGTTTTATCCTATTGCTTGTTTGTTAACAACAAGTGTTTTAACCTATCGCTTGTTTGTTAATAACAAGTGTTTTAACCTATCTATGGTTGTTAATAACAAGTGTTTTATCCTATCGCTTGTTTGTGGGAATCTATCATAAACTGTTAATTGCAAATGTCTGAAATATATACCAAAAGGTTAGCTTTTGAAAAAGCTAGAAAGTCACTTGCGTGGTCCAAGTCTCAGAGATACAGGGTAGAGGAGATGTCAAGGACACTGTTTTAGAGGAAAACCATTATGTGCCCATATCAGACCGAGTAGGCTATATGCAGGAAGTATGCCTAAATCATATTCAACAATCACTAACTTGTGACAGGGCTTCTGCTGCAATTTGCCAGTTTCGCAATGGCGAAAAAAAAGCTGTAAGTGGCAAAAAAAAAATTATTTAAGCATATTTTTTGTAGGCGTAGACCCTCCCCTCCGTACATGCTTTATAATGAAACTAGCAGCACATGCATCAAACACTGAATTTTGGTGAAGCATGCTTTCTCTGTGAATCGAATGATAAAATATGTTAACATTTAACAGAAGTATGCTTACTTTGTAAGGTACTAATTAGCATACCAGGAAGCAGTAAACTAATATCATTCTTAGTGAGAACTTTGTATTTTGTACTCTACTTCATCACACTTGCAAACAAAGGACTCCTGTCTACAAAGGACACTTTAGCTTTTCAGCAAGGTGTCCTTTGTACACAAGTTTGACTGTATGTTGCCCAGATAGGTTCAGAGGGAGAAATGTGTATAAAAAATACCCCGCATTCCAGCCTGTATTTAATAAACTGTAAAAAACAACTATGAGAACACACTAAACATTTCTTCCATACTGTATGAACAAATTGATCATTTGTTGTTTTATAAGTTTGATAAAATACAGAGATTATAGAGTTTAAGATCAGCAGTTACTCGGTAGTTCTGTGTACTAACTATAGAAACACCAACATGTGAGTCCATCAGGATTGAGATGATTGAAACTGGGAGAGGCATCTTGTAACTTGTTATGATGGGAACCTACAAGCTATATAGCCAAGATATTTGTAAGTCAGGTTTGTCACATTTGAATACAACAATAATAGTGAACTCAAGATATAATGATGAATACAAATGGTGAAGTCATTGAATTCCCTGCTCTTAGTTACTGTGAAATTGGCTACAGTTTAAAACATAAAGTAACATAAAGTTGTTTTAGATCGCAACTGAAAATCTGCTCACTTCAAATTAAGTGCAAATTCAAACACATTTTGATGATGTAGAATTCAGGTTCTTGTGTAGGAAGCGTAAATTGTCCTGTAAGCTAATTGTGCAGTTGTACACTGACTGACTTTATGTATGAAGTTTATTGACATGTATTAACCAATGGCAATTAGGTATGAAAAACCATCAACATATCAGTGTAACACCAATAACTCCTTTTGTTAGCTGCACCAATACATCTTCTTTGGTTGTTTTTAATACATCACATACTATTATGAAGTATATGTTGATACAAATAGGTTTTCAAAATTTTGAAGTTTTATATTCACGAAGTAGTTCACTTAAGTGCAAAACTAAACCATTCAAAGACTTTTTTAAAGAAGCCAAATAATTAACCTGTTTAATGATGTATTTTTCCTGCGTACATTTATTTATCACCAGCATGTGTACAAATTAAATGTTCAATCTAACAAGTGTAGATAATGCGACATTCACATATACATGTGCATGAATATATATGCAAAGAAATTCATCAAAGCTGTTTAAATGTCCGCAAAACGTGATTCGATACTCCATATTTTAAAACTGGAAATGATATCGAATCAGATGTTGATATATCGATATCGGCAGAATCGATTACACACCTACCTAAACATACACAGAATTATTTCCATCATCTTCCAATCTATCATCAAATCACCATTTTATGAATCACATTGTGTGTTATAGACCACTTCATACAGGTGACATTTACTGGAGCCCTTTCACACTATCACTGTGCTGCCAGGTTCAGTCTTCTACCTTTCACACTGTGCTGCCAGTCTCAGCCCTCAAATTTTCACTATGTGCTGCCAGGCTCAGTCCTTCAACTTTCACACTGTGCCATGTTCAATCATCCAACTTTCACACTTGCCAGGTTCAATCCTCTTCACTTTCACACTATACCAGGTTCATTGCTCTAACTTCACACTATGCCAGGTTCATTCCTCTTCACTTTCACACTATGCCAGGTTCATTCCTCTTCACTTTCACACTATGCCAGGTTCAATCCTCTTCACTTTCACACTATGCCAGGTTCATTCCTCTTCACTTTCACACTATACCAGGTTCATTCCTCTTCACTTTCACACTATGCCAGGTTCATTCCTATAACTTCACACTATGCCAGGTTCATTCCTCTTCACTTTCACACTATACCAGGTTCAATCCTCTTCACTTTCACACTATACCAGGTTCATTGCTCTAACTTCACACTATGCCAGGTTCATTCCTCTTCACTTTCACACTATGCAAGGTTCATTCCTCTTCACTTTCACACTATGCCAGGTTCAATCCTCTTCACTTTCACACTATGCCAGGTTCATTCCTCTTCACTTTCACACTATACCAGGTTCATTCCTCTTCACTTTCACACTATGCCAGGTTCATTGCTCTAACTTCACACTATGCCAGGTTCATTCCTCTAACTTCACACTTGCCAGGTTCATTCCTCTTCACTTTCACACTATACCAGGTTCATTCCTCTTCACTTTCACACTATGCCAGGTTCATTCCTATAACTTCACACTATGCCAGGTTCATTCCTCTTCACTTTCACACTATACCAGGTTCATTCCTCTTCACTTTCACACTATACCAGGTTCATTCCTCTAACTTCACACTATGCCAGGTTCATTCCTCTTCACTTTCACACTATGCCAGGTTCATTCCTCTAACTTCACACTATGCCAGGTTCATTCCTATAACTTCACATTATACCAGGTTCATTCCTCTTCACTTTCACACTATGCCAGGTTCATTCCTCTTCACTTTCACACCATGCCAGGTTCATTCCTCTTCACTTTCACACTATGCCAGGTTCATTCCTCTTCACTTTCACACTATGCCAGGTTCATTCCTATAACTTCACACTATGCCAGGTTCATTCCTCTAACTTCACATTATACCAGGTTCAATCCTCTTCACTTTCACACTATACCAGGTTCATTCCTCTTCACTTTCACACTATACCAGGTTCATTCCTCTAACTTCACATTATACCAGGTTCATTCCTCTTCACTTTCACACTATACCAGGTTCATTCCTCTTCACTTTCACACTATACCAGGTTCATTCCTCTTCACTTTCACACTATGCCAGGTTCAATCCTCTTCACTTTCACATTATACCAGGTTCAATCCTCTTCACTTTCACACTATGCCAGGTTCAATCCTCTTCACTTTCACACTTGCCACGTTCATTCCTCTAACTTCACACTTGCCAGGTTCAATCCTCAAACTTCACACCATGCCACGTTCATTCCTCTAACTTCACACTAAGCCAGGTTCAGTCCTCTAACTTCACACTGTGCCAGGCTCATTCCTCTTAACTTTCACACTTGCCAGGTTCAATCCTCAAACTTCACACTATGCCAGGTTCATTCCTCTAACTTCACACTAAGCCTGGTTCAGTCCTCTAACTTCACACTGTGCCAGGCTCATTCCTCTTAACTTTCACACTTGCCAGGTTCATTCCTCTAACTTTCTCACCATGCCAGATTCAATCCACACTATGCCAGAGGCCTATTCCCACACTGTGCAAGGAGTACAATCTTGTATACATAACGATTTTACTGAATTCTATTTCGAATCTGTCACAATTTGCTTACATTATATTAACTGTGCTAGTGTCTATGGTCCATCATTAACAGTGTGTTTGACAAGCAAAATTTCATGCAATGAACTGTCATACCACAACTTATAGTCTATAAGCAGGCTCAATTAAAATAATCTATTTATCAGTTTTAATTCATACAGAATTCTATCTTTTCAATAATTAAATTCAACAATATTTTCAGTATTAACTAGATCAATAGAACCAATATCACACAATACACCATTTCATCAAGAAAATCAATAGATTATGATACTGAAAGGAGTGTCATTGTATTTCAAACACTTTCCAGTCATACATGAAAAATTAGTTGCAACATTACAGTCAGAATAATAGCTACCCCCCACTACAGCCATTGATATTATAGGTAGGTCTGATACACAGAAATGATAACTTACAAAAATACATTGGTAAATGAGACATGCTCTTTAATTCAAATATTAATATTGTAAAAATGAACTGTTCTGTCCTGCAAATTACTACTCCCTCCCCCATGTAAGTGAAATGGCTACATTTATCTCCTTTCTGAAGAGTATTCGTGAATCTTTTTCCTGAAGAGTTTTAAGTGGTACATTGACTGGATTCTAAGATACTGTACTCCAGTTTATTTTCAAATTATCCTTACTTGCTAAATTTCTTACCTAACATAGAATAGGAACATTAAATGTGTGTAACAATATATAATACAAACAGAGCAGAATTACATAATTTTTATGATCATGACTTAGTACTGCATGCATGTATACTGAGCATATGGCGTGTAATAGACAATCATCCTACTATGTGTTTTTCATTCAGACAATTTCCATTCATTAAATAAGAGCTGAGGAAAGATTAAATAAAACCCAAACTAGATAATGTTCCGTGCAGGTCTGCAAATTGTTCGATACATTGATCACTAAAAACCACCCACGTTTCGAGACAAATTCCTTATATAGCCAAATTAAGCAATTTATAATCATAAACATTCCCCGTCAGGCGCCCCGATATTTCCAATATGGCGGACAATATTCAGCATCCGTACCGAATCATATCCTGCTCCCGCTCTTCTTCCTCGCGCTGTCGTCGTAAAACATCTTCTATAATTTTCCTTTCCTCTTCTTTAAGATGGGAAAGGTCCGGCATAGGGGGTAGAGACGGTCGTCTGGTCGCAGACATGTTTCCAAAACCTAGAAATTTATTCGCCCCCGCCGAAAAGTGACCAAGATCTGTCAGCTAGCCTCCGTGTGACAGCTTCACTTTCAATCCATTATCTAAGAATTATTTTAACACAGTCCGAAAGAATTCGTTTAAATTAATATCCCAGATAACGTAATCCATTCTTGTTCTAGGTTTCTCTCATGATTTTGCGACGAATACACGAGAAATAATGCAGCACCGAGTTTTCTATATCCTTCACACAATGGGACTCATTCAATGTTCGATTGAAAAGGGTCGATACAAAACTTTTCCTAGCATGGGAAAATTGCCGCTGCCAGCCACACTCATGCGACAGTTGGCGCGGTTTTATAGATTTTCGATAATTATATGTCATTACATGTTTCATATCTAATTTTGTTGCATAAAGTGGTGATTTCATCCCCCTATCTCATGTTGTATGTTAGGATGCAACAAACAAAATGGGGATCATTATGCTAAGTGTAGGGCCCATGTTGGGGGACTACAATTGTTCAGAGATCTGCAATATTTAATTTCATTGAGTTTTCAGTAAAATACTATGCGTGTTTTGTTTTCGTAAAAAGAATATCGTTATAAATATTAATTGATGGATCCATTAGTTAACCAGAAAAAAATTGTACTTTGGTGCAGAAATTACTAACGTAATTACACCAGCCAATTTAAATATGTACTTCTTACAGAAACAAATTATAATTTACTGGCCAGAATCTGCGCGCATCATGCACACAGTTATATAAAGAGGCTCAGCCTAACGGGAAATGACAGTGACAACTTTTTTGATAATAAACACCTTACTGAAAGAGGTTTTACTGCGTTTTCAAATATAGCCGGCCGGGTAGTCAATATACTACGCGTATTTCCGCAGATTCACTCGATTCTATTCATTTGGAAACTAGTTTGGATGTTTGCCTACAATTACTTTATTTATGCCTGCATGTTATAAATGTATATTTTATCTTCTAAGTAAGCCTACAGACAACATGGTCTAATCGTAGACAGTTAATTATCAATTAATTAAGTCGTTCAACATACGTCATATTAATACAAAATACAGTTATATGATCCTTGAATAATTGTGTGTTCGTCAGGTTTACTAAAAAACGATTTTAATTTTTAACAATTCTTTAGACAGTTGTAAGTAAATTTTACTTTTGATAAACAAATATCGTACAGATTTTTAACACTCAACAACTGACAAGGACATCAACTCTAGGAGTCAATACTAAAGATATTTAAAGGTTTAATAGAATCATTATTGTTTGATAAGTTTATTTCAGTTTCTTTTTATTGTCGTAAAATAAAGGTTCCATCAAGTTATGTTTGATTCTAGCAGAGGAAGATGTTCAAAGAACTTAACGGATCAGAGTGCTTTATTCATTTCCATTCCGGATAAAGAACCTTCTACGTGCTGTGTTTATGCACAAATCTTGCATAAATATCATGTGTATGAAAGCATGTGAATACTACGAAAGCGTTTTTATTACAAAACGTTGCAGGGATGAGTATTTCGGCCTAAAAAAGGTTACACGGACACAAAATCTCACAATTATCACTTATTTTTACATCGTACAGCGTACCAGCCCTATATGTAGTTTTATGTAGATTATTAAATAACATAATATGCATTACATCGTGTTTTATTGTGCGATAAAAACGGATGTAGATCAAGTTTTAGGATACAGCGTTAAAATTACGCCTGGCATGATGGCGGCTTATTATGTAAAAGCTAAATACCAAATCATGTCATCCCTCGGTTTAGCATTCTTGGATTTTTCTAACTATATGACAAACGTGCTCACAGCAGTAATTTTTTAAACGACCCTCTCATTGGAAACTTATGTATGCCGAGCATATTAAATATTTATAACCATTTCTCCAATCGATTGGTTAATCATGATGACGTCACGCCGACCCGTCTCCGCAACCTGTCGGTGTGAATATTGGCTTATTGATCGGATTCTATCGTGACCACTCGGCTATTTCCGCGCTGTTTATTACGAATCGGTTTTTGGACTGCAGAAGAGAATTACTAGCCAATCAAACATCGCCAATAATGGAACTGTACACTGCCTAGATGTGTGGTAGGAAGATCTAATATTATCTACCTTATATGAGACGGCTAACAGGACTAGGTGTGTTGTAGAAATAACTAACGATACCTGCCTTACAGGAGTCGTCTGACATAAAAGCGGCCGACCTGGGGTTAACAAAAATGGGCAAAATCACAAAAATCGTGTGCGTGGGAGCACGTGAACATTCTTCAAGAGCTTTGCAGAATACATTTTTTTAGTAGTACATAGTTCATTAATTATTTATTTATTTATTGCTCATACACTTTACAAATTTGTATTACATCTAGGTATAAATTCATTTCCTTTACTCTAAGAATGTTTAAACCTAATTCAATGCTCCAACCAAATGTCCTTTAACAATAGAAAATTAAAATGAATGGTGTAAAAAATAGACAATATATAAACAAGAAATGACAGGAACTGTAAAAGTACAAGTTTTCCTTCTTTAGATATTTGCCTCATTCCTACCTTCAGTCGTAGGGTAGAAACATTTTGCCTATGTCATGAAAGTTTGATTTTAATAGCTCATACAGGCAAAATAAACAAAGGGCCATAATTCCGCCAAAAATGATCAAATCACAAACTAGAGGGCCAAGATGGCCCTTTTTCGCTCACCTGAGTAAAGATTGCAACTTTTATGGTTTTCCTGTGATTTGACTGGGTGACCTAATTTTTAACCTGAATTGACCCATGTTCAAACCTCTTCATAATATCATTAATACAAACATTCTGACACAGTTAAACAAAGGTCCAATCAAAACTGCGACCCCTAGAAGGTTAACAAGATTTTCCAGTGATTTCACCTGGTGACCTAGTTTTCGATCCCAGGTGACCCATGATCGAACTTAACCAAGATATCATTAAGACAATTATTTTAACAAGGTTTGGTGAACCTCCAATCAAAGCTGTGAGCCCTAGAGCGTTGAAAAGGTTTTTCTATGATTTGACCTGGTGACCTAGTTTTTGACCCCAGATGACCCACGTTCGAACTTAACCAAGATATCATTAAGACAAGCGTTTGGACAAGGTTTGGTGAACCTCCAATCAAAATTGCAACCTCTAAAGCATTAACAAGGTTTTCTGGTGCACTGACCTAATGACCTAGTTTTTGACCCCAGATGACCCATGTTCGAAGTAATCAAGATATCATTAAAACAATCATTTTGAGAAGGTTTGGTGAAGATCCAATCAAAACTGTGACCACTGGCACGTTAACAAGGTTGTTCTATGATTTGACCTGGTGACCTAGTTTTTGACCCCAGATAACCCATATTCGAACTTGTCCAAGATATTATTTAAACAAATCTTCTGACAAAGTTTGATGAAGATTCAATCGAAATTGCAACCTCTAGAGCATTAACAAGGTTTCCTGGTGTTCTGACCTAGTGACCTAGTTTTTGACCATATTCGCCAAATTTTACAAATCCATTACTACAAACATTCTGACAAAGTTTCATGAAGATCAAATCAAATCTGTGATTTCTAGAGTGTTCACAAATTTTCCATTCTATTTGACCAGGTGACCTTGTTTTTTGTCCCCAGATGACCCATGTTCGACCTTGTCAAAGATATAATAGAGATGAACATTCTGACCAGGTCTGATGAAGACCACTAGAGCATTAACAACCCCCAGGTGTGGATAACGGACAACAGGCGCCGGAGTAGACTGACTGATCACTATAGCTCACCAAGCACTACGTGCTCAGGTGAGCTAAAAACCCAATAATTTTCACTGGGTCACTTGATGACAATAGTGAAAGTTTGAGAATAATCCCTTAACAAATAGAGGAGGAGTTGTGCACAGATGAGTATTTCTCCTTAAAATTGCATTTATGCAAAATAAAGGGTCATAAATCTGCCAAAAATAACAAAACCCTGATAGTATGAGTTGGGTCACTTGATGACAATAATTCTCTGACAGTTTGATTGAAATCTCTTGAGAATTTGTGTGTAGAAGAGTATTTTTCTATATATTACCTGCACATAAAATACACAAGTGCCATAATTCCGCAAAAAATGATCGAATCTCAAACCCCCATCATGTGCTGGGGTACTTAGTGACAATAGTTCTGCGAAAGTTTGGCCAAAATCCCTTGAGAAATGTAGGAGTGGCACACAGAATATTATATGGTCAAAATAAACAAAGGACCATAATTCCGCCAAAAATTATCGAATTACATAACCTGGAATATATGCGCTGCGGTACTTGCCTGTCTATATATATGTACTTGTCTTTATATAGCGATGCCACAGAAAGCCATTATGCATGGAGAAAGCAATACCATTTGACAAGCCAGTGAATTAAAAATGGGTACCATCAAACAATTCAGAAAAAACATTGCCATTAATCAATGAGCATTGTGAAAATTCGGTCACATGTATAAAATGAGTTAAGTTAAATATTACTTTTTGTCAACCAATTTTGTAAAAATGCTAGGCGTAATGAAAATATTGTCAATAATCAGTATGTATGATGTCGCCGTAAAATGTCAGTCATATAACAAATCACCATTAA
This sequence comes from Lutraria rhynchaena, assembly GCA_008271625.1. Lineage (NCBI taxonomy): Eukaryota > Metazoa > Mollusca > Bivalvia > Venerida > Mactridae > Lutraria > Lutraria rhynchaena. The sequence goes on along the minus strand of VIBL01000122.1, from coordinate 245,840 downwards.
TCAGTCATCCAGCAAAATTTGCTGTGTGCATAAACATCTGGAACTTTGTTATCTAATGTCTCACTTACATCCAAATGAGTAAGTTTATCTAGTTTTATGTACAGTTTAACTGTACCAATGTAACAGAACTGGGATAAGGTAATACATATACTAGTAAAAAGTCATACGGTTGTGTAGTTCATACATTTTATTTTTCATGCATGTCAAGAAATACATACTGCAAAGTTAATTTGATGCCAGAAATACTACACATATATTATACAGTCATACACACTTTAACATAGAATTCAATATCATATATACTTATCTATACATGGTAACATTAGTGTATACAGAAATAAGATTAAAGTCTATAGAACTACATGTATATGAGTTAAAGATGTTTATTGTTATATGTAAGCCATACTCAAATCGAAAAATAAACGAAGCAAATTAATGAAGCAAACTGATTCTACAAATATAGAAAACAAAATAGCTAACATACAGAACAAGTTCATAAAGCAACAAAAACATGTCATAAAACTAACGCCATGAATTTTTGTCCAAAAATACTGTACAGTTTGTGCAAATAGAAATAGCATAACACTACAGTGTAACCCCTGAAAACCGGACCCCTTCTGGACTGGGCCATAAGTCAGGGTTTCTGAGAATTATGGTTTTCAGAGAACTATTGATTATAGACAAGAAAAAACAGGACTTGAAAAATCATCTGATTTTCAGGGAATTCCAGTTTTCAGGGGTTGTACTGTATTTACACAATATCTAACAGTATACTTTATATCTTCATTGTTGAATACTGGGTACCTTATCATATCTATCTATATATATATAAACATTCACACTTTTGGTATATACTGTCTAGTCTAAGTTAACAAATAAATTGTAAAATTGCATTGCTTCCTATAATTTTGATGCCTTTGTTTGCACATAAAGGTTCACATTTCTTTTTGCAACAAAATGCCATAGTTCTCATTATATGAAGAGTTTTTGGACAAAAAAGTAATCAACAAAACAAGAAAACAATTAATCAAAATAAAAAGAAAACAAGATAAAATATATTTTTTGTCAGATTAACGAACATTTCAATTAAGATCTCTTCAAATGATTTAAGAACGTTTATATCTGACAATGTACCCAATCATACAGCAAACATTTTCTCTTGTTTGATGATACGTACATGTTATAAGCATACATACACTGAACATGTTTTCAATCAATTTATTTATATTTCTGATTCAAAACTGCATGAAGGGGTCTAAAATGGTCCCACAAGGTGTTTATAACACAATAATATTATCAGCATCAATTACTTTTAAAACTCTGGTCTATAAGAATACATCATTCATGGACCCTCGTCTGTGCAATATAATAAAATAATGCAATATCATCAGTGACTTATTGGTGGACAAAATAGTTTATAACACTAGTACACAGAGAAAAAATCATCATAACTCCTACCTGCACCCTTAACAGAATGACGGCAGGAACTTTTATCTCTCTATATGGTCCCATTATTTACACAACTTAGCAACAAATAATACTTTTTAAAATTAAAAGAATGCACCAAAATCACTACTACTACGTAACATCAAAGGAAATGCATACAAATGTGTAAATAGCTAGGTTAATAAGACAAAATAATATAAGTTTTAGCTAAATTTTAGATTTAGTTAAAACAAGACAATAAAATATCTACCAGTATTCAGTAAGTAACAGAATATTAGACAAATACTCTCAGGTCTGTACAGAATATGATAATAATGTACAAGGTGGTTCTACGGTATAAAAAAGACAATACTGATAATGTGACATACAGCGTGTGTACAAAAGTATTCTCTGATATATATGTGTACCCTAAACATTATCATTATCAGTTCTGTAGTTCTGAAAAAATGAGAATGCATCGGGGAAATATGAAATTTCAACAGAAATTTTCCACTTATAAACGAAGTCAAAATAAAAGGGAGAGTAACAAAATCATATCATTACTAAAAATCAGTAATTTCTTTGATAAACGAAATAATATGTACGATTTTCTAAAGGTTCAAATTTATATTATTTTATCATTATATATCAGACAAAATGGACATAATCACAAAATCTTCCAAATAAGTACAATTTATTCACTTAGTGTCACATGATCATCTTAAAGAGTATTCTCAATTAATTGGTAATCAATTAAGACACCAAGCATAAGACTAAATTCTATGTACTTCTCATTTTATACAAAAAAATACAAGTAAAATATTGCACATGACTTTGATACAAACTAACCGATATAAAACTAAATGGTCTATATTATCCAATAAGAATTAGTAAGTAAATATTTACAAACATATTCTACTGGTATACACAAGTAGTACATACTGTAACAACACACAGGCTCAAGTCAGTCAACACAACATGATACATAAACAGCAAAAGTACTGGTCCGATTTATTCCCATAAATATTTCAAACTGTTTATAATAGGTGTACTGCATTTATCTAAAAAATCTCACAAGATATAGATGAATCACTTGTCACACCTCACAAATTCTTCATAAAACAGAAACAACAAATAAAGTCAACACAAGCAAGGGGACACACAACAAGAGCACATACATGTTTATTTTTATATTGAAGCACATCAAATGTACATGTATAATGTACTGTGCATCAATACTAGTGGATTTCTTACATCCTACTTAGGGACAGAGGGCAGCAATTTTGTTATACATTAAAATTAAGATTTATTTAATCAGTTTACATGATTATCACATATAAAAATAATTTAAAACAATGGTACCAAACAGTCTTGTTCAAGTGACGCTGCCTAGCCTATAACTTGTTCAAGTGATGCTGTCTGACCTATACAAGTATAACTTGTTCAAGTGAAGCTGTCTGACCCATACATGTATAACTTGTTCAAGTGAGGCTGTCTGACCTATAACTTGTTCAAGTGAGGCTCTCTGACCTATACATGTATAACTTGTTCAAGTGATGCTGTCTGACCTATACAGGTATAACTTTTTCAAGCGAAGCTGTCTGACCTATACATGTATAACTTGTTCAAGTGATGCTGTCTGACCTATAACTTGTTCAAGTGAGGCTCTCTGACCTATACATGTATAACTTGTTCAAGTGATGCTGTCTGACCAGTACATCAATCAGTTTAGTGCTAGTACATTAAAGCTTAGGAAAAAAATCACTTATGTCAAAGTTTACACTATACCCATAAAATAATCAACAATTTGTAATAATGCTATATGAATATAGAACTGGTACACACATGAACACACATTTGATTGTACAAAGTTTACTGGCATATATTGTATACAAACATCACACACAAGTAGAACCTATTCTCTCATTTGATAACACACAAACACTATAGAGTCAAAGCATAAAGAGGGCAGATAAAATAAACATAGTTATACATTAAATGTTGCATACAAAAATGAACTAGAAAATGGGTGTAGTTATTTCATTAACACGATTTATTTCAAAGTAGAGAAGCACATCGTAACCTTAATTCCAGAAACATATAACTTCATTTTTTTCCTTTTAAGAAAATTGCGTTTAAAGATTGTGAGGTCAATAGAAAATGAATAGTTAGACGTTTGTGGCACAGCGATTTAGCCTCTTCATGTTAGAGCTACAAGTATATAAGTTAGTGCATACTGTAGAACGTTTTGAGACAAATCCAATGATAGCAAAACTTCATTTTTGTCAAAAACGAAGTTATACGATTCTGGAATTAAGGTAACAACATGTTTGCTGTAATATATATATGTAATCAACAACACTCTATTTTGGATCCAATGTGTTCAAGTCATATTTTCAAGACAACATCAATTAAATCTAATAAGAAATTACAATTAGTATAATGATTTGTTTTTGCTTACTCCAATGTGCTCTCAAAAATTAAAAGTCTGCATTAAAAAAATAAGTTTATTAAACAAAAATAATGTCAAACAACAACAACATGTTATCTTGTATTTTCATAAGATTACAACAAACATAATTGTTAAATTAGTACTAAAATGGATACTCTGAAAAATTACAAAAATACAATATTCACAATTTGAACTCTTGGCTGTAGAAATAATAAATGCATATACAAGAGATACATGCTATTTACAAATGAATATCTACAATATTGTTGAAACCAACAGCCAGAACCAATCTGTATAAACAGTGGTCATACTGCCAGCCCTCACCTCCAACCCCCCACACACCACATTACTAGAACCCTGTTAAAACCACTACTATTATTAATTTAAGACATGGCAAGTACCGGTGGGTCAAGCAGCAAGCAATTTTGGTTTGTTAATAAGTATATCAAGTCAAATGATTTTTCATTCAATGGCTTTAATATTAAATGCAACAATACCTTATTATTATATAAAATATACTATATACAAACTGCAGAAAAATGCTATACACCTACAATCCCTGATCCTTTTATTGCACACAGTTAGCTACAATAAATGCATAACACGTCAAGAGGTGACACAAAAGTAGCGTGACTGTTCGAGTCCAAACTAACAGTCATAACACAATTGTACCAACCCTCGATTTCTATTCTACATCTATGACTAAATCTACATCATCTTGAATCATACTAATGACAGCTTGTAAAAAAACTTATCAATGAATTGTGAAAAAATAATCTTATATCAGAGCAAACACATCCATTGAAATAAATTGACAGGGCTTTTTTTTTCTTCTATAGTGCGGGCCGTTTATAGGCGTCTTCCCCTCAGGAAAAATCCTAAAATTCATGCAGATTTCCCCTAAAATTCAGTTTGCATCAAATTTTTCTTCCCCTTTTTGCAAAAATACTGCGTTCTTTTCCCCCCAAATTTAAGAAAGGCCCCTTCCCCTACCCGTAAAAAAAGCTCTGAAGGAACTTAGTTCACATAATTATGTGGTTTCTGGGGCTCTGACATAGCTCTTACATATAACACTGTGAGGATTGCAGTGCATTTTGGACAAATTAAAAAACTGTACGATTCAGGAACTACAATATTACCAACCAATTTGGTGTGTGCCAATCTTAAAGCGATTGAGAGGAAATGAGAATGTATTAAAATCATTAAAATTGATTGGTGCAAAGTTGAACAAGCACACGAGTGGTCCATCACTACAAGTAAATCAGGTTTATAAATGGAACTGGAAAAAAAAATAAAAAAATAGCTTTCTCCCCATCAGTCATACCCCATATCCCCAAAAATAATATTGTCATCTCCAAACAAGGGCTCAGGCAAAGAGAAGAAGATTCTATAAATAGATCGATCATGTGTGCCGTTAAGATATACAACATAATCAAATACCAATAATTACATTCCCGTTTAGGAAGATTAATCTAGCTAGTCCGAGAATAGAACCCATTCATCTATACACAAATTAAAACTTAGCTTACATAAAAGTCAGACCATGTTACAGATATACTGGCCATCATAAGAAAGAAACCAGCAAGTGATGCTGATATAATGATGTGTTCAATTTATTCTTTAAAAGAGCAATTTTGCACGTGAGTCACGAGCAAGCCAACCAACCATTACTACCGTTATGTGTAACCATATTGATATTCATTAATACCACAAAATTGCTGTATACCATTGAAATTTCAAGGTCAGTATATTAGGCCAAAATAGAGGAAATTTTATGACTGTTACTTTCTTATTACGGCCAGTATACATCATTCTAACAATAAACTATGACAAGTGTGTCTATTCAAAGAGAAGCTGTCTTACGTAACAAAACAGATAATTATAAAACATAGACAGCTGGATTATAACACTTTTATTGCATTATGTCTACAGTAATGTAAGAATAAAGTACGATTTCTTATAATTCAACAAGATTAAACTTTAAAGCATTCGTCAAAATTCCAGGCTAGCTAAATGTAGAATGTAATTAGTTATATAATTCAATGTCTGTTACATACAACAAACAGGGAAACAATATTTCAGAAGATGTAAACATTTTATCCGCACAAATAGAAGAGAATATATAAGTATTTATACAATGATGTACGGTTGTTTCCCTGTCTAGATCCATCATGTCTGCATACCATCCCTATGTTACAAACCATGTAAAGATGAAAATTATTCATCTACCACGAGGGTTTTCTATACATGGTAAAAAATCACACTTAATACAACATTATGTAAGTTTTAAAGAAACAGACAACTGTCAGCTATAAAAAAACCCATCCTACATCATAGATACACTACAGAATATGTACTAACAAGTTGCCTTAATTTACCATTGAAACATGATTCCTGAATAGAGAAATGCCACAGATACTGGTTTTCATTACAGCTCGAATAAAAAATATGAGTAACAAATTTTACAACCTGTGTAAAATTGTATGGACTCAAAAAATAGTTACAAACATGATATTTTTGTATACAAATGTTTTACAAAATTAAATGATGCTCAGTTATAGCATTATAAGGAATTCTGAATCTTGGTAAACACAATTTATCATTCATAATTATGAGTATATCATAAATACGGGTCATCATACATTCTATGTAAGGGGTAAAATTTGACACATATGTTCATAATAACTGAGAGAGTTCGTTTGACTATGACTGTAACATGAGACAATTAATGTAAACCACTTTACAACAGTCTTATTGTTATGAAAGTATGGTAATAGATTGTTTGTCTTCCAAAATACATTAATAAATGCTCGTTATTACAATCCACTTCGTTCACATAGCTATAAACATGTAAGTATTTAAGTTTATACAGTAGAACCCCGCTAATAAGACCATCTATGGTTCTTTGAAAAAAGTGGTCTTAATAGCAGGGTGGACTTAATATAGGGGAAGACAGACCAGAAAAGTAGTTTGTGTTCAAATATGCAGTATGCTTTGGGATATTTGCTCTTAAGGGATAAAACACACAAATGTGATATATTGACTAATACATGTCTAAAAATATATTACTATTCATTTTAGTTAGGGACCATGTTTGGATAATACACAAGACAGCATAAAACAAAAAATATCTATTCCAATGTTTCCCATAAAATACGTCTACGTACCACAATTTGATACCGGAAGGAGCGGACCGTACAACAGGCTATTATTCATAATTATTATAATTAGCTTATTCGGCGATGTTCTGACAGTATATATATAATGTATAAGAACACAAACATTTCTAGAGAATAATGGTTTAACAATTACATGTATTTTAACCCTTTGCCTCATAATACCGCATTTTCCCGCATCTGAAGCAAACGACTTTTGAAAACATTGCGGAAAAAGAATCCATTGTTTGTAATTAGTAATGGCTTCTTTTGCCACAATGTTTTCCACTCTATAAGAGAGAAATAAACCAATTTTCTTAAATAAATTGATGTTTCGTACATTTGCTTTGAATTTTGAAGAATCCAAAATGTGTTTATGAGGAAAAAGGTTAAGACACAGACCTCACAATAATAGGAAGACAAAGGGTGGCTATCAACAACAATGTAAGAAATGCTTTCAAACAACAACAATGTAATATCCAAAAAAAAATAGAATCATTAATTCAGTCTCAAGTAATCAACCCAGTTCGTGTGTGTTTCACATTTGCAGGTCATCTTATTTCTTTATCTTTATACAAACTTAAACATTTGTTTACAAATTCTGCAGAGGAAGGATTGAATACAATCCAATCAAGCTAAGATTCAACCCTGAACAGTCATTACAAAGAAATTAGCATGACAAAAATATAAATATATTTAATTGTAAAGCTAAATGCATATACAGTGCAACCTCTCCAAAGCAACACCCTTCGGGAGACACAAAATTATGTCGTTGTTGACAGGTTGCCGCTCTAGGGAGGTTAAATAAATAGTTAAATCGTACAATGGGGAAAATGCATGCTGTTGCTGAAGGGAGGTTGTCGCTTGAGAGAGGGCCGCTCAGGAGAGGTTGCACTGTATATATTTTTAATCCTATTATTTGTATGTTGCAATGTGCTGACTTATATCTGATAATTATTCTACTGACTGTCACCTGACAGAATATATACATTTATATAGATACCGCTAAACTAATGAAATCTATATCTTGACGATTAATTCCTTGAATCCACAAAAATATGCCAAGGTAAATAAATGTTTTCGGAAAAGTTTTCACTCAAACAAACTTAAGAATATTTTTTAGAAATTCTCATAAACGACTCATTTCTTATCTACGTGCAATACACATTAAAAGAGTAAAAATCTCAGGTGACTTTGGCAATAATATGGCATGTTTACGTGTATTTAAACTTCCGCTAGTCAATCAGGAAGTGGTTTGACAAAACTGATAGGGAATAACCCTTTCCTGTGCGGTTCTTTCTCTATTTCACCCTCCTGAAATGAAAAATGACACAGTACAGTTAGACTCATGGTGTGCGGTTATATCAAGGTTGTACTGATGAACTCGCCTAATATTAAGATGTATTAAGTCAGTAAAAAATCCTGAATGTTTTAGGTAATTTGGGTAGGAAGGGCCCCTCAATACAGTTACATGCCCATTTCCTCTGATGCACTTAATAAGCGATTAGATGTTGGATAAAACAGAATGATGTATTCAGAAACAGTACAAACTACACAACTGATGAATCCATAGATAAATTCACAAACTTCCATGTTTTATAACCACAGGAGAGTGACTCACAGTGTTATTGTCTGCATTACATTTGTTTAGTTGAATATGTAAGTATCCAAGTATATTCTCTGAAAGTGAGTTCAAACACATAATTATACAGGGATTTCACTGCCATTCGCCAGTTTTGCCTGTGGCGAAAAAAATCTGCAAGTGGTGAAAAAAAATCTAATTAAGCATACTTTTTTGTACGCCTGGACCCTCCCCTCCGCATATGTGGCGGAAAAATATAATGTCCAGAGGAAACCCTGATTATACACAATCGCTTACTTCTTCTCAGAGAGTAGCAATTCAAGAAAGACAACTTACCCACCACTCCTCCTCCTCTTCTCTTAAAAGGACAATTACCTCCCCTTCTCTAAATGTTAATTCATCCTCATTATCAGCGTCACAATCAAATAAGGCTTCACATCGTCTAAAACCTATTTTCTTAGGCTACAGAAATAGAGAAAACAGGATCAAGCGATACTTATATAAAACCAGGGCCTTTTTGTCTTCTATAATGGAGGCCGATATTTGGTGACTTCCCAGTTGCAAAAAACTTCTCTTTTTCCCAATTTGGTGAAAGAATCTCCCCAAAATGCAATGCTGAAATTCCCATTTTGTTGAAATATGATTCTCCCTATATCTTGAAAGTCTGTCTACCTTTTCCCAATTTGACAGAAAATCACATTATTTGAATTCCCCAAAATGAAAGGCTAAGGCCCCTTCCCGATTTTAGGAAAAAAGGCCCTGAAAACTGCATCTCTAACCATTACATACAGTGCCAGCTAATGCAGACCTGTACAATGTGATAGACAATTTTTGAGATCGAAGAAATAAATCATTGAGATATTATACTTGGCATTAATTACATAACACAAATGACCAGTTGATCAAGCATGCATATAGTTTAAATTGTAATAATATATCATAGTATAAGAATCAGAGAAACTCACATTTGACTTTCTAAATATGCTCAGCTGTATGAATATAAAAACAAGAAACTGAAAGCTGAAAAGTAACTATACATGGATACACAGTGTAGTATTGTATTGACAATCATCAGAAAAGGCCATACCAAATCGTATCTACGTTTAGCGTCTTCGGACTGAAAGGTTTTGATCACCTATCGTAATATTGAATATTTGATCATTTGAAATATCTTTATTGAACCGGATAGCTAGATAGGTTTTTGAACTCGATGTTACGCTAAATATAGACATGATTTAGTATGGCCTAAGCCTTAGTTACCAATTCAACAGACATGAACCAGGTGTTTCCTGTCCTAAAATTGTTGTTGTAATGAGCGAATGAGAAGATGGGATAAAATGAGTCAGTAACATTGGCACAAACTGAGGGGGACACAAAATCATTTTTAGTGAAGTTTACCTTTCTAGGGGCTGGAATAGGGGGTGGAGTCTCTGGTACATCTGTTTTATTACTGGACAAATCTGTAAAACATGACAAAAATATACAAAACAAATCGTTTGATATAAGAAATCATGACAATAGGATTAATGTACAATCAAATAAACAGGCATGTACCGTGTTTAACTTGGATAAAACCCTAAGTTCTGAACAAGGAGCCAGCTAGGAATCTGTATATTGTATAGTAAACATTTTGTGTAGTAAATTTTATGCAGTACGAAGGTTTCATCTAGTTGATGGCTAAAGTGCCTCAGATAATTGATCAGAATACATAATTTTGTGTTATTATGAAACTACAATTCAAAGTATTCAATTAAAAATATCATCCCTCAGTTAATGAGCAATACAGAAAGATATGGAAAATATACAGCTTGCAGGCAACTATTCTTATTTAGGACATACAATCATACCAAAGATATATCGGAGGAACTATTGAGGGGCCTGCTTACATGCAAATCATTTAACAATATTCCATTGTTTATAACATGATAGTTAAAAATTCAAGATGAAAAACATAGGAAAGGATGACAATTTTGATAAAAGTCAGAGTTTTATCACCTGGTATGTCAGTTTGATTATAGACCCAAACTAACTGTGTGCGAACTAATAACAAAATTACTTCTAAAAATGTCAATCTGCAGACAATTTTCATCAAAATTAAATTAAAATGTCCATCTGCACACAGTTTTCATCAAAATTAAGTTAAAATGTCCATCTGCACACAATTTTCATCAAAATTAAGTTAAAATGTCCACCTGCACACAACTTTCATGAAAATTAAGTTAAAATGTCCACCTGCACACAATTTTCATGAAAATTAAGTTAAAATGTCCATCTGCACACAATTTATTCATGAAAATTAAGTTAAAATGTCCATCTGCACACAATTTATCAGCATTTTGTTTAAATTAAGAATATAACACCTTGAATGTATGTGTCTCTAATAATACCATATACAATGACATGTGTTAATATTGATTCTAACTGGGTCAATAAGAAACTAAAATACACGAAGTACAAGTTTCAGTTCCCCAATGACCTTGACCTTTATGACCAAGCTTTCCAATAATATAAAAAAAATATGCCTAAGAACAATGTCAACGTGACAGGTATGATATTATAGGGAAAAGTGTTACTTTACGTACATCTTCAGATTTAAAGTTAAAAACAGTGTGGACATTCATCAAGATAAATCATATAACAAATACAAGATTAATAATACCTGCACTGCCAGATAAGGCTCGCGGTCTTGGTGGAACAGCTGGCTTGTCTTCACTGAATTATAGAACAAAACATAAAATAGACACACATAAAACTATGTTATAAACACACAGTATATACACATAAAACTATGTTATAAACACACAGTACATACACATAAAACTATGTTATAAAAACACAGTATATACACATAAACTATGTTATAAACACACAGTTTATACACATAAAACTATGTTATAAACACACAGTATATACACATAAAACTATGTTATAAACACACAGTATATACACACAAAACTATGTTATAAACACACAGAGTATATACACATAAACTATGTTATAAACACACAGTATATACACATAAAACTATGTTATAAACACAAAGTATATACACATAAAACTATGTTATAAACACACACAGTATATACACATAAACTATATTATAAACACACACAGTATATACACATAAACTATGTTATAAACACACACAGTATATACACATAAACTATGTTATAAACACACACAGTATACACACATAAACTATGTTATAAACACACACAGTATATACACATAAAACTATGTTATAAACACACACAGTATATACACATAAAACTATGTTATAAACACACAGTATATACACATAAAACTATGTTATAAACACACAGTATATACACATAAAACTATGTTATAAACACACACAGTATATACCCATAAACTATGTTATAAACACACAGTATATACACATAAAACTATGTTATAAACACACAGTATATACACATAAAACTATGTTATAAACACACAGTATATACACATAAAACTATGTTATAAACACACAGTATACACATAAATCTATATTATAAACACACACTGCATACTTATAAAGCTATGTTATAAACACACACAGTATATACCCATAAACTATGTTATAAACACACAGTATATACACATAAAACTATGTTATAAACACACAGTATATACACATAAAACTATGTTATAAACACACAGTATACACATAAATCTATATTATAAACACACACTGCATACTTATAAAGCTATGTTATAAACACACACAGTATATACCCATAAACTATGTTATAAACACACCCATAAACTATGTTATAAACACACAGTATATACACATAAAACTATGTTATAAACACACAGTATATACACATAAAACTATGTTATAAACACACAGTATACACATAAATCTATATTATAAACACACACTGCATACTTATAAAGCTATGTTATAAACACACAGTATATACACATAAACTATTTTATAAACACACAGTATATACACATAAAACTATGTTATAAACACACACAGTATGTACACATAAAATTATGTTATATATGACATCTTGGAGCAGAAAATCATAATTAAACTCATACAGTCAATCATTAATAAAAATTGCAGGCCTTGATTCCAGTCTTTGATTTGAGTAACATTTTGCAAGTGTTAGATGAACTTTGTGAAACCAGTCTTATCACCTGATCCTAAGTTAGTTGTTTTTTATTTGTTTTTCAATAATAGAATAAAAGTTAATTGAAATCTCAAGCAATAAAACGAGTATATTCAGTAATTTCATTGCTCATACATATTATCATGAAAAACTTAAAATATAAGAAAAAAACAAAAATGAACAGCTATAAGAATTATACATACGTGGAATCCAAAGCTGACTGTGAACCACCATGCCGTACTGAAATACGTAACATTTGTTAGATACAATATAAAGATAGGCCGCGGCCATGGTCCAGTGGTTAGTGTGCTGGACTTGTAACCCGGAGATCCGGGTTTGAATCCCGATCGTGGCAGGTCATACCCTTCTATGAAAATTTGACAATAACGTCGATTTTCCTCCACATGTGTTGCCGGCTCCTTGTGGAAGGGTAGGTTTGTACTGGTTAGTATACAGTCCAGGAAAACTGGTTAGGTGAACCGGTCACCGTGTATGACTGAAAATTGTTGAAAACCATGTTAAACCCTAGTGACAATAAGTAACATAAACACAATAAAAACAAACAACATAAAGATAATACATGACCTTGAAATAAAACCATCATAATTATTTCACATTTATCGACAATAGCTCAATGTTGGTTAGGCTTAATAAAAATTAGATCAGTCTTTATTCTAAACAATTATCACTTTTAAACATTATAAAAATAGCCAATTCTTAATGTAATTAATCAAATAACATGAACTGAGATCTAGCAAAAAATTACAATGACTTAATACTGACATAGAACAGTTTGTGTTCTGACTAGGATACTACACGTATCATAATCAGAGCTGTATGACATATATATTATTGGTCTGACTAATTTAATACTGACATAGACCAGTTTTTGTTCTGACCAACATACTACGCATATCATAATCAGAGCTGTATGATGTATATATTATTGGTCTGACTAATTTAATTCTGACATGGAGCTGTTGGGAGTATACATAATGTTCTGACTAAATGAAATTTGGGTTTGAAATCTTGACTAGGGCACGTGTATCTTGGTGAAGTAAATATTAGATTTCAGTATCTAATCATGTGCTTCTAATTGACAATTTCTTTGTTACAATAACAAACTTACCATCACTATAAGGTATGCTAACGGTATATCTGGCTGACTCGAGTGGCTGTGGTCTGGGCGGTGGTTCAGAGGGAGTTCTACGATGTAATATGTACGGTATCTCAGAATCTTGAGTACTTTTTGATAGCTGAATCGCAGAAAATGGTTCCCCAGGAGGCAGTAAGGGTGGCGGTTTTTTGATACCTCGCGGGGGAACAGGTGGTTCTGGTGACTGCTGACCCGTGAAATTTGATAATGGAGAAGAATTTGGCAGTGAGTGACTAGAATTGCTCAAACCAGGAACTGAAGAAAACATATCAGATATAAAAGTACATGGTATGTAGGATAATATTTAAAACTTAAGTATCTTCTCATTGCTAATAGCACTATAACTTCTGAACATTTAGCTGACTTTAATTCATTTCTAGGTCAAAAGTTACGTAAGTCGCAACAAATAGCAACCATTGTCATATGTTAATTACATTCTAGCAGACAAGCAACCAGAAATATACCTATACATGGAATTTATTAAAAAACAAATACAACAAACATATGTTTTATCAATAACAACACTTAGAATACACGGTCATAAACTTTGAATACACAGTTACAATGGGCGTGGACAGCAAAATCAGTTTTATTGTTCAGAAGATGAAATGAAATAATTAATACTGTCATAGACAGTACCTAGATGTTTACCACAGAACTTCTTAGCGTAAAGATAATAAAATTTTAAGTACAAGTAATATTTGCGGTCCACAGTAGAACACTTTCTCTATTCTCCACTCAGATTTCACACAGTAAATGGATACCTATATATATGTAACAAGCTGTGCTGATCAGAGATAATTATGTTCGCCTTCACCCTTTGCCTCATAAGCATACCTTTGGACACTTCCAAATTCAAAGCAAATATACAAAACATCAATTTATTTAAGAAATTTGGGTTATTACTCTCTGACAGAGTGGAAAACATTGTGACAAAAGAAGCAATTACTCATTACAAGCAATGGCTTCTTTTGTCACAATGTTTTTCAAAAGTTGTCTGCTTCAGATGCGGGGGGAAATGCGGTATTATGAGGCAAAAGGTTAAATAAACTCTGGTCAACAATTTAGGTCTGTCGTAGTATGGTTAGTTTTATTTCTCTGAATGCTTGGATTTAACAAATAAAGGAAGTAAGATGATACAAAAATGTTTGTAATTGATGGTAAAAACTTTAGTATCAACAAATATGATGGTACCAACATAATCATGGTAATATTATTACACAACAAATACAATCACAATTTTTAAATTATCACAAAATATGAATAATGATTAGAATCCACTGCATGCTTCCTATGTTTGTTTTATTGTATAAGTATCTAACACATGAACTAGACACTTCAACATCACATTAGTTGAATACCTATTTTTATAACGTCTTAACTGTGGATATAATATACCATGTGTATACAAAAGTGGAGACCAGTCCCAAATTCCAGTATTTGATCAATTGATGACTTAACTTTATTTTTTCTATGCTAACCAACAAAGAAAATATATTAACTGAATACTAAACTATCAATGATTAATATGGATGTAACATATACCTATCAATGATTGATGTGGATGTAACATATACCTATCAATGATTGATGTGGATGTAACATATACCTATCAATGATTAATATGGGTGTAACATATTCCTATCAATGATTAATATGGATGTAACATATACCTATCAATGAATGATATGAGTGTAACATATATCTATCAATGATTAATATGAGTGTAACATATTCCTATCAATGATTGACGTGGATGTAACATATACCTATCAATGATTAATATAGATGTAACATATAGCTATCAATGATTGATATAGATGTAACATATACCTATCAATGATTGATATAGATGTAACATGTACCTATCAATGATTGATATAGATGTAACATATACCTATCAATGATTAATATAGATGTAACATATAGCTATCAATGATTGATATAGATGTAACATATACCTATCAATGATTGATATGGATGTAACATATACCTATCAATGATTGATATGGATGCATAAAAGGGCAGGATTTATGATATATATGATTTTTTACGGGCAGGTATTGGGACATCACACAGAACAATTATTAAGTTATCTTAAATTGTAAAAAAATGATAGCAAAAAGACAAAAAGCCAAACCATAAAATTCAAAACTCCAATATAAGATATGACACCAATTTACTATCAAAATAGCCTGGTAAGAATATAATCTAAGTTAAAAATAAGACGTAAATCCTGATATGTAATTATACAAAACTGAATTTATAAATCATGGTGGAGCCAGCAACCAAGCTCACACCACTGTGTAACCAAATACTCTGATGTATAAACTACTTGATTCATTTCTAATACAATGAACAATTGTAATCAAATATTTAAACTGTATGACAAATTTTTCGCTAAATTTAAACAAACTCCTGTTCCTCCAGTTAATAATAGTCATGCTTGTTTATTGAATGAAACATAAAAGTATCATTCACAGAATAGCCTCAATCCAGCTGCAGAAAGTGATTTAGAAGAATTCGATTCAGCAAGTTATTTAAAAATGAAAACAAGTGAAAAAGGTTATTATATGTTAGAAACACATAATCAGGAATTATAAAGACACGTTTTGTTTCGCTTTATTGATGAATGTTGTGTGAAGATGAAAACTGACACATAGTGAAATAACAGGAAACAAGGTTTGGAAAATGTTTTACACGATGATATCACAACATCATAATTACTGGATTGCAGGGAAACATCAACATGATGTATAAGTACAATTAACTTGGCAAGGGAGATAACTCCAAACGGACGCACATTTAGAAGACAAAAATAAAACTAAATTGACAATAAGCATTATTACATGGAGAAAAAAAGCTTCATAAAAACTTATGTAAATAGAGGATCTTGAATGAGTGCTCATTCCTTACCATTTTTATTAAACGAGTTGACTAAATAATATGACACGAAAAAAAATATATGACACGAGGCTATGCCGAGTGTCATATTGTTTTTGTCAACGAGTTTAATAAAAATGGTAAAGGATGAGCACGAATGTAAGATTCTATTTATCACACAACCGTATAAACGACCACAGAAAATGAAACAGACAATAGGATGACCTATATACAAGACGTCTAGTGTAGACTGTTCACTACAGCGCACAAAAAAGTAGTGAATATTTCTATTAATTGTTTGGCGATAAAATGCAAGATAAAAGACATAAAGTCGTTATTTTATTTACGCAAACATCATTTTATTTATTAATAAAATCATTACAAATTGAAAGTCGACCGTGTTTACAAATATCGTAGTAGCATAGTAATACAAAATATGCAAATGTAGTGATTTGGCTAATTAGAATATTTATTGCACGGTTTGGCAGCGCCTAATGATATTTCCGGCACTGGTTTACGGCACTCCTGGAACGCAGGTTATGTGATAAAACTTTATAATGAACGATTAACGAAATCCTGTACAGAAAATAGTTAGTAGATCAGTACGCAATCGAAAATTAATAAGACCTCTGCAGAGCAGCGCCAACGCTCGTTTGTTTTACGTCATTCTATTTAATAAGCAATTTTGACCAAATACTAAGTTAAAAACGGGGCATTAACTCCAAAAATATAGCTTTCAGAATAATGCTCCTTATCTTACAACAGTGCTTTGTCATGGTAATCAAGTATCCCAAGTGTCATGTTGATATCTTTAGAAGTGTTTGGGTAATGGGTTACATTAAAGTTTTTGCATGACCACAATGACAACAATGATGCAGCGATCATAATAGCCTGACCATTTCTTCGAAACAGACAAGCTAAAATAAAACAACATTTTTTTTAAATAATAAAAGACAAATAAAAAAAATCCCCCAAGTGATAAAACATGTAACATTACAACAAGAGTGAAGGTAACAAAACAATGGTCAGCTTACCATTTAAATAATCCCCATATTCTGTGTGTGAGAAAGAAGAGAAAATAAGGGGGAAATAAAAACAACCCATCAAGTCAACAAGACAGAAGAAAACCATACATAACATAGTAAACAAGAGCATGAGAGGTAACCTGTATAATAAAATCAGTACACAGCCACATGACATGTACATGTATATACCCGTAGTTGTAGAATGTTACGATCAAACTATTCATAGAAAGTTCTCGATGTCACCTTTCTGTGTTTACAGTGCAACCTCTCCAAAGCAACATCCTTTGGGAGACGCAAAATTATGTCGTAGTTGAGGTTGCCGCTCTGGAGAGGTTAAATAAATAGTCAAATCATACAGTGGGGAAAAATCATGCTGTAGGGGAGGTTGTCGCTCAAGAGAGGGCCGGTCTGGAGAGGTTGCACTGAAATACAATCTTTTTTAATAATATGTTTTTTTTTCAAACATTTTATACCGATTACATTAATCTAATGCAGTGGTACATATAACTGGTGTACCTTATAAAACACAGTATCAAAATGAATTCTGAATAAAGTATCAATATACAATTAAGTCAATTAGGTCATTAAGTCATATTTAAACTTTGTACATATACTTCAGTGCTGATATATTCCTGCTTCAAACATTCTGTCTTAATTTCTACTTTGCAAATGGGACCTAACATCCAACTATACGTGGCCTTTTATCATCCAGCACATATCCAACAGGGTTATTGCCTGTCAATAATTTAAAATAATTACTTCCATCCAACACAACAACATACTTATGGATTCTATTTTTCAAGATCATACCAAGGTAGTTACAATTCAACTGCTTATAAATTAATGTCAAATTAATTTCTCTGATCTAGGAGTCATCTATCAAAGTTACAAAATCCTTATTTTGCTATTTATAATGCTGCAGTTGCGTTTTTGGGTCGACACAACAATGCGAAGTGACATCGCAACAATGCGATACGACACTCGACAATGCAAACAATGCCAAATGAAATATCGCATTTTCTTATGGCTAAAAAAGCGTGACATTATTCAAATGTTGCTTTGCATTGTAGAGCGTCATATCGCGAAGCAACACTCGACAATGTGAAGTGACATTTTGTATAATATCGCTTCGTATTGTCTTGTGTCTAATGGTGAAAAGGTAAAAAATTGAAGTGCTCCATTTGAGTGGTGATATGTGACACCAGATAATTTGAATGACGATATAATACAAAATGTTGTTTCGCATTGTTGAGTGTAGTATGGCATTGTTGAGTGTAGTATGGCATTGTTGAGTGTAGTATGGCATTGTTGAGGGTTGCAGTCAGCAGAAATACAGACCTTGACACTCTACAATGTGAAGCAAAAAGGCAACAATGTGAAGCGACAGGACAATGCGATATGATGTTAGACAATGTGAAGTGATATTTGAACATTGTGCCTTTTTAGCCATAAGAAAATGTGATATTTTGTTTGGCATTGTCTAGCATTGCTTCGCATTGTCGAGTGTTGTATCGCATTGTCGTGTGTCGACCCTAAAATGCCAGGGCGACATTATAAATGGCACGATCAGGATTCTGTACAAAGTCAGCACAATTTCTGAATACCTATAAACCAAAATTAAAAGGATTCTTAATTCCAAAATATAAAACTCAACATTTCTATATCCATCTCACATATCAATGTCAACATTTCTATTTTCATCCCTTATATCAATGTCAACATTTCTATTTTCATCCCTTATATCAATGTCAACATTTCTATTTTCATCCCTTATATCAATGTCAACATTTCTATCCCATCCCTTATATCAATGTCAACATTTCTATTTTTCATCCCTTATATCAATGTCAACATTTCTATTTTCATCCCTTATATCAATGTCAACATTTCTATTTTCATCCCTTATATCAATGTCAACATTTCTATTTTCATCCCTTATATCAATGTCAACATTTCTATTTTCATCCCTTATATGCATGTCAACATTTCTATACCGTTCCTTACATAAATGTCAATAGTTCTATCCCGTCCTTTATATCAATGTCAACATTTCTATTTTCATCCTTATACCAATGTCAACATTTCTATTTGCATCCTTATATCAATGTCAACATTTCTATTTTCATCCCTTATATCAATGTCAACATTTCTATTTTCATCCCTCATATCAATGTCAACATTTCAGATCAGTTAGTTACACAACAGAAACTAGTCCTCAAGTGCAAATCCGAATAAGAGAAACCTGAACTTTTCTAGTCGCCTGTAATACTTCAGTGAGAAGTTTTATTCTGTGAACTACAAGATGCACTAATCATGCCAGGATATAAAACTACAATACTCATACTATCACATGCATAGTTTAAAAACCAGCTTGCTTACAAATACTATATGACACAGATTTAAGAAATACGAACAAAATTTAACATTGCCTTTGATGATGGTAAATGTGACTTTATTCATTTATATTCCAAACAATTTCCAATGTTTTAAGATTTGATAAACAAGCAAACTGGTTTAAGGGGGAAATTTTCAATTCAGGGAATGTTTAAAACATTTATCATTCCGTCTGACATGTTGTACACAGGATATTCATACACTCATACCGTGTCTTCATCTACACAACTATGTGACCTTTTCATACAGAGATTCAACAAACTCTGAATGTACTATTCATAATTACTGGAAAGTCTACACAATATTTCATTGCCGAATCAATAAATCAAAATTGTCATAAGTACACTAAAAATTTGTCAAACAAATAGAAGATCATCGCTGAATGGAAAGTACACACTGAGTTGTGTATGGACACTGTATGAAGTACACAATGAGTTGTGTATGAACACTGAATGAACTGTACACTGAATTGTGTATGGACATTGTATGAAGTACACAATGAGTTGTGTATGGACAGTGTATGAACAGTACATTGAGTTGTGTATGGACACTATTTGAAGTACACACTGAGTTGTGTATGGACACTGTATGAAGTGTACACTGAGTTGTGTATGGACACTGTAAGAAGTGTACATTGAGTTGTGTATGGACACTGTATGAAGTGCACAATGAGTTGTGTATGGACACTGAACGAAGTACACAATGAGTTGTGTATGTACACTGAATGAACTGTACACTGAATTGTATATGGACACTGTATGAAGTACACAATGAGTTGTGTATGGACACTGTATGAAGTACGCAATGAGTTGTGTATGGACACTGTATGAAGTACACAATGAGTTGTGTATGGACACTGTATGAAGTACGCAATGAGTTGTGTATGGACACTGTATGAAGTGCACAATGAGTTGTGTATGGACACTGTATGAAGTACACAATGAGTTGTGTATGGACACTGTATGAAGTGTGTATGAACACCTAGAGTACACATGTTCACAGAGTTGTGTAAGGACACAGTACACAAGTGGTACATAAAGTTGAGGTTTACACACTTACTATTTCTGAGGCTATTTCTAAACCTTGTAGGATGAGTTAAATGGTGTTCTAAAAACAACAGTCAGAAAATATACAACATTTGTGACAACAAATAGGGATTAAAATTCTAGGAGTATAACACTGACTAAACAACATAAAAATATTCAATAATTTAAAAAAAGTTTTGCTATTACTTATCAGATCAAATGAGCAATTTAATTTTCACACAGAAGCAAACACGGATATTTTGTTATCGAATATACATCAACAGAGCAGTATGAAAAAAACTTCTTTTTCTTGGGACAATTTTCAGGATAAGGGAGAAATAGGGTAGTACAGCCATACACAAATTATAGAATAAACTTGTATTCACTGATCATTTTATCAGACCTGGTATCAATTATAAATTCGTTAGCTCACAGGGTACCCTCTCTAACAACGTCAGATTTGAATTTCTTTCCTTTCAAATTCAATCAATCAAGTCATGTTAATTTAAGTCTGACAATAGAGACTAAATAAATCCTAGTGAGGATTTCATGGTAAAATTAACATCATATTTTTCATTGAAAGAGTTTAGACATAATATCGAATTATGATAAATGTCTGCTCATATATTGTGTTGACTAACTCCCAAAAGTTATAGTTAATCAATTCAGTTCTTTTTTTCTCTCATACATTATGTAGATGACTGCTGCCATTCTCCAAGAATCATGTTCTTAAAGTATGTTATTAAAATCATTTTACAATCTACTAAATGAATATTCACCAAAGAGGCATATTTAAATACATATAGAAATAGGTTGGATAAATCCCCATGTTGACTCTATATAACATAATTTTACAATAAATTGTATTCAAAATTAAAGTTATCAATTGATAAAGAAATCTTCAAGTTTTGTACAAAGCATACTAACGTGGGAAACAAACTTCAATGACACATTATAGTCAGACCAAGGTCAACAACATATCTTGTTCATACGAATGATAACAGAAATTCTTTCAAAACCTCAACATGTAAAAATTATGATTCATAACTCCACTAAGAACGCTGGTATCTACAGTATATACAATTCACCTATGGCTCTGGCAAATACAGAGGTAATTAAAAATCGTGAACGTAAATGTAAAAAATTGTCATGTGACATGAACTCACTTTTAGGTTTATTTGGTCGGTGATTGACGTCAGTATCTGATCTATCTCGCGGTGAAATATGAGGAATATCCGAGATCAGACTTGAAGGTCGTGACCTTGGCTTCCTCGGTTCCATCTAAAACAAATGCGTTAAACACGACGTTATTGCTCAGTAAGGAGCGGTATATATGAGGGTTGTTTGATGAGTAATGTGTATTGAACCACAGTGTTTTGCATGATTTTATGGATTTTGATACGCCTGAATAGCTCTATTCCAATGGTACAAACTTGAGCCTTCAGCTCTTCGCAGTTTTAAACTTATAATCATTTCAAGAGCCAGATGTTGACCACTGTTGTAAAAATGGTTGGTAAACGGGTTGAGAATATTGAAGAAATTAGAGCTTATTTAAAAGTTCGCACAAAATTTGGTCTTTTGGTAAAGCAGATTTTTACTGAATGGGGGAAGTTTAGAGAAAGAAAGAAGGGTATAGAAAGAAATTTCTCACTGGCACAGAAGAATACTTCGAAGGGATGTAATGTTCATTTCACTTGAGTCAAATGCTTTTGAAATATTGTACAATACACATTACATATTGAACAACCCTCGTACATAGTATGAAGTACGCAATAAGTATTTAAACATGTATAAATATATACATCAAACAAGCGGAGAAAAAGAATCACATGCAGCACTTGTGTTTACTGTACTTAAAAATCTGACCAGACGAACATAACCTGAACCTGATGTTTAAATAATACCTTTAAAAACTCATGATACTGGCATCTGATTGGCTGTTTTTGAACTTGGTCTCAAAATGGACCAATCATTAGGTTTTGTTTCCAAACATGATAAAATGAGAATATTTAGCTATACTTGCACTAAAAAAGAGTTTATTGATCTATCATCCAGAATTCATTACATACACAAAAAAATGGCTAGTTGGCCAAGTAATTAAATACATTATACAGAGGTTTCAGTTTGATTATAAATATTACATTTGAAGAACAATTCTTCCCATAGTTAGTTTTACTGTACTGTATTTTATGCCATTCATCAGTGGTGTATCATTTATATGTTGCAGATATTTCACCTAGATTACCTAGCAGTAGTACCAAGTATCCCCCATCTCGTTTTGCAGGCAACCATCAATTTTCCTATATGACTAGTAAATCATCTATATGACAGAAAGCACTCTGGATACAGTATGTTCATAAAGAAAACATTCCCTCACAAAGATCTTAAACAGGAGACCTCTCAACTAACAGACCAATGTATTGCTGGGTATTGTTACGTAAAGTGCAAACTCAGAAAACCGGACACTCAGAAAACCGGAATCTTCGGAAAACCAAACATTCGAGCTGGTCCTAATATTCCTTTTTCTTTTCTAAAGAAACCCCAAAAAACGAATGCCTCAGAAAACCGAAATTTTCATCCGGTCCCATGGGGGTTAGGTATTCTGAATTTCCACTGTATTATACAGAATACTAACCTCTAATTCATCATCGCTGTAATCTGGTCCTTCATCCTGAAAGATACGGATGATAATGAAAATCGTAGGAAAACTAAAATAATGTGATTTGAAGAAATTACTACCTTTCGATTCTGCTTTACCCTTTCAACTCAGGCTTCCACATTTTAATTTGATAGTAATTTTAACATGCTTCCCAAAAGTTATCGGACTGTCAGACATGTCAGGCAAAATTCGAGCAGGTCCAGTAACTTTTCGGCGAGTACCGGACCAGATGTTCGGCAGTCAGGCAAGATTTACACCATGTATCACTTCTTTACAATATATTTGGTCAGATAAATTCTCATTTTGTCAGACAGAAATTCTAACTTTGCCTGACCAAATGTCAGGCAAGTATTCCAGCAGTTTCGCGAAGCCTGTTCAACTGCAAAGAGCTAAAACCTAAATTTACCAAACTCATTTTCATCCGCTCGAGAGCGTGAAAGTTCAATACACAACTGCACAAACAGAAGTGGATATTGTGATAATTCGAGAAATCAAATAAAATTATTTAATAACATATCAATTATCCGGAAAAAAATAAAAAAATCTTCAGACAGAAACAATCCATTGTACTAGCAATTACACGTAAAATTCAAGTTTGTTTTATTGAAATAAATAAACTGTATTTGTTCAAATTCATTCCATGAATTTCAATGTAATGATAGTGAAACTGCAAAAATACCATAACAGTAAATTTAATCAATATTTGTGCTCACTCAGTGCACAAGTGGGGCTTAAAGTTTGTGTTGTAATGCTTTGTAGTGAGTCAAAGAATAAACTCCGAGCATGAGTGTATTAACTCTTTGATCTAGTCCAAGAGAGTGAGTTTTATATGCAAATTATAATAGGTACAAGGGAGACCAATTTACTGCCAAAGTGTGTAGTAAGATAAGGACACATTGAATTCAGCCAACATAATTGCAGCTGATAGACGACATAATTCATAAATAAAATCTTATTATGATCAATTCAATCCAGTCATTTTTTTTATAATTTCACGACTGATCAGAATGGTCACACAGCCAGATTAGACATACCATCATAAGATCCCAGTCTATGTCTATATGTTCAAACACATCTTTCTTTCCAGCCATTGCAGCTTTCAACTGAAATACAAAACAACACTCAGGGCGACCTTCATAACAACAACATAATAATTTCTCATATAAATTGTGAGACGAAAATCTCAGAGGTCAACAAATAATATATCTCTATGTTTACGAGGTGTGTGTTGATGACCAGATAAAGCAAAGAAAGTGATCCTGATCTTAAGGTTAAAAAAATCTATTTTTGATAGATTGTTGTAATAAAAATTGAATCATCTGGTGAAATCTTAAAATGAAAATGACAAAATTTGATAATGCAAAATGTGACAAAATTTTGATAATGGCCAAAATGACAATGACAAAATTTTGATTATGGCAAAAATGTGACAAAATTTTGATAATGGCCAAATTGTGACAAAATTTTGATAATGACCAAAGTGTGACAAAATTTTGATTATGGCAAAAATGTGACAAAATTTTGATAATGGCCAAATTGTGACAAAATTTTGATAATGGCCAAATTATGACAAAAGTTTGATAATGACCAAAGTGTGACAAAATTTTGATAATGACCAAATTGTGACAAGATTTTGAAAGAAAATCCACCATCATTCTATATAACTGTAGTTGTATCTGACTCTCTCAAACTCAAAGGGACTGTCAACAATGTTTGTGTTCAAATCAATATCAACCTTAGAACAGCCATGTTTTATACATCATTCATTAGAACAAACGTCAAAATTAACAAGTCTATTTAAAACAAAACAATAAACAAAATTATGGTGCATACTAATTCCGCACAAAGTTGATAGTTGTTTTGGTGAGCGATGTCATAGGCAGTAAGGGCATCTTTGTTCTTTATGTGAGCTATATCTGGTTTAATTCTCAACAAACATTTCATACACTCCGATTTGTTCAACTTTGCACACAGATGTAAGCATGTATCTCCGTCACGAGTCTGTCGACTTAGACTATTACTGAAATACACAAATTAAGTCATTTTTTTGTTTGTTTCTCTCTAAAAAGTTACAGAATTCATCTACTAAAAACAATACACAATACATACAATATGTAACAGAGCACACAGCATTATAATTTCATATACAGATTGTTCAGTAAATCAGGAAACTTTCTTGACTCTGACATAAGATGGAGAAAATTCAATCACTCAGGATCATCCATCATGTTAAGTTTTCTATAAGTCACAGAGAGTTGCTGATACATCCTGATGTAATAATTCTAAGTTGTTTGCCAGATACACACTGTGATATGAAAGAGAGGTGCTGATACATCCTGATGTTATAATTCTAAGTTGTTTGCCAGATACACACTTGTATTACTTACATGTTGGAATTCTGAACAATAAAATCTACAATATGAAGAGAAGCACCATCCTCTTGTTTGATAGCTATATGTAAGGCAGTCTCTTGCGTGGGCTGAAACAACAGTACAGACAATACAGTCATTGTTTTCAGAACGTGTTTGTTTTAACACTTTAATATTATACTTTACTGAACACATACACGTAAGTAACAACTTGACTTAATTTGGGACACAACATAGAGTAGTTATAAATGTTAGATAGCAGATAGAAGACAAAGGGATTTACATTGTAAATGTAGACTGAGGCCAGAGCAAACTTATTTGGTAGAAGTAATTGTTATATGATGTATTGATATAATTAAAGAGGAGGAATAAGCATTGCCCATCAACTTGAATACACTGTATTCATGACCCCATCATAGAATAAAGACATTACATTAACTAAAGATTTCCCACTCATGTAAAATCTTTCGTTAATCCCACAATAAAATAGGAAATCACACAACATATTTTGATCTGGAACGAAATCGCACGTATACGAATATGTTTAGGGAAGAATTGACGATTTTCTTGAAGCACCCATTACAATGTATGCCCCCAAAAATACTTCTCTCACCCCCAGATTTCAGACCTAGGGGGTAAGCTTATCCTCAATTTCAGAAGTGAGTGGGTACACTGTAAATACTTACAGATTCAGGAAATACTGTCATGAGATCTAGTCCTTCTGCATAAACTTGTATAATAGACTGTATATCTGTATTCTGGATAGCTTGGTAAAGCTCTTGTTGTAATTCTGATGTATCATCATAAGACTGTATAGTAAACTTATGTAGAACATACTTTGCTTTGATAAACTCCTCTCTCTCTTTCCTGTCAAAAATATACACAAAAACTTAACCAGGGCTCTCCCTCTCTTTTGGGGGACTGGGGCCGGAGCCCTGGGAGGGAGGAATTTCGCATCATTTTCAGTTCAAAGGGGAATTTCAAAAGCCTAATCAATATAACATAACTTGCTTATTTTTTTTTCTCAGGTGGGGGAATTTTTACCAAAAATAGGGGAATAAGTATATTCCAGAGGTAGGGGAATGGAGCCAAATTTCGGCCCCAAATTCGGGAGATCAAGAGCCCTGTTAACATTGAAATACAATATGACTTGTTTACATTAATCGGACATTGATTAGGCATGGGAAACAATTATATGTAGGTTACACAGATGATGTTATGGTCATAAAGCAAAATATCACAATAAACTTTGTTGCTTATAGTAGAATACAAGTGAAATAGAGAGAATCTTTACATGCAAAAATACGTTTTTTAGAATTATTGGTCCATAATGAACACAAGTACTAACAGCATACCAGTACTTCAATTTATGAAACTTAAAGCCCATGAAAACAATGAGCAGATTACATAATTTGCAAGAAAATGTGGCCACTTTTCACATAAGGAGACAAAATCTGACTCTCCATTCAATTCCATTTGTATACTTCACAGTTTAACATGAAAAATATTGTTTCATAATATCTGGATTAAAGAATGATTTTATCATAAGATATTCATGGTGCATTTCAATAATTATCAGAGTGCTGATAAAATCATTAAGGTACTGTAAGTTATCATATATATATATATATAAAACACTCACATGGGACTGTCCGGCTTTGGTTTTATTCCATCAGCAAGTCTGGCTTCTAATACTTCATTTAAATTATCATTTCCTATCAATCTAGCCAACTGAAAACATACAAACATGTAAGTTGGGTCTTTACATCAAATGATGACATATAAAATCCAAAATAAGACAACAAAACATAAAAACACATACATAAGTTCATACTACAGATTTTACAGTTCTCCATTGTTTAGCCGCGGCCGTGGTCCAGTGGTTAATGTACTGGACTTGTAACCCGAAAATCCAGGTTCGAATCCCGGTTGAAGCAGGTCATACCCTTCTATGAAAATTTGACAAAAAATGTTGATTTTCCTCCACATGTGGAGAAGTTGCCAGCTCCTTGTGGAAGGATAGTTAGTACTGGTTAGTATACAGTCCAGGAAAACTGGTTAGGTGAACTGGTTGCCATATATAACTGAAAAATTGTTGAAAAGAACATTAAACCCCAGTGACAATACGTCACATAAAACAAAACAAACAAATCTCCATCGCTCACACTAAAAAAGAAATTACAACAACAACAACAACAACAACAACAACAAACATTCAGGTGATTCTTAAACTTCAATCTTAATAAAAAGCACAAGATAAATAAGAAACAAACCTGCTGTACTTCACTTCAGGATGGTTTAATGGTGTGAACTTTACACTGAGTATATATATAAATTTTAACTCACCAATAACTGAGAGGTTCCTAACTGATCAATTTCTAAACTCTGAGTCCGAGATATATGTACACCAAGGTTTCTATGGATACCACAACATTCCAGACAGATAAGTACACCTAGATTTGTTGATAACCACTTTGGATCTGTAAGTACAAATAACTCATATATGTATAGAGTTGTATTTATCTAGGAGCACTGCCTTTACCCAACAATCAGTTGATAAAAAATTAGCCATGACTGTAGTCCATTGCTTAGTGGGCTGGACTTGATAACCAGCGATCCAGGTTCAAATCTCGCTTGTGGCAGGTCATACCCAACTATGAAAATTTGACTAAAATGTTGATTTTCCTCCATATGTGGAGAAGTTGCCGGCTTTTTAAATTGTGGGAGGGTAAGTTAGTACTTGTTAGAATACAGTCAGTCAGTCAGTAGGAAAACTGGTAAGGTAAACCAGCCGCTGTATATAACTAAAAAAATTGTTGAAAGCTTGAGTTAAACCCAGTGAAAAAAAGGAAGTTAACTGGGTGCAGATAAACATTTTTTCTAACTGAAAATAAAACACAATGAAAGCAGTTTAATGGCATGTACTCAATAATTTTATATCAGGTCATTAACTCTTTCGGTTAGTTAATAAAGCCAGCCCAACAAAACACATTAAAACCACTACTTTCAGATAACAAAGGACAAAATCATGACAAAAATCATGAAACCATTGTCAAGTTACAATGCTGCAATAAAGATTTAGTGCTTAAACGAATCTAACCCACTCCTTGCTGAGGTCTCTGGTGATGTAAATCAGAGTAAAACTGTTACTGAAATTATTGTTGAGAAAAATTTTGCTTCATGTAAATTGTTGAGAAAAATTTTGCTTCATGTAAATTGTTGAGAAAAATTTTGGCTTCAAGTAAATTGTTGAGAAAAATTTTGCTTCATGTAAATTGTTGAGCAAAATTAGTCGTAATTTGTATATAAGTAAATCTTAGAATGTAATCATGGACATACCTGCAGCTCCACAATCACAGCATAGTCTGTTGCCAGGCAATTTCTCAATACTGTCAATAATGCCACGAGTGAGTTCCTTCATGCCTTCATTCATCATGGCTGATGATCCAGTATCTTGAAAAGCCTTCAACAAAACGTCTTCTTTCGCATTGCTTAATACTGATATCCACCTGTAAGTGACAATAAATAGAAACACATACACTTAAAACATTACAATAAAATGTATACCATACATGTACAATATCACTATACATGTACAATATTACAATAAAATATATACCATACATGTACAATATTAAAAGTCACCTATATTCATGTTGTTTATACGGACAGTATATTATAGCTGAATACAGCAGACACATCATTACATCACAGTAGTTATCTTAGATGTTCAGTTGACCTAAACAGCTTGGATATTAAGTTAAATGCACCAACTTACAAAGTTCCCAACGAATCAGAGATAGACAAGAATATGTATCAAAACATTGTAATAACTTGCTGCTTGTTTTATGTTTAAACTCAATTCCTTAATGTTGGCTGTAAAGCATTCTACTTTATGGCAATACAAGCCATCGCTTTCGTAGACAATTCATTCTCTTTTTTTATAAGCATTCAATTTCATTCTATGATGGTTAGTTCATCATTTTTGTTTTTGTATACAAACTTACTTTTCCATCTCTTTTTCATCATCAGCTTGAAAATGGTACGTTCGGTTTCCTATCAAAAATAATATATATATTAAAATTTCTTCTCCGTACAAGTTGATGCCTTAATTTTATGAGCACTCATGAAAATCATACTTCTGTTTATGATACAACAACATCAGCTAAAATCATTAGTTTCGCTGTATAGCTAATGGTATACATATATGTATATCTTATCTGTGCTGTACATTCTCATTCAGTCTTTGCCAGATACTTTTCACATGTGTATTTTATGATAGTTGGGTACTGCTGTGTACGCTGTAATGTTTTTTCTGTTAAAACAAACTATACATAACTATATATATATATATATATATATATATACAAATAATAGACTAATGTCATTATTACATAAATAAAAATATTGAGCTTTCTACCTAATTCATGAAAAAAAAATGTACAGTTTGTTTTTAACAGAAAAAACATTACAGCATACACAGCAGTACCCAACTGTCAATAAAATACACATGTGAAAATTATCTGGTGAAGACTGAATGAGAATGTACAGCACAGATAAGATATATTTCATAATTTTTTGACAGAATCAGACATCATGACTTAAGAGTGATTTTGCTGGAAATCAAATTTGGACAAGATAACATGCCCATAATCATTTTGATTAAGTTTGGAAGAATTATTGGATTATTGTTCAATGTAGAAAGTGGACATAGTCCATTTCATCATATTTTTGCTAAATCAGGGACCATAATTCAAGAGCATGAACAGAGATTTTGCCAGAAATTGTATTTGGCTTAGATATTACACTCCTAAGTATTTTGACCATGTTTGGTGAAGATTAAATGATAAATCTTGTACTTAGAGAGCAAACTATTTGGGATTTTGGACACAGACAGTCCATCACAGATGTTCCAATTATACTCCCTGACAGGACAGGTATATAAGAGGGTCATATCATTTTAGGCCCTGTTTGTTTACTTTGGTATGAATTGAGCGTAATTTGTGTCACATGTTTCCATATTTAACGGTTTTCAGAGATAAAAACGCTTATTACACACCCAATTGACATTTATAGATTAATTTTGAAATATTAAATATTATAAATATAATCCTTGCCTTCAAAATGTTGACAGGAAACAAAGATTTAAGATCACACACAGATAAGACATAAAAACATACCATGACTAGAAACAAGATCAAAGCATTTCTTTCCAGGGTCATCAGATACAAGCTGAAAATACAAGACTCTCACATAACGGATTGAAACAAAATATGTGATGATTAATCACAAACAAGAATTACACAGCGGGTGTAAAATGAACAAACATATAACAAACATTCTATCACACTAACATTCTATCATACAAACATTCTATCACACAAACATTCTATCACACAAACATTCTATCACACTAACATTCTATCACACAAACATTCTATCACACAAACATTCTATCACACTAACATTCTATCATACAAACATTCTATCACACAAAAATTCTATCATACAAAAATTCTATCACACAAACATTCTATCACACAAACATTCTATCATACAAACATTCTATCATACAAACATTCTATCACGCAAACATTCTATCACACTTACATTCTATCACACTTCCATTCTCTCACACTAACATTCTATCACACAAACATTCTATCATACAAACATTCTATCACACTTACATTCTATCACACTTACATTCTATCACACTAACATTCTATCACACAAACATTCTATCATACAAACATTCTATCACACTTACATTCTCTCACACTAATATTCTATCACACTTACATTCTCTCACACTAACATTCTATCACACATTCTCGCACACTAAGATTCTATCACACAAACATTCTATCACACATTCTCTCACACTAAGATTCTATCATACAAACATTCTATCACACAAACATTCTATCACACATTCTCTCACACTAAGATTCTATCATACAAACATTCTATCACACAAACATTCCATCACACATTCTCTCACACTAAGATTCTATCATACAAACATTCTATCACACATTCTCGCACACTAAGATTCTATCATACAAACATTCTATCACACAAACATTCTATCACACATTCTCTCACACTAAGATTCTATCATACAAACATTCTATCACACAAACATTCTATCACACATTCTCGCACACTAAGATTCTCTCACACTAACATTCTATCACACATTCTCTCACACTAAGATTCTATCACACTAACATTCTATCATACTTCAGTCTTCAGCAGCAACAACAAAAAGCTTCTAATTAAAATTACGAATAAAACTTTCAAGTAACTAGAAACAAAAATGTATCATTTCATCCACTATTTGTATTATCAAATGTAACAATGATTTAACAAAATACTTACTTTCACTTGACAAGTCAGTAAATTCAAGCGCACAGGATCTTTTGTCTCCTACAATATAATAAATAAATACAGTAAATGTAACAATGACGTGAAGTGAACAAGGTAGACTGTTTCACTTCTCTGAACTTTATATAAACAAAGAATTCTGCATGGGAAAGCAATAACAGACATCAGCATCTATCTAAATTAGTGTTCAACAATTTATCAAACTTGGAGAGCTTCAATGGAGCAACAATTTAATGACACGATGAAGATGGAGACAGACAGAAACAATTTTAACCCGACTTATACAACCTGCAGCTTCTAGTTCATATTTCATACGTACACTGGAGTCTCTACACTTTGTCACATGAATTTTAACAGAGCTGTGATTTAATCGAACTGAGCCAGGATTTTTTTTATAAAATCAATCAAGTATATTAGTAATAAATCTAATGTGAATTCTGACAATTTTTAATGCCATGTATTTCAGAAAAGTTTGTCCTAAAAACTGAAAAGATAACTTACATCTGAATGACTAATGGACATCACTCCATCTTTTATACAACATATAACTTACATCTGAATGACTAATGGACATGACTCCATCTTTTATACAACATATAACTTACATCTGAATGACTAATGGACATGACTCCATCTTTTATACAACATATAACTTACATCTGAATGACTAATGGACATCACTCCATCTTTTATACAACATATAACTTACATCTGAATGACTAATGGACATCACTCCATCTTTTATACAACATATAACTTACATCTGAATGACTAATGGACATCACTCCATCTTTTATACAACATATAACTTACATCTGAATGACTAATGGACATGACTCCATCTTATATACAACATATAACTTACATCTGAATGACTAATGGACATCACTCCATCTTTTATACAACATATAACTTACATCTGAATGACTAATGGACATGACTCCATCTTTTATACAACATATAACTTACATCTGAATGACTAATGGACATCACTCCATCTTTTATACAACATATAACTTACATCTGAATGACTAATGGACATCACTCCATCTTTTATACAACATATAACTTACATCTGAATGACTAATGGACATGACTCCATCTTTTATACAACATATAACTTACATCTGAATGACTAATGAACATGACACCATCTTTTCTACAACATATAACTTACATCTGAATAACTAATGGACATGACACCATCTTTTCTACAACATATAACTTACATCTGAATGACTAATGGACATGACTCCATCTTTTATACAACATATAACTTACATCTGAATGACTAATGAACATGACACCATCTTTTATACAACATATAACTTACATCTGAATGACTAATGGACATGACTCCATCTTTTATACAACATATAACTTACATCTGAATGACTAATGGACATCACTCCATCTTTTATACAACATATAACTTACATCTGAATGACTAATGGACATGACTCCATCTTTTATACAACATTTCCGTTTCTGCCAAACTTTCTTCAACATTCCCTCACTTTTCTTGAGCAGGTACCCTTCTTTATAACTACCATGATTCTTGTTCCCTTGTAACTGATGTAAACTGTAGCCTGGTGGTGAGACTGACGTTGATGTGGGCTTAAATATTAAATATAAACATGTATTACACCTAAACCTAAGAAAGAAGATTCCTAATTAGTAGGGGAGTAACGGTTAACTGATATACCGGTTCATACTGCAATACATATTCTGACGGTTTTTTACAGGTTCGTTTTTCTCTGAACCGGTTTTTGTAGTCATGGCGATACCACCGATGAAGACATCTCAGAAATGAGACAAATTTACAAGCAAACAAAATTTAATCGTTCCATTTTCGTAAATGCAGGAAGATGCGACCATTATATCTACCCGTGTTTGATCTGCAACGCAAGTTGACATATCTGCGGGCTATTTCACTGTGAAACTTCATATGAATTTCATATATGAATATATATAATATTGATCCATTTAAGACGATGCATGCGCATCAATTCAATTCCTGCTTTGCTTTTCTGCGTAAAAACCGTATTGCAATACATTGTAATATGTAAAACCCGTATTGCAATATATTGCAATATGCAAACCCGTATTGCAGTATATTGAAATACCGTTTTTACCGTATTGTTACACCCCTACTAATTAGTATCTTATAAAAAACAAAACAATATCTTTATATAAAGATGACACAGTCCTATCGCGCTGAACCTGACTAGATACCTTTTAATTTGTACAAGAATTCAAAGAGTGGGTTGTATGAAATAAAATATCCAGAACTAAAGTTTAAAACAGACAAAACTGATGCTGAAGTAAAGCATGTGTTATATTCATGTTTATACAGGTGTTATTTACCTATCTATTGCTACAGAGCAGATTCAACAATTTGGAACAAAACACTAGAAATACAGATTATCACTTGTTAAATAATAAATAACTGAACATACAAAAGTTCATATTAATCTTATAACTTATACAAAAAAAAAATCAAATCAATAGATTGACCCACACCACTTGATTTGAACACCATGAAAACTATTAACCATGAGCACATACAGTGATCTTGTTATCAGTAATTTCTAGGATGAGAGATAAATATACTCAAACTAAAGTCTGACTGAAGTTTAATGTCGCACAAACAGCCAGGGTCATTTAGCAACATTCCAGCTTTAACAGTGGAGGAAGACCCCAGGCTTACACCTTGGTAAAACCACCTATCTTCCGTGTGTTAGCTGGTCAGCTTCCTCACATGTAAAATTTGGTCCCAGGAGGGATTTGAACTTGCAGCAGTAAAGGGCTAGTGATTACAAATCAGAGAGTATAACCACTCAACCCGGGGGGGGGGGGGGCACTGTGCCTAACAAAATGGTTGTGATACTACAAAGTTTCAAAAGATGTTGATAAATATAATAAAAACCTCAGATGTTCTTGATTTAACAAACTTTCACAGTCTTCCCTGAAGACAACTGATTGGATGTTACTTCACCATAAAGAAGGTACACACATCTTTAATACTCAAGTGTTTAAACTTGGTAGAGTCATACTAGTTTTTTACACTAAGATTGCTATCTTTTCACAGTTATGACTTTACTAAGAACAGCCATCTGTACTTGAAACTTGCTAATACACCCAACATATACACAACAAACCAGATTATAAAACAGAACATAAAATTTTGAATTTGAGTATCAAAATAATTGTATACATACTGAGAAATTCTAGACAAAAAATTAGGTACATACAAAAATAAGGCTTTGTAAACATTTTCACAGATATATTAGCAAACAGAATGTAAAGTATAGTTGTATATAATTCATGTAAATATTTGTTACGATATGTCCACAAATAAAACGAAGAATCTCCTTCCCCACAACACAAAATAGTAACTAATGCTTCATGTCTGCCTTAGTGTTCAAAGTCACTTAAGAACGATAGAAATATTTGACAAGTCTATATTAAAAAGGTAGGATACAAGATTTTTAACAATATAGAACTAACAAAAAAGTAATAAACTTCATGGAAAAATATGATGAACATCATTCTTCATTCAGAAACAATGACACAGTAAGTAATCTCAGTTATTTTAGAATATTTGTTTGTTTCTTCAACTTTCATCAATATTCTTCATTTCTTTATAATATACACACAATAATTACTGCAGGTCTACATCGTAAGATCAGACTGTTACAATCTGAATGTCAAAATATATGTATCTTGAAGAAACATAATTACATAAAAACGTACAATATTATGATGAAGACAATAACAGGGCTTTTTTTCCTTCTATAGCAAGGGCCGTTTATAGGCGTCTTCCCCTCAGGAAAACTCCTTAAATTCATGCAGATTTCCCCTAAAATTCAGTTTGCATCAAGTTTATCCTTCCCTTCTTGCAAAAATACAGTTTTACTTTTTCCCCAAATTTAAGAAAGGCCCCTCCCCCCCCTCCCGTGAAAAAAAAGCCCTGAATAAATATACAAAACTCAATATTACCCACAATCCTCCAGACCAGCGGAAGGAAGCGTGCTAATATAGAATGTTAGTAATTTGTATACAGTTAGTATAAACATTTCTAAGTAACAGGATCTAGAAAATTACAGTCAGAGAAAACTGTTCATTCCAGGAAAACAAGCCAAATATTTTCATAGTACAATCAATATATATAACATGTACATAATAATATCATTAACTATTTTACACATATAACTGAGACACAAATAATCTAATACAAATCTAACAGGTCTTCTATCTTGTAAGGATATAAGAACAGGTCTAACATTGTACAATAATACATCAGTACATTAAATAACTGAAAAGAAGTAATAGACTTATTTATGTGTTTGAGAGCAAACTTTAAACAATACATGTATACAAGAATCAAGTATATGAGAACAGTTGGTAAACAAATATTTCATGGGCAGCAGTCATTCACAGTCCAGATGTTAATGGTTCAAATTACATCAGTAAAAGACTTTCACAATCTTCTGTCAGAGTACCAGTAAGTAGTAAGTAAGCAGCCAGCAGGAATGTTTTTATACATGAGAAGGGAACCAGTTTCTTAATGAATGTAAGACAAAGAAGTTTATTTGATACCAAAATAAATATCCCTACCTCCTTATATCCCGTCATAGAATTTTTTAGAGAAGTTTGCAATTCCTGTAGTTTGGTACGTTCTTTCACCTGTTCCTGTTTGATGTCCTTCAGCTGTTGACCGAGAGTCTCAACAAATGTATGATGTTGTTCAATCGCGGACTGACCTTTGTTAAAAAACCTGAAAAAAAAATACAGCAAATAATTCCATGCTTCTGTATATGACAAATATCAGTCATAACAAACATTTCATTTAAACAACCCAGACAATGTCAACGTTTATTACATAGTATGACTTTACACACCAGCTACACAGACAGTCAGTCCCAAATTGGTAATTTTATTTTAAATTGCTACCTGTTTTGATCAGTTGTCATGCTTGATTTTAGTTCTGGTTTTGTAAACGGCCATCGGTGATGGACAAGTGTTCAATCGCTTAAACAAACATTTCATGGGATAACCACCGATCAAAACCGGCGAAATCCCACATTTTAATTCTTTTAACCAGTACCAAAATTGATAATCTCAATGTGATTTATAACTTGATCATTTTATAGTTGTTTAACAGTCTTGTTTTATGTACATTTATGTTATTACCATGCTGACTCATTATTGTACGAAATAAAAAAAAATACTTATAAGTATAAAAATATATATCTATAAGGTAAAAACTCCCTAATGAATGAACTGACTGTCAAAATTAACATAGCTGATTCAGGTCAAATCGGGGATAATTAATTCAAGACTTCACTGTATGACTAAATCCGAAAACACTTTATGAGTGACAAGATCAATGCACATTACCACATAGTCACCACAATTTAACACATACAATTTACCTAATACTATAAACTTATAGAACTAATTTCAAAGCACTTACAGTTTTACTGCTTTGTAGTATTCTATCAGATAACTGAGCAGATCCACACCTTTCTTGGTTTTAATCTCATTTACTTTGATCAAGTACTGAAATAAAACAAAACAGTGTAAATACGTAACATCTTCAATACATTAATTATGAATACAGACATATGATGTTACACATAATAATTTATTACATCATACCTACTGACATGCCTATTTTGAGAAATAAAA
Source organism: Lutraria rhynchaena (assembly GCA_008271625.1). Taxonomy (NCBI): domain Eukaryota; kingdom Metazoa; phylum Mollusca; class Bivalvia; order Venerida; family Mactridae; genus Lutraria; species Lutraria rhynchaena. The sequence continues at coordinate 207,504 of VIBL01000122.1, read as the reverse complement.
TTATCTCATATGACTAAGTCTAGCGGTAACATCATATTCAAGACTACATGTTTTCATGAGAAAGATTTTCATAAAAATAGCATCCAAACGTGCCACTAGGCCTTTATGTAGCAGTCCAGCGTTCAGGCAGAGGAACAAAGGAATCATACCAACAATAGAAAAATTAATTTTCTGTTTCAATGAGGACTTTTAGACTGCTTTCACTGTCCTAGAACGAAAGAATCGAATTTCACTTTGTCCACTTTGGTAAAAAAAATGTGCTGTGTGATAAAAATTGTCCCAAGAAATATAATGTACGAAGTGAAGGCTAGTTGATGCACTCAATGTATGTAAACAAAGCTAAAACATCTCCCAACAGCTCATGCTTCAACTGTTAAACATAATTTTATTTACCATACAAAGTTGCAACTGAAATATTTTTCTTTCTTTCTCCATTTCTTCGGCAACTTCCGATCCAGACAATTCAGATCTATATAAACCAACATCATTGGCTTTCTTCTTTGTATCTTTCTCCAACTTAGAACTAGACAATAAAACAATATCAAGTAAGGCATAAGCTTAGACCAATTATACACTATTGTGCATTAACAGTACATACAGCAGGGCTTTTTTTCACGGGTAGGGGAAGGGGCCTTTCTTAAATTTTGGGAAAAAATAGCACAGTATTTTTGCAAAAGGGGAAGAAAAAAATTGATGTAAGCTGAATTTTAGGGGAAATCTGCATGATTTTAAGGATTTTTCCTGAGGGGAAGACGCCTATAAACAACCCTTGCCTTAGAAGAAAGAAAGCCCTGTCCAGTATCATGATCAACTCCTTTATGACCAATTTCTGGTAACTGGTTTTGTAGTAAAATAAAACTGGATAAAGCCTTGTGTACAGTTCATTATTTTAATGGGCCATTTATAAGCATCTTCCACTCGGAAAAAATTCTTAAATTCATGTGAAAAGTGAAGTAACTTACATTCAAGTATCTTGTCACTAATAATATGCAAAACAAACCAACAAAAATCAAGAAATTGCTTCAATTAAAAAAACATATTTTTTCAATGGGTTTAACACCGTTTCTCAACAATTTTTAAGTTATATATGGCGACCGCTTCACCTGACCAGTTTTCCTGGACTGTATACTAACCAGTACTAATCTACCCTTCCTCAAGGAGCCAGCAACTTCTCCATATAACATCAATTTTATAACAAAGCAGATTACATAAATTACAATACATACCATAACTAAACAGTACGTGAGATTCATTTCTAGATTTCAAAATTATTAATCAGTGTCACAAAAATGTTTAAATGAAAAAGTGAAAAAAGACCTGCATTTTTTTACCTTCAAATGGAATTACAGAATGAGAAAACAAAGAATTCTACTCACAACTTGGATTCATAATCCTTCCAGGCTTTATCAAAAGGTTTCCTCAAGTCCCCCTTCACGCCTTTAATATCTCCTTTCAAAAAAGATTCCAGCGGAAACTGTAAACTGTTATGTAAACTCTTAGACTGAAATGTAAGCAAATTTCAACATAAATATGTAGTTATTTTTATAACGAGCTACTACAAAAAACGCACGCCTTGCTAACAGAGTGGTTAAGTAACAGCCAGAATGTACAATGTTAATGCAATGGTTCAGAAAATCTACTGACAAACATTGCAAGGTTGATAATAACATTTTCAATATTCAGTGAGTAGCGGCCATTCCATTTTATGCAGCATTTCTTAATTCATATTTGAAGTAGCATATTTTCCATTCAAACGTTTATACATTTCTAACCCTCTGAATGTTTTAGGCAGATAGATCTGTACAAGCTGTTTTAATCATCATCCACATTCAACAACTTCTGACAAGTTCACCAATGCTAAATGAAATCAATCATGGATGACTGTACTGAAAGAGTGTTTTCAACAAAAATGTACCGACATTTCTCCATTTTTCATGGATGGAGTGGTGCATGGATTTAGAGTAAAATAATGGCATTCTTATACCCAACAAATCTTACCAAATCTTCAATGAGTACACCCAAAGTCTTCGTTACTTTTGAAAATTCCTGTAATGCAGTATCTGAAACAGAAATGCTTACCACGTATTCATCAAGTTTTTGTGGAGCCTTTACATACTTAAACAAGTGGAAAATTAATCAGTAACATTTTCATAATGAAGCTTGTTCTCAGTTACCTTAAAAAACTACAGATCCACCATTATATTTTAAATTCTGACCAGTGTTTACAAACAACTTCAAGAAGGTATCTGAAGACCTCTGTTAGTAGATAATAGCAGGAGATTACAACAAACATCTCATAGTACAACAAACATCTAAAATGTGACCAGGGTTTTCACTCGAAATGTCAAATTTGAGGGTCAAAAATGACCCTTGGCACTTGATGATTATATGAAGAGCCAAAAAATTTCTTTCTAATTTTATTGAAATTTTGACCCTTTGGTACAAATTCTCAGGAGTCAAATAAATGCTTTATTTGACTAATTTCAAGAGTCAAAATGTTGTTTTTAGGGTCAAATGAAAGCCCTGACAACAAACATCCTATAATGCAACAAACATCTTACTGATTTCTGAGTATGTATTGCTTGTGCCTTTGCTAATTCTTTCCAAGTTTTCAGCAATATCCTTCTCGTTTAATGCATGTTCTATAAAAAAAATCATGACATTAAAACACTTAAACAATATGACAGACAGATTTCATTTAATTCAGTACAAAAATGAATAAAAATGACAAGGGAAGTCATAACCTTTCATTCAACTTTTTCTAGTAGCATATTAACTTTTTATTTCCACCTATAATCAGTATATTACATTTTTCAAAATGTGTACTTTTACATAGAGAATATTTTCAACAATTTCTTTCAAAAATAAAATGAACAAAATATGTTGGAAAGACAACTTTAGTAAAAAAAAAATGGAGACGTTATTTTGTTTATTTTCATATAATACTATCATGGTTCGTCATTTACAGTGACAAAAAAATGAAAAGGACAATTAATCAGAAAAAGGGGAAACTTCATTCAACTTGTGATTCTTCTTGCATTGCACAGCATGATTAATAGTCTCTGATTTTTTTTTTCAAAGGATAAAGTTTCTGAAAATAATTCTTGATTTTTTGATGGATAAATATTTCATTTGACTCAAATAGTTTTAATTCTATGTCAAACTGAATGTAGAAACTTGCAAATAATTCTTGATTTTGTAAATGGAAATGCATATATTTAATTAAAGGGATAAATATTTCATTAAACTCAAATAGCTTTAATTCTATGTCAAATTGAATGTAGAAACTTGCAAATATTTGATCTTGTATAACTGTATGCTATCTCAGTTTTTTTAAGAATTGCACATGAAAACTGATTTGAATCTACAGTGTCACAAATTTACAATGATTCAATACATTCTACTCAAACAAATAAAAACTAATATTATCTATTATCTTTGGGATGTATTCACCACAAAATGCAATTCAGAAACTACTTGAGACAATAGACTTGAGTCAAGTACACAAGGAAGTTGTTGCAAGACAATAAAATTGATACAAGGAACATGTAGATGCTTACTATTTGTAGAATTGTACAAAGCTCTGACAGATTTTTTCAACTTTGTAAGTTCACTACGATCTGTATCAAGTTCCTGTGGAAAAGAAATAAGTCTCATATATGCATAACAATATTAAACATTTATTTCAGCCTTTGAACATTTATAAAATCACAAATTTGAGTAAGGATAATAAACCAATAGTCACAAAATCAAAAAAATGAAAAAATTAACCAATTTAGAGTTTTCAACCTGATGTGAGATAACAGACCAATAAATTAAAGAAATTTCACCTTGTTATATTATGTATTACTATTTCTATAATTTTATCTATCACAGTTCTCTAGGATGCAGAAAACCTGCATCTCTGATGCAAATTTTTCATCAGAGACATGCATTTTCAACTAATATGTGACTGTGGGGCCTGTAAAATAAACACTCCACTTTTCCTGAAATCGGGGTCGCAGCGATGCTTATCAATTTTGAATAAGGGAGTCGAGCCGTTTTACTTGTTCGCAAAATGGTGTCTGAGGCAACCATGAACAAATTGATACTGAAAACAACACAAGAAACACTTCATGGTTTTATGGGCATGTCAGTTCCTGCCTCTGCATCTAAATCCAAAACTTTCACTTCAGGAAACAGTAAGAAAGACAGTAATGATATTGATTCATTTTTGTAGTAAAAAAAGAGAAATTTTTTTAATCATTGGAACATCCGTAAATAAAGCGTGATTCTACATGGGGACCCTCATAAATTATCAGGGACTCCCAAAATGGCAAGCATGAGAGTCCTGGGACTCCCAAATAAAGAACTAGGGAAAAACCTGTCTATTTTTATTAAAGATACAAATTAATTCAGGTCATAAGTGAAGTACTGGATAGTGAAATCTACACAATAAGCTAAAACTATAGAACTGACCTACTGAAAGAGGATGTCAGCTCATTATCTGTGTTTAACTGCTGACACAATTCTCATTCAATGATGATGTAAAAGTAGTTTATAAAAAGAAGTAATTTAGATTACTTACATATCACTGACAGGTGGAACTAAACATACTATTGTCACAGATGGTTCTAAAGTGGAACTTCCATGTAGTATTATCTAAACTTATAATTTATATTACAGGGTGATTTTATAACAGCCCGAACACTGTTGTGCAGAATTGAAAGGAAATAAAAAACAGATTTATACAAAAATTACACCCATTCAAATAGCATTTCTATACCAGCAAGTTGTCTATCTAAAATCAATAGATCTACAATCAACATGTCTCAAACCAAATGTGGCACATTTGGAAACACTTTAAGTCCCTGTTATGCAAATTAAGTCTCGCCTTAACATTATCATTATTTGAAAAATTTGTGTTCTGTCATGCATGACTTACTTCTACGTTTAAGTGTAATAATTCCTGCAATGAACAGAATGCACTTCTTGCTTGGACAAAAATGTACAATCGATGTCATTCTGACCATTTAGTGTAATCTACCATTAAACAAACACTGACCATAGATTACCAAAAAGTTCACCATATTAAAAACAAATTGCAACAAAAGAAGATAATCTTACAAAGTTAACGAACATTAAAATTTTCGTTCAGCAAATCACGGTGTAGAACTTTAATGGTTATAAACTTCAACATTAGAACTTACAACAAACATGGTTTGGGACTACTGCTAGGCTTAGCTTGCAATATGGAGGCAGAAAATAACGCTGGTGTTCGTGTTATCTTATAATCCTGTTCAAATTTTAGGTCTGTGCATGCAAATATGAATTAACACACGAAAATTCCACTTAAAATTATTGAAAAAACCTACTTCCTCAATCTGAGAGACTGCGTTCCGACATTTTGGCATTCGTTTGTGGAATGTCGAAGTTGTAGGAGATTTGAAGTCCTCCCATGTTTGATCTATAAATTCTGGAATTGTTATTGCCTCTGGCATGATTGCACTGTACAAGTAAACAGCATTTTTCTGGAAACTACATTGTAAAATTTTGTTTCCGCAAATACCGGAAATGGCAGACAAGATTGTTAGTTGAAAGAACCGCAACGACAAAAATAAACGAAATGAGTAACTTTACTGCAATTGGGTAGACAAATCGGATTGTTAGATTTTGCAAATGTTTACTTGTTTTGATATATATTCATTCATAAGAAAATGATAAAACGTTAAAGTGCACAACGGATTTGGCTTCGTAGACATAAAACGTACGTTTGCGTCTGTGTCAGCCCAATCAGTGTATTGTTCTATTTTATTTTTCACACAGTGCATATATTTGATTTATTGTTCACAGTACAGTCCCTGTTTACACTGATACCAGCTACAACCGTTCCAAGGATGTGCAGCTTATACATGTAAGACATTGTTATATTCATTTTTGTGCTAGTTGTTAAATGTTTTCAAATAATAACTGTTGATGTAATATTGTTGTCTCAAAAGTATAATTTTTCGTCTTTGATTGATGCATTTTGGTCAGAGATACCTATTCGTCAGTGATCTACCAGTCCCCAAGAAATATTTTATCTTCAGCGAATCCCTATATCATTGTTAGAGAATAGAGCTTATTCAAAGTTGACGCAGAATATTATAAATGCAGGCATCTGGGCCCGTATTCACCGACTAGCTCATAGGTCCATCACTGAAATACAGTTTTCTTGCACCAAACATAGATACGTCAGTTTTACTACTTAACAATAGACATGGTGTGCCTCCCCCTGCTTTGTTAATTTGATATGGAGAGACAAAGTATTGACAATTACCCTTATCTGTATTGTGTTTTCAGGGTGTTAAATTGATAATATACACAAGTAGATGGATAGCATTTGTTCAGCGACATTGAAAGGTTTAGGCTAGTATAAAAAATGTACGATTTCACTATTATTTGGAAATAAAAAAAATACAAAATGGACTCATATTTCTTTATTCTTGTATTGAAGACGAAAATATATATGACATCAATGTGCATGGGTGTAAGCAAGTTATATAATGACTATCATGACATTTCAAGTAATTTGCAAAACATTCAATAATTTGCTTTTTTCCTATTAACGATGCTTTGGGTTCATTTACAGACAGGATTTCCAAGGATAAATCTATATCAGTTTTTCCAAACAAAGAATCAGCTTCATTTCTTTTCCTTTCAATGTCTTACCGAAATACAACCGTTCCAGTAACTTAAATCATTTTTCTCGTGATTTCGTTTTATATGACTGCTGCCTTTGACATGGCCAAATTCTAGGTGTTCCTTCTCTAGATCAGCGTCTAGAATAAGGTCCTGTTTATTTGATTTTGCCTGGTAAATATGCTTGAGAACGTCATTCGTTTTTTGTGCACGTTGCCCCGAGAATCTTGACAGATTGTCGTATTTTTGTTGAGGGATTGAGACATAATACAATAGGGCGTGTATGTGTGGGTTACGTTCCGGGATAAATAGCCTCCACGTTTCATTTCACCTAATATCACAAAGTCATTTAAGTAGTGTTTCTTCACTACAAAATCTTGTTGACTCTGTACTAGTTATCACATCATAAATAAATCCGAAGTCTCTCCAAGGTATAAAGTACTCACAACATCATCGTGAAGACAAAATAATAATTTATTTGGTAGAAACTTAGAATTTTTTTTCTTATCAACACTAGACAATGATGACCGCTCTAGCCCACCAGCTTTATTTTTCCACGTTTTGAATGAAACTCCGAATGAAGTTTCATGTTGTCGGTACGACCACCTCTGAGTTTGGAGTAGCTGTCCTTAGAGGAAGCGTTTTCTATCAGATTTCGTATCAACACATCAGTTATTATCATCCGCATGCGCAGTTCATCTAGTATATAATGATCTTGCCCATTTCTTTAGCAAGGGATAGCACAACTCCAAACTTCTATTTAGTAGAGGATCCCGCAAGTTTTCAATTTCATTTACAGTTGTGACTTTCCCAGCTTTAGCGGCGGATGAACACTCCAAGGCGTACACCTGGGTAGAACCACCGACCTTCCGCAAGCCAGCCGGACAGCTTCCTTACTTGTGAAATTTGTCTGTTACCGGATGAAATAATAAGAATTAAAACCTCGATACATAGATTACCTTCAGGATCAAGACAGTTTTTTCAACAATGCATGGTCTTATCAACAACGTAGTGACCCGGTTTGAAAATAATTGGTCGTTATAACGAAATAGTCTCGATAATGAAGTGGTCTCTATGTGATATTACACTGTGCATTGATTCACATGTATTTCAATAATAAAAACGTGACAGATTTCTTTCTATTTTTCAATAAACTAAATTCCAAATTATCTATAATTCATTTTCATTCACCGTTTTGGAAATGATATTCATCTTCAGTGTTATTTTCACAACAGTAAATACAAAGAAATAGACGAACAAACATTGCCGTAGATTCAGTATGGCACGAACAGACAGACAATTTAAGGAAATTCGAACTAGTAAGGCAAGAGGAATAGATGTACATTTATCTGTTCATCATACAGATATAATTGATGTAATTATTTTTTATAGCGCTGTTAGTCACGTGACCAATCACGAGATGACGGGGCGGCTGGACTGTCGTTAGATTTTACTGACGGAGCTCCTGTTTTAGTATTACATGTATTTGTTTTTCTACGTTTTCTTATGTTTTATTACGAGAGTTGTACAGTAAAACCACTTTGATATAAAAGACAACCTCCACATAACGGTTCCTCTTTTTCGTACCGGATTTCTGTATTTCTTCTGTATGTTTACTTGATAATGAAACCTTCTCAATATGAAGATAGGTGTCCTTTGGTTCCAAAGCTAATCTTTCTTAATATCTACATACACTCAAAATGACAAGTATATTACCTTATGATTGGCAAAGTTTTCCGTCATTCTGAAGTCTGTCCGGCTTACAATATATAGAGATGTGTCTTTTGTTCACTTGTTGATATCTTTCTAGAGGTCATCGTTAACACAGATTTTACTGTACTGGAATAATCTTACAGTTTACCTGCTACTAGGGAACTGAATGGCATCATGTTCACAAACAGTTTCCCTGAATCCAACATCACTGTAGGACATGACAAGTAGAAAATAAACTCAACTACAAATTATTTAATGATCTATTTTATTATCCAGACGTATCATGTGATCAGCTGTGAATGTATTACTACGCGAGTGAAAAAATGACATAAAATAGTCCCATAAATCGTAAAATATTAAGCATGTAGTCACCGAACTGTCAACGATCAAAGAAAAATAATTACAGTAACAATTAATATATGAAACTTGCAAATATATTTTACAAACACCAATGTTGAATCTTAACATCAGAAATACAATTATTTAATGAGAACATCATACACTAACCGAAACATGCATAAAACGCATATACGATAATTGGATTCATGTGTTCAAAAATTGAATGAAATAACAGTCAAAAATGTACAAACGGAATAACTGAGCACTAACCAGAACACCTGAACATTGTATTTATGATGTTAATCGCATCTTGTTTTTGTTTCTTCACAAATGTCCAATATTCTGAATCTTTGATTGAATGTTAGCTTCAAGCTGCAGAAATTTTCAATCTATTTCCATAATTTTTATGCACTAATTTTTTAAAATTATTTTAATTAATTATTTTCTGAAATCTATCGGAGAAACCAGCTATTCCATTATTTCATTTCGTAAAATTTTGACCTATGTTTTTTGTTGTAAGCCAAAGAATTTTGATTTCCTGTTCAACTTTTAAATATAGAATTCACGCTGCGGTAGCTTATTTAAACCGAACGTATACGACGCCATTTCAAGAACTGAGATTCATTTTGGGCAGTTTGAGGAAAATTATGAAGACCACAAGCGGAAGAAAAAATCTCTGCAGCTTTAAGCCGATTTCGATTGATGTTTCGCAAATGCTGATAATAATTTAATGTTTTTTCTTCAATGTTTTTGACACGGTGTAACACTTGTAGAAATAAAAATTCGGGCTTGTAAGTAATATCTATATACATATCCATATAAAACAGATTTGTGACACGATCATATAATATCATTACTTAAATTTGCATAATTTCTGCTGTTTTCATTCGCTAGTTCTGGTTTGATACAGAAATATCTCACGAGGTTTTTAAATAATCGATATTAAAGATATCGCACAACATATTATATCGATAAACATAATAAAATCATCGCGATAATATATCGTAACATCATTATGTGGACATATCGAAAATTCGATAAAAATTCGATATAAGCTATATCGATACGAAACATGTATAATATAATGACAGTCAATCAAATTGAAAATCGTAACTATGGGAATTAAAATTCAACAACTATAATATATAATGAAAGCAATAACAGGCAATTCGATGAAAAAGAAATATCTATGTTAATTTATGCATATGAAATAAAAAAGATACCTGAAATTCAATGACAACCTAATCCTTCATTTGCTAAAGGAATGTTACGTGTGTTAAATATCTCAATACATAACAAGATGTGTAACGGTTAGAATCGATGAACAGAAATACTGAACCCAAATAAGCCAAATCGCTAGCAAGAGTTATCACCCTTGTTTCCTACCCAGAATTCACCTCGTTCAACGACCAAATAATCATATAATTCGGCCATTGTCCGTGGTTTAAAGTAAGAGTAAAGACGACAACTCTGCATAAACATGGAAAGAATTCTAGCGTAGCGCCACTATATTGGTTATTTTTCCAGTAAGTATTAGATAAATTCTAACCGACAGTGTTTTTTTCCAAAAAATAATCAAATCAACACCATTACGCATGCGTGCCAACTTCTGCATTCTAAAACTTCTGCATTCTATAAAACGCCAGCTTGAAAATATTAATTCGTTCGCAGTTAAAGTACTTTCTGTGTAATCTGACTGGCTGAAAATTTCATGTAGGCAAAATCCTGTAGGTTGACATTATTTTATTTTTAGCAAACGACCTTGACCGAGGTCACGCAAGGAATTGTAACTTCATTCCACGCATTTCACGTATATTGTGACGTCATCCCATATTGATCATATTCGTATCTTGTATTCGTTTCTTTTTTTTTAATATTATAATTTCATCGATTTTATGCACACTATCGATAGTGCCTAAATTAAGACCGATTTCTTTTAAGGGGCGATAACTCTTAATTAATCTAATGTAAAACTCGCATATTTGACAAGCCCCAATCGTTATATTTAAAGAATAGATCCTGTAAGCATTAATTACGTAGAAATTTATCAGACTAGCAAAAAAAATAGTCATGATTGCAGTTACTTGACAAAAACTAGGCAAATAGATTGCAGTTTTTTTTCGTTTTTTTTTCTCAAGATATCTTTCGTACTTTGGAGGTATGATTCGTCCCCAAATATTTTCGTACTTTTAAAGTAGAAGTATAGGGTCGGTCGGCTACACGACTCTTTCTTTCTGTCCCTATATTTTAGCCAATTTCAAATAAGTCAATGAGTTAAAACCCTTGTCCAAAAGTCATTGCAAGATTGAGAATAAATATACTAGAATCCATTCCAACTTTTTGCTTAAAACGCGGAGATGCCCCCCCTTAACATTCGTTGTAAATTCTGATTGCAAAAAAAAGAATGAACGAGGTAACAATGAAAAGACACAAAATTATTTCGAATGTGTCAATTCGGAGTATTCTGATTTACTTAATTTGTATACAAATATTCGCGCTGTTGTGGTACAAGTTGTGAAACCCTGTACTAACTAACTACTAGATTTTTACACAGGAAACTAGCTGTGCCCGAAAAGCGAAGCTGCAATAATATTTTCAAATAATAAAGACGAACTTAGCAAGATTCTCACAGTCCTTATATAACATTTTTCTAAGTTAGTGTAAATGTGTAAGTCAATTTTCAAACAAACAATTATTATATTTAACATTTTAAAATTTCGGCAAACAGCCAAACATATTTTGAATTAGCCATTGTCAACTGTTTTCCAAGTTAGTTTAACTGTGTAAGTCAATTTTCAAACAAACAATTTTTATATTTAACATTTTAAAATTTCGACTAACAGCTAAACATATTTTGAATTAACCATTGTCAGTTGTCAACAATTCTCCTATCGATAAAGTTTAGTTCAATTCATCCAATTGCGAACTAGGTAACTTTTAATTATGAACATATATGTATCTACAATTATATTGGGCTCAGCGTAATACGCGTTGCTATGACAACGAAATTAAACTTGCAGATACATTAAAACCGAAGCAATAATGCCCTATACATTTACGTAAGCTTAACATTTAATAGAGTTATAGAATAATAAGAAATTAAGAGTTATTCCGCGCAGATAAACAAATAACTAGTTTATTGCAATTATTAATTTAAATTTACAAAGCAAAGTACTATGCATAAAGTATAAACGCATAAAAAAATTCACCACACGTAAAAACGTTCGTAAGATACACTTGTTAAATTCAAGCTGGTGAGTCGGCCGCCTGGCACCAGCAAGGAGATAGTTAATCCGTAATGATTGGCTAAGTTGGTCGCCTAACTTTGAAAACTTTCTCTCAACAATATTTCAAAATCAGCAGGATAAGCCAGACAACTAATGCTACTACTGAATAAATAAAAAATTCATAAGTCTGTACACCAATATCAGCGAATCTTGATATATGTTTGCTTAAACTCATTTGCGATACACATTTGGAATACGGCAATTCCATTGGTTAATTTTGAATTCCAAATTAAATAATATCCAATCAAATCTTCGGAATTCTTCTTTAAATTAGGTCATTACTTCGAGGATCGTTGTTTAAAGGGGCAAAGCGCTGTAAGAACTCCGAAGCATCAGACGTAGACCAAAGCAAACATATTCAGATATTATCGTTACAATGTAATACATGCATCAAACAGAAAAGGGTCATTTTCAAATGTTAGTTAGACACAGTATAGTAGTTTTTTTTACCAAATAACCAGATTTACTTTTGTTCGCTAATAAAAAGTTAAACTAGCAGCAAGCGTCTATCAAGTATTTTTAAACAAACTGTGTAACCTTCAAATTTCCTTCATCAAGTACTGTGTACGAGCCGTTGGTTAAGAAAAAATATTTAAAGTTGCTTTTAGCAGACAAAATTGATTAACAATTACAAATATGTTCACATAAATATTTCATAAATACAGCCGAACCTGTGAATAATGGCCACCGAAATGATAGCAAAAAAAATATGGTCATTGTGCGCTGTTGACCTGTATTCAGAGGTTTTGTATTTGTTTTGTATCAATAAATGCTAAAATGTGGGCGGTGTGTACACGTGACCATTATTCACAGGTGGCTGTAAACTTAGTATTGGCTGTAATGAAGCGTTTAACATGTTTGGTGTAAGTAACAATGGACACTGAAGCAAAATAATTAGCTTGCTTCGTAATAAAAGTGTGATTGTAAATTGAAATAAAAATCAAATAGATCATCGATACGAACATAGTGATAATAATGATGATGGTATTATCAAGTATTGAAAAAACATCACAAAGTTTTAATAAAATCGAAATAAATAACAACCAACAAATAGTTAAATCAATTGACAAAAAACATCATTTGGTAATGTAATAATTTGCATTTTTGCTCGTGAAGTTCCCACTCCGAACTTCTACAGCCGACCATGGTGGATACATCCCTAGACATCCATCCGTATCGGATTATAATTCCAACTCTCCAAAATTGTCAATTTCTCTTCGAGTAAACACCAATGGAAAAACATTTCCCATTTGTTAGATCTTTCGCTGATGATAACTCCAGACTTATTCTTTCAAACATATTTAAAGTGGATGTTTTATTTCAGGATTCTTTTACCATCCTTATCGAAGTCAATGTGACAATAGCATTTCTTGAAAACAAACGCGAAGCTGAAGTTTCTTCTCACAGATAACTCTATCACTTCTATCCGTTATAAACATTCATCATGAGCTTCATCTGTGTCATTTAATGCACGATTCTCGTGCTATTCTTCTTTTAACTCTCGGACTCTACAACAGTGTTCCTCACATAATGATACAAAAATCCCTTAAAGTTTCATAAGGACAAAATCAAGCCCTACACTAATTATCTCCCCTTAAAATTGCTCAGAGATTAATCACACGCGAGAGTTAACACACTCCAAAAATATACGATTAAAATACTCAACGATCGGGCTATAAACACTTCGATGGATGAAAAAAGTAAAGAGCTATGGCCAGTTCAGTTCTTATTGAGTTCGATGCGCGACCACGTGTGTCTCCGACGTCCGTATGTCACCTCTCTTTGTTTCTTTTACTACCAAGTTAGTCTTCAATTTTTTGCTATTGGCATTTCTGAGTAAAATTTCGAACAAACGACGGTACAAATCAAGCCTCTTCATGTTTATACAGATACAAATCTTAAAATGTAAAAGTACGTAAAATTTATATCTGTATATTATGAACTATGTCTTCATACGCGTGTTCTGTAACTTCCTATATGCTACGTATTTACGGCAACTAAATTATTTGATGCGTGTGGACTATTGCTGGGAGACGGATTTGGTGATCGCTGTTCCGTGCTTACTGAGTTGGCAGATTTTACTGAGCTGGCGTCACGAACCACAACATCAGCTGTTTTTACAATATCTGAAAGACAATAAGAAACACAAAGCTATAGACATAATACGCCATTTTCATCAAGGAACTTCTTTATGCGGCGCAAGCATTTCCGGAAGCGGTGCGTGAATACAATTTCCTTGATCTGTCTTACCACTAAAAGGCCACGTGACAGTCTTATTGCATGGCCTCCATTGAATAATTCAAATTATTTATAAATATGCATCATACAACAACACACAAGCGACTTTTCAGCTAGCGATGAAGCAATAAAAATGAAATATTGTCAGCACAAACTTGAAGCCAAATGTTGACACAGTAAGCGCTTTGCATGACAAAATTCCAATAAGGCGCATGAATTAAAGGTATACTCAAATTTTCAGCTTTGGAAAGGTCAAACATTGTCTTTACTGCTTAATGAGACTAAATTCTGATACAGTAAAACCTGACTTAACAGTCACTCGGTATTACGACCATCTCGTCATAACGAACACCTATTTTCTGACTAATTCGGATAATGTCAAGAATATTCAAAATAGAAAAGGAGGCCACCTCAGTGTTAAGACCGTTGTACGGTTCCAGAGATACTATGTATGCCGAAGTGGTACAGTTTCATGGTAAATGAGCGAGTTACATGTTTTAAACTTCCAATCCGAACATCAAAATCTACTTTTGATAAAATGAATTTACACGAAGAAAAAAACTACGAGTATGAAACAGAAAATTCCTGCACAAATGGAAACAAATCAAGAAGGTCTGAAAATATCGCTTGATATGATATACTACAGAAGAGCTACGTGAATTCGAAAATCAATTGAATTAATTTTTGTCCCATTTTTATTCAATATTAAATTTTGTTACCGATTTTAGTATACTTGTATTTACAGAGCAAACCTCTCCAAAGCAACACCCTTTCGGAGATGCAAAATTAAGTTGTTGTTGAGAGGTTGCCGCTCCAGAGAGGTTAAATTAATAATCAAATTGTACAGTGGGGAAAAAGCTTGCTGTTGTTGAAGGGAGGTTGTTGCTCAAGAGAGGGCCACTCTGGAGAGGTTGCACTGTACTTTGCTTATCCGGTAACCCTTTAAATCCGGCCATTTACACCAATCTAGTCAAGGCCGCGTCACTTAGATTCCACAGTTCTAACCAACATCGACTTCTAAATGTGATGAGTGAATTAGATGTTGGAGACGTGTAACATTAGCTATACAGTTAAACACGGTTAAAGTGAACTCAGATAGTGTGAAAAACGGGATAGAATGAATTCTCTACAACCGAGCTCTACTGTATATTATTAATATCTTTATTTAACTTATCAAAATAAACATGCGTCAAGTCGTCTGTGCCCGGTGCTTGTCCGGCTAAGCTTACTTGGTGGGTTTTTGGTACGATAAAGAAATACAATTACCGCACAAGGGAACAACCTGTTTGAATCTTTGTATTAAAGCACTGATAAGTTTAAAAAGAAGGACAGGATTGGAGATTTAAAGACCACTCAAAGTAACACACGTAAACAGGTTGGAAGATAAAGTTTGTCAAGACCAGACTAGAAGCAAAGGTACAGTGTATCTACTGGGTGGGATATTACCTATTTAGTACGGTACATATCACAAATCCATGTCAGTCTGTGTTGTAAGATTCGTGAACTCTGTCAGAGATAACATGAAATAACCTAGTACATAAGTTACAATTGAAGATCACAGACATTTTATACATTGTATAATACAGTTAAACACGTTCATGGTGAACTCTTGCAATCAGATACAATGAAGTACATGTACGGTGCAACCTCTCCAGAGCGTCCCTCTCTTAAGCAACAACCTCCTTTCAACAACAGCATGATTTTTCCCATTGTGCGATTTAACCATTAATTTAACCTCCCTAGAGCAACAACCTCAACAACAACATAATTTTGCTTCTCCCAAAGGGTATCGCTTTGGAGAGGTTGCACGGTATTTATTTTTCTCCAAACGTTCTTTACTTCATTGCTATGGTAATAGTGAAACATCGATACTTTTTTTTTCAGGACCCCTAGAATTCACTATAAGAGTGTTGTATTGTATATTGAAAATGCATATTTATTTATACAAGTATTAATGTAGTAATTTAAATGACAGCGATGGATTTTTAAATGAGCATCGCACCAAGAAGTATCTTGAACAACAATATATGATTGTAGCCGGATTTGACCATTACGTCACTAGGCATTATGGCCAAGCAACATTTTTTCTCTGAAATTTAACGTAGCACCAACAATTGCATCAAGGGTCATTTGGTAGCTTTTCCAGCAGCGGAAGAACCCGAGCGTAAGCCTGGCTAGAATCATAGAGGAGCTACTGATTATTAGCCACAAACAAACGACATAAATTCAGCGCCATTGCGCATCGAAACCAACAAGACACCAAGATACAGACCTGGGAAATATCGGGATCTTACCTGAATGAGAATTAGCATTATTTTGCGTTGTTGGTATGGCAGAGTTTGACTTGGAATTTAACCCAGAATTCGAGTGTCCGGCAGGAGTTTTCATAATATTCGCTAATGCGGTGGACGATGCATCTAAAATTAACAAGAAAACAATGAAACGGGCGTAATAAAATACATTTAAACCAACATGATAAGCGTACAGGTGGTAATATTCTAAGATAGAGTAAACACTTAAACCATTATTTCAAATATGACAACGAAATAAATCAGGTCCGGAATTCCGACCAAGTAAAAAGGCGCCTTTTATGAACAGTTAATATTTTTAAAAAAATGTTTTCCTATATCCAATTAAAGTGGTGTATTCTAAATTTAAATATTGTACATAAAATGTAAAACTACAGAAAATAAAAAAAGGACGAAACAAATAAAAAACAAACTTAGCATTTATCAGAAAAAAAAAACGAAAATGACGTCAGGAATAAACATCAAAACTAGTACGTCAAATTAGTGACGTCATATTTAAAACATTACACAAAATCACATATCAATTAGTTGATACATTAAACATCAAATTAATGAAATTAATACATGATTCTAAAATGCGTTTCCTTTCTTTCAAACACCAACCTGTATATCACTGAGAGCACAAGTAATTAGTAATTAATTTACAGAAGTACAAAATGTCATTGAAAGCATGTATTACGTTATTACTTTTTATACAGAGTTAGAAATAAGTACATTAATTATTCCAATATATCAAGCGTAACAATCAATTATGAGTGTTATTTTTGTATGCAAGGAGAAATATATGCTCATATACAACATGGTTCTACGTTTATTTTATCATTTAAATGTTTCAACAAACGTTCAGCCAGTATCAAATACTCCAATATCATGCAGAAAAGCAGCGTAGAGTTCTTATATCTATTCTAAGCAAACATGCAACGAACGAACGAACGAACATTCAAAATAAGAATTTTTTCATCATCGTCTACGAACCAAACTTATTCGATATGAAACAAAATTTAAATTCAATATTTTAGTTTAAGTTAAACTAATTATTTTTTTTCAAAATTACATTTATTATACAGAATTACTAAAGTGTTGTTTCAAAGTAACGTAAGATATTTATATGAAATAAAAAGGTAAAAACTAAATTTCATATCACCGAAGTGAGAAAGAAGTGTTTTCTTTACCAAAATAGTGCTAAAATTATGTTGAAAAAGAGGCAGAAACGATCTTGGGTTTTAGTGGGGACATTACCTTGTAACAATAGAGATCTGTTAGCGGATGGGAAGAAATCTATGCGTAGAAGAAAAACAAACAATTAGATATATATCCACGGATAAACATGTGTGAAACGAAACACACCATGTCTGTAAAAGGGAATGTACTCCAGTTATGTATGTTTGATAAGGCCAAAAAAAAAACACCATGATGAGACTTAATCCTTAAAGGGACCGTATTGTAAGGTTTAATGATAATAATTTCCTGCAATGAATCTGGGGTTAACTCCCTTTTACAAATAGCTATGAGATTGTCATAGATTTATTAAATATAACATAATGTAAGAATATCCGCAACACGTTGATTCACCATCGAATTATTTTCTGTTTTAGAATAAAGATGACGTCTGAAACAATAGCGTGAATGGTGCGCATACAAAGAATATGATAACCTATTAAAACAAGGGGCCCTTTTTGCTCACCCGCGTAAAGATTGCAACTTCTAGTGTTTTCCTGTAATTTGACCTAGTGACCTAATTTTTGACCCAAGATGACCCATGTTCGAACATGTCAAAGATATCATCGAAACAAACATTCAAAATTGTGCTCTTAAGAGTGTTAACAACACCCAGGCGTGGACGCCGGACCCCAGACGCCGGAGACTGACTGGTCACTACAGTTCAATGAGAATTACATGCTCTGGTGAGCTAAAAAGCAACAACATATTTTTTTCTTTTAATTGTTTTGCTTAACGGAAATCGATGGGTAATAATTTTACTCTTTGTATTTTTATTCCTAATCTATGACAAAATCAAGTCACAGAATCAACATACTACACAACCACAAAACAACAACAATACACGCTACTGAAGCAAAACAACAACGAGAACACTGGTATAAGTTTAGAATTATTTATACTGATTAGTAACGTATGTTGAATATTGCAGACACTTTTAACTAGCAGGTTATTACACTTTATGCCATCCGTAGAAATATTAATTTGCGGTTAATGGGTCTGGGATTTTCAATGAGTCGGTCGTTAACTGCTAACAATGTTTTTTAAGGATGGCCCAACGAGGATTAAGGAAGTGTTGTATCGTACACTAAATTTGATATGAATTATATTAGTATGACCCTTAAATTGTAGGGATATTATCAAATCAATATAAAAATAGAACAACAAAGCCTAAATTTTACACCCAAATTACTAAATCCACAAAAAGTCGCGAAATTATATTACCAAAATTGGGCGCATTCGACTAACGTTACCGAAGAACCATTCTAGATTTAATCGAATAAAATAGCGCGCGTAAAATAACAGCAGAAAATTAGTCCTTTGTTTGGAATTTTTTATCGAAATTGGGAAAAATAAATCCGTTCAACGGTGCTTATTATATAAAAACGGTAAAAAAATCCTTGGTTTTATCATTATGACGGGCTTATTAACTAAAAACATTAAAATATTGAAAACAGGCTCTAAAATCGCAAAAGTCGCTGTATTGAAGTGATCGTGTTACCGAGATAGTCGCTAAAGGAGGTTTTACAGCAGTTGGTTATGTACAGTAACGTGTAGATCGGAAGTCACTGTCCATTTTTGGGCTGAATATCAGAATTAACAATACTGCAACTCGATAAAACGTTGAAGTAAAGGCAATGGGTAAAGACTAAGTAACCATGCGAAGAACATCTATCAAAACTTGTCTTAAAATCTTGATGGTACTCGCGGACGAATTTTTCGTCTTGCCTTACAGGGAGGGAAAAATAAAGTACATGAAATTGGTAACACAGTCTTTAATGTTAAAAAAATAATGTCAAGAGACAATTCTAGAAGGCCAATCAGTAAATAATTTTATGCAATAAAAAATGCATACTAAAACTTATGAATAATGACGCCAATTTAATGACTTTATTCATCGAAAGGGGAAGTAACTGTATGTAATATGGAATATCTAATATGGTCAAGGATCGACAACTTTACCGACACGGAGAAGAAAAATATAGCACTGACATTCAAACATTTGTACAATGGTAATAAATAATCCTACCTTGGTTTGGAAATGACTTCCGTCCGGACTGAATAAACGGCTTTCCGTCAGCTAATACATGCAAATGCAAAAATGAGTTTATACGATATGTGAAATTCTAAAACAACAAAGCAAATCCTGCCTGACAAACATTGGGTGAAAGCGACCTCTAAAGAAAGACCATTAATTCATGTATTACAAACATGGCTTTTTCTGTGTTTGTATTTAGATCAAAGCAAAAAAAAAAAACATAAATAAAATGCTCACACATGAACATAAGGCTATTCTCAAAAAATATTTGTTTGCGATTTTGTCATTCAAACTTTAAACAGTAGGTAGGTAGTTAGGTGAGCATTTTTTTGGTTAAATTATATGCTTTTTCTGGAAACGAAATGCTGAACAATTTTTTTTTGGTGGAGGGGGGGGGGGTCCGAGTCGCAAAATTTTGAATCGGTATTTTTGAATGGATCGGTTCGTAACTTCAAACCAACAATTTTTAGTCCATACATATCGCAGGGTCGGTATTTAGAGATACGCTTATAACCAGGGTTGACTGTAAATGTTCGTTATAGAAGAGTTCAATTGTATGGAAGTTTAAATCACTAACAATAGCAATATTTGAGAAATGCATTAAATAAAATCAGAATGAAGCATGAATGTAAGTAAAAAAAGCATAATATTTCATCATCTCGTTACTATTTATTAATGATGAATAAACATAAAAACGCATTTATGAAATGTTTAAAACAATGATAAAAATAAACTAAAGAATAGAATAATGCACTATAATGACTGTTAATCCTTGAAACGTGTTAAACACAAATATAGATACGAAGGACAGGATAAATAATGCACGTAACACCAAAATAGAAACCTCCGTTACTCCATATTTTAATGTCATCAATACAATGGCTAATTCTATTCGTTTCTATTGTTGATTAGTATTAG
The DNA here is from genome assembly GCA_008271625.1 of Lutraria rhynchaena. Classification (NCBI taxonomy): domain Eukaryota; kingdom Metazoa; phylum Mollusca; class Bivalvia; order Venerida; family Mactridae; genus Lutraria; species Lutraria rhynchaena. The sequence goes on along the minus strand of VIBL01000122.1, from coordinate 186,784 downwards.
AATGTTCAACGAGTATCTTTATAATCACGATACAACTATTTGCTCAGGATATATATAACAGTTCACGCAACTTTGAAATATCAAATAAGAATATTAATACATTTGTCTGTACGAATGTTACTTGTCGTGAAAATATGTGACATTGGTAAATGTTTGTCTAACTACATAAATGACTACATATTAAGCGTGATGATGTGATTTCGGTACATCTTTAAACATGCAAATATAAAAATATATCTAAATTATCCTATTAATGTAGAAATATATCTGTAAACTTAGTTTAGAAAATTCTTGAGTATCTTTCTATAATTATGGTTATGATAATATCATAAATGGTAACACAATGAGACGACGCAAAATGACTTTTTTTCAAACAAGATAACAGCAAAACGGAATAAATGAAAACAAAAAATCTTCACACAGAAGTTCTGAGTTAATCTAGAAAATGAAAAAATACAAAATAATTAGAAATAGACACGAAATTACAAAGGTAGGAATGTTTAGATGTAAGGGTCTGTAACTGTTATTGCTGTTATTGCTACAAAGATGATAAAGACTCTACCGTTCAGTTCCGTGTATCGAACATTGGTAAGTAAATTATTAATATAGCACTTTTGTGACTTACAAAGGCCAAACAAAGTGCTGTCCATTAAAATAGATAAAAATTTACGAAGAATTCAATGGGCAATTTAAAACAATCATTTTCTTTTCTGTACGCGACAAAATTTCTGTTCTGATACGTTATTACTTCCTTTATCCTTTTTTACAACATTTCTAAATCGTGATGTCTACGAAGATAGTTCACACAAAATCGTGAGTCGGCGTTTAAAAGATAAATATACAAATCTATTTAATTTGAAGTGGATATTTTCTGCAGGTAACGTAAAAATAAACCAGAAGGAAACATAACAAGACATGTATAAAAAAATAAATGGTGCCATCAGAAAAGAAATCGTGCCAAGAGATAAAAAAAATCAGAGACTGTAAAACCGGCTATTTTCGCAAAAACGAATATTTTTAACATCGCAAACAAGCAAAATCGAGATAAATATAATAAAGTAACGCATAATTTATGTTAACATAAACGAAATTTCATAACGAACGTCTATGTGAATATTAATAGAATGAATTGGTGAATGTATGTGAAATTAAATGATTATGAAATATGGTAAGTTTCTAACTTATTTACAGACTTTGTATTCTAACAAGATGGTTCTGTCACTAGAGGAGTATTTAATCGTCATTTGTGGAGGCAAAATACGTGTGTTACGTGAGAATGCGTCAAAACTGAAACTGAAACATTGCGACTAAAAAATGAATAATAGCGAAGCGATCGATTTATTGTTTCAACCTTGAAATAACTAATATTAGTGAAGTCGTTTTCTATCGAAAGCAGTATTAAATAAATATTGAATCATCGAATATCGCAGCTATAATGCAGTATGAAATCAATTTTTTTTCGAAAATAAAGTCGAATTAAATTATATACAGTAAAACCTCAAATGACACATTTTGGACCGAAGAAGCACGGCCTTATATTGAAGCGGTCTTATAATCAAGTTGCAATACAGAGGAAATGCTGAAAACTGGTCCGAAAATACTGAGGTGGTCTTTACAATGAAGTGGTCGCTAAATGAGGTTTTACTGTGAAGTGAATAATCATTGATTATCACAGAACAGCCGAATTACATTGGAAATTATCAATTTGACAAAATATCTGCAGAACCGTCTTGTTTTTGTCTTCAGAAAGAAAATCCTAATATACATTGCGATTATGTCCTATTTTACAGTAAAGGAAGTACCTGCTATATTGGGGTTACTTTTGGACAGCACTGGTTTTTCGTCTTTTTCGGGAGCTGATTGCAAAACAAGAAATAACAATGAAAATGTTGTACAATGATTAAAAGTAACAATTATTAAACGCATGTCTATCCAATCAGTTGCTCTGGTCAGTCGCAGGTCAGTTCTGAAAATAAGATACCAGTTTAGTAAGTTTATGCATGCACTATCTTGGGGGTGGGGGATGTTCTCCAAGGGCAAATCGTGATCTTGGCTGGTTTTTTGGGGGAATACGTAACTGGACGTTGTGCTCACTTACAAAATAGACAACAACATTTAAACGACTACTCGAACACAATATGTAACAACAATATAACGGAAATGTAACCTCCGTTACAGAAGAGCGATATGGCGTTAATACGACAATTCTAAATGTAACTCATTTTTATATCAAATGTTTCATTGTTTAGTCTCCTTTGTCGTGAAAGTTACTATTTCAAAAAATATACAGAACTTGTGAAGGTACACAAATAATCTATATTAATATTATTCCATTGTGCGCTTTATTTCATATGAATGCCAATTGTATGTACTTATCAGCGAATAAGTCTGTCAGTTTGTATCGACCGTTAAATATTAATAAAGTTGACATGGTGCATTATTATACATAGAATATAAAGTTTATTCAGCAACGATTTGAAATAAATTTGCGTTATGTGTACCTCAAAAATACTAAACTTTCACTGAACACATTTCAAACATAAATGTATGGAAAAAATGATTTTCTTTTGTTAACTGTAGCAAAAATTACTCGAAAACTGACTATTTCTTAAATAGATCACAGAGTTCAATCCATTCCACACTGTAAAGATTTAAAATCATGGAAACATGCGACATATGTTTGAATATTGAGCAACAAACGTACGTAACCTCCGTTACTCATTTTTCATGATTGTCTTTTATACACGACATTAATATTGCTAAGACTCAGTTAACACTCATCAATAGAAATTCACACCAACAATGATTTGGATCAACTCTGTAGTGTATGCAGGCATACATTTAGTCAAAATCTCCGTTACCTAAAGACCCGTTAATTGGAAATGAGGTACAAATATATATACTTAAATTCTGAATATTGAAATCGAAAATAAATGAATAAACCTAGTCCGACGTGTGTAAAATTGTCAATGTTACATGATGATATGTTTATAGATCGTTCTTGCTTAATCACAACACATGAAATAATAAATTACGATACATTACCAATGAACTACACATTGTGTAACTTACATCTAAAATATGAAGCGAGAAAAATTTTCCTGCGAAAACAACAGAAAAAAAAACTACGGTACATGAATTTTTCAGTGAGAGTGATGGGGTAACAATAGTAGTGATACTAACCAGATATTTCTGTAACTTTAAGGGGGGTGCCTGGGTTAGATGTTATTTCAACTAGTCGTGGAGCATTCCTGGCATCAGAAACAGGGGGTCTAGCACGAGGCGGCATGCCTGAAGTGGTTTCTTCCTTATCTGTGTGGTTCATCATTAACATAGGGATACTCTCCTCACCATTTCGGCCTGGCACGAAACAGCAATATTTATTTGTTTAATCTAAATTTTCTTCATTTCTTAGCGTCGCCCAGGACTTTTTTAAGAATGTTCAGATATTCGCATTTATTGTAAAAATTCTGGTCTGTGGTTGCGTGTTAAAACTTTTTTTTATTTATTTCTAGTCAGAGATTAATCGATATAATATAATCCCAATGAAAACACAAACAAACCTTAATGAGAATAATAAATACCAAAAACATGAAAGAAAAAAATAATAATAAAAAAATGAAATATTCATCATGATGCAAGCTGATGACGTCACAAGTCTGCCGGATGCGTGGTCGAAAATTCGAGAGTAAAATATTTAAGTAAAAAGATAAGAAATCAAAATAAATCTCAAATTATGCGTACAAAATTGAAAATTATAATGCTGTGGCAATTGTAAATGAAAAAAAAAAGTTCCTGAAAATTGACATAACAGTATAGTTATAATAATATAGCCCCTGTGTTGTAATAATTTATTCTCATCAAATTATTTTCGCGACGTAAATCTCTTTAAATTAAGTTAGTTAACTTCGGTATGTATACAATATGTCCACAGATCGCATTTTCCCGCGAAATGTTATCGCTTCGATTATTTCCCGTACAAGTCTCACAGTGATTAACTCCCTTTAAAGTAATACACTAATTAACTCCCTTTGAAATACTGCACTAATTAACTCCCTTTAAAATAATACACTAATTAACTCCCTTTGAAGTATTGCACTGATTTAATCCCTTTAAAGTAATACACTAATTAACTCCCTTTGAAGTAATGCACTAATTAACTCCCTTTAAAGTAATACACTAATTAACTCCCTTTGAAATAATGCACTAATTAACTCTCTTTAAAGTAATACACTAATTAACTCCCTTTGAAGTAATACACTAATTAACTCCCTATGAAATAATGCACTAATTAACTCCCTTTAAAGTAATACACTAATTAACTCCCTTTGAAGTAATGCACTGATTTAATCCCTTTAAAGTAATACACTAATTAACTCCCTTTAAAGTAATACACTTATTAACTCCCTTTAAAGTAATACACTTATTAACTCCTTTCAAAGTAATACACTTATTAACTACCTTTGAAGTAATACACTTTTTAACTCCCTTTAAAGTAATACACTTATTAACTACCTTTGAAGTACTACACTAATTAACTCACTTTGAAGTAATGCACTAATTAACTACATTTAAAGTAATACACTTATTAACTACATTTAAACTAATACACTAATTTAACTACCTTTAAAGTAATACACTAATTAACTCCCTTTAAAGTAATACACTTATTAACTACCTTTGAAGTAATACACTAATTAACTCCCTTTGAAGTAATGCACTAATTAAAACGATGTTAAGATTAATATGAAATTTTAGAATGACTATTTCCCAGTGAATGATAATTACCAAATTTAGTTCATTCTTTCATTCATGGTCCGCGTGATAAAAAATTCTGTGTGTCTTTTAAATTGAATCACATAAGAATTTAGATAAACCACGTGATAAGTCAAGAACATTCACGCAGCAAAGGAGAATGTTCACGTGACAAACGAGAATTATTACGTGGCAAAAAGACTTTCTGCGTGTTTACAAATCACGTGACAAAATGAAACATTCACGTGACGATGAAGTATTCGCAAGCAATTAAGTTTAATTGTAGTGAAATTAAAGGATATTCAAGCCATTAGTCAGAATACCGTTAAGTGTCACAGAAAATACTTGTCATAACCAGCAAGACATTGGTTGAAACTTAAATAACGATGATTTCATAGAATGAAAATTTCACGTCCAAATGCAAAAAAAAAAATATCAAAATTAATAAAATCATGCAATTATAATGAAAATAAATAAACCAATAAATAAAATTTGAATCCATTATTAAGCACCTAAAATTCCATATCGTATTAGATTAGGGCGATTTCCTGATTTAAAAAGAATTATTTCGTCATTGTAACGTAAAATGTAACATTTTCATATCGTAATTATGGTGTGTATAATCATGTGTAGCTTCGGCGATTTTAATTCATTCCAAAAAGTGTGTTCGTTTCATGCAACTATGGAACGTGTGTAGTGACTTCATCTGTGAAAGGGTGGTTTCGTTATTTGTGTAATTTTTTATATTAAAATCAATAAAAAATATTTCTTTAATGTTGTCCTTGATTCATGACGTAGCTTCTTGTACATCAGTGACGTAACTGAACTATGTAATATTATGATTAATAAAACAATATGATATTATGAGAGTGAAGACAGAGTGTCAATGGAATAAGCCGTGTATACAATTGAAGATAACAAATTTAACACGACTGTAGTCTATTTTCATAATCATCTCAAACAGGCTTTTTCATTGGACAGTCCCAAGAAGAGACTTGGTACCAACCAATCAGCTACTTCGATCTTTTTAGACTGGTTTCAAAACACAGAATTATAGCCACAGTCAAAAGTCATTGTATAGACGGCTGTCCATTTGATGAGCGCAGCAAATTCGCTAATACATTATAACATCTAGTTAACAAAACTGACGTGAACTTGGCTGTGTTTAGTACAGTAATTGATCTGAACAGCTACACTGATTGTCGGAAACGCTGTCATTTTACTAAACGTAATGAAAGAGAATGCACTTTTTACTTGTCCTAAACGTCGGATATGTCGATGAATACACACGTACAAAGCATTGTGGGTAATTACAAAAATATGAATTTCTGTTACAAAAAACCATATTTTTAAAAAGGCCTTCATGCAGAGCTGGTCTTTGTTCAGAGGTTATTTTCGTTCATCAAATGAGTAAGAGGTGTTGTTAACAATATGGTCTGTATCTGTATACAGTGCAACCTCTCCAAAGCGACACCTTTGAGAGACGCAAGATTTCGTTCTTGTTGAGAGGTTGTTGCTCTAGAGAGGTTAAATTAACAGTTAAATCGTACAGTGGGAAAAAAACCATGCTGTGGTTGAATGAAGGTTGTTGCTCAAGAGAGGGACGCTCTGGAGAGGTTGCACTGTATAATATATGCAGATGTTCGTTACTCAAGATTGGACTGCATCAAGGACGACATACCATGAATTAAAACAGGATGTAAAACGTTATTTTACGAAATTAAAACTCACTAGATACAGTAGAACCCCAATTCTTCGACAGCGGACTATCGTGTATGATATTCACTTACTTTTGTGTCATGAATTATTAAGGAGTGATCTCCCTTGAATTTCACACAAACAAAGTTTGATTTCTTTTACCATGGATCATCCAACACAATGTATTATCCGAAATAATGTCTCTGACTTGTCAGTTTCGGATACTCGAGGTTCTACTGTATAGTAAAGATAAGCGACATGAAATTTAAAGCAGATCTATAAGATTTACATAACCGTATATGGTCATTTTTTATTCCTAACTGATACAAAAACAAATTCGCTGCGCCCATCTGCATTGTATTTACAAATCGTTGTCAAAACACAAAAGTATAGATGAAAAGGTTTAAATCGTTAAGAAACGCATGCAAACTAGAATTCCTGGCTTGTTTTTACTTTCGTGTCCCTACCTACGATATCACTATAGTAATAATATCTTGGACCTGAATAAAATAAAAATAACTAATCAGTAAAATGAAATATCTAAATTTCACATAAAATGCCCATTAAAACGTTACCATGGTTACTTAATAACATCACCCAAAGCAAGTACATTTTACATTCATTGTTACGTCACGCAGACAACTTATACGTGTGCATATTTTCGTTTAAACAATCAACTTTCGTTATCACGTTACGTAAAACCCGGGAAGGTATGAATTAATCACAAATTAAATTTTATCTAATTTATCACTAAATTTTATTCTACTCATCAAAAGTTCGAGTCATTGAAATCGAAATGAAAAAGACAAGTTATTACGCAGTTGGACTTTGAATAAGAAAACTATCGAGTGATGTAACTTTTTTGAAATATAAAATAAATTCGAATTAAGACTTATAGTATATTCGACTTGTACTAACTCGAGATAACGAGCGTCAACTGTAAGCGTCGCTATTGAAATACAAATGTAAAGCATTCTATTACATAATTTATACTCAGTGATCATGAGATAACTATAATCATGCAATGATAGATAACGCTTATTTCAGAAATTAAAATCGGTTATAATTACATGAATACATACAATTTGTATACATATATTTATTTTTTTTAAAAAAATGTGAGATATATATCAGCCATAGAAATTAGTAGTCAGAAGATAGTTGAGTACATCATAGAACATGGAATGAAGTGATTAGTGATAGATGGAGAAAAGAGAAGAACCTGAAATAGTTATTAAAACAACAAATGATTTTAATAAAAATGAGACAATCTTTTCTTGTCAAAATGTTCAGGTTCGATGTATGCTTGCTGTTAATTCTAGTAAAACAGTTTTAAATAAATATTTACATATTTAGGATAATTTTACGTTGCCATAGATACAGTAAGTTACAATATACAAAGAAATGAGAATTTTGAATCAAATTCCTTGTAGAATACACGATTTTTATAACATTTGTTTCGAAGTGAACGAAGCAATCAGTATAAATTCTTATTACATTCAGTGAAAATAATTCTTAAATTGCAATCATAAAATTGACTCATAAATCATTCTGACATTGATTGAGCTTTCTAAATTTTGTGTCCATTAACAGATCATGCTGTCGTTTAAATGTGCCGTCGACATAATGTTGACGTTTCTGGGATATTTACTTCGAACAGAGGGTGAAAACGTTGACGTCATAAAACAATTCTAATAAGCATGATTCAGTATCTACAGGCATTCTGAAATATTGTGGTAAATGTTTTGTGCAGGAGAAATAAAAGTGAGCGACCCAGGTTACAACATAATTCCATACCATTACGCATAAATATCTATAGATTTTGATAACACGTTCTGGTGCGAGAAAAAGTGATTCCAATTTATTGCAAGACCTCATTCAACGTGAAACAGACACAGTTGGCGGACATTTGATAAGTATAAAGACTAAGATACTGTTCATTAACAAGCAAAGAGAAGAACCCATAACCAGAAAAAGCAATAAGCTGATAAACCACATATCGCAGAGACACATACCAATGCCAGTCCCGTAATGGTACGGACCTATGAAAAAGAAAGATAACTCAATGTTAATACACTGCAAAATTAGATAACAAGAGTAGTCTCCCGTTGATTGTCGCTAAATGTTGCAAATATGTCCCCGCACTAAGTTGGGGCTGTTTCTAAGCTGGTGCGTTCTTGTCCATTATTCGATGTTTGTTAAAAATCTTAAATCTACAAAAAGATCATGCATTCCTTTACAATCTGTCGGCGTTTCATAATATTGAATGAGAAAACATGAATTAAACATTTTACGACATTGGAGTGTTTACAAAGTGGTGCATTATTTATCGTGACCAAAACGAGGCTGAAAATGTTATATAGTTAATTAAGTGAAACACGTGACAAAAGGTTAGATGGTTAATTCCATTTTAGTATTTTATTTTTAATAATGAAAATAAAAATGAAACAACGAAAATTCTAAGATTCAATCTCTGTATACTACTGATATTTTGTGCTTCCTATAACGACGAAAAAACTTCAGTTGTAAGAAAACGCTGTAAAATTTTCTGATTATTTTGAAGTCTTACACAATCAATGAATATATATTTATAACATGCGTTCAAATACGTAGAACCATTGTTCTATATTATTCGACACATTTGCCCAATAAAAAAACAACTATGCACTAATTCTAGATGGTGCTATGGTCCAAGTATATAAATATGTATATGTAAATAAAGAGCTATAGATGAATATATACGAATATATATGTATATATGATTACATGTCAAACATGGACACCACACTAGTTGTATGTACATGTAACCTACTGCATAACCATGGATGGAAAGTAGCAAACATGGCATCAAAAAAGTTAGTACATGAGAAACAATCGAATAAAATGGCGGGAAAAATTTGCCAAGCTATTTATAGAAATGACGTCATATGCTTCGGTTACAAATTCTATTTTTAGAACAAATTATGCCGCACACTACTACTACTACTTACATGCATATGGTATACACGTAATGATTATACTGTATAGAAAAAGTATGCTGGCTATAGTTACTTTCAAAAGTTACAGTGATAAAAATGACAACAGCGTAGACACAGTCACACACTGAACGCCAAATAGAGTATATTGCAACGAAGTATAATTATACCAGTACAAAAACACACACACACACACACGCACACACAGCGCATCTTAAAATGCATCAGAGCGTTATGTACCCGCAAACAACAGACGTGGGTGGAAAATGAGAGCAAACTGCATATGGTGTTAAAAATTATACATTCAGCACAAAACGAGGAGTGAATAATGCACAATAGCGTATATAAGTATAAATAGATACATATATTTTCCACAAAGAACACGCACAGCTTTTTTAGAATGATAGTAAATAACTCGTTTCTATTTGCTGGTTTGTGTTATTGTAAAGCAAAACACAAAGCATCTCGAAATTAATTGACAACTGATTTGAGAATAGATGAATGTTATTGTTGTTTTTACAGCCAAAAATTTGTACGTATTCAAACAAATCCAGTGACTTATTTTTTAAGATCAAATAACATATGCTTAATTAAATGCAGTAGTAGTAGTAGTAGCAGTAGATGAAGTGACGAAATACGTATTACTTTAGAACATGCTTGATTTATGATGCCGGAAAAAATAACCCAAAACTGAACATGTAAAAATATGGTAACCCAGTGAAAAATCATTAATAATTCTAGCGATTTCATTGTCCAGAAAATTTGTCCAGAATATATTATAAAGGCGTTAATGATAATGGTTACTGTCGAATATATGTAATAAACTTGTAGGCAATTCAGTTACATCAGGCAATTATAACATAAATGGTTATTGTTGTCACTCTTCTAATCACTAGCAATAAAAACCTGGTAATAACATTCACACATTATTTTGTTAATTAAACAGTCTTGACGTTCTTGCTGCGGCAGACACTAACTATGGAGAGTTTGTTCCATAACGCCTTCGTCTTTCATCCGCTTATTAGAACACCACCCTTCTGTTTCAATTAAAATTAGCATTAATTACGTAATCAGTTTGTGCATGAGGGTGCTTCGATCTTAATGGCTTATGTTTTAACAAGTCACAAAAATTTCCATTCAACGATTTATCGTTAGCGCAGTTTATGCTATACCAAAACATCACAAAGCTTTTCCCTCATTGATTTGTTGTTCAAACAATTATTTAGTATATAGACAGTTGTTCATTGATCAAGAATAAAATGCCAATACTCATAGTGGTGAATTCAACATAGCGCTATCGATTTTCCTCGCCATAGTGTATCGCAAACAGCAAGTTCTCCACCCACAAAACGCACGGTCTTGTTCCGATATTCTTTTTCATCAGATTCAGTTCTGATAAAATAAACATAGCCTACAAAACGCGAAATCAGTCAGTTTATAATGGAGGAAGACGGAGTTAAATTCTAACTGATATCCGGTGTGAATACATTCAACATACAGTATCGCATTCTGAAATTCTTAACAAATTTACAGCATGTACCACATACTTAATGCAATAGTCAAAGCATCGATACATATTGACCAGTGGAATAATTATCATTACACAAAGGCTTATGCAATTCGTAATTTGCCCAAAATTCGGTCTCCGAAAAATACATGAACGCATAACAACAAGAGTACGAATCGGAATTGGAGAATGTCTGCTCCTGTCGATTTGTGTTAAGAATTGGAGTTGGTGATCGCTAATGTGTTGTTTATGACATTGCTTTCAGAAACAGATATTATAGACAGGTCAGGTGTCATGACATTACTATTAGAAATTAAACTGGCGACAGGTAAGGAGTTGCTAAATAACAACGCTTTAAGAAATTAAATTGACAATATGAAAAATTGTACAACTGACATTGCGTTTAGAAACAGATATTATAGACAGGTCAGGTGTCATGACATTACTTTTAGATATTAAACTGGCGACAGGTAAGGAGTTGCTAAATGACAACGCTTTAAGAAATTAAGTTGACGATTTGAAAAATTGTACAACTGACATTGCTATCAGAAATAGTAATAGTGTTAGGTCATGACGTCACATTTAGAAATTAAACAGGCTTTTGCATAATGACATTTTCTAAAGAAAAATAAGTTAATGATAGGTAACGTAGTGTTAAATGACATTAATTTAAGAAATTTATTTGGTAGGTAGCAGGTATTGTGTTACTCAGCTGAACATTGATTGAAGTAATAAACTCAAACCCGTCAGAGGAGCACACTACAGAATTCACTGTAAATGTAAACAACGTAACCATGCAAATGACGATGTGTTTATTTTTTTAAATAGCCAGTATTAACTTAACTACCTTTTCCCCTAAAAGCGACCATGATGCTTAAAATGCCGTCTCAACATCCTTTTATAAGATTAAATAAAAAAAAACAATTTTTCTTTTTTTCATAAATGGTGTGATAAAAAAGAGAGTAAATTCCATGGAATTGCCAGATGCTGAAGAAATCTACATTTTTAGTTGGACGATCCCTTTTGTCTTAAAATTACACACGTACCTCACATCATAAAATAAACACTCGCGGTCGTCCATTGGTTATATTTAATCATATCGCAGAAATAATCGCTCTTTAATTATTAACATACCTGATTATACAGCATTAATTCAATTTACAACCATTACAACCTGCTGAATTGATTTATACCCCAAGAGGTCTCATTATAAGAATAGATGGCGGGTTTTTACGTTGTAGCCACTGGTGGTTTTAGGAAACACTAACAATGAATAATTAAGCAAATCTTTGGTCGAAGGAACTTACACAATAAACTAATAGTTAAATTGTCGTAAATATTTCGCAATATTTCTATTCATTATTGATTGTTACCCAACGTTTCACAGTGGGGGGTATCGACACAAGACAATCCCAATATCATTGTTTGTTCGCTTGATCGTTCGTGGAACCAAATTATACATACAGAATGTGGTACCTGAATATTATTTGCTCTGCTATGTAGAATGAATAGATATAAAAAATGCTTACTTAGAAATGTTAGAAAACTCTAAAACGGCAAATGTGAAATGAACCAAAGCGTCACTCAACCTCTTGCTACCACAAATCTGATCGGCTTCAACAAACAAACGGACGAACAAATATACACATGTATTTGGGTTCTATTGCGCTATATTTTTTATATGATATAAGCATGTAAATTTCTAACAATCAAACTGAAGCGATACTGTACGTTTCTTAATAACACCAATCTGGTATGAAAATAAGAAACACGCCATGCATGTTGTGGTTGGGACAAGACTGTTCATCTTTATTCCTTAAACAAACGGATTAAATGCCAACAAACCCATGCGTTAAGACATGAAAACACCACACATTTGTCGTTTTAACTTGCTGTTGCTTTATTACTGAACAACAATTACAAAAGAAAACAGAAGTTCCCTGGTCTACAGTTCTGAGCGTGTTCATGTAAACAAAACAAGCACACTCGTCTATAATTATGATGTTTTTGTTGACGTAGACAGAACTCGTTCATCACGAAAGCATGCGTGTTTAGTTATTTTGTTCAGGCACACTAGATGGCTTCACAATTCTATAAAGTTTACAAAATGTCTTTATAGAATACTTAACATGCTTTGCACGTCAGAACACATATTCAACAGGTAAGAAAAAACGGACGTCTACAAGTAAACGATTCCTGTTTTATGATCAGGTTGTGTACAATTAAACTTCTGCATATGTTTAGAACCATATGCAAAAGTAACGACTTGTGGTGTTTTCGTGTGAACATTATCACTTGGACTTACTACAAAATGGTAACATGTTCTCCAGAGCTCCGCCCATTGCTAATTTACATAAAATTTATATATAATTTGCATAAAGTGTTAAAACCAATAAAATCGAAGACAACATAACAAATATCTTAACGAAATTCTAAGTTCGCTACATTATCAACATCGCGACCACAGATATTTTCCATGCATGAAATTCATTCACGAATGAAATACAAGTTAGCTTAAAGACTGATATAACAGTAAATAGCTTCAATCTCCAAAACTGATTATTAAAAATCCAAATAAACAAATATTAATGATCAAGAAAATGGTTATATAGTTATTTTTTCGAAAATGTACTTTTTCGCAACGAAAATGATGTACAATAAGACTCTTAATTATCTGACATGAATTTCATGATTGATGTATCATGAAAAAAAATGTAACAATGAGTCGTTAAATGTTCAACTATGGAGGGTCATCATTTTCCAAATAGTCGCCATCTTAACATTGGCCAGAAAGTGTTGATAACCGGTCACGTGACAAGTGTCTAATTTATGACACATATATTCCTCATCATAATTTCCATATTTTTGTTGGTCCCTATCGGGAAAGTTTTGCAGAATATTCAAAAGTTAATGGCTATGAAATTTCTGAACGACGTATGATGTTGAATTTAAATACACTGTAGCCAATTAATTATTTTTGAAGCACAGTAAAACATCGACATTAAAACAACCTATGGGACAAAACAATCATTCTTCAAAAAGTTGTCGCTTTGGCAATTTGAAATAAAGATGAATATTGAAAACCGGTCTAAAAATGGTCATTATAATCAGATGGCCTTAATACTGAAGTGGTCGTGAGGTTTTACTGTGTAACCATCCTGCGAGGTATTGGAAAGTTGTTTTTTGTTAACATACACAGCGTGAGAATATATGATATCGCGTTTCTTAAAAAGTGGGCGAAAATTGCGTATCTATGTCATATTCAAATATACGTTGACATGGCGTATTTTGAGCGTAAATTCGCCCGTTGGTTTGATTTAGTTTTTATGCTATGAATTTAAAAAAAAAACTTTCATTTATCTGCGTCGGTTTATGACAGAATGAAGAGAATGTTAAAAAACTCGCAGAAAAAATGGCGTGAATTTTAAGCAGAACTGTAAAAATATAAGAGGGGGTTACAAGATTTTAGACGATAAAACAGATTGAAGAAAAATGTGTAGAAAAGTGTCTAAACTGGAACAGTTTCTAAACAGACTACTGTACACTCGGTGAAGACAAGAAAATAACAATCAAAGAAAAAAAAAATTAATGTGAGAGGAAGAAAATCCTTGACTTTTACAACTTTCAAATTTTACGCCATTTCTGACAATTACTAGGTTATTTTTGTCGTACTACGATGTGAAGAAAAGTTGGTTTAAAAACATTTGTTATAGAAATACAATTTATCAAATGACGCATCAGACAAAGGATCATTTGGCAGAAATTTCGGTGCTTTTTTGAAAATATGTTTTCAATAATAGGTGTAACTTTGGCATTTACGAACGGAAAAAGATTATTGATTGATATTGATAAGCTACGTTGACAATAAACCAGACATGTATTACGTGAAATAGAAAAGATGACGTTAAGAGAAGACGCAGTGCTGTACCACAGTAGAAGCTTCTTAAAAATACGGTGTTATAATAAAACCAATATGGAACGAGAGGGGTGGAGCTTGTGAGGGGGCGGTGAATCGTGAGAAATGCGTGTTTGTGAAAATTACAAATATATATTCGAAATTAGATTATGTATTGGAATAGCAAAATAATGTTTCAATAATCGGAATGTAATCAATTAAATTGTATGGTATAAATAATTTCTTAATACAAAAGTGTTAAGCCATAAACTTTACAAGATATTCAAATCTATAAATATATATATATATATATATATTCGATGGTATGCTATTACTAAGTAATTCATATAGGTACTTGATTTAGGCTAATGCAGGCACTCTTATGAAGTTATATATAATTGAAAATAAACGAAGACTTGAGAAAACACATCATTTCAAGAAATGAGTTATACTTGATAGTTATTTACTGACAAATACTATTGAAATAGCAACATTAAGATAAGAAGAGAAAACACGCCAGTCTGGAAGGCAATTATAGATTGATAGATAAAACTGTGAACTGTTGACGATGATACAGTGCAAATAAATCATAAAATGGTTCGGATTTAGCTTATAATTAGAAATATTCTATGCATTCTAAAGAGATAACTACTTAGGTACAAAAAAATCATAATTGTGAAAATGAGGTTTTAGCTTATTTCCGCATCCATTCAATTAAATCAGATCCGCATTTTTTTCAAATTACATAATGATGTAACTTTGTTCAAGAACATTGTCTTCATGGAGAGGTAATGTCTATATAAAAAAATGATAATTTACACGAATAAATTGTTTTATAGAAATTAATCAATTAGTAGTTAATATTAAAAAGAAATCAATCTCATCGATACGTACCCATTCGTCCCATTTTGACATCCAACGCTCCCGGATGTGAATGTTTAATTGCATTCATGCGTCTGTTCTGTGGTCCACCCCCACCTGGGGCCCCTACTCCTCTAGGACCTTTAGGCCCTCTTGGTGCCTCAACGGGTAATACCCTTCGTCGCTTTTTCGGTAATTTGGACCTTGCTTGTGTATGAGAGTAGAATAGAGCAAAATTGCTGACTATGACAGGAACCGGAAGTGCTATCGTCAACACGCCGGTTAGTGCACACAAAGAGCCGACAAACATACCTACAAACGTCTTTGGAACCATGTCTCCATATCCTACTGTTGTCATGGTTACAATAGCCCACCACAATCCCACAGGAATACTTTCAAAATCATTATCTGGATTGTACTGAATCTTTTCCGCGTAGAAAATAAGAGCGGCAAACACGACTATACCCAAGACAAGGAAAAATATTAGTAAAACGAGTTCCTTCGCGCTAGCTTTAAACGTGTGTATCAAGATTTTTAGTCCTGCAAAATGGCGTGTCAGTTTATAAAGCCTCATTATACGAATTATGCTGAAAAATTCCAATATGTCGCTTTCTTGTTTTAATTTTGTAAGTAAAAAGTCTAGATAGAAAGATAAAGTAGCAACAATGTCAATAATGTTGACCGGTGCTTTTAAAAAGTCTAATTTTATAGGCGCCACAACGAGGCGAATAATAATTTCAAACGTAAACCAAGCATTGCTAACACATTCTATATAAAAGAATGCCTGATGAGGTTCAGTTCTTTGTTTCGCTAATCTCCAAGTGGCGTTGCCTTCGGATATATTAGTAGTGGCATTATTAAGAACAGGAACCCTCATGTCCGGATGTGTCTTTAAACAGAATGACAAGATTGAAACGATGATGAAAAATACGGAGACGACAGCGATGATCTGAAAATAAAAAACAGAACATAGGATTAGGTGGAATTTAGACATGACCCTGTTTACACAAAATTCAATTCGGACACAGTCTGTAACAATGCTAATAGATTAAACGTAAATAATCAACATGTATATTATTCTGCGATAAAATATGACTGGCTGTTCCACTTTACCCATTGTTAACTAACAGTTATAATCGCTGATGACGTCACGAAACACTTGTTTTACAAATGGAGTAAAATTTAAAAGACCACTGAAAAAGTAGTTTGTGTCGTTTTTCGTAAAAATCGCCTCAACGCAAATCATTTTAGTTAGAATTGAAATGTGCTTCTATACGAACGTCATCAGTTGTTAAGACATGGACATTCGTTCGGCCGCTAGCATTAGGGGTTCCTCGTGCTGTACGCGCTCAATATTTCATAAATATCTTTAATTACCTTGATTCAAAAGTTACTTAACCACCTTGGATTTGCTTAAACGAAAACAAAAAAAATAAAAATAAAAATACATGGGTGCGCCTATGGTCGTGCAGGAGATTAAAAAACCTAACTTAAACAGATTATAAGAAACTTATCTTGGCTTTTTCTTGCTTTAATTAATATGTAGGTATTAAATTCCATGTCCGGTCATGTGTTCCGGACCAATTCTTCAAGCTGGTCCGGAAAACTATGCTTTAAATTTTAAGTTCGTCACATAAAAATGGCGACAAGCTATAAAATGGCCCAAATAGAAGACTCCGCTTAAATACAACATTAATTAAACATTCTTCGAATAAATGGTGAGCTTCGGTTTTGTAAACCATAGTAAAGTGAGCGATGAACGGTACAAAAAGGAGTTGGCATAAAATCAGCACAGACCGGACTAATTATGAAGCCGGTGCAATTGTATGTTTAACTAAAAGGGCGATTTCTACGCATGACTGAACAAAGTGTCGCTTCATGTGAATTATAAACAAGTGGAGAACTTCTATTTTAAATTTTCAATCCAACTATTGGTATCCGACTATCTACGGCTGGTTGTTCTAGCATAAAGCTGGTATATGAAACATTGCACTTATTGTGTGGGGTGTGTTTTTGATTACATACGTGCTTCATTGGCTGCAAATAGTGAATAAAATCGTTTTATTTTAATTAATGATGAACTTTCTGTGCTGTTCATGATTTACTTTCGATTCGATTTTTCAAAATAATCACAATAATCATTTTTTTACTAATCGGACGAGGTTAAAATATTACATTCTTCTAATTCTTAGTAAGTTTATTTTCAAAACTCTCAGAATCATTTTGACAACCTCTCAACAACAACATATTTTTGCTTCTACCAAAGGATGTTGCTTTGGAGATGTTGCACTGTATTAGGACTATAGTGAAACAGGCGTTACCCCTGAACATTGTGATCAGTGTTTTACCGAAGTATGTAAATATTAAAACTATTTTTTAAAGATTAAATGACAATAATGAGATATATATATATTTAAAATCTACATTTTCATGCTATTTGATATATATAGATTTTAAACAACTGAACTGTACCATCAATCGAATAAATTAATTTTCAGACGATAATTAGCACAAATGTAAGCGCCCTAGTTTGCCATTTTACAATGTAACAAGCATATAAATGGCCATGAAAATATGTGTCTATTTTAAGCCATCTACAGGCTAGTAAAAAAGATATATTTGTGATCATTTGCTGGTAGAGGACTACCAATTCTAATACAGGAAAATCGACGTTGCCATGGAAACTAAGCATAAAATGGTTTCACTCTATATGTGTGTGTCGTCATAGTAAAATATCATTATATATGATAGAAACGAACGTATTCACCATACAAAAAACAACAACAACAACAACAACACGGAGCAACGACTTATTCATTGACAGTCTGCAATTCTTTTAATCAAACTCAATGTTTACCAGACAATGATTAGAAAAAAAAGATCAACAACTGAATTCAGCTTAATGCGGTGGATCAGTCGTATTTCAGTAATATACGGCGAACAGTCATCTGAACCTATACTTCCGGATTACCCACCAGTTTTAACCAGTTCCCCCAAACCCCGCCATTTTAGAGGTAGCTGCCAAGTTTCTCATGTGGTGTGACGTCAGGGAGGCATATGAGCCAGGACCAGACATCTCTGGCAAAATTGACATTGAGAAAAACCTCGTCCGGATCTCGACCTGACAAATTCTCGAGCACCGGACGGGTACCGAACCGGATAAAATCAGACTATGATGAAAATTGAGTTGAATTCAATAAGGTTTGTCTAATATCTATTTATAACAGGTACAAGTTCAGATCATGCAAAGATCCGGTTAATAAAAAGTTTGTCTGGTCAATGAAAACAACTTTTCACTGACGAGGTTTCTGAAACACAGTTACATGATAATCATGAGGCGTTTACACGACACAAGCACGAAGAAATTTGGGAGAAATAAATTGGAGATGAATGATACATGTTTTGAACATGACGTCAAAGCAGCGGAAATCACATTCGGCGCATCTCGGTCATAACTTGAAGCATGTTGTTCCATCGTGCCAAAGTGATTCCGCATGAAGCGACCGGTACACGCAAATGACGTCAAAAACGAACGAAATGAAAGTTAATAGTGTAATTGTGAAACACTAAGTCGTGTAGTTTGATGGTGTAATACTAGCACTTAAATATGAGATTACACTTGATATTAATTATGTAGATAATTATTTCCTACGTTACAAACTACGTGAAGTGTTGTTCCAACATCTGATAATTAACACGGCGACATTTCTGGCAATATGTAATAAAGTTTTATGACAACCTGTTATTGAGCTGTTTACGCAGTCGCAATTTCAGAAAACACATCGTTCGGAATTGTTCGGAACTGTTCGGAATGGTCCGTAAATCCAGTCAAGTTGAAATTGGACTTGTCGAAAATTACCGAAGACGTACTGCCTGAGGGTAGACAAATTTCTCCAAAATAATTTGGAGAGACAATTTATGTGTATGTGACTTTTTCGTAAATGTATGATATCATTTATCGACATTTTATTCACCAACACTCTAGGGTAAGTTCGGAATTAACGGTATAGACGCATAATGAATTTATTTCATTATTCTTAAAGCTTAAAGTGAGAACGAGAAACGTGCATCTTTCACTTTACTAACATACAGATATATACTTATATCGTATTCAGCCGGAAGTTACAGCTAACACATTTTTTCCACGTAGGCGTAGTCAAATAATCTTTATTCTGAAATGAGTGCTTCCAGGTGAATCATGTGTCTACAATTTCATTGAGTGTTTTATTTTTTTATTGCATGGTGGATTAATACGCCATTCATCACAATAACTGTCGAGGATGCGTCGATTATATTCCAAATTATTTTCAACGTATTATCCCCCTATTGGCACAATCGTTGCTATTATACAAAGAGCTATTAACACTTAATACTTGTACGTGTAGTCTTTGGAATTCAGTCATTCCATTATCATCGCAGGCACGTGGCCTCGTCTTGATACAAACAGGTGCTCGGACTATTATGCCCTAAGAAATCGTAAGAGGAGTGACGTAACGCTACACCGGAGACTCAAATCGGACACCTCGTTTTGTAGCATTGGACTCAGCCGTGACTGGCTTCATCGGACGAGGCACTAAACGTCAGAATGGCTTCACAAATGAAAATTTAAAACTATATCAGTAAAGGCTCCATGATGAACAGAAACTGAATTTCGGAATTATTAAACCAGATCATTTGACAACCTAAGACGCAGTTTCGATTATTCGATTTTTACAATCATATCGGAACATGAAATGTTTATTTCCATACATTTTCATTACAAAGAATTTACCAACATACTCAAATCAGGTGTTAAAGAGTGACTAACTCACGTGATAAATGTTTTATTATAAGGACGTAACAAAATATCGAATTGTTATCTAAAAATACAAAACAATGCCATATTTCTACTGTAATCATGACTTGTGAACAACAACAACAACAAAAAACAACATACGGAACAAATTGATGACAATATGATGATGGTGTTTGCCGGATTATTCATTCAGCAAGAGGTGGATTCAGTAAAACTGTTCACAAAAACAATTCTTAAGATCTTACGCTAAGATTTTGACATACAAATGTCGCACGTTATGTCTTATGTCATTTTCACAAAAAAAACCTCTATCTTAAGACAATTCCTGTTTGTTCGTAATTCCATTCCACAAACACAGGTTCGTGACACAAAGCTCCATCTACCTCCAACAAACACAATTAATGCAGCAAAGTGGGTATACAGTGCAACCTCTCCAAAGCAACATCCTTTGGGAGACGCAAAAATATGTTGTCGTTGAGAGGTTGTCGCTCTAGAGACGTTAAATTAATAGTTAAATCGTACAGTAGGATAACAGCATGGTGTTGTTAAAGGGAGGTTGTTGCTCAAGAGAGGGCCGCTCTAGAGAGGTTGCACTGTACTCTTATTCTTCAGATTAACATCAACTTTTTACACTTTTGGATGATAGTTCATTCTTAAGAGTGGGTTGCAGTTGTCTTTATGATAAAGTCTTTGCATTTCGTATTCTCTTTCTGATTTTCGCGAAAAGGAACTTGAAATTAAGTTTTCTCTCACGATAGAAATCGGTCAAATTTTTTGTGTGAAAAGGGCTGCAGATTGACAGAAAACCTTTAACTAAGGATTAGTATTGAAATTTTATGACAATCTTGAGTACAGTAATTGAGATTAAGAAAGGGGACAAACGTGTGAATAAGAACGACGAATCTTTAAAAAAAGCGACCGGAAGTGATATGCATACATTACTTGGTCACGTGACAATTTATAACAACGTTACAAGAGTTCAGAAGCTGCATGAAAATAATGTTGTTGTCTTTGTTTCTGTTGTTGTTGTAGTATATGTCCTATTTAGATTATAAAAGTGACATCTGTTCTTACTGTTGATTTAACAGCTGTTGTTGTTGTTGTTGTAGTATATGTCCTATTTAGATTATAAAAGTGACATCAGTTCTTAATGTTGTTTTAACAGCTGTTGTTGTTGTATATGTCCTATTTAGATCTGTTCTTAATGTTGTTTTAACAGCTGTTGTTGTTGTTGTTGTTGATGCCGCTGGCGGCGCTTTCGTTGTTGTAAACTTTCGCTATTGTTAATATTTATAGCCATTCATAAAATAAGGATTTTACTAAGATTAAAATTACCAAAGATTCGATTCAGACATGAAACTGAATATTTCTTGTTCGCTTTTATCAAGTTGAACATACATGGATAGCAACACTCAGCAAGTTCACGTCTGTTGAAAACGATACCAAATTTCATTAAACCTGTCAGTATACAGAATATGTATATCGATCGTTAGATTCAGACGCGCGAAATAGCAGACGACATTGTCTCGGTGCTACCGTGACAATTGCATGATCGTAAAAATTCCTCAGGTTTTATCGATATATCGACAAACTGCTAACGCATCAACTCTTATATTGATTTCACCGCGATTAATCTATTTATTTAGGTCAACCATGTATTATCTGTATTGATTATCATGTACAAATGGAACAATAGAATCAAACGATCTTTTCGCAACTCGATCATGAAACATTTACAAGCCACGTGGATGACATGTGGCTTTGTATGGACAGTATTTGAGTGTGGAGAAAATTTTAGAGTAGTTAAACTGACGCTTCTTTTATTGTTAAAAGTAAAGAATAAACAATAAAATATTTACTATGATTTTCATCAGACTGACGCTGTATGTACAGTCAAAACCTAATTCAATGATCACCATGTGAACAAGTGACGCCATAACTTCATATTTTATACAGGAGGCTGAACATGACCCAAATCAAAAGTCACGTGTACATATAGTATATAATACAAAATGTCATCTGTACATATAGTCTATTATACAAAATGTCATCTGTACATATAGTATATAATACAAAATGTCACCTGTACATATAGTCTATAATACAATATGTCACCTGTACATATAGTCTATAATACAAAATGTCATCTGTACATATAGTCTATAATACAAAATGTCATCTGTACATATAGTCTATAATACAAATGTCACCTGTACATATAGTATATAATACAAAATGTCACGTGTACATATAATATATAATACAAAATGTCACCTGTACATATAGTCTATAATACAAAATGTCACCTGTACATATAGTCTATAATACAAAATGTCACCTGTACATATAGTCTATTATACAAAATGCCACCTGGACATAATTATAGTCTATAATACAAATCTCTCTGATATAGCCTTTTACATGTTTATCTGTATTTAAAAGGACCTCTGTAGCCGAGAGTCTATGGTCACTGACTTGAAACCACTAGCCCTTCACCGCTGTGAAATTTAATCCAAACCAAAACTAGACATTGCTCACAAATGTGACAACTGTCCAGCTAGCTTACGGAAGGTCGGTGGTTCTACCCAGGGGTTTTCCACCACCGTTAAAGCTAGACCCTGGCCAAATGACCCTGATTGTTTGTTCGACGTTACACTAAAACCGAGTGAGTGTCTGTTTTTTTAAATACAGAAAATGCGTTTATGTATAGAAACATGAACTAATTATGTCTCATTAATAATTAATTGTAATACAACAGTAAACACATGATAACTCACTACACAGCGTGTCAAATACGTCTTTCAAAGCCATTTTATCAATATTATCGATCTTAAACACGGTTCAGCCTTAAATCAACAAGCCTACATAATTTACAATCAGTTGTTTTATTAACTCGATCGTTTTCCCCACTTTAAACCAAGTAAATAATTTTGACCAATCATATTTGTTGTTATAAAAATAGTTAGAACCAATCAATAACTAGCTATATTTAATGAACTTCGACCAATTTAAATAGATTATTGTGTTGCTATTATTGGGTGCAAGAATGGACATGTTCTTCAATCATTTAGTGGTGGTTGCAATATTATAAAATATTTAGTTTAGTTAAAGATTGGATCGCGTTTCCCAATCTCTACCCAGAGTTGTCGTTTGTTATCCATCACATACATCTCTGTCAACATCTGGAGTGTAGTTCAAAAACACGTGTCTGTGTCTCCTTTAATTTCCATCTGATACATAGAATCACACTTTTGTTTCTCTAAATGTACATTTGTTGTCATAATTTTACACGATTACCTTCGATTTCTGCGTTTCATTTCCATTTAAGCGGCGTAACTTTGTGACCTAATTACCAAAAGTAAACAAATACTCTTGGTCGAGAAATAGTGCGCAAGATAAATAAAATAATTTCTCTGATTTTCAGGTTAATTAAAACATCTTTTGTCTCGAATGTATTGTGCAAAAGAAAATGCTTCACTTAGTTGTAAATTTTGTACCATTTGTGGCTTTATTTCTTGTTTTACAATAATCTTGTAAGACGCTGAGGCGTTGACAGAGATGTATGGGAGAGATAACGAACGACAACTCTGGATAGAGATTGCGCGTTTCCCTGTAGCACGAATCTGACTTTTCTAGATCAAAACATGTACTAACGGCCACCAATGAAATGAGGTGACCCTTGCACATACGTCACTCTTTGACACACGTTTATACATACATGTATGATAGACAAAAATAACACAGACGTAAGTCCAATTGTGCTTAGATGCCACATCTTCTCTATAGTGGCATTTGTTGACAGATTTGACCGTAGGATATTTTGTCAATAATTGAATTAAAATCGCACCGGTTTGGTTTAAAAACTTGCATCCGGATTATGGAATGCGTTTTGGGGTGAATACAGTGAATATCTTCATGACAACGGTTAGTTATTAATCACAAGAGTGCTGTAAATACTGGGTGGGAAATAATTGATCTAGCATAGAAAGAATTCTTGACAATCGTACATCTGTGGTGAATCTAATTCAGCGTTTTTATTTACACGTATTTATTTAATGAGCATAATAGAGCTACCCTGAGGGGTGAATAGGATTCTATGGTAGAAATTATTCGATCAAAATCACTTACCTTCGCAGAAGTGGATGAGTACGGCTCATCAAACAGAGCCCAAATCTTTGGTTGAATTCTCTGCCAGAAGTTCAATTCCCCGGCTCTATGCTGCTCCTCCCAACCAAACTTCTTCATAATATCATCTTCAGTTGGTTTGTCTGTGTCTAAATCTAACCTATCCAGAATACCTAACACGTCTTGTGTGTCTCGATGTGTAGTGTACGTCATCCAACAACAGGGCTCTACTTGATTTGAGTCCAGCCCCCAGAATTCCAATTCCTCTTCAAAAAGGGGTCCACATACATCCGTAGGATAGTGCAATTTACCTGACCGATAATAATTCAAAATCTGGGCAAAAACGCCCGGATGTCGGTCAAAGAAATATTCATTTAGGACAGGGTCGTAGTTCGCCAGGGCTTCGGTTAAACGAGACAGTCTAGTGGCGGGAATTTTCTTCAACGTGGCTTTATACGTCTCGTGGCGTATCCCACCCACGTTGATGATAACGCGATTATCAGCGTCTTGTTGGTTCATACTCATGTTCATAGTCATGGTGGCCGTTTTTTTAACAAAGGTTACATCCCCAAATAGAAAAGGTAGCTTCCATAAGATTTACTCCGGATGTAATGTGATCATGATCATATCAACGCTTAACAGCCTCGTTTTCAAATTTTCCGGAAGTGACGACACCATTCATGTTGAACAGGCAGTTATTTCCAAAAGTTTAATATAAGCAGGAGTAGTACACTTTATCACAGTTTTCAAAAATGAATCGAAGTATAAATTGTTTGCACAAACTTCTTCAAACAATTCGATAACTTTAAACTTCCGAGCGTTTGTTTGTGACGTCACTATGAAAGTGATTCATCAAAATGTCCAGGCACTACCTCTTACTTATTATAGGTAGACAATAAAGCATTGAATCTTATTATCGCCTGCAAACTTTTTTCACATGAAATCAATTACATTTTAAACAATAGTGGGTTGGTTATTAAACCACGGAGGCTATTTTTGTTTAATTCCCAACAAAAACATAAATAGCGGAACTCCAAAAAGTGTTTCAAATCCGCAACTGTATAAACATCAAAGATTTTGAAGCTGTTGTTGTTGTTGTTGCTTTTATCCTGAGGACACTATCATAGCTTGCGTTAATCAACATGTTTGGACATCTTTTTTTATTAAATTATACATAATTCATCTCATTATTAAAATACGAATCCCATTTCTTCAAAAGAGAAAAAGTTTATTCAGATAATTACTTTCCATATTACTGATTTTTATCAATCACTTTGTAATATACGTAAATACACTGGATTAAAACACATTGAAGACTCAATCAAAACTAACAGCACCGGATGGCTTTCTTAATCTCCTGACCTTATGCACAGGGTCAAAGGTCAGGAACTTATTCGCGGGAATTTCTTGTGTTCAAACTCCGGAATTTTTCCAAGCAAAGATTGACTTTAGCGTTCGGAGACATCTGAAAGTATACAAAAGACAGTGAGGTAAAAATAGAGGACCGCATATTATGTCAATTGCGTCGCATTGCAAGGGGGTGAAAAGACTGGACAGCCAGGTAATGTACATGTAGATCTATGTACATGTAGATCGAATGAAAAGAAATCGAAAATTTAGCCATTAAAAGAAATTTCGACGGATTAAGATATACGAGGGTCATCCAATAAGTTCTGATAATGGTCCCATATCTTTTTCATTTTATAGCGCAGAGTAATAAAACGTGGCATGCATGACCATTACTTATTCTGCTATTATTTGACGCCGAATACGTACGCGTGCATCATATTACGTCATTATGATGTAACGTCATTTACACGTCGCCCCAACTTCATTGCCGTGGTCAGTCAAACGGAACAGCGTGCGTACATAAAAATTGGGTTTTTGAGAGAGAACTCAAGTCGTATGAGTTATTACCACGATTAGTTACATACAATGATATATTTTCTCAAATGAATTTACTAGACGATTCTATAAATAGAAACTTCTATTAATGACATTCATTAGATCTATTTAACCTAAAATCAGAAATAACACTCATTAACAACAAATAACGTGTTCTATACACAGTGTCTCATTTTCAATGATAAACAAACACGCTGATGGCATGCAGCAGAAGACAAATTGAAAATTGAACTGAACTCTACGAGGGGTGAGGCTTTTGTCACTCAGCATTTTCACGGGGAGGGTCAAAATACTATCATGCTAATTTTTCCGAAATGATGAAGTTACATTCCTTTTTACAAAAATATTCCTCATATAAAAATAGTATGTTTGTTTGTATGTGACTTATTGTCACTGGGGTTTAATGCCGTTTTTCAACATTTTTTCAGTTATATACGGCGACATAAAAAATTAGACATATTTGGATTTTATACAAATGGCAAAATGTATAATTAGATCTATTTGATTTTCGAAATATTAAAAAAAAACATTATGAAAATACTTACACGTATCACAGTAAATTTTACGAAGGCAGAAAGATTTCAGAAAATTAGATAAAAAAAGTTTGCGTGTTAATTAGTGTTGACGAAAATATGTAAATAAAAATTATCAGAAGAAATAATATTTCAAAATGTCTTCATAATCATGAGAATTTGAAGAATCTAAAAAATATCGTATAATTTTTTTTCCAGTCGGTTTTCGTGTTGAAATGTGCACTTTATCACATGTCGTATTCCGTGACAATTTGTATTCTATTCTATTCTGTACATTAGAGATGACGGGTCTCCCCGGATGTGGAGTAAGCCGGGCAAAAAAAGTTTAAAAAGTTTAAAAATATGCGGATTAAATACATACTTACCACGGTCCATATTTCGTCCATATGTCAGCTGAAAGAAAAAAAAATCAATAAATTTCAAAGATGTGCAAAAACAATATTGGGAATTTTATAATTTTGAAATGAAAGCGAGTTAATTATTGTTTGCTTCTCCGTGCACTCAATTAGATAAACATCCAGATTAAACTAAGATAAAATACAGAAAAATAAAAAATGAAAAAAAAATTTGAAGTCCGCACAAAATGTCACTAAATGTTCGTAATGATTCAGCATTCAATGAGGCACTGAATCTCCAAAATAATGAAGTAATGAAGACCACAGTCCTGGATGAAAATGTATTGATAAAAGTCATCAATATGCCCCCACGTGATAACACAGTAATAATACATTTATGTCCATAGAAAGCATCAATCGAAAAAAAAACCACACACAATAAGAAGTGGATGGAGTGTGAAACTATTGATTTATTTTACTGTAGGCCACCCTTGAAAAATGTTGGTTTACGGGTACACCACGTTAATTTGAACAGTGGGTAAGTTGGTAAGGATTCTTTTGTTTACATTGTATGTTTGTACTGAAAACAAAAAGATCGAATAAAGGACGCAAAACTGTTTTCGTCAAAATCGGTAAATAAATTTTGGAGTCGGGGGATTTTAGAACGGGTCTGACGTGTAGCTGCAAACATACAATTTATAAGAATGGCCTTAATGTCGATATTTTTCTCACATTTTTACAATCTAATGTGTTTTAGTTATTGGCACGAGTGTTAGCGCACATTATTGCACATTTGATAAATAAAACTAGTTTCGTACTCAAATTGATTCGTACACAATATAATTCGTCTATAAGTAATAAGAGTAATGTATGTGTATTAGCAACAAGCAAAGTTTTACTCTTTTGAACGTACTCGCATTCGATAAAAACTTCGTAACATTTGAATGCTGGTTAAAATATTTTTTTTATTATTTCAATCGTTTCATTTCCTCAATTGTTCTACATACTATTGTCATGACGGACTGGGTTGATGTCGTATTTTTACAGTGCACATGAAGTATAATAATTATAAGCATGAATAACCCATGAAGTTACTCAGAGGTAACGGAACAGGGTTACTCAGACACGTAAACGAAGTAACGTAAATTATGATTGTGGCGTTACTCAGGTTACGTAAATTACGATTGTGAAGTTACCAAGACATTTAGAAAGAAGTAACGCAATAAAGGTAACGTAAAATTGAGCTCTCTGTTTCTAATGTTACCAAACACGCGGGTGGGATTTTGTACAAGAAAAAGGCAACAAAAAAACTATTTAACAAATAATAAAACAAAAAAAACTTATATATACGCGAAATTTGTGCATAAATACCAGAGAAGGAGCCCTAATTTATTTTCGCAGTGCAACCTCTCCAAAGCAACATCCTTTAGGAGACGCAAAATTATGCCGTTGTTGAGAGGTTTCCGCTCTAGAGAGGTTGAATAAATAATCAAATCGTACAGTGGGGAAAAAGCATGTTGTTGTTGAAGGGAGGTTGTCGCTCAAGAGAAGGCCGCTCTGGAGAGGTTGCACTGTACTACACAAACTAAAGACACTCCAGAGTGAAGCCGATATAATTGTTACAATAATGTTATCAATCTATTCTTGAGTGTATGTTTTTCAGCATGATCGTTATTATGACATTGTCAAGTTGTGGAAATAAACATTCATTATTCGGTATAAGATACAAAACAATATCAGAAAAAATTGTGCTTCGAGCCAAATTTTAAGGTAATGGTATGTTTAGTGTTAATTTACCAAGTCTTCTTGAATTAAAAGAGGTAGATACTTAGATAGATAGAGAAAGAAAGGAAAGTCTATATGCCTAGGATTAATTAGACAGAGGAATGGATAGGCCGAAGCTGGAGTGAGGGTAGCCTGACCCCACCCTTCTGTATATCTCGATAGCCAATTCGAGATATATTATATATATATATATACCAATTGTGGAGCTACAGGAGGTCCCCCATGAGGTCCCCCTGGGTTAATTACAAAGAGGGGTGTACCACGGGCAAAAAATGAACCCAAATCAATAATTGATGCGAACACGATCCGGACAATTCCAGTCATACGATGAATGTAGGCAATATTTGCCGATGTCAGCACAAAATGAGCTCGTATAATTTAGACTTCCACAAACAACATCAGAAAGATCCCGCGAAATGATGGATGAATCATGATTAATAAATTAGCAACAAGCTATTTGTGCATAGCACTTTGTTATCATTTTCGCGTATGCATCATGCTGTATATATCAATGTCGACATTAACATCGCTGATCTCTGATATGAACGAGTTAACGACATACAATACGGGGCTATAGAGAAACAAATTTATATCAAACAAAATGACAATGGTGTACAATATCGGTATTGAAAAATGCCACAAAATGACTCATACAATATTCGTTTCGCGTCATCAATCTTTGGACACTGAGACGAAGCTTCTACTGTCTGAATTTCAGCGAAAGCGAAGTTTTTTTCTAGGGTTGAATGAACAACTGTTGCTCTATTTTACCACCAAGCAACAAGTTGTCGCTATGTTTTACGGTT
This sequence comes from Lutraria rhynchaena, assembly GCA_008271625.1. Classification (NCBI taxonomy): domain Eukaryota; kingdom Metazoa; phylum Mollusca; class Bivalvia; order Venerida; family Mactridae; genus Lutraria; species Lutraria rhynchaena. Next base: position 156,809 of record VIBL01000122.1, on the reverse strand, counting down.
AAACCTCGTTATTAAGACAACCTTTCAGATCAAGTAAAACAGTCTTGTATATTGATGTTAATTACAGTTTTAAGTTTAAAGGCACAGGAAATATTGAAAACCAGTCATGAGATGGTCGTAATGTCGAAGTGGTCGTTATCATGAGATGGTTGTAATGTTGAAGTGGTCGTTATCATGAGATGGTCGTAAGTAAGGGTTCACTGTACTTTAAATTGTACCTGAAATTGGCGATAAAAAAACGGCATTAAAGTACACATATTCATACCTGATCTTTCATACAAACTAATATTGTATCAGCCAGACTCTACAAACTGTTTTTTATGCACAATAAATACTTTCCCAGAGCAATGTTCACATTTGGCGTTAAAGGTTGTGAGTCCGCGCATGCGTCGTACCAGAGTGGCAGTACATATAATATTATAGTATTCCATTAGGGATCAGTCCCTTACTGAATGGAATAAAATCCCTTAAAAAATCGCACTCATACATATAAGCCTCATCATACGTCCACCCTTACATTGAGCACCCAGTTTGTTAATCTGATCTTTGAATCTCGTACAAGTCAATCGTTCTGGCAGAAAAAATAATTTTTTTCTTTGTTAAATTTGAACTATACCGGACGGTGAAACAAAAATGTTTTTGGAAGCAAACCAAAATCATGCTGTAACTACAAGATGTGAATCAGTAGAGATGACAGGTAATTCTTTGTTCAACTGACTCAACCAATTATCTATGAAATTAAGAGGATTTTCTTACAAGACACTAAATAGTGATTATCGTCAGAATGAACTGAGCTATTATGTAGTCTTTCTAGGTAACACCACCTCGGCGAAATCATTATCAGCAACTACTACATCGTCTTGGACCATTAAAGATTAGGAAAAACAAATTAATTTCTTAATTGTAGAATAAGAATCGAAAAAAAAAACGGACAGGTGGAAACATGGTGGGTGGGGTAAATGAGCGTGCACGGACATCAATAAAGAACAGCAAGACTTTGAAAGCAAATAAAAATGTTAATAAAAAACTGAAATAAATTTAAACCTAAAAATCGTAAGGAGAAAAATTTGTAATTAAAAAAACACGCCAGAACTGAGTCATTTTTAAAAAAATTTGGATGAACTAAAATTATTAATTTGTCAGCAATTTTCTATTGTAGATCAAAACATTTATAAATAGAGTGTACTTTAGGATTATTTCACCGCTCCACCTAGTATACATATTTTGAAAAAAATAAAAATCGCACCCAATACATTTTGGGATTCTATAAATTGTATTGCACGTAATATCCGATTATCTCTAAGTATTACCTCAAGTGTTATTCTTACAAATTTGAAGTATTTAATAGCAACACACGTTCCAAAAGCAATGAATGGAGAATCTATCAATTCTCTAGACTTCACTCAAACAGACGATTAGGGATTGGCTTTATAACAATTACTGCACATACCACGATAAAGCGTCAGTCTCGAAGACAAGCTTCCAAGCGATGTTTTATACCAGAACAGTAGGTAAAATATAAAATACGTTTTATTACACGTTTGGAAATAAAATACAAAGGTGCCATGAAAAGCCTATTAGCCTCCCACAGCGACCACGTTAAACGATACACTTCGCAACATTATTAACTAAACGTATAAAACCCGATCCTCGTCCGTACGCGTAAAACCAGATTAAAAACCGGTTAAGCCGTTCGTATCTTATAACAACACATTTTTTACATTTTCACCATCTGCCTCTTATAAATGAAACGCCCAACAAGGATTTGACGTCAGTTTCAGTGTAGGTTGTGACGGAGATCCTGTTAACAATTAACTTTGGTTCTCATCTTCCGCAGTGTGTAAATTTAACTAGAATTACCCCATATTGGGAACAAACTTGGTGATTTCATCACACACGTTAACAAGTGCATACTTTACATTAAGCGGCGGGAACAGTTTTGATACATTTTCAGTGACAATGTATCCTCTATAACAAAAAAATGTTTTATTTAATTAAAACACAGAACAATTATTTTGTCGCGTAAAAACAAGGCGACATTATTTTTTGTAAATCTTACAGTTGTCCAGAATAACAGTCAGCATAATGCAGAATGATGAAACCAATAATGAACTGTACAGAACGGAAGTTGACCCCACAATAAATAAATAGAATTAGTAAGTTAATTAATTAACTAGTAAGTAAGACTGTGTTTCACCCGTGATGTAAACATTATCAATAATTAAACACCAGAAAGTTCGCTATGGGACAACTGAAAACACAGTTATCTGGTCAGAAATTAAAAGTGCATTCAACATGCGCGCTCAAAGACGTCATTAAGGGATTTCGTCCCGTTTTAATCTAGCGCATAAAAAAACGAATTTTATACATTCAACTAATTTGTCCAAACAAACAGACTTCCCGTCTGATTATCAAAAACAGCAGATTACAAGAACCTGGTTTGTACTAAATGTAGATTATTTTTGTATATCAAAATTCCCTACAGACGCAAATATTCAACTCATTTGTTTCAACAGTTCTGTGTATTAGAATATCAATTTCAGAAACAGTAAAACTTCATCAAGCGATTCCATAAAATGCTAACAAGCGTTGTTCAGAGCCAAAATATTAAATGTAGCATTTCAACGATGCAAACAAATTACACAATTTCTTGTAACATATCACACCGACCGTGAAATCAAAAGTTCTGAAGTATTTTGAAACAAAAAGAATGATACATAAACCATTTCAGTTAATCGCCATGTTCTTTTCGTCTCTTGCGAATGTTTCCGTTACTTTGCAAGTCGTCCAGACGCTTTGATCAATACTTTCAACCGAATGCAAGCGTCCCATATCACTAGAACAGAAATTGCTTAGTCATGTAACGGGAAATAGAAGTAATTTTGGCTTCGAAATAATTTTGAGTACATAAAAAATAATGGTATCATCATGTTTACGATTATTTTAGTGATTAACGCTGAACAATCAAGACAAAAGCCAAAACTCTCAAGTTCAATCGGTTGATTCCGGTAGATTCCGGCTATTTCCGTATCTACATCGAAGTTTGCAGAACAGAAAATTTCTACATCTCATTTAGCACTCGGTTTGTAAGCCCTAGGTCCCTTGGCTCGTGATTAATAAACAAAAATAATTGAAAAGTTCGGCCTTTGAAGGCAGCTGTTCTTATCAACGTATGCTTTTCGTTTCAAAGAATCTTGCCGATGGTGAAGTATTCTACGTCACTTTTAAAAACAGTTCTTATAAACAAAGAATAAATAAGATTATGGTCTGGCATGGTGGCGTAAAACTCCATGGCACAAGCTGCCTGTCTGTTTTGGCAATACATTTGTTTGTGGCCAAAAAAATAGTGAAAACTCGCTAACCAAATCATGTTCTTGCTAAATAATTTCTTCAAATTTTAGAGATTTCATTTTATTAATGACTGTTTGCATAATGTCATTACAGTCATTACAGTTTATCTTAAAAATATTATGTTCAGATCCTAGATATTTCGGATTTTCGCATTAGAAAAGTTCATAGGTATAAGCTATTGGGATATATCAATAGATTAAATACATGAAGTTCGATCGTAAATGTATTGACGCCTGCCGTATATCACGTGTTATTACTTAATATAATCATCAGAAAACGTTAGACAAATCAGTGAAGCGTTGATATATATGTAGCTTGAAACTGCCGGATGCCAAAACCAATATGTACCAAATAAACAAATTGTACGTGTAATTCTAACTGACTGGATTTTATACCACCCAAGTGGTCCGGAATCAAGGTACGGTCTCTAGAGCGGTTTTAGCCTCGATTTTATAATTCAACCCATCCAAAAGACTGCGAACAATTAAGATTTAAGAAAGTTTTAATCGATGTAATCTCGGTGATTAGTAAAACATTGAATCGCTTTCAAGTTGGCGCCATGTTGTTCGAAAGAGGGTACCGATATATGACGCCAGTGTTGTTCGACTTGAAAATGTCAAGGTCGAATCGTATTAAGTTAATCTGATATTTTATCATTACATCGATTATGAAATAAGTTGTATTACAAATTGTACTGACATAGTTCCAAGGAAACATAGAAGCTTGCTTCCTGTACAAAACCTCATAGCATTAGAAAGTTGATGTACATTTGTACTTAAATATGGGTAATATGTCCCAATCATAAATCCGACAATTGATGCTAAGACCAGAAATAAATAATCATGTATCCGGTTGCTTGAACTAAAAAGTAGAGTAGATAAGCCGCAAAACTTTTCTAACATTTTTCTAAACATTACTTTCGTACATTGGACGTAAGATTCGTCCCCAAATATTTTCATACTGTATTTGCTGTTGCCAAAAATACGGTCGATCGGGTAACAAGATTATTTTTTTCTGGCATAATTATGTTATTAACATCCACGAGTCAGTCACCGAACCAATTTATCACCCGCATTAAAAACACGTCAGTAAACAATTCCTTGTTCTAGAACAAACTTGACGGATATCCTTGTAAATAAACCACCATCTTCAGAAATTTGTTTCCTACACATGAATTCATTTCCGTACATTCACGAGGTGAACTTGATTTCTGCCTGTGTTCAATATTTAGTGTAACAGATTTCATTCAGTAACGAATTCTTGAAATGAAAAAAAAAAAAAAACAGTTACGAGATTTAAAAGTTACTAAAACGCGAATACTGCATACGTCTTTGTAATGAATGACCTTGACCTATCGAACAAAATTGTATCAATCAACTCTGACTTGTAAATCCTTAACATAATGCCCGAAGTATTCCGCAAGTGATTTCATCGATACTAATATTAATTGTACTCTCAAAGATGAAGATTTTAAGGCGAAAATTAACGGGAGCGAATCTATCACTCTTAAAATAGCATTTATTTTATTGTGATTCTAAATAAAAATGGCGGTTTGCACCGGATAAATCTTGATGATATGTTTGCTAATACTAGAATAGTAATATAGTAAACCCGAGATTGCAGTGATACACAGCTTATTGTGGTCCTGTGTATGTACACAACACTTGTAAATCTTTCTTACTGAATCAATTTTATAACCATCAATTTATTTGTGACGTCATTAACAATTCAGTTGTAGTATAACTCAGCGGATTGAAGCATATTTACAAACGTTTTATAGACCACATAAAAGATTAACTTAAGTACTGTTGTTATTTGTAGGGTTTTAAATTGTTCTTAACTTTGTGGCAACACAAAAAATCAGGATGCTAATTCATTATTACATCATACAAAGCGCGCGTTTGGTCTCCGCGTCAGATTCTGAATTAAATACTGATATACATGTATATTATTTGACCGATACATCAAATCGAAAATTTCCTTTCAAGTACAACAAACATCTTCCTCAATTGTTAACCCGAAACCTACTTACCCACCCCGCTAGTCCTCCCGCTTATCTGCCCGCCCACCCACTTCGCTGAATATAACGTACGATGGTTTGGTGTAAGATGTTTCACTGTTGGTACTCCACTGCTGACACTGCAGAACCCATGAACACTGCCTAGGTCAACTGCCCGCCAGTATACAACTGAAACAATGACACGCACACATGCACAGGTTTATCACAATGCGCATAAAATACACAGTGAGTTAGCTCCAAGCAACGGATGTGAGTAGCTACGTTGTTATTATGACACAGAAATGCGGTTAAGATCTGGTTTATGTTCAATACACATAACGCAACTTTCAACATTTTGTTACGTATATTAATGAATACATTCATTCAGCATTCCAATATAATAGAAATTTAATAAAAATGTAATAAATGCATGAAATTAATGTCAAGGCAGAAATGTGTGACGTCATTATGACGTCATTGAAAAAAGAATGGCAAAATCTCGCGTGATTTCAGGAGCCAATGATTCATATAAACAATTCCAATAAGTTTTCTTCGATTTCGGTCTAATTAAATTAGCCTAACCGTGTGGCAAAGTTCTGGACAACAATCTAAACAAACAGTGAATTCGGACATGAACCTATTTCGGATAATCAAATTATCACTGATTGGAAATGGAATTATTGGTGCCAGGAAATGTCGGGAATCTCTAGATTTGCCGTCAATTCTTTATGGACTTGACTCTTGGTATGAAGTCAAATGAATCGATTTTCTTAACACGGAGGCGTCACACACAAAAATTGTTTTATAGTAGACACTTATCAGTTGTTAATGCGGCGAACGATACAAATAATGGACTGAGAAAGACATTGAACGAAGTTAGTGTCTTTTTGAATATATTAATCATTTTCCCAACAGGAAATCGTCTTAGTTATCAATACAATATCAAGATCACCTAATAATAAAGACCATCAATTTTTGGATCGCTCATTCTGTATTTCCTCAATACTTCAGACCATTCAAATATAACCACATTTTTTCAAGTAGATATCAGGCTTTTTATATTTCACTGTTTTTACTGTACATATTGTTTTCGGTGAATACTTCATTATAAATACATGTATAACATCGAATCCGACCAGTATAGTTTGAGTTATGGAGTAAAAATTAATAATTCGGGTAAATGTTTATCTTTACAATTCGCCAGGAGAATGCACCGTTTTAGGAAAACTCAAACACAATATATGTACACATATTTCGAGTTTGTCTGTAGTCATAGCTAGAATAATTCCAGTTTATATCACTACATACAGCGCCATCTGTCCCACCAAAACAAGTGCATGAGCATATTAATTGTGCCGTAAGTTTACACTGAGAACGGACGTCAATTAACAACATTTTTTATCTTTCGGCTGCATTTCTTAACGTGATAAATCTTGGTAAAAGCTGATATGTTCCGTTATTAGACAACTCCGCGCAATCAACAACATTAATCATGGAATAAATTGGCACGAGATTCCGTGCTTTCTGACGGAGCCATCGTAGATTGCACGTGCTCTGCATACATACACGTGATTTTTTATATTTTATGGACGTATTAACATTGAATAAAAAGCAGTAGTACTAGTATTCAATGCAAAAAGTCCATCGTCAAGGAAACTGTTTTCTCTAATCTATGTTGTTTCTATAATACAGCGTATTTTATTATCGGTATATCTAATGTGGGTACAGTAATACAGTTTTACGGGGCGGAATCGATTTTTTGAAGGGGTATTTACTATTTTAAGGGGGCGTAACGATAATTTGGTAGACGGAAATAATTCTTTTTACAGTTTTACGGGGCGGAATCGATTTTTTTGAAGGGGTATTTACTATTTTAAGGGGACGTAACGATAATTTGGTAGACGGAAATAATTCTTTTTACAGTTTTACGGGGCGGAATCGATTTTTTTGAAGGGGTATTTACTATTTTAAGGGGGCGTAACGATAATTTGGTAGACGGAAATAATTCTTTTTTGAGGCAGGGTAAATAGTTTTCTTTTCTTGTGTGGAATGTTTCGATAAAATGAAACAAGCTACAAATGTACCCGGTATATAAAATCGGGGACATTCATTAAAAAAAACAACAAAATTTTAAATAGAACCTCGCATACTGGGAATATTAATTCGCTTCCACCAAACACACATTTTAAGTTTAGAAGTAGCGCGGACACGAATTAAAAGACAATGTTACCTTAAACGTGGATTTCATCTTCATGTTAGTTAGATATCCACAAAATTAACAATTATCATTAATACTGCATCCACAGGGCGACATTGAGTAAATTTTGCATAATCTCGCTTATCAGAAGACAACCTGAAGTTCGGCCATTAAAAAACCGGAAACGCAGATAACATAGGCAAAAGTACAAACCGGAAGCCTGAAAAATTCAGAACCAGTCTAATATACGAACGATTCGAATGCCAAGAAACAAAAATTGAAAACAAGGTACATTTTAACCAATGTTTTGATTACATGAAAGCTGATATCATATCGTTATCGCAATAAAAATGAAACTTAATCGCCATGCAGTAAATGTTCTGTTTGAAAAGTGTTCACATTCGTACCGTTTTTTCATTTAAATGTGTTTTATCAGAGTCGTTACGCTAACAAATATTTGCTGTATGCCCCGGAAATGTATCACTAATCAGCCGTAAGAGAACACCAAAAAAACAATAGGAGGTAATAGTCATTAAATGATTGTTGTTGTTGTCGCAGTAATGGCTACTGAAGTTCTTAATGTTTTTGCTGCTGCTGTTGCTGCTGTAGTTGTTGTTGTTGTTGCTGTTGCTATATTGTTGTTGTAGTTGCTGTGATTCCTATTAACAACATCATTCTCCTCGTGGGTGCTGCTGATACTGTTGCTGCTATTATTGCCATTGTTGTTGTTGTTGTTGTTGTTACTGCTGCTCCTGCTGAGGTTTTAGCTGAGCTACTTGTTACCCGTAGTGTTGCCTTTGCTGATAATGATGATAATCCCGGAAGTGACGGTGTTGTAGCTGAAGAAATGAAACATTTCCCGACCAGCGAACTGAATGTGTGGTCAAGTAACCCCAAACATGACTTTTTCTAGCCTATTTTAAAGTCTCGACAAATATTCTAAAATTCATCCGTGTGATTGGTGAACACATTTGGCGAGCTACATATACATGTATATGTACAGTGCAACCTCTCCAAAGCAACACCCTTTGGGAGACGCAAAATCATGTCGTTGTTGAGAGGTTGCCGCTCTAGAGAGGTTGAATAAATAGTCAAATCGTCCATTGGGGACAAAGCATGCTGTTGTTGAAGGGAGGTTGTCGCTCAAGAGAGGGACGCTCTGGAGAGGTTGCACTGTATATCCTTTCTAATGGAAATATGATGGACTGGTGATTGCGTAAAACTAAAACAAGGTACATTCCGAACTTAGACACAGTCTAGTGTTTTCATTAAACAACTTTTCACCACCCTGTAATTCGATGTTTTGACATGAATTGTTAACAAAATCCTAATACCCGGATCTTCTACTAACAACAAATGCATTCCATTCGTTTAGACTTAGTTAACACCTTGAAAACTCGCTTCAGTATCACTCAGCACGCCATCTGTGCCGTGCTAAAAGTTCATCCCAATTTAATACAAAGATTTTTTTAACGATTAGAATGCTTTGATAAAAATACTTTTCATCTGTCGCTTGCACTGATAAGCAACTGGCGGGTCTTCATTTTAGATATGTATGCTTAATTAACAAAAAAATTCGACTTTGTTATAAAACATTTGTTCAACACAATTCAAGGTTCATACGAAATCGTAAGTTTCTTCCGAGTGATCTGAAAGTCTTGAAAGTTAATTAGCAGGTTTGATTAACATTCAAGTCAAGAAAATGTGTCTGATTTTAACATTAAAGTATAGAGTTGCGTATGTTGAAATAATTATGTTTCAGTTGTGGATAAAACGCGGTAATAAACCGTTCCGGAACGGAAATGATATTATTGCTGTATCACGTCTCATTTTCATCAAAGATGTACTTGGGTTGGACTAATAAAATTGAAATAAAGTGGGACGGTGGTTCCAGATGTTAAATCTCTGGATTAGTAGGTATTTCTTTACAACGATGGAAATCGATTAGACCAATCCATTATGTATTTTGACCCACATCGTTAAGGAGATGGTCACAGATGGAACTTTTTTCTTGCAATAAAAACAAAGTTATTGACGTAAACTTGATATACAAACCTGAAGTCGATAAACTGCGAGAAATCATCAATATGCTCCCTATTATGAAAACATTGGACTGAAGTTAACAAATTGATTTCACAGACGGACGTTTTTTTTTTATTTCCAAATGTTAGCTGATTAAGAAATGATGTATATATCCCTATGTTCTATCTGTTGATAGAATAGAAGAATAAAATACATACATCTTTTAACACTTTATTTTTTATTTGATGTTGCAATTTCTCGTATTTGCCACTCCCATCTCACGCAATAATCAGTCATGCATTTTAACTGGTACCCGTTTCGCTCGGCGAAACCTTTTGGTGTAGTGAGAATAGGCGGGAACCAGTTAATCACAATACATGTATACAAAAGTACAAAGAGTCAATCACATGATCGCGAAGACACAGCAATGGATGAGAGCCAGTTTAGTGTAAATGCTATAATAACACGTTCCGTATGTGAAGAGACAAGAACAGTCTACTTAAAAAAAACTTCAGCAAACCGTTTTTTTTATTAATTAACAATTGTGACTAATTACCATTTCGGTGATTAACCCGGATACGTCGTGTCAGAATCGTGCAAAATAATTGAGAAAATGCTTTTTCTCACCGCAAAATGCAATACATAACAATTTATCACAAGGATGGAATGTTCCACTTTCAAACCCCATCAATACTGAAATGTTTTCTACTTTGGTTAATATCATGGCTCGTATTTTACTACACACGAAACGTGACTTATTCAAGTTATGAATTAACTAAATGATTTAAGGTAGTGTAATGGGTAGGAAACAATGGCAGCATTTTCCAGGTTGTACAACACCGACAAGAAAGTAGAAGATCTTTTTATGTATTTTTATTTATTTACCTATTTAGAAGAACTAAAATTAGAATGTCTAATAGTAAATCCATCGACAAACAAACCACCAAACCATCGAGCCTACTGAACCGGACTGAACCGGACACAATTGAACCGGACAGAACTAAACCAGACCGAACTGAACCGGACCGAACTGAACCAGACCGAACTGAACCGGACCGAACTGAACCGGACCGGACTGAACCGGACCGGACCGACGAATGGATAGACAGGCGGACACATGGAAGGAAGTGATCAGTTACTTTTGGAGGAGCAGGTTTTACCTGGCTGATATTTGTCCAGATGGCTAGCCAGCAGATCACTGCATATACTAGAAAAACTTTATGAACAAATCAAAAACTGGTATCTTTGCTGTATGTGTTTCACATTAGTGTGTAAACTAAACAGTTTGATTTTGTTAAATCTGCCAGTCTGATGTTTGACAGATAGAAATGACTATGGTAAGAAGAAAAAGATCCAGTGTTCAGAACTATTTCTTCAAAAAAACTTCGTCCGTATCTCTGTTATCGTTGATTTGACAGCGTAACGTAATGGAAACTCGTTTCGAGCGATGTTTGCGCGCCAATCAAAATACTCCTATCGACAAAAAAAACATTTACCTACCAGGACTCTGAGTTTTTTTTATTGACGTATTGTAATTTATATAAATAATAACCTTAACATTCAAGTTAATTATTAAGAATTCAATTTTAGTCACGCCAGATAATTTCTATGAAACCGTAAACAACGGCACCGAAATGTATCAACATTGGTTAACTTAAACGACTAGGTTAAATAAGAGTTTTGGTTAAAATTTTGGTAAAATGTTCGGTTAGCTGTTGTAGAAAATTTTGTTTAAATTTAACCAAATTTTGTTTGTGTTAAAGCTCAAATAAATCTAACCCAGGTCTAAGATGCTGGTTAAATCTTAACATAAACGGTAACCAGTACCAAAATGGCAGCCCTTTTTAAATGTTTAAATGACTTTTTTTAATGGTTAGTAAACCAAAATGGTTAAATTTAACCTTGGGTTAAATTAACCATTTGGTTAAAGTTAACCAATATTTATACAATTTGACACGGGTCGGTTGTTGTTATTTTTATTGTTTCTACTGATGGTGTTTTAATTTGCCTGATTACGTCTGTTTTGAAACACAAATGAGCGGCATGAAATACGATACAGTCCAGCCTGCTCTGTATGAACACTCTACATAAAAGAGATGACGATAAAGATACATGTCAATGAATGAATCTCAGGGGAATCAACGAAGCACGAGATTCAGTTAATTAATAAATTGCTGTTAGTTTCAGAGAATGTTGACCAAAATAGAAAAAAATAACAGTTATCGATCAGACAATACACCAGAATAGCGCTTTAGCCAAGTTCCTGCTAGAGATATTTACAGCGTCACAGAATGACTGAAAAAATAACACATGTCCATAACAGGTGTTCGGTATTTAATGGCATTGACATATCGTACATGATGACCGTAGCAGTCAGTGAGCGGCGGTCAGTTAGCTTGTGGCTATTAAAACTGAGCGTCAGAGATGCGCACACTGTGAGATTTGTCTTTTAATTTGTCATGAACGTAATTTAACGCAAGAAAACATTTTTAAAAAACTCGCCAGCACCGCGATTCAATCACTGCTATTTACGATGGTTTACGATTGATTTACGATTCCGAGATAGTCTCAACTCCAGGCAAATATGACAAAAAAATGATTTACGCGACCTTTAAATAATGTGAAAATATGACCGATCGAACGTATCCCCATAAATGTGTTGGCTTCAATTGGTGGCCTCACAAAAGACCTCATTTCTGGACTTTCATTTCTCCATTAAACACATGAAATGTTACCCACTACTCCTAATGTATGCCACATGACTATGTTATAAATAACTAGGCTGAATAACATGATTACTTTTTCTACTTTTCAACTATTTCGTCGATGGCTTCCACTCGGCGGATATAACATCCGATATTTCCCGGAGAAAAAAATAACTTCCAGCCAGCAAACAGATGGTCTTTTCTTGGATTCACCGCGAACAGTCTCAGCAATCATACAAACATCTTGTCGAACGTGTTAATTTACAGTGGAAGTTCGGGCGAAAGTTGCCGTCTTTCAGAGAATTCTCACAGATACGGAATTATTATCTTTTAACCCTAACTGCTTCTTGACTTCAAAAGATTTTTTGTTTGTAGCAGCCGGTGCGCACTGAAAACAATTGTTTAACCTGTTTTCGTGGGATTCTATCAGTCATTTGAGAAATCTGATGGGTTTTGGCTAAAGTTTTGCCCTGTCCGTGACCATTACGGATTTTTACTGCGATAAAAGAAAGTAGAATAATTGACTCCGGTTATATATTCAGAAAACCTTATCATATAACAGAATAATGCCTTTGATAAATACTTCATACAGAGCTTAACAGGTTATATTGAAATTATCCAGATCATTCATTGTGAATATTTATAGTACATGCAAGCGTTCACTAGATCGTCTGATCATTATCAACTAAACGCTATCCAAGCGTTTAATGGGTTTTATTCGTTGTTCCTTTGTTGTTTTCGCCTAATATTTATTTATGCAGTCGCGAAGGAATATTTTAGAAACAAAAAACACACATCAACAAGATCTGGTATATAACTGGACTAAAATATCAATAGTCTACACTCAGGAGTCAGTGTTTAGATTCAAGCATTCGATTGGCTGCATTACCTAACGTAAATGTAGAATTGACCAATCGCAAACCTTCATATACATTTTAGCTTATACACCTAGTTTTACGTCTACTTTGAGTCACATATTTCTTAGGTACATTCCCACGAGCACAATGTTACCCTATAAAAGTTCGATCGGCCGTCTAATATAACGTAACACCTTGTAATGTAAATTTAATGCTTGCTTCACTGTTTTCAATGCATGTCAATAATAACTTAAAACGGATCATAATACATCAAGCACTTTTATTTGGAAATGGTTCAGAATTTGACAAATTTACAGAAAATGGTTCACGAAGAACAAAAAAAAGAACCATAAAATCATTTTTTTTCAAATATTTAGACATGTCTTGATACGCATGTGTACGCGCATGGTCAGTTATTCCTGACCATTCAAAAATACATACAATGATTTGAATTAATTGATTTGGATCGAAGACAACTGAAGAACAATATTCGGAATGTCTTGGATCCATTCCTGGTTTCTCGGACACTCGAGTTTTGACAGGAAATGACACGTTTGACTTATGAATAGTGTTTTTGTGTCTAAGATATAGCACTGCATACATTGTTAGATTAATCATCTCATGCTATGAATTACAAACGCCAACTGTCTGTGAAATAGATGGACAGTGTGCATTAGAACACGTGTTAAGATGTGTCTGTACTTTAGAAACTATCCCAAATATTTATATCACATATGATACGAACATAAAATGATATGCCGTAACAAAAACCGGTGCTCATTAAATCTAAGCTTTCCTATATGCAATATTAAGTACACAGTACGAAAAAAAAACGAACAGTTCTCTACAAACTGAACGGAAAGGTCCTTCACCAAACTCAAAACTCATTAGATTTTAGATTTAGACTCAAATGTTGCAAGCCGCGGCCGTGGTCCAGTGGTTAGTGCGCTGGACTTGGAACCAAGAGATCCTGGTTCGAATCCCGGCCGCGGCAGGTCATACCCTTCTATGAAAATCTGACAAAATGTCGATATTCCTCCACATGTGGAGAAGTTGCCGGCTCCTTTTGGAAGGGTAAGTTAGTACTGGTTGGTATATAGTCCAGGAAAACGGGTTAGTTGAACTGGTCGCCGTATATAACTGAAAAACTGTTGAAAAACGGCGTTAACCCCAGTGACAATAAGTCATATAAAAATAAAAACAGCAACAAAAAAAACATCAAATGTTGCAGTAAACCAAATAAGTACGATAACATCCTAGACGAAAATTTGCTACCAGTCATGCTAACGGCCATTCTGTCCGTATCGATTACGGTTATCATTCCATGCTATGTCGGTTAACCAGTCCGTCCAATAAAAGTTACCATTGAACGAATATTTACCAATATCAATTCAGCAAATAATTGGTTAACTTACAATTATTTAGTACGAACAGATAGTGAGTCATATTTATCGAATGTCGAAAAATTAGAACCATTAACATGAAAGTGGATTGATATACGCGAAACGAGCAGACACTGAACGAGATACATCGTAAATTTGGATGATTACTTCGGATACTTCTATCCTTCATTGCGGAGGTTCATTAATGAAAATTGACTTTTTATCTAGTAGCCGCGGGGTCGACTTTACCTAATGATAATCAGGGATGGCTATCAATACCAGTCCGGCCGAAAAGCGCGCTAACCTACCCAAAAGTTCAAGCGCATCTGTTAATTTTGACAATGGTTTTAATTGAATTAATTTGTTTAGTAAATGTTACTGGTTTTACGCACGTTTTCAACAGCGTTTTAGTCATAATACCAGCGATCAAATGCCCTTATTACGATTTTCTGTACCAGCATTAACCTTATTCTCCGCGCGTTACTACCAACTTCTCCGCATATATGAAAAGTGGTAGACGACTATTGGTCTTAAAATGTCTTCACACAAATCACCGCTGCGAACATGCTCCATGATCTGGGCTCGACTCGTGAACCCGAGTTTCGTAGACCTGACAAACACACGCACCAAATTACTACAAACATGCCTCAAACCTGAGATGAGAACTCAACAGTCCAAGATTACCTCCAAGATCCGATAGAGTTCTAGATTATATGGCACAATTCTGTCTAAAGATTGGACTGCACGTATAGCCAAAGTATACCAAACCATACAGCACCTAGATTTGGCAGTGGACCACTTCAAGAGAACTTAGAAATTCAGAACGTTACATGAGAAGAACAAGATGACGTCATACTTGTTATTGATAAAAATGCAGAGGTATATCATACACAATCATTGTTTTCTTTATCAACAAAACTTAGAATCAATTTCACTACAGAATCACAGAAAATGCTCCATCGGCAAAATTTCCAAACATATTTCCAACCTACTCTTCATTTTTTCCAAGAATGGATTGGCTTAAAAAATATTAGTGTCCAGGTTTGGTAGTTCGTCCAGTGAACCGTAAACCAAATGCATGCATTTGAAATCCACGATTGCACGGCCTTACAAAAGTCGGTTAAACATCAATCGCCATTCGCACTGTACAAGTTTTAGCGTGTTTCGTTTTATCAAAAGTCATAAAATTATATTTTATAACTTATTCACCTCTCTCCAGAAAAAATGTAAATTACTGTTAATATCTGATCTAAGTGATGTGAAATTTCGAGTACAAAAATCAATGATGTTTATAAAGAGTTGAATAAACTTCAAATCTCCGGTAAATCTTCCTGGACTGAGTTTCGAGTGCAGTCATACCCGAACTTTCTTATTTATAGAACGATGTAATAACAGCAAAAATCATTTACAGACGATACAAAAAAAACAACAATTAAACGTTTACATTAACTGCAAGTTAAACTACTGCACCCAATTGTACAAACAATGGTTTACTTCAACCACTGGGTTACATCAGAGTTATGGTTAAAATTTTGGTTAAAATTTCGGTTAGCTATTGTAGAAAATTTTGTTTAGATTTAACCAAATTTTGTTTTTGTTAAAGCTCAAATAAATCTAACCCAAGTCTAAGATGCTGGTTAAATCTTAACATAAACGGTAACCAGGACCAAAATGGCAGCCATTTTTAAATGTTTAATGATTTTTTAATGGTTAGTAAACCAAAATGGTTAAATTTAACCTTGGGTTAAATTAACCATTTGGTTAAAGTTAACCAATATTTATACAATTGGGCGCTGCAAACAGTCATAAACCAATTTCTCCATTATAAATCTAA
This sequence comes from Lutraria rhynchaena, assembly GCA_008271625.1. Lineage (NCBI taxonomy): Eukaryota > Metazoa > Mollusca > Bivalvia > Venerida > Mactridae > Lutraria > Lutraria rhynchaena. The sequence continues at coordinate 140,462 of VIBL01000122.1, read as the reverse complement.
CCAAGAAATTCAAAATGTACAGTAAAACCCCGCTTAGCGACCACTTGAATATAAAGACCTCCTCATTATAACGACCACTTATTATCTAACCGGTTTTTGATATTTCCTCTACATTTCAACTTAATAATGGGACCACCTCCATATGAGGACCGCCTCATTTGGGTCTCAGGTCATTAAAAGTGGTTTTCCTTAAATAAATTATCACGCTGAATGTTTGGTTCATATTTATTTATTCATTATATTTTTGTGTTTCCCCGGGGGTTAGTGTGAGATGGGTTTAGGGAAGGGAGTGTTTCGGGGAAGATGGGATTTTTTTTATCAATATATAAACTTACATTTAATGTTTCCTGTGACCGGTTTCGCTCGTCATTTTGCAAAGTGTTAAGTCACCAATTCTTGAATACACAAATTCATTAGGAAATATTCTGACGTCACATAATTCCAAAATGCTGATATCCATGAATTTATTTATTTTACAATCTGAAAGTAGAAACAAAATTTAATATAAATGTGCTGATCAGTGCCTCATGGTCATGTGACAACTTCATAGAAAACCACGTGACTGGAGGATTCAAAGTTGTTCAGTTTATCTGATGACCCGTCTCAAAATAAAGTCTCACCATTGGTCCAAATTTTATACCGAATTCAAATGCAACTAATCAAAACTATAGTTCAAGGATTAAAGTCAATGATTGGTTGGTTCTCAAATTGATAAAAAAGGACCAATAAAGATAGAATGAAAGCTATGTTCGGAGTGTAAAGACTCTCAGAAGATGGATGAACGGAGATGCGATGTTTTATGTTACATTTTTATCCAAAAAATCGTGCTTTGCAGCAATAAGCAAAGCGTACTCAAATGTCAAGTATGTCAGATTAGAGAAAATTTCCCAACAAAATCCAGGTAATGTATTTTACTTTCCGCGGCATTCAAAACCTTTGCCAAAATTCGCGAAATAAAAGAACAAGTAATGCAAGTTAGTTTAAATGTTTCGCCAATGTTTTGTTTTAATCCGTGTTCCGTAAACTTAGACGCCAGAATCTGTTCATTCAGAAATAGAAGCACGGGCCACGTGTTTCTTGTAGGTAATTCGACTTCTCACATATATTTCCATCGATAAACGGGGTTGTTCTGATTTGTTACCTAGCCGTACTGGTAAGGGACATAGACAGTTATACGTCACTGAGATGTTGTTGCTGGAAGACATCAGACAAAACTAACAAATCAACACAGAAACAACAAGTTTTCAAACACAAGTCACTATTATCTTCAACTAGCTGCAGAGATGGCAGTAAAAACTATCAGACATAAAGTATTTTTATCAGAAATACAGGTATTTATGCATAAGAAAACATGCTATTTATTGGCCTATAAAATATATTTAAGTGTCGTAGTCGATATATACCCTGGGAACTCGATTAAGCAGTAAAGATAGTTCATTCTGATAGAAAAACGAACACAGCTTGCATGCAAATAGCCTAACAAACATATCAGACCCACAATACTCATTAGGCCAAATGTAAAGAAAGAATTTTCTTATAAAGTTCTGCAAAATAAAAGGATTCAAAGTTGTTCAGTTTATATGATGACCCGTCTCAAAATAAAGTCTCACCATTGGTCCAAATTTTATACCGAATCCAAATGCAACTAATCAAAACTATAGTTCAAGGATTAAAGTCAATGATTGGTTGGTTCTCAAATTGATAAAAAAGGACCAATAAAATGATTGCATTCTAAGAATGTACACAAAAATCAGTTTGAAAACCGACATACGAACTCACATCGCACACACCTCTACATTAATGCAATTTAATGTTCTGATAAATTTCGAGACGCAGGTACACCCATGAATGACTTTATATACAACTAGAACATATTCCATTACTGACAATTCATGAATCAAATGTTATGAAACCTTCTCATTATCATATAACATCTGCGCTTGTTTTACGTCTTTGATGATTTGAAAACAACGCATCCTAGAAATACAGTAACACCCCAGTTAGTGACAACCTCAAAACTAAGACAAAACAAGAAACCTCAGTGTCATTATTTCCTCTTGATTTAAACTAGATAAGGCCAGAACAAATAGTTATGTTGACGGCTACTTGACAAACAATGGGTAGGTTCGCAATTTTTTCCTGTCTATTGTTTTTTTACTAATTTCGTATTTGGGAGGTACGATCCGTCCTACATATTTTCGTACTTTGGACTTTGTTGTTGGAAACATTATAGCCGAAAACACGACTACAACGCATGATGTGTGTAAAACCGGAGACCATGACGACACAAATTAGGATTCGGTAATTTACGACTTTTACGGACTTTACCGATGTCGCTCAAGAGAGGTCCTCTGAAAGAATTTTTAGCCAGGTCACATGACCCATCGCAAAATACCCGGCTTAACAACGGTTACGCTGGTCTATGTATAGGGGACACGTTTCGGTTGTATCTGCAAGTCAAATTTATCGTATAAATAAAAAATCCGTCCAACAAATCATTAGCAGAAATTAATCCCCGAAAAATGGTAAACTTACATATTTTTAGCATTTTTCTGTAAAATAGCCGATTAATTATATCACTTTTGTTAACGTAATCCATCAACAAAATCTCTACAAGATATGAATATGTACGAAAAGAAACGAACGCTGTAAAACTGAAGTACAGTGTAAACCATGTTTAAAGTAATATACAGTTAAGCACGAAACTTTCCCTAACACGATTTATTGCCGCTATAAGAAATGTAACGGAGAATGTAAATAACAACTTTCGTATGAAATATAGCGATGTACTTTTGATTTAATTATCGTCCTACAAGTTATTGGTTTTCACAGACGAGTTTCAGCATCAGCCGACAATTTGAAAATGAATTTACAGACGAGAAAAAAACAATAGTTAGACAAATTTTCGAATTATTGTTGGAAACCGTTTAACACCTCAAAATAGCGGCTCACAGTATTTTATTCTCCGTTTTGTAGATACGATCAACATATGCATTAACTCCAAAAGATGTGGGATGTGAAATTTAAATGTGACCGGATAGTACATAGATAATGTATTTTAAATTCGCGCGGTGATAAGATAGGAATAGATTCTAGTATACAGTAAAACGCCTCCATGCCTTGTTCGCATAGACCAAGACTTCGGTCGGTTCATAGAAGTACGCAGATTAAAGGAATTTTCTCCAGTGTCGCACAAAATTGCTAATATTAACGTAAAACACAGAACATTTGGGTATTTTCTATTGTGTTCGCATCCTGGAGTTTTTCAGTATAGAAGGGTTCGTATAAGAGAGGTTCCTGTGTATACTGTAGTTGTTTCACAATTTCCTTCATTGTGGCAAGCGCTGATAGATTAAAGTTTGTATGCAGTAAAGCACAGGGGCACGGATATTTTCGCCTACATTTTATGTATCAAAAATGCAAATCGTGTGGGGAGATTTGTTCTATGAATACAGTCCCACCTGACTTAACGACCATTTGTAAGTAACGACACCAGTGTGAACTACAGACACTGTGGGCACTACTAAGTTAATGCTGCAGACAAAAAGGGGTCAACAGTTAAGACATCACCTTAATCAATAAAGAAACATTTTTTCGCTCTAAAAACAAGAAACTTTTGCTCTTTAACTAATTAAGCACGACTGTTTCGATTTAAAAACAAGGCTCTATTTTTTCTGTGAACAAAATCAAACACTATTTTTTTTCGATTTAAAAACGGGGCTCTACTTTCTTCTTTGAACCAATCAGGCACTATTATTTTCTTTGAACCAATCAGGCATTATTATTTTCTTTCAACCAATCAGGCACTATTATTTTCTGATAACCAATCAGGCGCTATTATTTTCTTTCAACCAACCAGGCACTATTATTTTCTGATAACCAATTAGACGCTATATTTTTCTTTTAACCAATCAAGCACTATTGATTTCTTTTAACCAATCAGACGCTATTTTTTTTCTTTCAATCAATCAGGCACTATTATTTTCTGATAACCAATCAGGTGCTATTTTTTTTCTTTCAACCAATCAGGCACTATTATTTTCTGATAACCAATCAGAAGCTATTTGTTTTCTTTTAACCAATCAGGCACTATTATTTTCTGATAACCAATCAGGTGCTATTTTTTTTTCTTTCAACCAATCAGGCACTATTATTTTCTGATAACCAATCAGGTTCTATTTTTTTTTCTTTCAACCAATCAGGCACTATTATTTTCTGATAACCAATCAGGTGCTATTTGTTTTCTTTTAACCAATCAGGCGCTATTTTATTTCGATAGACCACCGGGCGAGAAAAGGCGGTCCACAAATTGACAATGCAAACACTAGTTGTGCTATTTCTGTAGAACTGAAGTTTTAGACCCGAAGAAAAACAGAACCACGTACGTTTGTGAATATCGATTAACGAGGCTTGCATTGGTTCTCATTGAAATTTTATGGAGTACGCTGTGAATGTAAGATAATAGTCAAATCGTGTCGGTATTATGTCAATGCAATTATTTTCTACAATGTAAAGTTGGTTCTATTTTGTTATCAGATTAGAGTAAAACAAGCGGAAACAATAACAACTTATCATCACGTGACACAGTTTGTTTCAGAGCAATACGGTGTGTATTACCAATGGATGAGTTTTCAAACCAGTAACATCCAGGGAAATCTGTTTTGCATAAATTAAAACGTAGAAAAAAATGTCGAGTATGTACACAAACAAATCGTACAGATGAACAGTGTGGTGGGATAAGACAATGTGAAGAAATCACCAAGGCTTAAGTGTGATAGAACGGATCTCCTCAAATCCGAAAACCCCTCTTATCCGAAAACCCCTCTTATCCGAAAACACTTCTTATCCGAATATATTCTTTTGCCCAGACATATACAGAGGTTACACCGTAGGTACCAGTAACAGAAGTGATTCAACAAAACTGTCAGAATAGCAGACACACTTTCAAAGGATCGATCGATTCATGTTCTGCTTAGAAATATAACACCAAACGAAAGCATAAAGTTGTGGATAAAAGCAAGCCAGACCGACATTTGTGATTGACTTATTATTTGGTATGACCCAAATCGTTCATTTCTAGCTTCTTATCAGCGTTGACAATGTTAACGAGCTAATATCAGTGCGCATGCGCATAGAAATGAAAACGACGCTCTTGATGAAATCTTAATTTGATCACGGTACGTATGAATGTTGATCGTTTACTAATTAGCATCAAGACTCACTGGTGAGTCAAATAAATTTGTAAGAGTTTCTCCAACTGGTCAGGATAGTCATCTAGAACATTTGAAGTACGGATGAGCTGAAAAAATTATGGACTATAGTACAGGTATGTCATAACATTCTAGTAAGGATGAGGAAAGTCAGAAATTATCGGAATAATTAAATATTATAAATTATTAAATAACATATGAACATATGACTATTACCATTATTACTGGCTTAGAAATTTATAAATATGTTTTGTTTTGTCCAATCGTAACTTACATGTGATGTATTGTATTTGTATTTCGTTAACATGTAAACTGTTGGGCTTTATGCCTTATGTTTGAATAAATATCTATCTATGACAAGTGGCAGAACCCCGTATTTACCCGTTGTAGATAGCTGACTTCATTTTTGACCCCGAACCCTTTTTATCATAAATATAAGGGGCATTAAATATGGAAATTCCGCATTAAGATACATTTATGTAGTTTCTTAGTGTACTGCAACATATGTCGCTGATTGTATGTCATGATAGAAACATGCCGGAGTGAGTCACCATATTGTACGTATAAAATATTTCATAATTGTGTCAGGTACGTAAACATAATATCATATACAAGTACTCGGAGCGACCATATCAAAAAGTCTAATTTAACGTTCTTATTTTGCCAAAATTACCCCAAAATCACTACACGTATCGATAAAAATCGATTCGGCGTTAATCGTACAGCAGTATGATATTATTATAACCTAATTGCGATAAATCGATAAACCGATAAATCGTTGCAGCCATAAGTCAGACATACTTAACAAGTACCTAAGCGGTATACAACAAGCATAATAAAAAATAAAGATTTTGATCAAATCGTTTGAAAATTATACATTGTAAATAGTTGAATGTCTTGCGAATTGCAAGAGTTTATCATGTGATCAAAAACTAATTTTACATCTAAACTTTGTACAAGTCACATGATCAATAATTAATTTGTTACAATTCATTTTATTTGCTTTCTGTTTAGAAAGTGTCTCAATTCCAAGGAAATCGGACTCTGACTCAAAGGAAATTTTAAGTTCGCATGAAGACCCATTCACAAGTCATGTCCCTGAAGCTAACGCTGAATAATTTACAACAATTTCTCCCGTGAAATAATCGCGTAAGTCTTCAATGGGAATATTTGTGTCTTCTAAGTAGTTAGACTATCCCGTTACCCGTGAGTCAGCATAAAAAGACATCAGTCGATGAAACTGCATATATTAATTTATCAAAAACATATAACAATAATTCAAAATGTTATTTTGCCATACTGTTTTGATAAAAGTGTTTAGAAATGACAAGTAATACGGCAACCTCTTTTTTTCGTTCGTGAGCAATAAAAATGCAATTCTACAGTAAAACAGGGTTATACTGAACTCGGATTTAATGAATGACCGGATAAAGTGGGGAATTTATTGTTCCCCACCGAAACCTTCATTTTTACAATTGATATAGCGAAATATGGTTATCATGAAGTATTCATTCGGGTCCCAAGAATTCACTACATCCATGCTCTACTGTATTTAGTAATACAGTGCAACCTCTCCAAACGCTTTGGGAGACGCAAAATGGTGTTGTTGTTGAGAGGTTGTCGCTCTAGAGAGGTTAAATAAATAGTCAAATCGTACAGTAGGGAAAAAGTATGCCGTTGTTGAAGGGAGGTTATCGCTCAAGAGAGGGCCGCCCTGAAGAGGTTGTACTGTACAACATACTAAATACTAAATGATTTAGTTAGACCGCAATTAGCAACCATTCCTGTAACGGCTGCCTATTTATAACGACCACTGAATTAATTTCGAGCCAATATTCAATATCCCTCTAAATTTCAACTTGATAATGAGACCGCATCTATTTTATAACCTTGTTTGTCCCTTAAATGTAGTACATGTAATAATTTTGAAGTTTTCCAAAACTTATGAACGGTAGATTAACCATAATTGAAGCATGCGAGAAACTGCAACAAAGCAACAAATATCACACAGTATGCCAATTGTAAATGTATTTTTAAAAAAAAACTCCAGCGCCGCTTTGCAAAGACTCGTATATCAAAATTAGTCTAGAGAAACTGTTGCTTACCAGAATGAAATGAAATATCCCACACAAACTCACAACAACATCAGCACTAACGTAAATGATCCACATCACTTAGCAACACTTAACAACATAATAAATGGTGTATGCTTTTTAGAATACACGGATTTTTTCGATCTTGAATGAATTCCGGTTAAGAAATTATCCGGAAAAATACTAGTTTTTTTTTGTATACCCTACATAAACTCAATCAACAGATGTTGTGTATGCAGGTTGGAGATGGTTTCGAATCAGGGGCGGATCAAAAATCTGTGTTGGGGGCGGGCATCTTTTTTTGATCCACATGAAATGATTGTAATCAGAATACATTGATATGTTTGCCTGATGCGGCTTGATGTAAGCTTCTATGCTCACCCCGACATTAGTTCATCCTTAGGTTAAGCATGAACAAAGTCAGTGTTTACCTTTCAGGAGAATGAAAAGGAACTTGCTTGAAAAGATTGTAAAGCTCCGCCCATAAACGTGCCAACATTAGACACGCCCCGTCCCGCCTCCCGCCTGCAATACCTATGAATCTAAGTCAATTTATATGGATTAATAATAAGGTATTACAGATCTTAAATACATTAAAACTACACCAAGAGCAGAAAAATGATGTCCACTGTATAAAATGTACAAAACAGTATGGATTATGGCAAAAATGTGGGAGGGGTATTAGGAGGGAGGGGCCTATATTGGTTTCCCTAGACGTCTCTTGTATAGTACATGTATAGCGTAATTAAATACTTGATCATGGTCGGGTTTGGCACTCGCTTTAGCAGACAACTTCCGATCCACTAAACAGCTAATTCCTCATTCCAAAAAAAATCTTTCTGCATAAGGGGACAATAAGTAAATAAAAGCAAAATTTGATAATGAATGAACCAACGATATCCCCACTACTTAATTCCCAGAACCGCCCCTGACTTGTTTAATAAACCTGTTCTGTTCGATAGTGGACCTCGCTCGTGGTCAGGTCTTAAAGATTCGTACGCAAGATAAAACATTATACTATCAATCATAGTCTAAACATATGTGCATAGTTTGTACGCTTTCAAAACTAATTATGCGCCGTCGAAGATATTAGCTACATGATAAATTGGAACGATTTCAGTGCTTTGATTTTTATCGTATTTAATCGATCATATTTGACGTTTATATCGGAAGCAATCCGAATGTTTTGAGAATTTCCCGCGCGATTTTTCTAATTGGCAGATAAGAAGTTTGAGAACGCCCCGCTAAATATCTCAAGTTGGCAGAAAGCATATTGAAAATGCCTTCTTGATTCCGACGCGGTGAGTAATGAAAGACTGAAGAAAGCACACGAAAATTGGAAGAAAAAAATAATTAGAACAAAATACTTGAAATTGGCTTATGTCGAGGACTGGTTAACCTTTCAACGCTGTAGAGAAACACGGATCTGCATTGACGTGTTTTATGCCAGTCTTAAAATGTAGAAACAAAATCATCTGTCTGTAAACTTCACAAGAAATTTATTCTTCGGAACGGGGTCTATGTTCTATTTTTGTAAGATTATTAATCAGTCTCACTGGAACAATCTATGAGAAGCAATATATACATGTTAAGTCTTCATTTCAATACCCTATAGTCCTGTTTTTAATACATATTTAAAATAAAACGCATCATAAGGGTATTAAACGCTCCTGGTTTCCGCTAACCCGATCGACCCAATTTTTTGTTTGCCGATACAGGTCTATTTTACGGACGCGGTAGATTTTTTCCGTGCCAATAGTTTCATTTTCCTATGACCTTACATGTAAATCTCTAAACTAAAATATCAGCTGTGTCGACATGTTTTCATGTAACCGGTAAGCTACCAAAAGTAGAAGGGGAATCTGGGGGGAGGGGTTCAAAGCGGTATTGTGTCCGTTGTTTCGGAAAAAAGTAGCCGGCGGGAATACTCAAATAGCCGCTTAATTTTTCCGACTTTCGACGCATTTTTACACCATGACACCCCTGAAATATACAAATATATTAAAACAACAGTTCCGCCGCCTAACCGACCTGACATATTTGGGAATGTTAGAAGAAACCTTGCATTTATTTTTTTTGGCCTAATGAGAAGTTAAACAGCGATCACACTCACCTGGCGTTGGTCGACTTGAAAACATGTCAGCGAAAAATCTAATGAATTTGACTAAAAAATAAACACTCTTGATAAATATAGGTATTTTTTTTCAAGTATTTAGAATCTATCCCCTAAGACCATAAATAAATACATTTCCGCCGATGTTTATAAAAAAAACATTAAAATCAACTCTGAAGTATTAACACGTTAAGGCCGACTAACAGCTGGGAAAATGGAATTAAGATACTGCGAATGAAGGATTCTATTCTTAACCGGCATTTTCGGTAATATTCAGTAATCTTCAGCAACTTTCGTAATTTCTGTGAATTAAAAGATAAAAAGTTATCTTAAAAAAAGTAATAATAATCGTTGGCGAGATAAAAAATCAACAGAAAATCCTTAAGTTAGCATCGCGCAAAGTATGATGCTTTAAAAAGTGAACGACTTTCCCCTCTACACGTGTTATTCAATTCACAGTAACGAAATCAATAAAACTATTTCTTTAATGCATAAAATCGAGATGTATGTTTGTTTGTTTGTGACTTATTGTCACTGGGGTTTAACGCCGTTTATCAACAATTTTTCAGTTTTCCTGGACTGTATACTAACCAGTACTAACTTACCCTTCCACAAGGAGCCGGCAACTTCTCCACATATGGAGAAAAATCGACATTTTTGTCAAATTTTCATGGAAGGGTATGACCTGCCGCGACCGGGATTCGAACCCGGATCTCCGGGTTGCAAGTCCAACGCACTAACCACTGAACCGCGGCCGCGGCTTGAGATGTATGTAATACAGTCACGATAATATCTCTGCTGATTTAAAGTACAGGACAACCCCGGCATCAATCCCCACCTTTAAGGACCGGACTATTCGGCCATAATATTGTTGTGGTTGAATTATCGTGTTGAAATGTACAAAGAAGATACTTAAAACTGGTCCCAGAACAAGTTGTGGGTGAGGTGAACTTGATATTAAACGGGCCGCTTAAAGAAGTTTTACTGTAAATTATGAATACATTAATCCATCATCTAGACAACTAGTTCCACTTTTGGAAGTCAACCAAAGAGATGAGGGTAGCGAAAACAAAATTAGCACCAGAAAAGTGCTCACTTATCACAGAGAAAGTTACAGTCAACTAGTTAACTATTTTATATAGGTTCAATATGGCATCCATTCAATTGAAGTGTGTACTACCCTATAAACATCACATTATCCTGTTTTCAAAATGCATGCCACCTAATAGATATAATTGTATTTTGCTAGACTAAACGCGATAGTGTAATATTGAAATCAATTAACACCGCGCATGCGCGACGAGCTAGAAACAATTTTACAATAAACATGATTGACGTCATCAAATTGGTCACACACGTACAATAGAAACGGTCAAATTGAATAATTTGGTTAAGTTACAATCATTTATTTGCCCAATTTAATGCACTAGAGAATAATAATTCGTGAACAAGTCATTTATCAAATAAAGTAGATATCACATAAACTTGAAATAAAACGACCGACTGAGGACTAATTCAGACACGCATCACTCTTTGTTCAAGATAAACTTGGTGAAAGGACGTACAATGACGTCACATATCAATAAATAAAAACCCAGTTTTGTTTAAAGATGAAATTCCATGTGCTTCAGCGCTTTCGTGGCATTAAAAGCACCTTTAAACATTCACCACACCAGAAAACCCCGGACTAATTGAATAACATTTATTTTTATCCGTTTGGAAGACCTCGGTCATTTCATATAACTTAACTTCGCAATAGTTTGGCGTAGCGGCGCCATTAAAATGTTCAAATGAATCCACAAAGCGCAGTTTTTCTTTCACAAATGTATTGAAAAAAGCATGTTTTGTTATTGTCCCCCAGACAATGTTGCATCTGCCGAAATATTGAGATGGAGCAGTTCTTTGTTTTAGATATTAGTGCGTAAGTTTTCTGAGAGAGAAAATTTACCTCACGTATCACGTGATCGTATGGAAACAAAAATAGGTCAAAGGTCAACAGTATGAGATGTCAAAATAAAAAATACTGTTTTAAATCTGATTTGAAGGTTCGACAATTCAGTAACTCAGCATTGGTTAAAATACTGCAAACATTCACTGACCAAGTGGTAGGTCACCCTGTCTCCATTTTAGCGAAAATCTATACTTCAAATCATAATACATGCATTGTGATAGCATTTTTAACAATGATTATTCTTCGGAAATAGCCAAATAACGTTCGGCTTCATTTCGTATAGCCATAATATACACTTTTCAAACTTAAAGCTTGCAAAATGTGTAATTTTTCTAAGAGTCAAGAAATGGTAATTAGAACAAATCACCTCTCGGACATCTATAAGAAAACATCTTTAGAGAAATCCTGTGAAGAAGACGAAACGACAGTTAAGAAACATAAACATTTAACACAGTAGGTGTGTTGGTAGTATTTTCTGGGGGTGGGGTAACATTACATAATTGTACTGAAAACCAAAAGCTGAAATAAAGAACCTTTTTTTCAATATCGCTAAAACAAATTTTGGGTGTTGGTTACGTATCTGCAAAAGAGCAATATTTTATGGATGGCCTTAAATTAAATTTTTATTAATCATGTGATATTTTCATGTCCCAAACGGCGTTACATATTTACGGTAATGAACATGCGTACATTAATGACGAATTGTTAGCATTTAATAACTGGCATCATATGAAACGATACCTGACTAAGTTACAAAACTATCGTTATACTTCATCATCAAGAATTCAACAGATATATCTGATGTCTGCATGATATTAATATCAAACGAAGTAGCATTTAAAAAAACAGGAATTCATTTTCGGATGCAAGAAGAGTACAGTAAAACCTCACTTATCGACCACTTCAAAACCTCCACATAACGACTACCTTTTGGACTGAAAAAAATTCTTAATATTGAGGTTGTCTCATCAAGGTGAAATATAGAAGAACACGGTTATAGCACAATTCCTGGAACCCGAATAATTTACCTAATTGAACAGTAGGAAACGGTTATAGTTAATTCCGTGGGACACGAATAATTACTTCGTTATATCCACATTGAAAGAAATAAGGACGGGCGAGTGCAGAGAAACATAAATATTACCCTATATCTAAGTTCTATAACCGTGCTTTACTGTATAGAGGAAATACTGAAAACAGGTCCGAGGATATGCGGTCGTTATACTAAGGTAGTTTTAATATTACAGTGGTCGTTAAGTGAGGTTGTACGGTAAAACATCAATACAACATATCCTGCTAATTTAATAAGAAACAGTGAATTGAATATGATAACATCATTTAGCTGTACGAGCAAATCGGGATAAGACAATTAGCTGTGTATTTATATAGCTAATGTATATACAGGTTACTGGCACCTGTTTGGGGGACAAAAGGTCGAAGTTCATTTTTTGCACATCAGAGATGCTAAAAGAACATTCGGAACACTCGGCCAATTTCGTACCTAATATTAGATGTAGACGGCCGAGGTGCGCCGAATGGTTAAAAAAGTTTAGAGCACACCAATTGTTCAATTATCAAGTTTTATATATCCAGCGCTGTTCTGATCTAATATCCGATATCAACATGTTGCACTGGAAGCGAATGAAACGGAATATTAATTGAATGATCATATCTGTGAGGGATAGTTTTAGTTCGGTTTGACCTAAACGTTAATGAATTGACATAATTATTCAAACAAGCCTGTAATCGGAATATCTCGGTCGATAACGCAATATGAATTAGACGTGTACCACGTTCATGGACTGAAAGCATGCGAGTGTCAAAGCGCAGCGTAAATACAATATACAGGATTCTAATAAAACATCATTCGGAACACCTCGGTAAAACTTACATCAAGCAAAATTCCTGCACCTCAGCAAAACAATCAGTTCTTACAAGCATTTAAACGGAGCATCAGACAATTACCCATTTGGTAATTCATATTTCATCGATTAAACATTTGATATTCCTCTGACAATATCGATAATAGTTGATAATGATACAAATGAATTAATAAACATTCGTTAATATCTCGGTCAATTTGACATACCGGGTGTTTGTATAAGAGGTGGGTGAAATTTGAAACAGGGCAGATAAGTAATTATAGTTATCCTCCGGTGATAGATTCAAGTAAAATATTTTAAGAAATATTTAAGAAAAATATTTAACCCTCAGTTTGTAAAGTTACCAATCTGAACACTGAAGTATTGACCTAGAACAATTTATGCTGTTGAAAACCAATTAGATATTTTGATACACTCAAACAATAAACTCAAAATTTACATGTAAATTTTACAAAAAATGTTCGTCTAGAGTATTTTGAATTTGCGTACATTTTGATAAACCGTTTCCAAAGCACTTTCATCCTTGTATTAAATAATATTTTAAGCTATCATTTGGCTCATTAGCTGACATTTGCAAGAAATAGAAAGTGTTAAACCGCTAGAGACTTAGAAAAGATTCCTTTGATCCGCACTATACACAAACACCTCGCTTGGTTAAAGCCCGTATCGATCCGTAATCCCAACCTTACGCTCAGAGAGAATCGTTCGAAATACCGATTACCAATGAAACGGTTAAACAAGGCACGAACGAACTGACGAAATTGATTTTTAGAAGCGATGAATGTGTCTCTAGCCCAGATAAAAGCGATTTTCTAGTGTAAAACAAACATGATCATATGAATGAAGTGTATATGTACGATATACGGCTGTTGTTGGTTTTCGCAATAAATGAAGAGGGGGATGTAGAGGTGTAGATCTTTTTAGCTGGAAGCTGTTGCCGAGGGAAGTAAGTTATCTGACAACTATTGGTAATATTATACACATAATGTGAGACAAATAAAGTCCAAGTGATTACGCACCAAACTTACAGGCTCATATCAATTTACAAAAATCCGTGCCTTTTATGATTAACTGATTAATAAGCGCGCCTGTCCGTAAGATAGACAGTAAAATGACTCAAGCTTTTGAGTACCTCGAACTTCAGTACAACATGCTGTTGTGTGCTAGTTGGGTTTATATAACAGAATACAATGATAACATGTTGTTATCGATGTAATGCGATTAATTCAAACAACAACTTTATACTTAAACTTTCCCGGTATTGATTATTGGAGAAAACTTTGTATTTCACCGTACACAACCGGTTACCGGACATCTATGATATAAACCCGTTGTGGAGTATTGGGCACACCTCCTTCACATAATCCCTCTTTAAGCGAACATTGAATTTCTAATTATGTCAAACACAAAAGAATGATTTGAGTAAAAATGTTCATGCAACGACAATATTGCCCATGTCCAGTTGATATAGTTTCTATAAGTTTGGCTTATGTTTTCTTTATCTACCGAGTGAAAAGGGAAATAAAATGCAAACATAAGATCAAATAAGGCCAGCTCTGTATTTTGAGGCAGTCAATGAGAGAGAGAAGACTAATGGCTAATCACAATAAGACAATAAGAAATTATATGCCTTTTCTGAAACTCGAACGCATATCCTCTCAACTTGACCAGCAGGATATTTCTACCAATACATCTTGCGCATTTGTACTACCGAAATATCTCAAGACACCGACTGAATAATTGTTGACAATAGCCATGGAAAGATGATTTATCTATGGCATAAAATGTAACCTGTTTAATGAATCTTCATAACGGAGTTATTTGTATTGAAAAACCGCCAGAAAAAAGTGTTGTTTGAAGACACTTCCGGTGTTCGGTTAACGCCAGTGTGCGCGCTGATGATAGTATTTCTTCATTAAAAACAGATGTTATGATGTGTATTTAGCATGAATTCTCTCAAGCGAATGTCAGTGATAAAATGAACAAATATTTACATTTTTTATTTAGTTTATTCGGCTCTCTGGCAGGGAACAAATTGAATATTTTCCCCACCCACTTATGTTCACAATGCTGCGATTAATGTTACCCTATCTCATGAATATGCATGTAATTTTTTGTGGGCGTGCGCATCAAGGTGCTGTATTCATATTGCTCTTATCATCTTGGAAAAAGCTCGTGTCTCCCTCCATGAAAAGAATGCTCTATGAAATCGTTTAAAAAGTGTGTCTATTGTACGTATTTAATGAACTTGTCTGCGGTCCTGGAAATATGACATGCTGTTATACAATTAATGCAATGAACTAACGTACATTTGGAGATTCAAAGAAAATATTGACGTTTTCTGTATAGCCAAATACCAATCTGCTGTTTTAAGCCGCACAAACAATTAAATGGCGGGGGAGCAGACGAAATGGGTGTAAAATACAAAAGCACAGAGTGCCAATGGCTTGTAGACTATATTTACATTCGGATGATCACGTGATTAGTGACGTCATTATTATAAGTCTTATGTATTCTGTCTCGGACTTAATCAATCCTTTCGCAAGATGAGGCATCATGTCGTAAAATCACGTTATATTCACATTACACAGACAAACCTATTAATAAATACCAAATACTTTAACTCAGGGGTTAAAATGAACGGCAAAAAAAATAATTATTCGAAAATTACATCTCTCACATTCAGAACAAATGCTCGGTGCTTAAAGAAAAAAGGTATGACAGACCCTAGATTGGAAAATGAGACGCATATTGAATGTAATTAGTCCGCATAGTATCAGACCCAATCAACCAAATCCGGGTACAAGGAGCTCACTATATCAGTATAATATGACCTTGACTTTCACTTCCTGTCATCAAGTTAGTTATATTGAAGAGGCATCGGATAGAGGTTTTACTGTATTTGAAATGAATATACTTTTCATCACACAAAAACAACATAAGACATTTGAGAAGAAAATGTAGTTCAAGTCAGGATTCGCAATGACATAAAATAAACATTATCATGCTTAACATTAGCGCCACAAGTACTTCTATTAATTTAGAAACAATATGACGATACAATCATTACTTCTCCAGCAATTATATTCATTTCTGAACATCACATAGCGTACATATTGTCGGGTCAATTACTGCAATCATATCCATTAATGACATACCATTAGTCGCTGAAGTATCTCTACGCTGTTCAAGAATTCCTGTTCACCATGCAATTCAAAGAAAAATAGTGAGGCATTTCTACGAAAACTGTTGTAAGATGCTTAATGCGATGTGTATCTAGCTATTTGGCAATAAGTTTGACAAATTTGTCATCCGCGCCAATAGTTTGAGCTTCGTACATAACGATACAAGACAACAAGCTCGGAATGAATTACAATTACCCGTTTAGAAATCGTTATTGCTCGCTACCAAACGCCAATACGCGGTAAAGCCCGCCTTTACTCGATAAATACCGCCAACACTCGGTAAAAAACGCCAATACTCGGTTAGAATCTCCAGTTATCGGGTAAGAACCATCACACGGCTAGCCAGAACCTCCGTTCCGTCAATGCTCGGCAATAATCGCCGGTGCTCGGTAAGAATCGCTAGTTTTCGGCGAAATTCGGTAAGAATCCTTTGTACTAGATAAAAACCGCCATGTTTTTGCTAAGAAAAACATTTTTAGTGTATATTCAGATATTTACACACAAAAAACGATTTATTATTTCTAATTGCATGCTAACGACCAGCTCCACGTTCGCCAAGTCAAGTGGTTAAATCGACTGTGAGTGTTGCCAAGGTTTATTATCCAGCGATGATTGTTCCTGTTTGTTTCAGCGTTAATGTAAAGTGGGTGGTACATAGCCAAAAATTGTGATGTCAGGTGAATTATACAAAAGTCAGCTTCAATTTTGCCCCAGAGTGAAGGGTGAAAGTTTTATACACACTATACACGTCTTGCATGCAAATTGCACCAAACAACCTTTGTATTGAATGGAACGTGTATAACAAGGAATTAAGATCTGCCTCAAAATGCTTCTCCTGCGGGTAGCCTGATGCATTGACGAAGTTTTCAGTTTCAAAGACAGCCGTTCTCTGAATATCTTTCGGAATAGAAATTCCAGTTGAGGCTAATTCCCGGGTGGCCGTAACACTCTGGGCAAAGCAAACGCCAGCCAGTAGCAAATTATACGCAGTTTATTTACAGTCATTTATATGCACGCCATGCTCCCTGGTTACGCACATCTAAGTGCATTAGTCACAAAGGCTATTTTCATAATAGTGTTGTTTAATTGCATCCCAAGTAGTTAATGAAAAAAACATGGCGGCATTACTTATTCGGTGCAGTAATATCCAAGGGTTACGAATATTCAATAACAAGATTAGTTCGCGTAAAACAACCGCAATATCACGGATCAATAAGATGGGGAAAACGTGTTGAAACGTTAAAGAAATTCCAGTCATATGCTGGGCTTATTAAAAATTAATAGACGTGTCCAAAACGTACAAAGGTGTACGTATACGCAATACGCCCCAAGAATTCCTTCGGGGAGATATTGTATTCATAGTTTTTTTTCATTGAATTAATGAATAGGTCAGAAACGAGTGATTAATGAAGCAATCAATCGATGGGAATAGTACGGAGTGATGAGTGGATCCGCATGAACATATCGCCAAACATTATGAGACATTTTTTTTCAAGGCATCATAATTACGATTATGACCGACTCACAAGCTGGTACAATGATAACACCATACATTATAAGTAATTCAAGCCTAAACTCATGTGCTTTGTAAAAAAATCTAATGTTTCAGTAGTGATGTCGTAAATGTTTGATAAAGGTATGTAGGCATTAAAAATGACAAATTCGACAAAACGGACGAGGAATAGAAATAGGAAAGATGGAATTTATCAAGGACCATAATACGACTTGTCCTAAAAACAAACTACCCCGGACTATTGTGTTATCAAAATGTAGATTTTTTAGTATAGTTTAGTATAGTACAAAAGGCCCATATGTATGTAAGAATGTCAAATACATGAAAATATATACGTGGCAATGACATTGGTACATTTGAATGCATAATTGTTTCATGATTTAATAAATGAATTATATTTTATTAACCACAGCTCTTTGTTCAAACCGTTTGGAGCAGGTTAGAAACTTTACTTAAGTACAAATATCATTTCACAAACGTTGCATCTAGCTCTGAACATCGCGATCATGTGACGGGAAAAATCACCTGACAAAGTCTCATCACGTGACCGGATCTAATCACGTGACCGGATCTAGATGTACAATGTCCGGAAGTAAATTCAAAAGAGTTTCTCAACCTTTTGAAAAGAACAGAAGTCGATTAACAATAAATGTACTAGCGTAGGAAAGTTCTCTAAGAAAAATCTCTACGAAGCCGTCTTTGTACATAATGTGTTATAAATCCAAGCCGTCTCATACGTGGATTTATAATACACTAAATATCCCTGAAGCTATGAGAAGTCACTCACAATGAAAGACGCTTGGGGGACAAAGCTACGGCTGTTGACATTTTCGCTTTGACATCGAAAACGGCCAAAGAAACATCAACTTCCCGTTTTTTTTGTAGGAAAGGAAGAACATGTACACTGTACATTGAATAAGCGTAAGTAAAAGCAACTAACACGGGAATGACTTGGAATAAAAAAGTAACGTAAAGTACAAATGGTCTTAAAATTGCAGAAATTTTCTGTCTTTTCTGTCGCCAGTGGCTTTACCGTGCCTTATAATATCGCGAGCTATTGTTTTAAAAAAGTTTTTTACGTAATTCGCTAAGAGTACATACTTTCTACTAAGTTTTAAATTGTTAAGCTAATGTACGCATTGCTAATGGCTCAGTTTTCGACGCCAAGAGTTATTCGCAGCCTCTAACCAGCATGATTTTTACGGTTGATCAGATTAACGCATTTCCAATATATTTTCATTATTATTAATATTTCGCTTACAAAGAATTTTTCTAGATAAAAATGATGTCAGAAACCCTAATCCCTAGAGCGAACAACACTTCAGCGCTACAGAATGATCTAATGAATTCGATTTTGACAATAAAATTCCAAGGCAGAAGCAAATTTTTACGAGAAAACAAAACAATAAGTTTCACAATACATGTGTAGACAAGCATGCGGTGCGTACAAGCGTTTTATCTTTAATAACCCGTCGATTTACCGATAAACCCAGACAGGCCAAAAAACTTTCTGAAATTTCTAGACAATATAAAACAGTCATAAATGTTTTTTTTCCATGGTTGAAACTATTTACGCACCCCATGGTGAAATAATTGATGTAATCGGCTCCTTTGAAGGTTCAATCGTCGCACTTAATAGATGTGCAATAAACTAAACTAAAACGTGTTATAAATGTTTACTAATAGTTTACTCAAACACGCAAATATATGGCGAAGTCAAGGAGATACATTGTACTGTAACAATTCTATGAAATACTCAAATATCTGTTACACCTTTCACCTTCTTATTGCGCGTTTATTATGCATTGATGTAAACATTCGGATCGCTTTGGTTATTAGCTACATATAACAATGTTGGTCGAGATGATCCGCATGAATCCATTTCAACAAAGTTTCGGACCGAAAATTTTAAGAGCTCGGGTCAGCTATAAGGTTTACAAGAAATGCCCGCGAAGTCTAAGCATTAAAGAGGTCACTAACAGAGGTTTTACTGTTTAGTCTATCCGAGTAATTTAAGAGCAAAAATTTTGACTTAAGCTGTTGAGAACTTTTTAGCTACGTTGTGTTGCAAGTCAAATCATTTATGGACATACAGTTATACACAGCCACAAACGGAGACTCAAAATTTCAACTTGGAAATGCAACCACATTAATTTCAAGAACATTTTTCTAATGTCAGAAAAAATTCTCAATATCAATAATTCTCAATAAAGCATTTCTTTATATTGATTCATATATTTGATGTCATGAACCCACAAAATGTATGTTTAAGGATCAATGACTATATAGCATTACCAGGTCGACTTTAATATTCGGGCCTGAGAACTAACCGATATGGTCACGGAGTTTTGAGATGAGAGGAGTTCCGAATTCTAACTTCCGGTACGAGGGAAAACGAAGGAATACGGTAAAGTAGAGATGACTGTGTATATATATGGAACTTTGATGGAACTAGGGGTACGGAGTATAATATATTATATAATCCATACAAAAAAGAACCTTGTGGCCTCTGTGGCTGAGTGGTTATGGTCTCTGACTGGTAATCACTCATCCCTAAAATATGTAAGTTCAAATCGCAACAGGGACCAGACAAATCCTACATATAACGAAGCTGTCCAGTTACATTACCGATGGTTGGTGGTTCTATTCAGTTGCATGCCTGGGGGGTCTTACTCCACTGCTAAAGTTGAAAAGGTTGGCAATGAACCTGTCTGTTGGTGCGACGTTAAACACCAGTGCCCAATTGTATAAACATTGGTTAAATTTAACCACTGGGTTAAATCAGAGTTTTTGCTAAAATTTTGGTTAAATTGTCGGTTAGCCGTTGTAGAAAATTTTGTTTAAGTTTAACCAAATTTTGTTTTTGTTAAAGCTCAAATAAATCTAACCCAAGTCTAAAATGCTGGTTAAATCTTAACATAAACGGTAACCAGGACCAAAATGGCAGCCCTTTATAACTGCTTAAATGGATTTTTTAATGGTTAGTAAACCAAAATGGTTAAATCTAACCTTGGGTTAAATTAACCATTTGGTTAAAGTTAACCAATGTTTGTACAATTGGTCGCTGAGGAAAATCTAGATTATCCTCCTGGTGTAGCGACAAAGAGCGGCGGAAAAACTTTTACTTAGATGAATGTAAATCTTTATATCATATTCCATAATTCAATTTGAACTTTCGCCAATTTCTGTGATTCATAAAAGCACTTATGTTGTATAATTAAATCTTAAAATTAGAAAACGATTTTTTCATATTTCAAGTGGATTTATTTATACATTCTTAAAATGATTACGTGAAGGCACTTGTTCATGTTTGTGTTTGTGTAACGGGACCATATGAATAATTTTAGTGGCTTTTGACATACTCTAAGGTGTCATACTACTAAAATTAATATGTATGAACATGATTACATTTTTTTTTAATTTTAAAGCCATTGGGTATTTGAGTCAACACTGTAGCTACGATTCTGCAGACTTTTATTTCTATTATTAATTAAAGTAAGTAATTTGATTTCTATTACATGTTTATTAATATTCCGTATACATATATACAGTGCAACCTCTCCATAGCAACACCCTTTGGGAGACGCAAAATTATGCCGTTGTTGAGAGGTTGCCGGTCAATAGAGGTTAAATTAATAGGCAAAAACGTACAGTGGGGGAAAGCATGCTGTTGTTGAAGGGAGGTTATCGCTCAAGGGAGGGCTGCTCTGGAGAGGTTGCACTGTACAAGTAATAAATACCTGAGCACCCGGCCCAATGGGCCTATAAGTACCTTCATACAAAACCACGTACCATATTTCTTTTAAGTGTTGTCAGAGGACAAGACGGTAGTCCTAATTATAACAATGTCAATGCCGATTTAAGGAGTTTGCTAGTACGAAAATACGTCTTTGCTTTACTAAGATTATTTTGAAATACTGAACAAGGTATGTCGCCAATATATTTTTTTTCAAAAAAATAGAAATCAGGAAAATAGGAAACTTGTTACAGCTTGATAACATTCAAAACTACCCGAAAGTTTATACCAGAGATTTCGAACAATTTCACGATATGCCAGGAGGTTCGGAATGTAATTAGATTTTTTGTTCGATAAACACAAAGTTAATCCAAATATTAGATGTTTTAACCGTCGTTCTGGTTCGGTTAAACGCTTGTATTTGAGATGAAAGTGGAAGTGCCAAAACTCTGCCATGCCAGAGTAATTAGCTGTGATCGTCTTATTTGTAGTTGATTTTTATAGTCACTAACTAAACGCTGATTGATTGGGCGTATACCTTTTGGATAATGTATACAACAATCTCTGGTAAATCTACTTGTTAAACGGTGATTTCCAGAGATGAAACAATGTATTTTTTGTTCAGCTTTTCACTCAAACGATTTTGATATGAATTATCTGTCTGACAAGAGTGAAGTTATAGTGTATTTAAGTGCTATAATTCACGCTTGAGTTTTCAGCCAAACTTAAATGCATAAAATCACCGTTTAATGATAATGAGTTATTCGTCTCAGTACGTTAAAACATGTGTAATCACCCTCTAGTTTGATTTATCGCAGAAACAAATATTCCTCTCAAAATTAACAGCGAGAAAAAAATGTCGGAGCTAACACTTTTTATCATAAGCTTCCCGCCTCTTCGAATATCACGTAATTACATAATGCATTGCCAAAAACTGTTTTATTTCTCGACGATCTTATCAGAGGTGTATCGAACACGTATTATCTAAATCAGCCATCTTGTTTATATATCCTAATAACATGATATTCATCTCCGATCGATAACATCTTACAAACTTTGCGATAACTCACAAGTGCACGTCGCTTTTCTTGTAAGCACGTGGATAATTAGCGCGAGTTGGAGTCACGTGGTATGGAATAGAACAAGATAACGATCCTGTGGCATCGAGCACACGCGAGAAATGCGCTGATTAACTAAAAGGTGCCAGCCAATTTCAGAATTGGCAGCGAATTAATAAAATGCTCGAATAGAATGTGCGTGAGTGACGGATGTTACTAATACGTTACATTAAATTAGTCCAGCTATAGAAGGTACATCGAAATTTTTCGACACAAAATATTTGATCGATGAAAGATATTTCTACCCCGTCCTATCGTCCTCAATGGTTATATCATAATCATTATGAATATGACAACCCATTCTTACATGTCTGTTCGGCTCGGCTCGGCTCGGCCCGGCAGGGTTCGGCTCCGTTAGGGCTCGGATAAAATATTTCCCGACATTTACAAAATTTTACCAAGCAGTGGGTAACTTACCCACTAGGCGAGCGAAATATTGATTATCGTTCGGAGTCACAGGTGGACGAACAATAGTCAATTCATGTTCCGATAGTTCGTGTCAGAAATAAGATAAACGTAGTATTTGTTTACGACATAATTCTATAAATAGCATCATTTACGCCATTTTGATTTAATCAGTATTGACCGAACGCTGTGTTTATTTCCGGTTTCATATAATGAGTCCGCAATTATCTCACAAACAAATATAAACTTCGAACTCATCGGGATGCCATATGGTCAAATCAAATCGGGAGGCGAAGTACATACAACTGTTTGTTATCCATGTGTATAATTTGCGGCAATCACTCCTGCCCACTGAAGTATTTCATTTTTTAATTTCATTTGAAATCGAAATGAATTCGCAAAACTTACATGTAAATATCGAAACGTACATTAAATCATTTCCGTAATCTACTCGGCATTTTGGAATGTGTAACGATTAAATACGTTCAATTAAAAGATTTTTAAAAATCGACTGATAAGTTGTCACGAAGAACCGCGGAAAATACCGAATAGGTACGAAAGACGGCGAAAAAATGCCGAGTAGATTACGGAAAATGATTTAAGATGGCTACAGGAAGTCATGGATAATATTACAAGGAATGCGTAGAAACCATTGACTTCATGTTAATTGAATGGTTCGTAAAATTAGTTAAACATTTGGCTAATTCTTGCAATATAAAGTAATTTAATGCGGAAAGAGACCCCTAGAGACGACGTTTCGCTTGTCGATAGATTGTGTAAAAATAATTATACGACTGTAACACAGTCTGGAAAAATACATAAAACAAAAGTAAAGTACTTTCACCCATACCACAATAACGACGCACGCAATGGTTAGAGAGATTGTTAAAACACGGAGGTCGAGTTCAACAGATATAACAAAATAACACATACAAGGACCAATACGTCCTCACTTCGCCTGTTGTCCGTTTTTTATGCTGAATACGCGTTTTCCTGATGGTCAACAAAGATGGTACAGCGAAACAATAATATAAACACTATCAGGTAGAACATTGCATGACCCCTGCGAAAATCTTCGTACTTTTTTAAATGTGACTTATTGTCAAGGGGTTTAACGCCGTTTTTCAATAACTTTTCAGTTATATACGGCGACCGGTTCACCTGGACTGTATGCTAATCAGTACTAACTTACCCTTCCATGAGGAGCCGGCAACTTCTCCACATATGGAGGAAAATCGTCATTTTTGTAAAAGGGTATGACCTGCAGCGGCCGGGATTCGAACCAGGATCTCCGGGTTACAAGTCCAGCACACTAACTACTGGACCACGGCCGCGACCATTCGTACTTTTTGACTTGTCTGTTTTTTGTTTCAGTTGTTATTTTACCAGTTAGCACCGGTAAACCATAAAATTGGCCATTACAATGCAACCTCTCCACAGCAACGCCCTTTGGAAGAAGCGAAATTATGTTGTTGCTGAAAGGTTGTTGCTCTAGAGAGGTTAAATTTAAAAGTCAAATCGAGCAGTGGAAAAAATCATGCTGTTGTTGTAGGGAGGTTCTTCTTTGGAAGAAGCGAAATTATGTTGTTGCTGAAAGGTTGTTGCCCTAGAGAGGTTAAATTAACAGTCAGATCGAACAGTGGAAAAAATCATGCTGTTGTTCAAGAGAGGGCCGCTCTTGAGAGGTTGCACTGTATTAATTCAGACTTCAGTTTATTTACTTGTTAGCTCTGACCGTCTCCAAAATCAAGTTATTTTCCAATCATATTTAACGTTTCAACTTCGATGACATTAATTTAAATGACATTTTCCTTATAAGGTCTTATCGCGACCAAATAGCAGGTCTTTGTTCAGACTTTATATTACAATGGTACATGTTCGCTCTTAATGTTGGTGATGTGGTATTTTTTTGACAAAGCGAACATCCATGACCCAGGCGCGTAGCTTCTATTAGACAGTACTAGGTAATTGCCTAAACTAGATTTCCAAAAATGAGGAGCTAAATCAAATAAATTTGAAATCATGTAACTAAAGTTAAAATGTTTCATCGAAAATTGATATCTTTGACCATTTATATAACGAAAACTGTGATTTTTTTTCATTTCTAATGGTCATAAAATACTCCCAAAATAACCGTAGAATGCACCTACGACGTTCTAGAATTTCAAAATTTTCTGGAGGGGGAGGGGCATGCCCCCGGATCCCCTTAGAAATTTGCATAGACTCTCCTTTTTGTAGACAAGCTACGCCCCTGTGACCTAATGCTATATAAACTAGAATTTCACCGTCCTTACGTTTTGATGAGAAAAATTATTTGTGGAAATGTTAACGAACAGATATGGACAACATCTCCCAAATTATAATCAGAAAAATCATCAAACCAAATTCAACAGAATCCAAAGTAAAAATGGAGGACAATGGTTCAGAAAGGCGTAGATGATTTCTAAAATAAAATGTCAGCTACCCTCACAGAGAACGGTTTATACGGGGTCCACAGCTTTGCCAACGAACATGATAAAAAGTGCACTGCGGCCATAACCATATCGAAAAGTTATCAGCACCGCGCTTACATAGACACGCACCGTCACGTCTGAAATTTTCATTTTCTCACTTCTTCATTTTTATGAAGTAAAACAAAACAATACAGTTCAGTTCACATGCGTACATCTGTAAGGAAGAATCGATTTACACTCTTGTGTTTGCAGTGAGACAAAATCGATATCAATAAAACAGAAATACAGAAGCGAGCAAAATAAATAGAGTTAGAGAGAGAAAGAGAGGGGGAGGGGGGGGAGGATGGGGGCAGGATGAATGTAGGGGGAGGCATATGTAAATGAATTTGGATTTATTGTAGCGTTGAGTGATGGAGAAAAAACTTTGAGAAAATCAAAGAAAAATTAGCAGGGTAATTATGGATTAATTAAAGTCCAGCACCCAATTGTATAAACATTGGTCAACTTTAACCACTGGGTTAAATCAGAGTTTTGGTTAAAATTTTGGTTAAATTGTCGGTTAGCCGTTGTAGAAAATTTTGTTTAAGCTTAACCAAATTTTGTTTTTGTTAAAGCTCAAATAAATCTAGCCAAAATCTAAGATGCTGGTTAAATCTTAACAGAAACGGTAACCAGTACCAAAATGGCAGCCCTTTTTAAATGTTTAAATGATTTTTTCACTGGTTAGTTAACCAAAATGGTTAAATTTAACTTGGGTTAAATTAACCATTTGGTTAAAGTTAACCAATGTTTATACAATTGGACGCAGAATGGTAGGAAAGAGCACTAGAATATTATGGTATGGCAATCGGCTGTAGCAAGTTAGGGAATTAGAGTTGAAAAGGGAGAGGATGCTGGGAAACATAGACGAGGCAGTATAGAGAGGGGTGTGTGTAGAAAGTGGGATATGAATAGGGGAGAGAGGGTAATACAGTATTCTTGTACTGAAAACGAATAGCTGGAATGAAGAATGAAAAAAAGTATCAAAATCGCAGAAACACTTTTTTGGGTTTGGGGATTTTTTTAATTAGTCGTTCGAGTAAGCGCAGACCAACTTTTTTTTTAGAGTGGCCTCATAAAACGATTTTAGACCAGCAGTAAACTAAATTAGATTAACATTACGCGTTCAAGTTGTCATGAAATTTTAGTGTTGGGTATATCAGGAGTATATAAGTTTGATGTATTAGTATAAAGCTCCAACAATCTGTCATGGACGTAAAAACTTAACTTGATTCGTATTTAATCAACTTGTTTTGTTATTGATGTTTTTCTGTTTTGTGGTTTGACGCCTCGCCAACAGCCGGGGTCATTTAGCGACTTCTGTAGCTTTAATGGTTTAGGAAGACCCAAGGCTTACATTTGGGTAAAACCACGACTTTCCGTAAGCTAACTGGAAAGCCTCCTCACATGTGAAATTTGTCTGGCTCCGGTTGAACTAACAGCAGTTTGGGGCTAGTGAATAACGGCCAGCGTCCATAACAACTCGACCACGGAGGCCTCTTATGACAGATTACATCTTTACTCCTAATCAAAGCAAATTGCGTGTTAAGAACGCAATTATAAATCTCAAAAACAAAATAAACCATGTGTCGTGCAAAACATACTTATTCTAGCTTAAAACAACGTATTACGTTTTATACAAACACGTTAATGCTTATTTATACTTTCCATAAGGGACTTTCTATGGTTATAGCACTCTACAAAATAAGCCTCGTTTTCAAACAAACACACCAACCAGCTTTGTAGCATTAATAATTGTGGTAAATCAAAGGAAGTTCAAAGAACGGAGGACAATCCGTCAGGAGAATTCTAGCCAGATCTATGACAGGCTTGAAAGAGAAGCAAACACAGCATTCAGTGACAACAAAACAAACTCTGTAAGTTATAACGATAAAGCGCAATTTATGTTATTGGAACATCAATCACAAACAAAGCAGTCGTGTCGGCTTTGATCAAAAGTTTAACAAAAACAATCAAATAAAAGTATTGAACGTTGTAACATTTAACGACTAATCGTATACGTTAAACAAGTTTCGCAAAATTCGTAACTGATCGGTTTTTTCCGGAAAAGTCCGTAAAAACAAACTTGAAAACAATCAAACGGATGATAAAAAAACCGACACCAAATTGATAACGCGAATATCACCGTGTTATAACAATGCCATGACAATGATTCATTAACTTGTCTCATCTATCTAAAGCCCTAGCCTCCTTTACTTTTGTAGTTGTTGTTGTTTTTGTTGTTGCTACAGCTGCTGTTGTTGGATTGAATGGTAATCCTGGAATTGTGTCTGGTCTATGTGTGGACGGTATGTTGTATACGTGTGGACTGTATGTGGTCAGTATGTGGACTGTATGTGGACTATGTGTGGACTGTATGTGGTTGGTATGTGGACTGTATGCGGTATATGTGTGGACTGTGTGTGGTCTGTTTGTGGACTGTATGTGGTTGGTATGTGGACGGTATGTTGTAAACGTGTGGACTGTATGTGGTTAGTATGTGGACTATATGTGGACTATGTGTGGACTGTATGTGGTTGGTATGTGATTTGTAAGTTTCAGCGGTGTATGTGAGTATGGTCTGCCTGTTGTTTGCGCGTGTTGTGTATTTATTACCTTACCCGCGGTGTTTTATAACCATTTTACGGCTTGTTGTTTTTTGTTCGTGTTGTTGACCTGGCCTAGCTCTTCCAGCGTGTTCTTCATTATTTGTGTTGCTCCTTTCTGAGAGTTATTGTATTGTGTTGTCTGTATTGCTTGAGTTTGGAGTAGACTAGCGAGATGAATAAATGAAGACTATTCGTCTTATTGTGTTAGATCGATCTGCCAGTGATCAGTATTTTGTTGGCTTTCCGAGCGTCTGATCCCGCTCCATACGGGCAATTTTATATTGCGGTTCCGTTATATTGAATGATATTGACATTCCGTTATCAAATCAATCCCATTGTCGCATCGAACCAATATGCTTAAAATGAGCCACTGTTTACACAACAACATAGAGTAGAAATCAGGGACCTATCACTCCTAATTCTATATTCCGCAAACGCAGCTTTATTCAGCGTAGCGAACACAATCATTCATTATACAACTCACTTTCAATAGGAGTCTCCTGTTATTAATTAGGGATATGACGAAATTTGATATAAAATTTGAAATGCAGTCTGTAGAAATCAATGTCTCTTGAGAGCTTTATCCGCTGATCAACATCACTCGAACGCTTATTGGGCATACGTTCTGACGTGAAAGCAGAGGCCAGCCACTGCATTTGACGCAGAAGCATAGCTCGGAATCTGATGGAAATCGATAGAAAACATAGAACTTCAAGTCAACCAGTTGATTAAAACAATCAGAATCAATATGAAAACTCTAACAAATAAGATTACAGTAAGACCCTAGGATTTCAAGAAAAGTTTAGCACGAGTACAGAAAAACGCGATACTTAAACCATTTTGAAACGACAGAGGGTCTTAACACTGAAATTCTCATCATCATCAGGGGAACCTAATCTAAGAAATATGAAAAACTGGTCCGCAAATAAGTGGTCTTTATAATGAAATGGCCTATATAATGAAATGGTCCTTATAATGAAATGGTCTTTATAATGAAGTTGTCTTTATAATGAAATGATCTTCATAATGAAGTTGTCTTTATAATGAAATGGTCTTTATAATGAAATGGTCTTTATAATGAAATGGTATTTATAATGAAATGTTATTTATAATGAAATGGTCTTTATAATGAAATGGTCTGTATAATGAAGATGTCTCTAAGAGAAGGTGTACTGTATTTTAATATATTGTATGATAAAAAAACTATATTTTGGGGGGAGTATTAAGATGTGTACCTATGATATTATTGCTTTGACTTTAAGGCAGAGGCAAATATTTATATTGAACGCATATCAAACTGCATGAATTTGAAGCATGTCTTATTTTTTTTATTTTCAGTAACGAAGTATTAAATGCACGTTACACGGGTGCGAATCTTTAAGTATTGTCGGTGATTGTAACGTTTATCGTATAATTTGGACCCAGAACCAAACGTGCCTATTTTCATAAGTCTGACCTAGGACCAACCCTGTCCGTTTTCATAAGTCTGACTCAGGACCAAACCTGTCCGTTTTCATAAGTCTGACTCAGGACCAAAACTGCCCGTTTTCATAAGTCTGACCCAGGACCAAGCCTGCCCGTTTTCATAAGTCTGACTCAGGACCAAAACTGCCCGTTTTCATAAGTCTGACTCAGGACCAAAACTGCGTATTTTCATAAGTCTGACTCAGGACCAAAACTGCCCGTTTTCATAAGTCTGACTCAGGACCAAACCTGCGTATTTTCATAAGTCTGACTCAGGACCAAACCTGCTCATTTTCATAAGTCTGACTCAGGACCAAACCTGCTCATTTTCATAATTTGGACCCAGGACCAAACCTGCTTATTTTCGAACATCATAACCATGTTAGTAAAAGAAATATTAATAGGAGACGAGGTCAATTCGAAAATCCAGTCAATCGATATGTTGGGAAAAATTTCATTCTTTAGAGAGACTTTTGAACATTCTTAAATATCAATAAAACACACATTTTTTCTTGAAACGAATATATCCAATTCGCATCAAGCAAAATTGTACTCTAAAATAAATCCAGATCTAGTAAACAATGCTTATAAACCTACAATATATCTGATATCATAGGTCAGCAAGAGGTGTCGGAGTTCAAGATACGGTTTCATTATTTCCCGATCAGTTTAATTGAATGGCTCTGAAACATGGTTTTGCACTTATACAAAGAAATTGATCTTTTTTGTATACCTCACAACAAATACAGCGCCGCACTCTGATTTTTTCTTCAACGTCGTCATAGAGTACAACTGGCAAACTGTCTCAGAATGTAAGTTTGTCATTGGTTGATTGTTAGGCTTGTCATATCATCAACCAATCAAAACCGTTGGCTCTGAACACGGCAATCTATCTCATTTACATTGGTTTTATGCCTTTTTATGCTTTGACACAAGTTGACAGATATAATTATAGATAGATTTAAGCATGTTGTACTTAAAATTCTACTGTGCTATTACGGACACGCCATCATTTACATTCGAAGAAAACTTTAATTGTGCAATTTTATACAACGCATGTAACAGATTGTCGGTGAATGTTCCGCACTTTCAAAATTTAATGCTTAGTCTATGTTAGACCATAGATTATTGAAACATACGTCAGATAATACGTACGGTTCTTTAATGTTAATTGACACTTTTACACATATTTGCCCCACCCCTCTACTATGCATAATACTGGTACCCGCTCCATAGACGCAAAGAATCATAGTTATGCATGGGAAGAGTTGATTGGAACCAGTTTAAGATTTGTAGAGGGAGGAAATTATTGCTGTGAGTATATGTGTAAAAATACCCTAACTTTTGTCGCTCAGAATAGAATTAACGGAATCCTTCCTTCTTGGAGGGCAGGTCTAAACTTTAAAACGCTTTTCAAAGTGTCTAAACAAAGTCTAAGACAAGATAACGTTGATGAATGATTCTTTTAAATATGTAATTACTGTCAGAATTTCGGTATAACATCCTCTTTACCTGTTGAAGTATAACTTTTGTTTGTGATCTGTGAAATTATATTCAGGTTCAGCAACACGAAAAACTGTAAGAAAACAGGCGTAAAATGGTAACAAATATTTACGTCCTAGTTTATTTTCCGTTTTGACCGCTACGAGAGTTCGAGGAGACATTTGGTGCATTGTTTAAGACACACAGACCCTTCTTATTTCTGATGAAGAACAGGACGGACATGTAATTGGGGTAGCAGCAACAAACTGGAAAATTCCTCGCGTGTTTTGACCAAAATACAACACTTTTGTTCACTTAAAATTTGATGACTTTCGTGCGGTGCCCTTTGAATGCTTAATGAACATTTTTTTTACTTGGAGCATCTTCGGAAATTCAGTAAAACAGGTTGTAGCGAACTATGGTACAGTGAGAATGATTTCCGTCATTTCAATGAAATGATGTAGTGAAATATGTATATAGTGAATAAATGATACGGGTTCACAGGAATTTGCTGTAACCGTGTAACGTGTAACCATGTACTGCGTAACCATGTACCGTGTACTGTGTACTGTGTAACCATGTACCATGTACTGTGCACTGTGTAACCATGTACCGTGTAACCATGTATCGTGTACTGTGCACTGTGTAACCATGTACCTTGTAACCATGTAACGTGTAACCGTGTACCGTGTAACCATGTACCGTGTAACCGTGTACTGTGTACTGTGCAACCATGTACCATGTAACCGTGTACCTTGTACACCCATGTAATCATGTACTGTGTAAACGTGTATCGTGTAACCGTGTACCGTGCACATGTACCATGTACTGTGTAACCATGTACTGTGTAACCATGTACCATGTACTGTGTAACCATGTACTGTGTAACCGTGTACTGTGTAACCATGTACTGTGTAACCGTGTACTGTGTAACCATGTACTGTGTAACCATGTACCATGTACGGTGTAACCGTGTACTGTGTAACCATGTACTGTGTAACCGTGTACTGTGTAACCATGTACTGTGTAACCATGTACTGTGTAACCATGTACCATGTACTGTGTAACCATGTACCATGTACTGTGTAACCATGTACTGTGTAACCGTGTACCGTTTAACCGTGTACTGTGTAACCGTGTACCATGTACCATGTACTGCGTAACCATGTACTGTGTAACCGTGTACCGTGTAACCGTGTACCGTGTACTGTGTAACCATGTACTGTGTAACCATGTACAGTGTTATACCTTCTTTTCCCGTCTCTCTAGTTATTCTCACTCGATCTCTTACAATACGTTAACCGTTTCATCTCTTACAATACGTTCACCGTTTCATCTCTAACAATACGTTCACCGTTTCATCTCTTACAATACGTTCACCGTTTCATCTCTTACAATACGTTCACCGTTTCATCTCTTACAATACATTCACCGTTTCATCTCTTACAATACGTTCACGTTTCATCTCTTACAATACGTTCACCGTTTCATCTCTTGCAATACGTTCACCGTTTCATCTCTTACAATACGTTCACCGTTTCATCTCTTACAATACGTTCACCGTTTGATGTATAAAAGTTTAACTTTGGACATCACAAAAACTTTCATCATGAGCGGAATCTTCATAACGACAGTCGACCGTATATATCAGGATGAAAATATCATACAACTTACGCTTTTCCAAGCATGCACTTTACTTTATTAACTTCGATTTGTACGCATGTTTTCAACCGCATTTCAATTATATTCTGACTGTTAACTTAAAATCGGTTTCTCGGATTCCTCACCTAAACTATTCTTGATGTCCGCATGTCTACTTCTGAACATGAATGATAGGTTGTAGGTCCTAGCAATAAAGTCAGTCTGTGGCTCATGTTCAGATTTTCCGCCGGATTTCAGTTTAACAAACTACTAAAATATTTAGGATGATATAAAGCATCAACTACTGCATTAAATAGAAGATAAAAACGTTCAAATTGGCATTGTCATCACAACTACCAAAACACATTGTGGTACAGTCTAAAGTATCAACAACATGGAACGAATACAATCGTTGTCGTCACTTAAACACGCTCACTGCTGAATGACTCGAACTTTGTGGGTATTTATCAATAGCAACTATAAAGTTTTGATGACAAAGCGAGAATCAATAGGTTTGTTTTTCATGCTTGGTGGTTATAAAACACTGCTATACAAGTATACGGACCAACTAAATAACATCTGTTCAATCTGTTTCGTTCTCAAAGTCATTTGAACTTGTAAATATTTATATAAGCATGGAGAGTAATCGTTAGAAATACACCAAGCGTTTACATCTGATATTGACTAATTCTCAGCCATTGTTTTAATCCTTTTATACTAAGTGACACGACATTAATTATGTGATATCATTAATTTCAAATGCATGTTGGCAAATCGCCAAAAAAAATGAAAAAAGAAACAAAAAGATTTTCGTAATCAGATCACATTAAACTTGTTCAGTGTAACATAAACAACAAATAAGCTGGTACCACAGTGTGTTTTACTACAAACGAGGCTTCTCGCCCAGCAATGGGTACCAGATTAATAAACAAACCGGAAATTACGAGAAATGCGTTCGGATTAACCAATCCGGCATGCTGGTACCCGTTCCAAGAAAGAAGTTGTTATGTGAAGCATGAACCAAATGGGAACCAGTGCAACAAACAAAAATCACATTTATAACCACGAGGCGCATTTTTTCTCCATCTTTTATTAAGGATTTCCTTGTATATCAACATGGTGACCATTGACTTGATTGGAGCAAAAAGTGATGAAATAGAATACCTGTTGTTAACATCGGCAGTCTTTCTGTGTTAAATCACGATTAGCGGAGTTATGACTCTTTGTAACAA
The DNA here is from genome assembly GCA_008271625.1 of Lutraria rhynchaena. NCBI lineage: Eukaryota > Metazoa > Mollusca > Bivalvia > Venerida > Mactridae > Lutraria > Lutraria rhynchaena. Next base: position 106,335 of record VIBL01000122.1, on the reverse strand, counting down.
TATATGAAATACGACATTACGAAGGGCCTTCTCTTTTATCAGAAAACATTCTCCAAGTCAAAAGTGTTTAATGATTGCATGATTCTTAATACGGTTCATCAAAGTTTGACCCCTAATATTTGCACTCACTGAAAGAAACATCGAACAAATGAAAAGGTACTATGTACGTACAGATATTCAACATAGCTAACAGCAGGTGGCCGGTAACTTAGGCTAGTTAAACGTCTTAACTCCTTGATATTTTAAAATGAATATTTCCATCGAAGTTCAGAACTCATGTCTGAAACCTGGAGACTGTTTAGGACCATATATACAAAAAAGGCCAACCCCAAGGGTTAGGTAATATATTACTTGTACCATGAACACCAGTACTACACTAATAAAAGGTTATAAAACTTTGATATCCAGATTATCTTGGAGATAAGAAAATTAACTGGGATTTTATCATTCTTGTTGTCATCAAGTTGATATACACGGGAAATAATAAAAGGTGGTCCGAACATTACGGTTGCAATGACGAATTGATCTTAATATAGAGGTGGTGGCTGACTCAAGTTTCAAAGTATCTTAACTGCTTGCTTCCAACTAATGAACACAATTTTAAAGAAAATGATATTATACAACCATTGTGCAGTGTCAATATTCAAACCTTTTTTTAGTTTTTAATTCTAAAACTGTTGCTGTATTTTTTATAATGTCAGGGGAAAAATTGAGATCAATCTCATTATCTTATCGTACTAAGACTAATAATTTGAGTACATTTCAACACACATTTAATTTTGAGTTGAGAATGATTTCAAGTTTCATTAATTTAAGAGAAAATTATTAAATCAATTCTAAAAAGCAAGAATATATGTGGTCAATGCATTAATTAAACACTGGCTTTCATTCTCAAAAGTTTCATTTTTAACCTTTAACCTCCGATAGCCATGTACACATTTTCAGGTGTTCAATTGTCCTAAATTCGAGTTGACGCAATGCATCTTGCTAGGACATCATTAATTAATAAATTCAATCCCTCGAGGGCTTTTAATTAATCATTAAAACACTCCCCGATATTAATCGCTAACATATAAAATATGTGCATATTGATTCGTTGCTATAGTGATTAATCTGTATCTTTAATCATAGCAAATAATATTAAATAAAATCTACACGTATGTATAAACAGTTCAAGTGAAAGACAAGCGCACTCGTTCTGAAAAAAATCAGGTCAAACTCACCTAAAAATAATTATGTAACACGTTTAAAACGCTCAGATTTTCAGAGTAGGTCAAGCTTCACTAAAACCCATTCCTTTAAGATTCTAACTAATGTGCCCATTATCAAAATGAATATTAACCGTTTACTCTCTTATTTATGTCCCCTATTTCAAACCCTTGAATTCACCCTACAAAGGTTAACAGAGCCAAAAATTGATATAAAAACGTCAAGCCGTCGACTCACACACTCGGAATTCCTGTTTTGCATATTAAAATGCACAGCGAAGTGATTATTGAAACATACTTGAGACCTCCAGCTACAGAAAAAACAAACACCATTGTCAGCGATGAACTAAACGACATTTTGAGACTTGCAAAAACACATCGATCAAATAACATACTAACAGATAGCGTTTTGTTCGAATTATATCCACAGTACCTAAGCCTGGAACACGCATAATTTATCGATATATAACTAGTTACGTCCGCGACTCAGGGCTTGCCTGCGAAAAACATCTTCAAAATTCACTGACACACAGTACGTACCTTACAACACTTCAGTAATTTCCAGTTTCTACAGCACAATATAAATTTCCTTGAAGAACGATTTGTAAAAATCACATTTTTGAAATAAATATCACAATTACAAGTTTAGAATCGTTGAAATATTTCGCTTGCTCGAGATTTTTGTTCAACTACCGTTAATGCTTGTCTATTGGACTAGAAGGCGAAACATACAACGCTTCGATCAATACTGCCGATATTGGACTGGTCCATTTTTCACCGGGTGAATTTTCCAATTTTCTCTGAGACAAACCATTATTGCCGGAACGGATATCCCGCATGAACGTCATAAATCCCTTTTTCATAAACAAATCGTATTACTTTCGAATTTATTCAAGAAAGTATGAGTTTTATGAGCTCACAATGCGGTGTAGGTAACGGTAATAGATAACTGGAATATTTCAAGCCGGCAAGCATTCGATATGGTACGGTCAATACATGATTAAAACACAATGCTTAAAATATCAGTTGGATTTCTTTTGTCGCGAGCGTAATGTTCAATATTGATTTTCACCTACAAAACCTTGTAGTATAGTTTGTTGAATTAGTAGAAATAAATATTCAATTATTAGTCGATAAAGCGTTTATTTGCACTCGGAGGCAAATATTCATCCGCAGAAAATGAAGCTCACTGGTTTAGGTCAGAAAGTCTAGCTGAGAACTTTTTGGCCAAAATTTAGGGTAGGTACGTTGAAAAGTTTATTTAACATTTTTTCTAAACGTTCTTATGTGAAGAGTTGAGGTACGATTCGCCCCAAAAATATTTTCTTTCTTTTGATTTTGTTGTTAGAAACCCAGAAAAAGGGTCGGTGCTAGAAAATAGGGATGGTCGGATAACCAAAAATATAGCTATTTTTTCTTGCCTTATATATAACTAAAGACGAAACATTCCGTTCAATAGTTGATTTCACGGATCACAATGTACGGTAATCTTTTAAAGGCTTTCCAGGTCCATTATCTTTATAAACTCGAAACTTAGAAACACAGTGGATTTGATAGTCCGAAGGTTCGGCGCGGCACAGGTTCCATATGGCGCTTCGGTTAAAGAAATTACATCTACTTAAAACGAACGTACTCTAATGCTGATTAGAATATTTTCTGTGGAGAAGATGGCCATTAAACAGGTTCCAACTGTATCATAGGCTTTAACATGTTCCATTTGTTTATAGGCTTCACACGCCGGTAACCAGGAACATGTTCCCTTTGTTTAAAGGCTTCACACGCCGGTAACCAGGAACATGTTTCCTTTGTTTCATAGACTTCATGTTACGGGTACCAGCTACCATTTAGATGAAATTTTGGATTGGCAAAAAGTGGTCGCCTGCTAATTGCTTCTTTATGGTGACGTACTTCTGCATAAGATAATCTACCAGATTTTCATGAAAAAAAAAACATTTTCACGAAAATTCAATAACGTTTCATGATTTCTTCACCAGATAGTAAACGTACTTATTAAGTGGACGATAAAACATTTTCATGAAAATGAAAAAAAAAATAACAAAACCTTGGAAAGCTTTCGCAGAAATTGTTGAGACATGATATTCGGAATTTTAGTGCAAACAAATAATATGGCGATGACATTAAGTAGCGTTTTTACCGTTCAGTAAATATATGTGATATACTTGAAGGTTATTCCTGCAAAAGAAACCGTTTTAGGATCATACCGGCGTTGTAATAAACTTTTTTTTCACGAACACACACAAAATCATTAACGCAACTGAAAATACTAGTATGGTAAGTGGCAAACCTCTCATTCTCCCGAAATCCTTTAATTTGGTCTGTAAACTAAACGCTTTCAACTCGTATTTTTTTCCTTTTTATAGTAATTTCAAAACCAAAGATTGCCTCCCGTATTTTCGTCGATTTTAAGTAGTCCAAGTACGATTATGTCCCTTGGAACAATATTTGTTACGTTTACCTATAACTAAATGCCTGCTTTTGTAAATGGAATGATTTCCGGTGATTAAGTTCAAAGGATTACGGCTGGTCCGGATTTTAGATTGAACCAAGAAGCGTTCATAGGCTGGTTCCCGTTGTCTCTGTAATACTCCACTGTAATACTGGAACGGTTTAGAAGCGTTCAATTAATCAAAGTAAAGTGCTTCACTACCAGTGGTACAGTTCATCCCTCGAATGTCCAAAAACTCTTACATGACTGATTGGTTGGTTCTTAGTTTTACCGAATTGAATGAAAACTTTTTGTAATTTTAACCTCATTCGTATTTCGACCGCGTGTGAACACGATGTTTAATCTAATTATCATTTTTATTAAGACATCACGATTAAGATACAATGTAGATGTATGAACATTGGAAAAAGATATAGGTCTAAATTAACTTAAAAACGTTGTTTGGTCAGAGTCCGTTGATACGCGTTATAATAATATTTCTTTTTATGAAATTAACAGCTGTATGCAGTGGTCGAGTTTATTGGACACATGGATACAGTATTCTCTCATCTGATATGTAATCAAAGCTGCTCTCAATAAAACACACTGATGGTATAATATGCCTCGTGAGAAGATCTTTTGGTGAAAACTGGAACCCGTTTTGTTGATGCAGGGTGTCAGCTACATGGAGAGATTTGACTCAAGGAACGGGTACCAGTCCACATTAATTGTACATGTGTTCGTTTCTTCTTGATTCAACGAGGAACCATGTTACATTTTACTGGTGTCTCATTAATATACAAATATAACCGTAAACATCTGAGCGCAGATATATAAAACGTGGAGTCAGGTATATCATATGTACTGATGTCCTGTTTTGGGGTGCAAAGTACAGTAGATCTCGGCTAGATTCAACATAGAGATTGCATACATCATGTGTAGATGGATATCGCTGCCGAACCTTAAGCGCCACCAACCGCAGACTCTACAACTAGCCATATATATATATATACATATTATAAAGAATTGACTGTATAATACATAATAGTCTCAGACCTGGAATAACGACATAATGGTTTCAGATAATACAGTTTTCCAACCGTATTTATTATTTGTTTATCTGTTAATGTTTATAGTAAACGCAGCATAGTATTTGGCAATCCATCATTTCAGAAATTTTGGATTCTTAAGACTTTATCGTAAGTTAAAATTATAAATTTAAATTTAGATGGCAAACACAAAGTAACGAATTATTGACTATTACGGTCAGTGCAGAAAGATCCAAACTTGTTGATTAAAATATAATATGGGATATGATTCGATCTTTGTACTAAAATCTCTCCTGAATTTTGTGTCACAGACATAAATAGACAGTTTGTCTTCAAAAGAAAGCCAACTAAAACTTAAGTATCATCTACATAGTTTTTCAATCTAATCACACAGAAAAAAAACACATTTTAAGAAATTGTGCTTTTCGAACAGGCAACTTGCCAGTTTATTTGCCCTCGCCTCCGGGATAATCCCATCTGGGCGAGCATTCGCTATGTTTGACAATAAACTTGAATAGTAGTATTTCCTGTTTTTACGAGTATAGGAAAAAATGACATTACAAGCGTATGCTATTTTGATGAATGTTTGTATGTGTGTCTATAGACTACCGGCATTACAATAATATTAAAGAAGGTATAACTATATTTTTTCATTTGTAACTATTTTGTTTTGAATCTAAAAGGAATGGGTTAATAGCTTTATTGTGTTCATAGCTATTTTAGTTTAAAAGATTTATATACGTTTAGCTTCAAATTTTTATTTTTCTATTATGATTGCTCTGATTTTAGAATACATGATATAGTTGGTGTAATAAGAAATTACCTACCAGCCCGAGCTATTCGGCTAACTCAACCAGTAGAGCTATGGGCTCGAGTGTTGTTGTGTGTTCGAGTCCGAGTGGAAACTATGGACAAGGTATCCGAGCTTTTGTATTTTGTCAGTGATAAAGACCTACATGCATATAATGTTTTTGTGTGTTCAATATTACTCAAATTAATTTGTTTTATCAAATATCAGCACAATACAGATTTAAAAACCAAACTTCGGCCAAAGTAAACAAACACAAACATTTTCATTGTTAGTTTCCGATTGAAAAGGAGAAATGTGTAGTTGCTTTATAAATGACCCGTGTTGATATATACAGTGTATAATTTCGTTTGGATCCAACGTTCCAGCGCTTACACATTTATTCAATTTTTATATGATTTTTTTATTATCATATGTGACAAATGTATAAAAAATACTCATATGTGGCAGATATAAAAAACACTCATATAATAATTACATGATTCAACAGTAAAAAAAAACAGACCAGCCTTCCGCTCCCGCTGGGCCCCTCTCCCCTAGTCCCTTCTTTCCCCCTTCCAATTTGGTAATATTCGAACCATCAATTTAATTAATATTAATGAAAATGTGCAACACCCATTTACCAAACTACCACATACCAAACACCCATCTACCCAATACCAACATACCAAACACCCACCTACCCAACACCCATCTACCGAACACCCACCTACCCAACACCCATCTACCAAACACCTATCTACCCAACATGTATCTACCAAACACCTATCAACCAAACACCCATATACCCAACACCCATCTACCAAACACCCATCTACTAAATATCCACATACCAAACACCCATCTTCCAAACACCCATCTACCAAACACCCACATACCAAACACCCATCTTCCAAACACCCATCTACCCAACATTTATCAGTGTGCAGAATAGTTATAATGAGTCCAACTTGCAACAAACCCCGCGAAAAAATAAAATAACATACAAAAAATACAGACAATACAATCAATGGTAATAGTTTAACCTATGTTCGACGTGAGGAACCACTATTGAAGTAAAAATACCATCATTTAAGACAAATTTAACATGCAAAAGGAATAATTCAACAAAGAAATGACATTTAAACGAGATGAAAAATTCAGCGAAACAGAATGATAATACTCAAATAACATTTTTGTCAACGCGATCAATAAACTTCCATGTAAAATCATATGAGTTTGTATTACGAACAAAATCAAGCATTTATCGGCCGCTTATTGTTTCAAAATTAAACAATCCAAAACAATCCAGATATTTAGACATGTACACAATCGACGCATGAAACAATGGTTTCCATTCATTGTATGAATGTTCCCAATTATAAAATATCATTCTGTCATATTGCTGATAAACTGATGTAATATTACACCCATACAAAACAATTTACATCTCCGATTTATTGTTTACACAACTTTTAACAAATCAATGAAAATATTGACGACTCATGTGACAAAATACGGCTCTAAATTCACTCGCGTTACATTAGGATGTAATTGTAATAAAACATCATCGGGTAACTTCATGTACTCCAGTTTAATTAAGTGACTTAATATACGGGAGTGTTTTCAACGTAGATGTCAATGTTTCCTGTGTTTTGTAATCTGTAATGTAACGTGACGAGCAAGCAGCCATGAACAGACTAAAGAAACACCTGTTGATATCCAAACATATGAACATGTTCAAGTTGAGAATCCTTAAAACAATTTGCAATATCAGCATAACAGCAGCCAGTACTGAGACATAACCCGATTGACTGTAAATTAGAATCTTTTACTTCGTAACACGTAATTTGAACATTTTCCAGGCATACTGAAGTGAGATTTTTATACTTTCGAACATAAAGACTCAATGTATCGTCTACATTTTTGTGAAACACGAAAAAGTGATTATAATACTGTGGATATTAAGACAATTTTATATTTTCAATGAGAACTTTGCGAGGCAGAAATGTTACTAGACTATGAAAGTGGTCATGTTGCATCTTAACTTGAGACAGAGACAATGATGTCAGATGACGGAGGCTATTCACAGATGTTTTAGTATTTAAGAATCATAGGGATAATCCCCTTTAATACAAATAGTGTTCAGTGTTGATTTATTCTGTTACGTGCACTGAGTGAACTTAGCAATACCCGCAAACGATACTCTACAAATATTTAAATGTTTCAGACATTGGATTTTGTCAACATTTGAAATAAATGTAAGAAAACATGATGATTTTACTTGTGTTTCGTTTAAAGAAAGAAGTATTCTCAAAACATCGGCGTAACTATCGTTACCAAACATAAAATCAACCATTTCAAGAGGACAATCTTTACCGCTTGTCCTCCTGACCTCCATGAAACAATTGGACCAGAAAGGTTTGTAAAGACATGATCCGCAGAAGGTAAACTTAATTATCATAATGAAAGGTAGATTTTTTTCTGCATGAAAGTAAATCAAAAGATAATGTTTTGTTGATATTGTCAAGCAAAGAATTTGTCATTTTATAAGAAAATCCTGTTGGTGAGAGAAAGCTTTCATGTTGTAGAACATATTTTATACATGTCCGCTCTTTTATTGTTCCATCAAAAGAATTATTTTCGTCAAGTGAAGTTACAAAAAATGCAGCCAAAAAATGAATATAACTTCTGTGAATAAATGATATATTCAAATAACGCCCTATCACTTTAATTTTGGAAAAAATGTCAATTGGACACAGAAAATCACTTTCTTCATTGGAGAACTTACGTAGTTCAAGACTCTAATTGTTCTTTAGAAAAAAAAAGATTAGAGACATGCTCGTCTCTGAAACATGACCTGAATGAAAGTAAACATACTTTATACAATAAAGAGGTATTTGTAAATAAGTAAACCATGCAAGTGATTCTTGTAATTGAAGTGCTCCTCCTGTAGATTGTAGAATGTTACCTTTTCTTTTTCAGCTCTTTCAAGGCATGTCTTGTATGTGTGAATAAATATTAGCTAGAGGTATTTGTAGTCAGCTTTCGATCAAATCACAGCACCACCAAGTGTGAGGCCAGCATCGGAATATTAAAAAGCTCACCAGGTCCAAACTTCTTCATTTTCTTCATGAATTTACCTGGATTTTTTTTAATTTGCTTCATTTACATCCTTTACCAAATGTTTAACATATTGCCTGTCAGAATCAATACCAGTAATTAGAACTTGATGATCTATCTCCGTAGGCAATAAGCATACGTTATCAATTTTGTAAGGTCTACAAGTTCTCATTTTTTTCACGTTTCTCGAAACATATGCAAGAAAATTTCTTCTTTCGTCTTAGGCATCCATTCATCATAACCATCCAATATAAATAAGACATTCTTTGTTTTTCAGAATGTTTTCTGAGCGGTCGTACATTTTATCCTTCTTATCTTTCATGTCTGCGTTGAAACATCTGCTCAACAATCATAGCTTTAACGTCGATTAAATCAGTGTCATCTATGGTCGCATTAAACACAAAATTAAACCTGGACATGTACTGTATACCTGCTTTCACACGATCAATACATGTATTTTCATTGAGACTTTTTACTTGGATTTAATCGTTCAACATGGATTTACACCGTTCGTCCACACAATGATTTTATGAATGCTTTTTGTTGTTCTTTAGTATAATTGATAGTTAATAAAGTCAATTAAAACTGGCATCAGCATCGCTCCACCGCCCTTTGAGGGTCAAACGACCCAACCCTACATCTGTAGGTGGTGAAGTCTACGCCCATATTTGTATTTGAAGACTAAGTTGAAAATGTAAGTATAAAAGAAAATGGTCACCCAACACTGTTAAGATTGTGTGATTATTTTTAAATAATCAAATCTGGTGCAAATTATGTACATGATTAACACTCATGTACATATGTGAAGGGTAAATGGAACTAGGCCAATGACTCGTTCCTAACCACGAATAGGTACATGCATAGCATAGAGGTAAAGTGTAAGTTCTCCATTGAATTGCTCGATTAACACTGCCTACACATGTATACTAAAACTAAAATAGCCTCCTTTCACTGCCTTTTTACGGTCCCATATCAAGAACTGCTGTATACAGACGAAAGACATATTTGATGAAATGAACAGGAATTCGATTTTTCAGTATCAGAGTTGAATATAATTCGGAGGCGTGACTAAGTCGTAGTGGGCGTAACTACGCCGTGTATCGTCGTATTTGTCCCTGACGTGTTAAGATATAACGAGTTCATGTAAACAAATAGTGTTGTCGAGTGTACATTTTTTTCAACTTGAAAATAATGATTATGTGAGATTTGTCGATATGTCAAAGCTTAGAATACAACAATACATGGATAAACACAGACTTACTCCACTGTTCGAGGTAATGCATCGTCGTGAAATGTTTTTAGGAATGTATGAATTGAACTGTCATGTCTATGCACGCTAAGTGGCTGAATATTGTCTTATTCAAGTTCACTTATTTTTTTGTATACAAATTCAGAAATTAATGCAATATCCATTGTTGATTTTTAATGTAGCCGATTTAACATTATTAAGACAATTGTTTATGATGATGTTATTTCATAAAACAAATTATTTTCCAAATACTCCATGAATTAAACCTTGCAGAGGGCTATCAGAGGGTGTTTTGGACTAGTTTTTCTAATTTTTTTTTTTAGTTGCCAATTTCATAAATGAATATGGAAAGGCCTTTCTTTCAATGGGATGGGGCCAAATTATTAAAATATCTGTAATAGGAGGCAGAAAATAAAGTTCCGGATGCAGGGCTCAAACCCACGCCCTTCTGCTTGCAGGTCAGCAACTCTACCTACTGGGTCAATCGGGCTGCAGTCCAACTAATTAAACTGTTTGTGACGGCGAAACATTTTTTCTGCACAGATAGCCCTTCGAAATTCATTTATGAAATCGGCCAAATCTGAAAGCCGAATAAGTAAGGCTAATTTGGCTGACACTCATACAAACATATACAGCCCTGTTACATATAATTGAGAAACAGGTTTTCATGTTATTTTATGAATGCATTTGGAGGCAGAAAATAAAGTTCCTGATGCGGGGCTCGAACCTGCAATCTGCTTGCAGGTCATATGCTCTACCAACTGAGCTAATAGGGCTGACGAGCATACAAACTACTATAAACACATATATTACAATTATATATACAACACTGTTACACATCGTTTCCATTTGTGCATGTAAGATATTGCAGAAAATCTGTTATCAGATCATCTGAAAGTTTTGTTGGCTTGCCGATTTATGCTAACTATACGGCTCAAACAGGTTATTACTCAGTAAATCTGTCAATTTTGGTGAAAACTTAGTTTAGACACTAATTATTCAATGAATTCTTACTCCAAGCATCGCTTTTCATGGATGTATTGGAGGGAATTTGTTTTAAAAGTAAGATAATAATCTAATGATGGTGATATTTCATTAATACCACAAAAACTTTTTACACCATTCAACCATCAATATTGTATTTAGGTCTAAAAAAAAAATGGCTAACGAAAATTGGAATTTTGAATTTTACCTCATTAATATGCGGAATCTATACAGTACTGTGTATTTTGATTGTAATTTCAGGATTTGATGAACAAAGTTCTACATGAGCAGCCAGAAGATCCGGTTGTATACCTCATCAAATGTTTGTACAAGAAATCTGGTCTTCCTGTACCAAAGGTTACTGAAAGCTTCAGAACTGTTTTTCTAACTATATTACAAAATACAAGCTAGCTGTACTAGTTTTTTGATTGGTCAATTTCATTAATGACTTTGGAAGGGCTATCTCCTGGGTGGGCCCAATCAAACTATGTCTTACTCTCCAAAGCTGTCGAATTAGTTAGAATAGTTACTGGCTAGCAGCTAAAAGTTCGATGAAAATTGAACTTCTGTATTTTCTTGACCAATAATCTAACCATGATATGTGTACGAATAAAACTTGTGTCCCTCTTTTCTCATCACTTTTAAAAATATTTTAGACTAGAAATATTCCTTTCCGCTTCTTTATCATTTTCCTATGCTTTCTAGAAAAATTTCCATTTCTAAACTTGATGTCCAGTTAGTTTTAGCTTTTAGATTTTAGCTGCATGCACCATATTTTTTTTGTTTATAAATAATCTCTGAATGTTTTCTTTTTTTTGTAGGATTTGAAGAGTAATACATTAAGAAGAAGTTCACCAGAACGACCAAGTATGTGGATGCTATCTCAAATTCCTCATAAACTGAATATCTTTCATTAATGCTCTTCCACTAATTAATGCTCCTCCTTTTATCAATGCTCCTCCCCTAATTGATGCTCCTCCTTTTATCAATGCTCCTCCCCTAATTAATGCTCCTCCTTTTATCAATGCTCCTCCTTTAATTAAAGCTCCTTTTATCAATGGTACACCCCTAATTAATGCTCCTTTTATAAATGTTCCTCCCCTAATTAATGCTCCTCCTTTTATCAATGCTCCTCCCCTAATTAATGCTCCTTTTATCAATGGTACACCCCTAATTAATGCTCCTTTTATAAATGTTCCTCCCCTAATTAATGCTCCTTTTATCAATGCTCCTCCCCTAATTAATACCCCTCCCTGTTTAAGAAAAAAACATGGTTGCAACTCAATCTGAATGATTAAAGACTCCTTCATATCACATCCTGTGTGTTCAAAATCATTGAAACATGAAACTCCACAATAGAAAAAATGTTTGGTGCAAAAAAATTCAGTAGGGCATTTATTAAGTAATGTTCTGTATTTTAGACTGATTCACATTTTGTACTAATAAATGCGTTTCCTATCAAATGTGTTAGAAGAAATGAGTATTTGTCCAATACAGAAACTCACCTAAAGTTTCCTTTGAGGCAGCTGGTCCTTGCTCTTATAACATTTTAATAGAAATCTTTGTTTAATCCTGAAAGATTGGATTCATTAATTTAAAATGTATAAATTTAAGCAAATGATTTTTATTATTGATATAACTTAGACATCGATGCATCAATGTGGTGAAGAATCCATGCAATTCTACAACAATTTCTATTGTGTCAAAAATTTGTGAATTTGTATAAACTTATTGAATTTTCTTTTACAGTCCGTAGAAGCAAAAGTCCAGAAAAAAGTTCTACGCAAGCCTGGGCTGTTGCCAGTGGTCCAGGTAAGTTCCTAATTGAATTCTGGTTTCTAGATATTCGGTTTGTGAATTTCGGGGCCAATGTGGACTCGAGGTTATGGTCTCGGACTAGTTATCAACAACCCCTCATTGCTATGAATTCAAATCCCATTCAGGGTGTACACCTTGTTTCTTCTCCCTCTTTTAAAGATGGAAAAGTTGCTGTGTGACCTGGCTGTTGGCGTGACATTAAACCCCAGAAAAAAAATTCAGTCATTTTACTTGTCTTTTGAAAGTCTTATATTCCAAACTTTGCTTTTATAAGAGTTACTTCCCTTGGACAGCCATCTGTACTGGGCTTGATCATGGTTATTTCCTTGTTGAAGGTTTTAGCACTGATTTTGATGCAACTCAAATGTTTGCACAATTCAGACACAAACAGAAGGCAATCTGCTCGTTGTGTTATAAGGGTGAGACAACAAGCGTGTTATGATATTTTGTATGTTGCAAAAATCCTGTGATACAATTCTGGCGCCTTTTTCTTAGACATAACTTAGTGTGTCAAAAAAAGTGGGCAGGGATTTCCCTGACGCAGGTTTCTTGCGTCCCTGATGAGATATTCAGCAGAGGGACTCGCACTGAGAGAGACCACTGCATCCTGGGGACCCTTTCCAACTCTGAATTTGCCCGTGGCATTTTCTGTGTGGGACCCCCCAAAAATCCCAAGGAATCCCTAAAATGTTGGGAATGGGAATCCCGGGGACCCTCAGGTGAAAAATCTTAGGAAAAACCCTGAGTGGTTAGGACAATATCACATGTCTGGATTTAAAGTACCCCTACCGTGAATAAAGACAAGACAGTACATCAATTATTTGAGATGGTGCCAAGTTGATTATTTGGTATCCTAAGTTTGTACTGATTAATTGATTACCTTATTTAGTTGAATTGATTATGGCTAAACCCACCTGATTTGTCTTGAACTATTTGTCACCGTACATTTTCCGCACCATCTTTGGAAAATCTACAACTAGTTTTCAGGTTGTTAATATTTATTTTTTTGTTGTCCACTAAATTGATGTGGCTTTGTATATTTATTAGATTTGGTTGATCGATCGTATGATAAACCTTGGCTTTCTCATAGCAAGAAGAACAAATCTAAAGATGAAGAAAGGGCGGAGTCAAGACAAGGTGAGTTATTTAACTACTGTTTGATTGGTCAGTTTGAATTAATGCTTTCATAACCATCCAATCAGATGTTTTTGTTGTGTTGTTTTTATCTGAAAGAATATTTAAAGCTTTAGGCCAATGTAAATGCTGTTTTATGTTCATATAGGATAATAATTAGGATAGAAATATTTGGAAAATTTGATTGGTTCTTGGTTAAATTTCTAATTTTAAGAAATGAGTTTATTTGCTTGTCACACTTTTTATGTTAATTTTTAGCAGACTCTTCATTTACAAATTTGGAGGTAATAATAGTCATCAATATGAGTTCTAATTCAACCTTTAGGGTTTATGATAAATTATCACTGAATATTTAAAATGTTATCATGATTTGTTAAAATAGCATTTTTTATTTGCCATGTATTACTATTAATTAATTGAAAGCTCTTCAGTCATAAATTTGGAGGTAAGATTAGTCATGAATGAAATTTTTTCAACACATTTTAAAGGCAGGAAGCAGAAATCTGGCTGGGTTTCAGATACCAAGGTAACTGCTACAACATTTGATGAATTATTTGAAGAAGATCATCACCAGAAAACAGAGAATTTAGCCCAAAGACGAAAAACTGAAGAAAATACCGACATAAAAAAAGCTTGGGCAAGACACGTAAGCTTAGATGTAAGTTATTTTAATACTAATATGTTGTTAGGCAACAGTTTTCTGATTTTTTGGGTGTAGTTTACCTAAACATGATTAAGTTTTTTTTTCTAGATTTGACTATTTTTTTTTGTTCTAGCTTGTCAGTGATTAATATAATAATTTCATTTGTTTTGATTATAGAGCAGTGTTATAAAAACCTTTCTGCCTTTTTTTTCAGGACAGTGAAGACCCTAATTACAGAAGTAGGGGTTACTCAGGGCCCCGTTGTCATAGAAACAAAGAAGACCCTTTAGAAGGGGAGATAATGCTGGCCAAAGAGGAACAAACTAACGAATGCACCTCCGAGTAATTTCAGATCCTGATTAATTTTAATTAATATTAATGAATGCTAAAGTTTTGATTGGTTGCATGCTTCAGAATGCAGGCTGGCATTGGTCAAGTTCAAGATGAGGCTTTGAAGCAACCAATCAATGACTTTAATTTTGAATTTTTGAATTTCCCTAATCAATATTATTTTCTAATATATTTTACTTAAATTGCATGGTAATTTTATTTTTAAAGAATTACGTGATATTTCTGGAAGTGTGCTGAAATGTTACTTCCCAATTTAACCTGTATAAAATTGACTAAAGCATTCATATTTGTTATTAGTTCGTGTAAAACAAAACCAATGGGTGCCAAACTTGAAGCTGCAAGACATCGACAAGATCTGGAAAAGATTATCCAGGATTCTGACAAAGTTTCTGTTGATTCTGGTTTCTATGGTGACAGAAATGTGGACGAGCAAGATGATGCAATTGAACTTCTGGGTAAGTTAATTGTTTCACTGACTCCCCTCCATGTTTAAGTAGCTATGGTGACTACTGTGCATAGAAACAAACTCATGGAATATCTCCAACTTTTCAATATGGCTTACACCCACTCCTAAATTCACAGCCAATTTCAATGTTGCAGATAGCCAGTTGCTGAGGACCAAGAAATCTTACAATTTTTCCTCTTAACCTTTTATTATTGTAATAGTATATTTATCATTCTCTCAGTTGCTAAGCAACAAAATGATTATCTTTCAGAGGACCCTGATGATTTGATGCGAGAAGGCGTGACAAACATTCCGAAATCTGGGTATAAATTAAGCAGGGTAAGTTGTAAGTCAATGCTTCTGTCAGTGATTTTCTCGGTATTTCAACTTGATAATGAGACCACCACGATGTAATGACTGTTTTTTTTTCTTCAGAGGTGGTCATAATATTGAGGTTTTTAGATTTTTGGTTTAGCTTATACTAATTTATTTTAGCTCGATTGCGAAACAAGCAATTTTGCTTATATTAATCACGCTCGAGTCCACATCCTGGACACTGCACCAGTACTGCGTCCGAAAAATGGTATTGTGAAGTTCATGAATGAAACCCATCGAGATTCGAACTCAGGACCTTTTGATCAGAGGTCGGATGCTCTACATCTAGACCATGATGCCTCCTGTTTTACTGTATTTTGGTTCTGTATTACAGACAGTTTACCTTACAGCTACTCCTGTGTGACATACCTTTACTTACCTGTTTCCTACCTCAGAATATTCTAGAATTTGAAAAAGTACTGGTAATTCTAATATCTGGAAACTTCTCCGTCTGAACCTCTAGTCTTCATGCTTTGCTAATCAGGTAGAGTGTTGGGTCTATAGACCTTGAGATACTAAGTGACAACTACATTTCAGCCATTGTATCTTAATTCATTGATTCTCACCTCTGATTATTCATGGGTGGGTGGGGATGTCATCGAAGCATAATTTAGGGGTTAATACAGACTGGTACATTTTATTTTTTCAGGTTTTACGGCAGAGAAAAGAAGAAGCTAATGTTAAATTGAATATCAAGTAAGTTGGAGCATTTTAGTCAAACCAGATAAAGCTATTGGTTGGTTGGTCGGTGGCTGATTAGTCAGTCGGTCAGTCGGTCAGTCAGTAATTTCTTAATCATTAGTAACAGTTATGATTTCAATCAATTATGCATTCATTCGATTTTCTAATAAATGAATTAAGTCAATCAATCAATTGATCAATCATTCAATCAACCCATTAAAGTAGTTATGTGCATTATTAGTTCAATTTTGTATTTGTTTCCAGCATGGCTGTAAATGATGAAAAGAGTAAGTGAGTCAGGTCTTAGAAACATATTCCTGTTAACTATTAGAAACTTATCCTGGAGCCATCCATGAAAATTGTTGCTTTGTGTTACCACAGTCCACAATTTTAGAACTTTTATGGTGTCAGTTGATAAAAAAAATGAATTTTTTTTACTTTCGGAATTTTTACTTTGCTGAGCAAACAGTATTTGGGTTAGGTCAGATGTAGGGTAGGTCAGTGGGACACAGTCCAACAGTTTGTAAAGGACGGCCTCCAAGCTCTTTGTAGTAATGTTTGCTTTCATTGCAATTTCTACACCCCGTTCTAACAATTCTATCAGTGTTTTCTTTACATTTTGCTCATGAATTGAAAAAATGTTTGAATATTCATATGAATATTGTATGAATATTAATGAGACATAATTATTCGTTGTATATGCAAATTAATCTCTAAGCAAGTCACAGTTTAGTAAACTGTTTAAGAAATGTTTAGATTCTGCTACAACATCGTCTAAATTTGCAATAAATTTTAAGTAAAAAAAAGAATTTGTTATAAAAACAGCTATTTTAAGTAAAAAAAAGAATTTGTCATAAAAACAGCAATTTTAAGTAAAAAAAAGAATTTGTCATAAAAACAGCTATTTTAAGTAAAAAAAAGAATTTGTCATAAAAACAGCTATTTTAAGTAAAAAAAAGAATTTGTCATAAAAACAGCTAATCAGACAAATAATAAAGGGTTTTGTTTCAGAAAACACTGACACTTTGTGATTAGTCTGTCATTAAAAGAATGTTTGTTTGTGTTACTTGTATACCACAATCTGAGTACTAAGGTCAATACAGGAAGAAAAGTACGGCTTATACTCTAGTGGTCTTATTTCTGAATTTTTTATGGTCCGTTATACTTATAATTAAATTGTATCTTTAAGGATGGTTGTAGTTTGTATGTTGGTGTTTACATGCAGTTAAACATATACTCGAGTTTCACTGTTCCACAGTTGCTCAGAAATTGTCCTCACACAAAATTGAATAAAATGTACCGTCCAACCTGTGAACAAAGACTGGCCTTAGAAAATCAGCAAAATGGTCTTTGTTCATTGGTGGCCTTTGTTTGGAGGCTTAATATCTGTATGCAGAAAGAGTTTGACTTCAAAATATGTGGCCTGAGTACTGCAAACAAACATTGTTTTATGATGACTGTGTACATATAGTTGTTTTATTTTCACTTGGCTAACAGTGGTTATATCTCACACTTTTCAGTCTTTTTACTGGTAACTGTTCACCCGGGGAACTTTCTGGTAAGTTTGATTAAAATCCCACCTAGTGTTTTACACAGTTTATAGCATGTGAGCAGATCACAAGTATGTGTGTACAAAACCTCCATTTTCTGTGAACTGGTAAGGTTTCAGAATCTCATTTCCCAGTTCGTGTGAAGTTTGACCCAGATCTGTACATGGTAACATTTGAACCAGTAAGGTTTCAGGATCTTATTTCCCAGTTCGTGTGAAGTTTGACCCAGATCTGTTCATGGTGATATTTGATACAGGTATTATTTTGACGAAACAAATATTCTTTAATTAGCACCCTGGTGGGCTTAACATTGTACCATTTTTCAAAGTTTCTTAAATTTTGTTTTCAGTCATTTTTTGATGTTTTGGATGTAATGTAATTTGAAGTATTTTTTAAGTATTTATGGTGTAGTGCCAATTTTTTATTTTTCTCAAAAAGTATAGGGGTGCTAATTAAGGGAGGGGCTCTAATCAGGGAAGAGGCTTTAATTAGGTGAGGGGCATGATAAGGGGAGGGGCTTTAATTAGGTAAGGAGGACTGATAAGGGGAGGGGCTTTAATTAGGTGAGGAGGACTGATAAGGGGAGGGGCTTTAATTAGGTGAGGAGGACTGATAAGGAGAGGGGCTTTAATTAGGGGAGGAGGACTGATAAGGGGAGGGGTATTTGTTAGGGTTAGGAATATTTGGTATCCTGGCCCAGCTTTTGCTTACTACACAATTTATGATGTTATCAGATTTTTATAAAGTGAAGGTCCATAAATATGTTGGCATGTGATTAAGAGACCAGTCTGAAAATTCAAGAATCTGATTGGTTGTTTCTGAGAATGGTCATAAAATTGACCAATGATAAATCTGCACTATGAGACTGGTCTGCTTCATATTTTTATCTGACCATTGACCTCAGATGTTCTCAACAAACCTTTGAACTTTCGTAAGTATGGACTTAATAATTTAAAGAATTTTTTAGCATTAGCATCCTTTGCAAAAGTTTCTGATTCAGTGTGAAATGTATGTATGTAGATTTAAGATGTAAACTTGTTAAAACTGTATATATATTTTTTGTTTCAAAATTATGGTAATTAATATTAGAATAGTCATGATATTTTCAGGGGAGTGATTTTTCTGTGGACTTTTACAGATTGGATGATCATGTGGGGCATATATTTGTGAATCATTAAAATCCTTATAGGGAACCTTAAGAGAGTACTAGTTTATGAGGGGAACCCATTTTCCTTGAATTCTTTTAATGAATGTTGATCGTAATTTCCAGTAAAACTAATGGTATATTCTATCTGTCCAGTTTTGATATTTTTTAATACTTACCAGGTGTATTTTGCTCCCTGACAAAAGATTCTCCCCTCTGATCAGCAACCAATCTCACCCGTGTATATTCTCACTTTAACTTTTGTACCAACCCTCTTGTAGACAGAATTTTCTGCAGATTCATCGTGGATGAAAATTTCACAAATTCTTTTCAGAACTAGATTTCAGATTTTTTTCAGTAATAGAAAACTCATATCACTTGACATTTATAATAATGTTGATTAAATTCAATATGTATGAAGAATTTGAATTAATACATTTATATTCATGTAGTTTGTTTATTTATCATGATAATTGTTCTGGTTTTTGAATACTAAGATGAATACATGCAGTGTTTATAACTCCACACATTAATAGCTGTAGTTTATAACTCCACACATTAATAGCTGTAGTTAAACTTGATTTTCAGTGTTTAGATTATAATATTTTTCTTTGATTAAAAAAAAACGTTTCTCATTATGATAATGCATAGTTATAAATTATGTCATGTTTGTGGTATTGTCCTCAGAAATGAACTATTGATTGATTGTTTGGCAAAACAATCGTTATGGATTCTGGAGTGTTAAAAGAATGAGTGTAAATTGTAAAAAAAAAATGATATGAAAACAGATATAATTAATATTCATGTATTTTGGACATCATTTACATATTCATAAGATGACAACAAAATTAGCATATATGTAAATGATATTACACTTATAAAGTGACTTTTTGTCGCTTAGCTTATTTCTTATGACTTTCTATTGATAATTATGTGCTGCGTCCCTTGTAAATATGATATTTTTTATCATGGATAATTTAGATATTCTATAATTCTTTACGTAATCTTAATATAACAGAATTTCATTGAGTGCTGTTAAAAAATAGAAAATCGTGTCTCTTATTTCAGGATTGTCGACTGAAGTAAAACTTCAGTATTTAGACCACCTTCGGGAATAAATGATTGGTTTGATATATAGAGGTGGTCTCATTATCAAGTTGAAAAAAAAAACTGTACATATAAAATTAAACATAAAAAGGATATTATTATAAATTTATTGTTACAAGTGTGAGAATAAGTGATTGTTATAATGTAGTGGTCTTAACATTGAAGTTATTGCTAAGTGAATTTTAAAAATAAATTGCAGGGCTTTATTCACGTGTAGGGGAAGGGGCCTTTCTTAAATTTGGGGAAGAAATAACACGGTATTTTTGCAAAAGGGGAAGAGAAAACTTGATGCAAACTGAATTTTAGGGGAAATTGGATGAATTTAAGGATTTTTCCTGAGGGGAAGATGCCTATAAACGGCCCTTGCTATAGAAGGAAAAAAAGCCATGAATTGTTACTTAATATTGAAAAATAGACACACACAACTAGCGTTAAAATGAGACCTGAAAAAAAATCTTGTGTTTATTGTTACTTGACTGGCCCCATTTTCTGTCACTGACCCTAATGTTTCGAACAGCAAAATCAAAAATTTTTGGGCTTAATCATACCTTTTATTCATTCAAAAGGTATAAGTAGATAAAAAAATTACAAAACTTTTTTGACCATCTTACCCTGTTTTTTTGGTTAAGTAACCCTAAACATGACTTTTTTTCTGGCCTAACGCTTGAAATTCTATCGTTATATTACTTTTTTTTCTTGCTAGAATATGGAGATTACTATGAGTCTGATGTTGAGAGGCCTCCAACGGGGATGTCGTTGCAGTCCAACAAATTTTCTGAATTATCACCCGATGTGTCTGATGATGATGAATTTGAAAGTGTTTCACAAGTGGTTGGGCCTGTACGTATCTCTGTCATTTAATTTCTGTGTAACCAGGGTGGCCACAGACTCTGGAAAACAGTCAAGAAATTTTACTTTTGATTTTTGTGGCCATGCTGGTAATCCCTTCCAACAATGGAAGTCATGTTGTTGTGTCAACTTTCTTCATAAAATTCATATTTCTTCTTCATCAAGTCTTGTCTGAAGTGTAAATTTTAAACTTTTACATTTTTTCTTTGAATCTTAAAACATTTAGGCCAACTTTAATAAAATGTTAGTTTGCCGTTAAATGACTCAGACTGATTACAGTGGGTATTAAGTTAGGCATCATTTTAAACATTATGTTTGTCCTAAAAATGATTAGGTGGAGTATGGAATGGAAGTTTTTTTGTCAAAATCAATAAAAAATATTTTGTGTTCAGAAATGTTGGAATGAGATGGTCACGTAACTGTTAACCATTGATTTTTTAAGGATGGCTTAGATAATTAAAATTCCAAGGGATGACCACCCCTGAACCTTTATCTTGACCAAATAGTAAAATATGGCCCCAAAAATGAGTGGTTGTTGTCCTGAAATGATTTTAATATCAATGTTGTCGTTACGTGAAGTATTCTTGTACATTCTTTCAGAGACGACCTGTGTGGACCGTACCAGATTCTGATGGGGAACCAGTCAAAATTGATAACAGTAAAAAACGGCAACAGTAAGTAATCTAAATAAGAATTTGTATACTCTTGTACAAAAATATTTGTGTATTGTGTAGAATTGTTCAGATTGGTAAGTCAATTTGACCAATATAACTAGGGTATTTTCTTTTCTACTTTCTTCTAAACGTGCTGTAACTGTGTTATATATATAATATATCTGTTTATGGTAGTTTGTATGCCTGTCTTCCCGATTAGCTCAGTGGGTAGAGCAGCAGACTTGCTAGCACAAGGTCGCGGGTTCGAGCCCCTTATCGGGAACTTTATTTCCTACTTCGAAAGTACAATTTTTCTTTAAAATATTTTAGCACTTTAAATTTTGCTGTTTCAAACTTTAGGGACGTTGTAACCATATTCTATTCACTACTTTTTTCTGGCCTCATAGATACTGGTATGTACATAATTTTTTGGAATTGTTCTGAAAAATACTTCCTCTTATTAGTAGGTTATAAGCGTAATCTTAAAGACAACCATTTTAAGAGCTGTCACAATCTCTTACAGGTCCAGATTTAGTGCCACAGCTCCTGTGAAACGGGAGGAAAAAATACCGACACTAGCTTCTGTGGACAGTGAAAATATTTTTCTTGAAGGCAATAAAACCTGGAGTCCTGGGCAAGGCAGCCAGAACAAAGAAAAGGTACATCTTTTTATCAAATACTTTCTGTATGGCATAATGTTAGGACAGGTCAGAGGATTATAAATTTAGGACAGGTCAGAGGATTATAAATTTAGGATGGGCAAGAGGTTTACCGATGCTTTGGGATGGAACTAAGGATTATCATTTTTGGACAGACCAGAGGGTTACAAATTTAAGGAAGGGTCAGAGGATTATAAATTAAGGGACATTTTATCATTTTTTTGTGATATATTTAGATTTGTGCTTGCTGTTTTGTATTGGTATGAATGTCATATAAATCTGCAGTATTGCTAATATAAGTGTACAAAAACCAACCCATACATTATTTTATAGTAAAACGTGGCCAGCTGTTCCATTTTACCCCCCAGTTGTTACTTGGCGATTATAATGGCCAGTAACTTGTTTTTATACAGAGGTGTAAAATGTAACAGCTGACTGACACTGTAGTTCTTGCCCTTTGGGGAAGAATGTTGATGCAAGTTATTTTATTTGGATGGAATCGAAAGAATAGATGCATGCACTGTGTTCTTATAGTTTACCTGTAAAATTTAATAATACACTGGTATTGATTTATTTATTATTGAATTTTTCATGGTTCACACTCGTTATTTAATTGTTTCGCATGTCATGTCTATATTTTGATATTACCAAAAATGTACCAACATATTTATTTCTTTAAAGAAATGATAAAATGATGTTTATTGTAGATGAGAATGTCGGAGAATCTCAGAGACTCCGCGAGATCATTCCGATCTCAAGATGGTAAAGGTTGGAATATTCCTGACGACACAGAAGTTTCTGTAGCGACCAGATGGCCAGAAAGTAGGTGTCTGTAACACGAGGGAAAAGTTATTTTCTGAATAAAATATTTTTAATTTCTCTTGTTTTCTTTTGACCAATATAGAAGCAAAGACATGACAGTGTGTGTAACAAGATTATAGATTTTTAATGCTTAATTTCTTTATACCAGTATTCAATTTGAAATTGATTTACTGTGATAGTAGAATGGAAATTGATATTAAAAATAATAACAATTAAAGAACTTATCTTTCTAATGGAATCTCGCATGATCAATGTAAACATTTGGTGAACATAGATAATTTTATAAAATGATGTTTAGATGAATATTTTTAATTTTAGCTCCAACAAGTGTACGGCAGTCTCCTGGGCCCCCTAAAGGTATTTATTCATTAAATATTTCATTAAAACTCCCTAAATTCTTTGTATATAGATCAGACAAAGTAGAAAAACAATATTTTTATAAATAAATTATTTCACTGTTAAGAATTTTATGCAATATAATTGAACCCTTTATTTTAGAAACTTTGTATCAGTAATATTGAAATCTGGACTGATTTTTTTTTAAAAATTTCATCTTTTCTTGAGAATTAAACTTTTTGAGAATGCTTTCCTTGTGTTTAATAATTACCTTTGTTTTCCAAACTTAGCCTAGCAAATATTTCATTCCGTTTCTTTTATACATTTCAGCATACTGATGGATTACAAGACTGAATCATCCACATATCCCGTCCGATTTTTAGTTGCTATTTTATTTATAATTTGTTTATCATAAAAATAAATTGTAAATGAACTTAAATGGACTGTACTCAAGATTCGCTTAAAACGGTGAAAAATTACTATTGATAAATTTTGAAATTGAAAATAGAGTATAGCTGAATAAAAACTTCATTATACTAGTAACTCGCTTCCTTTCTTCTTTTTTAACTGGGGTTTAACGTCACACCAACTGTTAGGGTCATCTGGAAACTTTTCCGGTTTTAATGGTGGAGGAAGATCGCTGGCACACACCTGGGTAGAACCACCGACCTTCCACAAGCTAGCTGAACAGCTTTCTCACATGTCAAACTTGGTCCTTGAAAAAGGTAGGATTTGGACTCACAATGATGAGGGACTGGTGACTGCCCGTCTCAGACCATAACCGCTGGACCCTGGAGGTCCCCATAGCTTATTTCTATTATTTCTAAAGCTGTGCATATTTTTTTACTTATCTGAAAATCGAAGCAAGTGTTGTGATGAATAAAGTTAGCATTCAAACTCCTGTGACCACATCAGTTTATTTTGTGGTATAACTACTATCAGATAAGGTATGTTACAATTTGGTTGAAAGTGAATCACAAATTTGCGATTCAGTCCCTCTTTGTTTATATTTATTTAATTTTTGCTAAATTTTTATGCATATTAGATAACACAAGACTTCATCTGTGCAACAAGAATGTAACATATTTAGATAGCACTTTGTTGTTTTAAGCTGACAATTTATCATGAGTTATATCATACTGTTGCCATGGTTACTTAATATGCTTATAATGCTTGTAGATTTTTTAGATTTCACCTTTAGACCTAAAAGTTATAGATAGAATGTTTAATGTTTGAGGTTAACTAATTATGTGAAATGAAAAAAAAGGAGTTTGTTAAATTGTGAAAATGTTGGTGTTTAAAATAATTCGGATAGTGAATGATTGACATAACATGCTAGCTGATAACTGGACTCATTGATTGGACAGAATTAAAACTCACTCAGGCTTATGTCAATCTAAGTTTTTTTTTCTACAGTAAGCCTGTATTGTACTCATACAGCGGAAAATAATTAGTTTATAGGTTTTAATAATCTCATTTGGTTCATATAAGAGAAATTTGAAAGAACTGCTTGCTTTGAAAAAGTTTTGAAGTCTTTTGAATTCCTAGGATATACTTCTCATAAAAAAATCATGTACAATGTATTTGTAAATTTAGAAAATGATTATATTAAACTCTTATAAATGTAACAGTTTCTTGTTATTTTTTGTGTGATTTTTTTATCACATTATCAGGCTTCCCGAAAGTTGTCAGACCGTAGAACATGTCAGGCAAATTTCGAGCGGGTCCAATAACTTTTCGGTGAGTACCAGACCAGATGTCTGGCAGATGAGCACAATTTACAGCATTTATCACTTATTCATAATATATTCGGCCAGACAAATTTTCATTTGGTCAGTCAGAAATTCTATCTTTCAGCAGGATTCCTGCAGTTACAGGCTCTCTAAAGTGGCACAATCATAAATGGCACTTTTGAGAAGTCTGCATTATTTATATCTTTCAAATTTCTACTTATTTATTCGTTGTGTAATTGTCTCCCCTGCAGCCACTGAAGACAATTTGCTGTTGTAAGTATTCCTACGTTTTCTTCTTAATTTTTCTCATTCATATTTTGTTCATTGCATTGTAAGAAACAAGTTCTGTAGCTTCAAATCAGTGAAAACAACAACAACAACAACAACAAAAAAAAAAACAGAAATTATAAAAAACATTAAAATATTTCATTTTTATTTAAACATAACAATATATGCTCAGATTACATTTCTTCAACATTTAACAATTGCAAATCTAAGATAAAAAACTATACTATAAATTTATACAGACAAACATGAGTTAATGGGCATCTACATGACTGAAGACAAGGGGCCTGTTTTATGGCCATATTGTAGCAAAGATAACAGCATTTTAAACATAAAAATCTTTCTTATGGTGAACGTTTCACTTATTAATCTTTAACAGTGGACAATATATCCCTGAAAAAATAGGACAAAGGGTAGCAAGATTTTTAAGTTGAAAAGCTTAGCTCAGGTATGACTGTAAAACAGGCCCGTGTAGTACTGTTACCAGTTCCTGTATTTTCAGTATAGTTAAACCTATGATTAAAGACCACCTCTATTGAAGATTTCTTCTTTTTTCACAATCTCAATGGTGGTCTTTATGTGCGGGTTGAACTTTAATATCACATGAATACAAAGAAATTGAACATGTTTGTCTCAGGAAATTTGTAATACCAACTTATGTCCCCCTCATCTGGATGTCAACATTTTACTGATAATTTTTTTCCATATGCAGAATGGTTAGTCGAAAGATTTTTGCATTCATTGGATATAATATGAAGGATTATTACAACATTATTGGGAATCATAGTTTTTCTGAAATGGGTGGGGTGCATTAATTAGGGGAGGGCATCTAGAGCACAATCAGTAATCTTCATTCAGTAAGAAAAAGGGATAATGTATTGTTTTATATCATAGCGGAAATTTGGTTCGTTAAATTGAGGTACTTAATGAAGTCAATATAAGAATGAGATTATCTTTGAGATCAATCTCAGATTTTACAATCTGAGAACCTCTCACTCAATATTTTGACTGTGAAAATTTCATACGCAATGAATGATATTCTTGGTTCATACAGAAGGCCAAACCAACCTCTGTACAAATGTCAAATAAACTTCTTTATTAAGGTAACATTGACATCTGTGTAAAAGTGATTTTTTTCCTTCCCTTGGGAGGCCTTTGTTCGCAGGTTTTGGAAAAATGTATAAATGCCACATTTCTAATCAGACCTTAGTAAGGCCCAAACAAAAAAAAAGTTCGTTTCTGGTTACATGCCCAAATAAATTTGGGTCAGTAGGTAAGGATTTTTTCTTATACGTTTTTTTACATATATCGGCAACACTGTTGTGAAAATTACAATATAGCACTACGATTTGGATGCCATAAAAACTTTTGAGTCAGCAGGTAAAAGATGGGTAAGTCGGGTAACTGGAAACAAACCTATTTTTTTGTTAGGCCTAAACACAATAAAAAATAACAGACACAACACTGGCAATAAATTATGATTCAAGTCTCGGCTTTTGTTAAAAAATGTATTCAAATTTTCACTAGAAAAAAGATATCTTGTAAATGAACCCAATAATTCAATATTCGATGAATGGAAAACTTGTAAATATATTGTGAGAAGATACTGGCCGTCTTAAGGATCTTTTACAACAACATTAGGAATCTTTCTATGATTCAACCATTCCTGATACTGAGCTTCTTGTCCCAGTAAAATGTTTTCAAATACAAACTGAAATGATATAAAAAAGATCGGACAAGATGACAGGAACTGTCACAAACCAGTTTTTTTCGTGTGAAGTTGCAAACAGAATATTACATGAGCACAAAAAATAAACAAAGGACCATTATTCCACAAAAAATGATCAAATTACAAAACCCTGATAATTATTATGAGCTTGTGTACTTGATGATGTTAATTATGTGAAATCCCTTGTGAAATGCAGGAGAAGTTACACGCAGAAGAAATTGTGGATGCCCGCCAACATTCACCATTCACACATTAATAACCAGAATTTTCTCTTTTGAAAACTGATTAAAAATCTTTGTGATAGTTTTTGGTAAATTCCAATCTGTATGAATGGATCATTTTTCAAGAATCAGAAAAAAGTCATCATTGAATGTGTCATTATTCTAAAATCTTGAAGGACTCTGGACTAATAACAGAAAAAAATAAAGCAAAAATAATAGCAGTAAATAAAAGTTGTCAAGTTACCTTTAAGGCTCTCTGCATGTGAATCTGACATATATCGTAAGCTGGTAATGACATCATTAGTAAGCACAGTTTTGGCTGAAAATTTAATCGTTACAGGTCTGAAGTATAGAGCAACAAATTTGCACTCCAAATATGGCTTTTTTGAAATGTAAACAAATTGTATACAATAAAGTTCCAACATGTATAGTTAATCACAGTTATTGTGAATTCCTGTGGACACAAACAATTAGTTCATCATATCTATAACAATGAAATAAGGAAAGGTGAGTTCGGGGGACGGAGGGGAAGAGGGGGCGGTAAATTAATAATTCACTATATCTGAGTTCACTATGATCGAGATTTAGTGAACTGGGTCATACGTGTATACAGGAATCACTTTTATATTAGTGTATTAATACATAAAAAAGGTTTGCTTCTAAACGGCACACGCTAAACCTCAGGCATACATGCAATTTATTCAATCAGAATGTTTATTTTTTAACACCTGAAAAAACTTAAAAAATCTTACCTTAGCATAGGACACTGTTTTATTGTCCATCCTAGAGTAGGTTTGTAATTTTGTCAACATTTCCATCAGCGATGGTTGACTGTATGACGATATAATAGCCTTAGTTTTATCTCTTAATTCTTCATACCTATTGAATATAAGCTGGTCAGTATGAACATCATTTAGTACTGCAACAGAATTTTCAACTCAAAATGCTTAATGGCGCTAAACTATGTTTAGGATGTAAATTTTAAAATCTGGAACATCTTTTATTCACCCGGGCCCCTAGTGAATAAAAGCTACCAAGTAAAAACAGACCCTCTTAGAAGTGGGAAATTATTAATACTTTTTTGCAAATTTATTACTATAAAAGACCAAATTACTCTCAAAAAAAACATGGAAACCATATCTTTCTATCAGATTTTAATGTTTATCGCAAGCTATGTACCAGTCAAACATGTGATGCAGAAATTTTAAGGATAATTCCATAGTTACAAAAATGTTGGTTTGCAGTTATGTGACCCACTCATTCAAAAATCTCAGCCCCAAATAACTTTTAGCAATTTTTTAAAAAAAATAATTTTTTTCGATATTTTAGCTTTTTGTTTCCAGTAAATGCACATAATGTTGGCAAAATAAAAATGTTAAAAGTTTGGGTCACGTATCTTAAACCAACATTTTTTATGGACAGCCTTATCCTGAATTTTTTTAAGCTTAGCATAACTGGGTACTTTACCATTTAGAGGGTTGAATATCAAAGTTTTCTAGGTGTATTTTATTCACATTTTCTTTCACATCCAGCATTTTCAACTTTTGTTCCTCAAACAATGGACTACATTGTTCATTGCTTAATGTTCCATATTTTAGTCTGAAGTTTGCCACCCTCTCCCTGTAAAATAAGGTAAATTATCACATATTTCCCACTAATGATCAACTACAATGAAAGAAAACTTTGTCTCTACTTAGATTATTCTTGAAACCACTTTTTTGGGAAACATTTTACAAATCCGAGGTGATAAATCTATAAGTAGATCAATCACAGAATGGTGCTCAGCCATTGGTCAATTTCGAGACTGATCTCAGAATTAGCCAATCAAATGCATTATTTTTTCGACTGGTTATCAAGCTAAAACACTAGCGTGGTACAAGACTAACACTCAATACCTGACACACTTTTAAAATTACACGGATCGACATGATTTGTTAAATCTCAAACAACTTCAGTCTGACTAATAAAGGCTTAAGAAAAAAAAATTGCATTAATAATAGTGGAGTCCCTACAATGAAATATATGACTACGGTCACTCAGAAAAGAAGCATTTTCAGGAGTCGTTGTTAAAACTTACCTGACTATCTTCTCTATCTCAGCAGTGTTCTCTTTCTGAACTGATCTCTTCAATTTGTTGAGATTTCTTTCAAATCTCTTTATCACATTTTCTGAATCTGGCGCTTTTTGTCTAAAAAATTATGATTTGCATAATAATAAAAAAAGCAATGGGGATTAAAGAATTCAATAACAGCTAATTTAGAGCACAGGATATTACTGCAGTGTGCAGTATGAGATAATTACAGAAACAAGTTGTGAGAAATGGTAAAATTCTGTTATTTTACAGTATCTTCAATACAAACAATGGTAAATTTGTTCTCGGCAAAAGTCGAGATCAGTCTCAGAGTTCGAATCTTATTTTTTTTCTCAATATATTTCAGATCAAATTGTTTGTTTGCAATTCTTGTAAGTAAATTTTTTTATCAATTGATTGCAAACAGGATTGTGTTTGAATATAATCTCATTACGATTAGCTTCAGAAATACAGCAAACACAAAATTGAGATTTGAGTTTGGAGAATGGCCTCAAGTTGTATAACAGTGGACCCAGTTGTCAAGCAAGTAGCACGACTCCCAATGCTTGTAACTGACCCTGAATACATTTCTAAACTTTTATTATCATTTAAACGTACATGTATACAAAATCAAGCCATTTTAAACTGCTAAGTAAGGGATCAATGACATACTTATTTTCAAAGACAGTAGATTTTTCCTGAGCCACCTGCTGCCATATTGTAAGTTTCCTGACTTTTTCAGTTTGTTGAACAGCTGATCCTTGGTGTTGTGTGAAGACACTCTCACGTTTTTCTGGCACAGATCAAATACATGAATCAATATAAGAAAGCCTATTTTAATGTACATAACTACCATGAATAGTTAAAGCAGAGCAACAGATAAGCTTTCTCAGTGAATTGAGTATTACTCCATCATTTCATTTTGAATTGGGTATTTGCTAAATGTAATTGGGTATCCTGTTAGTCTATGATTTTTATATCAATTGGTAATTCATGCTCTTACTTTTTAAGTCTAAACTGTACACATTTGGTTGTTTCTGAACCACATCGCTACAACGTTTGTCCGAGACTATGAGGAACGACTGATAGACGAAAATGAATATATGCATGTATTTTCATGAAAATTGATTTCGATACGCATTATAAATATTTTAATTGGGTATTTTGCTTTTGTAATTGCTTTTTGATACGCATCTGATATAGTTTCAATTGCATATTTTTTAAATTAATTGAGTAAATATGCAAATACGCAGCTTATCTGTTGCTCTGTTAAAGTAACATGTGATATAATAATCATACTTCAATTGTTTTATTGCTTTTCATTAAAATTGTGACTTGCTTTTTCATCATTGATCAACTGTATTTTAGTTTGACAGTCTGTTGGGGCCTCCATGGTCGAGTGGCTGAGGTCTAAGACTAATAATCACTGGCCCCTCACCTTTTGACCCCAGATGAGCCATGTTTGAACTTGTCCAAGATATCATTGAGACAAATATTCTGGCCAGGTCTGATGAAGATTCGCTCAAAAGTGTGATCCCCTGGAGTGTTAACAACCCCCAGGTGTGGATGACGGACACCAGACGCCAGAATAGACTGACTGATCACTATAGCTCACTGAGCACTATGTAATCAGGTGAGCTAAAAAGCATCAATTTCATGTAAAACATTACCTGGTCTGTCAATTCTATCTTCAGCTATATCTTGAAGGTGTGTTATCTGACTCTTGTCCAACAAAGGTGCGGCAGCAGCATTGGAGTGCATAGGAATTATACTGGCTCGTCTACAAAACAAGAGTATTAAATCTATTAAAAATCAATGCTTTATGAAACATAACTTCACTGATTTAGCACTGAATAAACATCATAATAAGCTGGTACTTTCTGCGCCACAATTATTTCTATTTCTCATGTGAGTGAGACTGTTTGATCATTCAATTGATCGATCAATTAATCAATCATGTAAGTTTTAGAGTGGCAATCAATTTGATAATCAATTGCCTGCTGGTTCACTGAAAAGCGCATCTTTATAGCTGCCACTGGGGTATCTGTAAAAGGTTGTATCTTTATAATATGAAAATAAAAAATATTCACATGTACCAAGCCTATTATACAAACTAAATGAATTCTTTTCAGAACTACGAACAGAAAGCGTGAAAACCCACCTGTACCAACGCATGAATTTAGCTACGACACCGAACTGTAAAGCTATATTCCCACCCTGGTGCTCTTCTTTGTACTGCTCCGGTTGGACGTTCAGTAAATCTTCCCAGGTCTCTAGTGCCGGTTTATCTCCCATACAAGAAGCATTGCGAGATTTTCTAAAATATCGAAAAAATTATATCTTCGAAAATTTTTTTCCACCATTTTTTTTAACAAACGTTAAGTAAAATATATGTAAGGTATAACAAAAATTCTTCCTTGAAAAATGTGATAATAAAGAAAAAAAATGTCCTTCAACATTTTGTTTACATTATCCAAAATCAACTAATAAAATAATAGAAAATGCTATTTTGTTACATAAGAAAGCTCATTTTTAAAATTATTAATAAACATTATATTATACTGAAAAGCATGTTTTACAATTCCATGTAAAATAATTCGAATTAGGCAATCCGCAGAAAAATGTAAGCTTGTGATTGTAACTGTTGGTTGGTAGGTTTTTTTTATTTGCAAACATTACATGCTTGTATTAAAAAGTGAAAGCTAGAATTACGAACAAAATATTTTTGTCAAAATTACTATAAAATTTTGGGGTTGGGGGAATTATGAACGGGTCATAATTTACAGTTGTGTAAATGCAAACCTACAATTTCCTAAGGATGGCCTTAATTAGGATTTTTTTTAGAGCTTATTATGTATTAAATATTTTGAAAAAAAAAATTTGACTAAGGTGTCAAATTGGCTTAAAATCAAACAGAATCCTTAATAAACCAAAGATAAAAATTTGGACAAAATTTTAAAAATCCAAAACTCAGTATACAATGTATATATAACTATAAAACAATTAAATTCCAAAGATAAAGTGCTAAAAAATTCTCTGTAATTACGTATATTTCACAGAAGTAAAAGTTAATAGATAAATTCATTGAGGAAAAATCAAAATCGATCGTACAAAATAATTTGAAAAAAAATATTATACCGGTAACCTGTGAATAAAACCCACACTACAAACAACACTAACTTATTATCAACTTATCAATCAACAAAACACAACACTGAAAAAAAGGTCAATCATGTTTAAAGACTATGATCAATGTCCTTTCTCTACGAAAATTTTGTTACCAGGTTTGATCGTACCTAAAGCTTTTCCAAAGACGCAAAAGATTCATAAACCTGGGACAAGATACATTTAAACAAGCATTTACTGTATATTTGATAGTTTTTGTATAAACATAATATACCTTCGTGCCAAATTCAGAAAGTTCTTGTTAATCGTATCCAATGTCTGAATTTTTTTCACAGTATGAAAAACAGACAGCCCATCATTCTCATGAGAATCTTTACCATATTTTTCATTCGGATTATCCCCCCTTGGTTTCTTTGCTACTTTGCTGTGTTCGATGAAAACAGAACAATAAAATGTAATGAAATATAATGATATCTGTATAATATCAGAAGCTTAGAGGCAACATTTCGAGCCCGCAAAGTACTTTGACATGTGAACTATATGTACATTTCTTGTCTTATTATGATGAACATTTGTGCCAATTAATTCACCCCCCCCCAAAATCAATGATAAAATTATGACTCTACCAAAAAAAAATAAAAATACTGGGTAACTTTAAGTTCGTGTCAAGCGAGCTCAACATAACAAATTCTGATAAAAGGTACAGTAAAACATGGTTAGAGTGAACTTGTACACAGTGAAGAACTGGATACAGTACAGTATTAAATTTTCCAGACTCACCCATCTTTATTTCATAGTCATGGATAGAGTGAAATATTTGTATAATTAATAGAGTAATTCCTTTTTTGGGGGGTCCAGTAAACAGACCCTTCCAAATCGAAAACAAAGACATTTTTTCCCAATTCCCGGCCTAAAAATTCCCAATTTTGGCATCGCACCACACATTTTTCCCAAATGATCCATTCCGGACCCATTCCCACAATTTGCAAAAAAACACTAATTATTCTGATCCCAAGCTCTTCATTATCACCATGTTCTACTGCAGTTTTTTAACACACAACAAAAAACAACAACAATACATATCTTCCTCTGAAGAAATGACTTTTTAGAAAGATAATATCATAAAAGAAATTGCATGTTTTTATATGACCTTGAACTTCAAAGACAAAGGTCAAAGGTTAATTTTCATGTAGTTGAAAGATCAACAACTTCTTGAATACACAATTATCTCGGAGGCCAAAATTCAAAAGGGTTAGGAAAACCGATCAAAATGTGTTAATAACTTTAAAATTGTCGAAAAATTAAATACCGTATATTCCCTTATAAACGCCCCCACCCCCAATAAATGCCCCCCCTTTTTGAACAAGAGATAACCAATATATGGTATTAAATTTAAGCATCTTTATAGGACATAAAAATAGTAAAAATTAATTCTTAAGAAGTCATTTCTGCTATAAACATCATTTGATTAACTTTTTCAAGGATATTGGAAGACATAGGATTCAAACTCTGATATGAAATACAACAACAACAACAACAACAACAACATCATCAACAACAACAAGCACACAGCAATCAGTACCGGCGGCCAAATACATTTTTTGTAGCAGCATCAACAGTATTTATTTTCTTCATTGTGCCAAATATTGACATACGAGGCATCATGTGGATTTCTGGGGGCGGTTCATCCATGTGTACTGAAGATACATTATTACTCTTACCAAAATGTCGACCAGTCGGACTGTTGAAAAAATAAATTTAATTATCAATGGTATAATAAATTGATTTGTGAACAAATATCCAGGCTTGTAACTAGCTATATGTTAGTACACAAATGAATTCACATTAATATCAGAGCAGGGCTCTCTCTCTTTTGGGGTCTGAGGCCGGGGCCCTGGGAGGGAGTAATTTCACATCATTTTCAGTTCAAGGGGGAATTTCAAAAGCCTAATTAATATAATAGGTGGGGGAAGTTTTACCAAACATAGGGGAAAAGTATAGTCCAGAGGTGGGGGAATTTCAGCCTCAAAGTCGGCAGATCGAGAGCCCTGCAGAGAGGGATAGCATTTATTAAAAGCCATGATTTTTGTCTATAAATTCCATTTCACAAAACAATAGTTTTCAACCCGATCAATTCAACAGGTCTTGAGCCAAAATTTAAATTTTATGAACAGTTTCTGAAAAATACCCTACTTAGTGTATTTCATCCACGAATATTGCGGCTTTTTTTGATGAGGAGAATCTTCTTTGTGGAAGTCTGGATCACTCTCGCATACAGAAACACGTCTTGGTCGTGGGCGCTTAGGATGAAAACGATTTCTGCACGGCAGTGAAGGGATTGAAAGAAGAAATGAAAAGAAAGAAGAGAATGAAAGAAAGAAAAACAGGAAAGAAAGAATGAAAGAAAGAAAAAACTGAAAAATGAAAAGAAAGAATGAAAAATGAAAAGAAAGAATTAAAAAAAATGAAAAGAAAGAATCCAAACTTCCATCCATAATGAATGACCTTAAATATGACCTTGACCTACAGACCATTGAATGATATACAGATGTACATCTGTACCAAGTAGTTTCATAATTCATTCAAAAATTGGTAAGTTATGGCTGAAACAAGTTAATTATGTACAATTTGAATGATTCTGAATATGACCTTGACCTTTTTGTGTGTGACACATTGTCTTGCGTTGGTGAACATTTGTCTCAAGTTATTTCAAAATCCATGCAGAAATTATACAGTTATGGCTGAGACAGGAAAATGGAATGAAGAAAAGACGGATGGACGGACTGTGCAACTGCTATATGCAACACTTTTGGGGCATAAAAACTAGAAAATGAAATGAAAAAATGAAAGAAGAAATGGAAAGAAAGAAAAAAAGAAGGAATGGAAAAATTAAAAAAGGAGATTAAGAATACAAGAAGCAGTGAAAGGGCAGAAAAGAATTAATTAAAAGATAATAAACAAACGAAAAAGAAATGGAACGAGTATTAGCAGAAACAAAAATGTAAGGAAAAGTTTCAATAGCTAAGAAAGGGTGTAAAATTTAAATATCAAAATTCAACTCTGAGTAGAATATTTCAGTTTAATGCTTGTAACTCTTGGTTTGGAATATTAAGTTTTCATCAAGTTGTCTCCCATGAATATTAAGTTTTCATCAAGTTGTCTCCCTTGAATATTAAGTTTTCATCAAGTTGTCTCCCATGAATATTAAGTTTTCATCAAGTTGTCTCCCATGAATATTAAGTTTTCATCAAGTTGTCTCCCTTGAATATTAAGTTTTCATCAAGTTGTCTCCCTTGAATATTAAGTTTTCATCAAGTTTTCTCCCTTGAATATTAAGTTTTCATCAAGTTGTCTCCCTTGAAAATTTTTTGAAAAACCTACCCATAAGTCCCTCTGCTCGTCTTTCCTTCCTCTTCACGGCTTTGCTGCTCTTTCTGAAGTCGTTCAACCACGTCTTTTGACAATGGAACCTATACATACAACATATTTGTTTTGTTTGGTGAGTCAAATAAACAAGAGTGCCATGATGACCCTGCATCGCTCATCAGAATAAATATTAATTAACTTGTTACTAAAAAGGTAATAAAGGTACACTTGTGGGCAAATAATGGGAACAATAATAAACTTGATAAAGGACCATCAAAGGATACTACAAAAGAATATTCGTGATGACTGAAGGATGCCACAGACCAAATTTGGTGATAATCCAACCGCTGGTTCATGAAAAGAAGTCATTTTAAGGTATTTCTATGTTTAGCTCTAGCGGCCCCTAATTGGGGCCAACCATTTTTCAAAATCAGAATCTTAGCACATTTACTGGTGTTTCTGATCTAAATCCTGTGTTTTTTACATACAGTTAAGTTTCATTACTGTTCATGTACCAATTTAATTTCCATAAAGGAGAACACCGAGTTTAACCCTTGCTAAAAGATCCTTCCACAAGCAACTGGCAACTTCTCTACATATAAATGAAAATCAACATTTTGGTCTATTTCTCGACGTCTTGTCAAATTTTCATAGAAGGGTATGACCTGCCGCAACTAGAATTCGAACTCGGATCGCTGGGTTACAAGTCCAGCACACTAACCACTGGTCCACGGTCACGGCTTTATCTTTTGCACAAGCAGCAAACTTGGTATACATTCTGCTGCACGGAGCATGAAAATGAGATTTGAAATGAATCTCAAATTTTGCAATTTCTGACTCATACCTTTGAACGTATATCTCTGACTTTCATGTTATGTAGTGCTGTTAGTATGTTATAGATGCACTTCAGATATAGGTAATGATCTCGAAATAATCTCTCTTTTCTATTTATTCTGAAAGAGTTAAAGAAAAAAATCATACCTCTGAATGTGAATTTATACAATATTTGGATTATTCCAAAGGCAGTTATATAAGATGCTGTGGTTTCGTTTAATTTTGTTGGTATCAAATATATTCTTTTTCCAGGATAGTTTTTTTCTACTGATTTGTTATGAGTGAGTTGTGAGTATAGTACAAACATTTTTTGTAATTGGCTACCTGGTTAAAAACATTTAATTTTCATAATCATATATTTGGGATAGCACTTTCAAAAATTAGTTTGAAGCCTGGTGAGTAATTCAACATTTGCTGACATGAAAACATGGTTACTTTAACTTACACAGAAGTTAATCCACTGCTGACTTGTATTAAAGAAAGTTTGTTACTTTTCTTCAATGACGGGGGTCGTAAAGATGGCCTCGCTCGACTAAATCTACGTAAGGGTGACGGAGACTTCACTAAATCAGCTATCATAACCCCCTTTTCTTCGCGTGGGGAAAAAACTGCAAACAAGAATTGTTGATGAATAGTTAATCTCTCTAAGTGCCAACAATAATACCAAGACCTATTTTTAGTCACAAGGTTTTACTGCTTTTTTTATAGGAAAATAGCTTCAACAACAGCGAAGTAAGTGTCTCTTATTCTCAAAGAAAAATCCTGAAAAAAAGTACTAAATTTTGAAAACAAAAACGAGTGGAAAGCACACACTCGGCAATCATTCAGAGAAGTAATCGACTCTGGTACCATAAATCATCTCTCAGATTAAGGAGAGTGAATTTTGAAGCTTTTGTTGACAAGGCAGCTTTAACAGATGTCATTAACTCCAGTTAGGCAGTAAATAGGAGGCCGTGAGGTCAAGTGGGTACGAGCTCTGACTGGAAATCACTAGCCCCCTCCCCCACTGCTGTGTATTCAAATCCCAGACAAATTTCATAGGTGAAGAGCTAACCAGCCAGCTTACGGAATGTTGATGGTTCTATCCAGATGTCAGGGGTCTTCATCCAGTGTTAATGCTGGAAAAATCACTAAATGACCGGGCTGTAGGTGTGATATTAAAAGCAGGAAATATCACTAAATGACCCTGGCTATAGCTATGATGTTAAAAGCTGGAAATATCAATTAATGACCCTGGCTGTATGTGTGATGTTAAAGCTGAAAATATCACTAAATGACCCTGGCTGTAGTTGTAATGTTAAACCCCAGAGACAGAATCGTAAACTTCCCTAAGTTCATTTACATCATTATTAGTAGAAAATACAAATTAATAACATGTTAACAGGCGAGATCTAGTTAAGTAGATAAAATTTCAAAGCCTTAAAGCTCAAGGTTAGATCTAACCTGATCTGGGACTGCTTTGTCTTGAGGTACCAGGGGTGGGGCTTTTATTCAGCTGAGTCGGTAGAAACATTGATGACACAGAATGTAATGTCATTCCTGTATCCTCAGGCTTTGATGAGCTTAATTCCAGTTGATTTTGTTCCTACAAAATGAAAGTAGTGTTGTTGAAATACGTTTAGGCATAACTCAATGTTTGAACTAAATTTTTTAAAGCACGGGCCAAAACTGAATGTGGGCTATTGAAAATACAGTCTAACCTGCATTTGCGGCTTTCTCGTGAATAAAGGCCATTTTTTGAAAAAATGTCTTTAATCATTTTAAACATTTTTGACCTCTTAATAAAGGCCACCTGTCAATAAAGATCACATTTTGTCCTTCCCAAGGGTGATCTTTGTTCACAGGTTTGACTGTAATCGATTTGCAACAAGTGGAAATACACAATTTTGAGAAAGTTCACCAGACTGAGTGAAATTTACCAGACTCAGGTTTGTAACCTTGTAAAATCTAATGGTATTCAATTAATTATTAGACCAAAATATTTTTTTGTGCATTGGTCCACCATTTTTTGTATGTTTCTCCGAATTGGATGGGTTTTGTGTCAGTAAGTTTTGGGAAAGATAGTGTTTTGGAGAAGACTTGTTTTTTGTACACACTTTTTCTAGAAATTCTTTTCTAATCTATATCCTAAATTAACACTGTTTTAAAAAGAAATGGTTGGATGTGATGTCAGCGTTTTTTGGCTGTTTTGATGACCAATATTCTATCAAGTTCCCAACTGCAAAATGTATTTTTTTCCCAAGTGCAAGGCGAAAAGTCATAATTCAAATGAGAAAAAAAATGAACAAAAATTTACTCTTCGCCATTTTTACAATGTGTTTGGGGTCGAGAGTAGCGAGTGCAAATAATATGAGGAAGACAATCACTGATTACAACTTTTTAGACTGGTACACAACTCTAGCGTTATTTTCATACAGTGTGACTTTTTCCCAATTTTGTCAAAAATTTCACGAAATTCCCAATTCTGGGGGTAAGGTCATGTTCCCAAAATGCTGAGAAAAAAACCCTGGATGTAGTGATTGAATAAAACTGAAGAAATTATTCATAGTAAGTAGTAAATAACTCAATTTCATACAACTACAGTATATTCCCTTATAAACGCCCCTCCCCTAATAACCTCCCTTTTTGGACAAGAGGAAACAAAAGTGGCTTACCATGACAGGCTATTTTAATACGAGATGAAGAATAGAAATTAGTAGAAAACACTTTTCAAATCCAAAGAATGACACAAACACATTTTCAAAATTGTAACTCCCTGGGGTGTTTATTAGGGAATATATGGTATACATATTACCTCAATTAATTTTACATGTTCTTCATACGGCATGCCAGCTCGTACACTTATCATTCTTTGCTTTGATTCTTTCAATAATTTCTTGATGTCATCAAATCCAGCTGATTCATATAAATCATTGCTATCAAGACTTGTGGCTGACTCATATGTGGGTTTCTATAAAAGATGGATACAAAATGTTCAATGTTTAATGTTCAAAAATGATTTAATTTGAAATTTATTTCCTTTCTATTGTATTTCGTATGTTTTCAAGGCTTCAGTAAGAAAGCAGCCATTCCAAGTTTTAGAAATTTTAGTTACACAACATACAGGTCATTAAAATATTCTGAATGCTATTGAGGGGTTGTTAAGCACTGAATAAAACAAGATATTTTTGTATGTGTTAAAAAGGTGAGTCATCTGCATGTTTTTTTTCTATTTCAAGAATAAAGTCAGTACCATATTATCACAGGGATGTAGAAATGTTTTAATAGATCTAGTAAGCTTCTGAAAGAAGAAGTGGGGTTCCATTGTTTTTGAAAAATTTTCTGGCAAGAATGTCAAATATTCAGTTGATTTTTCCAGCTTCCAGCTCATTTCTAAAGCACTGACAACCAACTACAAGCATATACAGGTATATTGTAAAAGAACATACTTCTAGTTTCTCCCCTTTTCTAGACAACTCTTCTTCATGTATTGTGCCTCTTCTTGTTATACGAGGGGCAACCTGAAGTTATTTGCATAAAATTAATATTTAATGTGAAGCAGAGGACGCATTAACTTTTTTATCTATGTTGCTTTAGTCATCATAATTTACCAAAATCACGCTTAAACATCAGACACTTGCAGTAAGTATATAGACAGCCGGAGACTTTGTTTTGAAATTTCAAAGAGATTTTACTTTTTAGTTTGTCAAAAGCTGAGCAGCAGTGATCATATGTAAGTACACTCAATGTAAAAATTTGGAATGCTGATAAAATGTATGACTGTGCCACAGACAATGATTTTATTAATACCTTTATATCTACATTCACAGGAAGAGCAGACACAACTAATTCATAAGGATCAAGATATAAATGCCCTCCAATTGGTTTATATGGTTCTGTTGGCACACTGTAAAATCCTCTTTGAAAGTTTGCCTGTCGTCGATAAAAGTTAGAAGTCCAATAATCGTCCGGTTTATTTTTGCGAAGATTTTGTTCTGTGCGGCATTGTACTTGTTCATGAATGTATGGCTCAACTAGAAAATGCAATAAACAGGTAATTTGCTTTGTTAAATCATTTGCTTAGGCATCAAATTTTATGACATTAAAGAATTTTAAAAATTGGGCTTTCAATTTGAAAGATTTGTCAAATTTAAAAATGGTTTGAAAAAATAACAACAAAATTGACTGACGCCAACTAACTTTGATAAGTATAGATGCTACTTGTCAACGTGTTAGCAAATATGCAGGTGACACATTTCATAACAATTGCTTTATAATAAGTGGGCATTGTTTTTTTTCTGACTTTGAACTCAGGGACAAAAGTTTGATAAAATATGTCTCCTTCTACTGAAAAGAAAATGTAAATATGATTCAGAACTTTTATAATCAAGCTAAAGTTAGCTGTTTTGTGTTCATTTTATATTGTAGTAGCCAAGTGCTTAGATTCCAAGTTTCTGGTGAAGTTTGAGAAGTGTGTCTGATGAGGGAAAATAAGAAAGTAAAAACAAGATAATTATGTCACACATTATGTTAATTTTTTGTTGTACAGAAACAAGTAACTGGATGGTTTTTATCACCTTTTGATGGCTTGTAGTTCTGTCTCACAAGTTTTGTGATGTTGTCACCACTTGTTGGAGTGCCACGATTTGAGGAGGCATGCAACATCTTTATTTACAAATGCATCTTTCAATTTCTATCTATTAACCTAAAAAAATAAAGGAAACTTTGATTTATACAATTCAATCTGAATTCATTCAATCAAAAATGGTAACTACAATAAATCAACTGTCAAGCTAACATGCCAAAGTCTTGGTAAATCCTACTTTCACTTATTTTTCTACAGAATTGCCGGAACAATGCATAAATGAAACGAGTACCTCTTTAAGTCAGTAATTTTACGATTACAAAAATGTACAGTTCTCATGTTATGTTATCGACTATATCGAGACTAATGACCAAATTACTTCGATAAATCCAAATTTGTCCGCTTTTCGAACTTCCGTTGTGAACAATTAAATGACGTCATTGATATTTGCGTAGTTTCGACGGGTTTCATGTATGCATCCTAAAACGCGAAAAGAGTTGAATTAATAAGAACGGAAACATACAAGAATCATTTATCGAAATGATTGTATCATTCCAAATTTAGTTACGCACTATATATATCATGTAAAAAACTTCTCTTTCCGTAATTTTGCCAAATAGCGTATATTTCTACAACACGATACCATTATAACATATATAATTG
Organism: Lutraria rhynchaena; assembly: GCA_008271625.1. Classification (NCBI taxonomy): domain Eukaryota; kingdom Metazoa; phylum Mollusca; class Bivalvia; order Venerida; family Mactridae; genus Lutraria; species Lutraria rhynchaena. The sequence continues at coordinate 64,330 of VIBL01000122.1, read as the reverse complement.
TCTCAGCTACCACAGAACCAGTCCATATCTAGATAATGACAAATAGATACGTGCATATCGCAATTAAAATCTTGGACTACAATCAAACGGTTTTAATAAACAATAAACGATTAATTACATATTCTACTCACATTTTCATTTTATAATTAGACAGATAATGTAGCATTTTCTGTTAAGCGGTTACTTAATTAAATTTGTTCATTTGAAAAAAAAAACAATAAACAAAACAAAAACGTAATAATTACTCCAAGTTATGTTTACGAAATTATTCATAGAAGTTCGTGTATTCAAAATTGTACCATCCGGCAACACACGGGCTTTTCCGTAAATTACCGGAAGTGATACGCCGAAACCGAAGTATGGCGATTTGATCTAAAAGGTTGGCGTTAACTATCAAGTAAAGTCAAGTAAATATTTCTTTATTGTCGGTATGCACAAACCTAACGTACAAAACATAAGCTATGTATAGCTTTTGACCGACGTATAACTTTTGACCGACATTAACTATGAGTTAAACAAGGACCATCCTTAAATTCGAATTACACGTGTAACACAAACGGTAAATACTATCGAAAAGGATGTCCCAAAGTTAATGAATATTAAATTATAAATAACGCGCCCACCCACTGGAGCTTAAAAAGTATGTCAATTGTGATGTAAGTAATTGTGTTTCAATCGAATGACTACAAAAATTACTAATTGCCAAAACAATTGTCTTACATTGATTGATTGATGTTAAATTACGAATTTACTTAAGATAACAACGTAGGCCAAGCGAATGATTTTCCGCCGTTAAACACTTTAAATAACTGAATCACAGGGGGGGGGCTATTTGTTATGTGTAGTATAATGTATTAGCTATCTGTAGACACCAGTTATTAGAAATTTGAGCGATTTTTTGAAAAGTTACGTAGTGTTAAACAAACTTTGTGCAGAAACTGTCATTTCGGAAGTTGTAACCCTTGTATATGTATATATGTAATATAAGAGTTTTTGGTCTGTGTGGTCATTTTAAGCCTATAACACCATTATACATCATCCATTCAACATGCCAGTCCCATGTGAACTGACTAGTTTGAAGTTCTTGCATTCTTAAAATGTCACATGTTTAAGAAACGATTCATATATTATGATTAGCCTTATAAAATTTCTGACGACACTCCAGTCAGGATGGGTTGTAGTTACGTACTTAAGTTACACGATGATTTTCATCTTAATAGTTCGAAGAAAGAAATTAAACGGACAGGATGTTTTTGAAGACTGGGGTCGTACAAATTCTCTTAATTTTATTACTACTACAAGGTAAGTATTTCCTTCATATAATTCATTTTATTATACAGTATGGTACCCGTTCTACAGATGCTAAATACAAAATTATTTTGAACGATGGTCAATTGACGGGAACCAACTTTATTCTTTGAAAGATTTCTGTTGTTTTACGTCTACATGCCTTTGTAGTTTCGTTCTTTATAAATAGGAAATTTACACAAGACAGCTCATTTATACGTTATTTTAATTACTACAGATCTTTAATTAAGATGAAGTGGGATCATGATGTGTTTTAGATTTCCCTAGAATCCTGATAAGAAATTCACACATTTGACGATTCCACGTCGTCTTCCGGGTGGCCTCCGTGGTCTAGTGGTTATGGTCTCTGATTAGTAATCACTAGCCCCTCACCATTGTGATCTCGAGTCTCACACGGGACATTATTTCATAAGAAGCTGTCCAACCAGCTTAAGGAAAAAGGAAAATGGTCAATTGTTCTGCCCAGGTGTGCACCTGGGTTCTCCACCCACTATTAAATGTGGAAAAGACGCCAAAATGACCCTAGCTGTTGGTGTGACGTTAAACCCCAGTGTTATTCAAGCCCGTTGTTTTTTTTCAAACTGCTGACTAAAAACGTAAGAAATTTTTTACCGATCATTAATTCACTATTATTATCACAGTGTAGGTTAACTTTCGACATTTTGTGTTAATATTGCAGATGCAGTTCCATTAAGACTCAGTGACACATTGCTTGGTCGTATCCATAGGAACCACGATTCAGTGCACACTGTCATCAAGCGTGACGTCTCCTGGTGAGTTTTCATTGTCTTTTTTTGTGTTTTGCGACTTTCCCAACTTGGACACCAGGTGTACACCTCCGTTAGCTAGCTTGACAGTTTTTTCGCATGTGAAACTTTGCCTGACCCCCAGATGGGATTAGAAATCACAGCGGTGAATGGCTAATGGTGATTAGACAGAGACCATAACCACGTGACCACGTAGTCCCTGTTGAGTTCTTTAAAATATCTTCAAGGAACTAACATTTATTCATTCTTTCAAAATATGGAAGCACCTTTCATTTGAAAGTAGCCCGTTAACTAAGCACAGTGGGTAGATCATTCGGTATACGGACTTCGAGGTCGTGAGTTCAAACCATTTACGTGCCAAATGGCCTCTGACGGTTTGGTTTGTGACTTTTTGTAATAGGTTGTTCATCAACCGCCGCTAATCATTCAAGAGGAGAGGTGGGCAGTTTAATGCAGAAAACAAGAGTTGTAGGCCTACTGGTGGTAATTCTGGGAAACTGGTTGAGTTGACCACCCGCCGGGAACTGAAAAACTCGAAAAACTACTCAAATAGTATTTTTTATTAACTTATAATTTTATAAGAAAGTAAAATTAATGCGTATCCCGGGGTAAAATGCTGTTTTTATTTGCTGCAACACCTGCTTAAGTTGTTAAATACGTAGAAAAAATATCTATAGCCATTTTAATCGTACAACAGTAGTATGCAACATTAAGACCAGTGAGTATATACCGAGTTTCCGCTGTAGGAGATTAAGCATTACAATTAAGAACGAAAATGTTTAGGGATGGCCGAGAAAAAATAGGGTTAGTGGATACCAGCAACTTTTTAAAGCATTATATAAAACATTTCACAAAACTAACCAATTTAAATAACACTGAGCATTTACAGTGACATTTTGTCAGCATATTATATACATGTATGTTTTTTTCTAGAAGTGAGCCCCTTTAATAAAATATTAATAAAATGCTGCAAGACTCGGAATATAATCAATACCTAAGTGGGAAGGTCAGAAACAATATTGTATTTCCGGTTATCCGACCGACCTTATCTTTTGACACTGACCCTAAAGTTTCAGCAAAGTACGATAACGTTTGAGGACGAATGGTACTTCCAAAGGTTCCTACAATATAGTTATGTTTAGAGAAAATGATTAGAAAAGAAAAGATTTGCCACCCTACGACCCTATCTTTTTAGGCGCAGTAACCGCTATTTTTGTCCATCCAAGTATATTGACCACTGTTTTGTGAAATTTAACAGAACATGGTTTTATTGACGATGCTGTTCTTTGTACTTGGAGAATATACACTTACGTCTATTGGTATGCTCTAGTGACAGAAAACAATTTAGGACATTCGTTTGTTGATCAAAGGCCGATAAATTTATTATTTAATGTTTCAGGTTACCGCCGTGTTCGACTTGTGGAACATCAACGAAGTTTGAAATTGACGAATCAGCCAAAAAGAAAGATAAATCGAAGAACAAAAAAAAGAAATCTGGGCTGAGTGCAATTTTACATAAGCTGTTCAAAAAGAAAAATAAGAAAAAACAGTGAATTCGTTGAATAAACTATGTAGTTGACCACTTGCAAAACCATCTTCAATTCGCCTGAAAAAAATGACATATATAATACATGTACATGCATATGAATTCAATTTTCCCTGATCTCATGTCTTGAAAATTTCTTTAACCATGGATCTACGGGAAGAAGGCTTGTGTAGGCCTATATAAATGTATCATTTTCTGTCCTAGCTTTTTATTTATCTATACTTGCCTTTAATACAATATCAGTTTGTACAGTATAACCTAGATGTTAAGACCATATGTGGGACAAAAAAGGTCTTCGTATTGAGGTGGTCTCATTATCAACTTGAACTACAGAACAAATTTAATGCTGAAAACTCATCTGAAAGTCAATTGTCAATACAGTGTGGCGGTCTTAATACTGGAGTGGCCGCTAAGTGTTGTTTTGCTGCTGTTTGTTGTTTTTGTCAACTAAATCCACCAATGCAAACGATCTGACACGATTATCGTACGTTGTTTTTTGCCGTTGGTAATTTGCTATTTAAGAGATGCATCTAGTACACTATAAAATAAAAATGTCAAGTGTGAATGTGAGAGATAACGCGTTATCTTTCTAATTCAGGTCATTACCACTTCACACAGTCATCTAAGTGGTTTATCGGGAAGCGACTAAGTGAAATTGATGACCTGAAGTTTGTTTATTTGAATTGTGTTAGTCCAACTTAATCTCCTATGTCGTACACATTTCTTTTCAAGTTATTTACCTTGTCATTGACAATAACTTACACTGTATTTAGTACTTTCTGATATATATAATAAATAAAAACTTTTGATATCCGGTAGATATCAGTCAGTTCTAGTCAGTGTTGTATTTTATGTGACATATATTCTCAGCAGTGCCAAATGCAGAAATAATGTGAAACATCGAGGTCAAAACCAGCTCTTCACGAAAGAGGAAGAGAATTGCACATACCTGTTTATCTGTGCAGCCGCGGAATGCGGAAAAGTCCTGTACGAAGCTGAGTCGACTATTCGCCGAACCAGTCCAAACTTTAACTTTTTTCTATGAACTAATTATCAGTAATCATGATAAAAATTACTTTTCCAATTAATATCGCCCAAGACACTTTTGACGCGGAAATATTTCCTTGTTTACCTAACAAACAGTGGGGTATATATAAGGTTTCAAACGCACGTTTAAATTATCTGTTGGAGTTCTTGTTTTACTCAATCATCATGGCGGCGACGTTCGCAACTTTTGTGCTTCTTGCTTTGTTGAAGGTGTCGACTTGTTCCCCTGTGAAACCATCTACGGTAGAAGAAAGGATTCAACGCTTGGAAGACGCAGCCGAACTACAGTACGAATTCACCAACAACATTGATGAAAGACTTTCAGTATTAGAAACTTTTGTAGCCGAATTATTGCATGGTAACTCAACAGATGCACATTTTAATGGCACTTTGAGTAAGACAGACATGGGAAATCTTCAACAAAAACTAAGCCAACAGTTATTTTCGAGAGCTAACGATTCTATGTCTATGTTGACTGGAAATGCGGCAATGCGTAAGTAAATTCTACATTTTTACCTTTTCACACCATGTCATGATTTTTGCATTGTTTTTTCTTCATATTAGGACCGTGTTGCACTAGCAACTTGCGATACGATATGTATGCGGTGTCGGTGTTCCCGTACGAATACGTACCGCGATACACTGTCGCAATAAAAACGATTTTCAATGACTGTTATGTTGTAGAATACATGTATTTAATTAATTCTTATAGAGAATTACTTTGGGGGTATTATCATAAACTGAATAAAACCCAATACCTGAAAAAACAAATCTGTTAAAAATTCATATTTTCACATTAAAAGGCACACCAAAGTATCGTGGATTAGTAACACTTTTGAATGAATTAATGCTTACCTGTAATTTTTATTTGACGTAACTTGAATAAGAAACATGAGTAACCGTATCGATGACAGCTTTAACGGTCCAACAATGTATCGCGATATATCGGTTAACCGCGATAACCGTTACTGATATCATTATTATATGATTATCCTCATTTCCCAGCAACATTACAACATTGCGTGTATCTGGTTTAAATTTCATTTGTTGTAGGAGCTGCAGGTGACTCTCGAGTTGCATTCCATGCATATGCAAGCAACAATAGACAACTTAATAACAACCAAGGTATTGTCTACGATGCCAATGTAGTGAACTATGGCGGCGGCTACACAGCGAGTGATGGAATATTTGACGTTCCTGTCAGCGGTGTTTATGTATTCACGTGGACAATCTCCACGAGCAGATTTTATCATCCAATCACTACGCACCTGATCGTAGATGGTGTGACCCGGGGGATTCTAACCACAGATTCCGACGGCAGTTCATCTATAGTTGGTGCTGGTAGCCATCCGGCTACTGGTGTAGTTGTCATTTACGCACCTGCCGGCAAGCATGTATTCATCAAAGCTGTCAATTTGAATACAGGAACGGGAACTCTAGAGAGTAATGAATTAATACGGTCTACATTTTCTGGTTGGCTTTTATTCTAAACTATTTCACAGTTTGAAGGTTAGACATTTTTATATCCTCCGTAACTTGGGACCATTTTTACAGGAAGATTTATTGAACTGAATGCGCTTGGATCATTCAATATTATTACGATGATAAAAAGACATATTTGTGGTCACAAAATGACTTTCTGTCAATCTCTTCTACTATGTCTGTGATCACAGTGCAAACTTGCTGCCACAAATCATGGTTGAATACAGTATAACACAGTTATGGTATAGTCCATCAGGTGATATTTGTCAGTTTTTTATTTCGATTTATGTGGTCAATTCTCAGTTTTGAAAAGTTAATTTTTGTGTATGTATGCAAAATTGTGTATATTTGATAATTTTAAGCTCTTTGAAATCGGAGAGTATCACCTTTAATATCAAGGTTTTACAGATTTTCTAAATGGTAATCTTGTTTAATTGATGTTATAATTATCTCAATCCATATGTATGTATAACAAATTCATTTGAGAGATATATCTTGTAGTATACCATTCTTTTACTGTTTGTACCAGCTTGGACCAATTTACATGTGATGTGTTTACTGGTTCCTGGACCAATTTACATGTAATGTGTTTACTGGTTCCTGGACCAATTTACATGTAATATGTTTACTGGTTCCTGGACCAATTTACATGTAATGTGTTTATCTGGTTCCTGGACCAATTTACATGTAATGTGTTTATCTGGTTCCTGGACCAATTTACATGTAATGTGTTTACTGGTTCCTGGACCAATATACACGTAATGTGTTAACTGGTTCCTGGCATCAGTCGGTTTTCGAAGTTCAGTGGATTAGACTTAATTCACCGTTGTTGACGAACAAGGTTATCTGAGTATCCGAGATTGTAAATTTATACCAAAACATCCATCACATACCAAGCAACTCACCAGTTATTTATTCAAACTACAGATACAAATTTAAACCGCAAAATAAGTTCACCAGAAATCATTTTTACACTACGAAGCTTTACTAACCGGTACAATTATCCTTACTGCAAAAGTTGTCTCCCTTGAATTAGTTCAATAGTCATCGTAGAGTAGTCTTTCTTAGACGATACTTGACAAGCAAATTGGTACCCTGCTTATGAAGCATCGAGTTGTAATAAACAAACCAAGTGGACTCTAGGTACGGTCTAGAGCGATGTGTGTTCGCCAAGCGACATAACTCGGAATTCTTTCACAAAGCGAACGAGGCGTGTTCCCCAAGGGACGTAACTCAAACTATCCAACGAGATTGATATCATTAACGAATAATTAAATCAGAGTTAAATTCAATAATTGCCCAATTATGACCACCATATGACTAATGGCCACATTCACTGATACAATAATCACATGAAATTCAGCAAAAGGCCAACTGTATATAAAAGTCATACATTACACTTATGATGCGGTGATGATAGGGTTTGCTACTGTATACCTACACACTAGTCTCCATTTTAATAGTATACAGTAAAACATAGACATGAAAACCAGTCTCTGGATCAAGAAGTAAGTTGTAACCATGTAGTGGTTGTTTTGTTGTATAGTTTTTTTTATAACAAATAAGAACTACTGTAATGTGTTCTAACTTTTATTATTTATAACTATATCAACTGAACATTGATGAGATGTTAACCTTATGGAAGCTGGTAGTAAAAAGCGCTGGGCTTATCAGTGCTTGTCCTATTATACTGGACACAGGAATAGACTGGCAATAATGCAACAGTGGTCTCATTTTCTAGTTGATCTACTGAGGAAATACAGTAAAACGTGTCCAAAAGGTAGTTATGTTGTTAAGATGGGCTCAAAATTAAAGTGATGGCCAACTGATTTTTATGACTGTATTTTATGACGTGCATGGATGACTAGATTGCAATCTTTGATATAAAAACGCGTAAACAAACATACGTTTCTCTATCATGAAGAATTATTGAAGCAAGAAATGAAACAATTTACACGACCTCTGAAGCAGATTGAAATATACTCTCATAGCTAGCTTCGTCACCGTGTGCATATACGCTCTAGATGATGTGCCTTACCTTAAAATGATTTTTAAACCTAGTTGGATTATTGACATAACTGTGTCTTTATTTTTTCTGGTCGCGTTGTTTTCTGGTAAGCTGATTTTTACTGTATGTATAAATTTGCCAATGTTTTATCTGTATTTCAACATGAAAAAAATAAGATCAGTTGCATATGAAGAACTTTATACAAATGTACACATATTTGATTTGTTGTTTACAGACATATTTTTTTAATAATAACCTTTTAATAAACAAACTAGTGTAAAGTTTGTACGTATCAGAATCCATTCATCTGTTTATATCGAATGAAGCATCAGTCGAAAGTGCGATGGTGAAGTTTTAAGCACAAACTATATTGGCCGTCATAAGAAAGTAACCAGTAAGTGATGCGGGTATAAAATAAACAAAGAGATGAATTTAATTCTGGAAATAGCTGAAACATTTCATGATATGGTTTATTGTTATCTACTATTGACCATAAAATTGCTGTATACCGTTAAAATTTCAAGGTCAGTATATTAGGCCAAAATAGAAGAATTTTTATAATGGTTACTTCCTTATGACGACCAGTATAGTTTTAATATGAATACGCATGCTCGCTGTATTGGTTTGTTTTTATGTGACTTATTATCATTGAGGTTTAACGCCGTTTTCAACATTTTTTCAGTTATATACGGCGACCGATTCACCTAACCAGTTTTCCTGGATTATATACTAACCAGTCCTAACTTACCCTTCCACAAGTAGCCGGCACCTTCTCCTCATGTAGAGGAAAATTGACATTATTGTCAAATTTTCATAGAAGGGTATGACCTGCCGCGACCGGGATTCGAACCCGGATCTCCGGGCTACAAGTCCAGCGCACTAACCACTGGTCCACGGACATGCTCGCTGTAAATGTGTTTATGTTAGATTCCAAAGTGATTTAACTTCTTCATATGATCTTAATAATCAGAAGAGTTTGTTTTCTTAAATAAAGTGTTCTTAATAATAAGGTTGTACTGTATTTTCACGTAAAAATGTCAAATAAATGAATAGTTCAGAATGTCATTAATAAGTGTTTTTTTTTTGCTGGTGGTCATTTCTTTCGTTATAATCTTAGTATACAGTAAAGTCCTCGAAATCTTAGATTCATAACATGCAGTCCATGTTGGGTATTTCGTGGATTTGACGGTTTTGGCGATACTTCTTTATACATCGAAACCTCCGTAATCTGGACTAGGCCGGACCAAACATCATGGAAAAAGTCCGTACCAAAGAAAAAAACACTCAACTGGTTCCCGTTCCATGTTGCAGTGCACAAAAATCTCTGTACGAATAGACCCAACAAATATTTTTTGACTATAAACACATTTTACGAGAGATATTGAATTCTGGTAAAAAAAAAACCCAGTACCTGACGGAATTGTCAGAAGAAACGTGATTTCTGGATTACAGAGGCCGGGATTAAAGAGGGTTGATTCGGAAATATCTGGAGATTCTATGTGTAATACATTTATTGTACTTTCAGAATATGAATGCACGATATCACGTCCCTCAGACGTCGAAAGCCGATTGCTGCAGCTATTAACGGGAACGCGAAGCGATATTTTTGCGGTGAAGCAGAGGAAAGCAATGGAAACAGGGGAGTTGTTGGACCAGCTATTCATACGATGGTATGGATTCCGTATTTTCATTTTCCGTATAACCGAACTTCCCGCTGTATACACAGGTCCACGAAATAACAGAGTACATTATTATGCAACAATACGTTGCTTGGTTCAACTCGGCATCCGTTAAAAATATTTCGAATACATTAGAGATAAATTTGATGATATTTGATACAGAATAGTTGCTTAATCAAGGGATTCGGGATGCGACCGTGATCCAGTGGTTAGTGCGTTGGACTTGTAACCCGGTGATCTGGGTCCAAATCCCGATCGCGGCAGGTCATATCCTTGTATGAAAAATAGACAAAAATGTTGATTTTCATCTATATGTGGAGGAGTTGCCGGCTCCTTGTGGAAGGGTAAGTCAGTACTGGTTAGTATACAGTCCTGGAAAACTGGTTAGGTGAAAGTTCTGAGTTGACGGGTGTAACACCTCAGTTAATCCTGAGTAGTGAAGCTCCACTGTATTTGACGTTGACTTTTGTATAACGATTCAATACAGTATAACATGGTCATAAAGAATTCTGATATAATGACGAATCGGATATAGTGAAGTACTGTAGAACACTGTTATAATGAACAGCTCATTATTCCGTTGTTTTGGATATAGTGAAATATGGATATAATGAAGTAATTGCCCGGATCCCTAGGAATTCACTATAACCTGGTTCTACAGTATTTATTGCTTTTGAAAGTTAGTAACATTTTATCATTAGTTGATGTACGTCTTAAAGATTTCATTTTTCAGGTTCGGTTGTTCCATCTGCGGAACGTCAACAAAGTTTGATGCCGATCAGAAAAAAGAAAGTAAAGATAGCGATGACAATGATGACAATGATGACAATGATGACAATGATGATGATGATGATGGTGGTGGTGGTGGTGATGACTGAAAAAGTGCTTTGTCGAATGGTGATAAACAGAAGAAGCTATAAAAAGATATGATTTAACATTTTAGTACCATGAGCGGAGGTGGGAAAGACACAATATGAAAATCCGTTTAAAACGATTATTTCTGCACAATTAAATTTCAGCACATTTTGCCTTTTGTGGCTGAATCCAATTTTTCCGTATTTTCCCGTAGTATTTTTGTGTTGTGGTGAAGTGGATTTTTTTTGTCTGTCAAACTTTGCGAAAAAGTTCCGCAGAAACCGCAGAAATAAGGCTTCGTTGAAATATCTTTATTTACAGTAAATTGTATTACGCTATCAGATGCTTGAAATCAGTTTTGTTTAACCGTCCGTCAAAACATCACACATAATTTGTCGTCCATCGCGCTTCATCGAACACCTAAATGTAATTTTCACGTTCATCTGTTTCACATTATGCATGTTTTAATGTTTGTTACCCTCATTATTTGTGAATCATGACATTTCCCTCCCTCAATAGTAACAAAATTTAAATAAAGTACTTAAAATATGTTTTGATTAGCTCTGTATTAATGTAAACTGTTCCAAGTACTTCCTGTTTTATGCCATTTTTGACACACTGTCGGAACCTTTTGATTTTTTTTATAGTTTTTTGATATATTTTTATGATAGGAAATGATTTACCGTGAGATTAAAAAGCATGAAAATATTTTGATTTTGTTCAATATTTTAAACATGCATCGAAGTCTGACGGGACAGCCTATTCTTCAAAAATTAAAGAAAAAAGACCCACTTCATGAAGAAGTTTATGAAAACCAAAGATAATATGATATAAAATCCAGTATCAATCTAATTGATAAAAAATTGATAAAAAAGTATTGGTCACTTTTCAATATCTACAGAAATCAATATTTTCTAATTTCCAACCAGGGCAACACATCTAACCAAATTTTCAATATGTGTAAATTAAGGTAAAAAGAGTAGCTACCAAAAACAACAATAATTGGCCAATGCCATTTTTACAATATGAACATATTTCAGTAACATACATTTAAAAAACAGCGGTTTTATGGGTGTGTGACCCTAAATGTTTATTGAAGTGATTCTAAAAATAGAACAATTGCTACATAAATCTTGAAGTCAATCAAGTTATTGCAACAACGAAACCCTCCTTAGCGACCACATCAATGTAATGACCTTCTGTGTTTGCTTAATGTTCAATATTTCTTCTATATTTCAACCAGAAAATGAAACCATTTCGGTATTAAGGCGGACATTTTGGTCCAAAAGATGTTCTGAATATAGAGGTTCTATTATATGAAACATGAAGAAAAAACATGCGGCAGTTAAAAGTCTGGAACATTGCGACCACGTGGTCTTCGCTAGTGAACAAGTTCTTAACTCAGCGTATTTGTTTGTAATCCTTATTCGGCCCCTATCTCGTAGACCACAATGGTCAATGGAAATATATTTAAAAAAACGAAATAAAAACAACACAATACGTTTATATCTTTGATTATAATACATTCCACGTTTACGCTAGCCTAATAAATGCTACATTCGATAAAAGCAAATCGAAAACAGAGACAAATATTCATTTTTTAAAAAAAATAGTCTAAGATATCAGGGAGCAATACTAAGATTTAATCTGACGAACTACTTGTTCAACACTTGACCTCATCAAAATATTGGATTTGGAACTATTCAGTCCATCCAACAAATGGATCACTTTAATGACCTAAGTGTTCGAATAAAATGGATGCATATTCGGAACACTTCGGTCAGAATATCAATTAATCACTGAATCCATGACGATAAAAGCTGAAACAAGAGACATCGACAATGTGATTAATACCATGTTATTTTACACATTTTAAAAAGAGAATTTATGAGAACAAGTTTACAAAATAAAGACCAAAGAGATCCGAATGTAAATCAGAGCGGTCCCGTGTCGTTGTTCCAAAGACGTCACACAATCATATCCGATTACAAATATAATTCAATAATAAATCTATATAATTAAAATTCAGACACTAAACAAGAAAAGGAGATGTTTGGTCCATTAAACAGTTTCTGTCTTCAACTTGTCGCCTTTTAATATAATATTTAATTTCCGTGAAGACCTATAAGATGACGATGTTGATGTCATTGTTGTACCTGATGTAGAGGTAGATTTTTGTCGGAAATTGGAGAAAGATGTCCGCATAGAATTTGTCGCGATTGGTCTGTTCTTGCATCTACAGATCACGTGCCTAAATGTCCGCCGAAATTTACTGCTGAAATATGAATATAACAAAAAGTTAACCGATGCATTGATTTGAACTAAAAGGTTGCACACGTTTCCGGCAATTTTAATTACATCCGCTGGATAACTGTAACCTTGGGAGTTGACATACGTCCGGTAAATTAGCAGAACGGCTTGTGGTGTCTGGCACACTAAGAATATTAGAACAACTGAAATAAGCATCATTGTGACCCGCTGCTGTTCGCGTGATTGTCTCATTGCTTCGCCGGTGACCCTGGATTGTGACAATTCTTGTCTTTTCTTATTGGCTTCCCATACGGTTTTCAGTAGAAGACTGTTAAAAAGAGCTAGAAGTATCAATGGTGCGAACGTAAATATAGCTACAAACCACCAGTAGTATCCAAATTGATAGTCTGTAGTTTTTGCAAACTCAGTATACACGCAAGCAAAGTGCCAAAGTCCCTGTGTCTGGTTAGAATACACCTTTACTATTTTAGTTTCAAAGAATTCTGGGAATGTATTGGCAAAACACGATAGAAATATAATAGCAATGGCAAACTTTGCTTTTTTCACGGTACACCAAGCCTTCCCTTTCATCGGCATCCGAACTGCAATATATCGTTCCAATGTAAAACATACTGTCAACCAAACAGCTGTATTGCCGAACAAATCCGAAAACACCCGAGCGTATGGGATATAGCGAAATGCTTCTTCCGGTAAATCAGTGTTCGAACAATGAATGAACGATAAAGTCAGAGTAACTAACAGATAGAATGAATCGCACAATGCAAGACACATTAAATAAACGTTAGTAGATGTCCGCATCTTAGGGTTTACTAACACTACAATGTTGAAGAAATTCCCAACAATGCCGCAGGTAACAAAAAATGGAACAAGGTACTTCTGAACAACTAAACGTGTTATAATCAAACTTTGCGATACTTCAGTGACAACAGGTTCACTCTTATTAGCGAGAATGAGATAAGAAGTATTAACAACTCCTTCGTCAAAATGTACCATCGAGCCATTTTCGTAGATTCGTACTATATGTTCCCCGGCCATTATTTCATTTCACTCCTTAAGTTTTTCAACTGGCAATACACCTTTGTCCTTACCGTGTGCTTTTTCTAATAGAAATCTACAGTATGCGTCAGCCGGGATTGACTTAGATCGGTAAATTCCTCTTGTTCGCGAAGTGGTCCTGACAATATCCTGACTTAACGAAGCAAAACTATTTTTAAAAATAAACCAGTTATCATGGATGCCAACAAATAAGTTTTATATTCACATATTCTTCGTTAATATAAATTATCGGTGTTCATTAAAAATCTGCCGATTTCAATGAAGACAAAGACATCAGCTTGCAAGAAACGCTCCATTCATGTCCTTTGATTTGAAATCATCAACTCCCTCCTCTGTTTTCTTTTCTTTTTTGATATCAATCACCAATCAATACTTACAAAGCATGCAATGAATGCTTGTTATTTCATCATCATAAACAACTAGTTTATTTATTTAATTTCTCGCATCAAAGGAAATTTGTCGGCATAATGCATAGCAATGAGATCTGTAATATCCGATAAACAAACCTCATGTCACGACAATGAGAACTTGTCGTCCAAGAATAGAAAACAATGCCTTACAGAATCATGACAATCGTTCATGAAGTTGTTACTTGTGAAAGATAAGAACCCTGTTTTCTTCAACAATGTCTGGACACTCCTCCAAGTTACATTGAATTTATAACTTTTATAACTCGCTCTACAATGGCAGTCAACAGAAGCAAGAACAATATCTATAATTGTCGTTACCTTTTGTCTTTTTTATATGAAACTATTTCCATGATTTAAATTATCTATGATAAAGATCCATCCCAGAATCTTCATGTAAGTCTTTGTCCTTGCTGCCTCCAGTATTTATAATATTACCTTCGGACTGTTTTGATTAATAGTCATATGTTTAATCCAGAGTTCTTCTGTTGTCTCCAAACATCCCTACTTATCATTTCCGATAAACTCGAACCATCGGAATTGTAAAATTATTTTTTATTTTATTTTTTTAAAAAAAAAATACATTGAAGGATCTATTCTATCAAAGTAGATTTCGTCTGTACAGTTTGTTAAAGTTTTTTTTAAATTATATTGAATCCCGGCGTAGCCGTCCTTTAATATTGACACATTGAATTCAATCCATTCGCAAATTATTGAAATAATCGAACTACCATTTGACGTGTCTTTGAATACAATGAAGCAAGTCTGGTTACAAACTAATTCGATTTTAGTCTTTGCAGGGTAAAGGCTTTACACTTTTATCTGCATTGTTCTGTAGAAGACGAAATGAAATCTGTAGACTATTATATAACCATCTTCAGCAACATGTTCGTGTCTAGTTCTCTGATGAAGAAGTGAGGGTATTAAAACGTAGATCACGTATCTTCACAAATAGCTGAAAATAGAAAATTAGAAGTCATTTGTGTATTCAGACAAAAGGCAAAGTTCACAATAAACTTCTCGGGGGGGGGGGGGGTTCTCTTTGATACGTACTTTTTGAATTTCATTTAATCTTAGCGGGGAGAACCTTCATTAAAATGCTAAACGGACATGCAAGAGTTGAAAACGCATTAAAGGCGTATTTGTAAGTTCTTAGAAAAACGCTTATGAACTGATTGGTTAAATACAAAAATATATCAGAAATATTACGATTATAATATGAAAAAGTACGTTTCGTAACAAAATCTTTAAGTATGCCATCTGCAGATTTCGGAGAAAGTACGGCTGAATTGTTATAATATAGCGTGCAAGACTAATAATTTCAATTTAAGATTGAATAAAACAATAAACACATTTTGCGGTAAGCATCGTTCACATGGGTAGTTTCTTTTATCTTGTCGTTTGTGACAAACAACATCTTCATAATTTATTATTATATTCTTAACTATGCGTTACACAAATGTGCGGCGTTATTCACTTGAAATACAAGTACGGAGCGCATGCGCACAAGACACAAGCTGTGAGCTTATTTCTTTCGGCTAAAGCTAAAAAGGAACCCTTACCGGTAACAGACATGAATTTATATTGCTTTTGCATGTAAGGTAAATTTGTAGGCGAATTTTATGGCTGGTTTAGTCAGTGAAACATTTATCATTACATTAGTCGAGCCGGAACCTCATAAATATAACACAACGTATTCGAATTAATCAGTTTTACCATTTTACTGTGATTTTTGTATTGCAAAATGATAATAGAAACACTGTGAGCTGCTTGAAGATCAGCAATGCGTTGGTGTATTTTGGGGAAGGCAGGAATTTTGAGAATGTGGGGGATGTTTTGTGTTTTTTTTTCTAGAAAACCTTGAGTAATCCATGTTTGACTTTCAGCACAAGCTCCTGCAGTTGTACATTAGCAATGACCACTTACACTTTTGCTTTTCCCAAAATAACGTCTTTATCTTTATACTGATTTAGCCGAATTAGAGAGAAAAGTAGCTACACCCATTTTGATAACATTTCTAAGATTTTCCCTACACTGTCTCAAAAATGTTACCTGGGGGAGGTCATCCTTCTAAAAAATATATACCTTCATATCTATACACAGTATAGTTGACATTTGTTTTTTTTACAAGTACATTCATGTCTTGTATATTTTGTCTATTTTTCTTTTATATTTATCAGTTTGTTTCTTCGTTCGTTTGTTTGTCCGTCCGTCCGTCCGTCCGTCCGTCCGTCCGAATGTCTGTTTTCGTTCGTTCGTTCGTTCGTTCGTTCGTTCGTTCGTTCGTTCGTTCGTTCGTTCGTTCGTTCGTTCGTTCGTTCGTTCGTTCGTTCGTTCGTTCGTTCGTTCGTTCGTTCGTTCGTTCGTTCGTTCGTTCGTTCGTTCGTTCGTTCGTTCGTTCGTTCGTTCGTTCGTTCGTTCGTTCGTTCGTTCGTTCGTTCGTTCGTTCGTTCGTTCGTTCGTTCGTTCGTTCGTTCGTTTATACGTGGTTCTTATAATAGTAGTTGTATGATCAAGAATATTTATTGTGTGGTACAAAATTTGCATTGTGCAAGTCTAGATAAAATAATCTAATCGACCTCGGGAGAAATAGACCGAGTTTTGCGCTACATTATACGAATACAAAAACCGGAAATATTTAAAGCTTTGTGATTGGCTTAGAATATGTAGGACAAACACAAAACATATCCGAGTAACAGTGCATTTACTGATGACGTGTTTTAACTCCCGGAAACCTGCACTATTTGGAATAGAAAGTATGTCATTTTTTTACAGAGGATTATAAATGGCTTTAGGTAGAGTATACGTATGTTCAGAAGATGAAAAAACCCGGATCCCTGGTAAATGTCAGATGTAATTAACAGCCACCTTGGTAGTTTTTTTGAATACTATATTAATTTTCTTCATCGATAAGGAGATTGTAAATAGGACAGTAATAATAGATAGAGATAGATTGTCAAATATTTTCTGATTATGATGTAGAATCAACTAGAATCATCCAGAATGAAATAAAGAAAAAATGATCTAGATCTTTAGAAAAATTGGGGAAAATCGCAGGAATGAGAGCGAAAAAACACCCACTGCGAGGCATTTTGTAAATTTATCAGAACGGGGTTTTTTTGCCGTGACTACGTAGCTAGTGTAGTAAGGTGATTTTTAATGTAACTCTGCTTGGGAATCCGTATTTAATTTGTATTGAATTACCGAGGCAACATTTTGTGTCAAAGCCAATTATATGCAAACTAAATCGTCCGTCATTTAAGCGTACTTGATTTTTGTATTTAATTGACCAATCAGGGTACATCAGAATAAAAATCGGCTTCTACATCCAATCTTGTCGATCAGATTTACTTATCTTAAATTAGCTATTCACGGTTGACCTGAAATTTCGTTTGTGTATAGAAGTTACATTAATAGTAACTGTCCAACATAGTTTGTTTCTATTTAGCGCAATGAAACTTCTGGCTTATTGAAAATGATTTTTGTAAAAAAAAATATTTGATCCGAAAAAACTGCAGCACAGGTACAACGGTCATATCTGCATGATGCTTGAATGACATCGTTAAAACCAGCTATCTTTTATCTTTAATCCAGAAAATATATTATTATTTTACAAATAGAGTGTGACGCAATTAATGATGTCATTAATTACGATTAATGACACGACGTTAACACGTGAATAAAGTTTTTAAACACTATTGTAATATTAGCATATGAATATCAACGCCAGGCTCAAAGTAGAAAACGTGTACAGACGATCATTTAGCTGCATGCACGTATCGCCTAGGCAACGACTGTTAAACGACCTCATGCGACTTTTAAAACTGCATTCCTTACGCGGCACCAGAATTTTGAAACCTGCGAACGATTCACAGAATCACAGAATGATAAAACCCAAAACTAAATACCTGGTTTATGTCAACACACCTTAAATATATGTGGTCGGTAGATGGGCTGAACTTTTTTTAAAAAAATACATTTTTACATTCGGAAATAAAGTTCTTGCGAAAATGAAAATATCGGCAAGCAAAAATTTACTCAGAGAGAAAAAAGTCTAAAGTCGGCAGAAGAAATGGTCGGGTTTGCGGAAACTAGAAACTAGAAACTTTTTTTACGCCTAATTGTTTACCCGTAAATGTAATTTTACTTCCAGAATGAACAAAAGCTCCATCCAAATCCGTAACTACTTTTAGAAATATAAAATACGCCATAAAAACGGAGAAACTCTAGACGTCCGGAACATAGGAAACACATTAATGGTTTCACCGGAAGCGACAAGTGCATAATAAACAACAAACAATCAGAAGCCATGGCAACAACATGCTAGTCTGGTTCACTTTTTAATTGTACTCATTTCGCAGACAAAAAAATGACATAAATGCTGTGAGCCATATAAGCTTGCAAAAATCGCATGTCATTCCTGCATACCGCTTATGTCAAAGATGATTAAAAATGCCTTACGCGCATTTCGTTCTTTCTTAGCAGATTTTTCTGATATCAGTTCAACTCAGCCGCCTTACCTAGAATTAGCCTAAAACTTTATACAGACAGTGACACGTATTTATTTAACATCATGATGTCATCTTCAATATTCATCTATTATTTCAGGGGACATTGATAATAACACGTAAACAAATTTCACAAATTTCATTTATAATCCATTATTCACCACGACTTAGTCCGAAGTAATTCGAATGTACACACGATGTGAAAACATGAATTATTTCAAGTACATGGGTTACATGAAATTCTTTGTACTTAGAATGCTACTTAAACTTACCGCGAAGTCATCCGAAAGTATCCGAATTTTAATTCAAAGTTTCCAGGACAGAAATCAAAGCACTCCGGATGCAAAATAAATTTGTTAATCCAAGAATAAGAAGTATTCCGAATATTGCAGAATATTGTTTCATTTTTTCTTTGAGTTAGTATCAAGAATGATGGAGTATTTCTAACATACCCTAGTTAATGTCCGGAGCATTCCGAACTTATCGAAGAACTGTCCGAAATATTGTGTAAATACCGGAAATTTCTCACATTTATCAAGAAGTGTTCGTTCTTCAAGGTCAAAGATAAAAAACCCAACAATAAGGATGGACATAAACACGTCCTATTGACTGCAAAAACAAGGATTTTACAACAGCCAAATAGAAACGTTTGTCAAAAAAATGACAGGATTTATGTCAGTTTACCAAGTAATAGTAAGTTTTCTTTTTTATCATTACCCAAAATGTAAATAAAATGGTAATATAATACCCAGTTTTCAGTATAAATCCAAGAATAATAGACGCCACATTACTAAGTGAGACACATAAATACTCATTATAGGAAACGCCATCATGGGAATATTAACTGTTACGTTTGAAAACATCATAATTAAGAAAATGATTCTATTAGCTATAAAACAAATCCTCTAATAAAACGAGGCCACAGAACACACGTCAGTCCGGATTAGTCACTCGGTTATCAAAATTATACGGCATAATTATACCGGAAAAATTCTGCTAATGGCAATAAATTCATCATTCTTTCATATTTGATGGACATGGAAAAAGTTTGTGGCGTACAAAGGTACAAAGCAATGAAGATATATATCCGTCATATTAAATACGTTCATATATCACCGGTCTAACAATTGTATGTTATGTTAATGGTAATTGGAAACTTTGGAGTCGCCAGGAATTACATAACTGAAATGGAAACGCCAATAGCAAGTCATCAGACGAACTGATACATAAGATCATTGTTATGTTCGTAATTACAATAGCAAAAATAGTTGTTGTCTAGTCGAGTTTAAATATAGAGAATATGTATGTAAATATGAAGTGTATGTATGTAAATATGGAAAATATGTATGCATGCAATTCAAACAAGATTTGATATCAACTTAAGAAGGCTTTGGAGAGCGCACATTCAACTGTAACTCCACCAAAGCAGTGCTTAAGCACTCCAAATTTAACCGCGTTACCAACTGGGCTTTTACAATAATTTCACAATTTGTAGTGCAAATAATTCAAAATAATCCCTGAGAATCATTTCGATAATGGGTGAAAATTTGTGCCATCGCTGATTACATTAACAAAATTGAACTTCCGCGACCGCCTCGCATCCCGAATTATGTAAATGTCAATCGTAATGTTGCAGAAAAATCTTGAATGCTTAATCGTGTTCACAAAACAACAATGTTTGTAAAAATCATTGTGCGTTTGGTTTCTAATTGAACTTTCCGCATTTTTCATTTTTTTATTTTCTTGAAATCAAAATTTCGTGAAATTGTCTTATGTGATCACCAATGGCATTATAGTCACGAACTATACATTATAATCACGAATTATACATTATAGTCACGTACTATACATTGTAGTCACGAACTATACATTATAGTCACGAATTATACATTATAGTCACGAACTATACATTATAGTTACGAATTATACATTATAGACACGAACTATACATTATAGTCACGAACTATACATTGTAGTCACGAATTATACATTATAGTCACGAACTATACATTATAGCCGCGAACTATACATTGTAGTCACGAACTATACATTGTAGTCACGAACTATGCATTATAGTCACGAACTATACATTATAGTCACCTACTATACATTGTAGTCACGAACTATGCATTATAGTCACGAACTATACATTATAGTCACGAACTATACATTATAGTCACGTACTATACATTATAGTCACGAACTATACATTGTAGTCACGAACTATACATTATAGACAAGAACTATACATTATAGTCACGAACTATACATTATAGTCACGAACTGAACCTGGAATTCGTCGTCATCCCTGTCTTTATTTTATGCGGAGGATACAACAGGTAAAATAAAATGTCTTGGAAGTGCACGTGTATAGAATGCACGATTTTCTTCACTTTGATGTAAAAGAACACGTGACTGCTTTATTCGCCTACGTCTGCTGTTAGGTCTGGTATCGATATGTTTTTGTGATGGAACCTGCGAAATTTACGTGTCTCGAAGAATCAACACAACAATTCCATGAAATTCCTGTCTTTGAACATTTATTTATAGGCGTTTGTTCTAATCTTGAGAAACTTTCATTAATTATCTAAAATCTGTGTAAATTAATTCTGAATCATTTTCATTGTTATTTATGATCACACGGGTCTGTTCAAAGATACTCGAAATTATTGTCATAATTTGATTTACAGAAAATTGCATTAGGGGGAGACAGGCAAAACACCTTCCGATGAGGAGAATGACTGGCAAAAAATGATGTTGCATTGTGTATGCGTGTGCGTGTGGATTATGAACATGTAATTGAATTCCAAGTTTGATTTCACAGTACAGAAGTGGAAAGTGGAGTAGTCTTTTCGCGTTGGTTTTAACTCCATTACAACTGTCAAGGTCATTTTGCGACTTTTCCGGCTTTAATGGTGAAGGTAGTCCCGAGGAAGACTGCCTGGGTAGGACCACCGACCTACCGGAAGCCAGATGGGTAGCTTCCTAACATGTGCAATTGGTTTGGTACCGGTTGGGATTCGAACTCACAGCCGTGAAGGGCTGGTGATTACATGTCAGAAACCATATCGACTCGCCTAGGAAGCCCTTTTTGAAGGATTTTTTTATTGTATTTGTTAGAAATAAATTTGCGCGCTAAGAGTTAGTGCTAACTTTGTTAGGTTAAAATCGTCAAATTCAGCGTAAAAAGATATCGGATTTATTACGTGTAAGGAGTACCTTGGTAACCATTTGTATAATATTTTACACCAATCGAAACGCACCGAATTCTACACACAACTAAGATCAAATACAAAAAAATGTTTACCAAGGAAATGAAACATTCGGAAGGTTCTATCTTCTTGCATGTACTACCATTGCCGTAAAACAACCTCCGGAGCAAACACGAACACACATACAGCTACATAAAAATGCAGAACAATGCTGTTAAATCTAACAAACTTGTGGATGTTACGTTAAAGATTTACAAATACGTTAATACCACAGCAGGTTTCTCTGAAATAATTTAGGCGGATCAAACCCGGAAGTTATGGCAATAAAACACAAATGTCTTAGATTTGGTTGTACATCAAAAGACGAGCAGTCAATTACGCATTAAGGCATGTTGTTGTTAAACGTTGCAACTGAGGCAGTTCTCCAGACCGGCCTATTTAAGATAATTTGTTTGGAGATTAAGTCTGAAAAAAAATTCACGAACTTGTCCAGCGGTAATTCTGCTCCCTTTATAACAACACGCGGCTTAATGTGTCAGAAATGATGTTAGCGTAGTCGATCGATTAAACAGCTTTCCATGGAGTGAAAATGAAACTCAAATTCAATGTATCAAAGGCGGGGGCTTCGAAGTTCATTTCGCACCCAATATATTACCTTAATTCTCTTAGAGGTGATCCAAATCCACGCTTTGTGGATTAATTGTAAGATCAAAAAAGAGAGGTGTACCTAAATCCCAGTCCTGAAAATGACCGTAAATGGTGTGAGTGGTTTCTTTTGCCAAGAGCATCATATGGGGTTTTAGTATTTTCCATTTCAGTCGTTTATACGCTTCTCGTAGAAAAGGACACGACACGCTGCATGGAAAATTACACATTACTTATGGCGTTGAAAATTTATAAACGAGCCAGAAAATAAATTCGAAAACAGGGAAATTAGAACGTCTTTGAAAGTAGTCTGTCTATGTTCAGACCTGGAATGAAGCTTAAAATGGGAAAAAGAGACACCCAATGCCGAACGGCGTAAAGATGAAAACGAATTAGATCGATGGCGTAATTACATAATGTGATTTATTTCGGCAGAAAGGAAAGTTCCCCAAAAATTGCCTAAAATTGATCTAAAACATTAACTGAAGGCAGATTTTCTGTAAGTATACACTTGATTTACAAGTTTCTTTCTTTCTTCCATTTTTCATCGTCAAACGTACTCGATCCGACATGCAATATACTCGCTAGTTTATTCGTAAATGGCTTACGACGGCTTTATCTTCAGAAATTCTAAAACTTTCAAAAGGGAGAATTTATTTTTTTAAAAATGTTACAGCTATATTGAGGTAATTTATCAAAGACGACAAAACGTACCATAAGTTCGTTCAGCAAGAAAAATGGCATGGCGTCGATTCGTGGAAAAACTTCATTTGTTCTTTTTTTATCAAGAAAAGGTTATTTTTCATTACCATTTTTAGCATCAGTCCTGTTTCCACAATTTTAATTCATCATAAAACGACAAGAAATGTGCGGAGTATTTTCCAAACCATTTTTTTCGGCAAGACCTACGTCGTCAATTAATTGGTTTTGCATGGGTGTTCTCCATAGATTTTCGTTTTTTTTTCTTTAGGAGGATATACAGTGAAACCCCGTACTTATTAATCACTTCAATATCAAGACTACCTCGTTATAACGACATTTTCTCAGGACCCTACTCAATTTTTCCTTTGCACTTTAATTCGGTGGCAAGCTACCCTTAATACTTAGGCCGTTTTCCATTTGACTCAAAAAGTGGCCTGAATATCGCTGTTATGTTTTATATTGTTTGTCGATAAATGCATTTTCTTCTTTATTATGTAACAAGACAAACGTAGCTACTGGAGTGTTCCAAACTTTCTCAAAGATTTTAACTTTCGTTTATTTGTCACGGAAAAAAATTTAACTCTGTGATATTCGATTACGCGTAATTATTCGTCCATTTTTTTTTTAAATTTTGGTACAAATGCAAAGAATTGTGTCGTTGATTACACGTTGTATTACAGTCTAGAAGATGAATATTGTCATTTCGTGGATCACGCTCAGATATTTTCCATTCACTTCGTCTATTCCATGAAATGGGTCTAATTTAGCGTCATCAATGCCTTTATATCTGTCTCATTGTGTGTGATATTTTCTGTGATAAAGTTATTTTGGGGCTTATGGAGTGAATATATACTTATAGAGTTTTATCTCAGTAAATCCATTAAGCCTTGCTGCCCAGATGACATTATGCATTTATAAACAGAATAAAATACAGATGTTTGTGAATACATATACATAATACAGAATATTATAGATGTGTGCAGCGGAGAAGGCAATAATTACTCACATCATGAAATGCTTTATCTCATTATGATAATACTAACTTTGTAATGATTGAAAATTGATAAGGTATAGGGGAACCAACCAAAACAAACTGTTTACAGACATTTAATATTCAGGACATTAGTATAATGCATATTAACCGGATAAAATGTTCAACCAAAACAGAATATAGAAGACAGATATACTCGTATAAGGAAAAGATTTCTATATAGAAATAACACACGCAAAAAAACACCTTCCCCAATGTATAGCCTACCACAAAATTCTACCAACACTTAAAGCGTACAAAAACATGGAGGACACAACAACCACATACGGGAATCCCCCCAGACTAAAAACCCTTCATCACCCAGAAATGTAAAAAACCCTTCATCACCCAGAAATGTACAAAAATAGGTGACAATGTATAATCCCCTTGTAGGATATCGCCTTTGAACGCTCGGCAGCAAAGCTATAGGGGTTCTACTGGCACGACCTCACACTTCAAACATAATTTGTTTTTGTACATTTATAGGTATTTGTTTGATACGAACATTGACATCAGTCGTTTTAACTTGCATGTTTGTCGACATTGTCAGTCAGCGCGCAAAGGTGAAATTCGTTGCATGACAAATTTCTTTAGAATATGTCTTTATTCTTGATTTTTCCCCATAATTTAAATCAAGTTTTACTGCCAAGGAATAGTCCGATAATTTCAGCCCCAAACACTTTAATTATTCAGCATGATAAATATTACGTCACTTTATCCGATATCAAAAACTTCCATGTTATTGAATATGGATATTTCAAATTCAGCAGCGAATGTCTCCCCTAATGGAGTTTTCATTTTCCTCTTGTACCGCAAAAAATGCCTTAGTCCGGCCCCATAATTACACAAAATGTTAAAAGTTCTTTTTTTCTTTATTTTATTTTAGTTGTTTCACAAATTGTGGTATTACAGTGCAACCTCTCCAGAGCGGACCTCTCTTGAGCGACAACCTCCCTTCAACAACAGCATGCTTCCCCCACTGTACGTTTTGACTGTATATTTAACCTCTCTATAGCGGCAACCTCTCAACAACGGCATAATTTTGCGTCTCCCAAAGGGTGTTGCTTTGGAGAGGTTGCACTGTAATACGATTAAGTATAAGTCTGAGCTAGTTTAATCGATTACCCCAGTGGTGTTACATTCATCTCTTGCTCTTTGTTCTGGAGACTAAGGGTAAGTGTTACGTCTATTATTTGGTTTCCCCAGAGGTAAGTGTGAAGTTGGGTCCAAAAAACCAGTTTAAACCACATTTAGCTTCGTTTCTGACCGTTACAAGACGGTAAAATCCGGGAGATTGTGTGTTGTCCTCCTTTTTGTATACATGTGTTGAGTGGGTTTTGGGGAAGGTAGTACTATAAAAATGTGGGATTTTTATGTATTTTTTAGGAATCATTTTTTCTGATCTATATTGAGTAGATTACCTGAAGAAGTGTCGAATTTACAAATTTTCCAGTTTTTTTAGGGTTCGGTGCTCAGAAGTATTAGTATTTTAACGAGGCCATCAAAACGAATGTATTTCACTATAGCCAGGCCTAGGGCGTTGCACTCTATAATACTCTATATGCCAGTATGTTTCTTTTTTCATTAACTGTTGTTAAATCCCATTTTCTGTGTTTGTGAATTTTTGGTTAGTTTATGCTGTTTGATGTTGTCATGAAATATGAGCCATAATTGTTTGTCTGTAGCTTAAATTGTCTGCGCCGAAATGTGCATTTTTTGTACGTGGCAGTTAATTCAAAACCGTTTTACTTTCTATTTGTGGAAACTCATTACGGAATTTTATTAAGTAGACAACTTTCAGTCAGCTTCGTCATGACAAACATTTCGTTTGTGGTTACAAAATAACATTGAATTCCTTTAATTTAGTCTTGAAAGAAAATCATTAATTTTTCTTCCTTTTTTAATACGAGCTAAATCAAAAAATAAAAAAAAACTTGATACTTTCGCTACAACATTTGAAGAAATAACATTATTGAAAATCGTGTCAAGTGCTTCCGAATGGTTAGGTAAATTAAGATTAATTCAGATTCGAACTTCAAAAACTTATTTGTCATTGAAGGATCGCGATTCGCCGTTCGTACACAGGTCCTCCTTCATAGCAATATATACTGGCCGTCATAAGAAAGTAACCGGCAAGTGATGTTGGTATAAAATAGACAAAACGCAAGTAATCGAAGCGAATTTAATTCTGAAAATAGCTGAATCATTTCACGATATGGTTTATTGTTATCCATTATTGAGCATAAAATTGCTGTATACCATTAAAATTTCAAGGTCAGTATAAAAGGTCAAAATAGAAGGATTTTTATGATGGTTACTTTCTAATGACGGCCAGTATACGTCGTATCGCAAGGATTTATATAAAAACAGTCCCTTTGAAAACCAAACAGAGTTGGTAAAGTCAACTAATCGAGTACATAACTAACTTACTATGCTTTAAAAGATTAGAAGGTTACAGAGTGGAGAGAGTCAGGGCATAATAGACATCAATGATGTTTAGATACAAAAGTGCACGTATTTACAAAAGTTATAAAACAAAGTGGGTCAGTTTTTATTAGACTGTATTGTGGTTTGTGGGGGAGTGGGTGACAGCGATGTTTATGGGTTTATGTTTTCAGTTTTTTTCATGAACCTAAAATATCGAGATTATAAATTTAGAAATATTTATACAATAAATACGAATGAATATAATAAGGACTTATAATTAGCGAAATGCTTCCCTGACGTCAGCATCAACAAACAAAATATTACACTCTTTGCGAAAAGGGAATCGGGCATGAAAAACTACATTTCATACATCGATATAATTTCATGTCTAAATTCGTTATAAGCATCATCATCTTCTTGAGTGGCTATAATTTTTAAACTCAAAACGCGAGTCCTTTAAGATGTTTTTTTAAGAGATTGATTTCCATTCAGACTTTTTGTGGGACCGCAATAGTACAATACAATAAAGCACGGTTATAGTAAAGTCTTATATTGCGGAGAATCCGATACAGTGAAGTACCCACTCCAAACGCTCCGTTCATTATTTTATTGTTGTAGATAAAGTAAAATATGGATAAAATGAAGGAATTCACTATAACCGTGTTCCACTGTATAATGAAGTTTTTATTCGAGGCCCCAGGAATTCACTATAACCGTGTTCTATTGTATAATGAAGTTTGTATTCGGGTCACCAGGAATTCACTATAACCGTGTTCTACTCTACAATGAAATAATTTTTCGGGTCCCCAGGAATTCACTATAACCGCGTTCTACTGTATAATGAAATAACTATTCTGGTCCCCAGGAATTAACTATAACCGTGTTCAACTGTATGTCAAGTACATGTCATGAGAGCAAGGTACAATAATGAGCAGATTTTTCCATACACTAACAAAACAATATCATCAGAATTCTGTCAAAGAAATTAAAAATAAAGAATAAATTTTACATTGATCGTACAATAAATGTATAGCTGCACATCACGTACTAAATCAAGGAAACAGTAGTTAAAGTCATTTTTACCTTTACCGAACACGATCCGACATTGATTTTTATCTCACACAAACAGCGTTCATATCCAATGCAAAGTTCCTTATGTCTATGAAGTACGCTTGATCACACTGTACTGCAGCAGTATCTGACGCGCTGTTGCATTGACAATTTCTTATCGTTAAAGAATTGTAGAATGGTCATATCTCGTCTGATCTCCGATTCCGTTTAAGAAACAGACATCCGATGCATTTGTCGTTTTGTCTCCCATTCCGTCTATCTAATGACATGTTTAATTTGGCAGCAGAATTTTTACAGTCTGGTCGTGGACATGTGAGGAAGTTGCGCTTTTTAAACAGTTGCACAGACAATGCCTCGACAATCGTATTTTCTTCCGCATAAAATACTGAAAAGTACAGTTAGTACCTCACATGGTGACCATCTCAGCATTACGACCACCTCTTTATAACGACCAGTTTCCGATATGTCATCTAATTTTGAACCAGATATTACGGCCACCTAAGACCGTTGTATAAGCCATCGAAGTTTTATTGCAGTATATTTAAAACTCACAAACAATTATTAAATTAATGGCAAATATTTCCTAAATTCCAATATTTGTCACTTCATGTATGTTATAATTTGACAACAATTATATAAATGTTTGGCAATTTAAATATTATTGGAAACTATACAATTTCTAATACTTGAACAAAAACTGTTTAAAATAACGAAACTAAAAAAGGTAGTTAAAAAATCTAAACACTCGTTCAAACTGTAAACACGTGACAAATAATATTTGCCTAACTTACATAGTATTAAATTTTGTACTAGCTTTAATGAAGTAAATATATTCAATTATCCACGATAACTTATTAAAATCATTTTACATAACATAGCCATACTGTCATGCGGTGTCAAAATGCATTAAAACAAATTTCTCCAACACAGCACATCGAACAGGAATTCATTCCAACACGTTTTCCGAACTAGACCGGCGTGACTGTGTCACGCACCGTGAGAACAAAGATTGGCTTTGGAATCAGACGTTATCAGACTACTCAAGAGAACTAGCGACTCCAGTGTTACCCCAAATCTTTACATTAATCTTCTTGTAATAACACCACGCAATCTTACATTGACTGTTAGTGATAAACTCCTTTGGAATATGATAAAAATCCGTCATATTTCATCCATCTCGAATTGATACCTTATTAAATTTTGGCGCCGGGAAATCATGATATATTGTAATTTCTCAACAATAGTCTAATAATAAAATTCTTTCCTCATTTCAATACGCAACGTCCTAACATCTCTGCTTCAATGGGCATCCCATATGGTATAATGAAAATATAATATTAATTCATTACTCCATTGGCAGAAATATTTCATTTATTTATAATAAGTCATTCGGGACGTCTGTTTGTGACTAACTGACAAGATTTCCACACTAAGCTACCATGTGCTTCACACAGTAAATTGTTGCAGGCTTAAAAAGATTGGGAAAAGCACAAAATTTATGTTAAGGATAAAAACAAGAAAAGTGAAGTTGATCGACCTACCTAACCTGTTTTTTACGACGAAGTAGCCCTAAAAAGGACTATATTTTTCTAGTTTCTCCCGCGACTCTCACTAAATTATCGTAAAGAAACCTTTGTCAGCACTAGTACGTCAAACGAAGACAACAAAATTTATGACTATCTCCGGAGCAGAGGAGGTAAGGTCTGTCTAATACATTTTTAATGTTTTTTTAAACAACGTATTTTGTTCCATTAGTGAACGAAAAAAAAACACCTTCAAAGATCTTGACTTGAGGTAATTCCATTCTACAAATTCAAAACTCCTACAAATTCATTACCTCCTCCTCCAATAACACAATGGACGCCTTGACCTTTGGTAATTAATTCAAATCAAAGTCGTCGGTGACAGATGGATCACTCGTTACTTTATAGTAGAACCTCAAAGTTAAAATCACCCTTGGGAACGAAGACAATCAGTATTAAAATTGAAAAGGTTTATTATCAAGATGAACTTTAAAAAATACAGAAAACCTGTCCAAAGATAAGCGGTCGTTATACAGATGTGTCCATTGATTTAGGTTTTACTGTATATTCATTTAATATCATCTGTGAGCTACTGCACGGGATAAATCTCCATTTATGCTGTCAAATCTACCAGGCATTTTTCTGCTTGTTGAATACAGTGCAACCTCTCCAAAGCAACACCCTTTGGGAGACGCAAAATTATGTCGTTGTTGAGAGATTGCCACATAAGTGAGGTTAAATGAATAATTAAATCGTACAGTGGGGGAAAAGCATGCTGTTCTTGAAGGGAGGTTGTCGCTCAAGAGAGGGCCGCTCTGGAGAGGTTGCACTGTACTCAATAACACCCAAGAAATCCACTGCAAACTACAAGTTATTAATCGGAAAGAATTAGAACCATATAAAAGAGATTTGAATCCCTTAAGATCCAAGCTTGTATAAAAACACCAACTTTTTCGACCACAACAAACCTGCACCATGATAAATGGGTTAGGACCTCGCGTCCTTGATGCCGGATTATATTCCGTCGAATTAATACATCATCACAACTTTGAAGCACTAATCTGAAATCACGACAGCACAACGCTGCCTTCCAATTTAAATTCCATTGTCATTCTAAACTCATTTCTGTTAAAATTATGTTTTCTGTATTCATTAGAAAATATTCAGATGACATCACAGGTCTGAAATTATTGGAACAAAGCTTTAATTTGCTGGTATTCTGAAGTGAATGCCGGCGTTTATATCAGTAATAATTATTGCCGTCGTATATGTCCCATATCTGACATACTGCTAGAAGTTAATGATATTTTCATGGGAACTGTATTTGCTTAAATGTACTACAATTATCCATCACAGATGACCTACTGATTGTTAGGTATTCCAGGGTTATCGTTATAATTATTCAAAACATACGTTTCATTTTATAGACATCAAAAGGGCAACACATTAAATGCCCGTATTCGTAAATAGTCAACAAAAAATGTCATTTACGAATGACACAGAAACATAAAAGTGTATTTTATTCTGATATCATTGTTGTAATTTTCTGACGTCAATCTTCAGTTAGGTACCATTAAACGCTACGCCCAAACTTATTGGTAAAAATCTTTGCGTAGGGCTTTGGCAAAATTGCTGATTTTTGTCATGTCAATAAATGTTTTCAGTTTTGTCCAATTATTGGATAATCTTGTGTTCGTGGTGTACAGTGCAACCTATCTAGATGGGCCCTCTCTTGAGCGACAAATTCCCTTCAACAACAGCATGCATTCCCCCACTGTACATTTTGACTATTTGTTTTACCTCTCTAGAGCGACAGCCTCTCAACAACGACATGATTTTGCGTCTCCCAAAGGGTTTTGCTTTAGAGAGGTTGCACTGTACTACAATGCATGTCAATTTTATTGCTTGTCGAGGAAGAAATGGACAATCTTGAGAGACACTGGAGTGATGGTCATGAATGAGAGAGATGTAAAAAGTTATCCCATGATGTACTTGTATGTAATGTTGGTATGGGTTCCGTGCAGACATTCATTAATTGGTGTTCATTTACTGTTTGTGTAAAACTATAGAACTAAAATAACGTACTCTCGTGAGAAATGTTATCAAAACTTATTATTTCATTAACCCAGAATTTAACTTTGTGCACAATCACGAATTTGTCTGTCTTGTTAAAATTACGGTGGAGATAGAAGAAAACACAAAATTTTAAGTTTTTAAAATTGCCTTCGTTTATTTGTAAATATCATTGTATGATAATGTGTTTGTCTAAGTTATTACATAACGTAATAAAGAAAAACTCAAACCTGAAGTGGACAAACTTTGTGTTATTAAAAAATTAAATATAAAAGTGGGTTCGACAATTTGCTGATTTTATTTTATGAGGAAGTTCTCAGAGCTAGCCAGGTGGGGCAATGGAACATGTTGGGATTAGCGCTGTTTGGGTTACTATGGTGATTACGTCAACAGAACAAGCTAATGCTGGTAATAATATTGATTTATAGCCCTGAGCTGAGCAATTACACATTTACAAAATTGACAACTGGTTTAGAGAAATATTGATGTGCCAACGTAATTGAAAGGAGACGTTTTCAATATTAGAAACAATAAGATTTTTTTGTTTCATTTTACTGGCCCAAGTGATCTAAGAAATGTGATAAATAAGTATATATAGACAGTTATCTTTTATTTTATATCCAATCAGTAGACCCGAAACATACTAAGTGGATTTTTTTATCGTTTTCCGGTTGATGTTTTACCCAATTAGGGCGACCGCGTATAATATACAGTGACATTTTGGCAGATATAATAAGTTTTGAAGAAATATTTACAACAATAATTTATACTATATTGGAACAGTTAGTCAATTACATCACATTAGTGGAGTACCTGTCTCTAGCATTGTCTGGAATAAGAAACCGCTGATAAATCTGAAAAAAAAGTAGTTTAGCAAACAATACTGGTAAAATACTCTGAAAATGGCGGTTTTCGAATTTAAAAGACCAACACTTTGACAAGGGCGATACATAGGCGAATGCAAAAATGCTAAAATACAAATGTACGTGATGGCGCTCAATTTCTTACTTGCAAAGTAGAATTAAAGCCGATTGATCGATTTTTATTGCTTTGATTGGTACACACTACTCAATAAAACACAATATTGTATCAACAACATTATTACTATCATCAGTCATGTTAAACACAAATATATCCAATTCAACATCAGGTTTTAATTAAATTCTCGAACTCCATGCCAGTAGATGTTCACCCTATTAAGCTAAGCGGATGGGTCTCAAACGGAATTCATATGTAAACATATTTTTACAGAATTTTTGTTCCTGTCAAATTTATTCTGGGTTTTAAATTTATACGAGTAACGAGGTCTGGAGGTAATAAAGAATAATTGGTTCGGAAAATGGAAACACACTTTCTGAACAATTGTTAATCCCACTTCAGAAATTATGTTCGCGCAAGGCGAAGAACAAAGAAACCCCTTTGCAGATTTTGGAAATGATTTCTACATGAATGAGATGATTCATTTTACTGATATACTGCTTGTTCTTTAGGAATCAGGTATTGGCGTGGAACTCCATAAATTTGTCTACATATGAGAACTTTAATCTCTACTAGTTGACAGCTCATTATAGCCTGATTTGATCAATGGTGTCCGTTTACAGTGATCAGCGAAATGTGTTTTACAGAATTGGCTAAACTGGGCTTGCGATTATTAACAATCATTCCTCAGAAAAATTTCTAACCACGATCAGTTCGTTTACTTCGGGTCGTACAATTGATCAAGAAAGAAAACATCCATTCTGAGTGTTATC
Source organism: Lutraria rhynchaena (assembly GCA_008271625.1). NCBI lineage: Eukaryota > Metazoa > Mollusca > Bivalvia > Venerida > Mactridae > Lutraria > Lutraria rhynchaena. Next base: position 30,962 of record VIBL01000122.1, on the reverse strand, counting down.
GCTAAACCCGGTTTTGCATTTCAATATCTGTTTGATGATGTATCTAATGCCAGACTTCCCGAGTTCTTTCTTATGTACACATTTATTTCTATTCTTGTGATAAGATAGATTTAATATCGCCATTTATATTTGACCATAAAACAGACAAATGCACACTTTTGCAGATAATGGATGTTCACCCAATGTTCAGACACGGCAACATCTCAGCACTTTGTTCCAAAGAACATTTATGGCTTTCATTTTGGAGGTGCACAATATAACATCATTATTAGATAACTCTTTCCCGGGGCAATGAATAAAGACCATCATTTAGTCCAGTTCACGAACTTGTTGAGATAATGGAATAAAAAGTGCAACGTAAATCCACCTCGGCTTTTTTATGTGCATCAGGGCTCTACACATTTGATGGTACCTAATTTGCTAAACTCGATTAGGTCACGCAAAAATGAATAACTAATTTAATACGTATAACCGGCTCCAAAGCTGAACAGTTCTGAACAATATTCATGAGATGGACCCATGACTTAGTGAGGAGATCAAAGAACACATAGGCATTGTACAGAATATTACAAGTGCTAAGTCTTCTTATTAACCCCAGTGATATTTCATAACAATTATATTCATGTTTCTTTAAGATTAAGCATTACAAGCAAACGCTACAAACAAGGCAATAACAACAATGCTTATTCTGTGTTCCTTGCTTTAAAATATCTTTTTAATGTATTGGCTGTAATCCCTTCCAAGGCAGTACCCCTCCGAGAGGCCGTGTTTTGCCATCCATTGTTTGCATGTTTCTATATGTTGAAAGGGGTTGGGGTGGTCGGTCATTGTGGAAGATAGTTTGAAAAGGTGGAATTCTTTTTTTCATTTACTTTTTTTCTAAGGATCCTTTTCGTATCTACGTTAAATACTGAATGTCATAGTAGAGAAATCTCTTTCAAATATCAGAAACAATATGAAACAGATGTAACGCACTAAACCAAAATTATGACATACTATACAAGTTTGATCCTGAATGATGAAGTATATGAGTTAAAATGTCTTTGTAGCAAGGAGAAACCCTCAATAAATCTATATTGTTACTTTGAATGGTAAAACGTTGACCAGCATTTTATTATATTGAACATATGGTAAGCTCGTTTATTGTTGACTTAGTAAAAGATTAAAAGAGGTGGTGCACTTTTCAAGTCTCCAAACAACACAGTCCGCAAAGCAATCGGCGTAGCTAACCCTAATAGTGATGCGCACGCACGCACCTAAAATGACACGCTCAATATGACCTAAAATGCATGACTTTCCGTGGCCACCGCTATTATACGGTATGAAATAAAAACGGGAGATTCAAATAAGGTGTATTCTACTAATCCAAAATGGTTTGTCTGTATTGTTCTTCAATGTTTGCATTATTGACAATTAATTACAGTATGGCTTGACCAATGCTATTTTGTCTGCAATTTGTTTCAAGTCGGAGTGTTAACTGTTGTTTTCGTATCCTGCCAGACAACAGCGGCTTCTCACGAAAATAACTTTCATTGTACAAACTCACGATTCATTTAATAGAAAAATGTCAGGACATCAACTAGCAACCCATATAGATCTGATCTCTCACGACGTTATTGATATAATTAACAATAAACTGTCACTTTGATTTATCATTGTTTGTTTCTTCTAACAAAATCGTTAACAAAACTCCAGAATAACTTCAGAAATTCACGCACAGATAACTTACACAGCGTCAATTAATTGGTTTAGTGTCATTCATACAATTTCTTATATTGATAGTTTTATCTACTGATTATAACATTCTACCGTGACCTTTCACATGTGACGAGCTATCCGACTGGCTTACGGAAGGTCGGTGGTTCAACCAATATGTACACTTTGTGTTTCCTCCTCTGTTAAAACTGGAAAAAATGTTCCATCGTACAGAAAGGGATTTCCTGAAACCACCACATACTGGCCCCTCCCCAAAATACCACGAGACCCACTTAACGTACAGAAACGTACACAAATACGGGACAAAACACAATCTCCCCCTGGAATACCGTCTTGGACGATCTGCAGCAAAGCTTATAAGGGCTTAATTCAAAAATTACACTTTTTCCGAAAAAAAGGATAAATGAATAAATAAATAAACAATAAATGAATTAATATGTATAAATAAAGCCTAGTTAAAGTACACCTATTATCAAATGTTACTCTAAGACAGAACCTTTTAGAATTAAACCGATTCATTTCATTTGCCGCATGAAAAAAAAAACAAATATCATCACAGCAGCTGTGACCTTTTCCAAGAAATTACACTTTTTGCCAAGATTTTAACGTTTAATGAACAAGTCATTCGTGATTAATTCTGAATTCCATTACGATGGCAATAATCAGTGGCATTTCTGCTGTTGTCGCATTGTGGTACAAGAGTTTATGCCTTTCAATGGTTAAAACTAGGACTAATAAAAGTTTATGAAGAGTTAAATTCATGTTGGCTTTGAAGCGTGTAGGTTTTCCGCAACTAGAATTAAACACGAAAAGTTATTGTATGGATTGTATTTGTTTTTTCGGAAATATTTTAATGTTGTTCCGTTTTCAGTAAGTCAGTATAGCGTATTTGGTGAGAGCAGTGCCGATGCTTCGTTAGCTGTGTTGTATGCCGATTTGGGACGGGTGGTTGAAAGCCATGTTTTACGGGTTTGCATTTCTTTATGGATTCTGTATTTCAGAGCCGCGTGTGCTTTGTTGTTGTCTGGCGGTTGTAATATGGCTATGTAGTCCGTATTGTAAAGTGTGTTTTATTCCGGCTTTGAATCTCCAGAAGATTCGCTTTTTACATTAGGTTTATTCACGTAACACCAAGGTAAATGTACTTGTATTCGATTATTCGCCGACGAGGCTCGTCAATACAATGTGTTCTTATGAAAATAGCTCAACTAATCTGATACAAAGCCCTCGTTAAATTACTAGAGTGGTTTACATTTTTCGCATCGTTTTCTGTACATTCTAACATCCCATAAATGTGTCATGTTTTAAGGTGATGTAATCTGGCTTCCTAGATTTAGAGCGTACATTAAAACATCACATAATTTTCCATTGACTAAATCAGAAATATCAAGCAGTAATTATTGTAAGATAATCCGACAACGTCTTGACGCAATCAAATTATTAAATGTAAAATACGACCTTCAACAAGAAATAAAATTATCTAAAGGCCAGACATAATTATCTGAGAACACGTACAAGGACGTTGGCATCTGGAACTTATTTGTACTTATTTGTTATACTTGTTAATGGAACACCAAAGGTGCCGACGACACGACAGTAGTGCAACAACCAGTAGTTTTAATAGTACAACAACCAGTAGATTTAATAGTACAACAACCTGTAGTTTTAATAGTAAAACAACCTGTAGTTTTAATAGTACAACAACCTGTAGTTTTAATAGTAAAACAACCTGTAGTTTTAATAGTACAACAACCAGTAGTTTTAATAGTACAACAACCAGTAGATTTAATAGTACAACAACCTGTAGTTTTAATAGTACAACAACCTGTAGTTTTAATAGTACAACAACCTGTAGTTTTAATAGTACAACAACCTGTAGTTTTAATAGTACAACAACCTGTAGTTTTAATAGTACAACAACCTGTAGTTTTAATAGTACAACAACCTGTAGTTTTAATAGTACAACAACCTGTAGTTTTAATAGTACAACAACCTGTAGTTTTAATAGTACAACAACCTGTAGTTTTAATAGTACAACAACCTGTAGTTTTAATAGTACAACAACCTGTAGTTTTAATAGTACAACAACCTGTAGTTTTAATAGTACAACAACCTGTAGTTTTAATAGTACAACAACCTGTAGTTTTAATAGTACAACAACCTGTAGTTTTAATAGTACAACAACCTGTAGTTTTAATAGTAAAACAACCTGTAGTTTTAATAGTACAACAACCTGTAGTTTTAATAGTACAACAACCTGTAGTTTTAATAGTACAACAACAGGTAGTTTTAATAGTACAACATCCTGTAGTTTTAATAGTACAACAACCTGTAGTTTTAATAGTACAACAACAGGTAGTTTTAATAGTACAACAACAGGTAGTTTTAATAGTACAACAACATGTAGTTTTAATAGTACAACAACCTGTAGTTGTAATAGTACAACAACCTGTAGTTTTAATAGTACAACAACAGGTAGTTTTAATAGTACAACAACCAGTAGTTTTAATAGTACAACAACCTGTAGTTTTAATAGTACAACAACCTGTAGTTTTAATACGAAGTTTAACGCGAAAAGGATCTGAAAATGAAAGCAAACATTAGTGTTACCCATTTTAGAGTTTAACAACAGCAAAATATCACGAATTTACAAACATATATAAGCCTCACTGTCCAAAAGGCTACAAGTATTTATTCCGGCATTTGAAGTAAGATTGTGAGAACAATTTACGACCGTAGTTCGATTATATGTACCACTTGCGTAAGCAGTATGAGGTCCTTAAAGTATCCTTTTGATATGAGTTTGTAACTATTAAGTGTATTAATGGTCGTGTCTAGTGACACTTATGTAGCCGAGCTCCCGCTGCTGGAAGAAACATGCACTAAATGTAAGCTTAAGAAATAACACATTTGTCAAGTAGCAAAACTTTGACATCTTGTAAATGCAACATTTGTGTGTAATGTAAAATGCTTCATGAACTGAGCATGTATTATATTTTATGAGTCAATAAAATACGCCTGTTTTCCCATTTATGATCATTTTCTCAAGAAATTGTATTTTTTGTAATATTCATTCAAAACACTGATAAGGAGAGTTCGATTTATTTCCAGGTACTTTTAAACTGACAGAACGCATGACAACAGGCCATTAAGAGGGGGAATTTTCAACGAAGGTAATTGGAAAAAAATTGCCACGAACTTTTGGCTTTAATGGATGTCTTGCGGAAGAGATACTGCTTTTTCTAATTGAACAATCTCCGGTATTCTAAATTGAATAATCCTGGGTTATACAAACATGTAAGCACATTCAAAAACCTAACACGTATCGCTGCAAACAATAAGTGTGTCTTTGTAAGTTAGATATATAAAACAACTTTTTATGTTTTGTCTTTATTAAAGTGAGCCGAATTATAAATTCTATCAAAGGCAATCGTGTTAACATCAAACAGTAAATGAATGTATCCATGCTGACAATTAAGAAAGATATAACATAATTGTATAGCTGTAGAAACGGCAAAGCTGAAAAAAGTCGCCAAATGTTCCTGGCTGTTGGTGCGAGGTTCAATCCCAAATAAATTGTTCTGAGTTAACAAAAAGAGGAGAGCTTTCCTTGTCTTGTAACGTAGTGATAGCTTTCAGTGATTTGTGCCTTTGTTTATTCTAACAAAATAATATTATCCTAATTGGTTCTGTCAATTCATCCGTGATATATCAAGAGTCCGCCAGCATTTCATCTGTCGGTGTTAATTTAATATTATTAGATGCATATTTCAGGGCTTTGTCTAATACCCACAAGGATTAATAACCAGACACCGTATGTCCATTTCTACAAGTATGTATCATGATATTTGTCCGGCATTTAAATTGTTGAAGCATTTTCTGTATTCGTTCAGAAATTCAAGTAATTTTAGAATTGTTTTTCGTAATATGGTTTAACGCCTGAACGTAAATCAAGAAATTAACCTTACAGGCTTTCCTAGAGTCTGTATAAATGCTAACCTTGTTTTCCGCGAGTAACCACCAACTTTTAGGTACACATGTATACATGTATACACAGCAGTGTAGGACGAATGGCCTTATGTTTGGCACAGCCAAATCGTAAAACAGAACATGTGCCCAACTAGTGTTCGTACCAAACCGAGGTCTGCAGACCTTTTGAGCCACTGGATATGCTCAAGTTGGCTTCAGATGCAACGAAACGTCGAGGAAAATTTAAAATATGCTTTCAAGGTTTTGAATAAAATAATCTACTTCCGAACTTGTTAGTGAATTTATAGCGCCAATAATCCGTGACACAAAATAAACATTTTATTCAATAATAATGGTAATTTTGTTTTTGTTTACAGTAATGCTATGAAAAAAGAAGTCTGCAATGAACCGTCATGTTTCCTGCTCTTAATGATGACACAAAAAGGACTCAAAGATCTTTTTTTCATAGTGGTCCCTGACACTGATGGCAACAATACTGGCACGGGATGCATGTTTTCTATATGTATCGCATTAACATAAAATATCACGTTACAGCGGGACACGGTTATGATGAACCCACGGAGACCCGAATAATTACCTCATTCTTTCCGCATTTCATTATATACAAAACAATCAATTAAAGAATTGATCGGTCCGGGAAAAATAATTACTTCATTGTATCCGATTGTGCGCTATGTCTGATTTCACTATTACCATGTGTTACTGTATTTTCAGTGCTGTTCATCTTGACCGGATGTGACGTCATTCCTGTCAATAAATGTATTGTCGTATTTGATATATTTTTCAACTGATTATTTAGAACATTCTCGAAAAGTTTTTTTTTAAATTTATTGGGAGGTCTTTCTTCCATTTTTGATGTAAGGCATAATTAGTCCGTTAGAGAAAAGCCGTGTTTCTATTTTGTGAGTTGACAGTTACATACTGATAGGAGTCTATGTTTTGAATATTTTATAGTAGTGTAGTCCTAGAGATTTATCAAGAAAATTTCGGGATGTTTTCTGTTATGTAAAACCCATTTGAGATATTAAAAATAATTACATTTATTTAATGTCTGCACAAGAACACTCTAAACGAATAGTGTTCTGTAAACGACAACTTAATTGCTTCTTAAATGGCAACATTTTACTGATATGTTTGTCTGCAAAAGAATATTAGACCATGCTTTAGACAGGGAAATTTTCTTTTTTTGCTGCTATCTGTGGGTCATTTGGTGTTATTTTGTGATAACTGTAGTAAGATTACATGACCCCAACATGTCTAGGATTATTTCATACAATTATCCAAATGTTACGCGACGCAAGCCCCAAGAGGTACGTGATGTCTCTCTCAGTGACCACTTGAATATACAGAATGCCTTAGGTCATCCTAAAAATGGTTGTTTGCGATTACGCAACCCGAACTGTTAACAGTAGGTAAGCATTTATGATTAACATATGTTTGTACGGAAAACGAAAAGCAAGAAATAATTTTTATGATCAAAATTGTTAAAACAATTTTGTATCGTTGAAATTTGAATGGTTCATGGTGTTATTACAAACCAACATTTTGCGGTTGACCTCTGTATAAAGATCACATATTTCCAGACCAGTTTTCTGTGCTTCCTCTGTCTTCTGACTCATTTATCAGACCAAAAATACAGCATTGCCGTTATTGTGGGTTTTGCGAGTTCAAACGTACTGGTAATGCAGAGGTTCACTATCTATGGCAAAACACTTATTTTGTACCCTAATCTTGCATATTATCTGTAATTTAGTATGACAGACATATAGCATAGTTGATTTAGGTGTACATACCCTAATTTTAAAATTATTTGTCGAAAACTCTTAAATCCGACTCCCGTATTTAGCGCTAGGGTCAAGGTCATATTAAAGGTAATCCATTATTTGCGGAATTTTGTTGTATTTGGTGCATAATGTCTGTTCTAATATAATGTTCGCAGCCAATTTTAGCCGTATGAAAACCTACTTAGTGAGTTATAAGAAAAGTGTCAAGGAAATTGATGTTAAAACTGTGTTGCAACTTCGGGGGCATATGTCACATCCAGCGACAGTTCTAGTTTTTGTTACAAACAATCAAAATGGAATTTCGTTACGTAGCTAGAAGTCTTCCGTGCAGCGCATTATGATTTAACACGAACAAAGTGTTACTTTGTATTTTAAGTACTTTTATCACACTCATAGGCAATTGATGTTCCTCAACTTTCCGTCTAAGTGTAAACTTGACAGTCCTGTGTATTTATACGATTTTGACAGTCCTATGTATTTATACGAATTTGAAAGTCCTATGTATTTATAAGAATTTGACAGTCCTGTGTATTTACACGATTTTGACAGTCCTATGTATTTACACGATTTTGACGGTCCTGTGTATTTACACGATTTTGTTAGTCCTGTGTATTTATACGATTTTGACAGTCCTGCGAATTTACACGATTTTGTCAGTCCTATGTATTCACACGATTCATTCCAGAATGTGATGGTTTGTAATAGAATTATCATCATGGCAAATATCTGTGATTACACGTACGTTATTCAACCACTAAACACACACACAATTGTGCAAATGAACCTCAATTACTGAGTATCCGGCATGAAATATATTCCATATATTCTAAAAGGGATATTTGATCGTGATGTATTTATCTGTTAGACATTTTCAAATAACATATCTGTCAAGGCTAAAGAACATATCAATTTATCTTGCAATCGATCAAATAGCACGCATTTGAATAGTGTATGTATTGCTTACGATATTGTAAATATAGCCTTTGTGTCACTGATGCTGAGGTAAGAATGTTTCAGCCTGGCGTAATAGCATTACGAAGATAGGATAATCTTTATGACCGATAATCGGTTTTATGGTATGTCGCATGTTCTGAGTACAAGTCCTTAGCATGCCGCATGTTCTGAGTTCGAGTCCTTGGCATGTTGCATGTTCTGAGTTCGAATCCTAAGCATGCCGCATGTTCTGAGTTCGAGTCCTTAGCATGCCGCATGTTCTGAGTTCGAGTCCTTGGCATGTTGCATGTTCTGAGTTCGAGTCCTTAGCATGCCGCATGTTCTGAGTTCGAGTCCTTAGCATGCCGCATGTTCTGAGTTCGAGTCCTTAGCATGCCGCATGTTCTGAGTTCGAGTCCTTAGCATGCCGCATGTTCTGAGTTCTAGTCCTTAGCATGCCGCATGTTCTGAGTTCTAGTCCTTAGCATGCCGCATGTTCTGAGTTCGAGTCCTTAGCATGCCGCATGTTCTGAGTTCGAGTCCTTAGCATGCCGCATGTTCTGAGTTCTAGTCCTTAGCATGCCGCATGTTCTGAGTTCTAGTCCTTAGCATGCCGCATGTTCTGAGTTCTAGTCCTTAGCATGCCGCATGTTCTCAGTGACGATCTGGTTGAAAACCATACAGTTATTCGTCATCCATCACGGATTCGAGTGTTTCGTGTAGAGGTTAGCAGTTACTTGCGGAGAACCAGGTTATTACCGGTACTAAATCGATGACCACTTGCGCAGATAACTTTCCGCCGGTACAGAAAAGAAATAAAGTTGAAAATAGACGTGAAACCCGAAAAAGATATTTCAAAGTTTTTTTTGAAAACAGTTTGGTTTTTTGTGGATTGATTTTCTGTCTTAAACTTTTATTTGTGCTTTTATTATCAGTAATTTTTGCCGGTTAGAAAAAATATTAACGTTAAACCCTAGCAAGAGAAAACTTCTTCATGCAAATAAAGCGAAGATTATATTTTAGCACCATATCTTCCAAAAATGGACTGGACAAAGAATGTGATTTCGTCTCCAATTGACTATACGTTAGTTAGTAGAAAAAATAGGGGCCGATTAGTTCAAAAAGTAGGGTCCAATTAGTTGAAAAAAGTAGGGTCCAATTAGTTGAAAAAGTAGGGTCAAATTAATAGAAAAAGTAGGGTCCAATTAGTTGAAAAAGTAGGGTCCAATTAATAGAAAAAGTAGGGTCCAATTAGTAGAAAATGTAGGGTCCAATTAGTAGAAAAAGTAGGGTCCAATTGGTAGAAATAGTAGGGTCCAATTAGTAGAAAATGTAGGGTCCAATTAATAGAAAAAGTAGGGTCCAATTAGTAGAAAAAGTAGGGTCCAATTAGTAGAAAAAGTAGGGTCCAATTGGTAGAAATAGTAGGGTCCAATTAGTAGAAAATGTAGGGTCCAATTAATAGAAAAAGTAGGGTCCAATTAGTAGAAAAAGTAGGGTCCAATTAGTAGAAAAAGTAGGGTCCAATTAATAGAAAAAGTAGGGTCCAATTAATAGAAAAAGTAGGGTCCAATTAGTAAAAGAGTAGGGTCCAATTAGTTGAAAAAAGTAGGGTCCAATTAGTTGAAAAAAGTAGGGTCCAATTAGTTGAAAAAGTAGGGTCCAATTAGTAGAAAAGTAGGGTCCAATTAGTAAAAAGGTAGGGTCCAATTAGTAAAAAAGGTAGGGCCCAGTTAGAAGAAACTGGGAACTTTTTCGCTTTATCTGCAAGCTGTAGAATGCACTGAATTAACCTAACGTAGCATTTAAATTCTTGATATGCAACATTTGAGTTATAATTACTTTCAAATGAAAGGAGTTTACAAAATTCAAAATAATGAATCTAAAATCAGTTGTATTGTCTCTGTATTGATACGATGAAGTGCTTAATTAATACAGACGTGATGTCCTAAATCATTAGAAAATTAAATCAATGTTTTACAAACGCATTAGAGAAGACACTGACTATTTATCACAATTAAGGATTCACAGACGAAGTTCCCTGAGAGCCACGCGCTTTTCCACCATTGCTAATGGTTGCTATTTAACTGGAGACTCGTATAACTTTGATTTATGATTAAAAAATCAATAAATAAATACCCAGTAGAGTTGCTTATTAAAAATAATTATTTTTTACAAATATGAGATTGCATGTTTGGATGAAGCATTTAGTGAATTAATTCAATTTGATAGCATTACTAATTTTTCTTCACTGGGGTTTAATGAAACATAAACAGCCAAGGTCATTTAAAGCTAGCGGTGAAATTCGCCGGGTCCCGGGTATGATTCAAACTCGTTGCGATGTGGAGCTAATGATAATCAGACAGTGTACCCATTTCTATAGTTAGTACAGATCCATCGTCTTGATGACATGGTCTGACATTTTATGTTATAAATCTACCCATCTAGATAATTATGTTTTATGCTCATTTTTGAGCGTTCCTTGGGTTGATGAATCTATGGGTATTTTATACTTTATGGAATGTGTAGTTTCATAAAGCCTGAACAAAAAAAAGTTTGTTTCCAGTTACATGCCCCCCCCAAAAAAAAAATATGGGTCGGTATGTAAGGATTTTTTTCTTTTACGTTTTTTTATTCATATATCGGCAACACTGTTGTGAAAATTACAATATAGCACTAAGATTTGGATGGGGTAAAAACTTTTGAGTCGGCAGGTAAAAGATGGGTCAGTCGTGCAACCGGAAACAAACGTATTTTTTACGCCTAATGCCGAAACAAGACGAAACTATACCGGTACATGGTGCGTGTGATTTGCTCTAAAAGAGGGTTAAACTGGGAGATAGAAATAAAAGTATAAAAGACATTATTCATGGCAGTACAATTTACACAGAATACATAAGTATTACACATGACAGTTTACAATAGTGGAATATGCTCTCCTGATCATTTTGGGACCACTTCAATGCATGAACTATCTTCTAGGGGGCTGGGTGGGGTAGGGAAGATTTCTCCAACAATTTTGGAGAGGGTGGGATTAATTTTTTTGTTCTAGACATCATTTTCATGTACAGTGAAACATCGATATAACGAGCACCCGACTTATCTAGAGGACTTCTTAAAGCCCCGTCAATTTTTGTTCTTTGTTGTGCATAATTTTCAACCAACAAACAAACACCTCGTTATTACGAGCTCCACGTTTATCTCGAGCATTTAGTCTGTTCCGTGGACTCTCCGAGATAAAGAGGTTTTTCTGTATATGTTCAAACTATTCTCCGGAGAGACGTGTCCCCCCCGGAAAGTGTGTGTCCCCCGGAAAAGTGTGTGTCCCCCCCCCTCAAAGGCGTGTCCCCAGGAAAGGCGTGTCCCCCGGAATGGAGTCCCCCGGAAAGGTGTATCCCCCGGAAAGGTGTCACCCACTGTTTGTATGTTTCTGTATGATTGGTGAGCTGAGATCTAGGTGGGGAAGTTGACATTTTTTGTACGTGCTTGTTTCTAAAAACTCCTACATTCTTCATATTGACTTCTAATTTACTCTATTTTTTCAATTTGACAGTAATACCTCCCATGTGTTACTTTTTTGCCACAAAGGTAGTATTAATATTAAAGTTTTATTGTAGGTCTTTCCGATAGATGTTAAGAAATTTGGTACGTTATGAAAAAAAGCGATGAGAAAGAGTATAACTATGTTTTATAATGTTATGGTGATAGAAGCGAATGGGTTTCTTAACAAGACAAGTGGTAGATGATTTACATAAAATGAGGCAGTCAACTGTACCATTAACATTTCATAAACCAATTCCACTTTCATCAAACCCAGAATTTGCAAATTTCGAACGCAAATGTGTCTGAAAGTATTTGGATATTGCGGTAAACAGCCTCATAAAAAGAGAACAGAATCTGTTTACGGAAAATCTTGAACAGAATTTTATTGTTAGCATATTAGGATAACGATTGAAAATCAACAACAGTCTACAGATGCTTGTGAAATAGCCAGGTCGCTATTATTATTATAAAACAAGGAACGAATATTGCTTACAATGCATTGGAGCCTGTCAAACGTGAATTCTGCGCAATATTATGTTTTCATATTGGCTGCAAGTTATGTGTATGTATTATAGAAGCAGAAGTGTGGACGATTGATTTTGACACCGTCTTGTCTTTGGATGGATTTCTGAAACAGAACGTAATTGATCAAGTGTTATTGTTACCACGTGTTGAATACGGTGCAAGACAACACGTTCGGTATATCTTTTATAACAATAAACACGGCTGTCTTTGTTCAACAATAGGTTTCATTAAATTTACACGCGTGTTATTTTCAGACAAACTAGTGACTGTTTGAATTTCATTCCATATTCGTAATATTTATGCCGTTATATTATGTCCGTAATGGTACAGTAAAAACACTCGCTTATCGAATTCTTCGGCATTAAAACCGAAATTAAAATTCCATATTCGTAATATTTATGCCGTTATATTATGTCCGTAATGGTATAGTAAAAACACTCGCTTATCGTATTCTTCGGCATTAAAACCACCAAGATAAAAACCACTATCTTCAGAAACGTTTTCAATGTTTTTCTCAATTTTTAAAGTTGATGACACGACCTCCTTGTTAGGGTCTTTTTTGTCTCAAAGATGATCTAGATTTTACTGCATGCAACTCTGTGTGTAATCTTGGACGATTTTGTATGTTTTTTGGAGAATAAGATTTCCATGGTATTTATAGTCTATTATAAAATATATCTTTTAACAGAAAAAATATTCACTGTAAATGAAATATGAAAGAAATTCAGCGTGGCCAAAATGGCTTATACCTGACATAACAATATGTGTGATACATGATGTAACAATATGTGTGATACATGATATAACAACATGTGTGATACATGATATAACAACATGTGTGATGCCTGATATAACAATATGACTGATACATGATATAACAACACGGATTATACAAGGAGACATATTTTTCCCGTGGCTACTTATATATTAGAACTATTCATCCGACAGACATACTTCAAAACGAAGGTGTGAATTTCTGAAACACCATATTCCTAGCTATTTCTAGCCATGAAGTTATTATATTGTCACAAGATTACAATTCCCTTAATGCAGTAATGAAATATGAAACTAACTTCGTTATGAGAGTTCAGTACAATGTCTGCGTCTAGTTATCGCCGCAACGGGATCATTAATACATTTGACTGTCTAAATTTCACACAATTTCGTATAAAAATCCAAACTGAGATGGCTGACTTAGGTGAAATTACTCGAGTTTCATTGTGGTAAGACACTAACTGTGATTACTCTAACATGAGAATCCTTTTCGAAGATGGACGAATTTTCTCTATTCCGGAATGTATAATTGCCAGCTCCGTCGATAAAGATGTTAATGAAATAAAATACCATCCTTAAAAAATACTGGTTCGTCACAGCGGGGTGGGAGGGTAAAATACTGGTTCGTCACAGCGGGGTGGGAGGGTAAAATACTGGTTTGTTACAGCGGGGTGGGAGGGTAAAATACTGGTTTGTTACAGCGGGTTGGGAGGGTAAAATACTGGTTCGTCACAGCGGGGTGGGAGGGTAAAATACTGGTTTGTTACAGCGGGGTGGGAAGGTAAAATACTGGTTTGTTACAGCGGGGTGGGATGGTAAAATACTGGTTTGTCACTGTGGGGTGGGAGGGTTAAAATACTGGTTTGTTACAGCGGGGTGGGAGGGTAAAAATGCTGGTTTGTTACATTGGGGATGTTGGTTCGTTACAGGGGGGGACACTGGTTCGTACAGGGGGCGGATGCTGGTTTGTTACCGGGAGGGAGTGAGCTAGTTTCGTGGACCCAACGTCTCCGGGGAACGCAAAAAAACAAAGTTTCATAAATAAGAAATAGAGGCAAACAAAAATTTAACAAATAGCAAAAGACACTTCAATCAACAGCAAACATGAGTAACAAGTTAACTACTCTCTCGGGATACAGAAAGTATCCTACACAAGTGTATAAACAGATTAATTTAAAAATGAGTTTTTTTTGTAAATAACGAGTGGCTATTAATAATAGGGACATAGCAACTAAAGGCCGTACACAAACTAAGGGATGTATGCTTACGCGCAGATACTTGGGAAAAGATAAAAAAGTTTTCTAAGGAATCTGAATAGAGAATGCTTAATGCAGGAACAAAGGTGTCACAAATTGCATAGCCGGGCCTCAAATTTTAACCAACGTAACGAAGGGAAATTATTGCATCAGCTTTTTATTCTTATATTTTCGACTAAATTGTTGGATTTTGTTTTGCAAAGATAGGGCATTATTGTTTGCATTTTGAATCTGGCATTTTCATGTAATTTATATTGAAATCGCTTCAGTAACAAGTAAGTTAATATTTTTGTAACCTTGATTCAAGTGGTATTTTTCATAAATCCACGTGTACGAGCCTCAGTATGTGTTAGGATAAATTGAGTATCGTACGATATTTTTGTCATGAATTCCACGAGAATTCCCTGGATTTTGTAATTCTCGATATTGGGTGTGGCAATTTAGCTCTATATAGGTTTGGTTTTGGGTAGTAAATTCGCACACAGACGTAATACGTTGGAAAGACAACACGTTCTTTTATGATATGTTAAATCATTATTATGCTCAAAGAATTGAGGTAAGAATTTATTCATTTTTGGTATTTTTGTTCTGTAGGTAATGTGATTTCTTTCTGATGCACATTAGGTAAATGTTTAGCTAGTTTTATGGGTTTGTTCCAAAACATTTCGTCCGCGGGTCGGATATTATTTGAGTTAAGCTAACACCCAGATTATGGGTTTTCCATAGCGTATAGGTTGTTGTTGCATTACGAGGTATCTAATGTATTCATTATGCTATAGGAATAATAAGTAAATGGAATTGTATTTCATTCACATTTTCACATTGTTATTGACCTTGGTCTGCAACTATGAAAAGCCGGTGTTGGCTTATGTATAGCTATGTAAAGATATACTGAGAGAAAAAAGTTTAGCAAGTTTTTTACGCCTTTGGTTTTTCGTCTATAAATTAGCAAGTTCAGAAAGGATTGACTCCTGGGGAAAGGGTAGGTACGAAATCATAAAACCAAATACATTTTCAGATATTTGATTCTTATCAGCAATGATTCGCATCAATGTTATTCTATGATTTTGAGGCGTTTAGTCTCAGGCGTACGTGAAATGATCTAGGGGGTCAGGCGTAAAAATATTTATCATTTGTTTTGTTCTTTGTAAATAAACTTGTTAATTTATTCAAGAATATTGTTATTGCTCTGAGTTCACTGTTGTGTTTGCTTTTGTTCGGCCGTCTTTTTACAAATGGTGTCATAAGTGGGATTGGTCGACCAGGCATAACAGATAACTCGAACATACAGTGCTCTTTATACTGCAGCCTAATTAAGTAAAGTTTGCAAATATTCCTCGTTACAATTTTGTGTTTATATAGATAAGATGTGATACCTTGTTTTTTGCTTTTTTAGGCTGGCGGACGTACCTTTTGACGAGCAGCAGATAACAAGCGTTGAGGTTTTAGACTCTGATGCCGTCCATTGATTCCTCAGAAATCGGTGAGTTCGTTCCAATGTATTTTGTTATTTTTTTGCTCTATGATGAAGCCACCGCAAAAATGAACTAAGAGCGAACGTCTACCAAATGAGTTATTCTATATTTAGACATACTGTTTTTGCCCTACTTTTCCCTGTGTTTACCAGGAGTGTTCATTACACTTAGTTCATCGAACCGTATCTGTGTCAACCACTGTAATGGAGTCACTGCATTGTAATTTAAGTGACCAGGCTAGACGATGGTATAGCGCATATTGTCTACTATGCACGTACTACTGTAATGTAAACTTATTGATATATACTATACTACTCAAAATTTGATAAGGATAGCTTTTTCAATGCTACATATTTTGTAACATACGCATTGCAGTCCATCAATTTTTGGTGTGTATATTAATTCGAGTGTTTACTACAAGGTACAGTTAGTTTTACTGCGGTTTCACGGCCCGCGGCTTCCCGATTTGCACGGGGAAAAGGCTACCCATGAAAAGAGGCGTGGTGGCCACATGTACAATTGTACACACTTTCAAGTTATTCACTTGAATCTAACACATTCAGCTTCAAACTTACTGAATACGTAAAATATGGCGAATTTGCGCGTACGGCATCGTTTAAGTACGGAAGAAATGAATATGGGGGTCGGGATGCTTGCAGCAGGGCGTTCTCAGCCTCACGTGGCACGTGCACTCGGCGTGTCACAGAGTGTAGTTTCACGGATGTGGAACAGTTACCAAACTTATGGTGACGTTACCCACAGGCATGGGGTTGGTCGTCAAAGAGCAAAAACGCAGGCTGAAGACAGGTTTTTAGTTATACAAGCTCGACGTCGCAGGTTTATGAACGCAACAACGCTACGTAATGACGTTGAAAATGCAACGGGAGTGCGGGTGTCGACTCAAACAGTACGAAACAGACTCCATAGTGTTGGTATGGGCGCTAGAAGACCCGCAGTCCGCATTCCATTGATGCGGCAGCATTTGCAAACACGCCTTCAATGGGCCCGAGGTCACGTCACATGGACGTTGAACGATTGGACCCCGGTACTGTTAACCGATGAGTCCAAATTTTGTGTGGACTTCACGGATAGACGGGCACGGGTGTGGAGAATGACCCATGAGCGTTTTGCACCTGTTTGCATTGCAAACCATGATCGCTATGGAGGGGGTTCCATCATGGTGTGGGCGGGGATCAGCATGCAGGGCAAGACTGACCTTAGTATCGTGGGTAACGGCAGTCTGACGGGCCAACGGTACGTTGATGAGATCCTGGACGTGTATGTCCGCCCGTACGCTGGCGCTATAGGCCCTGAATTCATTTTAATGGACGACAATGCAAGTCCACACAAGTCGAATCCCACAAATCTCAATCCGGAGGCTTGTTAGCAGCATGCGCCAGCGATGTCAGGCGGTTATCAATGCAAATGGACATCACACTCGATACTGACCAAGAAATTAATTCAATTAATTCATTCGCAGCAAAATTTCACATTTGGCACATCCATACGAAAACGTCAATTTAGCACCCATTCAACTTTTGGCTTCTGTCACGCTTCAATGAATACACCAAAAACTTATTTCTATCTTCAAACAAATAGACAAATGCATAAACTGTTGACACGTATTTTTAGCGAGAGACCAAAAGATCGGGATAAATGCTATGTGTTTGCCTTTGTTCGACCGTCTTGTTACAAAAGGTATTAGTTGTAATATTTTATTGCTATCATAGGATCCCCGTTAGAGTTGAGATATACATTTATAAAGTTGTAATAAAGTCAATGCTATCCATGAAATGTTGGATTGATGCTAATGTTTACATGTGTTCCTTGAAATGAAAAGGGAAACAAGATTACGCGAGAAGTTTAGAATTCTGAGATGATACACCCTTATTTTGATTTAAATATTTTTGAATATGATATTAAAATTAATACATGCCATAGTCAACTACTTCATAGACTCACGTAATAGAAAGTTATGACGAAAAAAGATATTAAACCATCAATAATTCTAACAGAGTGCTTACTTTATCTGAATTTTCACTTGTAAAAGGCAATTATCTGCAAGAAACGGGTAATCTGACTTTACACCGACAATGATTTTAACACATTGATGCTTCAAATAGACAGTAAAATTCGTTGGTTATAGCCACGAGTCTGGAATAGATGAATATCATTTGCACTATAAATTCTGATTTATTTTCAGCTTTTCCAAATTCTTTACATAAGGCCATCTTTAAAATTGTTAGTTTGTATTTACGCGACCGACTGAAACAAAAAAAAAACCCAACCCTAAAACATGTCATATATTGATACTTAGCACCCCTTATTTTACATCATGTCCTTACTTTAAGGGAGAGCGAGAGCAATCAACTTATTATTTATGTAGCGTCTTTTGTGTATGCGTCTATCGTTTATATATGTAGCATTAGATTTTTTGTTTTCATCAGAGGTCAGCGTGAGGTAAGAGGGCTAGGAGAGGTCTGGGTTGGAGGATTTCGGGGAGGTAATATTTTTAAGGGAGTCTTTAATCCCAGATTTTCATTTATAGTATAAACATATAATGTTAACAAAAATGTCAGTCTGCCTGCCTGCCTACAGTTAAAAGTTTTGGTCGCTAAATCACAAACCGACAATTTTATGGACGGCCTCAGAAATATACTTTTTGTACTTTACATTTACGTACATTCATCATTCATGTTCTAGCAATGTAACAGTAGACAGAAAATTGTTCTTAACAGACTAATATAACTAATTGGAAACCTGTTCAGTTCAAAATGGATGTTAGGTGATGGAAATCAGGCTAAGCATGTATAATGCATAAGCCCGCATTCTCATGGCAAATAAATTCTCTACTAGCAAAACTGCCTAAAGATATTCATTAAAAACAATACTCAGATGTTTCATTAATGCGATGTCGAATTCAAACATACTCTTGCCTGAGTGAATGATGCATTGACCTCATTTTTATTGATATGCAGTACACTTAGATTACATTGGTGACAATAGTCTAAATTTGAAAATTACGTGAGGCCGTGATGAGATACAATAGGAAATACCAGAGATTACATCATTAGCAAATGCAATTATAATGGGAACGTCACGTGCACACTCTAATCCAGTGTTGTTTCCTCATACTGTGCTACACGGAAGACCATATTTATGAAACAAGTTCACACGGAGATGCAGAAAGCATGAAATAAAAAAGAAGTGACTCAGTATGTAATGCTAACGAACAAAAAATGCCTACCTGCCGACCCACGGTTCAAAGTTTGGGTCTCGTAATCAGAAACCGATATTTTTCTAGTGATGGCTTTATAATTACATTTTTTTCTTTTTAAACCACGAGCCCAGATTATCCGAAAACGGCCATGAACAACGTGTTAAATAAAAATGCGAAACTGCACATTTCGACAGAATCCAGTTTTTATCACCAAAGCGTCTGTGTGCGCCTGTTGTCTGGTAGTAACAATTGAGACAAAGGTGAGAAAAAAAGTTGACAGGTTGGATATATCCTACAGAAATATTCACGGGAAAAGATTCGTGTAGAATATAGATAAAAGATCTTAGAAGTGAGCAAAATAATCCATCTTAACTTAAATAGTACCCCCACAACCCCAAACCCGACCAAATACCCACCTAACACATAAGACCTTACCATAGTGGAGAACAAAATAGTCTCCCAGGGTGTACCAAACTGTGTACCAAAACAGTATGTACCAAAAGAGGGTGTACCAAAACAGGGTGTACCAAAAACAGGGTGTACCAAAACAGTGTACCAAAACAGGGTGTACCAAAAACAGGGTGTACCAAAACAGTGTACCAAAACAGGGTGTACCAAAAACAGGGTGTACCAAAACAGTGTACCAAAACAGGGTGTACCAAAACAGAGTACCAAAACAGAGGGTGTACCAAAACAGGGTGTACCAAAACAGTGTGTACCAAAACGCTCAGAAGATATGTCCTGTCCATATTTATCATTTAAGCAAGAAACAGAAACAGGAGCGTATTTAAGCAAGAAACAGAAGCAGGAGCGTATTTAAGCAAGAAACAGAAGCAGGAGCGTATTTAATCAAGAAACAGAAGCAGGAGCGTATTTAATCAAGAAACAGAAGCAGGAGCGTATTTAAGCTAGAAACAGAAGCAGGAGCGTATTTAAGCAAGAAACAGAAGCAGGAGCGTATTTAAGCAAGAAACAGAAGCAGGAGCGTATTTAAGCAAGAAACAGAAGCAGGAGCGTATTTAAGCAAGAAACAGAAGCAGGAGCGTATAGTCAGTTATGTATTTTTGAAGACTAGACAATTTATCTGTCTCAGACAGAGGATATATTATTCCCATAATATACATAAACTGCACAATATTAAACAACGCCAAAGCCATGCTAGGTATCACATCGAATGTTGCATTGTCTGTAAATATCCGATAGACTTAAATCAATGGTAATTTCAATGAATTGCGTAACTGTTGTTCTATCTAATGACAAAAATTGTCGAAATTATTTTTAAATGCAACACACCGAGTCAAACCATAGAGCAATTGTGCCTTTATTATATAATTATTATCATTATGTGATTATTCCCTGAATTACTTCGAGGGTGACCCGAATGTATCCATTTCGCTTATTTTTAAAAGAAAATATATATTTTCACGCGGATTATAGTATTTTGGGAAGATGAAATATTTTTGTATGCGTTTTTTTATCTTCGAGTATGTATAAAACCAGCTTATTATCCGTATGTTTAAAAAAAGCAGGTTAGGTTTCTTGCCTGATCTGGTTTATTAGTTTCCAGGTTCTGCATCAAGTGTTAGGCTGAGTTTGTGTTTTGTCCTTTTTTGTATGTTTTTTACGTTTTTGGAGGATTTGGGGGAATGTGGGATTCTTTTATGTTTTATTTTTATTTGAACCCTTACCTTATCTCATATATAATCATAATAATAGTTGGAGAGATATAATTATAGTGGGGCAGCATTAGAATATTAATTATTGGTATGCAAATTAAAGCGTTTAAACTAAAATACAGGACGCTATCCAACCAATATGATTCACAGAGATTACTTTATTTGAAGCTAAACTTATTTCAGATAAAGCCAAGCTAAAACTTAATTGAAATTAAAAACGAATTCCCAAGTTGGGCAACCGAGCGACTAGGATTTGATAACATAATATCTTTGAACAATTTTTACCTTTTTGAAATTAATCAAGGGATATACTCTAAACATTGAGATGTCTGAATAATTATCTAATGTACAGGTTTGCTGAACACTCAAACTATCTGCCACAAAAAGCATTTTTTAAACTTAGATTTAAAAAAAAATATCTCGTCATAAATGAAGGCACCATTTGGGGGTGATAGATTATGTGTCTGGATGTGTACTCCACTGAGAATCATGCAGCACTCTAAACTCAATTCCTAATTACATTACAGTTTGATCGACAGACTTACTTTTCTCTGGGTTGCTTGTAATAATTGGTGGAACGACAAAACGATTTATCTAAATCTTGGGTAACGATAAATCTTCATTCGAGGAATGTTAGCATAAATTCGAAAAAAATATGAATCAAGCGTCATAGGAAATACCACACTCTCACAGCAATCAACTCAAATCAGATCTTTGTGTTAGCAAGGTTTCATCAGGAACCTTTTTAGTTGTGCTAGACGCTATGAAGAACGCATAACCAGACAATTTAAGTCTGTTGTCACAAACGAAATCTTGATTTACATCAAATTGTTAAAATGTCAAAGGACCAAAGGGTTTTTATGAAAATTATCAAATCTGGAAATCAAGATAATCTCTGTGAATGGTTACATAGAAGTATGGAATGTGAAACAAAACCTGAAGCCTTATGACTTACTTCTGATGCTGATAAAAACGTAATGAAGACGTCTTACGCGTTCCATAAACAACAAATGAATATTATACGCTGTATTCAAATGAAGCCTCATGATGAATGCTTGTTACAGGAAAAATTCTACAACATTTAAATGTTCAGAAGCTTTTTATGGCTTTTTTGCTTTTACCTGATGTTTGGGAAAATCAGAAATCTCTTGATAACTGCTTCTGTGATATTGACCCCTGTTGATGAAAATGTTTGGTTCATGGTTCATGCCCGTTTTCTTTCTATCTGGAATTCTGAAAATGTTTTCAAAGATTCGTGACATGAGGTGTAGACGAGCATATACTTTAGAATGTTGTCTTAGTTTTCGTTATATGCGCAGTTCAAGTACATGCTTGTTCCTACTTCATTCCATGAATCAATGAAAACATTCTTTTCAGAATTCCAGTTAGAGAGCGGGATTCTGAGCTATTTCACATGGATTGAATCCCGCCTTTCTAAGCAATGAACTAAATTCACAAACAACTACAATGGCGCGTACACAAGACCTCAAACCAACCCGCACGGTACAGCAGCTTTGTAGCTTGTCTAGAACTCATTTCAAATCGCCTTTTCCTTCGTTTTGTACAAGCCTGTGTGTTGAGCAGGATTTGGTGGGGGTATTTGGGGATAAATAGTACTTTTGGGAAGGTTGGAAGTGTTGCGTATGTTTGTTTTCAGGAATCCTTTTAAATCTATATTCACAATAACTTGTGTCCTTGGCAACAATCTCAGTCCGTAGTTTAATTGCTCTCGTGCTGTAGTCGCTGCTGTTTCATGGTTTTAATCATTACACATGCTGGATCATGTTTTTTGTTGTTACACGAGTCCCGGATGTATCACAAAGTTTGGGTGGAATTCTGGTATGATTGATATTATAACATAAATTATATTTGACAGAAAACAAAAGACAAATGTGTCTGTTACAGGCTACTGAACATTAATGACATGCTATATCTGTGATACTGTGATATAAATGTCTTGCCAGTTTCCCCAGCAGACATTGTTGCTATCATTTAGATATTGTATTGCCAAACCACTATCAGACGGTTTGTCGCGTGTGTTGTTAAAATATAATTATTGAAATGATTTCACAAACTCCTCTGTCGTAGCTTAGAATGGATGTATTTTGCTTAAAGCAGTTGCTATGTATCCCTGGGGTTACTTCAAATAAAGGACACTTTTATTGTCTTGATTTGTTCGTTCTTTCGTTCGTTTGTTTGCCCGTTCGTCTTTATTTTGCCGTTTTCTTCGTACGCCCCTGTACGCTTGATGGGTCAGGGTTTGTTGTGTTTAGGACGATAGTATTTTGGGGAAAATGGGATTTTTTCAAAGTGTGAATCCTTTTTACACTCCACACCCGTGTTTTTTGCATTATCTGTCACGTTTTGTTCTGTCTTGCTATGTTTTTATGTTGTGTGGCTATTAGCGTGTGTTGTGAGTCTGTTAATGTGAGGGGAGTGGACGTAAGAAACCTGGTCCACTGGACGTTGTTCGGAATAGAGTAAGGATATTAATGGCATTAATTTAACTGATAAACAAGGCTGGGACTGATATTCTGATGTGGACGTCGGGGAATCATTAGTACTATCATTTTCTTATAAAAGCACAAACACGGAAAAACATCAATATACGAACTGGAGATTTAGAAACACTGTACTTTATGCCTGGATCGATCGTCAGGTCCATTTAACATTGTTCATCATTGAAAGCTCTGTTACATCGTAAAAAACATAAACAATAAAGCAAATTGTTTACTTG
This sequence comes from Lutraria rhynchaena, assembly GCA_008271625.1. Classification (NCBI taxonomy): domain Eukaryota; kingdom Metazoa; phylum Mollusca; class Bivalvia; order Venerida; family Mactridae; genus Lutraria; species Lutraria rhynchaena. Next base: position 7,333 of record VIBL01000122.1, on the reverse strand, counting down.
CCGCAATGATAACTTTTCACATTGGTTATGTTTTACGTTAATAAGCACTGTCAGTTTCAAGATCAATTTTATGCCGAAGAATAATAAATCGCGTATTTTCTCCCATTGTAGCCCGGTTTGTCATTAGACTATCATAATAATAATTGGATAGTTGATATATCATTTATGAGAATATCAAAATTGCTCCCATACCATTACTATGGACAAATGGACGGTTTAAATCATCTGGTTGCTTTGTTATTGCCAAGGCCACTAAAAATTATGATAAAAATAAATTTTCAAACCGAAAGCTGCGTATCTAATTTTAACGACTGAAGTGACATTCAGCGACATTCTTCAGATACTGTTTTGACTTAAAATGATTTTTAAAAAAATGCAAATGAATTTTTGTTTCATCCTGGAGATTGATTTCCGTGACGAATTTAGTAGTTTTCTATAAATATCAAGAAAATGTCAGAAACGCCCTACAGCAAAGCAATCTACCAAATACTATGTGAATCAGTCGCGCTTTTGTGCTGCGTCGTGGTGCGCTTAATATGACATATACACTATGCTTTTCCTGAATTTCATTTAATATCTAGCATAGCCGCGGCCGTGGTCCAGTGGTTAGTGCGCTGGACTTGCAGCCCGGAGATCGGGTTCGAATCCCGGTTCGCGGCAGGTTATACCCTTCCATGAAAATTTGGCAAAAATGTTGATTTTCTTCCATATGTGGAGAAGTTGCCGGCTCCTTGTGGAAGGGTAAGTTAGTACTGGTTAGTATACAGTCCAGGAAAACTTGCTAGGTGAACCGGTCGCCGTATGTAACTGAAAAATTGTTGAAAAACGGCGTTTAACCCCAATACAACCAAAATTTAATATCTAGCCCTTGTAATTGTCAATAAACCATGTTCACTAAAACAGCAACATCTTATGTTCGTCTTTCGTGTTGTTGATTGAAAAAATAACTACATACGAGTATTTTGCGTCCATAATTTCTCTTCGTAGTTTTCCGTTTTCTCAGTCATACAATAAACTTAAAACACATATGAAACAAATCACACTCGTATTTGTATGGGTAATTTCACAGACTCAGTCCCTTTAAATACAGATGAAGCTTTACACAAAGCATGTCTGGACATAAGGCGAACTTGTGTCATCTGTTTGTGCAATTGGATCTCCATACTATTTTTTTCTGAATAATTGAACCTAACTAGAGAATACTTATGCATATACATAAAGGTTCTCAGAAAAAAAACATACAAAAATCTCACTTTCGCGAACAATATCACTTGTCCAAAAACCCACCAACCCAAACCCCAACACAAAGGTACGTACAAAACAGAGACGAAGGACAATTTTCTCGGGGAAGCCGTTGATGTGGGGAGGGAAACCCTATTTAAGATTCCAAACCTTGCCCTCGAGGATAGAATTAAAGACACGAATACTCGATTCAGAGATGATTTTGGTATATTCGTTAAAGAAATGGAAAAATCAGACCGCTTGAACTTCAAACAGACACAACAAATGATTTAGTCTTAATTCTAATGTCTTTTCTCGAAGTTTAGCACATTAAGTTTATAATTATTGCCTGTTCATATCGCCTGCCCTGAAATTGAATCACCTTCTACCTAATCATTGATCGCACCTAATTCATATAGTCCCCTAAACCCCTGATTTGATGTACTTTTAACAGAAAACATAACCAGGTATTCGTGTCACATTATTTTGAGTTTAAATTTGTTTTCCGTGCATATTAATGTACTCATTACTCGCACAATTTCCAAAGGAACTTGATGATTAGGATGATTTTTTGGATGCCCTCCAAAGCAAATTATCTGACATGATTTCAGCAGAAAATGGTCATCACGACAGACCAGTGAAAAACCAGTTCTTAGCTGCACCTAAATTCAGTGATCAATTCCATTGCAATGCTTAAACAATCGCATTGCTGACACTGAAATTGGACGGGGGTATAAGGCAATCAACACAGACAATCCTCATAAAAAGACTACATTAGTATGAAGACAACCTCACAACAACGGTCATTTATTTTCCAGCTACCTCCTCTCTGTTTCGTCTTTATGTCAACCTGTTATTAAAATCACACCAATATCAAAACCGTTCCTTTTTAATCAAATGCGAGGCAACTAATGCTACATACGTAGAGCTTGTACAAAAACAAACCATTAACAGCGTGTTCATTGCAGAAATACAGACACCAAAAGTCGAATCTTAGGCTAGAATGACTGATAAAATATATCAGATTGAGAAAATTACGTTAGTTCGGAGCGATGGACGCCCACTACGTGCGTGAAGATGTATAAAAGAAGCTGCAAATAATTTAGAAGCCAGACTAATAAAATACTACCCTGGGACATATATATCTCTTTTGACAAAAGAGGTAGAGTTTGCTTTGCAAAAGACATATATTTTGGACATACTTTCAGTCACCTTTTTAGGGAAATAAACCTCTACTACAGACCGTTCAACGGCGGTACACACAGGGAAATTGTGTTTTGTCCGCCATTTCTTGTATGTTCATATACGTGTTTGATGTGTTTTGACAAGGTAGTATTTTTGGTGAACGTGGAATCTTTTATAAATGTTTTTGTTATGATTCACAATGCCTTGTTGTGATATTACTTTATTGTAATACAGTGCAACCTCTCCAAAGCAACACCCTTAGGGAGACGCAAAAATTATGTCGTTGTTGAAAGGTTGCCGCTCTAGAGAGGTTGAATAAATAGTCAAATAGTATAGTGGGGGAAAAGCATGCCGCTGTTGAAAGGAGGTTGTCGCTCAAGAGAGGGCCGCTCTGGTGAGGTTTTACTGTATCATTATTGGCTGCAGGGGATTTACAGTAAAACCTCACATAACGACCACTTCAATAGCAAGGCCCAACTCACTATAACTACATATACGGCTTATTTTCAAACCGGTTTTCAATGTTCCGTTAATGTATCTCAATTTGATAATAAGACTCTGTTTATAGTAAGACCATGTTCTATAGGTCCCAAAGGTTGACATAATATCGGACCATGTCCTGTATGTCCCAAAGGTTGACATAATACCGGACCATGTTCTATAGGTCCCAAAGGTTGACATAATAACGGACCATGTTCTATATGTCCCAAAGGTGGACATAATATCGAGGTGTTTCTACATTTAATATCGTTTTATTACTCACTTTTCAATATTTCAATCCACGTTTCTATTGACCAATAAATTACTTGAGAATGAACACATAATTCAATGTTATATCTTTATTCCAAATCCAAGATGATCAAATTATTACGTAATTCTCGAACGCAATGGCTTTCTTATGGAATACAGCATGAATGAATTTAGTATCTGAGTGTGTTATTAATGTCATTTTTAAAGTGAAAGGACCGGATTTAATGTAAAGATCTAAAGCTTTACCGAGGAACCGTAGTGCGGTATGTTCGTGGTGAGGAGTTTTCATTTTATCGAGTTATTCTTCAAACAATTCTTGATGTATTTGATGAAATTTGACGGATGATTAAAGCAGTCATGGTAAGTCAAGTCATACTCTTCGCATTTATAATCTCAAAAGAAGCTGCGAGGTCAATTAATAGAGGCGCGTCTATTGGAGTATATTTGGTAATTCACAAATGATTGTTTCATTGGTTATGTACATGAGGAATCTTAATGAATCGAATAGGTGATCGTTATTCTGCTTCAGGCGGATTTCACTTAAATGATAATCGTCTTGAAGAATCATTACTGAATATTAGGTAGAACATGGACCCTTGAATTTAGCATTTACCACAGTTGTGGTATTTTCAAAAGTCATACTTTTATTACCGTGGTGGATTTTGTTCTTGAATGGTGATTACATTTTTCCAAACTTATACAGACACCAAAAGTCGAATCTTCGGCTAGAATGACTGATAAAATATATCAGATTGAGAAAATTACTTCATTCGGTTTCACTTATATTTCATCGATGAGACTCAATAAAGGTCATGAAAATACTTTTAACACAGACAATCTTCATTCTATCATCACCCATTTTAATAGAATGGTTGATACTGACAACATATAAGGTTATTCCTGCCCATCTCTGATCGAGTTCAACTAAATATTGCATGGTTTTTCACTATTTCATCAAATTAGACCTTGTCGCTTTAATTGGCTGCCCCCAAAAACTTCCGAAGATCTTGATAATGCCCCTAACAAATTTGTGAAATACTCAGGTGTATTAACAAGGATATAAAACGTCCGAATTTTTCGCCAATTCATATTCATTTTAATCTTTTATTGCAATTAGCTTTAAAACATTTCATCGATTACTCAAACGAAGCAGAATATTTTATGTGCGTTGCCAAGGGCATAATTACGAAGAAAGATTTATAAAAAAGATTTTCTTCCGTTGCTTTCAATTAAGTAATTTCTTGACCTTAGATTAAATTAAATGTTCGCAACAATGTTCTGAATTTCATAGAATAATGTAATTATTAACATTTTTGTGATAGAATAGTGCAAGTATGAACATTTTTGTAACAGAATAATTTAATTATGAACCATTCTAAAATGGATATAAGTTATTACGAATAGTTAAGCAATAGAATAATGTGATTATGAACCATTCAAAAACAGATTAAAGTTATCATGAACATTTCAGCAATAGAATAAGGTAATTATGAAGCGCTTAACAATAAAAAATCCAATTATGAACAATGTTTGATAGGATATCGAAAATATACTTCTAAAAGGCTTTTTTGCGCAAAATAGGGGGCATATCAAGAGCTTTAGACCAAACAGAATTATCCTGTAGACTTTTGCATTAATAGTGCTTGTGGTATTTTGTTAAGCGTTTATCTGATCACATAGGCTGCAAAAAACACTGGAACGGGCTGAAATCGCTCTCTTTGTACGGCTGGGTTATTCAGGAATTGTATTTGCTTAGGGATGACAATTTTAATGTTTACACCTTCATTCTTATGTGGTATCCTCTAATTTGATGCTTCAAATGATTTGCATTGACAGTGAGAACATTTAGGAAACACGTGGTATGCGTGAGAAAGTCATCCGGGAATTTATTACCGTCATGATTTGCCTATTGTGTTCTCCGTTCACTTTCCAACTTGCTTTTTGTCTATGATTTATGCGGTATTTGATATGTTTTGTGATTGGCTGTTGATGCAATTGTCTACATTTGAGCACAAAGCCGAAGAGGATTCCTAGGAAATGTCTCTTGCAAATAGAATTCTACAATACCAAACAGACTACATGGTTATAAACTAACCAGAACGTCTCATTTTAAATAAATGAGACATTTACAGCATGTTGTGTTTCCAAGAAAACTGTGTTTATTTCTGTATCCCTTCTCTCGAATCACATTCTATGATAACGTGTATGAGTGCTTAAAATACGACTGCAAACTTTGTGTACAACAATGGCGAGATATGACTTAAAGTTTCCCTGATGTTAAGACATATGTACAAATAAACAAACATAATGGTTCTCCGTGGAAGTGGATCAGGGACTTTTGGCAGGGAAAAATTGGGACAAACGTGATAAGGATTTGAATATATGATATAAGAGTCTCACATGGCAGAATCGTTGAACTATCTCTTTGTAGTTCACGTCCATTTCCGGGCGTGTTTTTACAGGAACACCTCCTGGAAATTGCACTGTTAATACCTGTTTGTTAATCAATGTTGAAGATTTTCATTGTGTGTATGTTGTTGTGTGGTTTATGTAAGAGCCAGTTGCTTTCTGAAATATATTGTATTGGGACTTTAGATGGTTGGACGTGAGTGGACTCGCCGGTTATGTGAGGTTCCGTATTTCTATGTAGTTGTGTGGGCAAAGATGGTTGATGTTCGAAGTCAGTAAAGCAAGAAAGATAATTCTGCATGCGACGTTTTTAAGGACTAGGATACAGAAATAACTTGAAGACAGCGATGGCGGAAGACCCGATCAATTTTATAAAACTGCATGGGAGATCTTTTATAAAAACATCAAAACGTCAGTCCCCTGTTTTACGATACTTCAAGTGTGAGTCATTGTTTTTAAAACTGCTCCCAATTGGCAACTGTGCGTCATTAAGACATTCACGAGCATTTTCATTAAGCAGACTCTGACCTTATAGCTGAAATTATGGGCGTGATGCGCAAGCTGCATGTTGTCTACGGAAACCAAAACAATGAATTTCAAGCAAAAATTGACCCATCTCACCCTCCGGGGAAATTGTGTTCTTTCCTCATGTTGGGTTGTTTTGGGTGTGTAGACTTTGAGGACGGTAGTACTTTGGGAAGGTGTTTTCTCTAGTAATCATTTCCTTATCCATTCCCAGAGGATGCTAGTTTTTACTACTTAGGCCATTTGTACATACCTTTGTCATAATTTCAACATTCCGCTGTTATACTTTTTCGATAATAAGTCGACAATCATGAAATGCATTCTATTAAACGAACACCTTGACTTTAAAATTCGATTTAAAAAAAGGAATTTATAACAAGACGACACGCTGAGGTTATGAACACATTACCTCGAAACATTTTACCTTGAAAAAAGACAACAATTATAAAAATGCAAACCAATTTCTGTATGAATTCATAATTCAAGGATTAAACAAATAAAACGTTGTTTTATTCAAAACAGTGGAGTGATGGCCATTCGACGACTTTAACATAAACAAACCGAAGTTTGTTATTTTGGCATCATACGTCACCTGGCCGACATCTTGCGCTAAGTAACTTTGATACATAAATCCAGAGAAATGGCGGAAGAGAAAGCTTTGCAGACATTCCCGGATGTGAATGGTGTTACTTTTATTTATTGCCAATCAGAGAGGTGCTTATCTCGCATGCAATTGCAATGCACTCGTTCGATCTGGATATGAATAAAGTGCTGTCAACGGTTTTAAACTAATTACAATAAAACAAAACAGTCTACTGATGGATACATAGACGCCAAAACTTGTAGTATTCATTGAAAGGCAATATTATCGTTGAGATATGAGGACTTTTTAACAAATTGGCTAACAAAGAACATACACTTCCTCCACATAAATGACGGCGATGTTGAGTGTTGGAGTCCGTTACTTCAACCTCGTAATGTGTGAAAGCAAGGCAGTTGATGTCATAAGCGAGACCTTTATACTGCTAATGAAAGTATTTATGGTACCGGATCAGATAGGGGACCATATGGATAACCCCTCTGTACAAAATGATCGTGTTTGTTCCAGACAAGGTTTACAAACACGAAACTTTATTATAGGAAACTACTGTTTTAAGGTACACGTATCTGTCGACCTGTTTGGCCAACCGTCATTTAGTATACAGGCAAAAATACATTTACTTTCAATTACTGACCTTCGCAA